>OU426983.1:122889654-124250677 GCA_911387785.2 Aelia acuminata | reverse complement strand
TGCTGCAACAGCTACGATTTATTATCGATTTCCATTAACCACATGGTAGCAATTATCTACATAAATATAATTACGATAGGTAGATCTCTCATCTCTACTAATAAATATAATTAAGTAATAACAGTAATAATAATTAATTTAAACGTAAAATAAAAAGAAAACTGTAATAATTTGAATTATATCACAGTATAATAAATCAGGCACTTGTTCTACTGTTCATTGGCAGCTGATGGAATATTTGTCTTGCTTAGTGAAGAGTTGCAGATAGATCTATTATTACAGAAGACTACCAATAATATAAATTCATGAGGTCACCTGTGGTGTAGTGGTTAGCATAGCAACCTACAATTCTTAAGGCCGCTGGTTCGCGTACCACTATTTTTAAAGGGAGTACAAACTCCTTGGCTATGCCGTCCCTCGGATAGGACGTAAAATGGAGGTCACGACCCTGTACGATGGCAGATACTCGTTAAAGATACCTATCCTAATTATTCCAGGGTAGGCAAAATGTAGGACTCATACTAGCATAGTCCTACCAGCCTAAGTGGCATAAAGTGACGTTAAAAAAATAAATTCATTATTGTAGTTAAAAAATAATATTATTGGATATTTTTTTTCATTGCCGTTCAAATATCACTTTTTTGAAAACCAAAATGCTGAAAATAAAAATTTATAGAAGGAATAAAAAATATTTACATAAATTTACTTTGCGTGAGATGACTAGATTTTTTATTAATAAGTGTTAGGTTTACTAAACCTGTGGTGTAGTGGTTAGCATGGCAACATACTGTACTAAGATTTTTAGGGATTTTTTTTTTTTTTGAGGCCCTAGGATTTTTTAATGGGAGTACAGAATCCTTACCTGTGCCGTCCCTCGGATAGGACGTTAAATGGAGGTCCCGAGCCTGTAAGATGTCAGGTACTCTAATATTGAGGAAATTAGGATTTTCACCTTACAAAAATAAGTAAATAATAACTTATCGAACATTACCGAAGACACATGTGGTATAGGTACCTGGGGTCACCTGTGGTAGAGTGGTTAGCATGGCAGCCAACAATACTAAAGGTCGCAGGTTCGGGTCCCGTGGTGGCCCTAGGATTTTTTAATGGGAGTAAAAAATCCTTGGCCATGCCGTCCCTCGGATAGGTCGTAAAATGGAGGTCCAGAGCCTGTATGATGTCAGGTACTCGTTAAAGGAACTAATATGTAGTAACATCCTTCAAGAGTTAAGTATGTTTAACTTAATTGGTAACAGAAACGGACTTCGCACGAAATTTGGGGGGGTCATGACCCTCTAAAAATCATCAGTTGATCACATCACCATTTTTGTATAAGGTTACTAGCAAGAATTAAAAACTGTGAGTTTTCTTAAAGCGAAATATGGATATAGAGTATCATGTTAGACAACTCAGACGTAAAAACATGGGCGTACCCAGCGGGGGGCAGCTGCCCCCCCTCCCTGGAAGGATGGAAGCAATAATGTTTTAGGCTTTAAAGACTGGAAGCAATAATAGAATACACTTTTTTCAAGCAAATAATTGTAATAACTTAGTTGATAAAGCACTGCTATAATTATACATAAGTTTGTTTTCATTCTCCTTTTCCGCGCGGTAAGGTGTTACTACCTGAACGGCCATAGCTTGCCCCACCCTAGTTTTTAGCTTGCCCCCCCCCCCCCCCCCCCAGTTTTGATTCTGGGTACACCCTTGCGTAAAAACCTAATATAGTCAAAGCGTCCACAATAGCACAAACTTCCTTTTCTAGTTAAAGATAAAGATTACACAGTTACGAAGAAATCTTTCCTTCCTATACGATAAGAAGTCCATTCATAACCAGCGGAGTTGAGTGATTAATAAAATTAGAATATTCTTACATTGTTTTCAATGAATAAGATATTTTATAAAGAAATATTAACATCGGGGAGTTGAATTATTTTTTCTGTTTTCCACATTCATGGCATGGATTGGCCTTTCCTAGGTCCATACTAAGTCAGTAGTGAGATTTCGGTTCGAGTTTTTTATAAGTTCAATGAAGCGTTTTACTTTATCTGTCAGTTTGTTTGATGATCTGAATGGCCCAAGTGGTTGAACCCCACAATATATCTTAAAATTGTAGACAGAAAAAGTTTGAAGAATCCAAACACCACAGTACACGCTAGCGGCACGGGATGCCGCCAAAATGGACATTTTCACTTCAACCAATTACTAGACACTGCCTGTAAATCACAGAAACTCGGCTCCACCTTTCTCCTATTCTACGCACATCAGATGAGGACTGCTGTGGTGCTGATTGCATTAAGAAATTACCCCGAAAATTCAAATTTACCAAAATGGCGGGATGGAGTGCCGCTTAGCGTGTAAAAAAGTGTTAAATTTAAAATAATGCATTTATAATAAAATACAGAGGTGTGTGGTAGTCGACAGTTATATTCGTTGGCTCAATCGACTATAGGGTGCGCTAGTAGTTTTGCAAAATGTCGGAAGGAACGGGGATACGTCCCCCCCCCCCAATAATTTGGTGCTGGTAACGCCCCTGAAGGAAGGCATATCCAAGGAGGTACAGAAGATTGCTGTGCTAACCGTACAAAGTGTGTAAAACGTACATTCACCGATGTTTATTTTGTTCAAGACATTATCTGAATATATCACGTAATTCACATGAAATGAACTTCATACAAATAAGTCTATCAAATAACAAATTAATGCAAGTAAAAATGTGAGGTAGAGCTTGAAATTTGCGGGCGCAATTGACTATAGAGTGCGCAGTAGTTTTGCAAAATGTCGGAAGGAACGCGGATAGACATAGTTGATGTGATAGACATAATTGGTAATTTCAAAAGACCACTAATTGAAGGGCAAGCTATCCTTGATGCAAAGCACCTAATCACATGTGGAATAATATCTAGAAGGAAAAAAAACAGTTATTTACAAGCCTTGTGCCTTCAAAAAAGCGATCTTAAAGGACTGTCCCATCAAATAAAAGTGGAAATCAAATTTATTAGTAATAATATCAATTTTCTTGTACGTGTAAAGCTGGTAGTTCTGGTAAATGCAAACACATCATTGTAACTTTATTCTACGTTTTTCGGTTGATAATAACATTAATTACCTATTCATACATTCATTGTTACGATAGCTGTCATTTTCATGACAGCTTAGTTTATTTGCCATATTATTTATTTATTTGTCAAAACTTTCAGGCATCGCATTGAAAACTTAGAACAATTAAGCACAACAGTTGTAAGGCGAAAATGGGGAAAATTAAAAAAGGAAAACAAATCTATGACACTATGGTCCCAATGTTATTTGCATAAAACTAGCATTTTGGAATAATAAAATGTCAAATACTAATATTTACCTGGATAAATTAAAAAAAAGCTTTTTATTACATAAGCCCTTCTGACCAAAGATGAATGTGTTTTACTGTATATTTAAGTTGATGTACATGAACAAACTGTTCGAAACGTCTACGACTCTAAGCAATAAAGAATATACTCAGGGTACATATACATGCAGATTTAGCACGAAATTTTGGGGGGGGGGGGTCATGACCCCCTATCTCATAATCACGAGGCTGAGAGCACCTTTTTCTAATGAGATTATTACCTTGTATTAAGAAGGATTGCGATATGAACAACCTAAAGTGTTATGTTTTGGGCATAGGACTACTTAACTGCGCTATTCGTTTAAAGGTCTGGCCACACATGTCCGCACCGGATCCGCACCGCAGCATTAATTTAGGTTATGTTCAGAATATTTTTAATTTAACTTACATATTACCTTTATTTATGCCTAAAGATCAGGACACAGATGTCAGACACTGGCCACTTTAGGCATAACTATAGGTAATATGTAAGTCAAGTTAAAAATATTCTGAACATAACCTGTATTATTGCTGCGGTGCGGACATGTGTGGCCAGACCTTTAATCGAATAGCGCAGTTAAGTAGTCCTATGCCCAAAACATAACACTTTAGGTTGTTCATATCGCAATCCTTCTTAATACAAGGTAATAATCTCATTAGAAAAAGGTGCTCTCAGCCTCGTGATTATGAGATAGGGAGTCATGACCCCCCCCCCCCCCCAAATTTCGTGCTAAATCTGCATGTATATGTACCCTGAGTATATTCTTTATTGCTTAAAGTCGTAGACGTTTCGAACAGTTTGTTCATGTACATCAACTTTAATATACAGTAAAACACAGTCATCTTTGTTCAGAAGGGCTTATGTCATAAAAAGCTTTTTTTAAATTTATCCAGGTAAATATAAGTATTTGACATTTTATTATTCCAAAATAAAATGCTAGTTTTATGCAAATAACATTGGGACCATAGTGTCATAGATGTGTTTTCCTTTTTTAATTTTCCCCATTTTCGTCTTACAACTGTTGTGCTTAATTGTTCTAAGTTTTCAATGCGATGCCTGAAAGTTTTGACAAATAAATAAATAATATGGCAAATAAGCTAAGCTGTCATGAAAATGACAGCTATCGTAACAATGAATGTATTATTAATGTTATTATTAACCGAAAAACGTAGAGTAAAGTTACAATGATGTGTTTGCATTTACCAGAACTACCAGCTTTACACGTACAAACACAAGAAAATTCCTTATTATTATTAATAAATTTGATTTCCACTTTTATTTGATGGGGCAGTCCTTTAAGATGGCTTGTTTGAAGGCACAAAGCTTGTAAAATAACTGTTTTTTTTCTTCTAGATATTATTCCAGATGTAATTATGTAGTTTGCACCAATTATGTCTATCACATCAACTATGTCTATCCGCGTTCCTTCCGACGTTTTGTAAAACTACTAGCGCACCCTATAGTCGATTGCGCCCGCGAATTTCAGGCTACACCTCACATTTTTACTTGCATTAATTTGTTATTTGATAGACTTATTTGTATGAATTTGATTTCATGTGAATTAAATGATATATTCAGATAATGTCTTGAACAAAATAAACATCGGTGAATGTACGTTTTACACATTTTTTTAGCAATGTAGGTACTTCAGGTTAGCACAGCAATCTTCTGTACCTCCTTGGTTATGCCTTCCTTCATGGGCGTTACCAGCACCAAATTATTGGGGGAGGGGGAAGGACGTATCTCCGTTCCTTCCGACATTTTACAAAACTACTAGCGCACCCTATAGTCGATTGCGCCAACGAATATAACTGTCGACTACCACACACCTCTGTATTTTTTTATAAATGCATTATTTTAAATTTAACACTTTCTTACACGCTAAGCGGAAAACAGTGGTCCAAAAAAGCTGTGTGGCCAGACCTTAAGTCATATTTAACCAGTGAGGTTAAATAATTGATAAAATTAGAATATTTCTACATTGTTATCAATGAATAAGATATTTAACGATATCGAAATATTAAATTAATTTATAATAGGAGTTATTTATTATACAAGTGACGAAAGTAGATCATTTTACAACTCGAGTGAAACGTTTACCCACACGAGCGAAACGAGTGTGGTAATTTCACGAGAGTTGTAAATTCTACTTTTTTCACGAGTGTAATATTAAATTTTTTCTGTAATCGTGTAATACATGATCAGATCTAACCAGAATATGAACAAAATTAGGATGTTGTGAAGATCATGGTATGTTGTTGGTAGGTTATAAGTAAAGCTCGGAATTCCGTGCAGTAAAAATTTGAAAACGTGCAATAAAAACTTAAAAACGTGCAAAACCGTGCAATAAAAACTTTAAAACATGCAAAAAAAAATGTATTGCTTGAAAATCATGCATTAAATTATTTACGTGAACAAAATATAGCTACTTTTGAAACAATAATTACAAATAAGTAGCGGAGAGTAAATTGAAGTAAAAACTTTTATTTTAAAAATTTTGGTTTTAATATACATTTTAGTAAAATAATGATTTTTTTATTAGTAAAGAAAAAATAATGAAGTACATTAGAAATGTAACTACACTTCATTATTTTTTAAATTAAGTTTATAACTAAATACATTTCTTAAACATTTTCTGTAAAACAGTGCTTCCTGTCACTTAAATTTCAATTTAGAAAAAGATATCTCAACTTCTACAATCGTTAGAGGACAATATTTATAGTGACTCAGCAACTAGGGATCTCCTTCAATTCAACAGTGACTGAATTTCCGTTCAGGCAATCATTACAATTTTTTAATAGTTTTTATCCAGGATTTTTCTAATATTTCCAAATATTTCGAAATTTTTCATAAATGATAATTCCTTTTTCGCTCTTGATTGTTTCCGATGATTTTCCAACGTCCTCAACTATTTTTATTTGGTCATGTAGAGAAAGATTTTTCTGCCCTAGTTCTGTAATAGCAACCGGCAAAGCTGCTAAATTCGATGTAATTAATGCCAAATCAGAATGAATGGTTGGATTTATCAAAATGGTTTTTAATTTGATAATTGTTTGTACATTTTCTTCCAATGCTATATTTGAAAATATTTCCGGTAAAAAAAAAAAAAAAAAATCAGAATGTAAAATGTTTACTTAAAATAGTAACAAGGTGTGGAATAAAGAGTAAAACACTCGCATGTGATCTGTAGTTATATTGGAAATAGGGAGATCTTTAAAGGAAAGATACGACTCAAATTTTAGAATCTTAGAAGCAATATCCGGTGCGTAGGCTTATTTGTTAATCACTCTGATGACAGGCACTATCCCTGGTACCGTTCTATGGCTAAAAATAATTAGGTACTTACTTGTGCTGCAGTGGGCATCAATTTGTGATTTCCTCTCACATCCAATATTTTTATCACAAGATTTGCAAAACGCTACACTACCATCCCTTTTGAGTCAGGATACTTTTTCAATCCATCCCGCAATTTTCGAAGACACACCTCCAATTTTTGGCGTTTTAAGTAACAATATACACGGCAGAAGCTAGATTGACAGCGACAGAACGATGAGAATTAAGGAACAAAATGTAAACATCCAGGAACTACTGAGCCCTTAGTTCTTGGAAATTGGAGGTTTGTGTTTGTTTACATCTCCAAAGTTCCCTTTATTTTTTTCCTATGTTTCCTTTCCGTTATTTTTTTATTCCTATTCCTAATTTCCATTTATTTTTCCACTAATTTTTTGTTGTGTAATTAAAAAAATTAAAATTTGTAATAATCTTTTTTTTTCGAATTATAAAAAGATGAAATTTCTTGCTATAAAACTCTAAACCGTGCAATTTCGTGCAGTAAACCCCAAAACGTGCAATATCGTGCAGTAAACCCCAAAACGTGCAATTTCGTGCAGTATAAAACTTCATTAAAACATCCCATTAGGCTTGATTCGGATAAGTAACTTGAATTCGCTTTATTCTGACTTACCAATAAAAAGATGCAATTGCACGGGAATCCGAGCTCTAGTTATAAGCATGGTTGTGAAGTAGTGCAGTTATAAACAAGTGCAGGTTATAAACAAGGAAGGTAATTATTATTATATTTAAATTTTAAAATATATTGATTATTTCCACCAATAATTCATTCACATTTCAATTTATTTTGTTAAAATAAATTCTTACAATGCTAAGAAACATTTAAAAGCATTTAATTTCCAACTACAAATTATTTTTTAATTTATACTTATTACTAATTAAGAAGGCAATTCACTTTCTTCACTCTATTGCAAAATGTTTCACTTTCTTCACTCATTTCAGTTTAGTAATGTTACCATTATTCAACGATTACAGAAAAAATATATTTTTTTCCATTCATTGTCGGGAAAGCTAAAGTTCATTATTTTAAAATTAAATTCAACAACAACAACAACAAAGGGGTCAACAGTGGTATAGTGGTTAGCATGGCAGCCTACAATACTAAAGGTCGCGGGTTCGCGTCTCGTGGAGGCCCTGGGATTTTTTAAAGTGAGTTAATAATCCTTAGCTATGCCGTCCCTCGAATAGAACGTAAAATGAAGGTCCCGAGCCTGTAGGATGCTACAGTACTTGTTGAAGATCCCTATCCTAATTATACCTGGATAGGAAAAATTTAGGACTCCCATTATAGCCTCTTCCGATTAGCCTTAGTAGCATAAGGTCCCGAGCCTGTACGATGCTACAGTACTTGTTGAAGATCCCTATCCTAATTATACCTGGATAGGAAAAAATTAGGACTCCCATTATAGCCTCTTCCGATTAGCCTTAGTAGCATAAGGTCCCGAGCCTGTACGATGCTACAGTACTTGTTGAAGATCCCTATCCTAATTATACCTGGAAAGGAAAAATTTAGGACTCCCATTATAGCCTCTTCCGATTAGCCTTAGTAGCATAAGGTCCCGAGCCTGTACGATGCTACAGTACTTGTTGAAGATCCCTATCCTAATTATACCTGGATAGGAAAAAATTAGGACTCCCATTATAGCCTCTTCCGATTAGCCTTAGTAGCATAAGGTCCCGAGCCTGTACGATGCTACAGTACTTGTTGAAGATCCCTATCCTAATTATACCTGCATAGGGAAAATTTAGGACTCCCATTATAGCCTCTTCCGATTAGCCTTAGTACCATAAAGGTACGTGAAACAAACAAATAACAAAGTCAATAAAAAAAAAATTGTAACCCAAAATATTTGGGTGGACCCCAGGATTTAATTTGGAACATTTTAATGATAAAATGGAAAAAGTCTGCTAAAATAATGAGAAGAAACAAGTAAGTATACGTTAAGTTTCTTTAAAAAGAAAAACAAAGATAATCATTCACGTCAACAGAAGACATCTTAAGGACAAGGTTATCTACGGGTCGTTCGAGCACGCGCGTTCACAATGAATAATTGCCATAGTAGTTAGGAAAGAGATAGAAACAAGAAACTAGAGACGAAATAGATAAAATGAGAAAGACAACTTCTAAAGGATAATAATAGTACGCTGGAGGTCCAGCCTTTTTTGGAAGAGAAACAGCCTCAGTCCCTGACCCTGCCTGTTAGTTAACCAATCGAGATGGCTGCTGCTGACTCACAGCCTCCTCGATAACTAATTTCCCTTAACCTTATATAGCACAACGAGGAATTTATTATCCCAATATGAAATCAATAGGATTAATATGTAACAGAGCGGAGTTTCAACCTCGTAATATAGAACGATGATTCGGTGTTACAGGACTAATCCCAAAATGTATCTTCGTTGGTTAGCTTTCGAAGCCTATACTTGGGAGATACTTGAAATAACTAAAAAAAATCAAAATTTGGTGCGGTGCGCACAACAAAACTTTCACTTTACGAACTTTATTAGATTGGAAATCGACGTGTTTTGATAAATATGTAGACGCTATTCCTCAACTTCACACATTTATTTACTTATTTTTATTTGCATTTGCTCTCTAAAAAAAAATATTGTTTAATAATAGGTTTTACTTGTGATAATTCGGCAAAGCAAGCATAAAACTCCATCACGTGGGGTCACATGTGGTGTCGTGGTTAGCATAGAAACTTACAATACTAAAGGTCGCGGGTTCGCATCTCGAGGTGGCCCTAGGATTTTTTAATGGGAGTAAAAAATCCTTGTCTAGGCCGTCCCTCGGATAGGACGTAAATGGAGGTCCCGAGCTTGTACGATGTCAGGTACTCGTTAAAGATCCCTATCCAAATTATACCTGAATAGGAAAAATTTAGGACTACCACTGTAGCATCGTCCGATTAGCCTTAGTGGCATAAAGTGACGTTAAAACAAACTCCATCACGTATGGTTTTATAATTCTCTATTTACTTGTTGAAAACTTCATTCAATTACCGTGGAAACAAATAATTTCCATTAAATATGTATGTTACAAAATACCTTGACAACTCTTTTCCATTAACAGAACGTCTTTAATTATAAACATTGTTATGTCATTAATGGCGTACTGCACATGCGTCGGCTCAGGGCTCAAGGAACCCCAAAGCGTGTATTTCCGTTGGAAACCGGAAGTCGAAATCTTAAGTTAAGTATATATGAAGGGGTCGGGGCAAAATAGTGCCTAGCAACATTTTTAACAAAAATAAACTGTAGCTGCCATCTGTTGTATATTATGTAGTATATGTCGATGATGGAAATGCCGCTAAATATGACTATAGAGTGCTCTATAGCCATATTTCGGTGGCATTTCCATCAGAGACATATAGTCCTTCGTAATATACAGCAGACTGCAGCTAAAGTTTATTTTTTTTTTTAAATGTTGCTTGCCACTATTTTGCCCCGTCCCCTTCATATTTCATATATATGTGGTTACGTGAAAGCAAAAAATAAAATTTGATTTTGAGTTAAGCCAGTCTTGTATTGAACCAACGACATTTATTTATCTTATCAATAGACTTATCCTATAAATGTTGAGTATACCCGCTCAACATCTGTTACATATCTTCTTTATAATCATGATTTTTAGTGAAGGTATAAACTCAAGTTCCTTCGTATGGATATCCCTGCGATCTAAACTACCAAAAGTGTTATGTTTAGGGCATAGTAACTACCTCATTGCATTTTTTATTTAGAAATACAAAAATAAAAGTTTAAAGTTTCGAAAGTTTGTCGTTAGTATACTTCATATTTTAGCTTCTACGAAATAATATGTCCAGGGCAATCATTCCTGACTATCAAGAAGCGAAGTTCCAAATTTTTTTTCCTAAAAACAGGCTTTTACTTTCAGGTTTTTAATTGATATTCAGAACTTTTTGGTTCCAAAAACTAAACCGATTAGACACGATTTTATAATACTAGGGTTAGAATATTAGGTATTTGTAGTGAAGTAAGAAAGAAAGAAAAAAAAAATGAAAAAGGTTCCCTGAAACACATTTCTCAAATACCATATGCTTGTTAGTCGCCCTTCACCGACTGATAATCTCTGAAGCAGGTATACAGCTCGGGATAGTAAACAAACTCCTAGCTAAGGAAACAACGCAATACATCTACCATATTAGACAGATTTAGATTTATATTATTCATCTCACATTCAGTTTATATATAAGTAATGGCTAGAATATTGTTCTTTGCATTCGTATCCATTCAGCCCTGATAAACCGTATCGAAACTTCCCACAAGAATTTTTTTTTTTTTTTTTTTTCCAGTTCGTTTTAGCAACCTCAAACATCTTCTCGAGCTCTGTCTATCTTGGGCTTCATTCCAGTTTGTTACATGTTGCTCTGCAGCGTTGCTAATTCTATCTACCCATCTGTTTTATGGCCTACAATTCCATATATATGGATTCAAAATTTAATATTACTTTAACATAATTGCATAAAACTAGTAGATAAAGGCTTCCGCAGAATTTCACCTAAGAGGGAGCAGACTGGAAAATTCTTATGCTTGGGAGTAGGTTCCGAGGAATTCTGGCTTGTAACGCTCAATAAATTTATCTAATACATAATACTTATTGATATATAAAAGACTAGCATTCCCCGTCGCGGCTTTGCCCGCGAGCCTTTAAAATCAATTCTGTGATCATTATCTTGGTATTGATTTAATATAATATGTTAACTGATGTTAAGGAGATTTAGTAGAATCGGAGCTTCCGGTAGGTGGAATGTTGGAGGGGGAAGCTGCCGGCTCGGTAGAAGAGGGGGTGGCGCGCAATGGAGAGAGTTCACTAAAACCGCCAAAACAATAAATTGCTTACTCGTCGTGAACGCTTCATTTTTCGGCTTTAAAACATGGTTTTCGACGCCCCATTGGAACTTTCGAGTTAAACTCGTCGTATCAAGATCTTTAAAATGGGTCCAAATTAGATATTTTTTCTCGAAGTGCAAAAATAGATGTCCGTTAGAGTTAAACGACTATTTCGCCATATAAATCCCTTAATTTCCCCCCTTAAATTCCGGACTTCAAGTTTCTATCATTATTAGTTTTTGCTCTGCATTGATTCTATCAGTCAGGACAAAACCTCTTATATATATATGGAGAAGTGATCGAAATTGGGGTCACCTATGGTGTAGTGGTTACAACCTACAATACTAAAGATCACGGGTCCGCGTACGCGTCTCCCCGCGGTGGCCCTTGGATTTTTGTAATGGGAGTAAGAAATCCTTGACTATGCCTCGGGTAGGACGTAAAATGGAGGTCTCGAGCCTGTACGATGTCCATTACTCGTTAAAGATCTCTATCCTAATTATACCTGTATAGGCAAAATTTAGGACTCCCACTGTAGCATCGTCCGATTAGCTTTAGTAGCATAATAAAAATAAATTATTTAAATCAGTTCTAGACTATTAATGGAACAAACAATTCTGTTAGTGTTAGTGCCTGTTCTAGTACATGATCGCTATTGTTCGAGGGAAATCTACGCTTGCCTAGAACCTTTTAGACGGTTCCATTTCAGACTAAGTATAAGGAAAAATGGACTGGAGAGCTAGTCTTGCTCTGAAGATCGTTGGTTACATTTGTGTTACTATGTATATCGTTACAAAATGATACTTTTTGTAACAGTGTTATTGTTGCGTGACATTGCAAATTGTTATTATCGTTTAATAACAAATATTTTAACACACATAATCGCTACGATACTTATTGATATTTAAAAGTTAAAATATTTGTTTCCATAATTCTTAATAGATATAGTAAATGAATACGAATTTATTTTATCTGTGATTTTCGTTTCTCAAATTTTCCCTGCGGACGCCAAGCAACATGCATCAATTTGCGTAATCTCATTGAAAAATTACTATTATAGCAGCAGGTGGAATAGAATAGAATAAAGGCTTAAAGAACCAGAAGGTCCAATCCCTACTCCAGAAGATCAGCCCTCCTGACCTACCCACTACGGTTAGAATAGGTTGGTTACACCTCTAGAGTAACCCCCCGTATTCCGTACATGACCAGAAAGGGGGGCTCTTTTATTTATATATTCATGGCACAGCAATGCACAACAACCAAATTTTGTTCTAAAGAACTTATATTAGCAATACAACTATTGTTTGTTTTGTTTGTTTATTTAACGCCACTTTATGCCACTAAGACTAATCTGACAAACAAAGTAATCAACAAAGTAATCATTTGTTGATTAAAAAGTAACGGTTTGAAAAGAAACTGGTGGACTTAATGTAGAAAAGACCCGGATTCATAAAATAGACCTGTTTATATGGTCAAGATTTTTGATCAATCTTAAGATGACAATGTAGTATTACACTTATTAACCGGTTAATAATAATAATAATAATCAAACCAAGATTGGAACAAAAATTTAAACCTACAAACCGGAATATCTGGTCCATTGTAATGGGCCCTGCCGGGCAAATAAAGAAGTAACGTTGTTTGGTTCCAAACTTCCTTGCAAAAATTTAACCGCGTCAACAGGCCTTTTAAGTTCTCTTAAGTCAAACTAAAAACGCTAAACTTACATAAATGCACGCACACGTCTGATTAAGTAGAAACGAGCTAATGCCGAAAATCGACTGGAAAGTATTCATTAAACGCTGAAGCTCCAAATGTGGTAGGTAATGGTGACTAATAGCAGTCACCAATCCAGTTACATAATTATTGTTCCCAATCTAAGTGATGAATGGGTGTTTAGTAGCGAAATAGGTCATTCATTCATTATATCATTATCACATACAGCATGTTAAATTTGTCATAGTTTATTCATAACTAGCTTGGGTGCCCGGCTTCGCTCCGGTAGTTGTGTGGTAGTTTTTATAACAGAAAAACTTTAAATTTAAAGAAAATATAGAAAAAAATTAATACTTTCTTGAAACTTTTAACACGGTATCAATATTAAGATTCGAGATCTGCAGAGTTCGCCCAAATAAGGAACCCTATATACTTTAAAGGGGGTTGAAAATGGTGAATGAACAATTAATTATGCTGCAACTTTGTCGTGTCATTCATCTTTTTTGATGGTTTCTATGATTCTGAATCCTATAAGCGCATTCCAAGCAGTCAGCAGATAATAAGTTATTAGATAATAGTTAAAAAAACTATATTTCGAGTACAACTTAAGCGTCGACTACTGTGATGGGCCTTTTAGATCCAGAAGTTTAAAAACTACCAAAGATTCATAGAAACTTTTTTTTTAAGACCTTTCTTCCAGTTTAACCTCCCTTAAGATATCCCCCTCCCCGTAATTTGGCCGGACCATGCACCTACTATTACAAAGTAAAAACCAAAATATCATCAAGGCACAATTTTTTCATCATATGTCTTTTTATCCTGAACTATGAGGGGTGATAAAATCTTACTGAAAAAATGTTGTAATTGGAATTAGTCATTTTGTCGAATGGAATGCTCACTCGAAGTGCAAAAATAGGCGTCCGTTAGAGTTAAACGACAATTTCGCCATTAAAACCCCTTAGGGGTTATATTTTTGAAATTCCTTTCTTAGTGGTTACCTCCATTGCGTTTAAAATCTAAATTTGGAACTTCAAGTTTCTATCATTAGTAGTTTTTGCTCTGCGTTGATTCTGTCAGTCAGGACAAAGCCTCTTATATATAGAGAGATATTTATTATACCTCTATCCAATATTCGGTTTATCCGATTTCAACGACATTGAAAAACTTGTTTTCAGTAAAAAATTATCGCTGTCATTAAATCCACTACGATCTCTTTAACAAAAAAATATTTTTACTACCATATTAACCATCTTACTCGATTTTTCAAAAAAGTCGCATGGACACCCCTTGTCTCTAAGGTCCCTAAAGGTATTAAAAATAAAAATGAGACAAATAAATTTGAGATAATCAGGAATCTATTCTTCTAAGAGGAACCTAAGTTGGAAACCAGTGAGTTCGGATGTGTAAGGAGTTTATTATTTAAACGGTGGAACTTGAGGAATATATATTTAATCAAAGGGCTATTTGGCAGCAACAGATGACAACTAGCGGATCTAATAGAAGAGACGAATCGATTGTTGTTAGTCTTTTTGATGGAAGGAAATCGATTTGTTATCCCGAGCAAGGCCTTAATTATCTGAAGCAAGGGCGAAGAGGTCTATCGAAGAGGCACTGCACACTGCTCCCATGATCACGCGATCAAGCTGTATCTCTTTCCCTAACGGCAGCCTTATTGGAACATGTGGTGATTAAATGGACCCATTAGCTGGCATTATTCCGATTGTTAATATTTTAGCCACTGACAAAGGTTACCTTCACACGAACTAAGGGACAAGTATTCTAGATGTACACTGCAGTTCAACCAGGAAGGAATGAAAGGAAGGAATTATATTATTAAAAATATAATTTTCATCATACTGCATCAAAATCAAGTGTTTTCAATGCTCGGTTTGAATCCGTAAAGTAGTACTTTTCGGGCCTAGGCCTGAAAAAATTTGTCGGTGAGCTAACCTTACCTGCTACTAATATACAGGGTGTTTCGGAATTGCACGGCACTATTTTAGGTACGTGTTCTCTAACACAAAATAAACAAAAAAGTTCATATTAACATATATCTCAAACTCATTTATTAAACAGATATCAAAGGTTAAAGATTTATTATTTATTTACTGCATTAAGACTGACTGTACAACGTTTAACGTGTTTAATACTAAATAAAAGGTTTTAATCACCTGATAAACAAATGAACGATAAGCAATGACAGTAGTTGCTCATCTGTTTGTCTAGTTCTGTGTGTTTTAGTGTGAGTGAATCTTGTGACACAGTTCAATTTATGATTATCATGGGAGATACCACAAATTCACTTTTGATGAACAAACAGACATGCTTTTAACTTATGGCGAGGTACATACAAACGGTGCTGCTGCTGTTCGAAGATATCGTGAAAAATTTCCTAACCGAAGAATACCAAATCATAAAACGTTTGAGGCCATTGAAAGACGTCTTAGGGATAATGGTACGCTAAAACCTATACGAGTGAACGCCGGTCGACAACGATTTCGACGAACTGCAAACGTAGAAGAAGAAATACTCGATGCTGTTCAGTTATCTCCTACTACTAGTACCAGAAGATTGTCACGTCGTTTCGATGTTTCCTCTACCAGCGTATGGCGAACTTTACGCGAACAGCAATTATATCCATTTCACGTATCAAGTAGGCAAGATTTGTTACCACAAGATTATAACAAGCGCAGAAATTTCTCCCAGTGGTTAATTCGACAATGCACACGAGATCCTAACTTCCTGAACTGCATTTTGGTTACTGATAAATCTTGCTTTACAAGAAACGGGATTCTTAATTTTCGAAATACCCATACTTGGGCCGAAGAAAACCCTCATACGACTGCTGTTGGACATTACCAACATACATTCTCTTTAAATGTCTGGTGTGGTCTTCTAAGCGACAAAATCATCGGCCCCTTCTTTTTGCCACCTAGGATGTCAGGTATATCTTACTTGCATTTTTTGCAAAATAATCTGCATGATATTCTAGAAGATATTCCGCTAGGCATTAGGCAAAGGCTGTGGTTTATGCATGACGGTGCTCTAGCTCACTTTTCTCATAGTGTCACTGATTATTTAAATGCAACTTATGGAGACCGATGGGTTGGTCGAAACGGACCTGTTAAATGGCCACCACGATCTCCGGATTTAACGCCATTAGATTATTTTGTGTGGGACTGGATGAAGTCTATGGTTTATTCTGCGGCAGTTGACACGCAAGAAGAGCTAAGAAATCGGATCGTGGAAGCCGCAGTAACTATCAACCACCATCCTGATGCTATACGAAGAGCCAGAGAAGCATGGATTCGTCGTGCTGAATGTTGCATTCAACAAAACGGAGGCGCCTTTGAACATTTACTCTAAATGTTGTAATAATAATAAATAAATAGTAATAATAAATCTTTAACCTTTGATATCTGTTTAATAAATGAGTTTGAGATACATGTTAATATGAACTTTTTTGTTTATTTTGTGTTAGAGAACACGTACCTAAAATAGTGCCGTGCAATTCCGAAACACCCTGTATATTAATAAACATGTGTTTGAAGGTTACTTGTAGATGTACTGTGCTTCATTCTACTATAGTAGTATGTTTAAAGTGCAAATTACCATGGATATACCAGAAGATGGTTTAGAATAAGCACAAGAAGCTTTAAACAAACTACTCCCAGCTCATTCCCGCGCTTTATATGAAAGGATATTCAACAAATCACGACCTTTTTAGAGATGAGCCAGAACTTGGAAATAATTTCTTTAATCAAGAGTTATCGGTATTCCAAAAGGCAATGCCAAACAAACGTTTTAATATAATGAATAATCTGAATTGTACTATATAATTGTATTGTATTATATAGTATATTATTGTACTGAATTAAAGTAAATATATAAGTACTTTTCTTCTATTATAATAATAACAGACGTTTATTAAAAAAAAAAAAAAGTGTTTTAAAGTACTCAAGTATGAGCAGTATGATGAAAATTATTGTTCATAACACGTACCAAAAGTGTTTTCGGTGCTTGGTCTAATACCAGCCCTCGGCTGTTTCCAAACAGTTTGATGATGTTGATAATCTATTAAGAAAAACATTATGGAAAAGACTGGAGATCAATAGGTACCCTAGAATTCTAGAAAAGTTGTAATAGACAGTACAATGTCACCTATCCAAATAAATATGCATGATACCAATATGGATGTGGGTCAACATCAAGACTTAAATGAAAATTTGTATATTTAAAAAATAAAAGGTAATAATATATTGTCCATATTAAATAAAGAGATTTATTTTAAAAAATGCCTATTCATAATTTAACCAAAAATTTATATTTTTTTATCAAAGTCGGGTACATCCAACATATTTGTTAATGTTAAATGAGATTTAAAAAAGAAAATGTGATAAAAAATTGTGAAAATTTTTTGTTTGAAGGTATTTGTTAGCAAAACGACGAAAAAGAACAAAAAAAAAAATTGTTACTGTTAACGGTCATAAACTTTGATTTGTTACTTGTGTCAATTTGTTGTTTTTTTTTTTTTTGTTTCTTTTAAAATGGAGTAATTTATTTATTTATTTATTTATTTATTTACAGGTGCATCTACCCATGATGGGTCATTAGCACGAATACATGGTTTTTTTTTTATACAACTTTAGTATTTTTCATGAGGTTTTACATGGTTAGAATTATCTTGATATAATTATAAATAGTTCTATTTCACAGAAGTTCTAGAAGTTTCTACAGAATGTTCTAGATAAGGTGATAGTACTGTGTTCTTTTTAAAAACTTAATCAAGTTTTCAACTGCAGTCTCTGTGTCGCCAAGTGCGATGTCCAGGCTGCTGCTAATGCTGCACTCCTTCCTTGCGTCCTTAAGATCCTCGCAGTCCAGTAGAATGTGTTTGACGGTGAGCCGTACCTTGCAGGTCTTACAGGTCGGAGGGTACAGTCCCTTTAGGAGATAAGTATGCGTTATGGAGGTATGTCCGTGACGCATCCTTGCCAAGACAACTTCTTCGCGTCTGTTTCTCCTCTCTGCAGTTTTCCAGAACGCGGGACTATCTTTGATTTTTACAAATTTGTCGCTCCTATTTCTCCACTCAGTAGTCCACGTTTCGTATATTTTTTTCTTGACGTAATTCCTCCAGTCTAGGGGGGTAGTCTTGTTGATGTACTTCGCTTCGGATGCAGGATCCGTTCTAGCGGCATTCGCAGCCCTGTCTGCTTCCTCGTTTCTTCTAATGCCCATGTCAGATGGGACCCACAAGAAGGTTATAACTTTCCCAGAGAGCATGCATTCTCTCTGGAGTAGTTGAATTTTCGTCACTAATATGTCTTTCGATTTCTTGTTTTCTAAAGACTTCAAAGAGCTTAATGAATCCGAAACTATCAGGTGCCATTGGTGTTGGTGTTTTGATATGAGGGTGAGGGCTTTGAAGATTGAATAAAGTTCTCCGGTATATACACTATTTGATTGAGGTATGGCGAATTTTAGGCAAATGGAACCGTGACTATTGCACATCCAACTACTGAATTTAATTTTGAAGCATCGGTAAACCATAGGCAGTAGTCGGAGTAAAGCTCTTCTCGTTCTTTGAAAATTTGTTGGAATACATGTGGAGGTGTTGTGGGCTTCAAAAATTTTGATAAACTGTAATCAATGTAATTTTCTGGTTGTATCCAATAAGGTGCCGAATTATTTGGGATTTTAAAAAAATTAGGAAACGTTATTTTCAACTCGTTGGTTAGGTTTTTGACTCTGTTGATGAAACATTTGCATAAGGGGTTATGTTCTTCGTTTGTAATTGAATGCCACGTAAGTTCTGATGCGATGAGATCTTTTCTTGCCACCAATGTGCCAGCATATGCCAAAACTAAATATTTCCATCTTGTCTCCAAAGAGGGCTCCCCACTCTCTATGTACAAACTTTCTACTGGCATGGTCCTGTGTGCACCTGTGCAGAGACGAAGTCCTTGGTTGTGTATTGGATCCAAGTGTTTCAAGGTTGAGGCACTTGCCGAGTTGAAAGCAACTGCCCCATAATCCATGATAGGTCTAATCAGAGTACGGTAAATCATTAATAGTGTTCGCCTGTCAGATCCCCACTGAGTGTTGGCCAGAATTTTTAGTAGATTTAGGCCTTTTTGGCATTTTACCTTTACATGATGTATTTGATGAGACCAAGTTAACTTTTTATCAAAGTATATCCCGAGGAATTTAATTGTGTCTGTATAAATAATAGGCTGATTTAATAGATTCAATGTTGGATTTTTTTGGAATTTTGTTTTTTTGCAAAAATGAACAGCCAGTGTTTTTGTACTTGAGAAACTGAAACCTGTGGTTTTCGACCATTCTTCAAGGTTATTCAATGCTTTTTGAAGCTTCCATTCAATATATTCGAGGGACCTGTTTCTTATATAAATTGCAAAATCATCAGCAAATATGGAGCAGTTAACTTCATTAGGTGTTGTATTTGCAATGCTATTTATGGCTATCAGGAATAATGTTACGCTCAGGGGAGACCCTTGGGGTGTGCTGTTTTCTTGTAAGAACGTTTGAGAGAGGTTAGGTCCTACTTTCACTCGGAATGTTCTGTCTTTTAGGAAGTTGTTAACAAATGTTAATAGTCGTCCTGTGAGGCCAACCTGTGAAAGTGTCCTGACCACATTATATCGCCACATAGTGTCATATGCCTTTTGGATGTCAAAGAAGACAGCAACTAAGTGCTCTTTATTTGAAAATGCAGTTTGAATTTCATTTTCAAGCTTCATTATCTGGTCGATGGCAGATCGGTTCCTTCTAAAGCCACATTGAGAAGTTGAGAAGAAGTTTTTAGAGTCTAAGTAATGGGTTAGTCTATCATTTACCATTTTTTCGATAATTTTCGAAGTGCACGAAAGAAGAGATATTGGCCGGAAGTTATTAATTTGTATAACTTTGGGGTTTTTCTTGATCGGAATAACTATTGCCTTTCTCCATGATTCTGGGAACATACCTGTTGTCCAAAGTCTGTTATAAATAGAAAGAAGAAATAATTGAGCATTTAAAGGTAGTTTTTTCAGAAAAATATATGGGATTTGATCGGGACCTGCAGTTGATTTATCTTTGCATTTGTCCAGAGTATCTTTCATTTCTGCTAGGCTAAATGGATGGTTGTAAATTTCAGAATCTTCTGTGTCGAATTGGATGGTGTCTTTCTCTTTGGTTATTTTGTATTGCAAGAAGTCTGGGTTGTAATTGTTTGTTTTCGACATTGAGGAGAAATGCGAGCCTAAACTTTGAGCAATTTTGGATGGATCATTAATGATTCGGCTGTCGGCCTGAATTGCAGAAATGTGCTCATATTTGGTGGATCCTTGTATAGCATTCGTTTTCCTCCAAACTTCTTTTATGGTGCAATTACTGTTGATGGAACTGATATAGTTTGTCCAGGAGTTTTTTTTGCTTGCCCTCAATACCTTTTTTGCGATTGATCTCTTTTTTTTTTAAATTCGTTCAAGTCTTCTGGTGATTTAGTTTTTTTGAATTTATTTAGTGCCCTTTTTTTATTCGTTATTGCGATGCGGCACTCTTCATTCCACCAAGGGACCATTCGTCTATCTTTAAAAGTTATTGTTTTTGGAATAGTTTTCTCTGCAGCATCAAGAATTTTTAGGTTGAGGAAAGAAATATTTTCCTCCACTTCTGTGACCCTTTCTTTTCTCCTTTCTATTTCCTTTTCCAGCAGGCATGAAAATTTTTCCCAGTCGGCCCTTTTGAAAGACCACCTCGGTATTTCATTTGACTTGTTGGTGAAGTTATCATCGAGTATAATGGTGATCGGGTAGTGATCGCTTCCATACAAAGTGTCTTTTATACTCCATTGAACTCTATGATAAATTCTAGTATCAACAAAAGATAAATCAATCGCAGAGAGTGACCCATTCGTACAGAAATGAGTCGGGGATCCATCGTTAATAAGTATGAGAAAGTTATTAGCGTTAATAAACTTCTCAATTTCAGCCCCTCTGTTTTTATAATCAGACAATGTAGAGCCCCACAATGTGCTGTGCCCATTCAGATCCCCAACAAGGATTACAGGTCTAGGGAGTTGATCCACAATGGTTTGAAGATCATTCGCTGTAAAATCTCTATTCGGTGGTATGTAAATATTACAAACTGAAATCGGTTCTGGATAGTAAATTTTTGTGGCTAGAACTTCATGGATTGATTTAATGTTTATTTCTTCCGAGTAAACATCTTTTTTAATTATTGTAGCTACTCCACCCCAAGCGGCCTTACCATCAGATCTATCTTTTCGATAGACGTTGTTTCAACACCCAATACGTCTCACGTTATCGACGTGGAAAGGGAAGGTTGACAAGAAATAATTAAAAATTAAAGAAACTGTAAAGTCAGTTCTGCCGGAGTGCGGTGGTTGACAAATAAGGTTTCTAAAATAAATTGTAAATAAATCAAGAACATACATAACATATATTAATAATCAATGCCAATACAAAATAAAAGATAGATAAAAGTTGCCTGATAAATTTTAATATGATAATTATAAAAAGTATAAATTAAATTAATTCCATAAACAGTTACCTTAACAACAAAAAAATAAACATGTGACAAAATTTATCATTTCAATATAATAGGCTAAACTAATATTTCTAATTCATTTATAATTAACATTAACGTTAAGCTAACTTAGATCTAAATCTAACCTTTTTTTGTTAATTAAAAGTTTTTAATGATGTTCGTACAAACCCATTAGGGCAGGTAGTGATGGTAGACTATTTCTTCCAGATACATATAGATATGGTCCAAATAGATAGACTAGATATAAAGAATCAATCTTCCAGTCCTCTGTGCCTTCAATGAGTGGATAAATCAACTGAAGTTTGGTACTCGTTAGAGCGAAAGAAAGAAAGTGCCGGCCGGCTGTTTGCACTGAACTCAACGCAACTGAGATTTTTTTAATTAAAAAAAAATAGAAAAACATATGATTGATTGTTCACTGACGCACATTCAAAAGAATAACATTTGTACTTGTTAATAGAGCTATGATGTTGTATAAATTGAAAAATAAAAAAATCTTTTACATGTTAAATTTAAATGAAACATTACAAAAAAAATGTAAACTTAAAAATAAACCCAATCGATCAAGTAATTTAACTATGCGGTTCGGTCCCGAACATTCCGCCCACCAAAATTTCCATGAGATATAATGGAAATTTGAATCTTCATAGCTGTTCACCATTGTTAGAATTAAGAAGCGGAATTAACTTGACAACGGGACGCTTGAATTCCCCCTTATTTGTTTTAAGGGTGACTATTCTGACAACCTCGTCAGCACCTTTGTGTAAGGATGTTATGCGTGCTGTTGGCCAGGAAAGGGGCGAAGCTGTTTTGTCGTGAATTAAAACCAAGTCACCAATTTGTGGCGAATACGGAGCTTGTTTGGTCCATTTAATTCTTTGCTGCAATGTGTTCAAATAATCATGGCGCCACTTCGTCCAAAAATGTTGTGTACGTTGCTGTATCAGTTGCCATCTGCTGAGGCGATTCTCAGCCACAATGGTCCAGTCTTGAGTGGGACGAGACGTTAAACAGTCGCCTATTAAAAAATGACTTGGAGTTAGGTATTGGAAATCTTCTGGTTCAGATGATAGGGGATATAGAGGCCGCGAATTCAATATGGCTTCAATTTGGGCGACTATGGTGTAAAACTCCTCGAAGGTGTATGGAGTAGAAGATAAAGTTCTGGTTAGATGGTGTTTTACGGATTTAACCCCTGCCTCCCATATGCCTCCAAAGTGGGGAGCTGCAGGAGGGTTAAAATGCCATGCTATTTCTTTTCCTACTAGGTGATTTGCTATGGTATGTTGATTTGCAGGTACTCTAATCCATTCTGAAATTTCCTTTATCTCCCGAGCTGCTCCTACGAAATTGGTTCCACAATCGGAATAGATGTTAATAGGTTGGCCTCGCCTGGCTATAAAACGATCCAGTGAAGCTAGGAAGGCATCAGTGGTAAGACTTGAAACTATCTCCAGATGTAAAGCTCTTGTTGCTAAACATATAAATAAGCATACGTATCCTTTAGTGGTCGGGGAATTCTTTCTTGACGAACATTTCAACTGGAAGGGACCGGCATAATCCACTCCAACATTCAGAAAAGCTCTTCCACTGGTGAACCGAGCAGGCGGCAAATCTCCCATAAAGGGTTGCGAAGGTTTCGCCTTTAATTTAAAACACTTGAGACACTTGAATATTCGAGATTTTATTAAACGCCTGGAGGAAAGAATCCAATATTTCTGGCGTAAAGCGGATTGGATCATCTGTAAACCCCCATGAAATGTAATACGGTGGTAATGATCTACCAAAATGTTAGAAAGGTGACATTTGTGGGGTAGTAAAACAGGATGTTTTCCGTCGTAGGGTAGATCAGAATGACGAAGTCTGCCACTCACCCTTAGTAGTCCATCACCGTCAACAAAAGGTGAGAGTCGAGCTAATTCCTTCCCATTGCATAGCAGAGCTGGCTCGGCGAGATGTTTGGGAAAATATTGTTGCTGGGTCCATCGAATAATGTTGACCTCGACGGCGTGAATTTCTGGAACAGTTAAGGCTCCCATCGTTTTGGAGTTGGATGGTTTTATGTTACGGATAAATCGAAAGAAATAAGCGAGTACTCTTAATAATTTAGCGAATGAAGAAAACCTCTCTAACCATGTACACCAATAATAAGTGCTAGTTTGAACGTTTGATGTCAGAAAAATGTTCTTTTCAAGTTTGATTTCAGGAAGTACAACATTCGTAGCAATATTGGCTGGTTTAGGCCATTCGGTTGTCGGTTGAAGTAGCCATTTAGGACCCGCCCACCACAGTGGGTATTTCAAAAAATTAGAAGGGGTCATGCCTCTGGAGGCACCATCAGCAGGATTATCAGATGAATCCACATGAAACCAATATGTCTGCTCAGTTTTCTCTAATATTTGTAGAACTCTATTTGCGACATAGATGTTAAGCTTATGGGGTAAAGTATTCAACCACCCTAAAACTATAGTCGAATCCGTGAACATGTAAATGTCAGCATTGAAGGCGATTTCGTGGGTGCGAAAATTTAATAAGATTTCTGCTATGTCCAACTGCAGTTTTGGCCCCGTGTAAAGAAAATCATTCAATGAACCAAATCTGCAACGCATTGAAGCATCGAAAACCACTCGAAGCTTATTGTATGAACTATCCTTTTTGACAACACCATGGTGTGGTATTATATACTTGGCTTGATCGTTTGTTGGCCTCATGTGTCCCAATTGGCGATATTCTTCCATAAAGAAAGAATATGAATTTTTTAAATCTTGATTTTTTGAAAATTTAGATTCCAAGGAGAAAAAACGTTTTAAAGCCTGTTGGTTGCCATCACGCATATCCGGAGGTGTACGTTTAAAGAGTAGTCGAACCCCATATCGTCCAGAAGGTAATCTATAATGAGTTTGTTCAAAATGAGCTTCACAAGCGAGATCTGCAGGATTCGATGGAATTTTCGAAGAAGCTGGTTCCTCAAGTTCCCAGACTTTTTCGATTAAATTGTCAATTGTTGGTGTGGTTAAAATATGCAACGAAGCTGTGTAACTAGGTTCAACATTTTGAAATCGTCCTAAAACCACCCATCCGAATACTGTGTTCATTAACGTGGCTTCCTCACCTTCGATTCGCCGTACTCCATTCCGAAGAATTTTCCAAAATAAGTCAGCTCCTAATAAAATGTCAATTTCTCGAGGCTCAAAGAAATTAGGATCAGCTAAAGCATATGATGCGATTTTGTGTTGGATATTACGGGGTACATGGCTTGTTGGCAGTTTACCAGTAATATTGGGCACAACGGTTGCTTGTGTGGATAATAAAGGACCGTGGCTGTTTCTTGGCTTTAATATGCAATGAACTGTTCCTTTTCCCTCCGTTAGATGTTGGCCCACTCCTGAAAGATTTCTTTTACCTTTCTCAACATGGAGATGAAAGGCATTCGCACATGATTGGGTGATCAATGTACACTGTGAACCGGAATCTAGGAGTATTCGAATTGGTTTAAACCTCGACTTATTGTCCTGCAAATGCACGATAGCCGTACTTAGCAACATATCACTGTTGTCTTGCCAGGCATGTGTCATTACTGAAGGAGATGTTTCAGGTGGATTTTGATTGGCCACAAGTGTTATGTCATCATTCGCTTGGCTATTAAATTGGTTGTTTTGGCTCGGAAAATGCAGCAGTGAATTGTGTGATTTTTGACAATATTTACAACATGTTTTATTTTTACACTCTTGAGTTGAATGAGTTAAGGTGAGATGATAGCGACAACCTGGGTAATTTTTTAGTGATTCAAACCGCTCTCTGGCAGTCATTGCCTTAAAGCGAGGACAGCTAGATAAGTAATGGTTTTGTTTGCATAAAAAACAGGTGGGCAGTTGTCTATTCTCTTGAGAATTTGGTTGCTTTGCAACAATAAAGGAATAACCTTTGGGCTTGTGATTGGTAGTTGCTTGAAATTCAGATAGGGATGAAGATAATTCCAGAACTTTACATTGCTGAGTTACAAACTTTGTAAGTTGGTCAATAGTAGGGAACTCGACATCAATATGTTTTTGTTCGAAGGCCTTTTTAGTTGATGCATCTAAACAACGCATAGCTAAGCTGAATAGAATAAATCCAGTTTCATCCTCGAGGTGTAGCTGCCGAAATGGTGTTACATTATCCGCAATGCAATCCAAGAAATGCCTTAAGGACGATAGCGAAGGTGATCCATTAGTTGGCTTGAAGGCTAATAACCGTTGAACATAAAGAGAGGCTAAAATCCGTTTATTATTGTATCGAGTAATAAGCCTTTCCCAGGCCAAGTCATAGTTCTGCTCCTGAATTGGGAGATTTTTAATAAGATTTAGAGCATCGCCACTTAGAGTCGAATTCAGATAATGAAATTTTTCAATTTTGTCTAAACCGGAATCCTTGTGAACCAGAACTTCATAGGTATCGCGGTAGTGAGGCCAATCAATAGGATTTCCATTGAAAATTGGGAGCTTAATTTTTGGCAAACGCCCTCGTGGATTTTTGGAATCATTTAATGAGGCTGTTACATTAAGTGTTTGGTCTGCTGATTTAATCCGTGATGTTTCGGCATCTTCCTCAGTTAGACGTTTGTATAAAATTTTACATTCGTAATAGTAACGGTCGGAATTTTCCCTTTTTGCTTTCGCGTTTTCATCGGGATATTCTTTTTCGGGACCTTCTTGAAAATAAATTTGTGTAATTTCTTCCTGAGTTTGTTCCATTTGTAGCCGAAGGGAAGTTAAATCATCATACATGGCGTAAAAAAGTGGTTTTTGTGAAGCATCGGCTGCAACCCGCCTTCCTTGGTCTGTTACTCCCTTGATACGGATTTGAAGCATCGATAACTTCGACTTTAAATACTTTAAATGTTTTCCAGTATCTATATCAGTAGCCATGTTGAAAAGGAAGAGATAAAAATTTAATGATAGGTTAAACTCAATAAATTATCACGTTAATAAAAAAGGGAATATTATGATCAAGAGAATAGTGGGAATGAACAGAATATTCGGGCCTACGCGAACTAAAATTTAATGAGATAACACAATTATAACCTAATAAGTGAAAGAGAAAAAAATACATGAAATAAATGATAAATAACTTACAATACATAACCTTTTTTGTCATGCACCGCGATCCGACCCGCGGAGGACCAATGTTTCAACACCCAATACGTCTCACGTTATCGACGTGGAAAGGGAAGGTTGACAAGAAATAATTAAAAATTAAAGAAACTGTAAAGTCAGTTCTGCCGGAGTGCGGTGGTTGACAAATATGGTTTCTAAAATAAATTGTAAATAAATCAAGAACATACATAACATATATTAATAATCAATGCCAATACAAAATAAAAGATAGATAAAAGTTGCCTGATAAATTTTAATATGATAATTATAAAAAGTATAAATTAAATTAATTCCATAAACAGTTACCTTAACAACAAAAAAATAAACATGTGACAAAATTTATCATTTCAATATAATAGGCTAAACTAATATTTCTAATTCATTTATAATTAACATTAACGTTAAGCTAACTTAGATCTAAATCTAACCTTTTTTTGTTAATTAAAAGTTTTTAATGATGTTCGTACAAACCCATTAGGGCAGGTAGTGATGGTAGACTATTTCTTCCAGATACATATAGATATGGTCCAAATAGATAGACTAGATATAAAGAATCAATCTTCCAGTCCTCTGTGCCTTCAATGAGTGGATAAATCAACTGAAGTTTGGTACTCGTTAGAGCGAAAGAAAGAAAGTGCCGGCCGGCTGTTTGCACTGAACTCAACGCAACTGAGATTTTTTTAATTAAAAAAAAATAGAAAAACATATGATTGATTGTTCACTGACGCACATTCAAAAGAATAACATTTGTACTTGTTAATAGAGCTATGATGTTGTATAAATTGAAAAATAAAAAAATCTTTTACATGTTAAATTTAAATGAAACATTACAAAAAAAATGTAAACTTAAAAATAAACCCAATCGATCAAGTAATTTAACTATGCGGTTCGGTCCCGAACAGACGTTGTAGTTTTTCATGTCGAATCTCTGGGATTTCAAAAGGTGTGTTTCTTGCAAACAAAAACAGGTTGGGTTCTCTTCTGATAGTAACAATTTAAAATATTCGAAACGTTTGAAAAGTCCGTTACAGTTCCATTGTGCGATTAATGTTTTGGTAGATTTGACCATCATCAGATAAAAATAAAAAACAAAAATAAAAGAGAAAAAAAATACTGAAGTATGAAAAACAATTGGTTAGACTAATTAATCAGAGCTATCTTCAGTATTTATGGTGTTATCTGTAGAGTCCCACTGTCTCTTGAGAAGCTTTGATATTTTTATCTTAGAGCGCCGATTTGTAACCAGGTTTCTGGTGTCAGCCAACATGGCCCTCATGCCTTCTATATTATCTGTAAATTCATGCACTAGATTGTTCAGATCTTTCGTGTCAGAAGCCATATCGATTAATTTTATTAAATCTTCAAATGAAATAGGGTATTTGTGACTGTTCTCATCGATGGATTTTCTGGCTTCTTCGAGGTTAATTTTAGTATTTTTAACGGTCTTTTTTATTTTTTTGGATTTTTTGCTAGCTGATTGTATTGCTTCCATAGGTGGAAATTCTTCAAAATTAACAATATTTTCTGAATCATTATTGGTGTCTAGCATAAGATTTATTTCCATTGTAGATACTGTAGAAGGAGGAGGGCTAGGGTGGCACCTTTTTATGCCAGAAACCACTGTCGGAGATGATAATGAATTTTTGCTGTTATCAACAGCTGTTTCTTTATTACAATTGGGCTCAGCAGTGACGGCTTTGTTTTGGTCAGCATCACCATGGTTACCAGAGTTCCGTTTCTCAGCCTCGTCGCCTTTAATGTTTACATTGGCTTCTGTTGATGCTAATTGGTTGTCATGGTGACAGGCTGGGGTTGGCTTTACTGTAATAGTGGGTAAAGACTGGTTAGGTGTATCGAGCAAGGAGCGATTGGAGATTATTGGTTCACTCTTTTGATTAATATCTGTGTTAAAATGAATCAATAATCCTTCTCCCTCTTGGGTCTGTATTTCTTGAATGTCATTGTCATTTTCTGGACAGTCAGTGGATATGTGGCCCGGTTGCTTGCAAATAAAGCACGTCACAATATCCTCGCTTAAAAAAATGCGATATGACACGTTCTCGTGCTTTATTAATAATGAGGAAGGCAGTTTGTTAAGGTCTTCAGGTGGGATATAAACCTGTCGTCTGAAACTCAGGACATGGGCCAATCTTGGGTCCTGGTACCCAGCCCTAAGAAAATGCATAGGGGAGACTAATCTTAAACCTAAGCTTTTCAGTTCTTTTTCAATGATCTCATGGGGTATTGAAGGGCAAGCATTCGAAATAATTATCCTTTTTGCCGGATTTAAAAGACGTTTTATTATTATTTCTTTATTATCTATGTTAATGGATTTATGGTTCTTTAGGAGGTTATCTACTGCCTCTTTGTTACTAAAATGAATGCAAAATCTAGAGTTTGAGATTCTTGAAGTGTAACGGATGTATTTTGGGTCAATTAATGCTGCAATTTTCAATACATAATCTTTCTGTTTAATACCAGGGTATGTGTGTAATATAATAGCGTTTTCTCGTTTTGAAAACCGTTCCGTAGCGGTGGCTTTGGCATAGCTGGTTGTAGCTTCTGTTAGGTTAGGGTTGGATGTGACTTTAAAACTGATATTTTTTTGTACATTTGACGTGTCTGTTTGCTTTATATTTGTTCGATTCATGGTGCTGAGTTTGGCTGAAGACATCTTTTTATGTCGCTACAGAGCCTAGAGCTCTGGGCAACTAAATAGGGCGTCTAGCCCCCCAACCTTTCACACAAATGACAACTGTCTGTTATTTTATGGAACACGCGCACTCAAAATGTCTAAAAAACACAAAACAGAGCACTTTTTGCATAGACAACACATAAAAATTACAAAAAATGTCAGACTGACCTGAAGTGTGGCTTCTTCGAAGAGGTCCCAAACAGCTGATCTCCAGTAATTTATTTTGTTTTATTGTTTAATTTCTTAATTTTTGTTAATAGGGTTTAATTTGTATAATTGATTTGTTTAGATTTTTTCTCTCTTTTTAATAATTTTGGTTAATTGAATCAATCAGAAAAATGATGCGATGTTAGTTGGAAGACAAAAGTTTATAAGGACGTCTTAGTGCAGATGCTTTAATACGACTGCAGTGCTAATACCAGTAGTGTTGTATACAGTTGTGTATACACATCCAGATCGTAACAGTCCACTGACTTATGTAGACGCGTCTACGGCTCTCATCTGCCCACAGTTTTGGAGACCGAGGGGATAAAATTTATCAGCCTAATTCGGGTTCATCATTCTTCGACATCGCCCAGCGAGCGATCCAAGTGAATATATTGACATTCTTTTCATCAACTGACATTAATATGCATTTAAATTAAATTAATTGATTCATAACATAATAAGCTTCTTTTCTTTTGTTTCATTTTCATTTTATTTTATTAGAGAGAAAATTTAATTTCGTTTGTTTTACTGTTTTATTTGGGGAAATTATTTATTTGTTTTGTAAAAATGATTTCATTTTATATTAATGTTTTATTTTAATGATGAATAAATGTTAATATTTTCGGTTTCCTTTTTATAATCAATTGTTTATTTATTTTAATTTAACTTTCATTTTGGAGGTCCATTACTTTCCGAAGGGAATTTAACAGTTACATTCATTAATTTTTTTAATTGATCTTTTTTTTTTATCATTACTGAAAAATTGTTGAAGATGGATGTAGCCGGTTTTGAAACCAAACGCCTCATATATAGTATACTTTACTTGGTCTTCATGGATTTTTTTTTAAATGTATAACTATTTAAAGAGGAACTGCACTCAGAAGCTATGCAACAAAGTTACGTCACTGGACTAAGTAGCGATTATTAAAGAGAGGTAAACACGTAATTGTATAACTCAGGTTTCAGCTGCATCCTTCTCGCGAACCCTTGCTCACGATTCGTACATACCCTCCGAAGGTCCTTGAGGAAGGTGGTTGAGTCCTCACCAAATAGGGGTAACCAGCTTGTACACCAAGGTTCACGTCGAGCTGTGTGCCAAGGGTGTGCGGCTCCCCGGGGCGACTCCTGTCCCAAGTCAGGGATTGTGCACAACGAGACGTCCTTAGATATTTGGCGCCAGCTGACTTTGGATTGAGCAATAATGAGGGTGACCCTCTTTTACCAAAAAATATATTTCCTGGCCTCTGTTATCGTTACTCTATATATAAATAGTCGACGACTCCATTTTATTGCTCTTTAAAGGGAAGATTTATTTCGTACCAATTAGACGTTAGGCGCAAAAATGCGGTGAACATACAGTACCAGTCACAAGTTTAGACTCACCCTTAGTTTTGTAAAATTACAAAACTAACAACATATTATTTATTTAACAACGTAAAAACTATAATTTTATTATTACTTTATTTATAATTTATTTGTTTGTTTCTTTAACGCCCCTTTATGCTACTAATGTTAATGCTAACGATGCTCCAGCAGGAGTCCTAAATTTTGCCTATGGAGGTATAATTAGGATAGGGATCCTCAAGGAGTACCTCACATCGTACAGGCTCGGGACCTCCATTTTACGTCCTATCCGAGGGACGGCATAGCAAGGATTTTTTATTGCCATTAAAAAATTCTAGGACCACCCGGGACGCGAACCCGCGACCTTTAGTATTGCAGGATTACAGCAAAACTATATAGTAAAACAGGTTACGTGGAAGGGCCAAGAAAGTACGCCTAAATGCACCTGGGCCATTCCACGTCAAATCATCCAGCCAAAGTTCAAAATTTTACCTACCCCCCTCAGATTTTGATAAAAAATTATAGGTATTAAGTACATACAGAAATAAGAAAAAATGCCAAATTTCACCCAATTCCAACAAGTAGTTTCAGAATTATGGTCATTTGAACTTTTGAGATATTAGAAGTTCCGATGACGACTTGAGCTCAAAACCAACTTGTAGGTGTTAGACTTTCCTCTGTAGAATGGGCATTAATTGAACTGGAGCTTTCAAAATTTATTCATTAATTCTGCATTTCATATAGAATCGGGTGATACCATAAATATTAGAGAGATCATTTTCCATCATGGAAAAAAAAAATTCTTAAACATAAAAATTTAGATTTTTCCCAAGTTGTAAAACAGTCATCAAAAAATGGCATGGGCAAAAATCTCTCTCCAACCAGCCTAACAAACTATATATCAATAGAAAGAGGATACAATTCTCTATCTAATGATGAAATAATATGAGTGGCTCTTTGACTTAATAATAATTTAATAATATGAAATCAAATCACAACAATGATAGGAACAGATTGTCTTCGTCGCAGCAACTATTGTTTTACGCAAACTCAAATGTTCTCCGTTTTCTTGAGTGACAGCACCAGCCACAAGTAATTATTTAGTATTTTTATCGTTTTGTATGTTAATTTTGTTAAAATTGAAACTTAAACAAAAATAATAAATTTAATATAAGGGGTCACCTGTGGTGTAGTGGTTAGCATAGAAACCTAATATACTAAAGGTGGCGATTTCGCGTCCCGAGGTGGCCCTAGGATTTTTTTTTTTTTTTTTTTTTTTTTTTTTTTTTTTTATATAACGACTTTATTTACATACTGTTGTTCATATGTCGTCCCCAAAAAGAACTTTATTCCAAATCGTTTATCCTCCCACTGTCCTTCCGTCAAACCTCGCGCAGCTATTCCCGCGTTAACTCCATCTATCCATTGCTTCCTTGGTCGGCCTCTCTTTCTCCTTTCTTCCAGCATACATCTTGGCCATCTTTCAGCTCCCATTCGCATCACATGTCCATACCAACTAAGCTGCTTTGTTTCAATAGAGTACAATGTGGTTTCTTTTTGATCAATATTCCTCCTTCCTTCTCCAAAAGTCCATTTCCAACGCTAACATTGCTTTTTCTTCTCTCCTTTTTATTTTCCACGTATCAGAACCATAGAGGACAGTACCTTCTATTCTACGTTCTAGGATTTTTTAATGGGAGTAAAAAATCCTTGTCTATGCAGTCCCTCGGATAGGACGTAAAATGGAGGTCCTGAGCCTGTACGGTGTCAGGTAATCGTTAAAGATCCATATAGTAATTATAACTGGATAGGAAAAATTTAGGACTCCCACTGTGTCATCGTCCGATTAGCCTTAGTGGCATAAAGTGACGTTAAAACAAACAAATTTAATATGGATGTTGCGACCTACACACATGTGTTTAATATATAAATGTTATAACCAAAAAAACATATGTTTTAAAAAATAATAATAGTGTCTAGTCATGTTTTGTGAATTGTTCTCAATACAAGTTCTTATTGTGTTATAGTGAGTTTTAATTAATGTTAATATTTAAAAAACCACTACAGGTCGTATTTTAAAGAGTAAGCTTTACTCAAATAACATAAATTACATATAGGGTAAACCGTACAGTTATTGGCACCCTTAAGACTACATCGCTGTGGATAAATTAAATTTAAAAAAACTTTTGCAATATGGCAATATTTATTGTTAAAAGTTCCAATTCTAGTTATTGACACCTTGTGGATTTAATTGTGATATCTTCCCTATGGTTAGTTTGTTAAAGTCTTACTTCGTAGATGACTTAGAGAACCCTTCAAATATTAGACTCATGTACGTATATCTTGTAATAAAATTAGGACTTGTTAACCTATTTCTTTAAGTTAAAGATGGGGTGCCAATAACTGTACTGCGTGCCAATAACTGTATGGATTACCCGATGAAAATATGGAATGGAAATAAAATATAGATAGATAACTTAAATATAGACAGCAGAAGCTAAGAACTTAAATTCTCCTGTTCAAATTTTGTTCGAAGAAAAGTTCTAGAAGTTTGGGCTAATTACTGGAACGCTAAGATTTAGACACTGGGGATCATAGCTATTAGGATTCTCCTTCTAATAAGGTTAAGAGCTCCAAGATGTGCCGACTCAATTAGTTGATGGTTTGCCCCAATGAAGGGGTTTTGATTTATCTATATTTGATTCTGCTTTATGAGTAATGGTTTAATTAAGTCCGGATTAACCGAGGTTCTAACTAATCGGAGTCGACTGTATAAGGTATTGCAGTAGAGAAAATATGAAGTCATGCATTATTTTCTATCATGTTATAATAATTATTAATTGCCTAAAATCTTACTATATTAAATTAGGTAATTTGGATGTTTTTATAAAGCGTTTACGGGTCTGTTTCAGAAGCCTACCTTCAGTTATTTTTGCCATGGCAACGGTTACTTTTTAAGAACAATATGATTATTCTTTTAAATAACCTCAAAAGTAATTGATAAACATTATATTTAACTGAAGAATTATTTACAAAAAAACATATGTCACATTAATATGTTGGCACAAACCTCACGTAAAAAATTGTTCCAATCAACAATGGATGATCGGCCCTTTCCGAATTCTTGGCAAAATGTAATTGAGGTATATCCTCTTGAACAGGAAGATATGAAAAAAATTACTTTAGAAAATGACAATTTACTAAATTCTAACCAACTTCCGCTTCTTAAGCCAATATTTTTCAAACAGGAACGCTTGAAGCACCTCCATCTTCCTTTCTTTAATCCCATTTTATGTCCATTTGGACAAAGCTTTACTTTACAGAGAACACCCTTTTCTTGTAGAAACTTTACGGCAGAATCTTCATCATTTATATTCCTAACCAAATTTAACAATCCCATTTTAATAATGACTTTTTCACAATATAATATTCAATTTCAATAAAAATAATGGTTAATTTAACATATGTTTCAGTAAAACAATTAATACCTAATTATTTTGATGGATACAATGCAATAACATTTAAGGTTAAGTCAATGATAATCATAAGTAACTGTTACCATGGCAAAAAGAACTGGAGGTAGGCTTCTGAAACAGACCCGCGTTTACATTGGGACAAATTGTCCCGTTTGGGGTTCAGGTTAATCGGTTGATAAATGAACTACAAGATTATACAAATACAGCTACAACCATTGGCGGATTAAGGGGGAGGGAGTACTGGGGGCTGCAGCCCCTCCCTTTGGAAAAATTGTTCGTCATTTAATGATAGAATTTGACTTTCCCTAATGTAATGAAGCAAGTTAAAGAACAAATAATGTGCAGAACAAGTAGAATTTTAGTTGTGGGAAAGGAATATAAAGGTAAAACAGCTGATTAGCAGATCCAAATGAAGGGCTGTGGGGCTGTAGCCCCCTTTAGGACTGCAGCCCCCCCTTACGATCGGCTGGATCCGCCCATGGCTACAACCAAGACTGATAAAAAACTTGCAACATGTAAACAGGTCTATTGTATAATAATGGACCACTAATAACCTTTTATAACATTACTTATTTATTTAAAGTCACTTTATCCTAGTATGGCTAATCGGACGACGCTACAGTGGGATGCCCAAATTTTACCTATCCAGGTATAAATTATAATAAGGATTACTATCAAGTATATGATATCACAAAGGATGAGGCCCGCCATTTTAAGTTCCCTCCGAAGGAAGGCATAACCAAGGAGGTACAGAAGATTGCTGTGATAACCAGAAGTGCATTGCTAAAAAAAAAATGTGTAAAAAGTACATTAATTGTAGTTTATTTTATTCAAGAAATTATCTGACTATATCATCAAAATCACATGATATAGACTTCATACAAACAAGTCTATCAAATAAGGAATTAATGCAAGTGAAACTGTGAGGTAGAGCTTGAAATAGAAAAGCTAAAATAGTATTTTTAATTATGATAATAGCTACTATGAAATGATTAATGATTGTTTTTTTGTTTTTGTTTTTTTTATATAAATGAAAGTGGGATCAATAAATTATATAGAGTAACGGTTATATCAGATTAGACTCCACGGCTATATTAATTCTGCCAATGCCTACAAGATCATGATTAAGCTATAAATCGATATAAATGATCGCGCAAGATGGAATTGCATCTAATCGCCAGATGTCTTTATTATGAGGGCGAAGAGGTCGCAGAGAGGCAGACGGGAGCGACTTCCTTTTTAGGAACTACATTTCCTCTCTAGGTGTTGTGTAAGGCTCCGAGCTGGGTCGTTCCGAGTGATTCAGTCAGGCCCGGTACCTAATGCCCTACTTAGGTACCTCGCGGCTGACTCACTCAACACCTGTAGCACCTCTTTAAGGTTATCTCCAGTACTCTATTTAGCTTATCATTGCCGAAATTTACGATGTACAAGGATTGAATCGAGATCAATAGTCTAAAAAGGGGGTCACTTGTCGTTTAGCGGTTAGCATAGCCACCTTCTATACCCAAGGTAACGAGTTCGTAGGGGTTCCTAGGTTTTTTTTTAAAGAGAGTAAAACGTCCTTGTGATGATTAATCATATGTGATGGTTAAAGGGTGACCAGGGGAGTCACCTGTTGTGCAATGGTTAGCATAGCAACCCACGATAGTAAAGGTCGCGCGTCCGCCCTAGGATTTTTTAAAGGTAGTAAAAAAGTCCTTGGCTATGCCGTCCCTCTGACAGGACATTATATGGAGGTCCCGAGCCGGCATAATATCAGGTACTCGTTAAAGACCACTAACCTAATTATACCTGGATAGGCAAAATTTAGGACTTCTACTGTAGCATCGTCCGATTAGCCTTAGTAGCATAAAAGGATGTTAAATAAACAATCAAATGGAGAGCAGCATTCAGCCTCAAACAATATTTCACACCAGCAATCAAGGGACTTAAGAATTGCCAGTAGCAAAAGTAAATATATTATATAAATGAAAATGTTTATATAATGTGGTACGTAGTTTATAGACAAATCAGACTGATAGGGACTTAACGATGTAGAATGGTTGAATCGAGACCAATAGTATATAAAGGGGGTCATTTGCAGTAGCGGATCCAGAAAATTCTTGAGGGGGGGCGCACTTTTTTATTTTTAAATTTTTTATGTTTCATTAAGGTCTAATTTAAAATATTAGTGCATATTTACATTGTAAAGTTTTATTAAATGTTTAAATACAATCCATTTTTCATTTAAGGAGTAAAAAATAGCCCTTTTTATGCAGAAATAGTAATATTTGATTGGTGTCCTCACCTTTCAGGGGGAGGGGCGTCCCACTGGTCACTTGTCATTTAGGCGGTTAGCATAGCACCCTTGTATACCCAAAGTTGCGGGTTCATTGGAGTCCATAGGTTTTTTAAAGAGAGTTAAACATCCTAGTGATGATTAATCGTATGTGATGGGTTATGGGTGACCAGGGGGGTTGTGCAATGGTTAGCATAGCAACCCACGATAGTAAAGGTCGAGGGTTCGCCCAAGGGTTTTTTAAAGGGAGTAAAAAAGTCCTTGGTTATGGCGTCCCTCGGATAGGACATAAAACGAGCCGGCACAATACAGGTTTGTTTGTTTAACGTCACTAAGGCTAATCGGACGATGCTACAGCGGGAGTCCTAAATTTTGCCTATCCAGGTATAATTAGGATAGGGATCTTTAACGAGTAGCTGACATCATACAGGCTCGGGACCTCCATTTTACGTCCTATCCGAGGGACGGCATAGCCAAGGATTTTTTACTCCCATTAAAAAATCCTAGGGCCATCGCCAGATGCTCAGGTACTCGTTAAAGATCACTATTCGAATTATACCTGGATAGGCAAAATTTGGATAATTGGTTTGATTAATGGCAGTGAGCTTGACCCAGATAGCTAAAAGTTCGCCTCGATATCCGATCACAGATCTAGTATGCACTTTTTACCAGGCAGGTTCTGCGGAAAAATATTATTAAGGAAGTATAATAAATACTTATAGGAAAGGTGACGACGCGGATACTAAAGAAGTGTAAAGAACTTTGATGAAAGCAGGTAAACAACTTGGGATAAAAATAAATACATACTAGCCAACAATACTAAATATCGCGGATTTGCGTCCCACAGTGGTCCTGGGATTTTCGAAAGGGAGTAAAATATCCTTGGCTATGCCGTCCCTCGGATAGGACATAAATTGGAGGTCCCGAGCTGGAACAATATCAGGAACTCGTTAAAAGGTATCCTAATTATAACTGGATAGGTAAAATTTATGATTCCCACTGTAGCATTGTCCGATTAGCCTTAGTAGCATAAAGTTACGTTAAACAAAACAAACACCTTAATACTTAATCAACTCAAATCCTACTAATTATATTTGATTAATAAAATCAGAGCATTTTTACCTATCTATATATCTATAATATATTATCTATATTTGGTAACATATTTTGACCAGAAGAAGGATTTAGTTGGTCTTAAGTCGTTAAATAAACAATCAAAGGTTTACCAGCATTTGGACTCAATAAAATATTTACTTCATACCAGTGGCCTTAAGACCACTACCAGTACCAAAAGTAAATATGCTATAAAAATGAAAATGTTTGTATAATGTAGTAGGGTAACCCGTACATTGGCATCCTCAAGACTAAATTTCAGTGGGGACTTTAAAAAAAATACTTCTTATGAAGGGATCTAATTGAAACTTCCTATAACTTTTCTTTATCTATCCTTATAAAGACTCAAGAGTTTTTTTGTGGGTCAAAAGTTCAATAGTTTTGCAAAATGGCAATATTTTTTGTTAAAAGTGCCAAATCTAGTTATTGGCACCCTCTGAATTTAATTGTGAAATCTTCCCTATGGTTAGTTTGTTAAAGTCTTACTTCATAGATGACTTAGAGGACCCTTCAAAAATTAGACTCATGCATTTGTTGTAATAAAATTAGGACATGTTTACCTATTTCTTTCTATTTTAGTTAAAACTAGCTGTATATACCGGTTTCACCCGGAGAATTTCATTCATCTGTCGATTTCGTAAAAACCAATGTAAAGCGAGATCAAAACGATTATTATAACAATAAAGAATATACACAGAGATCGGCTGAAGTTATGCAATTTTAATATGGACAGGTGTTCGCACCTGGTCTGAAAGAACCACTGAGCGAAATTTGGAGAATTAAGGACAAACGCTATGGATTTCTATAAAGAACAAACAGAATTTCATCTTTATATACATATATTATAGCTGTATATAAAGAAACGGTCGATTTCGTAAAAAAAAAACATTGTAAAGTGAGATCATTATGATTTTTATAACAATAAAGAATATCAGCTGAAGATCGGCTGAAGATATGCAATTTTAATATGGGCAGGTGTTCGCACCTGGTCTGAAAGAACCACTTAGCGAGATTTGGAGAATAAAGAATATCAGCTGAACATCGGCTGAAGTTATGCAATTTTAATATGGACAGGTGTTCGCCCCTGGTATCAAAGAACCACTGAGCGAAATTTGAAGAATTTAGGACAAACGGTATGGATTTCTATAAAGAACAAATAAACAAACAAACAAACAGAATTTCAACTTTATTTACATAGATTTGGGTGCCAATAACTGTATGGTTTACCCTACCTAGTTTAAAGATAAACCAGATTGATAGGGACTTGTAAAAAAAAAAAAAAAAAAATTGAGAACGAGGTACAAGAAAAAAACCAATCGATTAAAAGTCGATAAATGCTCGAGTCGAAGGCTAACATTGATGAGCAACTGTGCCGTCAAAGGTGACATTTTTTTTTCTTCCCTTGACAAATATGGCCAACGCATGGTGAGAGTTGCGTCACGTTGCACACCCGCAAGCATGCATGACTTAGAACGGCCTAGAAATCGTTGAGAAATTTTCCTTTTTTAATACCCATTACTCACAGATAAGACAAGAAGACGGAAAGTGTTGTTGACAAATGGAGGAACTCCAATAATCACTGGTGGTATTAACATACCGGAAACTAAACAATACACAACAGGAAGGGGTTTACTAGATTATATTTCAGATATAGATTGAGGATATAGTTGTAAGGCGGAAAACAAACGCTAGCTTCCAACAAATGGCCGTTTGGATCTTTTCTATTTGCCGTGAAAACCAGTGCAGTGATCTTCTTGCAGTCCAAAGGGATTCTTCAAAGGCGAAGATATTGCAGCCCCGGTCATGAAATGAAACTTACATTATTTGAAGAAGGTGATCGATGGAGGTGTTATAAAACAAATTGCAGGCAAACAATCCGATTAAGAAAAGGAACACGGTTGGAATTATTTTGAAAGATATTTCCAAATTTATGTCTCCTATTAATTAAGATATTGATATCATATATTTATTGATGTTTGTAATAAAGATTATTTTTAATTTCAGCATTTAATTACAGACTATTTTATTTTAGGTTATATTTCTATAACATATGTTATCACTAGCTATCTAGTTAAATCACTTGAGGCCGGCAAATAGAAAAGATCCGGCCGTTTTATGAGAAGGTTTATTTAATTAAATTTATTTCTATAAAATACTTTTTATTTTGTTCCTCCCCTCCTTGACTTTTAGGCTATACGGGGTTTCCCGGGAGGGGGAGAGAGTAGTGGATTGATGCGGAGCACTATTAAATGTCCCTTGGCTTTTGTACTGTCCCTTGAACTTGCTACCTACTGGTTCTCAATCATATTTTCGTATTTTCTTACGCTTTTGCCCGCTCGGCCATCCTGCCAATTTTTACTTTCACTTACCTATATATGAAATATATAGTAAGTGGAAGTATTGCGATCGTGAAAAATTTCGACTTCCGGTTTTCAACGGAAATACACGTTTTGGGGTCCCCTGAGTCGAAATGACCAAGTCCCGCGAAATGGTCTGTGTGTGTGTGTGTGTCTGTGTGTGTGTGTGTGTGTGTGTGTGTGTGTGTGTGTGTGTGAACAGACTAGCTCAAAAACTATAAACCGTGCGATCCTGAAATTGGGTATTTAGTGTAAGTATATGCCCGCGATGTGACAGCATAAATTTCATCAAAATTACTCAAAGGGAGGGGGTACTTTATTTAATAACTTTTTATGTTTTTTTCGATTTTCTCAAAAACGGCTCTAACGATTTTGATTAAACTCAGTATTTGATCTATTTATATGCCCGAGATATGACTGTAAAAATTTCATCAAAATTGATTAACCGGAGGAGGGACTTTACTTAATAAATTTTGTATCATGTTCACGTGTTTTTTTTATTTACTCAAAAACGGCTTTAACGATTTTGATTAAACTGAGTATTTGATGTAATAATATGCCCGAGATATGACTGTAAAAATTTCATCAAAATTGATTTACCGGAGGGGGGACTTTACTTCATAAATGTTGTCTCATTATCACGTGTTTTTTTTATTTACTCAAAAACGGCTTTAACGATTTTGACAAAACTCAGTATTTGGTGTTGGTATATGCCCGCGATGTGACAGCACAGATTTCATCAAAATTGGTCAAAGGGAGGGGGCACTTTATTTTATACCTTTTTTCCGATTTTTACCTTTTTTTCGATTATCTCAAAAACGGTTTTAACGATTTTCATCAAATTCGCCATGTTTAATGAAAATTAGGTGTTCTTTAATATCAGGTAAGAAATGAATGTGGAAAAATGTGTAACTTTGAGAAGTGGCATTAACACAACGCATTCATTTCTAATCTAATGTAAGTAAGTGGGTAAGTGAAAGTTGTGTGTTGCGCGCACGCACCAGATTTTTTTACTTTCACTTACCTATATATGAAATATATAGTAAGTGGAAGTATTGCGATCGTGAAAATTTTCGACTTCCGGTTTTCAACGGAAATACACGTTTTGGGGTCCCCTGAGTCCAAATGACCAAGTCCCGCGAAATGGTCTGTGTGTGTGTGTGTGTGTGAAGAGACTAGCTCAAAAACTATAAACCGTGCAAACCTGAAATTGGGTATTTAGTGTAGGTATATGCCCGCGATGTGACAGCAAAAATTCATCAAAATTGCTCAAAGGGAGGGGGTACTTTACTTAATAACTTTTTACGTTTTTTTCGATTTTCTCAAAAACGGCTCTAACGATTTTGATTAAACTTGATATTTGATGTATTAATATGCCTGAGATATGACTGTAAAAATTTCATCAAAATAGATTACATTTATTTACTTAATAAATAAATGTATCACTTTCAGGTGTTTTTTTTATTTACTCAAAATCGGCTTTAACGATTTTGATCAAACTGGGTATTTGATGTATGTATATGCCCGAGATATGACTGTAAAAATTTTATCAAAATTGATGTACCGGAGGGGGGACTTTACTTAATAAATTTTGTATCACTTTCACGTGTTTTTTTTATTTACTCAAAAACGGCTTTAACGATTTTGATCAAACTGGGCATTTGATGTATGTATATGCCAAAGATGTGATAGCCAGCATTTCATCAAAATTGGTCAAACGGAGGAGGCACTTTATTTCAATTTTTAACCTTTTTTCGATTATCTCAAAAACTACTTTAACGATTTTCATCAAATTCGTCATGTTTAATGAAAATCAGGTGTTATTTATTATCAGGTAAGCTTTATCATTATTAAAATGTTCTGAAGGGGCTTAAATGGGGTAGGGGCATTTTTTGTTTGTTTACTTTTGTTTATATGGAGAAATTAAATGTCTCTCATTACGCCTAAAAATAAAAAATGGCTAAATATGTGATGTGATTAAAACCAAGTAAACATAAAACCAAGAAAAATATTAAGTCAACTCATAAAACACGTTGAGCCCACGCATGCGTAGTACGCCTTTAATGGCAGATCATTGTTCATAAATAAAGCCGTTCTGTTCATATAATGGAAATTATTGGTTTCATGGTAACTAAATAAAATTTTCAACAAGTATATAGAAAATTATAAATATCAGTCGACTTGCAGAATTATGCTTGCATTGCCGAATTATCTCAAGTAAAAACTTTTATTTAGTGTTTGTTATAGAGCAAATGAAAACAAAAAAAAGAAGTGAATGTGGAAAAATGTGTAACTGAGTGAGAAGTGGCATTAACACAACGCATTAATTTCTAATATAAGTTGGTAAGTGAAAGTTGTGTGTTGCGCGCACGCACCAGATTTTTTTTAATAAAATGCTGTGTTAAATTACATAGTAAATATGGGCCTTAAGAGAAATTATTTACTAGTAGCATTCAAGGTTTAACTAAATTACTTAGTAAAACTCCAATATCCGTGATGACAGTAAAAAAAAAACTGCTAAAAAAATAAAACTACTTACTTTATTATGATTCCAAGAAACATGAAATACACAAAGTTACCGACTACATTACTGGAGCAGTAGAGCAAATGAATCTTGTGTAGTTTTGGATGTCGCACAAAATCTTGAACGAGGGTCTTCTCTTTAAACTCAATACCATATTACCGCAGAACAAATGTCTAATCCACCAAATATATGTTCGATAGAATTTTCTCAGTCCGACAGGGAAAGGAGATTTCCTAAATTCGTCCAGTCTTGGCGGGAGTACCTCAAGGATTCTCCCCTTTCTGGATCCTCTTCCCTACATTATACATACTCAAGACATACCTGCAAGCAATGATACACTGACCGCTACTAATCGATATATATACGGTACGATCTATAATATATTGAATGCCTATAGCTTCAGTGACACCTTGGGCCGCCATGAGTGGATTAACGAGATTCCCTCTGACCGCTACTAATGTTGAAGCAATTCCCATTGAATACAAGGATTCTGCACATGCCTTTATACAGACTCTTAACAAACCACTCAATCTATTTTACTCACTTTTTCTTAAACTTTCAAACTAGGCTGCTACAAAAATTAAATACATATGTGCACTTGATAAAAACCAATATGGACATAATCTTCACAGTGATATAGGCGGGCGCAAGCGACGGTGCTGCTACTTTACAGGAACTAGAGAAACGGGGATAGAAGCCGGTCCATTACCTGGGATTCATAGGGTTTTTTGGCGTTTTTAATTTATTTTTCCATAATTAAAACCCGATTGAGCAAACAATCATTTGAAAAATGTCTAATAGGTATTGCTCGGTCCCTCAGTGTTCAATTAAAAAATCAAAAGACGTGTCATTCCATTTATTTCCAAAAAATAAAAAGCTTCTCAAAGAGTGTATTGTAAAATTAAGAATAGATAAGCCTCTTTCGAAACATATGACGATATGTAGTCTTCATTTTAAAGAAAGTGACTATATTTATCCAGGTAAATATTAGTATTTGACATTTTATTATTCCAAAATGTTAATTTTATGCAAATAACATTGGGAGCATAGTGTCATATTTGTTTTTCTTTTTTAATTTTCCCCATTTTTGTCTTACATCCGTTGTTCTTAATTGTTCCAAGTTTTTAATTCAAAGCCTGAAAGTTTTGACAAATAAATAAATAATATGACAAAGAATCTAAGCTGTCATAACAATGTTTGTATGAATAGGTAATTAATGTTATTACTAACCGAAAAACGTAGAGTAAAGTTACAATGATGTGTTTGCATTTACCAGAACTACCAGCTTTACACGTAAAATGACAAGAAAATTGCTTATTATTATTATTAAATTTGATTTCCACTTTTATTTGATGGGACAGTCCTTTAAGATTGCTAGTTTGAAGGCAAAAGGCTTGCAAAATAACTGTTTTTTTACTTTTAGATATTAGTCGTTCTTGTTAATATAATCCCAATAGGGCTGATACCACTGTAAACTCCAAGTACTAGAGTACTTCAAGTATTTTTTTTCACCACATAATATTTAATACTAAGATTATAGAAAATTGAAGAATTCGTCAATCCAGAGTATGCCAATTAACCCCCTGTGTGGGGCAGGTTGGCCTAGGAGATGGGGTTGTTTAGCCATCTCATTCAAGTACTGCCTGACACATATTATTGTTATTAAAAGCTGCGCTATAATGGTATAATAATTTTGATCCGTTTTTAACAGCTTTTAAGGGAAAATAGAATGACGATAAAAGAAGATAGAAGTTTAGAGTGCCGTCACTTTCTGCATAAGAAAAATTGCTCTCATCCTCCTTGCTGGAACTAAAGACAATTGATAGTTTCACCTTTGTTTATGTTTACCTTGCTTTTGTGAATTGCTACTGCGCCAACAAACTCCAGTTGAAGAAAGCCAACTAACACCAAAGGAGATATCATATGAAAGATGGCTGCCAGGACGTGGGAGAACAATCAAACAAGAAACTCGAAAGGTTATGTTTTTCAAAGGAGTTTGGGACTATGTGAACAGAATCGGAGTCAAATGTTTTGCCATTCCTTTAAACCAAATTTACTGAAAATTTACTTCCATGTAATAAAATCAATCAATGAAGCACACTCTTTTCTACACTGTTAGCATCGGATTGAAAACTCAGGACAAGACTCCCGAGGTCGAGTGGGTCACATGGTACAATGGTGGGGCCTTCACTACAGGTGTGACGGAAACTATAAGCCTATGGCCAACCTGCCCCTTATGCCAACCAACCCCGCTCTCCCCTACCTAATTCAAAATATTCAAAGTTTTTATTACATACTAGCTATGGTGCCCGGCTTCGCTCCGGTAGTTGTTTGCTAGTTTTAATAACAGAAAAACTTTAAAATTAAAGGAAATATAGAACAAAATTAGCACCTTCTTGAAACTTCGGTTTTAACTTGGTATCAATATTAAGATTCGAGAACTGCAGAGTCCGCCCAAATAAGGAACCCTATATACTTTATAGGGGGTTGAAAATGGTAAATGAACAATTAATTTTAATGCAACTTTGTCGAGTTATGCATCGTGTTTTATGGTTTCCGTATTTCTGAATCGTATAAGCCCATCCCAAGCAGTCAGCAGATAATAAGTTATTAGATTATAGTTGAAAAATCTAATACCTCAGTTAAAGATATTATATTTCGAGTATAACTTAAGCGCCGAATACTGTGATAATCCTATTAGATCCAGAAGAATAGAAACTACCGAAGATTCTTAGAAACTTTTTTTTAAGACCTCCCATTTCAATTTCCCTTAAGATATTACCCCCTAATTTGACTCTGCAGAACTCGAATCTTATTACTATTACAAAGTGAAAAGCAAAATTTCATGAAGGCACAATTTTTTCACCATATTTCTTTTTGAAGAACCAAGAGGGGTGATAAAATCTTATTGAAAAAATGCTGTATTTGGAGTTAGTCAACTGGAATGCCCATCATACATAGTAATCAAAACAACTTTTTTTTTTTAACTACAATAAGCACACTTCAAACTTTTTATTTTCGATTTATATTCAGTCAATTTATCTCTTTTTTTTTTTATGTGTCTTTTAATCCGATCACTGTACTATTAAGAAATGTTCACTCATATTGCATTAAATTTACTTAAGTATATATCATGATTAAACGTAAGCATATGATTACACGTAATGTGTTGATCAATTAGCCTTCTTATGAGAAAATTAATTTTTTTATGAATCCAGTTGGTTTTCTAATGTATTGCAGAGATGTTGAATCATTATTTTATTTTGAAAGCAAAGGATAAACTAATTATTATCGCTTAATTTTTAGTAATTTAAAAAGAACAGCTGAAAAAATATATAACCTTTACAACCTCACTGGATGAATGAACAATAAACATTGAATGAAACGCACCCTAGCGCTTCCTGGTAGCCTGAAGCTCGAACTAAATCTTTCATTCATAAGCTCGTATCTCAATCTCAGACTGGCTAATTAAATGGTGCGAGAGGCTTAAAATTCCAATCCTTTTCTCTTCAATTTCACACCCTTAAGAGAAAAACGGAAACCTTCTTCTCCGTTAGGGGGCATACAGTTACTCGCTGACATAAATCTCTTAATCGTACGTGGAGTCGTTTCTGAGCCTTATCGGCACGCACATTGTACACTTTGCTTTATAATATATATTGATTTCTCATGATGAACCCGCGCCTAGGCGTCAGTACAACGAAATTTAGAAAGATATTAGGATAGATATTAAAAAATTGATAAAAAAGATGTTTGTAAGGGGTTGCCTATATTATCATTTAATAATTTTCCTAGACATAATTTTGATATACTAAATAGGATTGGTATATTATACAAGGTTTAGGTAATAGTTACTCAGCAGTTTGAGCTTCATGTGGAGATACTTCGCATAGGAAACAAGCAACTCCATTGCATGACGAAGCAAAATAGAACTTGTCAACAAAGGGTTTTGAAATAACTTAAAAATAATGAACGTTCCCCTAGCTTGGTCATCATTAGTAGAGATTAACTATAAAAGATAATAAGCCATCAATTAAATATCAGTTACACAATCTTAACATGGTCCCACATATTTTTAGACGTATCCAACATATTGCAGACAAGTGACGAGTGAGAAAATACTGGCTTATCATTTAAACGTTACTTCGAACAAACAGATTAAATATAGATGGCGGGGTCACCTGTGGTGTAGTGTTTAGCACAGGAAACTACAATACTAAAGGTCGCGGGTTCGCGTGTCGCAGTGGCCCTAGGATTTTTTAAAGGGAGTAAGAAATCCTTGGCTATATCGTCCTTCTGATGGGACGTAAAATGGTGGTTCCCCGAGTCTAGGATTTTTTAATGGGTGTAAGAAATCCTTGGCTATACCGTTCATCTGATAGGACGTAAAATGGAGGTCTCCCGAGCCTAGGATTTTTAATGGGAGTAAGAAATCCTTGGCTATGCCGTCCCTCGGTAGGATGTAAAATGGAGGTCCCGATCCTGTGCGATGTCAGGTACTCGTTAAAGATCCCTATCCTAATTATACCTGGAAAGGCAAAATTTAGTACTCCTACTGTAGCATCGTCCGATTAGCCTTTGTGGCATAAAGGAACAAACAAACAAATGTTGATGGCATCCAAAGTGATGTCCTTAAATACAACAATGAACTGTTAAAAGACATTTAAAGTTGTTTTGAGGTTGACCAAAAAGAAAAACAAGTAATAAATATATAACATAAAAAATTACGCAAGAAAAATTTATTAAAATGCGCTAGATACCAAAACCATATTGTAAAACCAAAATTTAAATCCGCATACAAAGTTCAGTTCAAAAATTTTAATTACGGAATACACAAAACACTTTCTACCGACGAATCTCACACAACCGTCACACAAAGTAAAATTTCAAATTTTACTTAAAACGGATTCGCCACTGATTTATTTATTATTATTATTATTATTATTTCGGATTTTTACAATTAATTATTGTATTCCGATCCCCAGAACCTTCTCTCGCCATTATTTCCTATTATTCCAATCACCATCCCGCAGGCCTCTCGCAGCCATTGTTTCATGCACATCCTCGATCCACATCTTCCTTGGTCGACCTCTCTTCCTTCTATATTCCGGGTTATACTGGAAGACTTTTTTTGGCCATCTGTTTTCTTCCATTCTCATTAAGTGGCCGAACCATTGAAGCCTCCTTGTTTCAATATCATATAAGATATTAGTTTCTTGTCTTATATTATTTCTATATTAATATTTATTTTGTGATATTATAAAATAAAACAAGAATAACGAAAACAATTACACTTAAATAAAATAAAAAGATAACATAATGACAGAAATCTCCATAAAACCAATCAGTCGCAATTCGATTTAAGGAGCCTTTAAGTTAATCACAAAGTTGGTTGTTCACTTGAGACTAGGGATGGGTCAGGTTGTATGAATCAAATACTTAGTATCGGTTACTTGAAAAGTATTTGATACAAGGAGTTGATCCAGCAAAAATGAACCAGTTACTGATACTCACTGATCCATTGATACTCGGTATCAGTTGAATGTGAGGTACTAATACAATGAATACTTGGAATAGCTAACCCCGGACTATGATCCAGATACTGGCTACTACTGATACAGTTGAATCATTCAGTACTTGAAGTACTTCTTGCAAACTACTTAATACCTGATCCCTTGATTCAGAAACAGGCTCTTTGGAAATTTTATTCATTTATTTTAGACAATAATGAGATAATAGAAAGTAATAACCTAAATAAAATAATTAACTTGAATTATTTTTTATCAAAATAAATTATTAATTGATACTCATATACGATTTTCAAACCTAATGATTTTAATAATTGATTAGTTATAACTATTCATAAATATAATTGAATAATTAAAACAAGAACAAGTTTATATTTTTTTGATGTTTTATTTTTATTTAAACAAAATATGGTTTACATTTTACAATATAGAGGAATATATTTAATTTAAAAAATAAAAATATGTTTACATAGTAAAAAAGTCGTTGCCATATAAAGTTTCGTTGAGCCGTAGTTCATTTATTCAATTATAATGCAACGGTCATTCATAAATATAATTGAATAATTAAAACAAGAACAAGTTTATATTTTTTTGATGTTTTATTTTTATTTAAACAAAATATGGTTTACATTTTACAATATAGAGGAATATATTTAATTTAAAAAATAAAAATATGTTTACTTACAAGGGGAGGGCACAGCTATTGGGTCGTCGATCAGGCCCATTTTTTTTCTGGTGATTCTACATCGAAAAATAGTCGACACGTGTCCGAGCGTTCCGTCCAATGGGCCTTAGGTTTTGAGAAATAAAATAAAATACCTCGAAAATCCTTTATTTTTTATCTTGAGTTTGGAAAATGATATCGCCATGATTCTTTCACTAATTAATTTATTTTAGAGAGTAGATTAAAGGAAAAATACAATCGTTAAAGAATTATTCATATTTCTTCAATTTAATTTAAAAAAAGCTTCAAGTTTTCAAGTAAACTAGGTTTATAAATTTTTTCACATAAAAAACAATAGCAGAATTGAGTTCAGCACCTCAAGAAACCCTGATGTCTTAAATATCATCCAAAACAAAAAATAAATTGTTTTTCCTGTCAGGAGCAGCTTAAAAATGTTTCTGCAAAATTGTATGTGTAGTTTCAAAAGTCTGCATCTCGTGTTGAGCTGATCCGATTTTTACGTTCTTGAGCTCGTTGCATAGAAGAAAGCTTCCTTTTTCTAACCATATAAATAACTATTGTATTATCTCGGGAAGCTCTTGTAAAAAATGGTCCTCAAAATAAAAATTAAATTCAAACTTTTCTTTATATTATGTTGATTCCTGAACACGTAAAAATATCTCGATTAGGTAAAAATGTGTAACTATAGAGCCTTTATTTACCCTATAAATTTGATGAGAATCGGTAGAATTTTCTCCGAAATATGGTCGGATTTTTGGATGTTTAACGAAATTGTAAGGCCTTAGCGAAACTTCTAATGCAATTTTTAATTTTTTTTTTTTTTTTTTTAATCTTCCCAAAATTTACTTATAGGTTTTTTTGTTTGTCCTCAAAACGAATCTGAAAACTGCTATGAAACAAAAACAGTTTTGCACAAAATGATTTTTTAATGTCAGTATTTTGCCAGAATATTCCATCAACATAACTCTAAAAAGTAATTATTTCCATCCTTTTCACGATGTTTTTATCACTAGTAAATTCATTTTACGGAGCCTATTTTGTTTTTCTTGCTTGGCTAGGAGAAAATGGGTTCATCCCGACAGTTTTACGTTCGCCTTACAAAAAATGATTTTGAACTTCAAACGAACTAAAATTTAAAACTACTTTTTCTCAATGATCTATCTGCAATGTGTTTTTTCTATGCCCTCGCCATCAACAAGTAGTACTTTTTTCTTATGGATATACTTCCAATGTGAAGGTGGTATAATGAAACAAGTGCGAACTAAAATAGAAAAACGTACTTTGTACTCGTCCGCATATACTCTTTGTTTACTTACTGGTGAGGGTAGGTGGGGGATTTTAAAACTGATACGATGTAAATCATTCCTAATTGTTATTTGTTATTGAAAACTCTTACAAACCTCTCTCTCAAAGTGATCGACTAACTTTTTATTTTCATTCATTCTTGGATTTTTTTTTAAATTATTAGTATTGTTTTTGGTTGTTACTCGGCTCATTTGTTTCATAACAGTTTTCAGATTCGTTTTGAGGACAAACAAAAAAACCTATAAGTAAATTTTGGGAAGATTACAAAAAAAAAAAAATTAAAAATTGCATTAAAATTTTCGCTAAGGCCTTACAATTTCGTTAAACATCCAAAAATCCGACCATATTTCGGAGAAAATTCTACCGATTCTCATCAAATTTATAGGGTAAATAAAGGCCCTAGAGTTACACATTTTTACCTAATCGAGATATTTTTACGTGTTCAGGAATCAACATAATATAAAGAAAAGTTTGAATTTAATTTTTATTTTGAGGACCATTTTTTACAAGAGCTTCCCGAGATAATACAATAGTTATTTATATGGTTAGAAAAATGGAGCTTTCTTCTATGCAACGAGCTCAAGAACGTAAAAATCGGATCAGCTCAACACGAGATGCAGACTTTTGAAACTACACATACAATTTTGCTGAAACATTTTTAAGCTGCTCCTGACAGGAAAAACAATTTATTTTTTGTTTTGGATGATATTTAAGACATCAGGGTTTCTTGAGGTGCTGAACTCAATTCTGCTATTGTTTTTTATGTGAAAAAATTTATAAACCTAGTTTACTTGAAAACTTGAAGCTTTTTTTAAATTAAATTGAAGAAATATGAATAATTCTTTAACTATTGTATTTTTCCTTTAATCTACTCTCTAAAATAAATGAATTAGTGAAAGAATCATGGCGATATCATTTTCCAAACTCAAGATAAAAAATAAAGGATTTTCAAGGTATTTTATTTTATTTCTCAAAACCTAAGGCCCATTGGACGGAACGCTCGGACATGTGTCGACTATTTTTCGATGTAGAATCACTAGAAAAAAAATGGGCCCGATCGACGACCCAATAGCTGTGCCCTCCCCTTGTTAGTAAAAAAGTCGTTGCCATATAAAGTTTCGTTGAGCCGTAGTTCATTTATTCAATTATAATGCAACGGTCATTCAGATTTGTGTATCAGATACAAAAGTATCAAATAAAAGTATCAGATCCAAAAAAGTATCAGTATCATTTGTATCAGATTTCAATTATCAACCCATGCCTACTTGAGACCCGTTACAAACAAAACAACAGTGACAAAATATGGCGTCTTTATTTTAACTAACCTAACAAATAACCTTCTTTTTTTTATGCTTTTCAATAAAAATTATTTTATTTCATCCAATTCCAAAAAAACCAGTCCCAAAAATAAACTCCAAGTGTAAATTAGAGACAAAACGACAATTCTGAGAGGCAGCCGTCCCAGTTAAAAACATGGTGTTGGGAGAAACAAGAGTGATAAGTCATATTGTTTGTACAAAGAGATACGAAAAGCGAGACCACAGCGCTGCCATAACTAAATGTTAGCCTGTATTTATAACCTTGTTGGCACGGGCAACCGGGCAGAATAAACTCAAATCAACGGCGGCGGGGCATTTTTATTATTATTAATAATTTTATACTTTCACTTGCCTATGTTTTAAATATATAGTAAGGGAAAGTATTGCGATCGTTAAAAATTTCGACTTCCGGTTTTTAGGGAAATACAGGTTTTGGGGTTACCCGAGTCACACCTCCGAAATGGTGTGTGTGTGAACAGATTAGCCGTAGAACGATAAACCGTAGGAACCTGAAATTTGGTATTTGGCGTATTTATATGCCCGTGATGTGACAACAAAGGTAATTTCAAAATTGAGTTATCTAAGGAGGCAATTTATTTAACAAATTTCAATACATTTATTTGATTTTCTAAAAAAAAGGGCTAAAGATTTTCACTAATCCTGTCATCTTTAATCATAATGAAGATGAGGTAAGTTTCATCATCATAAAATTGAGCTGATGGGGTTAAATGGCTAAAGGATAAATCTTCCTATAAAATAGCTTCAATTATGCTTTACCTATGGTGTACAGGCTAGCATAGCAGTATACAAAACTAAAGGTTACGGATTCTCTTCCAATATAGCATCGTCCGATTAGCCACCTAAGCAAAATAGTGCCAAGCAACATTTTTAACAAAAATAAACTGTAGAGCTGCAGTCTGCTGCGGTATATTACGTAGGACTATAAGTCTATGATGGAAATGCCACCGAAATATATAAATAAATATGACTATAGAGAGCTCTATATAGTAGGGTGTTTCATTTTTAATGGTAAAAAATAAAATGTAAAATTCTTGCTGACTTTGCTTTTGCCCTGAGTCTAGGTGATGTATAAGTTATCTGTGTGAAATTTGGAGATGATTGGATAATATTTGGAGGTTGCACACTTTGAACATTTTTGGGTAAATATTTACAAAATACAAATTTTCAACTTAAATTGATTTTATTGCTGAAATTATAAATCACAAGCTTAAGATAATGATTGATATAAACAATAAGATAGTCCTTTAGTAAAAAAATCACATATTATATCAATTATTCAACTATGTACGATGCAATAGCCTTTTTAGTTCGTTTAGTGACGGCTTTTCTGTGATGTTCGACGATCCTCATTAAGAATTGTTTTTGTTGTTCGTCTCTTGCTGATTCATTGAACTGTTTTATTAATGCAATAAATCTCTCTGCAGTATCATTAACAACCTTAAGGGCATCAACATGACTTCGTAGAGGTTCCATACAGGATTCTGTGATATCGGTAATTCCAAACATTTCAAAGAAAAGTTTTGTTTTTTTAGTAACAAAGTCACTGATGTCCTTCCCTTCAAAATCAAAGGTTTTGCTTTCTAATCTTTTTGTTTCTTTTTTCTTTGCAGGTTTTTGGTCTACATTCAAGAACATTTTTTCCTTTACAGTCTTAGGAATACGTTCATCCACAAAAGCCCACGTTAGTTTCGGATAAATACCACAGATGCCTCTTAGCGACAGTGAGTGCACTTTTTTGGACGCCTTCATTAGGATAAGCTTTGAGAAGCTGAATCACATCCAAATCATTCTTTGGAGCATACCTACTTACAATCGCCTCATGCCAAAAGCGTACATATATAAGGCTAACAAAGTGTGCGACTCTTGTCATTCCGTTCAATTCTCGTTGAGGAAAATTCAACTGTTTAGTGAAGAGGGCAATTTTAAGTGCATACATTGCTTTTGCCATCCACCTTGCTTGGTGCAAAGCTCCTGGGATTCTAAAACTGAACTCTTTCTTACACCAACCCCCTAAGTAGAGAAGTGATAACTGTAACAATTCCTTGTAGTCTTCTCTAGGATGACGTTCCGTTTTTAGGACCTTTCCTAGTAACTTATCATCATCTGTCTTTGTTCTTCTAGAGGGCCTTCTAAGGAACTCTTCTCATCCAATATTGTTGTGTATGACATCTTATCAAGTGAATTCCATTGACTTTGGAACTTCTTGAAAATCTGCACGTCTGGACCACTTGAAGGCGTGCGATAACACTCCTCAAACACTCCTTTTAATATAAGTTCATGGGTGTGGTGACAGCAAGCTAACCATAACAGTGTGTGATTTAACTCTTTTTCAATTCTTGTACATGCCCCTTGGATCAACCCTGTATTTGATGCGGTTGTATCGAAAGGTATACCAATGATCTTGTCACGTAGTCCAAACCAAATGTTCAAAGTGTGCAACCTCTAAATGTTGTCCGATCGTCCTGAAACTCGAGACAGTTAACGTTTGCATCACTTGGACGCAGGGCAAGAGCAAAGTCATTTGAAATTCAAACTTTTGGAAATTTGAAACACCCTACTATATAGTCATAATAAGGTGGCATTTCCATCATAGACAAATAGTCCTACGTAATATACAGCAGACTGCAGCTACAGTTTATTTTTGTTAAAAATTTTGCTTGGCACTATTTTGCCCCGACCCCTTCAATTCCATTTTTCCACTTCCATTTTGTAATAGCTTCAGCGATTTGTGTGTCTTAAAAGATAATTATCTTATAGTCAAGGGTGGGTCCAGGGGGAGGGTGCACGGACCATGCCCCCCCCCCCAAATATTTCTGGCTTTTCAATTTTTTTGTATTTTTAATCTCATAATGCAATTAGGTAGTTACATAACACTTTTGGTTGTTTAGATAGCAGTCCTTCTTAATTAAAGGTAATAATAATATCATTAAAAAGCGATGCTGCCAGCCACGTGATTATGAGACAGGAGGGTCATGATGGTGATCGATAGTTTCCATGATATCGGACGTAAAACTATCGAGACTATCAATAGTCTAGGGTGATCCCTATCCTGAATCCCTACAATACTAAAGGATGCGGATTCTATTCCACAATAGCATCGTCCGATTAGCCGCCTAAGTGTCGTAAAACAAACAATTAAGCTTGCTATGGTGAACAGGGGAATCCATAACTAGTGTGAACTGATTTCGTCGTTCCTTCCATTTTGTAATAGCTTCAGCGATGTGCGTTTTGAAAGATAATTATCTAATACTCATGGACGGGTCCAGGTGAGGGGGGGCTCACCGAGTCATGACCTAACCCAATTATTTTGGCTTTTCCATTTTTTCGTATTTTCAAACGAATAATCTTTATACATACATATAAAAATCTCGTGTCCCAATGTTTGTCCAAGGTAAAATCAGAAACTAGGCAACCGATTTTGATGAAATTTGGCTCATTGTGTGTTGTTTTGACCAACTTAAAATATAGGATAGTTTTTATCTCGGTTAGTGGCCTCCATATTTCTTTTTTTTTTTTTTACAAATTAAATGCTTATTATACTACAATTGAGTGTGATTATTTGTAAGTTCTATAAATTTCCAACTGATAGGGGTGTTAGTTGATTTATTGAGACAACACTTCATTTTCTTAAGATATTTATGGAGGATAAGCATAAATCTATTTCCCGGCTTGGACTAGGAAAAATTTTCCCATGGCAAATTATGTGTCGTCTTTTTACGTGTGGGGAAAACATCGAATCGATTATTTTTTTGCAAATGATAGGTTAACCAAAATCATACTGCACCTATTAGTATAACCTCCTAATACGATATCACATATCATCATGTGTTATATTCTGAATTTAATTAATAAGTATTAAGGCAATAGATTAATTTGGTACATTTTTGCTAACTGTCTATTGTGATTGTACTAAACAATAAAAACCTTAACCCATCTAAATTCTTTACCAAACAATTTTAAATTTGGCGTAAATTTCTATTTTAAATCTCGTTGGTTTTTTTATAAGCTGAAACGTTTTTATCTTTATCAGTGAATTTCGATTTGACTATAAAAAATCTGGTGCGTGCGCGCAACACACAACTTTCCCTAACCAACTTACTTAGATTAGAAATTGTGTTAATGCCACTTCTCAAAGTTACACATTTTTCCACATTCATTCTTTATTTTTGTTTTCATTTCCTCTATAACAAACACTAATTTCTCTTATTATTAAATAAAAGGTTTTACTTGAGATAATTCGGCAATGCAAGCATAATATTCCAAGTCGTCTGATTTCATAATTCTCTATGTATTTGTTGAAAATTTCATTTAGTTACAGTCATATCTCGGACATATTAATACATCAAATACCCAGTTTGATCAAAATTGTTAAAGCCGTTTTTGAATAAATAAAAAAACCACGTGAAAGTGAGATAAATTTGTTAAGTACAGTGCCCCCTCAGGTTGATCAATTTTGATGAAATGTTGGCTATCACATCTTTGGCATATACATACATCTAATACCCAGTTTGATCAAAATCGTTAAAGCCGTTTTCGAATAAATAAAAAAAAACACGTGAAAATGGGACAACATTTATTAAGTAAAGTGCCCCCTCCAATTAATGAATTTTGATGAAATTTTGACTGTCGCATCGCGGGATTATACATACACCAAATACCGAGTTTAATCAAAATCGTCAGAGCCGTTTTTGAGAAAATCGAGAAAAACGTAAAAAATAGACAAAATTCTTCAAATAAAGTACCCCCTCCGTTTGACCAATTTTGATGGAATTTTTGCTGTCACATCGCGGGCATATAGGTACATACACCGAATACCCAATTTCAGTATTGTACGACCTATAGTTTTTGAGCTAGTCTGTTCACACACACACAGACCATTTCGCGGGACTTGGTTATTTGGACTCAGGGGACCCCAAAACGTGTATTTCCGTTGAAAACCGGAAGTCGAAATTTTTCACGATCGCAATACTTTCCTTACTATATATTTCATATATAGGTAAGTGAAAGTAAAAAGAATAGGATATAACTAATTAACGCTAAGCCACAGCAACGCGAGGTAGGGTCTGCTCGTGCAATTAGGTAATTACTACGCCCTAAACATAACACTTTTGATTGTTTAGATTGCACTCCTTCTTAATACAAGGTAATAATCTCATACAAATATGGTGATGTGAGCCACGTGATTTTGAGATAAGAGGGTTTTGACACCCCCCCCCCAATTTCGTGCTAAATCCGACCCTACTTATGTCAACGTTCCCATATCCTCCCTATAGGCGGGCGCAAGCGACGGTGGTGCTTCTGCGACGGTGCTACAGGAACTAGAGAAACGGGGATAAAAGCCGGGCCATTACCTGGGATTCATAGGGTTTTTTGGCGTTTTTAATTTATTTTTCCATAATTAAAACCCGATTGAGCAAAAAATCATTTGAAAAATATCTAATAGGTATTGCTCGGTCCCTCAGTGTTCAATTAGAAAATCAAAAGACGTGTCATTCCCTTTTATTTCCCAAAAATAAAAAGCTTCTTAAAGAGTGGATTGTAAAATTAAGAATAGATAAGCCTGTTTCGAAACATATGACGATATGTAGTCTTCATTTTAAAGAAAGAGACTATATTTATCCAGGTAAATATTAGTATTTGACATTTTATTATTCCAAAATGCTAGTTTTATGCAAATAACATTGGGACCATAGTGTCATAGATTTGTTTTTCTTTTTTAATTTTCCCCATTTTTCTATTACATCCGTTGTGCTTAATTGTTCCATGTTTTCAATGCGAAGCCTGAAAGTTTTGACAAATAAATAAATAATATTCTAAAGAATCTGTCATAACAATGATTGTGTGAATAGGTAATTAATGTTATTACTAACCGAAAGACGTCGAGTAAAGTTACAATGATGTGTTTGCATTTACCAGAACTACCAGCTTTACTCGTAAAATGACAAGAAAATTGCTTATTATTATTAATAAATTTTATTTCCACCTTTTTTTGATGGGGCAGTCCTTTAAGATTGCTAGTTTAAAGGCACGAGGCTTGTAAAATAACTGTTTTTTTATTTTTAGATATTATTTCACATGTAATTATGTGGTTTGCATCAAGGATAGCCTGCCCTTCAATTAATGGTCTTTTAAAATTACCAATTATCTCTATCACATCAACTATGTCTAACACCGTTCTTTCCGACATTTTGCAAAACTACTAGCGCACCCTATATATATTAGATTGCGCCCGCCTATAACACAAACGCAAACGGAGCCTTCATGAAACAAATGACAAATTAAATCAACTAAAATGGCAATGATTATTTAGAATATGCGGGCGAATGGAGACTGTTCTGCTTATATCTAATTTTAGCCCAGCGGTATTTATAAACTCGGTTCCCTGACAAGATATTTACAATTGGAAACCTCCGCTATGTGGGGCGGCCTGGATAATATTCTCGTATATGCTATGTTCCAAATTAAAATAAATAAATAAAACTCGGTTCAAGACTTTATATCACCTACCAGATATTACAATTACGAGTAGGAAAATAACTAAAAGGAACCATAATCGCCTAGTCTTTCAGTTAAAAAATCTGGTGCGTGCGCGCAACACACAACTTTCACTTACCAACTTACTTAAATTAGAAATTGGTGTTTTTTGTTAATTGCCACTTCTGAAAGACACACTTTTCCACATTCATTTCTTATTTTTTCTTTTTGTTTGCTCTACAAAAAAAACACTAGTTTTTTTATTATTAAATAAAAGCTTGTGGTTATTCGGCAAGCATAATACTCCAAGTCGTCTGATTTTATGATTCTCTATGTAGTTGTTGAAAACTTCATTTACCATGAAACAAATAATTTCCATTAAATGAACAGATTGGCTTTAATTATGAACAATGGTCTGTCATTAAAGGCGTACTCTGCATGAGTGGGCTCAACGTGTTTTATGAGTTGACTGAATATTTTTCTTTTTTTCTCCTCTATATGTTTACTTGATTTTTATCATATCTCATATTTAGCCATTTTTTTTTTTTTTTTTAGGCGAAACGAGAGACAGATAATTTCTCCATATAAACAAATACAAAGGTACTTTATAAAAAAAAAAAAAAAGACCCCTTCCTCATTTAAGCCCCCTCAGAACATTTTAATAATAATAAAGCTTACTTGATATTAAAGAACACCTAATTGTCATTAAACACGACGAATTTGATGAAAATCGTTAAAGCCGTTTTTGAGATAATCGAAAAAAAGGTAAAAAGTTGTAAAAGAGTTATGAAATAAAGTGCCCCCTTCGTTTGACCAATTTTGATGAAATGTTGGGCATATACATACATCAAATACCCAGTTTGATCAAAATCGTTAAAGCCGTTTCTGAGAAAATAAAAAAAACACGTGAAAAAGATACAAAATTTATGAAGTAAAGTCCCCCCTCCGGTTGATCAATTTTGATAAAATTTTTACAGTCAAATCTCGGGCATATACACACATCAAATACCCAGTTTGATCAAAATCTTTAATGCCGTATTTGAGTAAATAATAAAAACACGTGAAAATTATATAAAATTTATTAAGTAAAGTCCCCCCTCCGGTTGATCAATTTTGATGAAATTTTTACAGTCATATCTCGGGTATATTAATACATCAAATACTCAGTTTAATCAAAATCGTTAGAGCCGTTTTTGAGAAAACGAAAAAAACTTAAAAAGTTATTAAATAAAGTACCCCCTCCTTTTGAGCAATTTTGATGACATTTTTGCTGTCACATTGCGGTCATATACATACACTAAATACCCAATTTTAAGTTCGCACGGTTAATAGTTTTTGAGCTAGTCTGTTCACACACACACACATACACACACACACACACACACACACACACACACACACACACACACACACACACACACACACGACGCACGCACGCACGCACACACACACACACACCATTTCGCGGGACTTGGTTATTTCGACTCAGGGGACCCCAAAACCTGTATTTCCGTTGAAAACCGGAAGTCGAAATTTTTCACGATCGCAATACTTCCACTTAATATATATTTTTATATATATATGTAAGTGAAAGTAAAAAATGGAGAAGAAAAAAATTGGCGCGATGCGAGCGACATACCACTTTCACCTACCAATCTATATAGAGTAGAAATCATGTTTTAAAAAACGTGTGAACGCCATTTAGCAACTTGACAGGGGGAAAAAAAATAATTGAAGTTTTCATCAAGGGAAAACATTTTTTTTCACCTGTAAATGTTTATCAAATTCTTTCATGTTTATCCATTTCTCATTACTAAGCATGGTGAGACAGTTAATTTCTCTATATAAACAAAATCGAAGGTACTTTACAGGAAAAAATATATTCCTACGTCATTTAAACCCCATCAGAACGTTTATATAATAATATAACCTACCTGATATTAAAGAATAATTGATTATCACAATAGTAAATTTTCATAAAAATCGATAGACCCTTTATTGACAAAATCTTAAAAATATAATCAAGAAAGTGCCTCATTACTGTCACATCACCGGGTAGATATATACCTGACTCAAATTCCTAATTTCAAAGCCGTTTTTGAGTAAAAATATTTTAAAATTTATGAAATAAATCTCTATCTATAAAAGAGGATTTGTCCTAACTGACAGAATCAACGCAGAGCAAAAACTACTAATGATAGAAACTTGAAGCTTGGAATTTAGATTTTAAACGCGATGTAGGTAACTACAAAGAAAGGAATTTCAAAAATGTAACCCCTAAGGGGTTTAAATGGCGATATTTTCGTTTAACCAAGGGCGGATCCAGCCGATCGTAAAGGGGGGCTGCAGTCCCACAGCCCTTCATTTGGAACTGCTAATCAGCTTTTTTACCTTTATGTTCCTTTCTCACAACTAAAATTTTCTTGTTCTGCACATTATTTGTTCTTTAACTTGCTTCCTTACATTAAGGAAAGTCAAATTCTATCCTTAAATGACGAACAATTTTCCAAAGCGAGAGGCTGCAGCCCCCACAGCCCCCCCCCCCCCCCTGGATCCGCCAATGCGTTTAACTCTAACGGACATCTATTTTTGTACTTCGAGAAAAAATATCTAATTAGGACTCATTTTGAAGATTTTGATACGACGAGTTTAACTCGAAAGCCCCTACAGGACGTCGAAAACCATGTTTTAAAGCCGAAAAATGAAGCGTTCACGATGAGTAAGCAATTTTTTGTTTGGGCGGTTTTAGTGAACCCTCTCCATTGCGCGTCTCCCTCTCTTCTACCGAGCCGGCAGCTTCCCCCTCCAACATTCCACCTACCGGAAGCTCCAATCCCTGTTATGTTGTTAATATATAACATATTATATTAAATCAATACCAAGATAATGATCATAGAATTGATTTTAAAGGCTCGCGACGGGGAATGCTAGTCACTCCAGAAGATAGCTCAATTTTGAAGATATCTTTGCTGTCACATCACGGACATATATGTGCCTCAATTACTAATGTTGGAATCGTATAGTTAATAGCCTCAGAGCTAGTCTGTCTACTGGACACACCGACCATTCCGAGGACATGGTTATTTGGACTCAAGAGAAAACAAAACGTTTTTTTCCATTGAAAACCAGAAGTCTAAATTTTTCACGATAGCAATACTTTCTCTTTATATTTCGTTATTGTTCGATATATAGGTATGTTGTGAAAATAAAAAATAAGCATCCCTGTGATACAATATTGCTCCTTTGGAAGATAAGGCAGCAGCCCCCAAGCCCTTCCCCTGGATCTGTCCATTAGCTGTTATAACTTTTATGTTCCTTGCACACAAGTGACATTCTACTTGTTCTGCATATTATTTGTTCCTTAATTTACTTCCTAACTTATCGTAAAATTAAAATCTGTCTTTAAATAACACAAAATTACCTAAAGGACAAGGTTGCAGCCACTTAGACCCCCCCCCCCCCCCCGCCTCCCGATCCGCCGTTTTGAACCAACAACGTCAACTGAATAACCACAAAAACATTTTTGACAATTTAACTTGATGAAGTTTCTCATCTGCAAGGATTTTTATTCATGTCTGGAAAATATTTGAAATTAAGTAAAGATTTTAAAGTGAATAAAAGGGATCACATGCCAGCATAATTTCCCAATGTGAATGATAATAAGCCTGACCAGCACATGTGAATGATTAGTAAGCAGGGATGTCCAGGATTTTTTCTAGGGGGGGGGCTGGTAAAATTCTTATGACCTGGGGGTGAGGGGGGGTTCAAGGTATTCTAACTATGAAAGGCTCAATTATTGATATTTGAAACTTAAAAAACATTTTTTATATAATACTTAATAAGTAAGTAAATAAATAAGAATTTATTTATGATGGTGGAAGATAGTTGACCGTGGATATAGTGAACAGGAATTGGTTGGGGGTGCGGTCAAAATAATAAGCACAAATATGTGATATTTACTAATTTTATTCTAGCCACTAATTTAGGCTAGAATAATACATGTAAAAATCACATACTTGTGCTTGTTATTTTGACCGCACCCCCAACCAATGCCTGTTCAAGAATTTATATAATATGTTTCTCATATTTTCTTGGGTGGGACAGCCGACCCCCCTCACCACAGAAGTTCATACTTCCTTGCCATTTCTCAAAAGCAACAAATGTTTGTTTTGATATAGGTTTAGCTAGAATGAAAATTGATCAATTGCACTTCGAATTCTTATAAATTTAGTCACTCAATAATAGAGAAATCAAATTTATCTCTTGATATAAAATGAGTCTTGACATTCCTGAAAATTCATTGAGTTGGTTTAATCTTGAAGGAACGACTGAATAACTGCAGAATTTTTTTTCCTAAATTCACAAACTTTTTGTTTGCTTGTTGTTTTTTAGAGGCGTAAAAAGTTTGTAGTCATCAACACCAATGATTTATTTTTCATGAATAACTCTTTCGATTATTTTTATGTTATATATGTACTTATAGTATAGACATATATTAATAAAATTAAAATAAACTTCATCAATAGAATACATGGTCCATAATGTTTTGATAATGGTTGCCATGGCAACAACCATATGTGTCAATACTCATTTATTTCTAGTTAGTTAAGTTTTTGCCTATTGAATAAAATGTGTTTATAAAATCTTGAAAGACTGTCTTTTAACTAAACATATTTATACCAATAAAACATATAATAATAAATTAATATAATAGATAAATAATGAGTAAAGATTAGTGAAAATTTAAGGATCTGTACAATTACTGGCATAAGTACTAAATTTAGGCGTAAGCTGATGTTTTTTCAAAAATTCCAATAATAGTGTGATTGAATTTTCATTGTTAGTATGAGATACAGTCACATCTGTGATTAAACCTATTTACAAAGTTTTTTATACATGTATAAAACTAATCACATGCCAACAAAATTTTACACCTCTGGTATCTCGCATGCATACTGTAAGATCAATCAGTTTATAATAAGATTTATATGAAAATTAAAATAGGTTTGATGATTAAGCTTGCTAACTCACCTAACCCTCCCCCCTGTTTAATTATATTTGTTTTGATTTAAATCAATTAACCTAAATATATCATTCAGTAATTATATGTTGTCAATATTCTTTTTATTTATTTTTTTTTTTTGTTACTCAAATAAGAAGGATAAAATGAACTAAAGCCCATTATTAGAAAGGGCTTACCTGAAGGCTTTCAACAGGTACCTTGCCTTTTATGTAAGATGGATCAAAATGCTCCAGTGGTGAGTCCATATTAGGAATCAAAGGCTCAAGGTTACCCATCTGGAAAGATTAATGTTAATATTATCCATAAATTTGACAGGCCTTCATATTATACAATATTAGGTTATGGCATGCTTAGCCAAAAATGGATTACAACATGGAAATATTTAACAAAAAATCTTAGTTTAAATCCTTATTTATTTTGTTCATTGATGGAAATGCTTTATTAAAAAACAGAAAAGTAATACATAAAAAAAGGAATATGTAAATAAGTTACAAGAACATTAATATTGATTATGATCAATTGACAAATCATGAATAATGATCAGTTGGACAAGGGTAACAGATACCTATTCATTTTAATTATTAATTGACAAACCACTGATGGTGGATTTTTAGAAGACAATTTTTATCAATCAAATTTAGCACTGAAGATGGCCGAAACGTTTGCATAAATAAAGATCTAAAGAAAAATAGTGTTGAGACTTAATTGGTCGCCCTTATCCACAGTTATAAAATCTGATATTTAGCTCCTGAGTCCAGCGTATAAAGAAACTGAGGGTAAAAAAATAAGTTTAGAGGTGGTAGGGGTTAGTTTGCCAACTTCAAAGGTTTATTACAGGGAAACCCAACAGCTTTTGAAACGAAAGGCTATATGACAGCTAAGCGAAAATAAAATTAAAAAGGAATTTTAAAAAACTAACAATATAGATAGTAAAATAAAAAAATTGTTATATCTGGACTCAATAATAAGATGTGAGATTATTTGCAAGGTACCAATGTACATTGTTTGTCTCTCTATTACTCTGAAGGTAAATATCAGATTTTATTTTATCTTGCCAACCAGCAACTTTAAATATTCATGTATAATTTTACAATCATCAGGGCTAAAGAGAAGATAAACATATGAGTATTTATGCTAGAAGAGAGTATTAGTTTGCCTTCTTCTTTTTTTTTTTTTTTTGCCCTAATCGAAAAAAAACACTGTTCCAATTCATACATCGATGTTTTGACTACTGACAACCATCCCTACTTCATGGTAATCTGCTTTCATATAAAATCACAACTTGGTAACAATTTTGAAAACATGTTAAGAAAATGGTTGAATAAACTTCCCACATTTTCGAGTTACAACTAAAATTTCCCTTATAATTACTTTTAATAAACCTTATGTCTAATGCAAAAAAAATATATTGGGTTTAATTATATTTAAAATCTTCTCTATTAAATTTGTATGATTTGTTTTAATGAAAAAGTGATTAAAAATATTTTCCATTGGACATAGATAAAATAAAAAAAAATAAAAAATGAAACAATTAATAAGGGGTATTAAAAGTAAAATATTCACAAACAGTAAAATTTTAATGAAGTATCATCAAGTTCATGCATTGTTAAATGAGCACGAAGAAGACCATTTTCGAAAATTCGTAGCTACTAATGTACTCAAATATACAGGTTGACATTTCTTGCAGTTAATTTATGTTGCATGTTAGCAGAACATGTAAAAGAATGAGATTTTTATCAACTAGCCCGCCAGAGATATTGGAGCCTAAAGTTAAAAATAATTAAAAAATGTGAAGTTTAAAAATTCATAAAAAAATATGGTAAAGAATATACGGGTTAAGAGTACTTTTAATGAAAGCTACTTGGGTTTATTATCATGCTAAAAATCAGCTTTGGTGTACATGCCCGTATACACAAAAGTTACCTCAAAAAGGGTGTTCTGAGAATTTAAAGCAGTTATTTTAATAGCACTTTTCAAGTATTGGACCTCAATATATTCAAATAATAAAGAGAACACGAAATATAGAACAGACTTTAAGGAAAACTGTTGTGTTTGAAGTATTAGTCTATGACTTACCAGTCTTGAGAAAATGAATTTTCTGTGAGAGCTTAAAAAGTCGAAAATCGGCCTGAAAGGTGAAACAAAAATGGCTGCCATTTTGAACCGATTGATCCTAAAATTTTTTAAAAAATTGATTTGAACTACTGCTTCCATACGTAATTGGTGGTAAAATTATAATTCTTTTCTAAAATGATCGAGCAACCACTTTGGACCACTTGATATGGAATGATCCTTCATGGAGGATCTTGGTGTGGAGATAAAGGACGTAGCAAGCTTGGCGGAGAGTATAGTTCTGGATTCCCTGGGAATAATACATCACCACATATATGGGGTAGCTGAATTCGAGACATGTGAGGGGAGGGACATGTATGTATATAAGTTATTTATTTAGTTTATGCATTAATTAGTTATGTAATGATTTGTTAAATTTTAATATGTTTTTATTTCTGATTTAATATGCCTGGTAGTGATAGATAGATAGATAGATAGATAAATACGTTTATTTACAAAAATATTTACAATCTACTTATCATTGAATCTCGTATATAGACAATGAACTAGAGGAGTTCGTCTGTCGAGGTTATTTGTTATTCAATAATACAATCAATAACATACAACATTACTATGCATAGATAAAGTTATACATAGTACACTTAATAATTAAATTCTTTAACTAATTCGTTTCTATATTCGATTGCTTTGTTTAGTTATAAATATAATTTTCCATAATCAGGACCATTTAATAATTTCAGCGTTTCATCTAGATTTAGTGCCTTTTTTTCTAAGAAAATTAATCTAAATTGCGTCAGCACCGGGCAAATAGAAATAAAGTGCATCATGTCCTCAGCAACGTTTAAATTGCATAATGAACAATTAATATGCCTGGTAGTGTGTTGATTAGGTTTGATTCTTATTTTTATTGTTGCATAATAGATATATTTTATTCAAAATTTAACGCAATTTTTGCGTTTTTTGCAATATCTATATTTGCAATTTATTGCAAAATATTGAGCAATTTAACGCAATTTTTATAAGTGTATTTCAAGTTAATCAAGAGAGCACTCGAGGGATTGAGAAAAAGAGAAATGGAAAAAAAAATATATACATATATATTTGCATGGACGTTATCAGTATACATTATTACAATAAGATTTTACAAATAGTCTCAGATGGACATATATTATGTGTGTATTAGCAACCCAATGCTCTTTATGATGAATTAAGTGTTTCTCTCTCTTTTGCCTACCCAATGGTATATTAATGGGGAAAAAATCAATAAGCAAAAGAAAATTTTATTTTATATATTTTAAAAATAGCAACACTGTATAAAAATATAAAGACACTTAAAATATATGACTAAATTCTTTAATAGGAACAATAATTACCCTGTCACACAGGAATACAACTAAATCATATGAAATACTATAATGATTACCCGGTTGCACAGGAACATGATCAAATCACAAGAAATTATCTATAACTAACAACTACATTGATACTACATATATTTTTAAATATATACTCAAAAAAATATAAACACTCAAAAATACTTCAAGTCAATAATACATACCAAGTTTAGGTAAACATCTCATAAGAAAAACAACTTAATAGATTGTTTCTTAAAAAAAACAACACGAACAATAAAAATAAAATTTAAACCAACAAAATATTAGTTAGTGAACAAATAAAATGATTGCTAATGTTAATTAAATGCAGACAAATCATATTAAGTCTTAAGCAGAAGAAAATTTACCTAACAGGACACTCTTGAGTCACAAAACAAAACTGAAAATTGTTTTTCATTGAAAGAAAATAATGTTCATGTTACATCCAAATATTATGATACATAAATATGAGAGAACTCAATTTTACTAGCAAAATAAAATGTTCTTCCAGGTCATGAACATTAATCGCTATACAAAATTATAACTATTATTTATGCACAAGCACAATTTTTGTATTGATTAGATTTTAGAACCAAAATAAAAATCAAAAATGATCATTCAATAATAAATAAAATTAATTAAATAATAACAATAGTATGTACTATATCATTCAGATTGCAAAAATACATACATAACCATAATTTTTTCCTTTGAATAAATAATAAAATAAAATAAATTAATCTTGAATTATGAACTACATATTAAATAGCATGTCACTGGAAACATAAACCAAATAATTAATATTAAGAACATGCTGAGGAAATTTATCTTCGTGAATAAATAGGAAACATAAATTTTAATTTACATATGAGTTAATGGTGTCTCAGGGGCGAGGATTTATACGGATTCGATCTAACAATCAATTGCAAATTTAGTAACAACAAATTTTAACTATATTAATGGAGAATAAGCAATTTAACGCAATATTTTATAATTCACTAACTTTGTTTAAGACTTATGCAAGTACAAGTATATCATCAAACAAAACTACAAAATACAAAACTGAACTCATAAAAATCTTAAAGAAGGAAATAACCATGCCTTTAAGAAGCATCTATGAGGAACTTTTGATGCAACGAAAAACTTCAACTTATAGACCTAACTGCTAAAATTATCTGAGTAAAAATAAATTAAAAAAACTCTTAAGTCAAGGAAAGTTTAGTAGGAACAGATCTGCCTGAAAGGTATACGTTGATGAACACGAGGGCAGCAAAATCTTTAGCATCGATAGGAGTCGAAGCTGAAGGATGATAAACCGCTGGTCGGTGAACAGTATTATCGTGCCTAACGATTATAATCTGCAGAAAAAAATTTTTAAACTAACTAAATTAAAAAAAATATATATAATAATAAGAAATAAAATAAAAGTTCTAAATTTAAGCAAGGAATAGGTATGTTTGCAGATACCTTAGTGAATTTCTTGAAAAATCAGATTAAATTTTAAACAAAGGAAGCATACTTATTCTTATCCTCAACGCAGTTTATACACCTGACATTCCAAAGTATCCTGATATGGTCATTACTACGAGGGCCATTAAATAAGTAAAGAGACAAATGGCTATAGCTCAAAAACGGTTTATTTCAATCTTTCAAAATTGATGCTATTTTTCAACATAATCACCCCCACAATTATGCACTTGTCCTATCTTTCTTGCAGCTTCCTAATTCCCTTGGCGAAGAATTCTTTCGATTTACCCCGAAGCCACTTTTGCACCGCTTCCTTAACTTCCTCATTCTCAGGTTACCTTAGGTAAAAATCAGATGGGGCGAGGTCGGGATTATAGGCAGGATGGGGTAAGACCTCCCAACCCAATTCTTGAAGCTTATCGCGGGTCAGCTGGGCTGTATGAGGGCGGGCGTTATCGTGCTGAAGAATGACTCCTTTTGACAAGAGTCCACGGCGTTTGCTCCTGAAAGCTGGTTTAACTTTGTGTTCTAGCATCTCACAGTAGTATTGGCTATTGATAATTCACTGATCTTCAAGGAAATCGCAATAGACTGGACCCTGTGAGTCCCAAAAGATGGTCAACATCACTTTACCGGCGGAACGTTGAACCTTGAATTTTTTGCGAACTGGAGAGCTAGTGTGTTTCCACTCCATACTCTTCCTTTTGGTCTCTACAGGGTTGTAGTGATAGATCCAGACCTCGTCGCTGGTCACCTTCTGCGACTAAAAAACTTATAATGACTGAGCGCTGCTCTTCTAAGGTGCAATCTTCTAGTGGACTTGCCATGGTGAATTGAAAATTTTGTGGTAATGTTGACATAAAATGATAAACAGCTGATCACAGCATATCCCAAGGTTGCCAACTAACACCCCTGAAAAGATTGTACACATTCATTGAATAGTTTTAAAATTATAGAATTTGTCTCTTTACTTATTGAATGACCCTCGTATTTATACCTGCTCTGCTTGCAGTTAAAACTGGATAGATGAAATGAATGCCAAAAAAATCCCATCAAATCGCTTTTACACTTCATTGTAAACCTACGACCTGTTGCCGTACAGTATTTTTTATTAACTCTCCTCTAACATATCCTTCAGATATGTTATGTAAGACTGCAACAAGGCAAAGGCCTTATGTGTAATCATCACACAACTGACTACTCCAGCATTTATTTGAGAAACAGCCAAAACTCCCAATCAAATAGAAAATGCTCATCTACACGACAGTAATAAGACTGATTTGGCCTAATGGCAATAAGCTTTTTGGCTCAATCAAACCATGAAACTCCTCTTGAATCCAAAAATAAAATCATCCACTATTTCCTTAAAGTTATATATACATATATTTTGTCGAATCGGCCCGATCCAGATAACCAGTACTTTCGCACAAGCCTTTGCACTTACCATAAGAACCCACAAATTTCTAATCTGACAATCGACTTACGCGTCTTAAAAGAAGGCCTCGGAACCTTCTAGGTAAGTTGCATTATTTTATTGCTAACAATGGGTAATTTCTCTTTGTGCTGGTTCATGGCATTTTTTTTTCACTGAATACTATGTATAGATGTCTGTATTGTAAATTTCAATTAAAAAAAAAACAAACTATGTAATAGGGATAACAGAATATGAAAAATATCTAAGGTTACTGAAGTCAAATATGTTTTAAATTCCCATGGTAATAAAAATTATTACCATTTCCCCAACACTATTTAATTTAGGTCTGGAAATAGCAGTGAGGTCCATCCGGATTAATTCTGGAGGAACAATTATGGACAGAATGACGCAGCATATGGCCTACACAGATGTTGTTGTCATCACAGGAAGATCTATTTCATCGTTATCTGGTGCTTTCCAAGAATTCAAGGAGACTGCGAGTAAATTTGGTCTTGAGGTCAATCCTGAAAAGACCAAATACATGCGATGCTCTAGAACTGTCCCTTCTAGAGCATCAATGTATTCCAGGGAAACCCTTAAATCTCAGCATGCGGTCAGAATTTTATCAGCGTTGACAAGTTCAGAAAGCTAGGGTCGGTTACACCACACCAGTTACCACAAACAATAATATTTTTATATTTTCAGAAATGTGAATTGCCTTTAGCAATTTCCTCCTTGCACTATTTAACTGCAATAAAACAAAATCTATATACCAGCCAGATGGGAGATCCAGTGCGGTTTTCAGTGCTCTCAATGTTTTTGGTTTTAATGGTCTTAAATTTGTTTTCTTTTTTGGTAAATCTCCTATAATTATTCTTTCAGGTGCTTTAATATAAATAAATGATTTTTATCCTGATGATGCCAGAACAGGCATTTGATTGCCAGAACACATGAAAATTTGATATGTATAAATAAATTATTATACAAGATTAATGACCTTCCTCCTTTAAAAACTAAAAACATAAAAATCTAATTATATTATAACAGAAGGATCTTAAACAAATGTTAGAATTATTACCACATGGTCACAAGTAATGAAACGTTCTAAAAGGTTCTAAAGCATTCGATAGCAGACTAAATATAAGAAAGCGATTGACTTGTGAGTCAGCCTAGCCTCAACCAGCGAAGTTATTATACAGTTACTTTCTATACACTATTAATTTTAACTGTTTCATGACACGCTGATATTATTTTTTCTTCTTTTATATTATATATATTATAGATTATTATACTTATTTATACGCAAAAAAAAACTGTTGAAATCTGAAAAAGTGATAGAATTACAAATTAAAATAATACTTACCTCAGCCGAAAACGGACTCTGAGAGTTCTGCTCTGAATCGTAATTTATATTGTAATAGACTTCACCCCACCCAAGTCGCCCCATGATGTACTGCAATGCCTTAAATTAAATAATTTTATTAGCAGTAATAAAAAATATTTAAATTGAAAAAATTTAAAAATGTTCAGTATAATACGTACGATAGATGGTTGAAAAAACTGGAGGTACATCGAAATCATCCCTTGCAATGTTTCTTCCTTGAACTCTACATTGCCAGGATATACAAGGGGAACACTAGAATGAAAATTTAATCAATAACATAAAATTTCAAGAAATAAATAAAATTATTTGATATTAAAATAATAAATTTTGAAAACTTGACTTACACAGTGAAATTATTTATAGGCGGAGACAAAGGTTGAGGATTGTAAGGTATCAACAGGTTCTCTGAAACAAACAAGAAGAAGAGCGTTTAGATAAATCAAAAATATTATTGCTCACAGATCAAAATTACTATTTTAAATAATGTTAATAAATAATTTCAAAAAATGAATAAAATATTCATTTAAACTACAACCAGGATATAAACTGTAAAGGATGAAGATCATTTTATGTTAACGAAGTTAAAGATTGCACGTTTTTTTTTTTTTTTTATATAGTATATAAAAATTCAATCAAGGTAGTCATTGATTTTTGTACCTTTTACTTTAGTATGAGTTACTAATTTGTAAATATTTCTAAATTGTTTAATTTCACATAATTACTATATAATCATATGAACCTCAGTCAAATGAAACATTTTTTAAGTCCTGTTTTTCTCACCGAAAGAATTTACCTCCAATGTCCGAGAACTGTTATCAACAGAAACAGAAGCAGTACTATTTTAAAAAATTATTTTCAGGGTTTCTTTATCATCATTTTTAATAATCCCAATAATCATTTTTTCAAATTATTTTAGTTTAATATATATTGTATGTACACATTCATTCCAAATAAATGGCTCAAACACATGGTTTTTTCTTCTTTTTATATTTTTTTAAATAAACCTTTAAATGGTAACCTAGGTTCAGCAAAAGAATGGACCAGTCCCAAACCGATCCGTTTAATGGAGGTTAAATGTATTATATATATCAAGGGAAAGATTGCTATGATAAAAATTTTGACTATCGATTTTCAGCAGATATAAACATTTTGAGATTCCCCGAGTCCAAATAATCGAATTCCACGAAATGGTCTGTTCTCAGAAAACATTTGTGGTATGAAACTGAAAATAGGTATTTGAGGTAGGTATGCCTTTGAAGTGACAGCCAAGTCACTTTGTCAAAATTGAGAAAACCTAGGAGAGAAATTTCTTAGTTTAATCATAATGAACATACTAGACGATCTTTCACCAATCCTCTAGGTCCGCTGAGGCAGCCCTCCACTGCCTAACGTCAATCTGTCTCAACATCTAGCTCCTCCAGGTCAGGCCCCTGTTGTATCACAATCTCCACCAATCTCCTTAACCGATGAGACCATAAATCGTTCGCTTTTAAACACCTAGCATTCTTTCCTGTGCAGCTATTAGATCTTTAATTTTATTTCCATATGATTTTATTCAAAGTTTTTCCTAGTCCACACCTGAGTGGTAGAGTTAAAAGTGTCCGGCTACTTATTCGTTGAAGATTTGTGACTGATAAGTTTTTCCGGGGCCATTTGTTGGCCTGATGCCCAACCTCCAGCCTGGAGGGCCAGGATGTTTTTTAATTGAGGTCCTCTTTCCTTAGATGTGCTGTCTTAACCACGATTGTAATGTGATGTCGGGTCTTTTTTACTTTACCCACACTAGTTATCATTTTATGTTATAAGTGATTTATCAAACCGTTATTTAATATCATGTGTCTATTTTAAAAGAAAATAAATTATACATGAAGGAGGTTACGTACATATTACCTCCTAGATTTTAAGAAAAGTTGGTTTTGTTAATAATGAATCTGATACAACTGAGTCGTGTTCTTAAATTAGAAGGAGAGGCATTTAAGACGTTTTAACCCTTTGCGAGCCAATGCCGACCTGGGACCGACATAAACAAGTTCTTCATACAGTACGCAAGTGTCTATCCGTCACCGGTCCTACCAGTCCTTTGACGAGCTGGGACCGGCTAACATATTTAACATTAGAGGTCTTAGGTCTGCTTCTCACCGGCATCGAATTTCTGTCCCTATAGTCTTTTCCAAATCCTGCTTGGCATAATTTGAATGCAAAACACTATTCTAGACGATCAGCTGATCATTTTGGTAACAAATAGTACCCTCAACAACCAATAGATGCTCTGTAAATGTTCTGTGAACTACAGTACTCTGAGGCTTCTTAGTTTGTTGTTATTTCTTAAACCTAGAAACTGTTCATATTGTCAGTTTTATCATTTTTGTTGTAAGTTTTGGTTATTTTAGGAGTTTTAAATTGAAAAATGGAAGGAGAGAAACTAATATTTAATGTAAGACATGCTCCTGTAAGGCATTGGGGAATGTTTCGAGAAAAATGATCAAAAAATTAAATTACATTACTTATTGTAATGTTTTAATTTGAGTAAATATAGATTTTTGAGAATAAATGAGCATTTTTTACCATTTTTATTACCCCTAAAACAAAATGTGCTATTTGGCAGAAAACTACACCGACCGCCAGGGTGCGATGTCAACAAACAGACACGGAATTATGGCGGAGGTTGTTTACGCCGGTGCTGGACCGGCATTGGACTGCATGGACATTCCATGAAATCAAGGGTTGGTCCGCAAAGGGTTAAAGGTTCGGAACATTGCATAAAACATGGAAATGTAGAAGATGACACTTAACGAAGCTTGCTTTTCACCAATGAACGAGTATATATTTGATTGTATTTTAATATCAATAAAAGCATATTAGACCCCTAAATGAATAATTCAAGGACTAGTATATTAAACTATCATTTCTGTTTACATTTGTGGATCGCTAAATACATTAATTTAATCATCTGTTCTTCACTAGTATTAATTTAATAATAAGATAAATAACTCTTTTAGAAATAAGTAACTGGTGTGGGTAAAGTAAAAAAGACTTGTTATATCCACTCCTACAGGGTACAGATTTTCCAGATCGCAAGGGAAGCCCTGCCGCAGACATCCCAATCCGTACAAGCTTGTATCTCCTCTCTCATCAGTTGCCCACCCAAGTCCTATAACCAGGGATTGGTTACGACCACACCTTAGACCTGATTAGCTTGGCTTAAGGGGGACCACTACAAGAAGGTCGAGAATAGGAGTTGAGAAGAATTATAGGGAAGGGGGGAGTTGGCCTTTGGCTTATAATTTCGGTCACACCTGTTGTGAAGGTGCCGTAATCGTACCATGTGACCCGCTCGACCTCGGGAGTCTTGTCCTGAGGTTTCAGTCTGATGCTAACAATATAGAGAAGTGTGTGCTTCAATGATTGATTTTACATTTAAGTAAATTTTTCTATTTTCAGTAAATTTGGTTTTAAGGCATGGCAAAACATTTGACTCCGATTCTGTTCACATAGCCCCAAACTCCTTCGAAAAACATAACCTTTCAACTAACCAGTTTCTTGTTTGGTTGTTCTCCCCTGCCTGGCACCCATCTTTCATATAATTTCTCCTGTGGGGTTAGTTGGCTATCTTCAACTGGGGTTTGTTGGCGCAATAGCAAGTCACAAAAGTAAGGTAAACATAAACAAAGGTGAAACTACCACTTGTCTTTAGTTCTAGCGAGGAGGAGAAGAGCAATATTTCCTATGCAAAAAGAGACGAAAGTCTAAACTTAAACGGAATCTTTATGAACAACAAAAAAGGTAATGACATAAAAGATCACCTTCAGCCCTAATCGAAGCTTATTGATGAACTAGCCTCACCTGGCAACCATGAAAATGAAACTAGTGCACCGCAGACACTTTCTCTTGATACAATCGAAGGGCCAGAGAATATTTATCCTACCTAAAGTTTTTGAAGATGTGTTAAATTAATTTTGTTTTATGAAAAAATTGTTTACATTGTTCTTAACATTTCGGCTGTTTGAAATGTTATGTAATTTTGTTCAATTGAAATAAATGCAGCCGTAAGGTAAAATGCAGCCAATTGTTATTCTATTTTCCCTTAATAGCTGTTAAAAAACGGATCAAAATTATTATACCATTATTGTGCAGCTTTTAATAACAATAATATGTGTCAGGCAGTACTTGAATGAGATGGCCAAACAACACTACCTTTTAGGCCAACCTGCCCCACACAGGGGGTTAATTGGCATACTCTGGCTTGACGAATTCTTAAATTTCCTATGATCACAGTGTTAAATATTATGTGTTGAAAACAATACTTGGGTACTCCAATACTTGGGAGTTTACAGTGGTATCAGCCCTATTGGGATTATATTAACAGGAATGACTTAACAATAAAAAAAGTGAAAACTGTTGCCAACCAACCCCGCTCTCCCCTACATATTTATAAAAATTCATAAATTCAAAAAGAAAAATTATAATAACTAAAGAAAAGCATGAATCACTCACCAGTCGAATATAGAAGAGGCGGTGATGATGAAATAAGCGGTGGTGAAGGAGAAACCAATGTTGGCGATGGCAGCTCGTCAAGATACATTTGGTTAGGCATATTGCTCTTGTTAAATCTGAAAACAACAATAAAATACAAAAATTAATAGCTGACAAGGAGGGATACGAATAACTATGAATTAATACTGTATTAAAATATTCTATACCCACATGCAAACACATCATTTCGAATCAGGGAAATATGGTCATTAATCGAGTTATGTGACTCGGCAGAAAAAATGACTGTTATAATAACTGTATTTTAAGTAAACTCACCTTCAGTAAAGTTTATCTTAAACTTTAACTTTTACTTCAACTTTATGCGAGAGGTAAGTCACGAAAAAAAAACCGTATTAATTACAGTTTAAAAATTTAAGTTCGCAAGAACCAACTAGAGCACGAGGGGTAAAAGTCGGGGAAGTGTTGGGCAAGGGGGGGTCGGAAAGACCAGCCCGCCACGCCCACACCACAGCGCCCACCTAATAAGGACTTTTTGAATATTTACCTTTGCGAAAGGTAATTAGCTAGGGGAAAAAAACCATAGTAATTAGTTAATAAAAATTTACATGTGCGAGAGCTAACTAGAGCGCGCGGGGAATGAGTTGGCGATAGTGGTGGTTCCTGGTGGGGTCGGAGAAAACCTGCCCCCCCTCCCTAACTTTAACTTAACTTAAACTTTACTTAACTCCCTAACTCCGTAACTTTAAATTTACTTTCAAAGTTTATAACTGTTTTTTATTTTTATTTACTGCTCTCTAGATCAAATTGTTAATTGTTGTCACCTGTGGTATAGTGGCTAGTATAGAAAACCACAATACTAAAGGATGCGTCCCACAGTGGCCATAAGATTTTTTTATGGGAGTAAAAACTCCTTGGCTATGCCGATCCTCGGATAGGATGTAAAATGGAGGTCTTGAACCTGTACGATATCAGATACTCGTTAAAGATCCCTATCCTAATTATACCTGGATAGGCAAAATTTAGGACTCCTACTGCAGCATCGTCCGATTACCATTAGTAGCATTAAGAGACATTAATTAAACTAACAAAAAAATTTTTATATATGTAGTATTACAGCATTAGTTATGTTATTTCACTCTGCCTGAGTGATGTGACATGAAGAGATCAAACGGAAAAAAATCACAAAGCCAACAAAGTTACACTTCACCCACATTCTGCAGGCATCACCGAATTTTATTATTGATTTATGAATTTACAAGTATGTTTTAAGAACTATCCTATTTATCCTTGGAGTCCCAAAAGACGTCTCCGTCTCACCTTTATACGAAAGGTTCATCATCATCATCACAGGCACTACAACCCGCTACGGGTCTTCGCCGCGTCAATTCGTCGCCTCCATTCTTCTCTATCTTGAGCCAGAGTCTGCCAAGCTCGGGTGTTCAGGAGCTTCAGCGCGTCGGCTTCGACCTCATCTACCCATCTAAGTCTTGGCCATCCTCTCTTTCTTCTTCCATCCACATATCCGAATAGTAGTCTCTTGATTGGGGAGTCACCGTCCATTCTTGCAACATGCCCAGCCCATCGTAATCTTGAGAGCCTTATAAAGTGCACCACATCCGGTTCCCGGTGAATTTGGTACAACTCTGCATTGTGTCTCATCCTGTACTGGGTGCCATCTTTTATAGGACCAAACATTCTTCCCAGGATTTTTCTCTCAAAAACCTGCAGGCTGATGGCGTCTGCACGTGTTAAGGGCCGTGTTTCTGATGCGTATGTCAGCACAGGTCTGATCAGCGATTTGTACAGAGCAATCTTGGTGTTCCTTGCCAGTAAATGACTCCTTAATATTTTAGCCAGGCCAAAATAACACCTGTTCGCAGTCGTTATCCGTCCTCTTGGCTAGGCAGATTGTCCGTGCTAACTAGGGACCCTAGATACACAAAACTGGGAACGCTTTCAAACGTGTATCCCCCAAAGGTAACAGTATGTGGTGGTGGTCTCAGAGGGTTGGCAATATATTTAGTTTTAACTTGGTTAATTTGGAGCCCCATGTCCTGTCCTGCCGCCACTATTGCCAACAAGGCCTGTTCCAAGTCCCTCTGTGATCTTTCTATAATGTCGACATCATCTGCATAGGCTAAAATTTGTACTGACTTAGTGAGTACCGTACCAGTTCTTTGCACTTTAGAGTCCCTTATCACCTTTTCTAGTGCAAGGTTGAATGGGAGGCATGATAGGCCATCACCTTGTCTCAGGCCCCTGGTGGTCGAAAATGTCTCTGACAGGTCTCCCTGTACTCTCACTTGACACCTCGATCCTGCCATCAGCAACTCCGTCAAATGGATCAGTTCAAGTGGGATATTCATTGTTTCCATGGCCTGGTACAACTTCTCTCTCACACGCTATCATACGCACCACTAAAATCGATAAATAGGTGATGAGTCGTGATTATATTCTCGCGTCCTTTCAAGTAGGGTCCTCAAAGCAAAGGTTTTATCAGTGGTAGATCTCCCTCTCATAAAACAGCATTGGTACACTCCTATCTCTCTTTCTGCATGCGGAAGTAGCCTCTGATAAACGATGCTTGACAGGACCTTGTACGAACTGTTCAGAAGGGTTATGCCACGATAATTGCTATAGATGGTCTGATCTCCTTTTTATGGAGAGGGATTATGATGCCTGTAAACCATTCTTCGGGCATAGTCTTGGTAATCCAAATGCTATACAAAAGGTCACGGATGGCCTTGACCAGTTCATTCCCACCAGCCTTTAGAAGTTCAGCGGCTATGTTGTCGCTTCCTGTGGCTCTATTGTTCTTCAATTTTTGGATAGAGTCAATGATTTCCTCTTCATCTGGTGGTTCGGCCAACTCGTAGCTATCGCTCATAACAGGAGCTATCCCTACCCTAGTGGAATCCTGGGGCGCTCCCAGAATACTTCCAAAATGCTTGGCCCATCTGTCTAGGATGGTTTCCTTGCAAGTGATTAATGATCCATCCTCGCCTCGGCAAGCATTAGATCTGGGCTTGAATTTCTTGCGCTGAGCATTCACACTCCTTTAGAAGGCTCTTGCGTCTTTATAATTCTTCCACTGCTTTAATTTTTTCCTGTTCTCTGATTCTTTTTTTCCTTCTATGAATGCGCTTCTCTTCTCGCCTTCTGTCCTTACATTCTTTAACTGCCATGCGAGTCCTATGCATTGTCAACATATTCATATAGGCCTGGTTTTTCCTATCTATAGCTAACTGACATTCCAAGTCAAACCATGCGGATCTCTGATGGGTCTCCTCCATACCGAGCACCTCCTCTGCTGTTTCTTTGATGGCGGTTTTGCAGTGGTTCCATCTTCCATTCACCGTATCTTCCAAAGGACCCGATTCCAATGCTTTTTCCAGTTTGTGGGTGAATTGTTCTTTATAATCCTGTTCACACAGTTTACGGGTATTGATCCTTTCTAGTCGAGCCCCTTTTGTTTTTTGAGCATTACTTATTCTTGCTCGAATACGTGCTACGACCAGATAATGATCGCTATCTACGTTTGCTCCTCTGAAGGTTCTGACCGCTATGAGACTTGACCTTTGTCTCCTACTAATCAGAATATGGTCAATTTGCATGTAAGTCCTATTGTCTGGTGTAACCCACGTGGTCTTGAAAATGTTTTTACGGTCAAACACAGTGCTACCAAAAACCATGTCCTGGGGTGCGGCGAAATTCACTAGTCTAATCCCATTATCGTTGGATTCCGTGTGAAGACTATGTCTTCCTACTATAGGCAAAATAGCAGGTTCTCTTCCGACCTGGGCGTTAAGGTCACCTAGTACAATCTTCACAACATGTTTTGGACATTCAAAGAGCATTTTATCCAAATCTTGGTAGAAATCATCCTTAGCCTGCTCGTCTGCCAACTCAGTTGGAGCATGGACCGAAAATAATGAATAATTTCTGAATCTACCCCTAATTCTTAGCATGCATAACCGCTGATTAACCGCTTTGAAATCCATGACATGTTCCCTCATATTACTGCTCACCACGAAACCTACTCCGAAGACATGTTGATTCATGTGGCAGCTATAATAGATTGTATGTCCTTTCTTCTCCATGATACCGGATCCTACCCATCTCATTTCCTGCAGTGCCGAAATATCCGTCTTATATTTGGAAAGTTCATCTAGGAGTATTTGTAATGCTCCAGCTCTGTACATTGAACGAACATTCCATGTTGCCAACTTAAATTCCTTGAGAGCGCCGGGTCGATACCGTTGAGACTGTCCAAATCCGAGGCAATTTCCTTGACGTTTCACAGCCACAAAGAGTTTTTCCGAGAGAGGAGCAGCTGACGCCTCCGCCCAACCCCCAACCTGGAGGACCAGTCCTAGTAGCCCTAGAAAGGAGCCCTAACTGGGTGCTATCAGCCGGGCCAGCTGAACCCAGGTTTTTTAACGAGGTTGTTACTCCTCCCCCTCCTCCTTTTTCATGCTGGCTTGGGATAGGCAATGGCGGAGTTATACGAAAGGTTAAAGTGGTTATAACCATCCTACCGCCGTAAATATTTCCTGGCCTCCTTCCTTTTCCAAGATATCCGATCCCGCCTCCCTTCATACATCAACGAACTTTTCCAGTTCAAATCCACTACTGCACACACTTAGTTATTTCCATGTTGAGTCAATAAGGATTTTGACTTAACAAGAAGATTAATTTATTATTTATCATTTTTTATCACTCTTTCAGTTTTATTTTTATTTTTTATTTCATTTTAATTTGCTTCATCTTTTTATAATACTCTAAGGCACTGAAGCCTTATAAGTTTTTGTATAATTTGTTCCTAAGGGACTAGTTCCCGGGACAATCAATAACGAGTTTATTATTATTATTATCCTATCGATGATGGTTAGGTGGGATTTTTTGGTTCCACTTATAATAAAAACATACCTGATTTTAAAAAATAACCAGGAAATATTATTTTCCTGATCTCTGACTGCTGAAAAGCTTTAGTTTAGTTCAAAATAGCAGAGCAGAATGAAAAGGACACCCTATTCATTCAAAAAGGTTTTCAGTCCTTGAATACGTACAGGCTTAGGACACCAATAATACGTCTCGTCCGAAAGACAGCATAGACAAACTAAATTAACTCCCTTAAAAAATCCTAGGGCCACAGTGCGATTCAAACTCATGCCTCTTAGTACTGTAGGCTGCTATGCTAGCCACACCACAGGTGACCCCCATACAATTACTTTTTTACATTGCATTCCCAAGCATAATAGAATAAAGATATCAGTTTTAAATAATTTAATTTAAAAGTTAAGACTTGAAATTCACTAAATACATTTGACGCATTATTACCACAGAAATATTAAGTGTTACATAATTTCAAATTTTACTTACTTCTTGCTTCCATTAATCAATTTCTTTTTATTTGGTGTTTTTTTCTTTTTATCCTTATCCTTTTTATTTTCAAATATCTAGAAAAAATAAAAATTAAGTAATTAACAAGAATTGAGTTCTACTATATACATAGTAAAACTAAAGCTTACATCTAAATCATCAGAAGGTGATGGCTTGGCCCAAGTAGCTATCAATTCAGCTCCATCTAAAATAAAACCTAGGAAAAAAAAAAAAAAAAGCAGTGTTTTATTTATTAGTCTATTATGAGAATAAATTGATGATTATATAATTTGGGCAAGATTGCTATGCAAACCTTTTTTTTCTTACTTTATTTATTCAATGAACAAGTCTAAATCTATCAGAAAAGCATCTATATAGCATACTATGGGGAAATTTGACTATTTCGGGTACAATCACATAATAAAAACATATAAACTTGTATCTAAAACAAGACTATGAGGTGTCTTTGGTGCAGTTCTGTGTAAGAAAGTACTGTTTCTTGGTCAGCGGCCAACATTTGGAAAAGAATGAGTTTAACTTATTAATTATGATCCGATTTCAATGATTTTTTTTTTACTTTTTGCAGAGAATCGAAAAATATTACTTTATTATTGTACTTTCATATTTTACTTTATTATTATTCTTTCAACTTATCTAATTAAAAAAGAATTGATAGTTTTCGAGTTATGCACAACTGTCGCATTTTTAAACACTTTCCGGACAACTTATCCAATTACCGTTTCTGTGTAAACCATACTTTGACTATCACGAAAATATTAAAAAAAAAAAATCTGTCCAGCCGTTCTCACATGATATGGTGACCAACGAACAATATTTCATTTTTATTATATAGATTATACTGCATAATTTCCAAACCTTTATCAGCTAAGGGCCGCTTTCTCCAAGTTAGTTTAAACCAAGTTTAAATTTAATCCGGATTATCTCTTGGTTTAAACCAGATGTGAGTTTCTTCAAGTCGGTTTAACCTCTAAACTTGGTTTAAACTTAGATTAAGTTAATCCATCGTTTTTCCCAGTTTAAACTCTGAATTAGGTTTAAACTGCAAAACATAAATATTTTGTGTAATAACATACTCGGTCTTGTTACTTAAGAATTTTTTTTGCACTTGACAGAATACAAAAATGGAAAATATACATAATTGAAAATGAAGGAAATTTGTTGACCGTAGAAGATTATGAGATGGAAATGGTTGGGGGTGCGGTCAAATGAAAACACTATATGTGAAATAACATATATATTGTGCCGACGTTTCGACCCGATATTCAGGTCTTCTTCAGGGCTAAATATAAAACAAGATAGCAACCAATAAATATGAAGAAAAGAAAAATAACAAATAAATAAAATAATGAGTAATATATGTATCTATATACATATATATGCATGAAAAAATGAAAATGAGTAAAAAATTGCATAATAGAATAATATAATTTTTTTTTTTTTTTTTTTTTTTTTTTTTTTTTTTTTTTTTTTTTTTTTTTTTTTTTTTGTGTGGAATTAGATATTTAACAAAAGAATATGAATAAATCAATAAAAATATTAATGGGAATAACAATATTAAATGAATAACAGAATAATAACAATATTAAATGGGATACGGAATAGATGTAACGAGGAAGCGGAAGGAATATGTGCGAAGTGAAAATAGGAAAAGATGGGTAAAAGTCTAAAGATATATGTAGCATATAATAGAAAAGGAGGTAGTAATAAAAATAGAAAAAGAGATGGGTAGAAGTCCAAAATATATTAAACAAGAAATAAAACGTACCTGTCGAGTGAACTGTCGGTGATAGACTGCCAACTGAAAAAGGAGGGGGTTATGTTTGTTTACCAAACCATCCGGTGTAACTGCCGAGTGCTTTAACGTATTTTAAATTCTAGCGAAATGTATTTTTAATATTAAGTAGTAATGATTAAATAGCGATTGAATGAAATAGTACAATATTAGTATATAATTTAATTAATCAAGGAGAAAAAAATATATATATTAATTATTATTAATATAATTAATTAAGAAAAAAAATTATGGATTTTTTAAAATTTGGGAATAGGTTGAAGATAATTTTTGTTTGTCTGTTTTTAAATTTACGGGATTTTTTTCAAGGTTAATGTAGAAACTTTCCATAATAAGTCGTTTGTCGTGATTGGGAACAGTGGCAAGTATGGATGTTTTTTCAAAATCAAATGTGTGGTTAAGGGATAAGGAGTGTTCTGAGAGTTTTGATGCATTGTAGTTATGAGAGGAAACAGAATATTTGTGTTGTGTGATTCGGTCTTTGAGGAGATTTTTGGTTTCTCCAATGTAACAGGAATTACAATTTGGTGCAGAGCAAGGAATGTGATAAACAATTTGAGAGCGGTGTGAAGGAGGGATGGGGTCTTTGAGAGGAGTGTAGAGTTTTGAAAGTGTGTTGTGTGATTTGAAGGCTAGGCATAAATTAGGGTTAGTGGAACGTAAATGTTTTTGGATGTTGTCGGAGAGGTTGGGGATAAAAGGTAATGATCTGTAAATAGATGTGGCAGTGGATTGTGGAGTCACGGTGGAGTTTGTTTGAATAGAAAGGGGACGATTAAAGTGGTTTTTTATGAGTTTATTGATGATGTAGGAAGGATAGTTATTGGAAGAAAGGATTTGTTTGATGCGCTGGATATTGGTTTTATGAAACTGGGGATCAGATAGGGAAAGACTTCTGTGAATAAGATTTTTTGCAACATTTATTTTTTGGTGGTATGGATGTTGGGAGTGAAAGTTTAAGAGTCGGCCTGAGTATGTTGGTTTAGTGTACCAGTCAGTGGAAATACTGTTGTTGGAGTTTCTTATTAAAAGGAGGTCTAGGAAAGGTAGGGAATTGTTGGTTTCACGTTCTACGGTAAATTGGAGGCGCGGGTGGTAGGAATTAAATGCGGATAGGATATCTGGAATTTTGTTTGGATTAAGGACAAGGAGGAGGTCGTCAACGTATTTACGGATAAAAATTATGTCTGTTGGGAATAAGGGGATGATGGAGTTTAGTAGGTCATTCAGTACAATGTTTGCTAGGTCAGGAGCTAGTGGGTTGCCCATAGCGAGTCCTGATATCTGTTTGAAAAATTTTTCGTGGAAGGTTAGGTAGCCGGAGTCACAACAAAGTTGTAGGGATTCAAGATACGTTGAGCGGTTCAGGGAAGTGTGCGGTTCGACTCACAAATCCAAATTTAATAAATATTGTAATCTTCACAAACGTTTGGCCCATTGCCTGGAACAACGTATTTTCCTCCTCAAATGCCGTACAAATAGACTTTTTCCGAAATTTATTCAAAATTCGCTCAATCATATTAATTCATCGGTTATTCATAAATCAAAATTAACTACAATATCTTTTAAATTTAAAAAGTCCTTATTAAATCTTAAAATCCGCGAAACCATCCAAATTATTCATCATCTTAATAACGAAATTTCCAACCTGTCGAGTCAACTAAATAATACCATCGGTTCCGACAATATGAATCACCTTACAGCCTGCACATCCACAATTTTCAACAACACCCGTACCTCACATAAACACCGTCTGATCACCAAATTTCAAAAACTATACAATACATCTTTACAACACAAAATTTATCCTCTTGCTGACAAAAACTGGGTACACAACATCTCTTCCACACCAATTCCTTCCAACATCACAAACATTCTTGGCCTTGGAAAAAATTTTTCAATGCCACACAAATCCACCAATAAAACCATCATCCCACATCTCATCACTGACTTAGAATACATTTACAATGACGATCTCCTCTACCGTTCAATCGAAGAAAAAGAATTGGCCCGTTCCTCTACTTGCAACATTATTTCAAACTTTCTCCAACACCCTTCATCTTCTACTTCCGATTTTTCTCCTCAATTTTTTAAAGACCTTTCACAAACCAGATCCTTCCTAAATTCCCATAAAGACATTATAGTAACTAAAGCAGACAAAGGAAATAAAACAGTTATCATGGACGCCGCCGAATACACAGACAAAATGACTACATTACTTTCAGACCGTACCACATATATACCTTCACCCCGTGATCCCACACCTTCCCTAAAAACCCAATTTAACCTACACCTCAAAAATCTTTTAAATTTAAAACTTATAACCTATCCCACCTATAGAAACCTTATCTCTTACAATTCAGTAGCTCCCCGTTTTTATGGCCTTCCAAAAATTCACAAACCTGGTACCCCCCTTCGCCCTATCACTTCCAATATAAACTCTCCTTCCATTAAGCTTAGCAAATTTTTATTACCTTCTCTACAAGTACTCAGCCACGACAACCCCTACGATATTAAAAATTCTTTTCATTTACGCCAACAAATTATATCATTCATCATTCCTGACAATTATATCCTTACTTCCTTTGATGTTGAAAGCCTGTTCACAAACATTCCCATAGACAAAGCCTTAAACATTATTAAAGACAACTGGTCCACCATCGAACCGCACACTTCCCTGAACCGCTCAACGTATCTTGAATCCCTACAACTTTGTTGTGACTCCGGCTACCTAACCTTCCACGAAAAATTTTTCAAACAGATATCAGGACTCGCTATGGGCAACCCACTAGCTCCTGACCTAGCAAACATTGTACTGAATGACCTACTAAACTCCATCATCCCCTTATTCCCAACAGACATAATTTTTATCCGTAAATACGTTGACGACCTCCTCCTTGTCCTTAATCCAAACAAAATTCCAGATATCCTATCCGCATTTAATTCCTACCACCCGCGCCTCCAATTTACCGTAGAACGTGAAACCAACAATTCCCTACCTTTCCTAGACCTCCTTTTAATAAGAAACTCCAACAACAGTATTTCCACTGACTGGTACACTAAACCAACATACTCAGGCCGACTCTTAAACTTTCACTCCCAACATCCATACCACCAAAAAATAAATGTTGCAAAAAATCTTATTCACAGAAGTCTTTCCCTATCTGATCCCCAGTTTCATAAAACCAATATCCAGCGCATCAAACAAATCCTTTCTTCCAATAACTATCCTTCCTACATCATCAATAAACTCATAAAAAACCACTTTAATCGTCCCCTTTCTATTCAAACAAACTCCACCGTGACTCCACAATCCACTGCCACATCTATTTACAGATCATTACCTTTTATCCCCAACCTCTCCGACAACATCCAAAAACATTTACGTTCCACTAACCCTAATTTATGCCTAGCCTTCAAATCACACAACACACTTTCAAAACTCTACACTCCTCTCAAAGACCCCATCCCTCCTTCACACCGCTCTCAAATTGTTTATCACATTCCTTGCTCTGCACCAAATTGTAATTCCTGTTACATTGGAGAAACCAAAAATCTCCTCAAAGACCGAATCACACAACACAAATATTCTGTTTCCTCTCATAACTACAATGCATCAAAACTCTCAGAACACTCCTTATCCCTTAACCACACATTTGATTTTGAAAAAACATCCATACTTGCCACTGTTCCCAATCACGACAAACGACTTATTATGGAAAGTTTCTACATTAACCTTGAAAAAAATCCCGTAAATTTAAAAACAGACAAACAAAAATTATCTTCAACCTATTCCCAAATTTTAAAAAATCCATAATTTTTTTTCTTAATTAATTATATTAATAATAATTAATATATATATTTTTTTCTCCTTGATTAATTAAATTATATACTAATATTGTACTATTTCATTCAATCGCTATTTAATCATTACTACTTAATATTAAAAATACATTTCGCTAGAATTTAAAATACGTTAAAGCACTCGGCAGTTACACCGGATGGTTTGGTAAACAAACATAACCCCCTCCTTTTTCAGTTGGCAGTCTATCACCGACAGTTCACTCGACAGGTACGTTTTATTTCTTGTTTAATATATTTTGGACTTCTACCCATCTCTTTTTCTATTTTTATTACTACCTCCTTTTCTATTATATGCTACATATATCTTTAGACTTTTACCCATCTTTTCCTATTTTCACTTCGCACATATTCCTTCCGCTTCCTCGTTACATCTATTCCGTATCCCATTTAATATTGTTATTATTCTGTTATTCATTTAATATTGTTATTCCCATTAATATTTTTATTGATTTATTCATATTCTTTTGTTAAATATCTAATTCCACACACAAAAAAAAAAAAAAAAAAAAAAAAAAAAATTATATTATTCTATTATGCAATTTTTTACTCATTTTCATTTTTTCATGCATATATATGTATATAGATACATATATTACTCATTATTTTATTTATTTGTTATTTTTCTTTTCTTCATATTTATTGGTTGCTATCTTGTTTTATATTTAGCCCTGAAGAAGACCTGAATATCGGGTCGAAACGTCGGCACAATATATATGTTATTTCACATATAGTGTTTTCATTTGACCGCACCCCCAACCATTTCCATCTCATACATAATTGAAATTTTAAATGACATGGAAGAAGAAGATTATGATGTGTTTTTGTTGCCAAAGAGACGCATCAATAGAGGCAATCAGTTAATCCAAGAATATTTTCAGAATATGTTAAATGAGTGAAGTAGAATTGAGATGAGAAAAAAATGTTTCTTAACGTGCATTATTTTTATTGTAATTGGTTCATAATTAATATCAAGGTTATGTTCTAAATTATGTTTCACTTGAATATCTCATAATGATTTAATTTAATTATTATTAAGCTATAATAATTATATATCGCTCAACTTACAATAGATCATTTATTATTTAAACAAAATGATAATAATAAAAAGGTTCAACATTATTTGAAAAAAAATTATAAAATGTAAGAGGTTATTATTATTCTTGGCATATTAATATCATATTATAAAGAACATTTTATTAACATACAAATTAAATATCTGAAAACAGCACCGCTCGTTTCATTGAATTTATTCGCCAATTTCTTCCATTCATCCTCCTTCTCTTTGACAGTGACGAAATCTTTTTTTTTCGTTTCAAAAATGTCTCTCTTTTCTTCCAGAAGATCCAGAAAAACATTAATTTCATATTGAGAAAAGATTTTTCTTCTTTTTGCTCCATTTTTATAGAGCACTTCCACCTTATTTACTTTTTTGGTAAAAACAAAATAATATGTATAAATAATCTTTCCATAACCCTTACATTACCTTCTCTTTCCATAGAAGTTTCAACAAGGAAATGTAAACAAATATGTACCAACCTTTTAAAAAACATAGTAACCTTCACATGATTAGGTTTAAACCGAGCTTAAACTAAACTAAGGCTGTAGAAAGTGAATCAGAGTTTAAACCTCGGATTAAAGATAATCCGGTTTAAGTTAATCTAAGTTTAAACTATATTGGAGAAAGCGGGCCTAAGAGTGCTGGAAAAAAATCCGGAGCCATTAAAGGGTTATAAATAAATAAATAAAGCCTTAATCGCTTGAGAAACGAATAACATAATCTTGTAATAATCATAAATATTTGCTACTTCTGCAATATTTTCAATTATTTACAATTACTATTAACATGAAATTATGTTTATAAGTTCATAACACACATTTGTATATTTTCTACTTCTAACTCACGCTCTTCCCCAATATTCTACAACAAATGTGCCTCATGGAGGCCTCCCCTAATGGGGGCGATGGTCCAACTTACCTGGAGACCAAACCTACTGGGAAGTGTCATTAATGTGTTTATACATATTAAACTACATATTTCAATGTCTTATGTTGCAAATAAATCAAAGCCTTATTTATAGCATAGAAAAAAGTAAAAAAAAAAAAAAGGAGAAAAAAAAATTACCATTAATAAATTTGATCACGAGCTCTGCAGCTTCTCTTGTTCTGAAATGAACAAAAGCAAAATCTTTAACTTTTTTTACTCTGGTGAAATCATTAGGAGACACGATTTTGCACAGAACCTCCTTTAGAGACAATTCCGTAGTTCTCAACAACAAATTTCTGATATACACAACAGTCACCTATAAAATAAAAAAGAAAAAAAGAAATATAGTTTATTTATTTCTTTATTTACATCGCCCACCAACAGGATAATGCCCAATGACAGGTGGTCATATATTCAATACTTACATCATAATATAATATTATATAACATAATCATAATGTATGACTTATGGTTACGCTATAATGTATATATGTGTTCAGTTTAACACTTAAGGTGCCTTTACACTCTACGAACCTCACCCTCAAACCGGTGCTAAACGAACAGCCATTTATACTTTACGTGACGTTAAGCAAACCAATATGGCTGACGCACCCAACGCTAGCTTATGATGAAGAAAAAATCTCCATTATCAATATATTTTACATTATCTCAAAAATAAAAAAATAGGAGATGAATTAGAACGGAGCACTAATATCACAAACAACTCCTGACACTTGGGAAAAACCCAAATCAAAAGTGACACTAGCGCTACCCCCGATCACAGGCGGAAATATGAAGTACCTAGATCACCGGAGCAGTCGACGTGAAGGCTGTTCGAAGGCAAAAGTTCATAGAGTGTAAAGGCCCCTTTAGAAAAAAGATAGTAATAACAAGATATTATCATGGCATTAAACAACCCTACCCTAGTTGTTAACAATAAATTGAAAGATTATCACCTAGTTAGGAAGAAGTTAGAATGATAAGTACTTATGTGGGTAAAAGTTTCCAGGTGTTACTTCTGGGCGAGACTTATTTCGGGAGGTTATATTACCGTGATTTGAAGGGACTCTCGTCGCGTCCTTCTCTGTTAAAAAGGGTTCTTGATTACCTTTATTAGATCCCAGCTTTTGACTCCCGCTCTCTCTTCAAAGGTAAATAAACCCACAAACAGGTGTGACCAACCTATTCTAACCATGGTGGGAAGGTAGCAATTTATTCTGTGGGGCCTCCACGAAATAAAAGTCAACCTTCCCAGGGCGGATTTGAACCGCCGCTGTTCGGCTATCCCGACCCAGACTTTGAATAATTTATGCTCTACTCTAATAATAAGGGTAGAGAATAAGTTCGTGCTTCATAATGAAAGATTGTAACCTAACTTTTAAACCCGAATGAAAAACTTACTGCCAAATTAAAGGAAAAAGGAATTATTTTAACTAATTATAAATAATAGCCATAAACTTAATTTTATTAAAACTTATCATTACCTGAGACATTACTTCCTCATCAATATCTTCTTCAGGAATAGCCCAATCAACTCGTAAATCGCGACCCCATTGAGGGATTCCGCCGGTGGCTATTAATGTTCTCCTCGCCATGGCAGCAGACCTGTAGAGACAATTTATACTTTTTTCCATATATTCAACTTAATTAATTTTTTACATCATTGTTACGAATGTTTTTAATGAGAGTTTAATAAGTGGTTCCACTCACCGCCGTGACACAATATGAGACTTGTAGAATGTGGTAGTAAATTTTCTCAATAAAAATAATAAACATTTTCAATAATAAAAGTGGTTACTGCTTCAATGAAAAGGAGTTGGTCAAATAACAGAGTGAGACAGAAGATGAGTGTGACAATAGCCTCTATATCTAACAATGGTACTTACATTTTTAATATTTTAATATTACAGTGGTTGCCACTTAATCCATGGTCGGCTAATCCGTTTTTTGGATATTCCATAGAAAAATTATGGCCTGTGAGCTGTTTTTTCTTACTTCCTGGAATTTACTTTTTTAATCTTTTTTATACATTTCATTGTATTCTATGAACCAATCAGTGCATGAAGCAGTCTGATTCTTTTTGAAGCTTTGAACTTAACATTTGTGGAATTTGATAGAATTGTTAGGAGAGAAGACATGTTTTATTTTTCACTTTATATCAGCAACTGTCGTTTATCTTTGCGATAATTTTTTTAATGTTTGTCATGTCCTGTCGTAAAAGAGAGGGAGAATCATTAACTTTACACCCTTTTATCCGATGCCAATTAATTTCGATACATTGATTTTTAACACTCCGTTATTTAAAAGACTTGCACTGTTATTAAATCCTCTTTGATCTCTTTATAAATAAAAAGAATAGTATTTTAACTATCACATTCCACATTTAAATAGATTTTTTAAAAAAATGTCACTTAGACCCCTAGTCTTTTAAGGTTCACATAGATATAAAATAAAAATTATTTGTTGAATTGAAATTTAATGGGCAGATTGTGCTTACTGTGCCAGAGCAGTCCCTAAAGGCTGAAATTTAGAATTACCTTGCTATTTACAATTATTTCAAAATTTAGTTGGACTGCTGAGATATTTTAGGATGTTCCATTACCTGTGATCGTAATATTCCACAAAACAGAATCCCCGATTGCATCTCTTATCAGTTGGAGACAGATAGAGTATAACCTGAAAAAAATAATAAATAAAACATTTAAAAGATCAACGATTATAACAAAAATGGGAGAATAAATACAATGGTATTGCCTCATTGTTTGAGGCAAATCCTTGGGATTTGTTTCAGAAAACAGACTAACAAACTGAGGGGACAAAAACAAAAGCAGAAACAATATTGAAATCCAAGCACCATCGAGTTTCTATTATTCATGAAAGACATAATTGCAGCTTGAAATATTATTTTGTTTTTTACATATTGAATGTTAAAAATTACAAATTATAATAAAAATTGTCAGCAATGTGATAATTCAATAAAAACAAAATTATAAAGTAAAAGAAAAATTATAAATAGCTGCATGTATTTTACATGATCACATGCTTTTCTGGGTTGGCCTGTTTTGGGCTATAAATAAGAAGTAATTACCAAGAGTTTTTAGTCGAGCAACTTTTGAGTCAATGTTTGGTAGCATTGTTACTAATTTGAGTTTAAATTGTTCGTTTGACATTTTTTTATTATAACATTACGTTAATAAAATTATTTGAAACCACATTGGTATTACAATATTTTAATTTTAATGTAAACCAAGGCAGTATGACTTAAAATCAATAAATAGAATTGAAAATAAATATAAATAGTTTAAATGCATACATCTTTTATTCCACTGGTAATTGATTCTAAAACTGCTTTTATTTCTTCTTTTTTCAGTTCCTTCGGTACCTGCCCAATGAATAATCTGCAATTGTCAATGGACTTTGTAACGCTGATTTTTACGCCTGGCCGCAGTTCATAACGGTCGAGGGCTGATACTGCTCCTTTGGCTTCGGCTTTCGTTTCGTACTGGATGAAACAGAATCCTCGGTTCGTGCCAGAAAAGTCCATCATCAACCTTGCAGCATAGATCTTACCGACACTAGCAAATATGGGGCAGATCTGGAAAAATAAAACTTGATTCATTCCTGATTTACTTTAATTTATATACTCTGCAGCTCTATACCCATTGAAACCCAGGTGTCTATTTATTATTTTTGTTTTTTCAGTCTTAGATTTATAGGGGGGGTGTCTAGTAGTCCTGGCTTCTAAAATTCCAGTGAGATTTTCATATTTTTCCGTCCTACTCCCCCGCCGAGAAAAAAAAAAAAGATTAACAGAAGAAGTGATGTGGTGAGAAGTAACACATAATATAAGATAGGGGCAACAATTTAGTATATAGAGCTACCTCATATTAATTTGCATAATTATTATAATAATTTAAAAAAATTATTACTCTTTATTATAATAAAGAGATTCAGGCTTTTTTAGTACATTTTTCAAATTATTCCAAACTTGAAAAAAGGATATGAACATTAAGGGATAAAGTTATGAATCCTTTTTAATTTATTAATTTAATGAACGTATGTAATTGATTAATATTAATTCTGGGCCAGGTACATACAAGAATATTACATCTAAGACACCCAAAAACATGTCTTTTTTTTTTTTTTTACTTTCACTTACCTATATATGAAATATATCGTAAGTGCAAGTATTGCGATCGTGAAAATTTTCGACTTCCGGTTTTCAACGGAAATACACGTTTTGGGGTCCCCTGAGTCAAAATAACCAAGTCCCGCGAAATGGTCTGTGTGTGTGTGTGTGTGTGTGTGTCTGTGTGTGAACAGACTAGCTCAAAAACTATAAACCGTGCGACCCTGAAATTGGGTATTTAGAGTATGTATAAGCCCGCGATGTGACAGCAAAAATTTCATCGAATTTGCTCAAAGGGAGGGGGTACTTTATTTAATAACTTTTTAAGTTTTTTTCGATTTTCTCAAAAACGGCTCTAACGATTTTAATTAAACTGAGTATTTGATCTATTTATATGCCTGAAATATGACTATAAAAATTTAATCAAAATTGATCAACCGGAGGGGGGACTTTACTTAATAAATTTTGTATCATTTTAACATGTTTTTTTTTATTTACTCAAAAACGGTTTTAACGATTTTGATCAAACTTGGTATTTGATGTATTTATATGCCCAAGATATAACTGTAAAAATTTCATCAAAATTGATCAACGGGAGGGGGGACTTTACTTAATAAATTTTGTATCATTTTCACGGGGTTTTTTTATTTATTCAAAAACGGCCTAAACGATTAACAAAAATAAGATATGAATGTAGAAAAATGTGTGACTTTGGGAAATGATATTTAGCAAAACACGTCAATTTCTAATCTAATTAAGTTGGTAAGTGAAAGTTGTGTGTTGCGCGCACGCACCAGATTTTTTTTTTTTCCCTTCCATAGTATCCCTATGGGAGGGTCGTGTATTTCTAAATTTTTACAGATTCCATGCCCTTAGGCATAATACCTGCATAGCTGTTTTTTTTCTTTTTTTCTTTTTTACAGTAATAGTAATCAGTCTGTATGTTAAACTCTTCTAACTTAACACAAAACGAATCAAAGACGGAAAAAAAAAAAAGAAATCTGGTGCGTGCGCGCAACACACAACTTCCACTTACCAACTTACTTAGATTAGAAATTGACGTGTTTTGCTAAATATCATTTCCCAAAGTCACACATTTTTCTACATTCATATCTTATTTTTGTTAATCGTTTAGGCCGTTTTTGAGTAAATAAAAAAAACCCGTGAAAATGATACAAAATTTATTAAGTAAAGTCCCCCCTCCGGTTGATCAATTTTGATGAAATTTTTACAGTCATATCTCGGGCATATAAATACACTAAATACCAAGTTTGATCAAAATCGTTAAAACCGTTTTTGAGTAAATAAAAAAAAACACGTGAAAATGATACAAAATTTATTAAGTAAAGTCCCCCCTCCGGTTGATCAATTTTGATGAAATTTTTACAGTCATATCTCGGGCATCTAAATAGATAAAATACTCAGTTTAATCAAAATCGTTAGAGCCGTTTTTGAGAAAATCGAAAAAAACTTAAAAAGTTATTAAATAAAGTACCCCCTCCCTTTGAGCAAATTTGATGAAATTTTTGTTGTCACATCGCGGGCATATACATACTCTAAATACCCAATTTCAGGTTCGCACGGTTTATAGTTTTTGAGCTAGTCTGTTCACATACACACACACACACACACACACACACACACACACACACAGACACACACACACACACAGACCATTTCGCGGGACTTGGTTAATTTGACTCAGGGGACCCCAAAACGTGTATTTCCGTTGAAAACCGGAAGTCGAAAATTTTCACGACCGCAATACTTCCACTTACTATATATTTCATATATAGGTAAGTGAAAGTAAAAAAAACAAAAATAAACAAAAAATAAACAAAAATAAAAGTTCAAAACACCACTGGGTGTGGTGGAAGATAAGGTCCATTTGTTCTTCTGCCGGGTCTTCTGTCTTCTCTGGAGTAAATTCTGAAGGTTAATTAATTTTGAAAATTTTAGTAGTTCCAATTTATATTTTTCAAATAACTTGTTTTCCGGAGTAGGCCATGTGTCGCCCTTCATCATGATTGTTTTTATTAAGTGTCCTCTGTTGTGTTCGTGCAAGTGATAGTCATATAAGATATGTTTAAAAGTTTGTGGAGTTTGTCCGTCACAGTCACAAGTGCTTGTATTACAAAGGTGGAACCGGTTCAAATAGTGTTTTGTTTGTCCGTGTTCTGTCAGTAATTGTGTTAGTTTGTAATGTGTGCTTTTTGGATTTTCATGATTTTGTTGTGTGATTTTTGGGATATATTTGTGTAAAGGTCGTCCTGTAATAGATTTCTGCCATTCTTCGTTCCAGTTAGTTAGTGTGTCAGTTTTGATATTTTTCTTTATGTATGTCAGAGGCACTGTGGTAAGGTATTGTGTAAGAGATTAGTGTCTTTGTGTTGTGAGCAGCTTTCTTGGCCAATACGTCTGCTCTCTCATTGCCTTCGATGCCACTGTGCCCTCTAATCCACCTCAGTCTAGTTTGAATTCCTTTGTCCATGATTTCGATTAAGTTTTTCTTCAGTTGTGATGTCAGTGAGTCATATGATTTGAAGTTTTTGACTGAGTCTATCAAAGATCTGTTGTCTGTAAGGATGTTGTACGAATATGTCTTGTTTCCTTTCAGGCTTAAAATGTACTCTGTGGCCTTAACTACTGCCAGTTTTTCCGCCTGATTGTTGGAGCAGTTTGGTCCTAATTTATATTGTTCCTCGTGCCATGTGTTTTTGTCATAAAAAGTCAGTGTGCATCCCGTGTTCTGATCATCTTTGCTTCCGTCAGTGTATATGTCAATGTTAAAGTTGCCAATGTCTGTGGTGGTTATGAAATCGGTTAATTTGGCGTGTATTGAGGGATGTATCCAGTGTTTGGTTGGCAAGCTGGTTTCAATTTCGTCGTTTCTTATGTCCTTGTAGTTCATTCCTTGTTTTTTAATTTTGTAGATTGTCGCTATTTCATCTATTTTATGGTGAATTGGTAATATCCCCGCAAGAACACATGCGGCGTCATATGAAATAGTACGAAAGGCCCTACTAATCCTAATTCCCATTAATCGCTGAACCCGTTGTAACTTTTGTAGATTAATGGATTTGATAGCCGCTGAATCCCAGACTGGTATGGCGTAAAGAAGTTTAGGAATAATAGCACCTTCATATATGGTTTTTAGGGCTTCTGCCCTCTTCATATATGGTTTTTAGGGCTTCTGCCCTAAGTCCCCATGTGTTTCTTGCGGCGATGGTCAGTCCGTTCACGGTCTTTAGCGTCTTATTAACTACCTTGTCTGTGTGTGCTTTCCAATTTAGTTTTCTATCGAATGTTAGACCTCAGTATGTCATCGTGTCAGTTTGGGAGATTGCTTTAGAGTATAGCCGAATGATTAAATTTGGAATTTTTCTTTTCTTAGTAAAAATAATATATTTCGTTTTGTCAATGTTGAATTCAAGTTTGTTGTCGATTGCCCATCTTTCCAGTTTTGTTAGCGTCGATAGCCCATCTTTCCAGTTTGTTCCAGTTGTGTCAGATTCTAGTTGATTGAATATTTTGCTAGTTACAAGAAGTAGAATGTCGTCGGCGTATATAATTATCTGTACATTGCTGGGTATGGAAATTTCAAATATAGAATTTATTAGTATGTTCCAGAGTGTCGGTGAGAGAGATGAGCCTTGAGGTGTTCCTATCGTCAGGTTTTTCGTTATTTAGTAGTTGTTCGTTTGTAGTTCTACTGTACGTTCGTTGAAAAAGCTTGATATGATTTGAAATAAGTTTCTTGGGCATCGATATCGCCTCAGATTCTGCATTATAGCGGGCACCCAGGCGTTATCAAAAACTCCTGATATATCTAATTTAACTATCAAGCAATTTCCTTTGTCATTGATAGCTGATTCTATTTGTGTTTTTGTTTTATAGAGTGCGTCTACTGTGCTTTTTTGAGGTATGAATCTAAATTGATTTTTATTAAGAATGTCATTGGTCAGTAGGTAGTGGGTCAGTCTAGTATTGATTAGTTTATCAAGTACTTTACTCATTATTGGTAGAATAGTTATTGGACGCAGTTTGTTGGAGTCCCGCTTTGGAATAACATGAAGAATCCCCTTTTTCCATATTTTAGGTATTTCTGTATTGAGCCAAAGAATTTGATATATTTTTGTGATTAAATTTGGATAAATCTCTGAGATACGTTGTAAAATGACTAAATTGATCCTATCGTGTCCTGGAGTTTTCTTTGTATTTAAGTTTTCAATGCAATTTAAGATTTCCGTCTGTTCGAGAGTGCTGTCGTCATTTGTTAGGGGAGGTTTATTAGCCTTTTCGCGTGTTTTCCTATGTTTTCGATTGTCGTTAGAGATGTTGTCTTGATTGAATATGTTATCAACTATATGTGTGAGTGTGTGTTTGAAGTCTGTCGTATAATTGTTGTTATTAGTAAGAATAGTCCGTAAAATTTCTTGATTGTTCAACTTGTCTGCTGCGTATTTATAAGCCCAATTCCATGGATTAGCTTCTTCGGTGCAATAAGTTTTCCATGATTCTATTTTGCACTTTTTGATTAGGGCTTGATACCAATGTCTACTTTCCAAATAATTTTGTTTTTGACTTTCTCTCAGGTTGATGTTAGTTTTTGTCTTTTGATATGTTTTCTCAGTCTGTTGGTTTCTTTTCTCAGTTTAGTTAATTCATCGTTCCACCAGGGTACAGTCCGATGTGTTTTATTTTTTGAGTAGTTTTGCTTATTTATTTTAAATGTCATATTGCAGGCTCTGGTAACTGATTGGTAGAATTTTTTGATAGTTTGATCTGTGTTGTCTTTGAGAATGGCCGAGATAATTTCAGATTCTAATTGTGGTGTGCTTAAGTCTATTCCGGGAATTTCGAACTGTTTTCTGAGTTGGAAGGTTAAGTTTTTCTCAAAGGTTTCCCAATTAACATTTTTCGTATTGTAAAAATTTCTGTTCTGGCTTTGTTTATTGTGTGTATGTCTGTTACTCTGCCAAGATATTTCATAATAGAGTTGTGATCCGAAAAGTTACAATCATGGAGTATTTTCCATTTTTTTTATTAACCTTGTCATTTTTCTGTTGCAGATTGTCAGGTCAATATTGCTCTTACCTTTTGCACCATCGAATGTAGTCAGGTCAGATGTTTCGTTAATTAGATTTAAGTTTTGGGATAAAATAAAATTTTCTAATATTCTTCCCCTGGGATTGATTTTATTGTCGTGCCAGAGAAACGATCTGCTATTAGAGTCTATACCAAAGATAATGTAATGATTATTGTAACCGTTTGTAACACTTGAAATTTTGACTAGGTCATTTTCGATATCCGTGGTTGCATCGAAATAGGAATTAATGAATAAGAGTTTCTCATGATTTATTATAGTTTCAATCGCACAAAAGTCTGGGTCGCTGAGTTGTGTCAGTAAGATAGCGTCAATGAATCTATTGTTGGTTATAATTGTGGCTCGTGGCTTCGAAACATGTGTTTGATAAATATTTAATTTATGTGAAAAACCTGTAATGCAATTATTTCTAGTATAAGGCTCTTGAATAAGGGTTATATCTATGTTTTTGGCTTGAATAAAGTGATTTAAGTAGTTCGTACATGTTTTAGAGTGATGTGCGTTTATCTGTAGGATTTTTAAGTCCATGTCTGAAAGAAATGTCGTTTAGTAGTCAGTGTTTTGTATTAAACTAATACAACTAATACAAATGCAAGGGACACTTCCTGTCTAATGCGGAGTGGTTGGTATCGATTTTTAGTCTTTCTTGTTTGATGTGTCTGTTATAATTAGAGCAGTTTGGGCATTTCCCGTTTTGTTCACTTTATTTATCGTTTCCTGAGGACACGTTGTTGGACCCTGGCATCGCTCCTTCGAGTGATGATATTTGCAACAATTGGTACAACGACGGATTCTGTAGTAGTCTTCGGCCCAGTGCTTGCTATAACCTAGACTTATTCTATTGTGAATTAATTTTTTTCTTGTGGCTCCTTCTGTTTCTATAACAGCGTGCGTCCTGTTGTTTCTCCTATTTTTCAGCAGAATAATTGGACGAACTGCGTTTCGATCAATGTCCAACTCACTGTTCTGTTCCACTAGATGATCAACTATATTTTCCTTTGTAAGGTCATCGTCTATATCTTAGATGATCAGTCTGGGTTTGTTTCTCCTTTTAGCTCTTATTATAAAGTTGTCTTTTTCTTCTAGCTTTTTGTAAATAATCCCTCGTTCTTCTTCGGAATAGGTTTCTAAGATTACGAAATCATTTTTGGAGGTTATTTTGTTGATTCCGAGTTTTAAGTCTTTCGGCTTTATAACTGATTTAAATTCTTTTTTCAATTCCTCACCATTTTGATTTTTCTTGCTTTTTAATATAATATAATAGGTAGATGTAGATGACTTACGTTTTGAACGGGGAACAACGGTTTCTGAATATGATTGGGGGTTATCTTGGCTAGAGTGATTAGTTTCAGAGGTCTGGTTCAGAATATCTGTTGCGTTTAGCATGTGCTCTGTAATTTCACTGATAACCTGAGATAGTTTTTTCTTTAGATCAGTTTGTAGTGTTCTAAATTCGGCTATTTCATTCAATGTTTTAGTAACAGTTTCTATTTCCATTACACTTGACGCCATGTTGAAACCATATGATGTTTCATCGCTCTTAGTCACTACATTATTTATTTATATTTTCATTATTACTGCCAGAGAAAAAATCAATGAAAAAAAAAAATTGTTCAGGATGGGTTAGCTAAATGAAATATCTCATAAGATATGATTAAGAAGCCTTTTTAGTAAAAAAAAAAAAAAAAAAAAAAAAAAAAAAAAAAAAAAAAAAAAAAAAAATGCTATTTTTTATGTCAATCCCATCACTTACTTCTGAATTGTTTATTTAATTATCCCAGTAAGGAAAAAAAATATAAAATAAAAAAAGGACTTTATTTCAATGCATTCAGATGTTTGAAAATATCAATTTTTTCTTCTTCCATATTATATCAACCATCAGTTTTCACTAAATAAACATCAGTGTTAAAAATCGATGTTTGTGATATAGATAACCATCTCTACCTGATGGTAAACAGTTAGTAAATTATTTCACATGGTCACAATCGTACTCCATATCCCAATCGTTAAAAGAGATTACCAAAATGGATCAACCAATGACAGTTATTTTCATTGCATTGTAGCGGCATAACAGTTTATCGATACTTGAATGAGATTATCAAGATCAATCGAGCAGCCAGTCAATCGATCAATCAATCAAGAGAATTGTGGCTCGAACAGACATCGCCTGTTCTGCTTTCTCCGCAGCATCTTGGCGATATTTTTAATCTCACGATACAGACTGCTGGCTTGCATGATTGCTGACGTGCGTGTCTGAAAACATTTTTTTTAAGAAAACAATTTATTTAATTATTTTTTCTTTTGAACACGCTATATTTTGTTAAGATCTTTCACTCTCCTTAACAGTATAATTAAAAATTTTCGCACGCTGGACACCCTGATCGAATAGCTATTCACAGTTAGTTCATAGCTATTATAAAGTGTCTGCTTGGTTCAATTTATTTAACTTTTGATTCAACAGAATGTAAAAAAACGAATTTACTACATAAATAACTATATGGATGAAAGTTGAGTAATGATTCCAAATTAATATAATTGCTTAAAGAGAGACAACTATACAAACCTCTGAGAGAGGCGCATCTCTCGGCAGTTTCGAAACAAATACTTCGGTTCCCCGAGAAGGTGGGGGGCCTTCCCATCCAGGGGGTGGTCCTCCATATTTCATCTGACCATTTTCTTGAATATAAATGAACTCGCTATCCCAGTTCATGTTTCTGGAAATATATAAGAAAAACATAGTGAATAAAAAAACAAATTTTGTTCTTGATTTCCCTTTTTGGTGAATCAATTTGTTTAATAAACATGCTCCGTGCAGTTATTACCTTAATAATATCTTGGTATCAGGATAGAAGTCAATAATGTTTGTGATGGTTCCTCACCCTTTTATAGAATAAGCATATTCCAAATAACACATAAAATACGATGACCACGGTTTCGCACGCACTGTACGCCTTTACTAACAGCCCATTGTTCAGATGTAAATGCTTACTAGGCATGTGACTGTGGTCAATATATTTTAAGTACTTATTGGAACATATCTCGTTTGTTCACCAACCAATTTTCGGTCTCCAACCGTCTCTGTAGAAGTTATATAATCATACAAGTTAAATAAAGCGCATTAGACACAGACACTATACTACAGGGGCACCTGTGGTGTACTGGTTAGCATAGAAACCTACAATACTAAAGGTTGCGAGTTCACGTCTCGAGGTCGCCCTAGGATTTTTGAATGGTAGTATTTATTTTATTTATTTATTTATTTACATCCCTACCTGGCCTAATGGCCATACGGGTTTCGGCAACAGTGGCACTAAGCTAAAACGCTTAGCGTCGCTGATGCCATGTTTCTCTCTTGTTTCTTTTTCTTCACTCCTTCTTCCTCTATCACCCCATCACCACCTGCCCAGGGCGTACTTCATCTTCAGGTGGATGCCCTCGTCTTCTTCCTCGGGCTCCTATGTTAAAGTGTGCAGTCCCCACGATTGTTTTCCAATCATTAATGAAACATTTAAACTGAGGAAAATTTTCCTCAGTAACGAATTGAGGAAATTCTTCTTCAGTGAGGCTGTAGATCCCTAAGGATCGCATCAGTTTGGCCCTTATCGCCTCAAACACGGTGCAGGACATGATCACGTGTTCTACAGTTTCGGGAACACCACATGCTACGCACAGAGGCTCGACATCCACGCCAAGACTGTGGAGTTTCGCTCGAAATCCTCCATGACCAGTAAGGAATTGGGAAACCCAATAGTACGGGAGGACCCACCTAGCGGATAGCCGCGATTTTACAGAGGGAAAATATTTTTTCAGAGTACTCCCGTTCGGGGTTGTTATCCACCGCAAGCTCCACTTCTCCATCGTGTCCTCCCGGGTTATCTTTTTCTACTTGTTTGGCTCGTTCCCAATTCTCATTCGAAGTTCCTCTGGAAGTCCTGTTGAGCCATCTCTCTTGTATTTATATTTTATGACTGTTTCTTGCAGGAGGAGGTCGAGAGGTACCGCTCCTGCAAGTACTTGCATCGCTTCATGAGACGTTGTCTTGTAGGCTCTAGTGACCCGCAGTAGAGCCATTCTCTGGGTTGAAGCCAGCCTTTTCCTTTGCCACAGTGTGATGTTGTGGCTCCAGAAGGGTGATGCGTAACTCAGGATACTTTCCACTACTCCTCTAAAGATATTTATAGGACTCCCACTGTAGCATCGTCAGATTAGCCTTAGTAGCATAAAGTGACATTAAAACAAACATTATACTACACATGTAGGTTTGACAAATTTTACATGACTTTTCAAACTTTTTCATACTTCACAAAGAAATGAAAGAATATGTATGAAAACAAAACCAAAGAACTATATAACATATATCCATCACTCCTTAATGACAAATTTAGTTTTGAAGTAGAATAAAATATATTCAGAATATATACAGTGGCTCACAGTCAAAATGATGCAAGGTATAAACTTTGAAAAAAAACTATTTTATACCAAGCCAACATTTATTTTCAACAATCTTTGTTTACAAATATAAAGTACAAACATTAGGCTAGAATTGACAATACTTAAAAGCTTATTTGAGATCAAATCCTAAAATTAAACTAAAACCTCAAGAATAAATATACACTTCTAAGGTCACAGTGAAAATGATGCAAAATTAAAAACATCCAAAAAATCAAAAATATTTCGAATTTGAGTACTTTGTAGGTAAGCCTTTATCTTTTATAATCTCTTTCGAACAATTGGGCATGGATTGGGCAAGCTTTTCTGTTTAAGGTGGGCTTATATTGTCCCATTCTTCTGGTAGCACCTTTTTGAGATCTTCTCTGTTTGATATCTTATGTTTTGTCACTTCTGTTTCTAATTTACTCCATGAATTCTCTATGAAGTTTAGGTCTAGTGATTGGGGAGGTGTTTTTATAGTTTTGGGGTAAATTATATAAATTATATAAACACCATTCTCTTGCAAGATGAGAAAAATGCTTGGGGTCGTTATCACTATAAAAAGCAAAATTATTTATTATTCCAAGCTCAGTTGCACTTGCTTTAAATTTTTTCATTCAGGGTGTGACAATATAAATGTCTATCCATTGTTCCCTCAATAAAATGAAGATTTCCTACCCCGAGGTAGCAATACACCCCCTAACTATGACATGACCACCTCCAGGTTTGATGGTCGGGCGAAGATTTTTTTCATGGCGCTCTTTATTTGACTTTCTCCAGACGAAACCTCTTTCATCAGAGCTAAATTAATTAAATTTTGTCTGATTCGAATACTGAACACTTCCGGAAGTCCATGTCTTTTGTTAAACAATGCTTAGCAAAATTGATTCGAAGCTTTTTATTTTTGTCAGTGATATAAGGTTTTTGCCATGTAACTCTACCATAGTATTGTTTTTTTCTTAAGACCTTTCGAATGGTTTCAGCACATACCATTTCATTTAAATGTTTTTAACTAATTTGGCGCAAAATCCAACGTTCATCATTACCAGTAAAAAAATGTTTTGCACTCACACTAGCTTTTCTTATTATTCTATTTTAGTTTTTAAAACTTTCAATAATATTTTGAACGGTGGTATAACTCCTATTGATAGTAGAGCCAATTTTTCGTTGTGTTTTGTCCATTTTTAAATTGCTGATCACTATTTCTCGTTCATGAATAGTTGTTTGCGCACCCATTTTAAGCAAAAGCTCGAACTAGACTGATTAATAGTATTCATATTGTTTATTTTTGTTTCCATTGAAAGAATGAAAAGAAATTAAAAGGTTAATAAACTCATTTACCCGATAATTGAAGAATACGTGTTACTTACACTTTTTTCTAAACGGAAGTAAACGTTGCATCTTTTTCACTGTGACCTTCAATCCCTACGAGTTTTAATGAAGATTTTTTTTTCTCTTTCTATAATTGCTGTTGAGTTGATTTGATTATATAAAGTTAATGTATGACAATGAAACATTATGGCCTCATGTGCATTAGTTTTTAAATTTTAAAAAAGAGGAAGTAAATAGCATTTAAAATAAAAATATTCGTTTGCATCATTTTGACTGTGAGCCACTGTATATTAGGCCTCTGATTAAACATTTACCTATACAAAAGATTGTTTTAGATAATAACTGACTCTTTCCTCTGTGTTTGAAGAAAGAACAATATAAAAATTGCTTAAATTTTAAAATTCCCTTTTGAATTATATTGTTATGTTAAAAATTTGAAGATCAGCGCATCCAGAAAACATTTTTGAGATTTGACTGGCTTATTTTAACTCAATTTAATCAAAAGTGAGATAAAATAAGCCAGTTCTTTGAGATAAAAATCCTACAATAACTCGAAAGAAAACGAAATCAAGAAACAATATGGCGTTCAGAACATGGCGTATGAGCGGGAACCGGTAAGTGACTGCTTCCGTTGAAGAAATGAAATATAGACGGCACCAAACATGATATATTTAGGCAGCATTAATTCTTATTTAATAAGATTCTCAAATATCCATACAATTAAACATCGTAATTATATTTGAATAATAATAAAATGGCCTTAAGATTTTCAATTCCGTAAAACAAGGAAATACTTTATTTTGGAGGAAGAGAAACTGATAGAAACGGTCCATATGAAAATTTAAAAATCGGCACGGATGGATATGTGTATGAATTTAAAAATTATAATTTTAACAAAAAAAAAAAAAAAAAGAAAACACATTACAATTACAAAATACGTTTGCTAGAGCGTATTGAACATTGGTCTAGTTAAAAATCTAATGATATATAAAGAATTTTCTTTCCATTTAATAATAATTGGCCCGTGAGAATAATTCTCATACAATATTAATCAGTGACCATAAAGCCATCATTTGTGGCAAAGTAATCACACCATACTACCAGCAAGAGAATTAAATACGTAAATTATAACATGAACAGGATTCAAAAAGCCGTAACTTCATAACTAATAGTCCAATTTTTATATAAATATTTTTCCATTTTTTAGGGAATACAGATTGTTTTTTTGTTATGCGCAAGAGCAGATCCAGCACGAAATTTGGTTGGGGGGGGGGGGGGGGCATGACTTCTGTTTGTGACGTATAAACCATTTTGAACTACTAATCATCCACCTTCCATCTACAAATCAATCATCCACGAATTTCAAGCACCTGTCTAAGTTATTTTTATCGAAGTATTGGAGGTGCTTACTTCCTGCTAAGACTTCGGTTATTGAAGTATAAACCATTTTTTAACAATAAACAATCACCTTCCACCTGTTAAAATTTAAGATAAATTTTGCCAAGCACCTACCTGTCAATTATTTTGATAATTATTTTCTCAAATCCCCTGATACTTCAATAACAGAAGTCTTAGCTTGAAGTGAGCACTACAAATATTTTACGTTTTTATTTGAATTTCCACGCAGGAATTACCCAATGTTATATGTAAGGAGCTTATTTCATGCTAAATTTGATTTTCTGCAACTTTCATCTAAAACATTGTCCATTTAAACTAGATTTTTTGGAGTTATAGGCGTTGTAACACGGACACGAAAATCTTTAAAATTACATTTTTTTTTTTTATGTTAGAATCCGCTAAACCAATTTTAACATCAAATATCACTGGATTTTGGTCAAAAGGGGTTGTCATCGAATGTGAAGCTTGAACAACGATTTACCAAGCTATTGAAATTCGTTATAAATTCTTTCTGATTGTATTTCTTTATTCCAGAATAATAAATGAAACTATATTCTTTCAACAGACTGTAATAAATTATGAAGAACGAATGAATTAAAGTCAATTATGAATTTTAAGAAAAGGAGACAAAAAAAATGTTTTTTTTTATGGCTTAAGCCCTTTTGCACAAACATGAATGATATATCATTCTATTTGCAATACTATACCCTTTTAAACTGAAGAGAAAGCAACACTATTTAGAGATTGATTTGCGAGAAATTGAAAAAAAAAAAAACATCCAAATATTTCGAGAATTTTAGGCCACTCACTGATCAATACATTCATGTTTTCATTACTTTGTCTCCACAGGAGTGGACTAATTTTAAAATTAAGGCGCTTGTTTTACATGGCGTTTGATATTCGACTACTGTAAGTAAAATTTTTTATTTGGAGTTTTTCTCTCTAAATTGCAGGCTTTGGAACATGAGCGAACTTCATTTTTCCGCTAAAATGGCAAATATTGCGGATAATTGGTTTTGGTGAAACAACCTATTTAAACTTTGGAGTGACTCGGCTGAAGCGAAATTTTATGTCCTTTAATTTTAAAGAGAATTTTACATTTGAGGGGAATTTTAAAAATTCACGATTTTTACAGCCCAACACAAATAATCTTAATTTAAAGCAATCATCTTAGTCGTTAAAAAATTGTTTAATTAAATTATCCGTTTCACAGAAAGGGGGCATGTATGTATATATTGCGCGAAGAATTTACATCGATTTCTTTGATGTATAATAGATTTAATATAAACCTTGTTAAGTAAGTATGGCAATTTTAGGTACTTTAGAGAAATACAAGATATTCATGTGCCAGAATTGGCAAAAGAATCAAATAAAATTATCGAAACGTAATTATGTGTAACCGCCATTACGAGGAAAAGATTGACTCTCAGATAATTGAATTTCCTTCCTGCCGAGTTAAGAGTTGATGTTTACTACTTCGAACTTCCCAGGATCAGCAACAGGCAATATTTACAGAATATAATTAATAATTTATAAAACAAATATGACAAATAGAACGACTTATTGAATTATTTAAAATTAGTTACTTCATTAAGATCAGATAAATATATTTTAAAAATAAAATTTGTTTACGGATTTAAAAAGGGAAAAGTACGACTATTACTAATTACCAATTAGGGCCTTATTGGTAAAAAAGAAAAGAAAATTATTTCTAGTAATTGTTATAGGAAAAGATGTTTTTATTAGGAAAATGTTTTGGAGCAACAAAAAACCTTTCCACCATGTTATAAGAAATATCCATCAAGTTTAAGAAAAAAAAAATAATACTTTTAATTGCAATGTAAATCAGTATGAAGTTTAGAGAGATAGAATTTCAATAAATTTTTAATAAAAGTATGATCAGACCTTAAAATAACTTAGATATGTTACTATATAAAGTATGTACTCCATCAAACAAAAAACGTATCTCACAGACTATAAGAACAAATAATTAAATCAAGACTATGATAACACCAAAATTAAGTTAGGATACTTCTTTTATAATTATTGTCGAAAAAGGATATAAATATAAAAAATTCAACCGATTTTGAATAAAGTCAATTCGTTTTTGAAAAAAAAATATTAAATTAACAAAATATTAATCTAAATCAACAAAAACTTTGAAAAATAATTAAGGTACTTACGAAAATGGCTCGAAGAGGAGAAGACAATAATGATTTCCTTTCTTTTAAATATAAATAAATACCTCCAGGTCCAGAGTTAGTAAATTAAATGAAGATGCAGACTAAAATGATTTTATAAATTTGTCACCAATATAAATTACAACATTCACACACTATCAGCAGTTACCTGTCAACAAACATTCAAAATCGTCCCTTCAAAGCTTGGTCCCTACCGAAGGTAAAAACGTTGCTGCCAACATAACAAATTGCCAGTATCAAAGACCCTTCTCGCTGAAAATTAATTTTAACGGTTCATAATAAAACAAAACAAATATTTTGAATAATTATTAATTCATAAATATATTTTTTATAAATACATACATATTATTTTTCAACTTTGGTAAAAATTTCCAATAGCTATGGAAAACTAAGCACTAGCAAATTTGTATTTTTGAAATTTGAATTTTTTTAAACTGGATATTCTATTTTATAAATTTTATGAATAAAATAAATTAAACATTACTACAATGTTAATCGTTTAAAATAAAAATAAATTAATACATGCCTTTATCAAGTAAAAGCGAAGTTTTCTTCAATGTAGTGAAGTTAATGGAGGAAATTATGGAAGACCCTCGATAGATAATTTCAAGATTAAACATTTAACAAGGACCTAATGAGTATTTTATGTAGGACCTCAACCAATCCGTTGACTCCTAAACTTAATTTTGTATTTTTCTTTTTATTTAACGACGCAACAGTTTAGGGGTGAACTTTGGCCTACAGTAGATTTTTTCTACAGTGATCCAAGGATTTGTTCAATCTCCCCCCCCCCCCCCTCTACTTCCCCAAATTTCGAGGAAAAAACATTAGCGGAATAAATTTATGCATCTAATTTTTAGGTAATTTCTAGTATATTTAAAATAATATACTATATCTAAGTTAATATTATTTATTTTAATCAAGTTCTTAAGTAAGTGCACTTTGTTGTACATGTTCTTTTTTTTTTTTTACAAACGCACAATCTCCCCCCCCCCACATCGAAATTTCTTTCTGGAACCGCTACTACATCCAACTTGTTCTGTGATGCCCTTCCCTTGGAGGTCTTCTCTCATTATTCTTTTCACCATCCCTTCATTTGGCAACCTCTACATTGGCCAGCCCAACTTATTCTTCTTGATTTGGTGACAGCAGCAGTCCCATGGGTAAATTTCGTTGGGGACTAGTTTGGTAGATAGAAAAACATGTACTTAGCACACTTATACATATATTTATTAAGATAATATGAATTTATTCATATAAATCCTATTCTAATAGAAAATTGAAAAAGATATTAGTTGTAAAAATTCATCCTGCTGTTTTTTGTTTTTGGGGGGATCGAATCCATGGGCGGTTCCAGTTGATTGTAAAGAGGGACTGCAGCACCAGAGCCCATTCCCTGGATCTGTCAATTAGTATTTTGTTAACTTTATGTTCCCTTCCTATGACTAACATTCTACTTGTTCTGCGTATTATTTGTTCTTTACCTTACTTTTATTAATGTGAAATTCTATCGTTAGGTGACAAAACTTTTTAAGTTCATCAGCACCCCTAGATCCTCCAGTGATCGAACCACAGCCCCCCCCCCCCCCCAAAGGGACGCCTGTTTTGCAAACCTTACAATGTCCTCATGCCCAATAGGATTATAAATTTCCTGATGGGCCAAATGCCCTCTGTGCACACCAACCAAATATTGGCCTCAGTATTTCATTTTCCCAGATCCTTGGGTGCTAACTGGTCTGAAACTTTCATTTTCCAGTTTTCCTCTCATACAGCACAGTGGGTCTTATGAAAGATTTGTATATTTTAAGCTTAGATTGGGGGGTTGGATTTCATTTAACTTTGTAGGCTAAAATAAGTTATTGCAGCTTAATTCCACTACAATGTAGGTGATGTTATCAACATGGGCGTCACCAGCACCAAATTATTGGGGGGGGGGGACTGCTCAGAATTCTCCTAGATAGGGTAGGTAGAAATTTGAGGGGCTAAAAGTTGAAATAATAAGTCCTAAAAGCAACTGATGGGAGTTGCAAGGTTTTGGCTTATATTAAAAACAAAAATTGCTTAAATAAGATAAAACCAGAATAATGTAATTCTCAAGTAGTTAGGAAAGGATATTATCATAAATTGTATTTAAAAAAAAAAGGGGAAAAAAAGAAGCTAAGTTAAATTATTTATTGTTCCAGTTATCACATGTTATAATAAAATACTGAAGGAACAAAAATATGATTAAACGGCTAATATCATAACAATACTTTCTGATTATATCAGTGGTATAATAGTTTACAAATACAATATAAAATAATGACTACAGATTTTTTGGTTGTTTGAAAAAGACATTATTGATATTTAATAACTCAACGGTAATAGATATTACACACCACAAAGTGTAGCCATAAATGTTTACACATTAATAATTTTTTCACTAACGTCGAACTTAAAGAGGTTTGTTTTCAAACAAATAATACTAGCAAGTTTAATTAATTCGGCAAGTAAGGAACAAACAACAAATAGATTACAATTAAAAATACATATATATAAGAGAAGTAAAAAAAGTGTCGAGTGATGAAGCTGTGATGCGAACTTTAAAAGTTGCCTCGGATAGAACTGTAGACAATAATTAGGCAGCTTCGTTGGCAAAGTATTCTCCAGCTCCTACGGGAGTCGGCTTCATCGTTTTCTTCCCAGGTCTCCAATTGGCAGGGCAGACTGAAAATAAAAAATACATTTAATATAAAATAAAAATATTTAAAAAAGACATGATTAACTTACATTAGTGTAATAAGCAGGGCCCGGATTTTTATGCAATTGCATATTTTGTTTGCGTGCTTCTTTAAAAGAGCTGATATGATTACGAATTAGAGTACGCAGATCTAATAGGTCAAGTTTCTTTTTGCAAATTTGATGATCTAATAAAGTATTAATTTATTAAGGTAAAATTTTCGGACTTTTTGACCACCCGGGTCATTTTCACCCTATATTTCATAAAGTAAACAATACATTAAGAAATATAAAAGTATAATCCTGCGTGGGAGCTAAGATTCCCAATTTCGATTGGGGTTATTCGCCGTAAATAAGTCTTCTTCGAATTACTGATTATTGGGATTCCTGACTTTCCACCTCTGTTTTTAGTAAATACAAATATAAATTGCATCCCAAGCCATGTTGGAGCTTTTTATAATATCTATGTGATATTACTTTTTCCTAATCATGAAAAATCTTGTACTTTATTTTGTTTAAGAAAATCATTCATGTCAGGAAGTTGCTCAAAGTTTTCCTTAAAAAAAAAAAAAAAATCAATATTATCTTTTCTCCGAGATTGAGTGACTATCAAAAGGTTTAATTTTGTTAGTCCTTAATTTGTAATCATTTCTTTTTTTTTTTTTTTAATATTAACCCTTTGCACTCGGCACCGTTTCGGACGTTACCTACTGGAAACTCGACGCAACTTATTCGCGAAACGTACACCCTGAAAACGTAATATTATACAGTAAAATTTTAGAACCAAGTATAAATTATATATATATAATTATAAGTATAAGTAATTGTAATGAAATGTAGGTAATATGTATTTGTGAAGCTTCAAGAACACATAGTTACAAAAAAAATTATTTTTTTTAAATTTTATATATTTTTTTATAATTTTGTTATTATTATTATTATCATTATTATATATAAAAACATAAAAAATCTAATTGGAGAAGTAAAAACAGCTAAAAAATTACGAGATGGGACCCTTTTAGTTAAAGTTTTCTCAGATATCCAATCAGAAAAGCTCCTAAAATGTGAAAATCTACTTAATAACTTACTGGTTAAAGTAGAAGCACCTGGGAAACTAAATCAAAGTAAAGGGATTATTTGGTGCCCCGAACTAAATTATTGTACAATTGATGAAATAAGAGATGAATTAAAACCACAAAATATAGCCGATGTTAAAAGATTCATGTACTATAAAAATAATGGAAAACACTGCGAACTGCGACCGTCATTTATCACCAAAACGAAATATCCTATAAATAGTTTTTACGATTTATTTATGTCCTTGAAAATTATTTACATTATCTCCGTAACAGAGCCCTCGAGTGTAAAGGGTTAAACATAATTAAAAATAAGAGTTCAGATTTCTTAGTTTATTTTTTACCCCCGAGTTCCTCTTAGCAAGAAAGACTGCTCCTCAATTCACACCTAATTTACTAATTCTGTCTTAGATGACATGGAGCGCTTTTCTTACCCAAAATTATTCTCGAACACTATATATTATGTTTAGAATACTTATTTTTATAGCCATAAAACTATAAAAGATTTTACTGCCTTCCTTTAGGTTAGGGTAGGAAATGTATTTACCTATTACTACTTATAGAATTATAAAATCAGACGCAAGGGACTACTATGCATGCATTGCCCAATTATGGCAATGAAAAACTTTTATTTAACTATAAAAAAAATTATTATACTTTAGTGTTCTTTAGAGGGCAAATACTAACAAATATATGTAAATGAATGTGGAAAAATGTGAATTTGAGGAATGTTTATCAAAGCACCTCAATTTCTAATTTAACTAAGTTGGTAAGTGAAAGTTGTGTGCTGCCAGGTTTTTATTACTTTTAAATAGATCAGTTATACTTAATTTGTTTTGTTTTTGAGAAAAAAATTTATGCCACGAGGGCGAATCGGGACGGGTTATCTATGGGTAGCCAACCTCTTCTAATCCATGGCAAGCCGCTAGTCTGTTCAGTGAGGCCGCCACCGAACAGAATCGAGCGGGCTTGGGCAGGATTCGAATCCGCACCGCCAGTGTGGGAGTCGGAGATGCTATTCCCTCGGCCACGCCGTGGCCAAACCTAAATTAAAATCTGGAGAAGCTTTGAAAAAAAAAAAAAAAAAAAAAAAAAAAACGGAAGATTTTATGAAAAATTTAGGGCTTTTAGTTTTAAATGCGTTTAATATTATGATATGGAATACTTATATGTTTGATTAAGATCTAAAAAAAAAAATTAAAATCATTTTGGTTTCATTTATAAATAGGCTCCGCCACTCCCTTTCCTATGCAATATTTAATAAACATTAGTATCTTTGAATATTACAGTTGTTTAATAGCATAATTTTAGTTTTTATGCTGCATATTTTATAGTTTTTTACTGCATAAAAATCCGGGCTCTGTTTGTTTATAAGTTTCGAAATTGCCCGTAGCCATATTTAATACACAAATCAAACACAAGTTTTTCGAATTTAACACATGTACTAGAACTCTGTTTGCATGAACACCACTAGTTCAATAGGTTTAATCTTGATATTTACTGGTACAGATGGGTGGGACTTATGGAGGAACATCCAGCAAGTTGGTCATTGCCTATACATTGTTATGTTACTATAATAAAAGCGAACCACCCCACCCTTTCCAATAGAAAGGGTCTTGGATTTCCTTTAGATATTAGATCACAGCTTTCAACTCTCGCTCGCTATATAACCCTTTAACTACAGAGGTAGAGGGGCATGAGGTGGTCCACTGTTGCGGGTTAGTAGGCATACCGAGATGTCCGGCTGTGCGGAGTACTTTTACGGCATTCAAGCTCTCGCATCTTATATGTTTTGCGAGCTTAATTAACCCTACACAAAGTTCTTCATCCTAAACTTTTCGATCCGGACTGTGGACCCGCACTGGTGTAGTTAAAAACTTATTAAAAATTAAAAAGCTTCCCCATCACTAGCACCCGCTAAGAGCTCCAACACCACATCCCCTTTCTTAACTTTATTTTCTTACGGCAGGATCTCATGCTGCATCGCCAACTGTCCTCTTGAGCCGCGATGCTCAGATACAAGCTGCGTCCTTGAGAGCATTTTCTCTCCTTACATAATAATCCTTTTTCTTGCAGAAAGAGAATTGCACTTTTCTTGTCCTGGATATCCTTTATCAACTTCAAAATCCCCATATTGAACAATACTTAGCTATTGATGCTAATATTCACTAGCTTCCTAACCTCAAATGTAAATTAAATAAAGTCATATGATTAAGTGATACAGGTGATGTGGTTACTTGTACAAATCACTGGTGCCAGGATTCTGCATAAGACCCGAAATTATAAATAGGAACAACTTTCAGTCTGCTATATATAATAATAAAAATATTTACCTTCTCCATGGACATCAGTAAACTGGAATGCTTGAACGAGCCTCAAGGTTTCATCGACAGAGCGTCCGACAGGAAGATCATTAACAGTCACTTGACGTAGGATACCATTACCATCGATAATAAAAAGACCTCTGTAAAAAAACAAATTTAAAAGAAAATTAAGAATAGAGGAAAATATACCAGCAAACATAATCAGCATATATTTATACTATATTCAGAGGTGAGAGATAGCCAACTGTTATTCTTAAGGATAGGTTAAATGATAATCATGATTTTCAGTTTAAAACAATTTTTAAACTGAAAATCGTGAATATCATTTAACTTATTACACTGTATTCATACATCATATATATTCTGGGTTTTTGCTTTGTGTCTAGTATTTGTGTTTTTAATCAGGGTGTATAAAAAAAAGTGAAATGCACGAATCACTAGAACTAGATGCACTTGTCCAAATTATTGTTCACCAGCAATGTTCTCTCTTTGGAACATTCATCCAAAGTAATTTGGAACATTTCTTAATTATAAACAATAAACTGGCTTGATACAGCGTTAGTTCAACAGTTTTTCTTAAAAAGCAATATGATGGTGTCATTTGAGGGATGTCTATACGGAAAAGTCATAATCAGCTGCAGAGGCAGCTTATGAAACAATGAATGAATCATGAACACGAATGAATCAACACAAATGAAGGTGTCTTTGACTATCGAACCAAACGGTGTTGGTTTAAAAAAAATTTAGTGGTTATAGGTCCTAAAGGTGTAGGATCAGAAAGGAGTTCTCTTCCAACACGACAATGCCAAGTTGTGCATATTACATCAAATCAAGGAACATTTCAAAATCTTGCTGGTATCAAACTTCTTTCACGCCCACCATACAGTGCGGACCTTGCTGCATTAGATTTTTATTTATTTCGATCCATGGCACATTCTCAAAAGGAAAAAAAAAACTTAATCCTTTTCAAAAAATTTGTCATTATCTATCCCCAAAAAAGGTATCAGCATTGAATCAACCAACTGGCTGAACCGAGGGAGACGGCAATGCATCACAATTGGTTATATTTTAAATATCAATTTTATTTGACATTAAAGGAAAAAATATGTTATACAAAAACTATAATCGATGAGTGAGGAATGGAGATTTAAATTTAGGGGAGAGTGACCATTATTGGATTGAAAGTAAAATAATCACTGTCAATTTCAGTTTTGTCAAAATCAATCAAAACACCCCAACCAATTTTGATCATTTATTTCATGTTTTAATCAATGAAATAGCTTAAAGATATCAAATATGGTACAGGAATTGTGGATAAATGAAACAATGAACTGGAATTTTTATTTAGAACAAGAGTAAACATTTTACAAATTTTTTTTTTTAATTTCAAATTGTTTTCTATCATAACCATGTACCTTAAACCTTCTACAGGTCCTCCAAGACAAATTAAAAAATGTTTCAAAATAATTGAGTCGCCATTTTTTTTTTTTTTTAAGAAGTGGATTGTAAAAACATTCAAGCCATTTCTGGTGCTCAGAATTTGATGGGAGTTAGCTATAAAGATCCAAAATGAGTTCTATAAGTGAAATAAAAAAAATAAAAATATATATATATTTTTAAAACGTTAGGTGCTGCATCGGTCCTTGGGGTCCGATATCTTACAGCATCTTTACAGCATATTTTCACATGAAAAAGTCCAAAAGTCGGAACACTCGAACACTCAATTTTTAATGAGATTAATGCATTTTAGTGCAGAAAATGTTTTTAACAGCTGAAATTCTGTTTTTGTTTTTTTTAGAATCGTACTCCGAGGTCTGCAACCGGGCCTGAGTAATAAAACAAGAATACTGGACGGCATCACCCTTCCGCGTCGATACCGTTCAATTAAGGATACCCCTCCTAAAACAAGCTGCCGCACATAACGTGTTAACCATTTTATGTGCTAAATAAACTTTTTAAAAGTGATTTTACAAAATCCAACATTTGGAATCTCATTGTTCTCAAATCTAATTATTAAGGAATTAATACACCTTTCGTGTAAAGATATAATTTCTTTGCTGAAAAACAGCATTTTTTTTACACCTAATAATTAAAAGTTTTACAGTATAAGGTTACTAAAATTATAACAGTAAAATACAATTTCTAGTAAAAATCTAAAAAAAAAAATTTTTTCCTTCAATCTTTTCTTTTGAGTATTATTGATTCAACCCTGATCTTAGGTGGATCACATAATTTAGCATTATTTAGAATAAAATATGTATGTACCATTAGCAGACTTTTTAAAAAACACTCCATACCATTTAAAACCAAGAAAAATAATATTATTTGAAAAAAAATAATGCAACGATAAAAATAAAAAACCCTTCCTTTTAGGCTTTACTTGATTAATTATAAGTTATTATGCTAGTAAATTATTATAATTGTGTAACAGCTAAACATGAAAAGCAGCCCAATTTAACCAAAAAACCAATAAAAATAAAATTAAACTATTCTATATTTCTAATATAAGTATTAGTACAAAGTAAGTTAACTTAATCTTCAAAATTCCAAGGTGAAACAAATTCCATGAAAACTAAATGCCAGGAGATCAGACAAACCCTGTTATATAATCAAGTTTGTTACGTAATCTACATAATTATATACAATTGAATATTGTATGTAAATGGAAGCACGGAATCCATTAAAAAAAAAAAAAAAAAAAAACCCAACTCCATGTTTCATTATCTTGTTTTTTCAGACAGTATTATTATGATATGAAAGGAAATGTTCGATAAGACGTTTTAATATTATGTAATTAAACAGATAAAAATAAAAGTCATTCCTCTCATGTTTGTACTGTACTTAAACCTATATTCCATCAATTTCATTATTCTATTGAAATGAAGTGCATTACAATATTAAATTAAATTTTATTACTTATTTTAATGATATCCCAAAATTATATATTTAATATTGATTACTTTTAATTTTAATATCAAATAATTCCAAAAATATTTTTAAAGTTCTCTACACTTCCTTATTATAGAACATAGCTTACACTATGAGTCAACTTGCATGCCAGGCAATCACAATTCCTAGAACAGATAGAGGATGCCATTCTACAAGGATTAATCACCTTGAGCTTGTTTCCTGGACAGACTATGATGAAATAAAGCCCCCCATGATGCAAACAGGAAAACAAAGAATATTACATATTACAAAAAACCATGAGAGGAATTGAAATGAAATGGAAGTCTTTATATTTAAGCTTAAAAAAAAAAAAAATACACTAAATTATGTATTTACCTGTATGGAACGCCGGTTTCCTCATTATAAATGCCGTAAGATCGTGCAATGCGTCCAGCTTTATCAGAAAGCAGAGGAATATGGAGATCACCAAGGCCGCCCATTTTTCTAGGCATTTTGACCCATGCAAGATGGGAAAAGTGGGAGTCGCATGAAGCAGCGACAACTTCGCAGTTGATCTGACGGAATTCATCGACTCTGTCGGAGAAGGCAATGATTTCCGTAGGGCAAACGAAGGTGCTAGATTAAAAAAAAAAAACTTATAAATATACATATATATATATATATATATATATATATATAATATAATGAAAATTTAATAAAACTGGTGATTATAATGATACATTTTATTAGTGAAATTATTTATACTGATAAAATAGTTAGAAAAACATGTATAAAATATATCAACATATAATTAACATGCCTACAGAACTAAAAATATATATCGCTTACAAATCCAATGGGTAGAAAAAGAGAACCAGGTATTTCCCACGAAACATTTCAGAAGTAATATCTTTAAATTCTCCATCGATTACAGCAGTTCCGCTGAAATCCGGAGCAGGCTTTTGAATCTGGAGTTGAGACATTGCGATATGGATCTAAAAAATAAAAATAACAAGTTAGATTGTTAATAAAATGTATAAAGTAACATTGCCAATACACAGCTATTCAGTTAATATTTGATTCTGTTATGAATACAAGAATGTTAATCACTATCAAATTTTAGAATAGTTAACATGGGACATATAAGAATACTAGACATTGGTACTAAAAACCGAAGCAATAAATTCTTAACTAGACTTCCGTAAAAGATAATATGTAACAATAAAAAAAAAAAAGGACGTCTCCTAATGATCTCAAACTTCAAGGTCACCTTAAATGCATTACCCCCGGAACTTGTACCCACCTATTACACAACCCGAAGTTTTATTTTATAAATTAAAATATACAATCAATTTAATACCTCCTGTGTGTTAAACATCTTGTAATTGTTCTTAAGTACGGGTCCCTAATCACTTTAACAAACCAAGTTAGGACTTTGAACACTAAAGGGTATTAAAGTTTATAATCCCAATATCATATGTCATTGAAGGGGTTAAGTAAAAACATATGAGTAAAGCCTATTTTATAACAATTAACAATACGATTATAACATACTTACTTTAATAATGGAGCGAAAGTGAACAAGCAAGAAACCGGCTCGAACCTCGAATGAGCTTGAATCACGCGAAGAGGAGTGGGGTAAAAGAATACCGGTATTTTCAATGCTGCCCCGATTTCATTAGCCATTTAAATTTAAAAAGGAAGCAAAATTTTTTTTAAAAAAAATGAAAACCTTTAACTATTTATACGAATTTAGAATCATTTACAATTCCCCATAAAAATACCTCAATTTATCCCTTACTGATAACTTATCTACATTAAGCTTCAACTAAAGTCCTTTATGAGACATTACACAACTTAACATTATTCTTAAAATTACCTGGTGTATTTTTATATTTATGTTTACCAAAATATGACTAACGAATAAACTGTGGCAATAACATATATATATTTAAAAGTTTAAAGAATATCTTTACAAAATTATAAATACTAGGCAGTAATCACAAGCTACTGATAAGCAATCAGAGCTTGACATGAATTTTAAATTATGGGAAAGTAGTAAAAATAGATTTACAATGTCTAGTTAAGTTATTTCACAAAGTTTAACTCTGATAAAACGTGAAACTAACCTATTTTTTTTTTTTTTTTTCCTAATGGGCTCAATTCTTAAGTGTATTTATATTTTTAGTGGAAAGAGAAAAAGTGGAAAAGACTATATAACAGAAAGGCTTTATGAGAAGTTAGTGTCTTAATCAAACAAAAATATTTCATTACGTTAAGAAATTTATTGCATTTTAAAAAGTACATTAACAAAAAAATTATATTTTTTAGGTTGAATCATGATAAAGTTGTTGTCATAACACTTTCTGCACCGATTAAAAGCCTTCATGCTGAAAAGAATGATTTGGATTTGAAAACTTTGATGAGCCCTTTGGAATATAAGGAGGCGCATCGCAAAGCGATGATAGAATGGAGTGAAAAGGTTCGGAATGAGGATTATGGTGTGTTTTGTCGAGCAGCCATTCAGATGAGTAAAGGTATGATCATCGTACATTTCTACAAGATCAATTTTTCATCTTTGTTAATAGTAGCTGAAGTTGTTCTTTCTACATCATCTTTTTTTACATCGACGATCAATTGATTCTATTATATTGGTTGCTGGAAATATTCTTTATGTATTGCCTGTTAAGTTATGATAGTCTAATCCAAATTTCTTAATTTATTAAGAAATACTAAAACAGATAATTTCCAAAACTGGCTCCTCATCAACATTAAAGAACTTTGAATAAAAATATAATAAATTCAATAATAAAAGTGTCAGAACTTAAGTAATCTTGTATTATCTTTTTTTTATATTTGCGATCAACCCAATTCTATCATATATCAATAGATCAACTCTGATGCATTTAAAAGCCGCAAATATCTATGGCTGCTCTGTGTTTAATTTTTAGTGTAGAATTGAATAGGTTTAAGTGTAATGTGAACGCTGGTTGTTAGGTTAAGTGTAATAACTATTTGATATTTTTTTAAAATAAGATGTATATTTAAATGAATTTAACTCTTAGTTTATAATAATTTTATTTCAAGTTTGAATATGCTTTAAATTTTAATAATCCTTGAATCTACAGTTCCTATATATTGTCTTAATTGTAATGAGAAAAATGAGTTTATTAAATGTTAATTTACATTTTGTTGTTCAAGGTTATAATTTTCATAAGGTTCAAGACATTTTCTTTAAGGGATATTGTTATTAGCTTAGCAATTTATTTGGTATTGATGGTTGTATATTGATACTAGCAGAATTATTTTATTTTCAAACTAAAACGCCGTAATATAAAAAGAGTGTTGGGGAATGGGAATGATTTCATTATCACATATACATTTTTTAGGCTATTAAAATAATTGTTATGATTATCATCTTTTACATTTTAGCTGAAAACTACCCAATTTGGATAGTGAGTGATGCAAGAAGAAAGACTGATATAAAATGGTTTAAGGAAAATTATAACAATGAAATAATCAAACTATATCGAGTAGTGTGTGATGACAGTATTAGGAAACAAAGAGGATGGGTATTCACTAAAGGTAACCTTTATTGTTGTTTGTTTTAACATTAATTTATGCCACTAAGTCTAATCGTACGATGGATGGATTATACTGGGATTCCTAAATTTTGCCTATCCAGGTATAATTAGGATAGGGATCTATCCTAACGAGTACCTGACATGGTACAGGCTCAGAATTTCCTACCCGAGGGACGGCATAGCCAAGGATATAATTACAATGTTTTAACCTCTTTACTTCAATTATATCCTATCTCAAAAACCATAAATTTTCAGGAGAGTGAATTTAAAGTTTAAAAGTAGAATCAAATGTGTTCATAATAGATATTACGCCTCTGATTAACCTTTTTATTAAGGCACAGATTGTTTTAAATAATCGTTAGAGATAAAAAAAAATTTTAAATTTTAAATGGCTACTTTTGGTTCCTAGGCCAATCCAGGGGGGCTCCAGCCCCACAGCCCTCCCCCTTAAAAAAAATAAAAGAAACTTACGTAATATAAACAAAGACACAACTCTCAGTTCCAAAAACCCAATGGGGAATTAGTAGTTCACGGATAAAACTAGCTTCTGTCATATACGTTGTGATGAAAAATGCTAAAAATTAGAGGAAGTAAATCTTTAAGAATTGTTGAGTGGATTGATAATATTCTGAAACATTGACAGATCCGGGGGCGGCATTCGATCCTGTTGATATCATACAGCTATTCTGTGTTCTGATCGCTGTCTTCTTTTAGTTTAGGAATGATTCGTAAAATGCTGAAGTTGTCGCCATTATCAGCTGTTTGAAAATAATCAAAGTATAATATAGTTATTTTATGGTGATCCCTAGCACAAAATATTATAAACACTTCACACATCTTGCCCATAAACCATAATTTCTGAATTGCATGACTCTTCTTCTTCAAGGAACCCCTTAATTAATAATACATGCATTTTATTATTAATTTATTAATTCACGCTTTGATTAATTTTATGATTTCATTATTTTAGTATGCTCAAAAATGACTAAATGTTTGTAAATTGAAATAAGTGTATTTAGAAAACTCTTCACTGAATCTATGGGCCAATGTATGAAGAAAAATTGGAATTATTTTTCATTTTCTTATACAATATTGGTAGTTGTATCATTACATTTTCCTGAGCAGTGATATAATATAAATAATAGCAACATTGATTCTAAATGTGATACCAGTCACCTCTTATGGTTTGGTGTTTAAAACATTATTATATTTTTCCTAGCTCTAATGTTATGTTCCAGGTATTGATGATGAAGAAACTGAGTGTGGATTAGATGATTTTGATGATTGGGATGAAATTGTCAGCAATAATTCAGCAGATGAAGTAGATGCCTTTATTAATGAAAGAATTGAACATGTGAATTCTCTATTAAGTGGTATTAGTAGTTAACAATATATATAAGTATAATAGGGTTCTTGGGGTTGAGTCAAAAATTAATAACTATATTATGGCAACTTTTTGAGACAATATTATTCTCATAATCACACCCTACAATGTACTATACAATGTATATGTTCTACTATACAAACAACAAAATTGAGTAACCTCCTCTTTCGTTCGAAGTCGGTTAAAAAAACTGCATAGTTTATATTACTGTATATAATTCAAAATATAGAGGTGTAAGCAAAATATACAACGTCACTGATGAATATTCCTATATAAACCACATAGATGTATGTGGACTAACTAACTACATTACTCTAATATACAGGGTGCGCCAGAGAAACTCACTTATTTGAGATAGAGGTTTAGTACAATCACGATAGACAGTTAAAAAAATGTGGCAAATTAATCTTTTGTCTTATAATACATATTAAGTTCAGAATAGAATATATGGTGATATGAGATAAGGAGGTTTTACCTGAAACAGGCTACTGAAGAATGTCAAGCCATGGTGGATGTTATTACTATACTACTTATCGAAACAAAAGAAATTTAATTTTATGAATGAGTTAGATAACCTTAATTTATACCTTTTTATAATAATAATTCACATTGTTTTTTAATTATTAGAATTCACAATTTCAATGTATTGTAGTGCTGATAGATGCACAATGATTTTGGTTAACCTGTCTTTTGTTTAAACAAATACAATAGATTCGATGTTTCCCCTACACGTGAAAAGGGACACATAATTTTCCATGGGAAAAACTCAGATTTTCCTAGTCAAAGAAAAAAAAAATTGATTTGGCTACTGGTTGCTCCTTACTTACTCTAAATATCGAAAGAAAATGAAGTTTTCTGTCACTAAATCAACTTACACCACCATCTGTTGGAAATTTATAGAACTTACAAATAATCAAACTCAATTGTAGTATAATAAGCATTTAATTTGTAATAAAAGAACTATTGGGGTAAATAATCGAGATGCAAACTATCCTATCTTTTAAGTTGGACAAAACTACACACAATGAGCCAAATTTCATCGTAATCGGTTGAGTAGCTTCTTATTTTACCCCCGACAAACATTGGGAGACAAGATTTTTAAATATATATATAAAGATAGTTATAGTTATAGTCATTTTACATCTATATGGTTTATATAGCCATATCCATCAGCAACATTGTAAGTATATACATACACTTTTATCATTTGAATTATGTAAAGTCATACAACCTATGCATTTTTATATATTTATATTACTGTTAAGTTTAGTGTAATTTTACCTATGCAACTCATATAATTGTATCCTAACCTGTTTGTTCACTGTAGGGCATGATTATGAGAACAATATAGTCTCGAAACGTTGACTTAATATAGTTGTTTATTATTAAGAACCTTATTATAACACACACACACATATATATATATATATATATATATATATATATATATATATATATATATATATATTAGTTTTGAAGCTTTATTTCTGCATTTATGTACAAAATATCTGTGATCCTGTAGGTGAAGTGTTTCTATTTTTTTATGTAAAAATTTTAATTTATTGTATTTTTAGAGATTTTTATCTTTATATTAGAGGAAAATTTCATGACAAATAATTTAATATGTATGTGTATACACATATTACTTTCTCAGTAGGTTTTAGAGTATTAAGAGGTGAAAGAAATTTTATTTAGAATTACGTTATTTAGTTATCTTATCTGAATTACGTTCACATACTTTTTTCCTAATTATGTGGATAATTGATTTCTCTTATCATAATAGTGTTCTCTTTCAACCAAGTATTTGTCCTTGGTTAATACACCTGTTATATTAACATTATTAAATATATATATATATATCGTGGGTGTACTGCCAAAAGTGACCAAGTCAAAAAACTTAGATTTTGAAAAACCGCAGTTATAAGTTCTAATTAGTAGGTAAAATCAGGATTTAATAAATTTTCTGTTTTGCAACGTTTTTCTTCTTTTGCTGATTTAGTTTTTTTAATTTTATACATAATTTACTTTCACAAGGTGGGGGGGTTTGAAATTGCAGGGGGGGGGGATTTGACTTGGTCACTAAAGCTATTTTATTTTTTTGTCTTGGTCACTTTATTTCAGACTATTACCAATTAATTTTACTTGTTGATTACTATTATGGCAGACTATTGCTATCAGAAAAGGTTACCAGTGAATAAAAAGTATTAAATAGACAACTACAAAAATTTAATTTGAAAAAAAATTACAAAATTACAAGAATGAATTATTGTTAGACTATGCAATGTTTTAATGTAAAAAAAAATACACTCAATAACATCAAGAATTATTATTATTTGTTAATTATAAAGTCACATTCAACTAACATCTGAATCGTCCGAGTCAATAGCTGGTTCTGGAGCACGGTCCTTCTTTTTCTTTTCCACTGGAAGTGACTTGAACCATCCGTGAAATTCTTCGGTAATAACACCCGTAGAGCACAGTTTAATAAGGTCTTTTTTTTTTTGCTTCGGTAATCCACAAGACTGTTATCATACAAAAATGATCAAGATGACTTAGTCATTTTAAACTGTACAGATCATGCTTCTGAGGACTTGGTCATTTTTAATGGTGTGTTAAAACACTATTTCTAATTTACATCTTGCCTTGGGCAATTTTTTTTATAATAGAGTTGACAGTCATAAATGACTTGGGCATATTAGCTCATTTTCACCAATTTTTGACTTGGTCACTTTTGGCAGTACACCCACGATATATATTAATATTAGTATTAATAATGATGTATTACTAAAATAACTTTAATATGCCTTAAAATAAATAACTATTGTATTTTTTATTAAGCACAGTTATGTAACACGTATAGGAGTTAAATTTTGCAGACAGCAGATCGACCTTTACAGTTATCTCTCCATTCATTGATATGATAATTGCTATCTTTTTTTATCTGCTATCAATTTTTTACTATTTGTTTTGACTGATGTAAACCTATTTTTAATAAATTATTGCATATTCATTATTACTTTCTTTTATGTTTTCCTGTTCCACCACTACCTTTGTAAATAAATACATGCATTCATAAAATTTAATATCTTTCAAAGATATGAGTAAACTTATTATTTTTGCATAAATAAACCATATCAATTTGGAAAATCATGCAATATTTGTACACAGTATTTAAAGAGCTATTAATCAAAATATTTTAAGAGCTGATATAACTCAATTACAAACAAAAATAAAAATAAAACCTTAAGCAAATAATTATTTTTTAACTTTGTATAGTAGGTATAAAACCATAGCGAACCAAGCGCCTAATCATTTTAATAAATTTTGTATTTACCTATTGTTATTTCTATAAATCACACCTCTATATTTGAATAATATTGTAAAAAAATTGCGGGCTTAAATAATTATTATTGAATGAAAATAATGATTTACAATGCTACACAGACAATACTAAGTCAAAATAATCTAGAAGCTTATTAAAAGTATCAACTTTTAAAGATAGATTATCAAAAAAATAACGATATGATTCGAAATTCAGAGCAAGACCCCCTAAGGGGTTTAAATGGCGAAATTGTCGCTTAGCTCTAACGGACACCTATTTTTGCACTTGGAAAAAAATATCTAATTTGGACTCATTTTAAAGATTTTGATACGACGAGTTTAACTCGAAAGCCCCTATGGGGCGTCGAAAACCATGTTTTAAAGTCGAAAAATGAAGCGTTCAAGACGAGCAAGCAATTTTTTTTTTTGGCAGTTTTAGTAACACTCTCTATTGCGCGTCTCACTCTCTTCTACCGAGCCGGCAGCTTCCCCCGCCAATATTCCACCTATCGGAAGCTCCGATTCTACTAAATCTCCTTAGCATCAGTTAACATATTACATGATATTAACACCAAGATAATGATCACAGAATTGATTTTAAAGGCTCGCGGGCAAAGCCGCAATGGGGAATGCTAGTATTCATATACTTATAAACATTTATTTTTATAATAACAATTATAATTAATACCGTATTATGAACATAACTAGTAGGATAGTATTTTTTATATTATTGTTGGATTGCCAATACTGCATAATGCTCTGCTGCTGGAATAGCTACCGCCCTATAGAGCGAAACATCCCGTCATGCTACATTTACTAGAACAGTTTTTCCAAAAATAGTTTAGAACTATTTTGAATCATATGTTTTGTTTCATGTTACAATGTAAAAGAAAAAGTGAAATATATTGTACTTCGAAGGCCATTAAACTAAAAATAACACTATATCTAAAATTCAACTTTAACTTCAGTTTCCTCAAAATATTGTGTTTGGCGCTATTTTGACTTTGGCGCCACACTTATCACATGAGTTCACCAATTAACAAACAAAATAATAAATTCTAGCTAAAATCAATTACTAATATAATATTCCATTACAGTTTATTCATAGATACTAAAAGGATAGGTGTAATAAAATAAAATATAATTAACAGAAATTAATATAATTGTAACATTTATCGTACATAAATAAAACACCAACACAATAAAAGAAAAATACAATCACAGAAAGTACATGAAATCTAACAATAGCTTCAACATCAATAAAAACACTTCTTACACATTAATATACTCGTGTATTAAAAAGATAAGAATAAGGAATTATTGCGAAATATTTTACAATGTCATTATCATGTAGGCGGCAATAAGACATAAAAATCAAGTATAAATTTGAATGGAGACTACTTTTAAACAATAGGCTGATCAAGGCAAGTTTATTTTCATTTATTAAATATAAAAAGAGAAATAGGAAAGCAATGATATCTTATGATTTTTTAGAATCTGAGACTAACAATAAAAATTACAAAACATTTATCAACTCTTCAGTTATGCATTAGGCTACATAAAAAATAATAATTATTACAAAAAACTTATTAATTTAAGTTTTTTTTTTGTGAGCAGGAATGATTGAAAAAAGTTATTCTACGGATAGGTGGGATCGCATACCAAATGTCATTAGGAATAAATAATCATGAACCTATCTTTATTTACTATCATAAATCTATCTTTACTTTAGATATAAGCAATCATATATCTAGTGACACGCATAAGTTTATGGTCACCCTAGAGCAAAATCAGTCAATATTCAAAGTTCTACATTTCCTTAAAATATCTTAAAAATTCCTAAGCTTCAAAGTGCAAACCAATACCTTCGAAATCCCACAAATCTAAAATTGCATTTTTTACAATAAAAGAAAAAAAAACAGTTTTGTGTCAATAATTATATCCTAAATCATTATGCCTTCAACTTTTAAAGGACTAGAAATAGCAAAAAAATTAAAGATGGAATAGATGCATATTTGTCTCTGTTTTTTTGTTTATTTAATGTCATGTTATGCCACTAAGGCAAAGCGGACGATGCTACAAAGGGAGGCCTAAATTTTGCTTATTCAGGTATAATTAGAATAGGGATCTTTAGCTAATACATGACATCGTACAGGCTCAGGACTTCCATTTTATGTCCTATTCGAGGGACATTATAGCCAAGGATTTTTTACTCCCTTTAAGAAATCCTAGGGTAACCACGGGACACAAACGAGCGACCTTTAGTATTATAGGCTGCTATGCTAACCACTTCACCCCAAGCTTAACTTTGCACCCTAAAGTCTTTACAACATTTTAATACTACGAAAAGCTCTCCTCCAGTATACAGTATCCACTACGAATCTGTAACAGTATAAGATAGTATCTTGACAGAGTCGCTGCCGTCTATCGCCTTTTCCACCAGCCTTACTCCATATAAGGTCTGTATTTGTATTTTAATTTTATCTTTACATTAGTAATTATTCTTATATACATATTTAAGTATATACAGTAGAATCCCAGTAATTTAGGGTGGCCAAAAAGTTATGCGTGTAACTGTATATCTGTGGATGCAGTGTAAAGAGCCGTTAAGTGAAAATTAAAAAATATTTTATTTATTTATTTGAAAATGAATATTCAATATATATTATAAAGCAAAGTGTACAATGTGCATGCCGAAAAGGCTCAAAAACGACTCCACATAGCATTAAGGAAGTTATGTCATCATTTAGCCATATAACCCCTAACAGATAAGAAGGTTTCCTTTTTTCTCTTAAGAATGTAAAATTGAAGAGAAAAGGACTGGAATTTTAAGCCTCTCGCACCATTTAATTAGCCTCTCTGAGATTGAGATACGAGTTTATGAATGAAAAATTTAGTTCGAGCTCCAGACTACCAGGAAGCGCTAGGGTGCGTTTCACTCAATGTTTATTGTTCATTCATCCAGTTTAAGTTGTAAAGGTTATATATTTGTTCAGCTGTTCTTTTTAAATTAATAAAAAATTAAGCAAAAATAATTAGTTTCTCCTTTGCTTTCAAAATAGAATAATGATTTTACATTTCTGCAATCAATTAGAAAAACAACTGGATTCATTAAAAAATTAGTTTTCTCAAAAGAAGGCTAATATATGATCAGCACATTACATTTAATCTATATATAATATATACTCAAGTAAATTTAATGCGATATGAGTGAACATTTCTTAGTAGTACAGTGAGCGAATAAAATCAGACATAAAAAAAGAGATGAATTGACTGAATATAAATCGAAAATAAAAAGTTTGAAGTGTTCTTATTGTATTTATAAAAAAGAAGTTGGTTTGGTTACTACGTATGATGAACATTCCAGTTGACAAAACAACGAACTCCAATAACAGCATTCAAGATTTTATTATCCCTCATAGTTCAGGATAAAAAGAAATATGATGAAAAAATTGTGCCTTCAAGAAATTTGGTTTTCACTTTGTGATAGTAGTAAGATTCGAAATGTGCAGAAACCGTTCAAATTACGGGGGAATATCTTAAGGGAGGTTGAAATGGAAGAAAGGTCTTAAAAAAAAGTTTCTATGAATCTTTGGTAGTTTCTATACTTATGGATCAAATAGCACCATCTTAGTAGTGGGCTCTTAAGTTTTACTCGAAATATAATTTTTTTAACTGAGATACCAGATTTTTCAACTATAATCTAATAACTTATTATCTGCTGGCTACTTGGAATGGGCTTATAGGATTCAGAATCACAGAAAACATCAAAAACGATGCATAAATCGACAAAAGTTGCAGCAAAATTAATTGTTCATTTACCATTTTCAACCCCCTGTAAATTATACAGGGTTCCTTATTTGGACGGATCTCAAGTCTGCAGAATATTGATACCAAGTTAAAACCGAATTTTCAAGAAGGTGCTAATTTTGTTCCCTGTTTCCTTTAATTTTAAAGTTTTTTCTGGTATTAAAACTACCACACAATTACCGGAGCGAAGCCGGGCACCCTAGCTAGTATAAATATAAATCAAAGCATATTTTTAACACTTTTATTAGTTTTACTTAGCTCTTTACACGTTTAACAACATCCTGAATATTCATTAAGGAGTCTCCTACAAAGTATTATTAATATGGAAAGACATGTGCGCAAACAAATAAAAAATATTTTTTAGTTTGGACTAAATACTCTTTACGCTGCAGCCAGAGATATCATTTCCGCAAATAGCAGATTGATATTTTTATGTCATGTTTTCATTTTTCCTATCTCTATAGTTTCTATCTTATCCATTGGTAGGTGGGAAGCATTTAAAATTCTTTATAAATCAAAATATTCTTAATAATAAATCAAATAAAACAGAAAAAGGCATAATTAAATACTGTCCTGGAAAAGTAAAAAAAAAAAAATAATTACTTGAACATAAATCCTGTATTGAAGCAAATTAAATTATAATCCTATATTAATATTTCTAAAAAAAATCCCTTTTTTTTTCTTAAATTGTTATTAAATATGTATATTAATCAGGGATGCTGTGTTGGAAAAATACTTTGCACCAATGTAACTCATAAAATGTACGTTTTGAAAAAATAGCACCAACCTGAAAAAATACAATATATTCATGAACTTATTTAGGTTATGAATATGTTGTATTAATAGGAATAGGTTAATAAATAGTTACAGACTTTTAGACTAATACAGTTATGGACAAAGTTGGCCTAAAAGGAATACTTATCTCTGATTTAACTTTACGGTCTATCTCATGTAATCTGTATATTTCACTTTGTGTCATCAGCTGAAGCCATATGTTCTAAGCCAATTTTTACTTTCTTTATTTATTTTGTATAATCTGTTCTACCGAAAATAATTGGATAATCTCGTCTACTCAAAATTTTGATTTTATACCAAAAATCTCAATGTACATTTCTATTTCAAAATTTATCAAAATCTCGTAAGGTTATATAAACAACAGCAACCCAAATATTAACCCGTCATTGGTCGCTGCGTAAGAATTTCTCTCACATATTTTGTTTTTTTGGCAGGAAACGGCTCTTGGTGATTCTGAAAACCTCCCCTCCTTACTATCTGTAGTTATATAAGCCTTATACCTGCTCCAGCTTCCTTCTACTCCGCTCAATCCGATCTCATGAGAGATTCTCTCACGCGAGACTGTCAATGATACATTTAATTGAGAGTTTTTCTCACGCGTGACTGTCAGTGTTATATACAACTGAGTGTGCGTCAACTTCCAAAATATTTTCTTTAAGAGGGAAAAATGACTCAATGACTACACTAAAGAATAGTTTTCTAGTACAATTTTCTGTCTACTTTATATTCGAACTTGGAAGTTCCAATATACATTGTATTTCTAATTGAACATAATAAGCACTATTGTTAATTAAACTAAATGCTTATAGTATTAATTTGGCTTTGAGATTATACTTTTTCTTTATTTATTTAATTTTTTTACTCTTTTTAAAAATGTTAAACAGTAGTTTTGAATGATTATAGTTGTTTTATCCTCTTAATAAAAAAGTTTTTTCAAGATTTCATAATTTGTACTAATAATTTTTGTAAGTACAGCTTTATTGTTAAAATTTAGACTAACGTATGATTAAAATGAAAAAAAAAAGTAGTGATTGTTGTGAGAGAAATTCTCACGTGCGACCATCCATGTTAAAGTTGGTCTAGCGACCAATGCCGGGTTAATAAACTGACACTCATAGTAAAAAAGATATAACGTACTCTTAAGAGAGAGCTACGGTTGACAATTTACTTAATGCTAAATTTATTATCCAGTCACAATTACAGAAATAAGAAAAACAAAATATATTTCTTCTGCCATTTAATTTTAATTATACATCATTCAATATTTTAATTTAAAAAACCTAACAAAATTAATTAAAAAAAAATGGAAGAAGATATTTTAAATAATCACAATTTAATGATAGCAGAATAAAATTGAATTATTATAGGTGAGAGATAGTCAACTGTAATTCTTAACGATAGGTTGATTGATAGTCAGGATTTTAAGTTAAAACTTTTATTTTGAAAAGCCAACCTTTCGATCCTGTTACATTAGCAATCGACATGTAATCGATATGTTATCAATCAATGTATAATTCAAATATATCAATATAAGTCAGTATCTTAGAAGCAAGCAGCTGTGTATTGTTTATGTCCTACCTTCTCCTATTTAATTTAATTAATTAGTAGCAAATTTACATTTGGGATCGAAACGATGGCTTTTCAAAAAAAAATAAGATAAAAAAGTTTTAACTTAAAATCGTGACAATCAAGCAACCTATCATAATGGAATTTTTATAGTATGTAAAACAATGTATTCATTTAATTCTTTAACATATCAAATGCATATGTCTTTTGCTGTTGCTCAATGTTAAAACTATAGTTAAAAAACAAAACAAAAAGAATGGTTGTAAAAATAATATACATAAATATAGAATATAGAAATTCATATAATTTAAGTATTATTGATAAAAGTTAAGGCCTTCATCCCTTGAGGCGTTAAGTGCCATTGTTAGAGATTTTATTCTCAATAATTAAATGTTAATTAATAGCAAATAAAATTAACCTATTATTGTGAAAATTTATAAAATTTAGTTCAAATTTAAAACTAAGACAGTCTTTGAAAATGAAATTCAAGCGAATTCACCAAGCATAATGAAACAATATTTACAGTTACCCTTACCTTGTGCAACTCATCATATCAATAAGAAATTTAAATGATTGAGTGGTTAATCAGAAGAATACATGAATAATGGAATAAAACATTCTTATTTTCTTCTGAATTTAGTAGGAAAATTTATATATCATGAGCAATGGTTAACTAGCAACGCATCTTCCTTCATTTTTGTACGTTTCAGAGCTGTTTCCCCATTTTCAAAACATATAATTTTGCTTTCTATACTATTCATGTACATGATATCATCCATATTTTCTTTCAGTTGTCTATAAAGGAAGATGCATTGCTACTTAACCATTGGAAAAAACAGTGATTCGAAAATATAATAATGATAATAATAATCAGTCTTAAAAAGATTACATTAATAAATCCATGCATGGAAGATTATATAAATAATTCTTACAACATTATTTTTTAGGCATTTGATAAATTAAAACAATATAAATAAAACCTTTATGAGGATGCTTTTACGCATCATTGATATTAATATTTTTCTCGGAAAATTATGGTATTATATTTTTTTAATTTTTCTTTTTAATTAATGTATAAGGTTCTAAATTATTTTTTATTTAATGTCAAAGGTATAATTATGAGCACTCCAGAAATTAGAAAATTCTTACGGAACTATATGTGTTTCAAATATCATTAAAACTAATTTTTGGGCCTTGGAAGCTCCCCCCCCCCCCCCCCCCACCGAATCACTAATAACATTCCCAACAAGTTTTCCCTTTTTGACCATAACGCAGCAAGTTTTTGATAAAAGCATTATAGTATTAAGTAAGTTTCAGTTTCGGCTAAAAATTAATCATTAATTACCGACTCAAACGCACACTAATAGGTTATTATATCAAATTAAATAATATATTATTCATTTTAGGCGTACCCCATTTAAATAATCAGGTTGTAAGAATGAAAAAATTACCACTACAACCCATGAAGAATCTTGGTTTCAGTACTGTGTAAGGAAGCACTGTTTCTTGGTCAGCGGTTGTGTAAGGAGGTGATTTGACCGTGATCAAGCTCAAACTTTAAAGTTTTAACCTCATTTTAAACAGGCTGGGTGTACTCCATCCCAATTTACAAACTAATAATTGAACATTGAAACATAATTTTAACTTTTAAAATTTAAGATAAAAAAAAAATAAATAATAAGGGAATAAGAGGAATGAAGAGTACGCTAGATAAGGGAGTGCTTCATATTAAGAAAAAACCAAAAAAAAATTTAAAGTACTATTTATAATAATAGTACTATCATATCAATCATAAAAATTTCCATTTTTTCAAATGAATAAAAGTAATTGTCACAAAACTTTTCCAAGCAAGATATTAAAAATAAAAATTTTTAAATTGCTATAAATAAACCTTACACCAAATAATAATACTTTTTGGCTTCCTTATTAGTATTATTAGACCTGAAAAAAAAAATCAAATAATTAATAAATATTAAAAAAAACAAAAAATTAAAACTAGAACTATAATAAGAGTTGAAGGCTATTTATATCAACACATACTTTTTGAATTAAAACGTTCACGCAGGCATGTACCACAGGTTGCCCAGTACTGCATCAGATACTTTAGTCAATCACAAAACTTTCCACGACTGTTGGGAATTAGATAGGATTGTATTTTTTATTTTATTATTGTTGGATTGTCAATTCTGCCTTATTCCCTTGAATAACTGCTGTCCGATAGAGCAGAAATCATTAAGTTCAGCCCCGGCGTGAATGTGTTAATACATGGAAGAGTTGCAAATGTAATGAGGTAAGGAAAGTATTTTGACGTAAAGCAAAAATGGATGATCATTTCTGTAACATTGGACTAGTTCTAGAATTTTCTGGAATGGTTACAGTGATATATATTAGTAAGTTATCACCCGTTTGGAATGTTCTACACATTTTTTTTCTTTTTTTTTTCGGTTGGCGCATTAGGTCTAATGAGACTTACATCCTGGAAAACCACACCACGATTCTCGATGAGATACACGGGGAAGGTTAATCACTCCTACGCCCGGTCAACAATTGCCCGGTGTGAGTCGCCTCCAGTAGTCTGACGGGCTTCACATACCCGGGGGTTGGGGTAGACTTGGACTGAGTGGCGTTCATTGGTGGGCGGTCACCCGAATGGAGCGGTCACCCATCCAAGTACTAACCACGATGGATGTTGCTTAACTTTGATTACCTATTACAAGCACCCTTGTCCACTCGGCCCTTGTTCTACACCTTTATGGGCCCTTATTGAACTATAAATGAGAAACAATCGCCTCGATTCTCACTCTTGCCTTGTCTCTCGTTGAACTTCAAAGCACACAGTTACATTTTGGTCATTGTTCTGTCACTGTAAGTAACTGGTTTTTAGATCCTGTTTTAGATAATTTTTTAACTCCATATTTCTGATACTCTACTGTGTAGCTTTCTTATTTCAATGAATATAAAAATAAATATTTATAATGTGTATATACCTTTGGTAGAGCCATCGGTATCACAAATTATAGCGGTTTTTTTGATTTGTTTTTGGCGATCATGCAGTTCTCGATTATCTTCTTGAATGTGAACAGGTAACAAACAGCTACAACTCTAAACGCGCTCATCAACAATATCTAAAACATAAAAAAAGAAATGCCAAAGTAAATAAAAAGTAAAGAATACAACAAACAGGAAGGGATAACGCATTACTAGTATAAAAATATTTATAGCATATAGAGTACTCTCGCATTAGAAACCGTCTATTTTTCTTCCTCATGCATTTACAGAGCAATGGACACAGCAAAACATTTTTACTTTAATGAGAAATTTAATATTGTCGAGAAAGTTCATTCCACATTTATAGCTATTTAAAAAAAAAAATAGAGCAAATTTATCTTTAAAGTGATGACTATTGAATCAATGCGCTTATGAATGCTTTGATTCAAGATTACATATAATCGAATAACATCGAACAAACATTAAGAAAATGTTAGTTAAATATATCCTCGTTGATACTGCAAAAGGTCGTATGTCAGAAATTTTCGATTTTGCGATTTTATTGGATTTTTAATCAAAATGAGTAGCTCTACAGTCCTATAAGACGAAATATGTCACCAGTAAATAGAAAAGAAGAATCATGCAGATTAAAAAAAATATGCAAATTTTAAGATTTGCTAGGTCATTAAACTTGAGTAACACCGGCCTATAAGGAAAATGTAAACTCTAACCCACCCAAAATTTTTTACAAATGAATGTAATAACAATTGTAATGTTTCTTTCGAAAATCAAACCCAAAACTAAAAAAAATTAATTTCAACTAAAAAGATTTTTTTGTTTTCCTGAAAATCAGCTGTTAATTGATATAAAACCTTTAGCAATATCAACGAAATTATATAAAGGATCCCCGAGATAAAAATAACTATCTGCTATAACTTAAAATAAAAGGAAGCGTTTTAGCGAAAAATAGTACTAATACTATTTTACTAATACTAATACTAGTACTATAGTAATAGTTTAGGCTTGTCGAGTGATATAAAACGAAAATCTCAGTTTTTAGAAAAATGCCTTCAGCAGATATAGCCCTTAAAAAAAGGTTGACCTGTAACTTTTATTTTGAATGAAATGCTGTCAAATTCGTTTTTCGATACATCTGGCTATTGGGATCCAAATATTCTAATGAAAATTACTTTTTTTAAAGTTATTTTTAAAGAAACCTTCATAGATTATTTTTCATTTTGTTTTCTATTGACTGTATTTATATTAAGAAAAGTACTTTAAAGTTCGATCTCTCAATAGGAGTCCTAACAAGGGCCTTAAAGGATCAAAAAGACTCAATTTTTATGAGGTTTTCAGATGAATAATTAGAAATGCCTTTATTTCATTTTAACATCATATAACAAGTAAATAAACACCTATTTCTCTCAAATACCACTCTGCTATTCACAATTTCTAGCTAGCTCATAATTTACATTACAATGATTATTCGTCCTTTTTTTATTTGTACCTTTATAGTGAAAAATATTCTTACCATGATAAGTTCAACTGCCCACCCTCCCCTCCTGAAATTTTATTATATATAAGCCACTGTCACTAATAATAAGTATTGCAAATGCTGTGCAGGTCCAGTCAGCTTCCCAGACTCAAAAAGGATAAAAAGAACACCCAAAAAGGATCATTTTCAGCTGAGGTCCTGACCACACTTAACAGATCAATCTCACCGCTCTACCTTTGACATTCTTGGAATTCTGTCTTGGATGTGATAATTATCTCTAGGAATATCCATCTGAAGAATTGATACTGATGAAATTGTTACTAACCTCGATTTAACTGAGAGATTTAAATAATTAATAATAACAAAATTCTTTATTACAATTACCTCGGTAATAAATTGCAAGACTGAATTGCAGGGAGACATCCCCGCAGTCAATGACACAATTAAAAATCCGTCAGCACCAACAGAACTAGAGAATCTACCAGCCTAAAAAAAAAAAAAGTAATTATAATCAGAAAAGTGCTTAAAATTAAGATAAAAAAAACTTAATACTTAACAGATTAGATGCGGCATCGGCCCCCGGCATCTGATGCCTTACATTCCCCTCTTAACAGCCGATTTTCACATGAAAATGTCCGAAAGGCCGAACACTTCAAATACTCAATTTAATTTATCTTTAATGAGATTATTGCATTTTAGTGCAGGAAATGTTGCTAACAGCCGAAATTCTGTTGTTTTTTAAAATCAGACTCCGAGGTCCGATTTTCGATAAAGAATGGCGTAAATCCTGTATCAGCCTGTGCTGCGCCTGTTATGTCTAGTTCCAATCCTTACCAAGAGATAATGCCCTTGGACACTCATTTAATTCTCATTCAATCAAAAGATAACGCTTTCGTCAAAGTATTCCCATTGGACCCCGACGTCTGATACCGTCTGTGGCTTATGCTAGCAGTCGGACCCCGGGGACCGATACCGTCCAATTCAGGATACCCCTGAAATACGCCGCCGCACCTAACGTGTTAATCAACTTAAATCCTATTAATTATATTTGATTCATAAAATAATAAAAATTGTTGCTAGTCAATATATTTTGACCAGAAGCAGGTTTTTGTTAGTCCACGGTTGTTTTGAAAACAAAAAAAAACACACACCCTTCAGTCATTAAAAATGGTCTAATATGTATCTATTCAGCTTTTTATTTGTTAAAATAAATCTAATCGTTTAAAAGTTGTAGGTGATTTATTCCAGAGAAAAATATTGATATGTAGAAAAAAGTTAATTTTTTAATGTAGAAAACGCAATATTCAATCATTTGTTTTTGGTTTCGGGTGATAAACATCCGACTTTATTTTCTTTGTAAACTTTCTTTATTGTATCATGTGCGACTTTTCAGACCCTCAGTTTTACTTTTCAGCACCTTAAAATTTCTATATCGAACACCATGCAGTCCACAGGAAACCATTAGGTCATAATTTTTGGACACGCTATGCAGGGAAGGAAACACGGAACATTTTGTATAGTGATCTTAAGATGCTTGATGATCAAATTTGAACTTAGGTCATTAGTTATCTTTACCCAGGGATGTACTGGGGTAGGTGACAATAAATTATTTTTTAAAAAATCACAATGAATGTGAAGCTCCTCTATACATTCTCTTAACACCAGATTTCATACCTATAACATGTATATCCCTTTCTACCGAACTGCATCCTTTACAAAATCCTTTAACATTGCCACCTTCTGGAATTCCTTAACGGTCTCCATCTGTAAAACTTCATCCCTCACTTCCTTCAAAACCCAACTATTTCGCCACCTCCTTAATATTTAATCTTCATTAAATATGTAAAATATGATAAACACAATAAAATAAACACAAGCCTCGATGTGTGTTTTTATAAAAATTTTAATTTATAGAATCTAATTGTCAACCGCATTCAGATAATTTTTAATGTTCCTGTTGAATTTGATATAAGTAATAGTATAATTTATTGTTGTTTTAGCCTATTGAATAATTTATTATTATTGTAACTATTGAATATTTGTTTTTATAACTTTAAAAAAAATTGTATCGTATCTTATTATGATTAACTTATTATGAGTTAGTTAATCTAAATATTTGGACATTATCACTTTAAAACTATTAAGTTCTCTTGATGTTCCTTGCAGCAATGAGGATGGCCGGAACGTAAGCTGATATAAAATAAATACTATGTGTTAAGGTCACCTTTTAATAATTACATTAAAAGAAAAAACAATTTTCAAAGTTTTTTTTTTTTTTTTTTTTTTTTATTTAAAACTTATGGGATTTGAAAGGTATTGGTTTTTACTAATTTCCAGTTCAGGGTTTGTATAGTTACATATAGTTCTATATATTATATTATAATTTGAGCTTAGCAAACTTTTCATATATTTCGAACTTAATAATGATTTGTTATATTTTCGAGAATAATGTTTTTATAGCTAGTAAAACACTGAGATTATTGAGCAATATTAATTAATTATATTAATTCCTTACCAAAGCATCTCGGAACATTTGGCCAGCAACGACTTCTGGTTGAAACAGCCCTGCAGATTGGCAGATCAACTTTGTCTCTTTTGGCTTACCCTGATTTTCTCTAGCAAATCCTGGCGTGTCAGTATCAGGAGGATAAGCTACGGTTACTTTTATGCCATAAGTTTGAACCTGTCAACAGACAATTTTTTTATTCATAATACAACTATTTTTATCATTATGATTAAATAGTTTACAAGAAGGCTAACACTTTGCAAGCGTAACTCAAATAAAATTAACGGACATATGATCACACTGTAGTTGGAATCCTGGAAATCAAAGAGTATTGAAAACCATATTCACATGGATGAACTAATTTGATTTAAATTTTGACTATGGTCTTCAGGTTACTCAAAAGAGATAAGTTAACACACAATTATTTTTCTTCCTTTTTTCAGCTGTAGTTAGAGGCCTTACAAAGGAAGTTTAAGCCATAACCAGAATTCCGTTCTTTATATAATTGATTGAGACACGATAAGAAACATTTTGTGAACAATGATGATAAACATTATCATTGTGAATTTTATGAAAAATTTCTTAAAATATTTTTAGGTGAAAACAAATAAAATAAATTTTAAATAATTATCTCAATGATGATTGATTTTGGTGCTGAATAGTGCAAGTTTTTAATCACTACTTATGGGCATCTGTCTTCCGGTAGCTGATATGTATGAAAGTCAGCACCTTGTATTCTTAAAGCACTAACAATTTGGCGATAAGAGCTTGAATTATCAGGGTATATACAGATATTTCTGTTGGTTGATTTTAATTTAAATGTGGAGGAACCACATTTTGTAAAAACTCTTCCAATGCTTGTAGTATACAAGTATGTATATAATGCTTGTAGTATCATTTTTTCTTTGTAAAGCAGTCCATTGTGCCAAACACTATCAAATGCTTGAGCTACATCCAGGAATAAGCCAGTAGCGTATAATCTATCCTCTAGAGCAACTGAAATGTAGGCCGTGACTCTGTGTAGTTGGTGTATTGAACGAAATCCGTATTGATGTTCAGGTAGTATTTGGTTGTCGGTCAGTATGTCAAGAACACATCTGTAGAGTAATTTTTCAAAAATTTTAGAACAAACTAACACAATTCATTACTTAGGACTCACCTTCGACAGAAGGATGACTTGGGGGCCACACATAAAGCAGACACGTCTAACCCTAAACAATCGACTAAGGCTTCTGTATTCTCTTTTACACAAATGTTCGGCTCTAAAAATAAGACAAAGACTTACACTTACTTAATAAAACCTATATGGACTTACGCTTCACAAATCTTCGGGATAGCAAAAAAGACTCACATTCAACAAAATACAAACAATCCAATACGGACAAAAAAAAAAAAAAAAATACAAACATTCCAATCAAAAACGCTACGACTTGGTTGTGCTCCGTGGTATGTTAGTAACAAAACATTACATACAGACTTACGCATACCTATGGTTCAAGACAGAATCCGGACATCATATAAGAAATTTCATGACAAACTTTATAGACATCCCAACACTTATACAAGACATGGCCACAACACACATGCCAGAAAAGACCCGAAGAAGGCTAAAAAGGAGCTGGCTAAGGGATCTCCTGGAATAACCTGTTGTGAAGGTTCAAGTTAGGAGTAGATGCCAATGGGTATCAACCTCCCTCATGCCTGACATACCCACTGTCTCGATTGTTAGCACATCTGCTTATTGTCGTAGGCTGAGCGACAGGTGTAGATTAAAATGTTATTGATAAAAAAAAAAAAAAAAATTATCTGTTTATTACCTCCATCTGAACAGCTTCTGCAAAGCCACGCAGGGCAAATTTTGATGAGCTGTAAGCTGATAAACCATAGATTCCAACGAGCCCACCTTGGGAAGATACAAAAATTATATGACCCTCGCCTCTTGATTTCATTCCTTCGATTACAGCTCGAGTAGTCATAATACTACCAAGACAATTTAAATCATGCATTTTCTTAAAAAATAACAATATATTAGACAAATGTTAATATATATTACTTTTTCTTTAATAAAGAAAACAAATCCAAAAGCTTTCCTTTACCCGAATGTCCGAAGGAGAAATATCTTCAAGCTTCCCACAAACAGCCATGCCAGCACAATTAAACAACATGAAAATAGGGCCACCTTCTTGTTCAATCGATTGCAATGATTTCTCTATTTCCTCATAATTATTAGTCGTTAAATCCACTAAAAAGTGAAGTAAACTAGGAATTTATCTCTATAATTATAATCAGAATAGAACCATAAATTTGTGCTAACTTACATGATGCAGTAAAAACTCTCTGGGTGGAATAAATACAATGCTGGATTATATCTCTTTTAGTATTGTTAAGTTTTTGCTCATCACGAGCAATCAATGTTACATTTGCACCTCTTTGAATAGCTTCCATTGCTAAAGCTTTCCCTATACCACTGGAACCACCAGTGATCTGTAACGGTGAAGGTGTTTCTGTTATTTAATTTGGATAACAATGATAATAAAAGGTAAAACAAAATAATATACCCACCACTACATGTTTATTTTTTAAATCTAATGTTGAAAACTTTTTATAGCGATATCTCTCAAATATAATTGCAATAATACAGCACAAAGTAAAGATGAAAATTATACTATAAAAAATCATAGAAAAAGTAGAATCCATTAATTCATGGTACCACGACATTTTGCAAAAATATCGGTAATTTGGTTAAAAAAGCAGGAAATAAATTCAATTAAAAATGGTATGCTTATTTGATAAAATATTTGTTCAAAAAAGTAGTAATAAAAAGTGACTGGAAATTAATTGAAACCGACTCTCATGTTGTGGATCAACAACGGTTCAGTCAAACATAATGTAACTATCGATATCAATAGTGAAATATCGATATAGACAAAGAACCTGTCGATATTAAAAATTAAAACTATTTAATTAGAAGATAAAAGATTCGACCACGGCCAGGAATCGAACAGTTCGATTATCTTTTAATTAAATAGTTTATCTTTATAGTCGATTATCTTTCATCTTCTAATTAAATAGTTTAAAAATTATATCTTAATTGTATAATCAACGACCATGAATAAATTAAAAAATTATATTTTTATAATAATAAACACAATAATTTTTACGTTAATGGCACACGCCTCTTAGCTGCACTGCTGAGATTATTATATAAATCTCATTCCTTCTGTTAACTCAAAGCCGAGTGTGAATACTAGTAGTAGAAGAGAAAAGATTGGCCACTTTTCCGTCGCATTTAATTATCATTGGAAAAGAACGGAAAAATGATATTCAACATATTTTAGCCGTTTAACGTGATAATGAAACGTTGGATTTTTTTGGTCTTCCCCTCTTGTATTATTAAATGTCCCCTGGTTCTGGTTTTTGAAGTATCTTCAGGTTTCTAATTATATTTAAGGTGTTAGGGGCTAGGCGTATTTCTAATGCCTTTGCATACTCTGCCATCCCACCACCATATAAGCAGCTTCTACACTATTCATCAGCATATATCTCTCCATCTATACTACTTCAAAGCCTTTATGTAAGGGTGGAAGGAAGCTGTTGGCCAAAACCACTTCACCTAGGGAAGAAGAGCTGGGGCTGCTCTGGGAAGAGTTGAGGGACTGAGGAGAAGAACAGAATAACACATCAGCGACCAGAAGACCACATCAGTGACCAGATTAACACATCAGTGAACAGAAGACCACATCAGTGATTAAACAGAAAAACTTATGCTATATCCTATATTATGTCAAACATTTCGGTGGTGAGTTGATTTTCAGAAACATCTCACTGCTGCAAAAATCCCTATTGCTGTAGGAGGCAAGGTAGGAAGAATTAATAAATACAAAATCTCTATAGGGAATGAGATTCCAATAATCCACAGTATTCTCAGGAGTACTCCCTTATCAAATCTTCAATTACTGTATAGAAAAGCATGGGGCTCAGACTATTCCCCTCATTGACACCTTTGCACCTCTTGAAAGAAGAATATATCATTGTTAGTGAAATTTAAGTAAAATAATAAAGACCATTTAAATGTTTGAAATGAAATGTTCATTTCATATTTGAATTAGATTTTAAATAAGTATACAATTTAACAGCAAATATACGAAAAATTCAGATTAGTAGAATTTTTTTTATTATATCACACGTTGGCCAGAAGATGGTTAGAACTCAAAAAACTTTTTCTTTGGATAATCACTCATTCGACTTAACCACTTATTCACCGAGATGACAGGTATATTACACATACTTTTACATTTTTCAAATAGGACTGTGTTAGTTTCTGAAATCATTTTGTTGAAACAAACTAGCTTATATGTTGCAATGAATTAGATAATTTAATTTGTTTTGTTTATTATGCATTTGTTTTTTTATTCTTGGTAAAATTAATATTTTTTTTCCTTTCAATAATAAGCCAGCTCCTTCCCCTGGATCCTAGCTTCCTTTACGGAGTAGCCTCATGCCAAGGTTAGTGAAACCAGAATTCCCATTTAGATCCACTATTCCTTTGGGACTCTGATAAACAGCTCTTGAACATTGTTTTGCATTTATTAAGTTTAGAAGTACCCACTTTAAGCACATTTAAAATTTGTGATGAAGGGTCCTGTTGAATGCACCTTTTAAATCTAAAAAAACCCAAGATAAACACTGTGACCCCGTTCCCAAGTTTTCTCTACTACTACCTTTATTAGTGAGAAGATGGGGTCTTAAGTTTCCCTACCTAGTTGAAAAGCCACCTTCATCTAAACCCTTATATAAACTTAAATTTTTACTTTCACTTACCTATATATGTAATATATAGTAAGTGAAAGTATTGCGATCGTGAAAAATTTCGACTTCCGGTTTTCAACGGAAATACACGTTTTGGAGTCCCCTGAGTCGAAATGACCAAGTCCCGCGAAATGGTCTGTGTGTGTGTGTGTGTGTGTGTGTGTGTGTGTGTGTGTGTGTGTATGTGAACAGACTAGCTCAAGAACTATAAACCGTGCGAACCTGAAATTGGGTATTTAGTGTAGGTATATGCCCGCGATGTGACAGCAAAAATTTCATCAAAATTGCTCAAAGGGAGGGGGTACTTTATTTAATAACTTTTTAGGTTTTTTTCGATTTTCTCAAAAACGGCTCTAACGATTTTGATTAAACTGAGTATTTCATCTATTTATATGCCCGAGATATGACTGTAAAAATTTCATCAAAATTGATTAACCGGAGGGGGGACTTTACTTAATAAATTTTGTAACATTTTCACGTGTTTTTTTTATTTACTCTAAATCGGCTTTAACGATTTTGATCAAACTAGGTATTTGATGTATTTATATGCCCGAGATATCACTGTAAAAATTTCATCAAAATTGATTAACCGGAGGGGTGACTTTACTTAATAAATTTTGTAACATTTTCACGTGTTTTTTTGATTTTCTCAAAAACGGCTCCAACGATTTTGATTAAACTTAGTATTTGATCTACTTATATGCCCGAGATATGTCTGTAAAAATTTCATCGAAATTGATCAACCGCAGGGGGCACTTTATTTAATAACTTTTTAGGTTTTTTTCGATTTTCTCAAAAACGGCTCTAACGATTTTGATTAAACTTAGTATTTGATCTACTTATATGCCCGAGATATGTCTGTAAAAATTTCATCGAAATTGATCAACCGCAGGGGGCACTTTACTTAATAAATTTTGTATCATTTTTACGTGCTTTTTTTATTTACTCAAAAACGGCTTTCACGATTGTGACCAAACTGGGTATTTGATGTATGCATATGCCAAATATGTGATAGCCAACATTTCATCAAAATTGATCAACCGAAGGGGGGACTTTACTTAATAAATTTTGTATCATTTTCACGGGGTTTTTTATTTACTCAAAAACGGCTTTAACGATTAATAAAAATAAGATATGAATGTAGAAAAATGTGTGATTTCGGGAAATGATATCTAACAAAACACGTCAATTTCTTATCTAAGTAAGTTGGTAAGTGAAAGTTGTGTGTTGCGCGCACGCACCAGATTTTTTAAAATTTGTTTAAGGATTAGTAAACCTTATAAGCGGGCGCAATCGATTATAGGGTGCGCTAGTAGTTTTACAAAATGTCGGAAGGAACGGGGATAGATGTATTTGATGTGATAGAGATAATTGGTGATTTTAAGAGACCATTAATTGAAGGGCAGGCTATCCTTGATGCAAACCACATAATTACATGTGGAATAATATCTATGAGTAAAAAGAACAGTCATTTTGCAAGCCTTGTGCCTTCAAACAAGCGATCTTAAAGGACTGCCACATCGAATAAAAGTGGAAATCAAATTTATTAATAATATTAAGCAACTTTCGTGTAAAGCTGGTAGTTCTGGTAAATGCAAACACATCTGTTGTTGGGACCAGGGGCGTTTCGCAATTGAAACACAAACCTTCCCCGGTGAGATTTTAAGTCTTCCCCTCTTAGCGGGAAAAGACGAGTAAGTGGACTGTATGAAATATGTGGTGGGTAAGGTGGGTGCCTATATACCTATAGGAATAAATTCAATAAAGGTAAAAGGAAAGTAAAAGGCCCTTCCAAATGTTAACAAATATATATATATTGAGGAAGAATAAAACTTAAAAATAACATTAAACCCATAAAATTATAATATAACTTAATTATGAAAGTAAAGAAAAAAGTAAATTAAATAAACTTAAATTTCTAGGAATTAAAATTAAAAGGGGATAAACAAACTTCAAAAAAAATCTTACGTTAGGTATTTACAGAAAAATAAATAAAATAATTGTTCATCAGTGAAAGAAAAAAAAGATGGGGTTCTTCTGTCCTTGTAGACTCAGATGGTGAAAGTATTTATATATATATAAGGCACCTTATATCAGTGTGTAGCTGAAAATCCGCCTTCTTTATATATCATGAGATGCATCGAAATAATTGTATTTTCCAGGCTATGGTGTTATAGTTGAGATGAGGTGGGTGAGGGAACAGTTGGTAACAGTGGTGAGTCGTTCCCCGAGCGGCTACCAAAACACTAATGGCACCGGCCTATCGCCGTGTTCGTCGTTCACTTGTTTTTTATTTACAGCTGATATAAATGTCATATGATTCTTGTAACCATACTTAAAAAATAAAAATATGATATTTACAATTTAATTTACATTACACATAAGTAAAAAACGTCTTAACCTACAAAAAACTATACATAAAGAAGATAAAGATAATACAAATTAAAGAAGAAAAAATACAACCAGTAACAAATAAAAGGGCCTGGTTCAAACGGTGGAAAAATGACATAAGAGAAAAAAATAATAATACACTAGGGCTTTAACAACATCATTGTAACTTTACTCTCCGTTTTTCGGTTAGTAATAACATTAGGTACGTACCTATTCATACTATCATTGTTATGGCAGCTGTCATTTTCATGACAGCTTAGTTTCTTTGTCATACTATTTATTTATATGTCAAAACTTTCTGGCATCGCATTGAAAACTTGGAACAATTAAGCACAACGGATGTAATACAAAAATGGGGAAAATTAAAAAAGAAAAACAAATCTATGACACTATGGTCCTTATTTGCATAAAACTAGCATTTTGGAATAATAAAATGTCAAATACTAATATTTACCTGAATAAATATAGTCACTTTCTTTAAAATGAAGACTACATATCGTCATATGTTTCGAAACAGGCTTATCTATTCTTAATTTTACAATCCACCCTTTAAGAAGCTTTTTATTTTCTGGAAATAAATGGAATTACGCCTCTGTTGATTTTCTAAATGAACACTGAGGGACCGAGCAATACCTATTAGACATTTTTCAAATAATTTTTTGCTCAATCGGGTTTTAATTATGGAAAAATAAAATAAAAACCCCTATGAATCCCAGGTAATGGCTTCTATCCCCGTTTCTCTAGTTCCTGAAAGAAGCAGCACCGTCGCTTGCGCTCGCCTACACAAAATGGAAGAGAGACATAGCCTATAATTCTCGCTAACTGAGAATTATAGGCTAATATGCCTAACTAATAATGTAAAAATAAAAACATACTTCACTCTGTAGGGAAATGCCCTGTAGTTCAAAAAGAAATTTTTAGGAAAGTTGTTTCTAGATGAAAGTTCAGTTATGGCTTATCTTAATGGAGATGACTTGGTTAGACTAGATGACTATATTAGAGAAGCTTATGACAACTGGAACTCATAACAGAAGTTAATTGTTGTTAGGCAAGATATAATTATCATTAATGAAATTAAATAAAATATATGAAGGACTTATGTATTGATATTTAAGTAATCTTTCTTTTGTATATAGGATATGATTATGAATAGTTATTATTATTTGTAATATTTACATCAAGTCCTAAGGATATCTTTTTGTTGAGAAATATTTTTTTTTACTTATAATTTTCTCAATCTTCTGTATAATAGAACATAGAATATTAAAAATTTAATGGGCTCCAGCAGACAGACAATAGACCATAGCTGAGGTTTTTTAAATATTACTAATATTACTAAATACTAATTAATTAATAATTAATTAAATAATCTATATAATAAAGATGAAATTCTGTTTGTTTGTTTCTTCTTTATAGGATTCCATACCTTTTGTCCTAAATTCTCCAAATTTCGCTCGGTGGTTCTTTGATACCACGTGCGAACACCTGTCAATATTAAAATTGCATAACTTCAGCCAATCTCTGGGTATATTCTTTATTGTTATAAAAGTCGTTTTGATCTCGGTCTCACTTTATAGATTTAAAAAATGAATTTTCCGGGTGAAACCGGTATATACAGCTAGTAATCTATATAAATAAAGTTGAAATTCTGTTTGTTTGTTTGTTCTTTATAGAAATCCATACCGTTTGTCCTAAATTCTCCAAATTTCGCTCAGTGGTTCTTTGATACCAGGTGCGAACACCTGTCCATATTAAAATTTCATAACTTCAGCCAATCTCTGGGTATATTCTGTTAAATATTCCGTTCACCGTTTTACTTTAACTTCCAGATTATGTTCATATACACTTAAGTAAGCAGAGTTCAATTAATAAAACAAGACATATAACCTTTTTTATTCTGTTACAAGTACATACACTGTATAAAAACATATGGCCAATGCCAACTAAATTGAAAATAATAATAACAGGTTAAATTGCTATCTCAACACTCCCCTTCAATTTAACCAGCTTCCATTCCTTCTGTTAGGGAATTAGCAACACCTAGACTCTCTCGAAGCCTTTTGAATTTATTTCCACCTAGCGGTTTCGTTAGGATGTCAGCCTTCTGATCATCTGTTGGGATATAAATAACCTTCAGTACTCCATTTTTATACATGTCTTTAACAAGGTTGTACTTCACATCCACATGTCTCAATCGTTTTTCGTCCCACTTGTCCAGGCAATGAATAGTGGATTGGTTGTCTTCGAAAATTTCGATTGGTTCATGAACTTTAACACCCAGATCCAGAAGTAGGTTTCTAAGCCATATTAGATCCATGACTGCATTTCCCAAAGACACATATTCAGCTTCTGTTGAGGACTGAGCGACTGCCGATTGCTTCCTCGTTGTCCATAATACACTATTACCAAATACTTCTATAAGATAACCTGAAGTGGATTTTCTATCTTCAGAATTATTTCCTGCAAAGTCTGCATCTGCAAAACATTTTATTGTTGAATTTTTCTTAAACTCCTTGCGAAATTGAAGCCCCATCTCCGATGTCCCTTGTAGATATCTCAGTATACGTTTCAAACCAAGCCACTGAGAAAGAGTAGCGTTGCTCTGAAATCTACTGTAGAAATTAACTGCCACACTGATATCAGGACGTGTAGTTAACATGAGATACATCAAACACCCGATCATCTCTCGATACGGCTTCGTGTGTACAATAGTCTCTCCTACTAATTCCTTTGGGGGGTTTGTTTCCATTGGAGTTGATACTGCATAACTGTCTTCCATTTTAAATCGATTCAATAAAATTTTAATGTACTTGGATTGACTCAAAAACATGCCTTGATTGCTTCTTTCAATCTTGATTCCCAAGAAATAATTTAGTTGACCCAAGTCCGACATCTTGAACTCAGACTTCAAAAGCTTCTTGCAATTCTGCAAAGCTACATTAGATTTTGCAGCAATTATTATGTCATCAACGTACAGTAGTAAAATGACTCCATAGGAATCATTATAATAAAGGCATTTATCATATGGTGATTGCTTGTAACCATGTGATTGAACAGAACTATCAAATTTCGAATTCCATTCTTTTGGTGCTTGCTTTAAACCATAAAGTGTTTTATTAAGCTTACATACCATGTTTTCTGTAGCTGGTTCCTTAACGAGTCCATCCGGCTGCACCATATATATTTCCTCTTTCACTGTCCCATGCAAAAAGGCGTTCTTAACATCTAACTGTTCTGCCAGTAGGTCATATTGGTTAATAATAGATAAAATAATTCTTACCGTAACTAGCCGTGCCACTGGCGCGTATGTTTCCGTGTAATCAAATCCCTTCCTTTGACTGCACCCCTTAATGACTAACCTTGCTTTGCGCTTTTCTATATTGCCGTTTGCATCTTGTTTAATTCGAAAAACCCATTTACTACTTAATGCCTTTTTACCAGAGGGTAACGCTGTTAGAGTCCATGTCTTGTTTTCCTCTAGTGCAGTTAACTCCTCTTGAACTGCCTTATTCCATTCCTGACTGTCCTCTCTTCCTTCGATGTCTTCAATGGTTTCTGGAACATCAAAATCTGAAACTATATTCATGGCAAGTTCACTTAATGAAACCTCATAATCATCTAGATATGCTGGCTGCTTCCTTTCCCGATTTCCACGCCTCAGTCCATCTTCAGTTGAGTCCCTTTTCAGTTCCAAATCCAATTCTCCCCTTGAATTTGTGCCTTCTTCTGAAACAAAATCATCAGGCTCATCGCAGGATAATTCAACAGTAGCTACTTTCCTTTCTAAGAGAGTACGTTTTTCATCAAAAACGACGTCTTTTCCTTCAATGATTTCTTCATTTTCAGGACACCATAACCTGTAGCCATTGTGACAGTAGCCAACCAAGTATAACTTCCTTGAACGGCTTTCAAATTTTCCTCCACTTAGCTGCTTTGGAGTGTGCAGATATGCTAGTGAGCCAAATACCTTTAGTTTGCTCACATCTGGTTTTTGTCCATACCATAGTGAAGCTGGAACGCAGTCTGGAAGAGCTGCAGTGGGACTTCTGTTGATCAAGTATACAGCTGTTTTCACTGCTTCAACCCATAATTTCTTTGGAAGCCCTGAGCTCAAAAGCATGCACCTAGCTTTGTCAAGAATGGTTCTATTCATCCTTTCAGCTACCCCGTTTTGTTCAGGAGTATAACTGATAGTGTACTCACATTGTATTCCTTGCTCCTCGAAGTATTTTTGCATTTCATGTGAAATATATTCACCTCCTCTATCACACCTGAACCGACTTATTTTGGTTTTGAAATGTGCTGAAGCCATCGCTTCGAATATCTTAAAATACTTGAAAGTATCACTCTTCTTCTCTAGGGGATAAAAGGCTGTGAAATGACTATAGTCATCAATAAATGTTATACCATACCTTTTTCCATCATGAGATTCTGGAGATATTGGTCCCATTAAGTCGCTGTGAATTAGTTCCAGTGGTCTGGCTGCTCGCTTCCTGGTCTGATTGTGTGGGAGTTTAGTTAGTTTTCCTTCCACACAGGGTTCACACAGTTTCTTGGCGTTGATTTCCTTTATTCCATCCACCATGGATTGAAGTTTTTTTAGCCCTCCTTGGTTTATGTGACCGTACCTTTCATGCCACAATCTCTTACTTTCAGCTGTCAAGTATGCCCTTTCCTTGCTAGTCTGAAATGTTAACTTATATAATTTATTTACTCGATAAGCAACTGCAACTTTGACTTTACCTTTAAATATTGTTGCTTGCCCCTTTTCAAATATGATTTTGAATCCATTCATTTCCAGTCTCCTAACTGGTACAATAAATCAGTCATCATGGTAAATCAGGTACAAAGAGAATGTTAGGAATTGTGATAGAGCTCCATTTCCCATCGACAGATGCAAAAAGTTTCATTGTTCCTCTTTGGGTAGATGTAAGCGATTGTCCAGATTTAGCTACCTGGATTTTTACTGGATTTATTTTCACACTTTCCTGAAATAAATCATACTGATAAGACATATGATCTGACGCTCCAGAATCAAGCCACCAAATGACTTCACTCTCTGCTGCTTCTCCATTAGCAAACAATGAATTAGCAACCGCTGAAAAACAAAAATTAGTTTCCTCTTCTGTAGCAGTGTGTACCTCACTTTTCTGTGCTCCAGAGTTCTGTTGAGATTTCCGAGGACTGGGACAATCCTTCCTAAAATGACCAAATCCTCCACAGTTATGACACCAGAAACTAGAATTTCCAGTATTATCATTAGTACTGTTTCTAATGGGTACCTTATTAATTGGAGCTGAAGACCCAGGTCTGCTCGGATGCCGCTGGTTTAGATAATTTGTTTTCCCTTTATTATATTTCCATTGGTTACCTTGCTGGTTAGCTTGAAATGCTGTGGTTGAGTCATTCTTCGTTGGTTTGGTCTTCCCTTGAAGTTTCCTCTTCGATTCTTCATCAAGCAGTCTATTTTTAACAAATGGTAGGGTTAGATTTTCACCATTAGCAGACAAGGTTTCTATTGCTGTGACCACCATACTGTACTCCGAAGGTAATGTCAGCAACAAATGACAAATAATGCTGACTTCATCTGTATCACCTCCTGCTGATTTTAAGTTACGAATTTCCTTATCAAATTTTAGAAAATGTTCTTCTAATGTTTCGGTGTTAGGGTTATGGCGCATTGACAGTAATGCCTTCCTCGAACTGAGTTGGTTGGCAATCCATTTCTTTTGAAACGTATTTTCCAAAGTTTTCCAGACTTCATAAGCTGTATTTTTTCCTCGACAATATTCCAAGTAACTGTCTGCTATTGCACTTACAATAAGACGAATACAGAATTTATCTCTTTGTCTAAGGCGATCATTGGCTGCTTCACGGGTTGATTTAGCTTGAGCTGTCTCACCATCAACGGGTTGATGATATTGCACTTCCTCAGTAACGTGATTTAAAAGGTTCTTCTCATCCAGTAGGACCTCAAGCCGAAATCTCCAATTATCATAGTTCTTACCATCAAAAAGTGGAATGTGGTATCTTTCATCATTTAGCCTTTGTCTCTCTTCCTCTGCCATAATTTTTTCTTCTTGGTATCAACTTATTTTTAATATAACCTTTCAAAACTTCCAGTATTACAAGTAAATTTAGTTTAAATAAATTTAAATCAATTAGACTTTACCTGGGCCTATAACCTGTTAAATATTCCGTTCACCGTTTTACTTTAACTTCCAGATTATGTTCATATACACTTAAGTAAGCAGAGTTCAATTAATAAAACAAGACATATAACCTTTTTTATTCTGTTACAAGTACATACACTGTATAAAAACATATGGCCAATGCCAACTAAATTGAAAATAATAATAACAGGTTAAATTGCTATCTCAACATATTCATTATTGTTATACAATTCGTCATGATCTCGCTTTACAATGGTTTTTTTTACGAAATCGACCGTTTGAGTCGAAAAAACGGCCTAAAAAGAATTTTATAGATTTTGAAGAGGCCAACAAGGCCCGGTAAGACCATTCCTTGGCAGGCGTCGCGTTCTGGGATTTTTAAACCATATGTTTTTTTTTAACATTACAATACGTTTAATTAATCCAATCTTCAATTGTGGCTGACCACCAATTTTAAATTATTTTTAAATAATTTATTTTTTGAAGAGAAAAGATTTGGCTCCGCCGGGAGTCGAACCCGGGTCTCCTGCGTTACATGCGAGGATGCTAACCGCTACACCACAGAGCTCGGCTCAAGGCAGAGCAAATCCTTCCTCTTCACTGATACCTACTCCCCCTATCTCACAAGTTTTGCGAGTAGTAGCGGGAGGTGGACAAATTTTGTCCAATTTATGATATTCATTGACTTAAGTCAATTTTTTAAATTATTTTAATTAATCCAATCTTCAATTGTGGCTGACCACCAATTTTAAATTATTTTTAAATAATTTATTTTTTGAAGAGAAAAGATTTGGCTCCGCCGGGAGTCGAACCCGGGTCTCCTGCGTTACATGCGAGGATGCTAACCGCTACACCACAGAGCTCGGCTCAAGGCAGAGCAAATCCTTCCTCTTCACTGATACCTACTCCCCCTATCTCACAAGTTTTGCGAGTAGTAGCGGGAGGTGGACAAATTTTGTCCAATTTATGATATTTATTGACTTAAGTCAATTTTTTAAATTATTTTAATTAATCCAATCTTCAATTGTGGCTGACCACCAATTTTAAATTATTTTTAAATAATTTATTTTTTGAAGAGAAAAGATTTTGGCTCCGCCGGGAGTCGAACCCGGGTCTCCTGCGTTACATGCGAGGATGCTAACCGCTACACCACAGAGCTCGGCTCAAGGCAGAGCAAATCCTTCCTCTTCACTGATACCTACTCCCCCTATCTCACAAGTTTTGCGAGTAGTAGCGGGAGGTGGACAAATTTTGTCCAATTTATGATATTTATTGACTTAAGTCAATTTTTTAAATTATTTTAATTAATCCAATCTTCAATTGTGGCTGACCACCAATTTTAAATTATTTTTAAATAATTTATTTTTTGAAGAGAAAAGATTTGGCTCCGCCGGGAGTCGAACCCGGGTCTCCTGCGTTACATGCGAGGATGCTAACCGCTACACCACAGAGCTCGGCTCAAGGCAGAGCAAATCCTTCCTCTTCACTGATACCTACTCCCCCTATCTCACAAGTTTTGCGAGTAGTAGCGGGAGGTGGACAAATTTTGTCCAATTTATGATATTTATTGACTTAAGTCAATTTTTTAAATTATTTTAATTAATCCAATCTTCAATTGTGGCTGACCACCAATTTTAAATTATTTTTAAATAATTTATTTTTTGAAGAGAAAAGATTTGGCTCCGCCGGGAGTCGAACCCGGGTCTCCTGCGTTACATGCGAGGATGCTAACCGCTACACCACAGAGCTCGGCTCAAGGCAGAGCAAATCCTTCCTCTTCACTGATACCTACTCATACTCAATAAATATCATAAATTGGACAAAATTTGTCCACCTCCCGCTACTACTCGCAAAACTTGTGAGATAGGGGGAGTAGGTATCAGTGAAGAGGAAGGATTTGCTCTGCCTTGAGCCGAGCTCTGTGGTGTAGCGGTTAGCATCCTCGCATGTAACGCAGGAGACCCGGGTTCGACTCCCGGCGGAGCCAAATCTTTTCTCTTCAAAAAATAAATTATTTAAAAATACAATACGTTTATTTACATGTATGGTGAATTTATTTTTTAAAAATGCCTCCTAAGAAGCGAGCTTCAATAGGAGTAGTGAGCTCAAAAGCTAAAAAACAACGTCAAATACGAGCAGCTGAAACTCTCGACGAACATCAAAATAGGATTGAACAACAGAGGCTTAGACAGGGAGAATCGCGGGAAACTGAGTCTGCCCAGGAATACGGGGCCCGCCTTGCGCCACAGAGGCTTAAGCAATCCGATTTGCGAGAAGCTGAAACTGCAGGGCAATATTTCTGTTTGTTTGTTTGTGTAGACGTTAGAAAATTAGATTAGAAAAATGAAATTCCCCGGGTGAAACCGGGACATACAGCTAGTTTTATATAATATTGTAATGTTAAACAAAAAAAAAATAAAAAAAACATATGGTTTAAGAGTCATAGACCTTTTGCTGGAACAAACTAACAGATGGAGCGAACTGTCATAGCAGTGTTTGTGACTGCGATGTTCGAGTACCATCCACGCTGTTCCACAAGGTTCTAGACCATCTCCTTACGACTATATACAATGAGCGATTGAGTGGATAGTCTTAATCTTGATTGTGAAGTCTAAGCCATATGATTATTTGTGTTACAAAGTAATAATTTTTGTAACCTGTTCTAATATTTGTGTACTAGCATTCCCCGTCGCGGCTTTACCCGCGAGACTCTAAAATCAATTCTGTGATCATTATTATGGTATTAATTTAATATAATATGTTAACTGATGTTAGAGTTAAACCCCTTAGGGGTTACATTTTTGAACTTCCTTTCTTAGCGGTTACCTAAAATCTAAATTCCGAACTTCAAGTTCTATCATTAGTAGTTTTGCTCTGCATTGATTCTATCAGTCAGGACAAAGCCTCTTATATATATAGAGATAATAGAGATCGAAATAAACACGCACCATCCCCAATCATGGGAATCACAGTGTGCATAATTTAATTACCACTAATATTTGAATAATCAGTAGCCATATTTTATGTCAATGTCTATTTTAATAATATTTTGACGTTAAATCGATATTCAAATAAAAAACATATGGTTTAAAATCTCAAAAATATATTTACGTTAGAGTTAAACGACAATTTCGCAATTTAAGCCCCTTGGGGGTTACATTTTGAAATTCCTTTCTAAGTGGTTACCTAAATCGCGTTTAAAATCTAAATTCCGAACTTCAAGTTTCTATCATTAGTAGTTTTTGCTCTGCATTGATTCTGTCAGTCAGGACAAAACCTCTTATATATAGAGAGATTTATAATTCCTGTAAATTGATGCATTGATGATTCTATATTTTCGTTGAATGAATATTGTTAACCCACAGAAGTGTTACAATATAATAGTTGAAAATAAAACCGTTCATTTTATGGGGGGCTCCATATCCTAGAATAAAAGCTAATTCAATTGAAAAAACCAAACTATTTATAGGAACATTGCTTTAGTTTTCACTACTGACCACACAAACAAAATCCATGTTATTAAAAATGAAATAAAAGCATTTTATGAAGAATTATTAAAGATAAACACATTTATTGTTGATGCTTGTTAAGGCTTTAAGGTGTAAAACCCTTAAGGTGCCTTTACACCTTACGAACTTTACCTTCGAACAACCTTCGTGAAGCCTTCACGTCGACTGTTCGGCTGTTCTAGGTACTTCATCTGTTCGCCTGGGTTCGGGGGTAGCGCTAGTGTCACTTTTGATTTGGGTTTTTCTAAGTGACAGGAGTTGTTTGTGATACTAGTGTAATTTTTGATACGTTGTAATTCGTCTCCTATTTTTTTATTTTACAGATTATATAAAATATATTGATAAAGGAGATCTTTTCTTTATCATAAGCTAGCTTGGGGTGCGTCAGCCATATTGGTTCGCTTAACGTCAGGTGAAGTATAAAAGGCTGTTCGCTTCACGTCGGTACGGCAAGGTTCGAAGGAGAACTTGTTCGAAGGTAAAGAAGTTCGTAAGGTGTAAAGGCACCTTTAGGGTCATCAACACTTGAAATCACCTTCAAATGCAATAAATAAATACTTAGCACATTTTTATTTCCATCACTAACTAAAATAATTATCTGAAAATAGATTATGTACACAGATAAAATATATCCTCATGCAATATGGATAAGGAAAGGCGAAAGAAAAATATTTACAACAAAAAGTTTCTTAAAACTTATTTATTAGTGCAAATAGATGATTTATACAGAGTTAAAGGGACTTATATACAAAATCTTTCACAAAATTATTATTTAATTTCACAATTCACATACAGCTCATAATCAAATTACAGTTTTGTTATTAACTTTCAAACAATTGGATGCACAAAAATTAAGATGAGACTAATTACATACTCGTGTCAAATTGCAGACGCTTAGGAAGAATCGCTGAAACAAAAAAGAATTCATTATTACTTTATTTATAGTAATAAAAAAAATTGATAAACAAGCAAGATCTATATATTTTGAAAAAAATTTATTGGTTAATTTTAAAATGGTATTTGAGAAATATAAAGCTTTGTTCTGGAACTGATCAATAATATCTTAAATCTTTCTAAATGTTTATATCCTACATCTTTACACAAATAAATGTGCAATGTACACATAGATAAATGTGCAAATTAATGCATACAGACAATGATATGGAAATCTAATTCCAATGGTAATTTTTGTATGATGCTGTCACTGTATGATGTCTTAAGGTTACCTGAGCTCCTTTTGTTTCCACGTGATTGATGAAGATATTTTACTCAATTATTTTATATTTAGGTATATTAAATCTTAAATAATTAGATCTAATTCTTGTAATGTAAATAAGTAAATGCATTGTAATGGAATTATTATTATTTTCACTTATGGACCAGGGTCTCCACTGTGTACTCTAAACAACTGAGTTACGATATGTACGGTAAATCGGATGGTTAGAACACGCAACAGAGATGTGTAGACCCAGGTTCAATCCTGGTCATGGCCAATCTTTATATTAATTTTACGCCTCTTGCACCATTTAATTGATAGAGATACGAATTTATGAATGAAAAATTTAGTTCGAGCTCCAGACTACCAGGAAGCGCTAGGGTGCGTTTCACTCAATGTTTATTGTTCATTCATCCTCATGTTTATTGTAAAGGTTATATATTTGTTCAGCTGTTCTTTTTAAATTACTAAAATATTAAGCGAAAATAATTAGTTTCTCCTTTGCTTTCAAAATAAAATAATGATTTTACATCTCTGCAATCAACTAAAAAACCAACTGGATTCCTTAAAAAATTAGTTTTCTCATAAGAAGGCAGTATAAAAGTATTCACTGATCAGCACATTACATTTAATCAAAATATATTATATACCTAAGTAAATTTAATGCAGTATGAGTGAACATTTCTTAGTAGTACATTGAGCGAATAAAATTAGACATAAAAAGAGATGAATTGACTATATATAAATCGAAAATGAAAAGTTTGAAGTGTTTTTATTGTATTTATGAAAAAGAAGTTGGTTTGGTTACTACGTATGATGAGCATTCCAGTTGACAAAACATCTAACTCCAATAACAGCATTCAAGATTTTATCATCCCTCATAGTTCAAGATAAAAAGAAATATGATGAAACAATTGTGCCTTCAAGAAATTTTGGTTTTCACTTTGTAATAGTAGTAAGATTCGAGAAATGCAGAAACCGTCTAAATTACGGAGGGATATCTTACGGGAGGTTGAAATGTAAGAAAGGTCTTAAAACAATGTTTCTATGAATCTTCGGTAGCTTCTATACTTCTGGATCAATTAGGACCATCATAGTAGTCGGCGCTTAAGTTTTACTCAAAATATAATTTTTACTTTCACTTACCTGTATATGAAATATATAGTAAGTGGAAGTATTGCGATCGTGAAAAAAATCGACTTCCGGTTTTCAACGGAAATACACGTTTTGGGGTCCCTGAGTCGAAATGACCAAGTCCCGCGAAATGGTCTGTGTGTGTGTGTGTGTGTGTCTGTGTGTGTGTGTGAACAGACTAGCTCAAAAACTATAAACCGTGCGATCCTGAAATTGGGTATTTAGTGTAGGTATATGCCCGCGATGTGACAGCATAAATTTCATCAAAATTACTTAAAGGGAGGGGGTACTTTACTTAATATCTTTTTAGGTTTTTTTCGATTTTCTCAAAAACGGCTCTAACGATTTTGATTAAACTGAGTATTTCATCTATTTATATGCCCGAGATATGACTGTAAAAAATTCATCAAAATTGATTAACCGGAGGGGGGACTTTACTTAATAAATTTTGTAACATTTTCACGTGTTTTTTTTTATTTACTCTAAATCGGCTTTAACGATTTTGATCAAACTGGGTATTTGAAGTATTTATATGCCCGAGATATGACTGTAAAAATTTCATCAAAATTGATTAACCGGAGGGGGGAGTTTACTTAATAAATTTTGTAACATTTTCACGTGGTTTTTTGATTTTCTCAAAAACGGCTCTAACGATTTTGATTAAACTGAGTATTTGATCTATTTATATGCCCGAGATATGTCTGTAAAAATTTCATCAAAATTGATCAACCGCAGGGGGCACTTTACTTAATAAATTTTGTATCATTTTTACGTGCTTTTTTTATTTACTCAAAAACGGCGTTCTCGATTGTGACCAAACTGGGTATTTGATGTATGTATATGCCAAATATGTGATAGCCAACATTTCATCAAAATTGATCAACCGAAGGGGGGACTTTACTTAATAAATTTTGTATCATTTTCACGGGGTTTTTTATTTACTCAATAACGGCTTTAACGATTAATAAAAATAAGATATGAATGTAGAAAAATGTGTGACTTTGAGAAATGATATTTAACAAAACACGTCAATTTCTTATCTAAGTAAGTTGGTAAGTGAAAGTTGTGTGTTGCGCGCACGCACCAGATTTTTTTAACTGAGATACCAGATTTTTCAACTATAATCTCATAACTTATTATCAGTTGACTACTTGGAATGGGCTTATAGGATTCAGAATCACAGAAACCATCAAATGCATAACTCGACAAAGTTGCAGCAAAATTAATTGTTCACTTACCATTTTCAACACCCTGCAAACTATACAGGGTTCCTTATTTGGGCCGACTCTGCAGAATATTGATACCAAGTTAAAACCGAATTTTCAAGAAGGTTCTAATTTTGTTCTATATTTCCTTTAATTTTAAAGTTTTTCTGTTATTAAAACTACCACACAACTACCGGAGCGAAGCCGGGCACCCTAGCTAGTATATCTATATAACATAACATCTATAACACGCCCAGAGATGTGCAGAACCAGGTTCAATCCTGGTCATGGCCAATCTTTTCCCTTTAGATCAAAATATTTTATTAATCAATATATATTATAAAGCAAAGTGTACAATGTGCGTGCCGAAAAGGATCAAAAACGACTCAACGCACGTTTAAGAGAGTTATGTCAGCGTGTTGCTATAAAACCCATAACGGAGAAGAAGGTTTCTGTTTTTCTCTTAAGGGTGTACAATTGAAGAGAAAAGGACAGGAATTTTAAGACTCTCACACCATTTAATTAGCCTATCTGAGATTGAGATACGAGGTTATGAATGAAAAATGTAGTTCGAGCTCCAGGCTACCAGGAAGCGCTAGGGTGCGTTTTACTCAATGTTTATTGTTCATTCATTCCGTTCAGTTTGTAAAGGTTAAATATTTTTTCAGCTGTTCTTTTGAAATTACTTTTAAAATTGTTTCACCATTTCTTTCTAAATAAAATAATTATTTTACATATCTGCAATCAATTAGAAAACCGACTGAATACATTACAAAATTAATTTTCTCATAAGGTTAATTGATTTACACATTATATTTAATCAATATATAACATCTACTTAAGTAAATTTAATGCAATATGACTGAACATTTTTTAGTAGTACAGTGAGCGAAATAAACAGACATAAAGCAAAAAAGAAGAGCTGAATTGACTGATTATAAATTGAAAATAAAAAGTTTGAAATGTTCTTATTGTATGCAATTATGAAAAATGGTTTTATTACTATGTATGATGAGCATTCCAGTTGATAAAATGACTAACTCCAATTACAGCATTTTTTCAATAAGATTTTATCACCCCTCATAGTTCAGGATAAAAAGAAATATAGGAAATATAGAAATATAGGATTCAGAATCACAGAAACCATCAAAAACGATGCATGACTCGACAAAGTTGCAGCAAAATTAATTGTTTATTCGCCATTTTCAACCCCCTTTAAAGTATAAAGGGTTCCTTATTTGGGCGGACTCTGCAGATCTCGAATTTTATTATTGATAATATGTTAAAAGTTTCAAGAAACTGCTAATTTTGTTCTATATTTCCTTTAATTGTAAAGTCTTTCTGTTATTGAAACTACCACACAACTACCGGAGCGAAGCCGGGCACCATAGCTAGTGACCAATAAATTTAATATGCGCATCTTGGAACAACAAAACATCTATAAAGAACTTTTATAATGTAATATTTGAAGTTTTATTATAGTATCCAAATAATCTTTTAGAAATATTAACAGTTATTCAATTGTTATGATTAAAACATGTGGAGATTCCTTCCATAACAATTTGTACCTTTTTCCTATTTAATAGGAGGTGTGGCTATTAAATAACGAGACTGACGCTGTAAAAAATTTTATTTTTATTTCATACATTTTTACTTATTATCACCTTCAATATACACCCCTCCTCTATCCCTACAACGCTCCATGCGAATCTTCCATTGTTCGAAACAGTGCTGGAAGTCTTTTTCTGTCAGCTCCTTCAGGACGCGTGCCGCTTTCTCTTTCACAGCTTCAACAGACTCAAATCTTGTTCCTTTTATTGCAGATTTCACCTTAGGAAACAGATAGAAGTCGCACGGCGCAAGATCCGGCGAATAAGGCGGATGGTCTAACTCTGGGATGCTGAATTTGGTTAGAAACCTCTTAACAGACAATGCGGAATGAGCCGGCGCATTGTCTTGGTGGAGAACCCATGACATGTCCTTCCACAATTCAGGTCGTACGGATTCTTTATCAATTCGTACAGTTTCAGCAATCGCACGAATACTTAACCGACGGTCAGATCGAATCAGATTACCGTGAATCATCTTGAACGTCTTCTCGGCCATCTTGAAAACGCTTAAACAACTCAAAAACACGTGCACGCGATAAACATTCATTGCCATACACTTCTTTCAATAAATTATAAGTTTCAGTAGCGGTTTTTCCAAGTTTCACATGAAATTTCACAACAATTCGTTGCTCTACTGTTACACTTAACATTTTTCCGGCGAAACAAAAAAACAACTCTAATGCGAACGAAGGCTATGGCTGTACTGATTTGTTTACAGAAGCGAGAGGCACTACATTCGAAAGAGAAGGCTTCACGATAACAGCTGTTGTTTGCTGGTGTTTGGCGCATGCGCACTTCTTCTGTAGCAGCGTCAGTATCGTTATTTAATAGCCACACCTCGTACATAAATATTTAATACTTAGAAATAATTAACAATAGAATTAATATATGGAGTCAAGAAAAATATTTCCGCGATCGTTCAATTAAGTAAATGCCTAATAGTTGTTCTAGATTATACTCTTGCATCTTTCTTTAATAAATAAACTATGTAAAAATTTAATTATGGGTATAGTGGCTGTTAACCGTGTTGGAGCAATCACCAGGACAATCTCATCTTTACCATTTATTGCTTATTTACAACGTTTCGGCTATGTCGCCATTTTCAAGTCTAAAAATTAGTTTAATTCATTAAACATTATTAAATAACAAAACTTCAAATAAGTATAATGAATAACAATATTAAAATTGTAAAAATCTTTTTCCTTAAAAAAGGAAGCACTATTCAATAATTTAACCATTTACTAGCAAAATTGCTTAAGAATGTATTTTCAATTAGAATCTTTTTTTTTTTAAATATAATTCAAAAATGCAATTTAAAAAAAAAATATTAGGTTCATATAATAAATAATTACATTAAAATACAATAAATTAAAAATTAAAATACCTCAAACAAAAAATACCTAATTTTTTGCTAGTAAATGGTTAAATTATTGAATAGTGCTTCCTTCTTTAAGGAAAAAGATTTTTACAATTTTAATATTGTTATTCATTATATTTGAAGTTTTGTTATTTAATAATGTTTAATGAATTAAACTAATTTTTAGACTTGAAAATGGCGACATAGCCGAAACGTTGTAAATAAGCAATAAATGGTAAAGATGAGATTGTCCTGGTGATTGCTCCAATTCGGTTAACAGCCACTATACCCATAATATAAATATCCCAGGAAATAAAGAAACCAATTATATATTGGATATAATTAAAAATAAAAATTTAATTATTTAATTTATTGCTAATGCTTACCTCCAGTTTGTGATTCAATGAGTTTTCGTTTGGATCCTGGTTTCGCTAACGTTGGCACGAGGCTACTCGGCAAAGGAAGTTGGGATCCAGGGGCAGGAGCTGGCTTATTACTGAAAGGAAAAAAATATTAATTTTACTAAGAATAAAAAAAAACAATGAAAAAAATGCATACTATACAAAACAAATTAAATTATCTGATTCATAGCAACATATAAATAAGCTGGTTTGTTTCAACAAACTGATTTCAGAAACTAACACAGTCATATTTGAAAAATGTAAAAGTATATCTATCATACCAGTGAATAAGTTGAATGAGTGATTATCCAAAAAAACAGTTTTTGAGTTCTAACACCTTCTTGCCGACGTGCGATATAATGAATAAAAAATAAAAAAATTCTACTAATATGAATTTTTTGTATATCTACTGTTCAATTATAGGGGAGAGCAGGGTTGGTTGGCATAGGGGCTAGGTTGGCCATTGGCTTTTAGTTTCCGTCACACCTGTTGTAAAGGCCCCACCATTGTACCATGTGACTCGCTCGACCTCGGGAGTCTTGTCCTGAATTTTCGATCCGAATCTCAACAGTGTAGAGAAGAGTGTGCTTCATTGATTGATTTTACAACATGTAAGTAAATTTTTATATTTTCAGTAAATTTGGTTTAAAGGCATGGAAAAACATTTGACTCCGATTCTGTTCAGATAGCCCCAAACTCCTTTGAAAAACCTAACCTTTCGACTTACCAGTTTCTTGTTTGATTGTTCTCCCCTGTCCTGGCAGCCATCTTTCATATGATCTCTCCTGTGGGGTTAGTTGAATCTCTTCAACTGGGGTTTGTTGGCACAGCAGCAATTCACAAAAGCAAGGTAAACATAAAAAAAGGAGAAACTACCAATTGTCTTTAGTTCCAGCAAGGAGGGTGAGAGCAATTTTTCTTATGTAGAAAGTGACGAAAGTCTAAACTTCTATATTCTTCTATTGTCATTCTATTTTCCCTTAAAAGCTGTTAAAAAGTGATTCAAAATTATTATACCATTATAGTGCATCTTTTAATAACAATAATATGTGTCAGGCAGTACTTGAATGAGATGGCAAAACAACCCCACCTTCTAGGCCAACCTGCCCCACACTGGGGGGTTAATTGGCATACTCTGGATTGACAAATTCTTCAATTTCCTATGATCTTGGTATCAAATATTATGTGGTGAAAAAAATACTTGACGTACTCTAATACTTGGAGTTTACAGTGGTATCAGCCCTATTGGGATTATAATAACAAGAACGACTCAACAATCAAAAAAGTGAAAACTATTGCCAACCAACCCTGCTCTCCCCTATACTTATTTTTAAAATCTAATCCAAATAAGAAATGAACGTTTCATTTCAAACATTTAAATAGCCTTTTTTATTTTTAATAAAATTTTGTTAACCATTCCATTGATATGCTAAGTTCAATTATATTATATTAGTCCTGTTATTGAAGTAAAATTTTATAACGATAGGTTAAAATTTTATATTTGAGTATACCTGAAATATGGCATTTGAAGAGCTTGTGAACATGTAATCCTTTTCAAAGGATTAATTGTAAGTAGCGATTGGAGCAAATCTAATAAATCATCTCCCGCAGCGGTGAATATATCTTTCAACGATGTTCCAGGAAACGTTTTGAACTGTATATAATCCTGAAGAGAAGTCATTCCCTAAAAGATAAAAAATTGTTTAAAGACATTGTTATTTTAAGAAATAAAATAAAATATATATAAAGAAAATGCTGTTTGTTGATTTGATTAAAAATAATTATCACTCACTAAGTGATACGATACTACATAAACAAGAACAATAAGAAATATTGATCAGAAAATACCATTCACCTTTTAGAAGGAAAATTTTAATGCTTTATTTCAATCGTTCAAATTTATTTTTTTATATTCCGTATTAATTATGTTGTTTAAAATATTTGGGCCTAGTACTTGTATATTAAGGATTTTATTAAAAGTTTTCACCTCAGGATGATAACATACAGCAACTAGTTGACACCGGAGCACTTGGAAAAAATTATGATTTGAAATTAGACTCTTCCAGCTCCACCAAGGCTGTTTTTATTTTTATACATTATTTGTAAGCCAAAATTTCTAATGCATTTAGGAACGAAACATATTCTGTTGCTAAAAGTTGATAACAATATTCTTTGGGGTCACCTGTGGTATAGTGGTTAGCGTAGCAACCTAAAATATTAAAGTCCCGAGCCTGTACGATGTCAGGTACTCGTTAAAGATCCCTATCCTATACCAGGATAGGCAAAATTTAGGACTCCAACTGTAGCATCGTCAGATTAGCATTAGTGGCATAAAGTGACTTTAAACAAACAAACAAACCTTTCTTCACCTAATATTGTTGACTCAAAATATATCAAGGAAAATATTTAAATATTTAAAGAAGTATTACTAAAAAATTATTATTATTTTTAACTGTGTAATTTTTACTAAAAAATAATCAGGATATGATTTTTTTCACTTAAGATCAAAAATAAAAATTATAGAATGATTTTTAAAAATTACTGGTAAAAATTTTGATCAGATTTGATAGTTATTTTATTTCAATTATTCCTTTCAAATCCTGACTAAAAATGTTCTGAAAAAAACAAAAACATTACCGGCCATGTTGTTTCATTTGGTGTACCCAGCGTATGAAATATTCTTGTAAGTTGATCTAAATCTGATTCACCAGGAAGGAAAGGAACTCGAAGCAACAACTCGGCAATAATGCACCCGACTGCCCACATATCAACACCGGTCGAGTACATCCTCGCACCAAACAGTAATTCTGGTGATCTGAAGCAGATATTTGGTGAAACATAAATATAAGCTCATGATGAATGGATGAAATAGAAAAATAACAAATAAATATATGAATAAAAAGCTAAATTAAATAATTGTAACCAAAGCAAGTAAATACACGTTCATAATCCCATGATGATTATCTTTAAATATAATTATCAAAGCTGTTGCAAGTCAGTGGTTTAACTCATTTTCCTAAATACTTAGTTAAACATTATGAATAAGCCATCATTTTGAAGTTAAAACTCGAATATCTAGAGATTTTCCTGCGTTGTTAAATACAGAAATTTCAGAACAACTTTCTGTTCCACAGTTGTTCCAGCCCCCTGAAGCGGCTTAGGGTGTGGCATATTTTGACAGGTTATGTGACTGTGATATTAACCAATCCTATTTGCAGTTAAAAAGGACCTTGAATTTCTCTATTTAATCCCAGTTCCCAACTTCCATTCGCTCAAAAGAGTGCTTTTGAAATGAGATTGGAGCCACACAAAATGTCGTCACATCCCTTGAAGCCGCAATTCAAAATTTAATCTAATAAAAAAAATCTGTACATCTACAATCCATGAAAGGTCTCGGGTTCATTAATGTGTAAGGAAGTATCGTTTCTTGGTCAGCGGTAGTGCAAGGTATTGATTTCTCCGTGATCATGCTCAACTGTCAGGTTCCCCCCCTTAATTTTTTGACCCTCCGGCGGGCACGCTACGGCATTTGGACCACAATCTGAACATTTTTCAAAATATTAGGAATACTAATTGAAAGCTGAGTTGTTTACCGACAAGTTCTGGCAGGATTAGACAGTCGTGCCAACCGTCTTCCAGTTTAACTCAGTAGTTATATTGTCTTATTTGCAGCAGGTCAGCAAGTGCGGTCTAAACACCGCGGCGCGCCCTTTCGTGTTACAGGTTCAGACAATCTCTGCTGAATTATTTGATCGTTTTCTGCGCTTTCTACACAGATTAAAATACAAGTATTTTGGTTTTTACGTTGTCTAATATTGTTGGAATTATTTTCCTACATACTATTATTTTTAGTCTTGTTTTAGTAAATTAGTAAATCGTGAAATTTAGCTGTGTATTTGAATATTTTCCTTTAAAACCTTGACCTATACCTCTACTGTGAAGAAGCCCTGATGACGACCTAAAATTTGGGTCGAAACATTGACAAAAATAAAACATGTGATACATATTAGTCCTATTTATTCTGACCGCACCCCCAACCATTTCCTCTTCATTATAACAACGGTCAATCATCTTCCATCATTATTCCTAGTTCATATGAAGTAGGCGCACCCGCCGGAGGGTTAATTAAGAGTCTCCATATTTTAGAGGCTGGGTTTGCAGCAGGAGGGTCTCTCCGGCCACCGAGATGATCTTTGACAGAATATTAAAGATATCCTGCGCCAAGCACAGCAACTCAATGCCTTAACAAAGTGCTACCCCGCTCCCTTAATGTAATAAACCTTTTATTATTTTGTAAATATTTAATTTCAAAAGATAACTATTATAGAAAACACAATAGAAAAATTATGGAGAACCACACAATATTTAATTTTCGAAAGTCAATGGTATTTCAACAACTTCACAATGATTGACTGTAATCAATCATTGGTAATGAATGATTACCTGTACCACCTGGTAACAACTTGATGGGTATAAATTCTGTTGGGAGATCCATAGAATTTTGCCAATCCAAAATCTCCTATCTTCAAGATTCCTTCGCTATTTATAAGCAGGTTATTAGGTTTTAAATCCTGAAACAGACATAGAGTTCAAGCGAAGGGACATGTAGCTCTTGAAATTTTATTAGAATTAGAAATCAGGCAACAGTCAAAGAATCATAACTATTAATTACAATTTTTTTTAATGGTTATTTGGGAAAATAACAAGCTATGGTACCAGTTCACAATTAATACTACTACATGGTGGCTTGGCTAGGAGAAATAATTCTGGGAATAGCTGAAAATTGGCGAAATCGAAGACAGGAATGTCCTTGATTAATTACAGTTTAAAGTTACATTACATTGGGTTATTAGGGATATTACTGCGTACAAAACACATAAGTTGACTGCCATTCATCCAAGAGGAGTACAATCAATTGATAAGGTGTAATGAATGTATTTATATTAAATATTGGTTGTCTCAGTCACCAATGCTTTCGCATACCTTTTAGCTACTCTGTGCTACCTTCAAATTTATCTCGACATCATGATGTTGGAGTGATACTTGCTACAAGGGTTAGTCAAATATAATGTGGATTATTTTTTTTTAGGTAATAAGTAGGTTATGGCTGGACTCTCAATGCAGTTTGGTAAAAAAATGCTGTAATGCGCTCAAAAGCTATTGGGCTAAAAAGCCACAAAAAATTAGGTCATTGTTATCTTGCCAGGACAAGTCTGGCAGCCGAAAACATTTAAGCCTTTCGTGACCTAATTGAAGTTACCTAAGTTCTTTAGAGAAATCCAAACTGTTTGTACTAAATTCTCCAAATTTCGCTGTGGTTCTTTGATATAAGGTGTGAACACCTGTCCACATTAAAATTGCATAACAGCCCATCTGTAGATATGTTCTTTATTGTTATAAAAATCGTTTTGATCGTCTTGATTGGTTTTCACGAAATCGAACGTTTAAGTCGATAAAAGTCTCACTTTATAAATTTTATAAATTAAAAAATGAAACTCTCTGGGTGAAACCAGTATATACAGCTAGTAAATAATAAACATGGCATGAAAATAAATAATATTTTATATAAAAAGAAAGAACTATCATTAATATTGGATTAGTAAATTTAAGTCATGTACTCTATGCAGAATCCAATTGTCATGTAGATATTCGAGTCCCAAGAGAGTCATCAGCGTATATTTTTTCACATGGGCGGGAGAAAGTACAATAGTCGTGTCTTTGACAATAACTTCCAAATCAGTATCCATAAAGTCAAACACCAACGAAACATTAGACTTGTAACCAAAAACATCTGAAATTGAAAATACAATATTACGTGGCTATAAAAGAGAATGATTATAAGTTTAAAAAAAAAATTGCATTATTATTTACCTAATAAACCAATTATATTGGGATGTTTCAATTCTTGGAGCAGCTTTATCTCCCTGAGTGCTGTCCTGTTAATTCCATCTCTCGCTTCAGCTTTGCTCCCAACTTTAATCTAAATAATTTTCATTAATACAGTTGAAATATGTTAACAACACTCAAGTAATAATTTTCTTACCTTCTTAACGGCAACAATAATGTCTGTTTCCACATCTTTGGCTTTGTATACGGTAGCGAACTAGGGAAAAAAAAAACATTGACAACTCCTAACAAGTGGATGTGATTTATTAGATAAATAAATCTAATGAGCAGTACCTGTCCTTCACCTAAAAATTCGATTTTTTCATATCGGCGCCACTTATCTTCAAGTTTATATTCCATTGTAAATATATAAAATTCAATAAATATGTTGACTAACAGGAAAATATAAAAAAAAATTTCCAGAACGAATTAATTAATTATAATATTATTAATACTTGGCCCTTATAAATATAAAGACCAGAATTATAAAATAATCAAAACCTCTTATTTTCTATTAGGTACAGGCATAGTTATTTAAAAATAATCGCATTTCCTTTCGGTTCGGTAGCCTATTCATTTATTAAGCCCTAAACAGCACTAATATTTTTTTAATTAAAAAGTTCATTTGAGAGAAAACAAATAATTGCCCATTTCTTAGTTTATATTGACTATCAAGCATGGGTTGTTTACAATTCAAAAAGATACATGTTATATCCAAAGAGGTACAGTTTACAAAGATATCTATTACTTTCAGTAACTTTAAACTTATAAAAAAAAATATTCAGCGAAATATTACACAAGTTATTTATAATTCCATTACACATATGATATCCATAAGAATCATCAAAAATACAAGACTTGTGTACATTTACCCAAGCTCTGCGTTCGTAATATATTATTCGTAACACCAATAATATTTTTAAAGTGAAGGAAACTTTAAAATGCCTTTCAATTACGTGAAGAAATTACATGCTACTGACGAAGTAGACTTTGATATAATCATTGGAGAAGATCTTGATCCACGCAAGATTAATGCATCTCATCAATGTAATCTAAAATTCATTTAATTTAAAACCTATAACTTTATAGAGCAAAGCGATTTCGTAGTTATTTTTTTTTTCCAGCAAGCGTTAACACGTTGTAAACTAACAATGCGCATGTCCTTCCTCCACTTTTTTAATTTCTAAATTTGTATGGCTGATTTTCCCATCCGATTCATCGTGCATTGGAACGGTATCCAGCATTGGTTCTAAAATGAACTAGTCAAATTTTGAATCAAAACAGTGGATGAAGAACATGCGTAGTCTGTAAGTTGAGAACGTGTTTACAACGCTTGTTGGAACAAAGCTTATATACAAGCTCATAAGGACTTTTTTTAATAGCCGTTGATTTATTGATTAAATTCGTTATAAAATACGTTTTAGGAGTTAAATGAGAAGCTATTTTTAACTGTTTTTTTCGAAGCATCTGTCATCTATAGTTTACACAAGTGATCTCTAACTTTTTCAGAATCCGGCGCCGTTTACTTATAAAATTTTTTTCGCGGCACCATATATCTCTGGGCGAAACCTTCGTTTATAATAGTTTTCGAAATTCAGATATGCATTCTTATACCTCTTATGTTTGTAATATTTTTCATTAAATAATATTGTAACGTTAAGGGTCTGGCCACACATGTCCGCACCAGATCCGCACTACAGCATTAATATAAGTTATGTTCAGAATATTTTTAATTTAACTTACATATTACCTTTAGTTATGCCTAAAGGTCAGGCCACACATGTCAGGCACAGGCCACTTTACATGTGTGGCGGACATGTATGGCCTGACCCTAAATCGATAATCAAATAAAAAAACATATGGTTCAAAATCCCAAACCTTTTGTTGGAACGAAGAAGCAGTCGGAACAAACCGTTAGAGCACGTGTATGGGCTTAGATTTTTTTGATGGAGACCTGGAACTTTCCACGAAGATCACGAACCTTCCAGAAGGTTCGTTTTACGACTATATGGGTCATTATCTGAAGATGCGTAGATTTCACTTCCTAAAATTTCATTATTGAAATGTCATAATTTCGGTCTGAAAAAATTCATACGTACTGAGTGGCATATTATTTAACTTTTTAAAAAGTGGCCAGACAGGAGAACCTTTAATTCTTCTTTTAAAAAATTGTGAAAACAATTTCAAAGTGTGAGGGGGTGAGTGAGGTAGTAGTAAACTTTTAGAAGTGAAAGCAAACACGCAAATATTTTAAAGAAATACAATCTTAAAAAAACAATAGAAATACAATAAAAACAATTTCAAATTCAAAAATAGGAAATTCCAAGCTTATAGCCAAAAGTAAGCTCTTTAGTCATAGTTTAGGTATCGTCACCTTTCCATTCAAAAGCGTTCTCAAATTCTTTTGAGAATACAAAGAATGTACGAGTAGTTATTCGCTCCCTCATTTAAGAAATTTTTGAAAAAAAAAAATGAGGGAGTGAAGAATGTGGGAGTGAAATTTTCAAAGTTTTTATTATATTTAAATCGCTGCAAGAAGGTTAAAAATGAAAAAGACTGCAGAATCGAAAACTATGACCACTTTCCATAGAAAAATAATAGTCGAGTGCAAAAATTGCTTGGAAACTACCAGTTTTTTTGAAGTGAAGGAGTGAAGTAGCTATTGACCACAGCCTAGATTTCCCATAATAACCTAAATCTCACAGTGGAGGCAAGCCATCGCAGCCCCTGGTCGGCAGTCAAAACGATCTATGGTCTTTCCTGATTCTTTCCACCCCGAGCTTTGAGCCAGGGTCCCCTCAACGCTCAGACCATCCAACACTTCATGTGAGGGAGTGAAGGAAAAACGTCTGGACATACCATTTTTTATTTTATTTATTGTTACCGGTTACAATAAATGAAACCGCTTATTTTTTCATGGAATCTTGAAGTAATAACTGACTCAACCGATTAATCAATTTAATCAAACAATCAATTATTGGAAGAATACGAATTTTTAAAGTGGCTTGCCAGGATGTCGGACAAGGTGAGGGCGTGAAAAAACAATTACTTTTAATTTTTTTTTACCAAACTATAAATTTAGTTTGGAGCTAAAACATTGCCTCCATGGAACAACAAAAGGAGTGAAATAGTTCCTATTTTATTCTGGTAACTAGCTCTCATTTTAATGGTTGAAAATGGACCGGACATACGATTTACAAATTTTCAGATAATGACCCATATATAAGGAGCGAGTGACTGGGCCAATTAGTCTAAGTCTTAGTCTGTGTCTTGACTGTGAAGCTCAAGCCATATGATTTGTGCTCTATAAAGTTATAATTTTTCTAACCTACTCGAAAATTTACGTTACCTGAGCCACTATTAAAAGCCTTACTCACGTACGTTGCAGAATACTGGTCAATGGCCAGGAACCATTTATGTATTTGGATAAGATTTAAGGAGTAGTGTAGTCAGTGTAAATGGCGTTGGCGACAGAGGAATAGTACTGATGCAGTGGAAAGATGTGGTGAATGCTATAGTAAACTTTATCAATGCAAGCCGTGCTTGTACGAGTATGAGAGACAATTGTATGAGAGACAAGCATTAAGGATGCCTCATTATTAGGTTCGTTGTAAGAAGCTGAAAGAAAGAGGTATTATTGTTTAGAGATCCGGAACTGGAAAGTGGCAACACTGTGTAGAAATGGCAGGGGGTCAAAGATACAGGGGCCTTGTTGAGGTGCAGGGTGTGATAGAAGGGTATTTTGGCTCCGGAGACGATCTGAGGCAGAATAGACAAAATTTATACTCCTGCTCTAGGATTCGAACTCGAGATCATGTTCCAGTGCCTTACCAATAGCTATGTGCCCCGCTCTCATTAAAGGTTTCAGGATCATGAAAAAAAAACGCATCGGTAAAATTACATAGCTTGGCAAGTAAATAAGTTTTATGACTATTTATAATAATAAAAACAATTATTATTATCAACAAAAAGATTAAGGCTGATAATTATCGATTAGTGATATATTTTTTTCCACAGATCCATTTATATTCAAAGTTACCATTGTTATTACTTTGAATTATTTATTATAAAAAAATGTTAAGATTATCAATAGCTATTATTTGATATACATGTTGTGGCAATTACGTTTTACTTTTTTTTTTTTTTTTTACTGGTCCTCCCCTTCCTCGCCTTAGAGACTATACGGGGTTTCCCAGGCCAGGGTATCTTTGTGTTCCCAATCATATGTTGCCATGGGAAACGTTTTACTTTTACTTACACATATATGAGGAAAGTATTACGGTCGTAAAAAATTTCGACTTCTAGTTTTCAACGGAAATACTCGTTTTAGGGTCCCCTGAGTCCAAATAACCAAGTCCCGCAAAATGATCTGTGTGTATGTCTGTGGACAGACTAGCTCAAAAACTATAAATCGTACGAACTTGAAATTGGGTATTTAGTGTATGTATATGCCCGCGATGTGACAGCAAAAAATTCATCAAAATTGGTCAAACGGAGGGGGTACTTTATTTAATAAATTTTGTCTCATTTTTACGCGTTTTGTTTATTTTTTCTCAAAAACGGCTGTAACGATTTGGAACAAACCGGGTATTTGATGGTTATTCGTTATCAAAACAGGTGGATTTCTAATCTTAGTAAGTTCGTAAGTTAAAGTTGTGTGTTGCGCCCTTCGCACCAGTTTCTTTATTCCAAAATCAAAAGAATTTCAAATTATTTAATAATAAAAAAATAATAATAATAATAAAATATTAATAATTATGAATGAAAGGTTACAGAACCGAAATGGGCCTACCTTGGGTCCTGCCAATAGTAAAGGAAATTGAAACATCAATGGCTGACGAAATACAACCTAGCCCTGATGGCCTTCCTTGTTTTGGTTTTAATTCATTCCGTAATGCAGTCACTGAACTCGTCCTGGGCAAGGATAACAGCCGAGTCCAGAATGGTCAAGTATGTTGAGAGAAATGGTCACAAATTTAAAGTAAGTGTTACACAGCTCAGTTCCAACAAGCATTACTAAAGGGAACTGAACTATTGCTCATGCGCGTAATCAGAGTTTGGTTCGAAAGAAATTCCGATCAACGATATATGGAGTAACAGTTCCCGAACCCTTCTGTATTACTTGTTGGAACGAAACTGATGCTCTTAGCTCACATTTCTGTTTATAGGTGCTTACGGTGCAGAGCTTATCCAGCGTAGGAGCTTTGAGGCTAATCAGTGAAATAGCTTGGAAGCAACTCAAGTATCGACAAGTTTATTTTCCTGCATCGTCATGGGGTATATTACTTAAACATACCTACATGGATTACTTTCCTATTTAATTTTTAAAAACTCAGGTAATGTACTAATGTTATTTTATATATTAGAAGGTATGCAGACGACTTTCATAGCAGCAGGTTTTCCAAAACCTAAAACATATCGATATTTTGATCACAAAAAGCACGGATTGGATATTGAAGGTGATATGATTAGCTAATATCAAATTTATTACAATTCTTTATATGTTACTCAGTCGCTTTATGTTTCATTCATTTTATGAATTCTATGTATAACAATGCAGGTATGATTGAAGACTTGCAAGCGATTCCACCGGATTCTATAGTTGTATTTTACTCCTGTTGCCATAATACAACGGGATGTGATCCAACCAGAATTCAATGGAAGTGCATAGCAGATGCAATAGGGGTGAGTTAGACTGCTTATATATGTATGTTTATAAACATATCAAAGATTACATGGATGCTTGTTCTAGCTAACTCAGGTCTGACAAGTAAAATCTGCCCTGTATCAAGGAGCATTTAAACATGCGTCGAACAGATGATCTATGAAAGAAAAAATAGAACGACTGGGTCTGTTTGCGAAGACCACCTCCAGTTACTTTATGACGCAACATCCAGTTAATTTTAGTAAACAGTTACTTCTTTTAAACACTTATTTTGAAACTAGTACTGAAGTGCGGCTTATGCGCCGTTCACTAAGGCACCCTTCAAAGTAAGGCCCGATCTCCACTGAAAAGGACACTTTTGGGGGTTTATTTATCTCTGAAGAGCGAGCCTGAGTCGAAAGCTAGTATCTATTAAAGCCAATCAAGACACTTTTTAACTGAAATAAAGGGGATGGGAGTTCGATAACATCACGGTCACATAACCTCTAGACGTGCACGCCGCTGCGCCGCGCCGCCGCCGCGCCGCGCCGCCGCCGCCGGATGATTTTAACTGCGCCGAGCCGCCGCCGATGAAGGCGGCGCGCCGCATGTGCAACACTAGCAGAGGAGGGTGTTTTTGTGCTTGGCGTTGATATTATTGGCAACAGAGTTTTTCTTTAAGGCCTATTTGCAGACCTTCATAAAGCTACGAGAAAAGTGATCAGCGGATATGAAATGTTTTTAGGACATGTCACATCATACCTCAACCGCCGCATCGCAACAGCAAGAATTGGTTGCAACATGTTGTTTGTATTTTTCTGCGGTGTAATTACCCTAATCGGATTATTATCTGTTCTCGTTATTGTTTAAATGACTGATAAGGAATTCCATAATTTCTTTTATTTACACTCATTTACCACTCAAAAAAAGTAAAACATTGATTTTATTTATTATTAATTTTTTAACGACTACTACCACTTATGCTTTTTACTTAAACAATCATCAGTGCTATATATATCTATTTCATCAGTGCTGTTGTATTCCATCTCAGTGATCCAGTATGTTTCAGATGAATCCTATAATACTCCACCATTTAACCCCTCCCTCCGTCATATCTCCATCTCCTTTCCCATATGACTAATGTTCTTCTAACCTGTCATGTTAACGCCCAGTCCCTTCTAACCCATATTGATGCATTCCAAGATTTTTTTCTCCACAACTTTTACCGTATAATTGCTATCTCCGAAACTTGGTTGAAACACACAATCCTACCCAAGTTAGCCTCCCTAACTACACCCTGCTCCGCCATGATAGAGTGTATAAGACTAGTGGTGGAGTAGGTCTCTTTGTCCACGATAGCCTTAAATAAAAAATTCTCCTTCTTTTCCCCACTTCCCTTTCCCCGCATATTGAATATCTGTTTGCTGAAATATCCACCTCCCCACCTCCGTACTCTTTGGTTTCATCTACCTGCCTCCGAAAGTTACCTTTGATGAAACATTCGAGGCCATCCTTTACAACACGATCTCTTGATATTCCAAAATTTTTCTCTCCGGAGACCTCAACACCAATCTCCAGATACCTTCTAACCAAGCCTATCTTTCAAATATCCTCTATTCCCTTATTTATAGTCCCTTACGACCCGACTCTTTAACACCCAGCACTCCATCACTTGGCTTGTCGTTTATGATCTCGATTCCCTAAAAAACTCCTCGCCTTAACACATTCGGTTCCTTTACAGTCTTCCCACGACCTCATACAATTATCCTATAACCTTCCCATCCTGCTGTTTTCCTCCACAATTGAATCCTTTCGAAACCTTGATTTCCTATCACCTGCAATCCTAGCGCTTGATCTTGAGATGATCCAATAGGACCCCATTTACACCTCAAACGCCATTGACTCCTGGGCGGAAACCCTTACCACTTAAATTCATACCATCCTAGAAGAGACGCAGCTAGAAGAAGATTTTAGGGCACCTGACTTTCTGAAGATTATACTACCATCAAGCTCCTCCGAAATAGCACTCAATCCTTAATATACCGCGCCAAATCTTCCCCCGACTCCAAAGCAAAATGGGTAATTCTCCGCAAACTGTCCTTAGGTAAACCCACTCAAAACCAATCAATTCCATTCTCACTTTGTCTCCAACACCTCCCACCTAAAGGTGTACCTCAGAGTTCCTCTTTGTCCCCCACGCTTTTTTCTATCTGTATCAATGAACTTCCATCCTCCACCCATCGCTGTCAATACCATCTATATGCCGGTGATGCCCAGCTTTATCTCTCCTTTGCCCCGCTGATTCCTACGACGATATCCTAAAAATACAGGAAGATATCGACAGAATATGTGCTTGGGCAAACCTCAACGAATTCACTCTGCAGCCACGCTGCAAGCAGTTGATTGAGGCAGCAGACGAAAGCCACCATGATTGGATCATCCCTTTCTCCTCAAATCAACTTCTGTCGCTCCAAATCTAGTCCTGAACAATTCATCTATCTCATTCCACAATTCTGTCAAAAACCTTGGCGTTACCTTCGATCAATCCCTCTCTTGGAAACCACATATCTCACAAATTTCCCGTCGCACTATCTCTACCCGAAAACAGTTCAACCGTCCTCTCTCATCTTTCCCCACTTTGACTACGGCTGTATGGTGTACAGCGGACTGTCTGGGGCACTCGAAGCCAATCTTAAACACCTAATGAATAATGCAATACGTTTTGTTCCTATACCAGGCCATCAGAACTTAATGACCCTACTATATCCTACAGAGCCTCTAATTTAAATCCTCCAACCAATCCCGCCAAACTAGATCCCGTACGTCCGATATATATCTTCCATCCCATCGAACTTATACATACAAATCCTTCATAATGCAAGCAACATCCCTCTGGAACTCGATCCCCTCCGTTATCCGACACGCTCCATTAACTTCCAGTTTCAAATCGCTCCTCTTCGTGATCTTATTCAACTTCCAATTCAACTGATCACTGAAGGAACACGATGGATCTTTAGAAGTACGAGGGGGGTAAAGAAAGTTCTAAGCCTGATATAAATATCGTACATATACAAATATATTTTCATCTTACATATTTTTATTTTTCAATATAGTCCCCTACAACAGAAACACACTTTTTCCACCGCTTCTCTAACATCTGTAACCCTGGCAAAATTTTTTTTTTAGAAACCTTCCAAAACGACTTTGAGAGCTGAGATCACCTCATCGTCTGACGAAAACACTCTCCCACACAAATGTTTTTTCATATTAGGGAAGAGGTAGAAGTCTGAGGGGGCCTGGTCTGGCGAGTAGGGTGGGTGCGGGAGCAGCTTGGTCGTCTCCGTGGTAACTCTTGATTTGTGGACGGTAGTTTTGTCCTGCAGTAGCAGCACACCTTCGGTGATCTTTCCTCGGCGTTTCTCTTTGATGGTCTCTCGCAGTTTCACGAGGTCTGCATAGTATTGCCCTGTTTATTGTCATGCCATGCTGCAGAAAATGCCAGCAAAACTCCTTCCGAGATTAACGTCGCCTAGATCGGTCATCATCTTCGAGGTTTCCTCGGCCAGCTTTGAAGAGTGTGGCCCACTTTTTGACAGTGGCATACGATGGGGCAGAGTTCCTCAATGTTGCATATGTCTTCAAAATTTTCCCTCGGCCCCATCCCATTTTTTACAAAATATTTTATTACTGCACGGTGCTCAAAATTAGACATTTTTAAAGCGACCTGTAACTCACAACAGTCTGAAAGAAACTGACCTGAATTGAAAGGTGGAATTAGAGAGATAAGAACTTATTATAAGCAAACAATGACCTTTAACCCCATTCAGCTAATCTGTTTTCATTTCATTTCAAAAACTAGTTATTTATGTCACAAGACTGTAAAGTATGTTTTTTACAAGTGAAACTCCTTAAATGTACGGCCTTAGCATTAAAAATTCAATTCAACAAATAAAATAATAAATGAGTACTCCCAAATGCGTCCGCAGGATTTCCTCTAGGGGGGGCAGGCTGATAAAATTTTAGAAAAGGTCGAGTACTTATTCTGACCTTGTAAGGCTCAATTAATTATCAAAATAAAACTTACGGTTTTTTAAATGTTATAATCAGTGTTTATATAATGCTTTATAAATATAGTAAATGAATAGGAATTTATTTATTGGTAGTTTTTGTTTCTCAAAATTTGTTGAGGTGGGGGCAGCTGCCTTCGCCTGCGTACGCCCATGATACAAAAATCTCGCGAGCATCGGCGCGCCGGTATGCGCCGCCGCCGCCGGTAAAAAATCATCAGCGGCCCGCCGCCGAAGATTTTTCTGTGGCGCGCATGTCTAATAACCTCTCAAAACAGGTCACGCCCATCGGCCGCTCTTCTGTACCTTTACCCTTACTTTATAACAATATTTATAACCTGTATTTGCAAATAATGGCCTAGATGAGAATAACAAGAATATATTTCAGCTATGAATATTTATTAATGAAAAAGTTAATATTATAATAAAAACAAATTTAATTAGTAGGTGGTATAAATGATGCAATGTCTTGTATAATCTTAAACAAATCTTGATTGAATTTTACTATTTTCTAAAAATGTCCCTTTTCTTAGAGCTATGGATTCCCTGCAGCTTCTTTTGTAACACACCCATCTTTCATTTTTTTCTGATAATGATAGTTTCATTTCGTGTCCATTAGAACACACCCTTGTTCTATGTGAAATATCATTTTCTTGCAAAAACTGAATTGCCTTGTTTTTTTTTTCAGAAATTTATTGAGCTTATTTCAACAGACCCATTTTTATTATTACTGAAATTACAATATTATCACTGAAATTAAAAATTAAGGTTATCAGTGTTTATAACCACTATAGATTTGTGAAAGTAACTGTTTACTAAAAGTAACTGGATGTTGCCTCATCAAGTAACTGGATGTTGTGTCATAGAGTAACTGGAGGTGGTCTTCGCATACAGATCCGAACGCCTTTTTTTCAACAAACATGGCTGATGAGGAATTACTTTACAGTTCTTGTTTCATTGTTTAACTATATACCAATCACCTATTGCTAAAAAAGAAGATAAATAGAGGTTGTTTCTTACGTTAAAAGTCCTTTACGCTACTAAGGATAATCGGACGATGCTATAATGGGAGTCCTAAATTTTGCCTATCCAGTTATTATATTTAAGATAGGCAAATTATTAGGAGAACAACGGGACCCAAATTTTAATTCACATCCGAAGGACGGCTGGCAGGATGCGGACCCGCAACTTTTAGTATTGTAAAACTTTTAGCCACTACACTACTGTTGACCCCAATACACACATTATTTTGTGTAACAGTTTCTATGCCCAAAATATTTGTTTTTGAATGTTCAAAAATTTTGAAGAGAAAAGCGCACACGTATTAATCTGAGGACAAACAGTTGATAAGGCATCATAATTACAATGTTGGTTTTGTTTAACGTCACTTCATGCCACTAAGGCTAATCGGACGATGCTACAGTGGGAGTCCTAAATGTTGCCTATCAAGATATGATTAAGATAAGGATCTTTAACGAGTACCTGACATCGTACAGGCTCGGGACCTCCATTTTATGTCCTATCCGAGGAAGGGCATAGCCAAGAATATTATAACAATGTTTAACCTCTTTGATTCTCTGATTTTTATACTTTCACATTCCCCAAAAGGCTTTTGTTGATCACGGGGCAAGTGTTTAATCCCTTAGTGATAGTCAGTTATCGAGAAAACAGACTAGGATAGACCTTCATAATTCCAAGTCAATGAGTTCTAATGAGGAATATACCAGGTGAGCCATAAGCTTAGAGCAATATAGCATGAAGAGAATGGTCACTGTGGTGTAGAGATTAGCATAGCAACCTACAATGGTAAAGGTCACGGATTCGCGTCACGCGCTGGTACTAGAATTTTTTAAAGGGAGTAAAAAATCCTAGGCAATGCCGTCCTCGGATATGATGTAAAATGGAGGTCCTGAGCTTGTGCTATGTCAGGTACTCGTAAAAGATCCCTATCCTAATTTTACCTGGATAGGCGAAATTTAGGACTCCCGCAGTAGCATCGTCAGGTTAGCCTTAGTGACGTAAAGTGACGTTAAACAAATAAAACGAACACTATAGCATGAAGAGTGCAGTTCTGAGGAAGGTAGAGGATGTTTTGGGATAGAATATGTTTAGGAGACAAGCATATGCCTGGTGGCTCAAGTGCATTAATAGTGATAAGGAAAGTGGGGTTCGAATCCTAGCCAAGGCTATTCTATTCTCTTCACTAAAATCTCTCCCACTGATCTCCCAAATTTTGCAAACTCAAGAGGGGACTGGAGAATTTGTCAATTTAGAGTGGTCTCTTGACTAATGTCAATTTTTACTTTCACTTACCTGTATATGAAATATATAGTAAGGGAATGTATTGCGATCGTGAAAAATTTCGACTTCCGGTTTTCAACGGAAATACACGTTTTGGGGTCCCTTGAGTCCTAATAACCAAGTCCCGCGAAATGGCCTGTGTGTGTGAACAGTCTAGCTCAAAAACTATAAATATAAACTGTGCGAACCAAATTGGGTATTTACTGATGTATTTGCCTGCAATGTGGCAGCAAAAATTTCATCAAAATTGGTCAACGGGAGGGTGCACCTTACTTAATAATTTTTTTTATCATTTTCACGTGTTTTTTTATTTACTTAAAAACGGGTTAAACGATTTTGATCAACTGAGTATTTGATGTATGTATATGCCAAAGATAGACAGCCAACATTTCATTACAATTGGTCAAATGGAGGGGGCACTTTATTTCATAACTTTTTTCCAATTTTTACTTTTTTTTCGATAATCCAAAAACTGCTTTAATGCTTTTGATCAAATTCGTCATGCTTAATTAGAACCTAGAAAATTAGGTGTTCTTTAATATCAGGTAAGCTTTATCATTATTAAAATGTTCTGAGGGGACTTGAATGGGGAAGGTGCCTTTTTTGTTTTCCTATTAAGTACCTTTTTTTTTTTGTTTATACGGAGAAATTAACTGTCTCTCGTTATGCCTAAAAATAAGAAATGGCTAGATATGAAAAAATCAAGTAAACATATAAAGGGGAAAAAAAGAAAAATATTCCGTCAACTCATAAAGCATGTTGAGCCCATGCATGCGGCGTGACTGACCATTGTGTGTAATTAAAGCCGTTCTGTTCATTTAATGGAAATTATTTGTTTCATGGTAACTAAATGAAATTTTCAACAAGTACATAGAGAATTATAAAATCAGAGGTAGAGTATTATGCTTGCATTGCCGAATTATCACAAGTAAAAACTTTTATTTAATAATAAAAAAATGAGTGTTTTTTATAGAGAAAATAAAAACAAAAATTCTAATCTAAGTTGAAAGTTTTGTGTTGCGTGCACACACCAGATTTTTTTTTTTTATAAATAGTATAAATATTTTTTTATAATACTATAAATTTAATCATTTCTCTTGTCGTGATAACATGAATGTTGTTATTATATTTTTTAAATATTCTTATTTTTAAATATTAGGTATTATTATTTTTAAATATTATTATTATTTTTAAATATTATTATTTAGTAACTAATAATATATTTATTTAACAAGGGGAAAAAATGGTCTGATGCAGTTTCAAAGACCTACAAATAGTAAAAAACTATTTTATTTTTGCTGTAAAGAAGCTATTTTACAAATTGTATTATATCTTGTTGGCCACCAACGACCAATTTTTTCCATTTTTTTATTATCGAATAATAATAAATATATAAAACTAAAATAAATTTGTTTGACATATATTTGAATTTTTGTTTGCTTTTTTTCTAGCTAATCAAAACATAATTTTTGCCATTATTCATTTTATGTTAAAAGTGCATGCTTATTAAATTGAGACTACAAATTGAAACTGTACAAGAATAATCCTCATGTTGACAGGAATGGATTCATAGTTTTTTGTTTTATTTTTTTGCATATTCATATAATTTTATGGTAAAATCTGTTTGAAACTATGGATTGTTCTTCTTCTTTCTTTTAAATTTTGTAACTATTAATAATATTAAGTAAGACTAAAATAAAGCTTTCCTTCACAGATGAGACTGTTTCCCATCTTAGATTTATCATATCAAGGACTTGCATCAGGGGACCCAGATGCTGATGCATATCCTGTAAGGTTATTTGCAAGTCTGGGTATCGAGATGGCCGTATCGATCTCATTCGCTCATAACTTCCTTCTTTACAGTAAGTATAATAAAAGCACATTTTGAATACTTAGTCATTTTTAGAGGTGAGTAATAGTCAACTTTAATCTTTACGATATGTTGATTGATAGTCAGGATTTTCAATCCAGGCAATTATTTATGTAAATCAAGTTAGAATTAAGACGAGTTGCTATTATATCTTATTAATATTTATTTATTTTGTTCGTTTGTTGGTGATCCCATTTATTTTTTTTTAAATACCGAAGTTTTTTGCAGATGAAAGGATCGGAGCAGTAATCTTTATACTTCGCCACGCAGAAGATATCCCACCTTTGAAGAGCCACTTAGCGACTTTGATAGAATCGATGTATGGTAGGCCACCTTACCATGGTGCGAAGATTGTAACTACCATCCTCAAGACCCCAAGATATTATGAAATGTGGTAAGTAATGAATTAATTTGATGACAATACCTGTTTAAAAAAAATTATGATAATGGATAATAATTTATAATAATTGATATGGTGACCACACCTTTCAGAAAGATTAATATTAATTTTCGAATGTTATTAATATTACATAATTACACTTTGTAATAATAATGTCAAGTTTCGACCTGGGTTGCAGTTAATCATCAGGGCTAAATATAAAATAAGATAACTACAAATAACAAATATCCAGAAAAACATAAAATTTAAAAGAATTATAAACATATAGGCGAGCGCAAGCGACGGTGCTGCTACTTTGAGGACCTAGAAGGAACTAGAGAAACGGGGATAGAAGCCGTGCAATAGACTGGAATTCATAGGTTTTTTGCCGTTTTTAATTTATTTTTCCATTATTAAAACCCGATTGAGCAAAAAATTGTTGGAAAAATGTCTAAAAGGTATTGCTCGGTCCCTCAGTGTTCAATTAGAAAATCAAAAGACGTGTCATTCCCTTTCATTTCCAAAAAATAAAAAGATTCTTAAAGAATGGATTGTAAAATTAAGAATAGATAAGCCTGTTTCGAAACATATGACGATATGTAGTCTTTATTTTAAAGAAAGAGACTATATTTATCCAGGTAAATATTAGTATTTGACATTATATTATTCCAAAATGCTAGTTTTATGCAAATAACATTGAGACCATAGTGTCATAGATTTGTTTTTCTTTTTTAATTTTACCCATTTTTCTATTACATCCGTTGTTCTTAATTGTTCCATGTTCTCAATGCGAAGCCTGAAAGTTTTGAGAAATAAATAAATAATATGACAAAGAATCTAAGCTGTCATAACAATGATTGTGTGAATAGGTAATTAATGTTATTACTAACCGAAAAACGTCTAGTAAAGTTACAATGATGTGTTTGCATTTACCAGAACTACCAGCTTTACATGTACAATGACAAGAAAATTGCTTATTATTAATAATACATTTGATTTCCACTTTTATTTGATGGGACAGTCTTTTAAGATTGCTAGTTTAAAGGCACGAGGCTTGTAAAATAACTGTTTTTTTATTTTTAGATATTACTCCACATGTAAATATGTGGTTAGGATCAAGAATAGCCTGCCCATTAATTAATGGTCTTTTAAAATTACCAATTATCTCTATCACATCAACTAGGTCTGACACCTTTCTTTCCGACATTTTGCAAAACTACTAGCGCACTCTATATTCGATTGCGCCCGCCTATATAGCAATTTCAAGTTGTTTTAATATTGTATGGGGTATTGCGGGATAAAGGGTGTAAAACAGCTTAGTGATCAATGCCCGTAGTTCTTATATTTACATTTTTACTATACTTAACTATATAAATAAATAAAAAGGAAATTAATGGATAATAATAAAAAAAAAAAAAATTAACAGATATGAAAATAGGAATTCCTGGGACAAATAAATAAGAGTATTTCAATCATCTATTCCATGTAATAAACAGTTAAATGAATAGAATGGGGTAGCTAAATGAATGGAGTATGGGCAGTGGCAGTCATGAAATAAAATTTATTGGGGGATTAGTTGATATAAAAAAACAAAAAAAAAACACTACTGAAAGCTATCACTTTGTATTTTCATACATCCACTGATTTATTTACAAAGATAATTAGAACTTTATTGAATTCTTATACATAAATGATACTATACCTTAAAATGAGGTGACTTTGTGACTAATGGGGTGGCTTTGTGACAAGACAAGCCTATTTTTCTACAGTTTTTTAAGTTCCCTCCTTTAAAAGAATCAGGTTAAGGAATTCAGTGTACTTGTCAGTTGGTCAGTAATGTGCTGCAACCTACTGGCCACATCTGAACCTCTATAACTTCTTTCATTCCATTTACCATGGTGCTTTATTTCAAAGTTTCAACTAAATGAAAACAATCAAGCATATGTTAAAAAATGCACCATGGTAAATGGAATGAAAGAAGTTATATGTGGCCAGTAGGTTGCAGCACATTTCTGACCAACTGACAATTACACTGAATTCCCTAACCTGATTCTTTTTAAGGAGGGAAATTCAAAAACTGTAGAAAAATAGGCTTGTCACAAAGTCACCCCATTAGTCACAATGTCACCCAATTTTATGGTAGTAGAAAATATTATCAAATACTAGAAGCAAACTAATGTTTTTTCTTAAAATTTTGGGGGATCTATCCCCCATATCCTCCCTGAGAATGCCCTTGGATAAGAGATGTGAAGGGAATGAATACAGCATAGGAGCGCAGTGCCTATTTCAGCCAACCCCTTCCTGATCTAAGAAATTCCTTATCTAATTGAAATACTCAAATGTAAATAAAACAATTCCAAGATTATTATTATTGCATTGTACTGAAATATAGCGAATGAAGTATTCTCTTCTTTTACAATTTATAATATTTTTTATAATGAATTACATTTTATTTTATTTTAATATGGTTAGCATACTAAACTACAATACTAAAGGTTTTGGGTTCACTTCCCTTGGTGAAACTAGGATTTTTTAAAGGGAGTAAAAAATTCTTGGCTATGCTCGGATAGGACGTAAAATGGAGGTACAGAGCCTGTACGATATCAGGTACTCTTTAAATATCCCTATCCTAATTATACCTGTATAGACAAAATTTAGGACTCCCACAGTAGCATTGTCTGATTAGCCACAGCAGCATAAAGGGATGTTAAATAAATAAAAATTTGTTTTTCCATGAAATCCATAATATTTCTTTATTACTATACTTGTTTCGCATTTATTTTATGCCTTTTTTTAACCCGACGTTGGTCGCTAGACCAACTTTAAATGGATGGTCCCACGTGAGTATTTCTCTCACAACAATCACTACTTTTTTTTTTCATTTTAATCATACATTAGTTTAAATTTTACCAATAAAGCTGTACTTACAAAAAAGGGTCAATTATTAGTACAAATTATGAAATCTTGAAAAAACTTTTTTATTAATAGGATAAAACAACTATAATCATTCAAAACTACCGTTTAACATTTTTTAAAAAGAGTAAAAAAATTAAATACATAAAGAAAAAGTATAATTTTAAAGACAAATTAATACTTCAAGTATTTAGTTTAATTAACAATAGTGCTTATTATGTTCAATTAGAAATACAATGTATATTCGGAACTTCCAAGTTCGAACATAAAGTAGACAGAAAATTCTACTAGAAAACTATTCTTTAGTGTAGTCATTGAGTCATTTTTCTCTCTTAAAGAAAACAATTTGGAAGTTGACAACAACACTCAGTTGTACGTTACACTGACAGTCGTGCGTGAGAAAAACTATCAATTAAATATATCATTGACAGTCACACGTGAGAGAATCTCTCATGAGATTGGATTGAGGGGAGTAGAAGGAAGCTGGAGCAGGTAGGTACAAGGCTTGGTATTGGAGCGGGGAGATTTCAGGGAGGGCCGTGAGTCTGTGAACTACAGATAGTAAGGAGGGGAGGTATTCGGAAACACCAAGAGCCATTTCCCGCCAAAAAAACAAAATATGTGAGAGAAATTCTCACGCAGCGACCAATGACGGGTTAACCATCCTTCATCCATCACAATGAACAATGTATGATTGTTAGAAAAAACCTTTTAATTATAATTTGTGGTATTTATATCTCAGGTTAAATTATTTAAATAAAATGAGAGATCAGGTAAAGGAAACAAGACAGCTATTCGTCGAGACTCTTAAAAGATTTGACGTGCCCGGAAATTGGGATTATATATCTGAAGGCTCAGGGATGAACACCTTCATAAATCTGACTGGTAAAGTTCTTGAATTTCTTCTTAAATTATTTATACTTCTTAAGTTATTGAGTTACGTTTAGAAAAAGATTGCCATAAATGTTAAAAATCTTTTATATATATAAAAATCTCGTGTCCCGATGTTTGTCAGGTATAAAATCAGAAACTACTCAACCAATCTTTATAAAATTTGGCTCATTGTGTGTAGTTTTGTCCAACATAAAAGATAAGATAGTTTTTATTTTGATTGTTGGCCTCAATATTTCTTTTATTGCAAATTAAATGCTCATTATACTGCAATTTGCGTATAAAGCTTGTTTCTTTGTAAGTTCTATAAATTTCCAACAGATTACAGTGTAGTTTATTTATTGACACAACACTTCATATTCTTTCGATATTTTGGGTGGGTGAGCATCCAGTAGCCGAATCTATTTTTCCGGTTTGGACTAGGAAAAATAGATTCCGACTAGTCCGATGTGTTTGCTATCAAGAAGGGTGTAAAACAAGGAGATAGTTTGAGTCCCCTCCTGTTCATTGCATACATGGATGAAATCCTGAAAATATGCAAACGTAGGACAGCCCGCACTACTATTGGAAACTTGGAATATGAGGACAATCCTCGCCCAAGTAATGGTATTCGCGGATGACATTGTCCTCATCGCGGATTCTAAAGAGAGCCTGCAGCAAGCTGTAATCGAATGGGAAGCCAAGTTAGAAAGAAAAGGAATGAAAATTAATGTCAGGAAAAGTAAAGTGATGCACATTGGCCGGGAACAAGAACACGTCGAAATACTTTGCAAAGGTGAAATAATGGAAATGGTGGACGAGTACACTTACCTTGGAACAGTGATCAGCAGAAATGGAAAGATAATCCAGGAGATATCCAATAGGATAAAAAAGGCAAATGCAATCTACTACCATCTCTGCAACACACTTATAGGGAAAAGGGCGGTGGAGAAAAATGATAAGCTGTATATCTTCAAAGCTGTTTACCTACCTACCCTTCTATATGGAAGTGAAAGCTGGGTACCATTAGATAAGCACCTAAGTAGAGTTACTGCATCGGAAGGTATGAGGTACCTCCGAAAAGTAGCGGGCCGAACCAGAAGGGATCGTATCAGGAATGATAGGACTAGAGAGGATCTAGGGATTACTTCTCTAAAGGACATTCTTGAAAAGAGGCAACTTAGATGGTTCGGACATCTCTGTCGGATGAATGAGGACCGGGATGCAAGAAAATACTTCGAGGCCAGACCAACAGGAAAACGCCCCAGAGGGAGACCCAGGACTCAGTGGACAGTCTACATCTCCAGTGTGGGAGAGAAAAGAGGTAAAAACTGGAATGCCATGAAGGCGCTGGCTCGGGACCGGGAGGCTTGGTTTACATGGACAGAGGCACCTCCACGCTGAAAGGCACAAAGGAGGAAGAGAAAGAAGGACTAGGAAAATCCGTGTTTTTCCCAAGGGCAATTCTGTGTCGCCTTTTCATGTGTGGGAAAGCGTTGAATCTATTTGTTTTAGCAAAAGATATTATGGTAACCCATTTCGGGTTGAACCTACCGATAGGATATCTAATCCCATAGCATCATGTGTTATATACTGAATTTAATTAATACGTATAATAATAATAATAATAATAATAATTGTTTATTTGTTTACGGGGATGTCCCCCATACAAATAGAGTGTGTACAATTACAATTAATTAGAGTGTATACAATGCATTTTTTTTCAATATTATAACAAAAGATTAATTTGGTACATTTTGTCTAACTGTCTATTATGATTGTACTAAACCCTATTCCAATTATATTCTTTATAAGCCCCTTTAACATGTGTGTTATTTATACATATTTAATCTCTGCTGGAATAATGCAGTAAGTGCTAAATGAATGGATTATTAATACTTACTATAGTCGAATGTGAGATGTAAAAAATGAAAATTTTGACCCTTCTAAATTCTTTACCAAAAAATTTTAAATTGGGCGTAAAGTTCTATTTTAAATCCCGTTGGTTTTTAGATCAGCTGATTAGTCTTTATCTTTATCAGTGAATTTTGATTTGACTGTATTAAAAAGAATTAAATTAGTTCAATACATTAAACTGAGCCACATCAACGCGTGGCCAGGTCTGCTCGTATATATAAAAAAATTAAAATCATATTCATCCCAATCCTGAATTCTAAATAAGGCAGTCGAGGAGGGTCTCCGAATTCAAGATAATAGTTCACCAACACCAACAAATCTGGAAGGTGTTGGCAAGAGACAGCTGGATAATGGAAGCTCTTTGAGCAGAGACAATGGAAGCCATCAAACTAAGTAATACAAGATCTTCGATTACATGGAACTAAAAATAATTATTAAGGTATGGATGCAATAATCCTGTAGTATGTTCACTCCTGGTGCACTTGATTTTAATGTTAATGTTATTGATAATCGATTTATTGCCAGCTGCTTTTCAGAACGTCTAATTATATTTCAGATCGTCAGATTCAACATATGATACTATATCACCATGTTTACATTAGTAGTAACGGCAGCCTCAATATTGGTGCACTAACAGAAGATAAGATTGAATATGTGGTAGAAGCCATAGCTGATTGTGTTAGAGAGTATCCGATTATTGAAGATTAGGAAAAATAATTTTATTTTAGTCTTTTATAACCAATATACCTGTTATAACATTGTTCAAAACAAATATATTATTTTTCATATATTTTATTTAATCCGAGTGTTCTAGATTTATTCTTTGATAATGTTGGATGTATAAATCCTAAAGTGATATTTTATTTTAGTTTATATTAATAAATATTCACTTTAAAACTAATTTACATCACTTCATTGATGTATACACTGCTAGATATAGGTAAAATGTTGTTATATACTTCCTTTATTTCTTATCAATTTATGTATCTCATGGATTAAATATTATTTGAAAACAAATGAATATGGTTAAATAACTATGTTTAATTAAATTAATCATTGTAAAATCTTTTTTTCAAATATTTCAAAAAAATATCTCTAGATCTGATATTATGGTAATCAATTTTAGATGAGACACATTTGTGTTTTTATATGGCATTAAATAATCTTTATGAGAATTTAAGTATTAATTTAATGAACAAACATTTATTCCTGAAGTAATGAGAGAAACTTAATTAACAAATATGCATAATTTTAAATACAATGTTCCAGATTATAACAGACTTTTCGCTACCACTTAAAAAGTCCATTAAAAAGGTAACAAAAGATCCTTCTAGAACAAATGATACTTTTTATGGGCTAGTGAAACTTATTTCTCTCATTTGATGGGGTTCTACTCAGTAGCGGATCCTGGGGAGGGGTGTGGGGGTGCGCGCCCACCCCTGAGAGGTGAGGACACTCATAAAGTATTACTATTTCTATGTAAAATGAGCTATATTTAGTCATTTTTCAAGTCCATTAATTGAAAATGAACTGTATTTAAACATTTACAGTAATTTACAACATCATTATGTATTAATATGTATTTTAAATTAGGGCCTTCATTACTCATAAAATGTAAAAAAAAAAAGTGTGCCCCCCTTAGAAACTTTCTGGATCCTCCACTGGTTCTACTCTGAAGTTTAAGTTCACTCAGTGTTCAAATTTGTTCTATTGTAAGTTATCAAGATGTTTTTGCAACTTTTTCCAGTCTTTGACCTCAAAATTATTTCTTCAAGCAAACTCAGAAACGTCCATTTGTTGTCTTCATAATTGTGAGTAATGTACTTTAATAATCCTAAGAATGCCCACGAGAACACGTGTTTAAGTTCAAATTATAGTTATTAAATAGATTTTGTATGCCTTTTTTCAATTTTCTTTATTGTTTTCAATTCATTTACCAAATTTAAATTGTCTATACTTTGAGTTATTGTATAAATTGTGTTTATTTTGTTATTTACCATTTATTAAGCACTTTTCTTTTACTATTTTAATTTTCAGTCCATGTTTTCATTTCTTTTTTTATCCAAATTTTCATATTTTTGTTACATATATTTGCAAATAAACATCCATATTTATATATGTACATATTTTGAAATTTTTATTACTTATAAATCCCATCCCTGGATATCATATATATCACAGATTTCTTGGATCTTTACGACATATTAATAATTATAAGAAGGTTCTGGAAGGAAAAGAAGGAGGAAACTCCTGAGAAGTAGATGGAGCGATGAGGTAGAGAAACACGCAACCATTCTTGGTGTAAGGAACCGGAGGAACGCAGCAGGGGACAGAGATAAAGGGAAAATATAATTTTTAAGGCCATGGGTCCTGATGATCCAATTCGATAATTTTTAGAGCCATGGAATAATAGTAATAATAATAATTATATTTAATAATAGCTTTATAACATACAACAAACATTGCTTATAAAAAATATACAAATTTAAGTACACATTTTATTGCTTAATTATTCATTAAAATTTAAATACAAATTATTTACAGAGATATATAACATTAAATCACAGAGAGTTGAGATAAGTCTTATCTTGTTATCTATTTACATGTATTTCCAGTTGGTATCTGGTGTTATGGCTGGGTAATTGTTGTTGGGAAATTGGTAACTGAACTCGGGCTGTTGGTAATATTGGATCATATTGTTGGTACCGTTTGTATGCTGTGATGTCAGTGGGTAATCTGTGACATCCGAGGAGTACCAATTATCTTCTTGTTTCACGCTGACCTGATCGCTTATTTCTTGGCTCCTCTGTCCCTCGGATTTCATCCTTTTGACCTTATACCTGAATTGAATAAAGGATTTGTTATTAGAGGTTATGAAAAGATAAATTAAATTATAATAGAAGATTTTAAGCATAAACATAAGAGACTTTACAGAGATATGTTAATGTTTTTTTAGGTTCTTTGTTATTTTTCCTATTGATTATACTGGCTTGAACTCCTACCGTAAAAGGAACAGTTTAATTAAATATTGATTAGTGAACCTGATAAAGTGGGACTGGGTTATAATTCTTTTAACTTTATTACAAAAGGAATAATACTAGGCTCTCTTAGGTGTCCTATATTATAACATCGTCCGATCCAGGGGGAGGGCTGTGAGGGCTGCAGTCCCCCCCCTTTTTGGGATATTTTTTTCATTTTAATAAATTGAATTTAAAAAATTTAACCTCTTGTTTTTGAGTTATAAGCAAAAAACTGAAAAAAGAAGGAAAATTTTCGTTTTCCATAAAATAAAAAATCCATAAAATAAAAACCCCCATAAGAGGTGGCAGACGTCCATATTTGTGGTCTATGAAATGAATAGGTACTTTCAGCCTATAATATCAGAAATTTCCTCAGCTCCTGGATTAGTACGTCAGTGGGAAGGAAGAGACTTTTGACTTTAGTTTGTTGGTGGGCTTGTAAATGCATTTAATAGATAACTGTAGATCTGCAAACGAATCTGTTGGCTTGTTTATGTTCGAGACAAATAATTCTTCTTTTATTTTTACTGTCAAATGTCTATCTCTAGAGTATCATTGTACTTCCTGCGAGCCACATGTTTTTTCCAACCCTAAGCACTCATCTGAATATTTTAAGACTAGATGCGCAGATCCAAGGGAAGGGCTGTGGGGCTGCAGACCCCCCTTTACAACCGGCTGGATCCGCCCTTTTTACTTTCACTTACCTATATATGAAATATATAGTAAGTGGAAGTATTGCGATCGTGAAAATTTTCGACTTCCGGTTTTCAACGGAAATACACGTTTTGGGGTCCCCTGAGTCAAAATAACCAAGTCCCGCGAAATTGTCTGTGTGTGTGTGTGTATGTGAACAGACTAGCTCAAAAACTATAAACAGTGGGAACCTGAAATTGGGTATTTTGAGTATGTATAAGCCCGCGATGCGACAGCAAAAATTTCATTAAATTTGCTCAAAGGGAGGGGGTACTTTATTTAATAACTTTTTAAGTTTTTTTCGATTTTCTCAAAAACGGCTCTAACGATTTTGATTAAACTGAGTATTTGATCTATTTATATGCCTGTAAAAATTTCATCAAAATTGATCAACCGGAGAGGGTACTTTACTTAATAAATTGTGTCCCACTTTTATGTGTTTTTTTTCATTTACCCAAAAACGGCTTTAATGATTTCGATCAAACTTGGTATTTAGTATATGTATGTGCTCGCGATGAATTTTGTATCATTTTCACATGTTTTTTTTATTTACTCAAAAACGGATTTAACGATTTTGATCAAACTTGGTATTTGATGTATTTATATGCGCCCGAGATATGACTGTAAAAATTTCATCAAAATTGATCTACGGGAGGGGGGATTTTACTTAATAAATTTTGTATCATTTTCACGGGGTTTTCTTATTTACTCAAAAACGGCTTTAACGATTAACAAAAATAAGATATGAATGTAGAAAAATGTGTGACTTTGGGAAATGATATTTAGCAAAACACGTCAATTTCTAATCTAAGTTGGTAAGTGAAAGTTGTGTGTTGCGTGCACGCACCAGATTTTTTTTGAATGCCAGGAGGATGCACCACTGGGTGCTATCTCCCTCATGCCTACCCATGCCATTTGTAACTTATTTTAGCACATTTGCTTATTGTTATTTTACAGGTGCTAATAAAATTATTCAGTTAAAAAAAAAAAAAAAAAAAGATAATTGATAGATACCTCCTGTTCTGGAACCATATTTTGACTTGCGTTGAGGTTAACTTGATAGCGTTGGCCATAACTTCCCTTTCAGGTGCTGAGAGGTATTTCTGTACTTTGAACCTCCTTTCTAGTTCGTAGACCTGCGCCTGAAAATCACGTAATGGGCTATTAATATATTTTAATTATTTATAAACTTAGCTTATAAAGAATAAAATAAAAACTTAATGTTTGCAGCAATCAAGATGGAGTAAGACTCTTACTAAGCAATTTTTTTTCATATTTTCTTAAAAACGTTGCTAGTGAACGGTAGAAATATGAAAAGTATTGTTTCTATAATTACACTTGCTGTAGTATTTTTTATGTTTCCCGTCCACGTGGCAGGGGCGGATCTAGTTCGATAATTGGGGGGGGGGTCACAATCCCCCTGTCTCATCATCACTTGGTTGGCAACAACTTTTTTTAATGAGATTATTACCTTATATTAAGAATTATTGCAATCTAAACAACCAAAAATGTTATGTTTAGAGTATAGTAGTAACTTATAAATACAAAAATTTGAAAAGCCAAAATATTTGGTGGGGGATCCATGACCCCCAGTGACTAGTTTGCAACCTTTCCAAAAAAACAAAAACAAAAAAAAAAACAGATCAAAAATAAGTAGTTATTTACATCACTAGTACAGAATAGTTATTTATTATACAAGTGACGAAAGTATCATTTTACAACTCGAGTGAAACGTTTACCCGAGAGTTGTAAATTCTACTTTTTTCACGAATGTAATATTAAATTTTTTCTGTAATCGTGTAATACATGATCAGATCTAACCAGAATATGAACAAAATTAGGATGTTGTGAAGATTATGGTATGTTGTTGGTAGGTTATAAGCATGGTTGTGAAAGGTTATAAAATGTTATAACAATAAATTGAAAATGTTTAATTAAATAAAAAATAATATAATAATAATAATATTTAATCAAACACGGTTTTTTTTGAAGTTTTTTAGTAATATCAAAGATGTCTGTTTAAATTAAAATGATTGTGAAGTAGTGCAGTTATAAACAAGTGCAGGTTATAAACAAGGAAGGTAATTATTATTATATTTAAATTTTAAAATATATTGATTATTTCCACCAATAATTCATTCACATTTCAATTTATTTTGTTAAAATAAATTCTTACAATGTTAAGAAACATTTAAAAGCATTTAATTTCCAACTTCAAATTATTTTTTAATTTATACTTATTACTAATTAAGAAGCCAATTCACTTTCTTCACTTGTGAAGAAATAAATCCTTTCTTCACTCTATTGCAAAATGTTTCACTTTCTTCACTCATTTCAGTTTAGTAATGTTACCATTATTCAACGATTACAGAAACAGTGGCTTTTTACAGTACGAGGTCTGGTTTGACGAGCGAGGCGCAGCCGAGCTCGGTAATTAGACCGAGTAGTGTAGGGACACTTTCTGTGTCGTGATTTTGAAGGAAGTTCTTCGTTACCTTAATTTCATTGATCATATATAGTTTTGGGAATATTGACAGCACTAACTTCAGATATATTTAAATTAAAGTGATAAAAAGGTTAATAAAATTTTTGAGAGTTTTATTAACATGTGTTTTCATTACTGTAATAGTAGTGTAATGGATCACTTTCTAGGCTAGCTAACAGTCTAGAAATATTCTCCTAAGCAATATAATGTAAAATTGTTTTCCCTTATATACCATCGAGAGCGAATCCAGGGGTCATGACCTCTTCCCTAATATTTTGGCCTTTCAATAATTTTGTACTTTTAAGCGAATAGTGCAATTAGGTAGTTACTATGCCCTAAACATACCACTTTTGTTGTTTAGATTGCAATCTTTCTTAATACAAGATAATAATCTCATTAAAAAACGGTGCTGTCAGCCACATGATTATAAGAAAGGGGGGTCATGCCCCCCCCCCCCCCCCCCCCCCCCCAAATTTCTTGCTGGATCCGTCCCTGTATACTATACACTTCTATTGGGAAAAACTGCGACGTTGGATATGTTGCAATCGCCAGAACCAACTGTGCCATTGGATAAATAAACTCGCCGGTCTAAACTATGTCAGTATTTACCGAGCCATGTTACATTTCCCGACGGTGAAAAAGGGAAAAAATGTTTAGGGATATTTTTTCTTTTTTTTATGTTTGAAATAAATGTTTGGGTAAAAAATATTTGGAAGTTTGGTGGCCCAAGTAGTTTTCCTTGTATGTTTTGACCCGGCGCTTATGTTATGTATGTTAGGGATGTCTCGACTCCCAGGTAGTTCGGATACCCAGACGGGGAGGAATACCCGGTGTTCCCAATGGTGTTCCTATTCCTTCATTATCCCTATTATCCGAATCTCATCTTATCTGCATTTCCATGTAACCGGGGTTGTTGTTTTCCTTTTTTTTTTAAACATTCCCCTGGTGCGCTTAGAGCATTACACAACATTCTTTTACCACAAATACTGTTTAATTAGAGTAGAAAATTGAAAATTAAAGAGGAGCGCAAAATTTTGTTGTAGTATCATTTTTATAGTTTTATTTTTTATTTGTTATTCGATACCCTTACCTGGCCATGTGTAGCATACGGGGGGTTACTCTAGAGGTGTAACCAACCCAGAGTTGGGCAAATTGTAATCTGAATAATGATAAATGAATATGAATAATTGTAATCATAAAACAAATGAATAATAAATAACCATTATTCATAATCAGTGCGGAGTATTTTTAATGATTATTGAGTATTTATGGTATTCATTTGAAATGAATAATGAATAACTGGTATTCAGTTATTTATGATTATCAAATACTGATAAATTCAGTTAGTCATTATTCATGAATAAAATATATTCATGAGCTAGGATCAATAAAATATTCATCAATCATGAATACCTAATATTCATCAATCATGAATAACAAATATTCACCAATCATCAATCATGAATATGATTTATTCATAATCATTATTCATTTAAATTTAAAAGACGAGAATGCATTTATGAATTAAAAGTTGTCCTAATCAGCAAGGACAAGTCCTAAGAGTGGGTATAGTCAACTGAACAGCATTTGAAGTCACAAGTAAAGAATTAGACCCTAATTCCAAAGGGAATATTAGTAAAGGTCTATTGACAAGAACGGAAAGAGCAAACAAATTTTCAATCATCATTCATGATTAGTAAAACTCAGATTTATGATTTTTTTTTGTAATCATGATTAATGAATTTATATTATTCATGATCAATGAATGATCTGTAATAATGAGTAGTGAATTCCCATTAGTCATGATTAATGAATAATGAGTAATCATGAATAATGAATTCTTCTTAATCATGATTACTGACTAACATTTAATAATGAATAATGGTCATTCATGATCGTTGAATACTTTATATTCATGAATACTCTACGTCCAGTGATTAATACAATTCATGATTAATGATTCCGCGCTAAAGAATGATTTGTGAATGATGATTACAATCATTATTCACATTTTTGATTATCAGTCATAATCATGATTACATTTTTATTTAAATATGCCCAACTCTGAACCAACCTATTCTAACTACGGTTGGTAGGTCGAGATTTATGCCGTGGGGCCTTTACGAAATAAAAGTCAACACTCCACACATTACTGCACCCAAGACCCTTCATTAGTTGTAGTGGTACAAGTATTTTTTTATTTCTAAATTTATTTCTGTGGGTCCTAACCTTCTATCGTTTGAAATATTTTATAAATGTTTTTTTGATGATGAAAATATGATTCGATGATGATATACATGATGATTCGAAATGAACTGATGTGATTGGAGCAAATATATAAGCGCCTACAATTATTGGGTCGTTATCCAAGTCACTGAAAACAACTGAACTATTACCGTCGAAAATTGTATTTATATTTTTTCAGGATTTTAAGTCCTGAATTTTTCATAAAACGTTTTCACTTACCTATGCATGGTATATATAGTAAGGGCTATGGAATATATAGAAGAAGGAAAGAAAGTATTGCGATCGTGAAAAATTTCGACTTCCGGTTTTCAACGGAAATACACGTTTTGGGGTCCCCTGAATCGGAATAACCAAGTTCCGCGAAATGGTCTGTGTGTGTGTCCGTGTATGAAGCTCAAAACCTATAAAGGTCAGGCCACACATGTCCGCACCGCACCACTAATATAGATTATGTTCAGAATGTTTTTAATTTAACTTACATATTATCTTTAGTTATGCCTAAAGTGGCCTGTGTCTGACATGTGTTGCCTGATCTTTAGGCATAACTAAAGGTAATATGTAAGTTAAATTAAAAATATTCTGAACATAACCTACATTAATGCTGCGGTGCGGACATGTGTGGCCAGACCCTAAGCCGTACAAAGTATCTTATCGAAAGCGAGTGCCCTGATTTTATTCTGAAATTGTACGTTTTTGCTTGTAACTCGTAAACCAAGGCGACTAACGGAAAGTGTATATAACCAAAAATGTTCGTCTCGACAAACTGAAAAAAAATTATACCTTCGAAAGAGCTCTGCGTCCATTTTGAAATTTTCGCTGTGAAATGCAGTTTTTACTTACAACTCGCAAACCAAAGGGTTAATTAAAAAAAAATTTATGTCACCGAAAAAGATCTGCTTGAAAACCGGAAAAGATCGACACCATTAAGAAACCTCTACATTTCGATTTTGCGCTTATAATTCGCAACCGAAATGAGTGATTTGTATATTTTTCTGGTGCAGGGGTTAAGGAAAGCTTTAAAATGATGCCTCATTCATGAATTTAGATGAAGTATTAAAAAAGTTATGGCGTAGTGACAAAAAAAAAAAAATCTTTGAGAAATAATATATTATAATATAAATAATATTGATAAATACCTGAGTGAATAAGATCCTTGGTTTTCTTTTCCCTTTCTGTTTGCCACTGCTTCTCTTCTTTTCGCACTCTTTCGTTTCTAATCAGAAAAATAATTATTCTATTATTTTGCTGTTAATTTGATATGAAAGAAAAAAAAATCTAAGTATATAAGGGAGAGTATCCGATATTGTACCGCCTCCTAAATCGTACCACCGCGAATTTTTATAGAATTAGTGATGCTAGAGCGCTATAGCGGCGTAGGAAGAAACAATCCAGTGGTGTAACAAGTGAGCTACGGACCTCGTGCTGATAACTATTTTTGTTGAGAATCAAGGCGAGTTTTTGCTTTTTGCCACAAATTGATGTAGTTTTCAGCTGTTAATCTTAAGGCCACAGTGATCAAATAGGTTGGATCACTGTTTTTTTCTTAGATGTATCCTTGAAACACAGCTTATTCGCTTTATTTTGGTGGGGTAGAGCACGTTATGGGTCTTATTTTAGGTAAGAAATAATTTTTGTTTAAAAAAACTCCCAGTTGCCTATATCATACCTCCAATGGTTGCCCAAATCGTACCGTAAGAAAGTAGATGTTAAATCGAAGAAAGTTAGTCAGAATAAGCCCACTACTTCATCTTCAGTCTCTGGAACATCATGTAGGCCTTTTATAATAGAAGTGGATACTGAACAATGGTTTTGTAAAGTTGCAGTAATTGAGGACATGGTACAATGTTTATAATGTGAGCGGTGGGTCCATGAAAAATGTTCTGGGAAAGAGTCAAAGATAACAAATACGTTTGTGTTAACTGTGAAGTATGATATGATCCTGACAAAAATATATTTATTTATAAGAGTAGGCCAAAAAGATAGCCTATCTCACAAAAAGCTCTTGAAGAGTGCTCTCTCGTTTTATAATTTGGAGTAGATTTCTAAAAATTATTAAAAATTAATTTCAGCACATTTACATTTTTTTATACTTTAGATTAAGAACACCATTAATTACTATGTTTATTACTGCTTTTTATTTTTGTAAGTTTATCTTGACACTCACTTATTTGTTGTGTGTTGGAATGATATTATTTTTAAATCTGAGATTCATAAAATAAAGTTAAATTTTAAAATTAAAATCTTATTTTATTTTTTTTTAATATATTTTTTGGTATCCCTGCACTGATTTTTAATGTAGGTACGATTTAGGAACCCATCGGTACGATTAAGGAAACTGGTCTCCTTCCTCGTACCACATACAAGGGTTTGGAAAAAAATTCACAGTAATTACATTAATTATAATTTTAGTATGATTAATATATGGTATGAATCTGCATAAAGCGGAGTATCTTTAGCAATATTTTGTTTAAGAATAATTGAAGTCATATTGGGGATAAAAGTTAAAATGTAAAAAGTGGTACAATATAGGCAACTCTCCCCTATTATTACTAATGTTCATTATTAAAGTATAAATGAAGGAAATTATTCCGTAAACAACTGTTGGAAGTATAGGCTTATTGTACTACGATTGAGAGTGTATGATCTATAAATTTCCAACAGATGGCGGTATAAGTTGATTTTTTGACATAACACTTAATTTTTTTCTCGATATTTAGGATGAGAAGCATCCAGTTGCCAAATCTATTTTTTCCAGCTCTGATTTGGAAAATCCGTGTTATGGTCTTATGTGTAATTATGTGACGCCTCTACACGTGAGGAGAAAACATCGAATCTATTTGTATTAGCAAAAGATAGGTTAACCAAAATCATAGCGCACCTATTAGCACTACAATAAATAAAAATTGTGAATTCTAATAATAAAACATTCATTGCTTTCCGTCAACTTCTACAAGCTTCATCGAGTTGATGGAAAGTAGGACCAAGCTTTAAAAAAGAAGATTTTGTAAAAACAAATGTAAAGCGAGATCGAAACGATTTTTATAACAATAAAGAATATCAGCTGAAGATCGGCTGAAGTTATGCAATTTTAATATGGACAGGTGTTCGGACCTGTTATGAAAAAACCACTGAGCGAAATTTGGAGAATTTAGCGCAAACGGTATGGATTTCTATAAAGAACAAACAAACAAACAGAATTTCATCTTTATTTATATAGATTTACTTTCGTTCCTCTCCTGACAAAAATATCCCCCCCCCCCCCCCCCCCCCCCCCCCCCCGTCATCATATCATAGTTTAATGTCAGATAATGTCGATAACGGAGACTATCGATAGATTTACATCATAAGGCCTTACATTTACTATCCTCAGTATTGTACTTACTGTGTAGAAGGGTCGGTTTGTCCTGTGGCTGGTTGGCTACCGGGGTGGACTGTACCGCCGCAGGTTGGGGAAGTTCGGCCCATGCCTGCTCGCTCCACTCCAGGGGGTATCCCTCCAGCTCCAGGGGCTCCATCACCTCTGGAAGGTTGAGGATGTCCTTCACGTAGAAGGGCGAGTAGCCGGCCGGGGTGTAGCCTTCGTAGCCGTACATATCGCATCACTCGGGCGCTTCTCCTTCTGCAAGGAAATCACCAACATTATAGTATCAATAAAAAGATGAAAGTGACATTTGTAAATAAATTAAAATATTAATTCTATATTAGTCTTGAGGCTAAGAAAATAGTAGTTCAGTCTTTTAAATTTGATCCTTTATTGGCCTCACACTATTTTTACAATAGTTGGTTCAACGTTTCGGCACTAAGCCATTTTCAAGAAGAAGACCTAAAATTTAGAATTTCAATACTTTTGAACTCAATAAATTGAAATAAAAAACATTCAAGTGAAAAAATATTTATGTTTTTACCCACCTGTGACCACAATTTTTAAATAAATTAGGCTGACTACCCTTGTCTAAAATTAAAAATCTTTATTACTAGTTAACAACTATTGTCACTTTTGATAAGAATCACAGTCAAATATATTATTTTACCAGTCCCCTTATAAAGGAAGGTTGGAAGGCCAACCTGTAACTTCACTATTACTTAAATAAACAATTTGCAAATTTTAAATTAAAATTAATAATTGATTGTCCTAATAATAAAAATCTGGTGCGTGCTCGCAACACACAACTTTCACTTACTAACTTACTTAGATTAGAAATTAATGCGTTTTGTTAATTGCCACTTCTCAGATGGACAGAACGGCTTTAATCATGAACAATGGTCTGTCATTAAAGGCGTTCTCCGCATGCGTGGGCTCAAAAAGTTTTATGAGTAGACTTTATATTATTAATATTTTTTTTTTTTTTTTTTTTTTTATGACAGGGAAATCCAACCCTAGGAAATCCAGCGCTTTTAGTTTTTAATTTTTACTCAGTTGTCATGTAGCCTTTCATTTAAAAGCGTTGGGTTTCACCGTCATAAACCTTTGAAGTCTGCAAACTAACCTCTCTCCTTATTTTTACCTTTAGTCTTAGTATCCACCTGGACTCAGTAGGTAAATATCAGATTCTATTTTATCTTGTTAACCAGCCACTTACTTTAATATTCATGTATACGCCATCTTTTATATTATTATCAGTTCTGAAATGTATCCATTTATTGTCACCCTCTAGCATAGATACTCATTTATTTGTTCTTTTTTAGCCCTGATGAAGATCCACAAGTTGGATCGAAACGTTGGCTTACCACATTAAAATCATTGTAAACTGAAAATTCTGACTATCATACAGAAGGAAGTTATACAATACTAAAGATAATAATAATACTAGAGAGACATCGATAATTGCGGGAACGTATGAAATCAAAACTAAGATTTGAACGAAAGTCCAAAATTTTTAAAATTCTTTTGAAAATTTTTACACCAATTTATGTTTCGAATAATTTGATTTCGGGAGTAGGCCCCCTGTCACTCTTCATCAGAATAGTTTTGGTTAAATGTCCTCTGTTATGATCTTACAAGTGAAGGTTTTATAGGATATGTTCGAATGTTCGTGCAGTTTGTCCGTCACAGTTAAAAGTGTTTGTATTACGAAGGTTGAAGCGGTTCAAATAATGTTTTGTTCGTCCGTGTTCTGTCAGTAATCGTGTTAGTTGTTAATTTGAGCTTTTTGGTTTTTCATGATTTTCTTGTGTGAGTTTCGAGATAAATTTGTGTTGAGGTCGTCCTTTAATAGAATTTTGCCATTCTTCGTTCAAATTAGTTAGTGTGCATGTTTTGATGTTTTTCTTAATGTATGTCATAGTCACTGTGGTAAAAGAAATTTGTAAAATTTTAAATCATGAGCAGCTTTCTCGGCCAATGCGTCCGCTAAATTATTTATTTAAAAAAAAGTAAATATAAAACTATACTAATTTAACCATGATTGTGGGTAACCACCTATTTTTTAAATTATTTTAAATAATTTATTTTTGAAGAGAAAAGATTTGGCTCCGCCGGGAATCGAACCCGGGTCTTCCGCGTGACATGCGCGGTATGCTATCCATTACACCATGGAGTCGCTTCCAAATGGTGCCAAATCCTCCCTCTTCACTGACACCTCTCCCAACGATCTCGCAAGTTTTGCGAGTATTTACGGGAGATGGACAATTTTCGTCCAATTTTGGGCATCTCTTGACTCGTCTATTTTTAAATTATTTTATACCCGGCGGAGCCAAATCTTTTCTATTCAAAAATAAATTATTTAAAATAATTTAAAAAATAGGTGGTTACCCACAATCATGGTTAAATTAGTATAAAATAATTTTAAAATAGACGAAAGTCAAGAGATGCCCAAAATTGGACAAAAATTGTCTATCTCCCCTAAATACTCGCAAAACTTGCGAGATCGTGGGAGAGGTGTCAGTGAAGAGGAAGGATTTGGCACTGTTTGGAAGCGACTCCGTGGTGTAATGGATAGCATACCGCGCATGTCACGCGGAAGACCCGGGTTCGATTCCCGGCGGAGCCAAATCTTTTCTCTTCAAAAATAAATTATTTAAAAATATAAAACTGAATTTCCTGATTTAATGGGGAAGAAAACGTCTATGATGAATTTATTTACGTAACTGAGAAGTATAGTAGAGTAGGAATTGCTTATATATGATTCAAATGAAATTGATTATTAATTTAAGTTGGAAAATTATAAATTAAATAAGAATTATCTGATTCACGTTAATATTCGCTGGTGGAAGATATCTCATGACTGTTGAGCCATTTTTATAAAAATTAAGTTCCAAAATGAAATTATACTTTTGTTTTTGATTGAAAAGAAGGAAGTCAAATATTAGTTTCATAGTGTATTGCGGTAAAAAAAAATTTCCAAACGCAAATTAAATATATGTAAATAAAAAACAGCTACTACATTGATTTTTTAAATATATTTTTGTAATTAGGTCCTAACTTAAGATACTGCTTGTAATTATTGATTTAGGCCGTTCATTGGAGTTTAGTATTTTTCCTATAGACTTAAGTGTGAAAACGGCTAATCTAATTGGTGTGCATGAGGTAGTATTCAAGCAAGCGGTAAATCTCTCAATTGATTGTTTTTTTAAATTCTCTGTTTCTTTAAATTAGGTTGCAAATATTTAAAAAATGGAAAGGGTTGTTTGTGGTTATTTTGTAATATTTGACTTTTAAGTCACTTCTACATGGAGTGAGAAAATAATTATTCCGACCCAAAGCCATATTTTCCAAAATGATATCCACTTTCACTTAAAAAAAATTTCATTATACACCTCTTTTATACAGAGATAAGACTATATGAAAAGATTTCGATAAAACCAATAGTTACCAGTCGTATTTACTTTCGATCTAAAATTCCTTCCCTAGTAATACAAGTAAGTTTATAAACAACATTTCTTAGTTTTATTAGCTATTGCGTAATCAAATATATGTAAACATTAAAATTAATGATAATTTACATCTTTAGGAATATTTTAAATGTAATTTAAATAAAAACTTGATCTTTTGATTATGGGAATACAAGATAACCTTTACGTCCATAAAATAAAAATAAAAAACACTTACTGATAAGACGAAAGACAGCTGGCAGAAGTTTAAAATCCCACGAACCCTAAACCGTAAATACGACACCTGATGAAGTTAACTTCCAACTGAAGAAACTTCGGTTCTTCAGTAGATCACAGTGGGCGGAGTCTAAGAGTGGGAGGGGCGAGTGGGCGTGGTTTGGTGACGTCATGTACCCCTTTCGGAGATTAATTCTACCATAATGGCTACGTTATAGTCCACAGGTGGTTAAAGGGTTAGCAGAAATAATTCACTATTTCTTTTAAGTTAAGTGTTTTACTTAAATTAAGTGTGATTTACTTATTTTTCAGGGCAAAAATTTTAAATTTTAAACGGGATTTGTATACAGATGCCTTTACACCTTACGAACCTCACCTTCGAACAAGTTCTCCTTCGAACCTTGACGTGAACAGCCATTTATACTTCACGTGAGGTTAAGCGAAGCAATATGGCTGACGCACCCAAAGCTAGCTTATGATAAAGAAAAAAATCTCCATTATCAATATATTTTATATTATATGAAAAATAAAAAAATAGGAGACGATTTACAACGTTTCACAAATTACACTAGTATCACAAACAACTCCTGTCACTTAAAAAAGCCAAATCCAAAGGGACACTAGCGCTACCCCCGAACCCAGGCGAACAGATGAAGTACCTAGAACACCCGAACAGTCGACGTGAAGGCTTCACGAAGGTTGTTCGAGGGTGTTGTTCGAAGGTAAAGTTCGTAAGGTGTAAAGGCACCTTAAAACTAGCTGACCCATGCGAACCATTCGTACTCTAACCTAGTTAAATCCCACTTAATACCTCCACACTGTATATTTAGTACCGTACAATGCGCCAGGGAAAAAGGTGAGGGTTGAGCTAAGAATAGATGTGTTTAAATTGTAGATTATTTATTTTTTGAAACATAAGTTTAAGGTATTTACATAGTATTTACAGGATGTTTGAAGTTCCTTTATGGTCATCTGTGATTGTTTGTTGGTGGGTTTGTTTTAAACAGATATAGATATCACTAAAAGAGCGCACCCTGGAAAAGGCCACATACTTTTGTAAATACACGTATTGGTTTCGCGGAAAGCGAGTGCACTGTTACTATTAACTGACGGCGACAATCGGAAAAGTGTGCCTATACAGTAAACCCTCGATATAGCGAACTGGTAGGGGGTTTGATTTTCAGAGTTCTCTATATCGAGGTTCGTTATAAGCGAGGATTCCTTTTTTTTTACCTTTTTTTAGCCAATGCCCGCACTAATTTGATCATATTTAAAATGAAATTCATTCATTAGAACTAGTTAATGAGTTTATGTAATTTATTTTTAGTTAAACTACACATTAAATAAACAATGTGATTCATTAATTTACCTACCAAGTTCAGTTAAGAGTTCTTTAGCCTTAACTTATTATTCGAATAATAAAGAATGGTTAATGAGAGGGTCTGAGATTGGTATTTGAGATCTCATTTGTTTAAAGCAATTTATCAATTTTTTTCCAAATATTCATGAACCGCAGAGCGCAGTCGTTTATTTAATGCTGAAGTTAATCCTTGGGCTGCGGTTGAATCTATTTTATCTTTGTTTTTTATAATGGTTGACAATGTTGATTTGTGAATTCCATATTTTTCTGTATATGGTTTTCTTACTTAGAATTACCGATTCAATATCCAGAAGAATTTTTAATTTTTCCTCGATTGATAAGGATATACGTTTGTGACACACGTTTACCAACGAACTCATTGTGTATTAAAAACAAACAGTATAAACGACTACAGAACACTGATTCGAATAATACAGAGGTCAAAACAAAACTGAGCTAGTTTTGAGAAAAAAGTCAATGGAATCAGAGAGAGAGAGAGAGCGAAAGGAAATCGGATTAGTTAAGAGTAAAAAAACACCTCAATTCTAGAAACTGGTGCTACTTCTCCTCTTGCTTAGAAACTTGCTACTCCCGCGCTCATACTACATAATACAGTAAAAAAAAAAAAATAATAACAATTCTTGCAGTTCGTTATAACAGAATATAATAATTCTCCGGCATCAAATTTAGTTCGTAATTCGCACTAACCGAGGGATTTCGCTATAACGAGGGGTTCAGCAGAAATATAATGGTAATTTTAGGGGGATAGCATTTTGGTTCGCTATATCGAGGTGTTCGTTATATCCGAGTTCGTAATAATGAGGGTTTACTGTATAACCAAAAATGTTTGTCTCGACAACTGACGCCTTCGAAAAAGCCATGAGAATGCAGTTTTTCGCTTACAACTCGCAAACGAAAGTGTTAATGGAAAAAATATATAGGACCGAAAATGTTCTCCTTGAAAACTTGAAAAGATTGACACCATTTAGAAACTTATAGAACCATTATTCTCGCAAAAACCGCAGTTTTGCGCTTATAACTATTTATTTTTCCGGTATAGCGGTTAAGGGAAGCATTAAAATGATGCCTTATTCATGAAATTTAATGAAGTATTAAGGAAGTTATCGCGTAACGACAAAAAAAAAAAAGCTTTAAGAAAAAATATATATATGATAAGGTTTTCATAATAAAGCGTTAAAATTCCGCCAAAATATTTGCTACTCATTAAGGTCGTTAAACCAACTGAATAGATCTCATTAGTGCCTAATGAGTTATTAGAGTTGAATAATTGATCACCAACCGATTGTAACAGATTTAACGCAAATTATAGTGATTACATTCCAAACTTAAAGGCGCCATTACATTCTACTTACTTTACCATCGAACAGCAATGGATACGGAGATGAATTTTGTTGTGTAAAGAAGAAATTTTTTTTAGGAAGAGACTATTGAATTATAGATATAGAATACAAGGCCTCAAAGTCTCGTATAAATTAATTAACCTGCATGATTAAGTGAATTATTGAATTTATACGAGACTTTGAGGCCTTGTATTCTAAATCTAAAGAAGAAAATTTTTTTTTAAAATACATTTTTTTTTTCAAGATAAAGGTGTCTTACCTAAATTTTAAAATTGTGAACTAGTGCATAATATGAAATTGAACTTAAAAAAGAAAAAAATGGGTTTTCAATGTGAGAAGTTGCACAACTTTAAAAGGTTTATTTTCAAATACATGGTTTGAACCAGAGTTGGGCTACTAATTAATGAATTACTTTGTAATTGAATTACGTAACTAATTACAAAATAATTTCAAATTTACTTTTTTACTTGTAATTCATTACGATATAATTCATTAAATTATAATAATTAGAATTCGTGTATTCTATTTTTATATACGTCTTCTTCATTTTATCAAATTTCCAGAGCATTCTAACAATTATTTCCAGACCTCGAAAATTCCTCTGACGCTTGGTTTTTATGTCTCCATTTCAAAATTACGGATATTTTCCACGTTAATCTGATTCCAATAGATTCCTTAAACATTATAAAACCATAAAAACCATAAAACCATTCGGGTTAAAAACAGATGAGTTTTCATTGTAAATTGTGGCCTTTAATTACAATTACAATGTAATTTCCAATTACGAATTAAAATTAGATTACAAAGTAATTGGTAACTACAAATTATAATTACAAATTATCATGGTAATTACCAGTTTAATTACGAATTACAATGTAATTGTAAATTATAATTGATTGTAATTTTGCCCAACTCTTGTTTCAACAATCAAGACTATCATTAAGTAAGGCTCTTTTATTTATAAATATATTCATGGACATAGGCGGGCGCAAGCGACGGTGCTGCTTCTGCGACGGTGCTACAGGAACTAGAGAAACGGGGATAAAAGCCGGGCCATTACCAGGGATTCATACGGTTTTTTGGCGTTTTTAATTTATTTTTCCATAATTAAAACCCGACTGAGCAAAAAATAATTTGAAAAATATCTAATAGGTATTGCTCGGTCCCTCAGTGTTCAATTAGAAAATCAAAAGACGTGTCATTCCCTTTTATTTTCAAAAAATAAAAAGCTTCTTAAAGAGTGGATTGTAAAATTAAGAATAGATAAGCCTGTTTCGAAACATATGACGATATGTAGTCTTTATTTTAAAGAAAGAGACTATATTTATCCAGGTAAATATTAGTATTTGACATTTTATTATTCCATTTGTTGCTGATGGATACTGCTATATAAACCGAATAGATGATGTATCGAGACCAACTAACTACATTACAGTAGAAGTGAGAGATAATCAACTGTTATTCTTAGTTCTTAGTTTAATTTTTTTTTTTTTTTCGAAAGCTATCTTTTCGATCCGACTTGTGGATCTATAAAAGGGCTAAAAAAAAAAATATATATATGAATATCTATGCTAGAGGATGACAATAAATGAATAATTTACAGAACTGATAATAATATAAAAGATGGTGAGCATTATACATGAATATTTAAATAATGGCTGGTTAGCAAGATAAAATAGAAGGTAACCAGAAACAAGGAAGGTAAAATAAGGTATATATATAATAGAATAATATATAATATAATATATATAAAAGAATTTTTAAATAATTTATTTTTTGAAGAGAAAAGATTTGGCTCCGCCGGGAGTCGAACCCGGGTCTCCTGCGTTACATGCGAGGATGCTAACCGCTACACCACAGAGCTCGGCTCAAGGCAGAGCAAATCCCTCCTCTTCACTGATATCTACTCCCCCTATCTCACAAGTTTTGCGAGTAGTAGCGGGAGGTGGACAAATTTTGTCCAATTTATGATATTTTATTGACTTAAGTCAATTTTTTAAATTATTTTAATTAATCTAATCTTAATTGTGGCTGTCCACCATTTTTAAATTATTTTTAAATAATTTATTTTTTGAAGAGAAAAGATTTCGAACCCGGGTCTCCTGCGTTACATGCGAGGATGCTAACCTTATGCTAAAACTTGTGAGATAGGGGGAGTAGATATCAGTGAAGAGGAGGGATTTGCTCTGCCTTGAGCCGAGCTCTGTGGTGTAGCGGTTAGCATCCTCGCATGTAACGCAGGAGACCCGGGTTCGACTCCCGGCGGAGCCAAATCTTTTCTCTTCAAAAAATAAATTATTTAGAAATAATTTAAAAATGGTGGACAGCCACAATTAAGATTAGATTAATTAAAAGAATTTTAAAAATTTTGGACTTTCGTTCAAATCTTAGTTTTGATTTCATAGGTTCCCGTAATTATCGATGTATCTCTAGTATTATTATTATCTTTAGTATTATATAACTTCCTTCTGTATGATAGGTTAAATGATAGTCAGAATTTTCAGTTTACAATGATTTTAACGTGGTAAGCCAACGTTTCGATCCAACTTGTGGATCTTCATCAGGGCTAAAAAAGAACAAATACATGAGTATCTATGCTAGAGGGTGACAATAAATGGATACATTACAGAACTGTTAATAATATAAAAGATGGTGTATACATGAATATTTAAATAAGTGGCTGGTTAGCAAGAAAAAATAGAAGGTAACCAGAAACAAGGAAGGTAAAATAAGGTAAGAGCTAGTGGTAGGGGGTAGTTTGCCGACTTCAAAGGTTCATGACGGGGAAACCCAACGCTTTTGAAGTGAAAGGCTACATGACAACTGAGTGAAAATAAAATATTAAAAACTAACAAAATATATGGTACTTTAAACGAATTGTTATGTCTGGACTCTATAATAATACAAAATTGAGATAATACATAAGGTAACAATGCATACAAAATTGAAAAATATACCGAAGGAAGTTATACATTAATAATGATAATAATAATACAAGAGGTACCTCGATAATTGCGGGTACCTATGAAATCAAAACTAGGATTTGAGGATGCGAAAGATGTTAGAGTAAGTGGATGAAATTATCTCTTTATCCGTTTTATAATTTATAGGGTTATTTTTTTCCAGATGGATGAAAATGGATTCTGAGAGAAATATTCATGTATAGTGCTTACCATATTTAGAGATGAGAGATGGTCAACTGTTCTTCAATTACGATAGGTTAAATGATGGTCAGGATTTTCAGTTTACAATGATTTTATTATGGTAAGCCAACGTTTCGATCCAACTTGTGGATCTTACTCAGTAGCCCTAATGAAGATCCACAAGTTGGATCGAAACGTTGGCTTACCACAATAAAATCATTGTAAACTGAAAATCCTGACCATCATTTAACCTATCTTACCATATTTAATATTATTATCAGTTCTGTAAAATATTCATTTATTGTCATCCTCTAGCATAGATACTCATATATTTTTTTAGCCCTAATGAAGATCCACCAACTGGATCGAAACGTTGGCTTTCGTAAATAAAAATAAATTTAAACGGAAAAACCTGATAATCATTTAACCTAACTACTTACTGTAATGTGCAACGGCAGGTTCGGGAGTGTAAAGGAAAATGGGAAAAAGGTACTTTCCTGACCTTTCTTGGTATTACCGATTGTTGACAGGTATGCAGGAATTACATTTTAATACTTACACATCTAACGAAATTCCGGCATACCTGCCAACAACCGGTAATACCAAAAGGTGTAATGGAAAGACCCAAAAACTCTTTACCGCCTTATTTCCCTTTTTCTTTACAGTCCTGAACTTGCCGCTGTTTCTATGTATATATACTCGTTTTTTTATTTATTATTTTTAATAATCATCCATAAACAACTGTAACTAATAAGATATCCGACAATATGTCAATAAACAAGATGCATTGAATCGATTACTGAGTACTTGTTAACTGAGTGTAAACAATAATATCCATCTGCCCTTCCATTCTATAGGCGGGCGCAATCGAATATAGGGTGCGCTAGTGGTTTTGCAAAATGTCGGAAAGAACGGTGTTAAACATAGTTGATGTGATAGAGATAATTGGTAATTTTAAAAGACCATTAATTGAAAGGCAGGCTATCCTTGATGCAAACCACTTAATTACATGTGGAATAATATCGAAAAATAAAAAAACAGTTATTTTACAAGCCTCGTGCCTTTAAACTAGCAATCTTAAAGGACTGCCCCATAAAATAAAAGTGGAAATCAAATTTATTAATAATAATAAGCAATTTTCTTGTCATTGTACGTGTAAAGCTGGTAGCTCTGGTAAATGCAAACACATCATTGTAACTTTACTCGACGTTTTTCGGTTAGTAATAATATTAATTACCTTTTCACACAATCATTGTTATGACAGCTTAGATTCTTTAGAATATTATTTATTTATTTGTCAAAACTTTCAGGCTTCGCTTTGAAAACATGGAACAATTAAGCACAACGGATGTAATAGAAAAATGAGGAAAATTAAAAAAGAAAAACAAATCTATGACACTATGGTCTCAATGTTATTTGCATAAAACTAGCATTTTGGAATAATAAAATGTCAAATACTAATATTTACCTGGATAAATATAGTCTCTTTCTTTAAAATAAAGACTACATATCGTCATATGTTTCGAAACAGGCTTATCTATTCTTAATTTTACAATCCACTCTTTGAGAAGCTTTTTATTTTTTGGAAATAAAAGGGAATGACACGTCTTTTGATTTTCTAATTGAACACTGAGGGACCGAGCAATACCTATTAGATATTTTTCAAATGATGTTTTGCTCAATCGGGTTTTAATTATGGAAAAATAAATTAAAAACGCCAAAAAACCCTATGAATCCCAGGTAATGGCCCGGCTTTTAACCCCGTTTCTCTAGTTCCTGTAGCACCGTCGCTTGCGCCCGCCTATATACAAAATATTCTACAGATTATATTACTGCCACCTTTAGATTTATATGTACATCCCTAAAGTAATTATATTTTTAAATTAGAGACTGGAAACAGGAAAAATACTATTTAATGAGGTTTCATTTTTAATTTTATTACTACTATTAGAGATTTTGATTAAACTCATGTTAAAGGAGAACCAAGCATTCCATAATATCAGGTAAGCTTTATCATTGTTAAAATATTCTATAATTGTGAAAGGGGCCTTTCCTGTTTTTCTATATTATACCTTTGTTTTTGTTTATATAGAGAAATTATCCGTCTCTTGTTTCGCCTAAAAATAAGAAATGGCTAAGTATGAAATATGACAAAAATCAAGTAAACACATAAAGGTGAAAAAAAGAAAAATATTCCGTCAACTCATAAAACACATTAAGCTCACGCATGCGCAGCATGCCTTTAATGACAGACCAATGCTTTATAATAAAGATGTTCTGTTAATTTAATGGAAATTGTTTCATGTTCACTATATGAAGTTTTCAATTACTATTTTGAGAATTATAAAATCAGACGACTTGGAGTATTATGCTTGCATTGCCGAATTATCACAAGTAAAAACTTATTTAATAATAAAAAAAAAAAAGAAAAGAAATAGTGTGCTTTAAAGAGCAGACACAAACAAAGTAAATAAACGTTGAAAGATGTGTGACTTTGAGAAATGGCATCAATTTCTAATCAAAGTAAGTTGGCAAGTGAAAGTTGTGTGTTGCGCACATTTTTTTTTGTTTTGTTTATAATCTTTATTTGTCTATTATCTGGTTAAAAATTTATTTTAAATTGATTAATGGTGAAATCTTGTATACAGAAATTTATGAGATGTATTTCATACTTTGTAAAACTTATTAATCTTTATCATTATATAACCCAGCCCGGCACTATTTGTATGAGAACGTCCCCCCCCCCCACCAAAGGCAAATATATATCTGTCTATCTATCTATATACACGTATGTAGGATATCTCATGACGTTTAAAATTAATTTTTTATATAAATCCTTCCCAGTAGTTTATTTGGTACAGATCATCCTAAGTAGACGGAATAGAATAAAATCGTTCGTTATCTGTTGAGCTTTATATAGTAAATAAAAACAAGATTCATAAATACTTATATGAAGAAAAAAAAAAGATTCAAAGTACAATATTTCTTGCGATTCGAAAAACAAAAATGAAAAATAATGAAACTAGAAGTATATTTTATGATTTAGTCTTAAATAAGGATTAAAAACCGTATATGTATTGCAGAAAATTAGGGATCCGAATCTTCAGATCTTTATAACGTTGATCAATCAAATTTTATCCTAGCATGTTGTTACTTCCATACACCCTTAACTACTGTAAGAAAAAATGGAACCAAATATTGCCAATAAAACTGTTTAAATTGCAGTACCGAACATAGGCGAACAGATAAAGTACCTAGAATAGCTTAATTGACAAATTATGTGTGATTAATGGACTGTCTTGTTTATATTTGCTTTTGACAGAAATACTATAGTTTTTTAGAGGATCGAAAATATCGAAGACATAAGTAAATATGAAAAAAAAAAATTAATCTGATGTGGAATCAACTTCACTTACCATCTTGGGGTCACCTGTGGTATAATGGTTTGCATGGCAACCTACAATACTAAAGGTCGCGGGTTCGCGTCCCGATGTGGTCCTAGGATTTTTTAATAGCAATAAAAAATCTTTGGGTAAGGACTTAAAATGGAGGCCCCGAGCCTGTACAATGTCAGGTACTCGTTAAAGATCCTATTCTGGATAGGCAAAATTTAAGATTCCCAGTGTAGCATCTTCTAATTAGCAGAAAGGGGCCTTAAATAAACAAACCTTAAGCACTTCATACAGTTCTGTGCCAAGAATGAAGTTGGCCACACTTATTCATGGGGCTCCCGTACTTTCGTGGGATTTGTTTGAATTTTTTATAATAATATTTTTAGGGGATTACATTGAAAATTAAGAAAAGTGAAATGATGGTCAGGATTTGCAGTTTGGAAAAAATTTTATTTTCGAAAGCCAACGTTTCGATCCAATTTGTGGATCTTCATCAGGACTAAAAGAAACAAATATATCAGTATATATGCTAGAGGATGACAATAAATGAATATTTTACAGAACTGATAATAATAAAATAATTCCTTTGACTTTGAGAACCCCTCTATAAGAGCTACTGTATCAAACCACGATAAACGACTCCTCTCAGAATCCAATTTTCATCCATCTGGAAAAAAGTAACCCTGTAAATCATAAAACTGATAAAGAGATAATTTCATCCACTTATTCTAATATCTTCCGCATCCTGAAATCCTAGTTTTGTTTTCATAGGTATACAATTATCATGCATTGTTACCTTATGTATTATCTCAATTTTGTGTTTTTATTGAGTCAAGAGATAACAATTTGTATACAGTACCATATATTTTGTTAGTTTTTAATATTTTATTTTCACTCAGTTGTCATGTAGCCTTTCACTTCAAAAGCGTTGGGTTTTCCCGACAAAAACCTTTGAAGTCGGCAAACTACCCCCTACCACTACCTCTTACCTTATTTTAGCTTCAGTCTTAGTATCTACCCTGACTCAGAAGGTAAATATCAGATTATATTTTATCTTGCTAACCAGCCACTTATTTAAATATTCATGTATACACCATCTTTTATATTACGATAGGTTAAATGATCGTCAGGATTTTCAGTTACAATGATATTTATTATGGTAAGCCAACGTTTCGATCCAACTTGTGGATCTTCATCAGGGCTAAAAGAAAACAAATATATGAGTATCTATGCTAGAGGGTGACAATAAATGGATACATTACAGAACTGATAATAATATAAAAGAAGGTATACATAAATATTAAAATAAGAGGCTGGTTAACAAGATAAAATAGAATCTGATATTTACCTACTGAGTCCAGGTGGATACTAAGACTAAAGGTAAAAATAAGGAGAGAGGTAGTGGTAGGGGGTTAGTTTGCCGACTTCAAAGGTTTATGGCGGGGAAATCCAACGCTTTTGAAGTGAAGGCACATGACAACTGAGTGAACAAAATATTTAAAAACTAACAAAATATATGGTACTGAATACAAATAGTTGTGTCTGGACTGAATAATAACATAAAAATGAGATAATACATAATGTAACAATGCATACAAATTTGGAAAATATACAAAAAGAAGCATACAATACAAAAAATAATAATAGTACAAGAGATACAGAGATAATTGCAGGTACCTATGAAATCAAAACTAGGATTTGAGGATGCGGAAGATGTTAGAATAAGTGGATGAAATTATCTCTTTATCTGTTTTGTGATTTACCGGGTTATTAGTTTCTAGATGGATGAAAATGGATTCTGAGAGGAGACGTTTGTCGTGGTTAGATACAGTTGCTAATATGGAGGGGTTCTCAAAGTCGAAGGAATGGTTGTGGGCAATGGCATGTTCTGCTAATTTAGATGTAGACGAATTACGCGTGGAAATACTATATTTATGTTGATAAATACGTTTTTTTAAATAATTTTTGGTTTCACCTATATAGCAACTGTTGCAATTAAGCGTGGAGCACTGGATACGATAAACTACATTACACTTGTCTAGGAGAGGTACAGGGTCTTTGAGTTTTGTATAAAGATTTTTTAATTTATTGTTATTTTTTAATACTAGGCGCATGTGTGGGAAACTCGATGAGAAGGATTTTTTAATTTTGTTTGAGAGAATGGGGATATATGGAATAGATCTGTATTGGAAAGTAGAAATCGGAGGTTGTGAAGATCTGTTAGAGAGATTTTGAGTTTTTGAATTGTTATTGATAAGTGTTTTTATTAAATGTTCAGGAAAATCGTTAGATTGTAAGATATTTTTCAGGCGGATTTTGTTATGACAATGAAATTGTGGATCGGACAAGTTCAGGCTACGGTGGATGAGGTTTTTTGCGACGTTGATCTTTTGGTGATGTGGATGTTGGGAAAAATAGTTAAGGAGTCGGCCCGAATAAGTGGGTTTGGTGTACCAATTAGTGGATATAGAATGGTCCGGGTTTCTGGTAATGGAAATATCTAGGAATGGAAGGGTACAATTGGTTTCCAATTCTATCGTGAAACGGAGACGTGGATGGTAGGAGTTAAAGGCGGCGAGAATATCAGTGATAGAGTTAGGATTGAGAATCAATAGGAGGTCGTCTACATATTTTTTAATGAAAAAAATATCGTTGGGGAATTTAGGTATAACAGAATCAAGGAGGTCGTTGAGGACAATACCGGAGAGGTCGGGAGCTAGACAGCTACCCATTGCAAGGCCAGAAGTTTGGAGAAAATATTTATTTTGAAAACAAAAATATCCAGAATTACAGCATAAAGCAAGGGAGTCAATGTAGGCAGATTTATTGAGTTTACTATGGGATTCTAACAAGTTCCATTTTTCTTCAACGATTTGGAGGGCACGATCCGTCGGGATGTTAGTTGTCATGTGCCTTCACTTCAAAAGCGTTGGATTTCCCCGCCATAAACCTTTGAAGTCGGCAAACTAACCCCCTACCACTACCTCTCTCCTTATTTTTACCTTTAGTCTTAGTATCCACCTGGACTCAGTAGGTAAATATCAGATTCTATTTTATCTTGTTAACCAGCCTCTTATTTTAATATTTATGTATACCTTCTTTTATATTATTATCAGTTCTGTAATGTATCCATTTATTGTCACCCTCTAGCATAGATACTCATATATTTGTTTTCTTTTAGCCCTGATGAAGATCCACAAGTTGGATCGAAACGTTGGCTTACCATAATAAATATCATTGTAACTGAAAATCCTGACGATCATTTAACCTATCGTAATTGAAGAACAGTTGACCATCTCTCATCTCTACTAGCATCTTTTATATTATTATCAGTTCTGTAAAATATTCATTGATTGTCATCCTCTAGCATAGATACTCATATATTTGTTTTCTTTTAGCCCTGATGAAGATCTACAAGTTGGATTGAAACGTTGGCTTTTGAAAATAATTTTTTTTCAAACTGCAAATCCTGACTATCATTCACCTACCTTATACATCTAACGTAATTCCCCCCTACCTGCAAACAACTGGTAATACCAAGAGGTCAGAAAAAACCAAAAAACCTTTACCGTCTTATTTGCTTTTTCTTCATAGTACTGAAATAAATTCTAGTCTTCCTATTTAATTTTATTCCTTGGACGCTGGGTTGAAGGTGTTTGTGTTGGAGCCGGCAGAGATCATATGTCGGTAAGGAGGGGCAGTGTTGCTTCTTCTATTTTTTGTTCCAGGCCTGCTGGACATCCTCCAGACTTTCCGGCCGAGGCTGCTCATCCTCATCTGTTCCAGGATGATCCTGGAGTCGATTCGGTGAAGATACTTCATTCGCGTGGGATAACTGCTTTATACAGTAGTTTAGCCGTGTACGTGTAAGTATAGTTTATACGTGTAGCTCACAAGGTTAAATTCTTTATTCAGAATACAAATAATTCATACAATAGATAACAATAATCGATAGCTTATTAATAATATGGAGAATATCAACAATGCACCACTACTGTAGAATCCCGATAGTGCGTATTGTGCTACGAGACCGAAGGTAAAATACGAAATAACAAAATTGAAACAAACATTTAGTAAATTGTAGAGGTGAGAGATAGTCAACTGTTACCCTATACGATAGGTTAAATAAAACTAATTAATCTAATCTTAATTTGTGGCTGACCACCATTTTTAAATTATTTTTAAATAATTTATTTTTTGAAGAGAAAAGATTTGGCTCCGCCGGGAGTCGAACCCGGGTCTCCTGCGTTACATGCGAGGATGCTAACCGCTACACCACAGAGCTCGGCTCAAGGCAGAGCAAATCCTTCCTCTTCACTGTCAAAATCTTTTCTCTTCAAAAAATAAAACTATTTTATTTTGGAAATCCAACGTTTCGATCCGACTTGTGGATCTTCATCAGGGCTAAAAGAAAACAAATATATGAGTATCTATGCTAGAGGATGACAATAAATGAATAATATACAAAACTTATAATAACAGATGGTATGCATATACATGAATATTTAAATAAGTGACTATAGGTAAAATTATAGGATTTTCAGTTTACAATAATTTTATTGTGGTAAGCCAAAGTTTCGATCTAACTTGTGGATCTTCATCAGGGCTAAAAGAAAACAAATATATGAGTATCTATGGTAGAGGGTGACAATAAATGGATATATACAGAACTGATAATAATATAAAGATGGTGTATCCATGAATATTAAAATAAGTGACTGGTTTACAAGATAAAATAGAATCTGATATTTACCTACTGAGTCCAGGGGATACTAAGACTAAAGGTAAAATTAAGGTGAGAGGTAGTGGTAGTGGGTTAGTTTGCCGACTTCAAAGGTTTATGAGGGGGAAATCCAAAGCCTTTGAAGTGAAAGGCACATGCTAAATGAATGAACAATTTTTTTTTTAAAAACTAACAAAATAAATGGTACTGTATAGAAATAGTTATGTCTGGACTCAATAATATCATAAAAATGAGATATTACATAATGTAAAAATGCATAAAAAATTGGAAAATATACAGAAAGAAGTATACAATACAAAAAGATAATAATAGTACAAGAGGTACAGAGATAATCAAATCAAAACTGGGATTTGAGGATGCGGAAGATGTTACAATAAGGAGTTGAAATTATCTCTTTTTCTGTTTTATGATTTATATGGTTATTTTTTTCTAGATGGATGAAAATGGATTCTGAGAGGAGTCGTTTATCGTGGTTAGGTACAGTAGCTAATATGGAGGGGTTCTCAAAGTCGAAGGAATGGTTGTGGGCAATGGCATGTTCTGCTAATTTAGACGTAGACGAATTACGCGTGGAAATACTGTATTTATGTTGATAGATTCGTTTTTTAAAATAATTTTTGGTTTCACCTACATAGCAACTGTTGCATTTAAGCGTGGAGCACTGGATACGATAAACTACACTTGTCTTGGAGTGGTACTGGGTCTTTGAGTTTGGTATACAGATTTTTTAATTTATTGTTATTTTTTAATACTTGGCGTATGTGTGGGGAACTCGATGAGAAGGATTTTTTAATTTTGTTTGGGAGAATGGGGATATATGGGATAGATCTGTATTGGAAAGTAGAGATCGGAGGTTGTGAAGTGTTTTTAGAGAGATTTTGGGTTATAGCATTGTTATTGATAAGTGTTTTTATTAAGAGCTCGGAAAAATCATTAGATTTTAAGATATTTTTCAGGCGGATTTTGTTATGACAATGAAATTGTGGATCGGACAAGGTCAGGCTACGGTGGATAAGGTTTTTTGCGACATTGATTTTTTACTTTCACTTACCTATATATGAAATATATAGTAAGTGGAAGTATTGCGATCGTGAAAATTTTCGACTTCCGGTTTTCAACGGAAATACACGTTTTGGGGTCCCCTGAGTCCAAATGACCAAGTCCCGCGAAATGGTCTGTGTGTGTGTGTCTGTGTGTGTGTGTGTGTGTGTGTGTGTGTGTGTGTGAACAGACTAGCTCAAAAACTATAAACCGTGCGAACCTGAAATTGGGTATTTAGAGTATGTATATGCCCGCGATGTGACAGCAAAAATTTCATCAAATTTGCTCAAAGGGAGGGGGTACTTTATTTAATAACTTTTTAAGTTTTTTTCGATTTTCTCAAAAACGGCTCTAACGATTTTGATTAAACTTAGTATTTGATCTATTTATATGCCCCAGATATGACTGTAAAAAATTCATCAAAATTGATCAACCGTAGGGGGGACTTTACTTAATAAATTTTGTATCATTTTCACGTGTTTTTTTTATTTACTCAAAAACGGTTTCAACGATTTTGATCAAACTTGGCATTTGATGTATATATATATGCCAAAGATGTGATAGTCAACATTCATCAAAATTGGTCAAACGGAGGGGGCACTTTATTTCATAATTTTTTTTCAATTTTTACTTTCACTTACCTATATATGAAATATATAGTAAGTGGAAGTATTGCGATCGTGAAAAATTTCGACTTCCGGTTTTCAACGGAAATACACGTTTTGGGACCCCCTGAGTCGAAATAACCAAGTCCCGCGAAATGGTCTGTGTGTGTGTGTGTGTGTGTGTGTGTGTGTGTGTGTGTGTGTGTGTGTGTGTGTGTGTGTGTGTGTGTGTGTGTGTGTGAACAGACTAGCTCAAAAACTATAAACCCTGGGAAACTGAAATTAGGTATTTAGTGTAGGTATATGCCCGCGATGTGACAGCAAAAATTTCATCAAAATTGCTCAAAGGGAGTGGGTACTTTATTTAATAACTTTTTACGTTTTTTTTCGATTTTCTCAAAATTTTGTATCATTTTCATGTGTTTTTTTTATTTACTCAAAAACGGCTCTAACGATTTTGATTAAACTGAGTATTTGATCTATTTATATGCCCGAGATATGACTGTAAAAATTTCATCAAAATTGATTAACCGGAGGGGGAACTTTACTTAATAAATTTTGTATCATTTTCACGTGTTTTTTTTATTTACTCAAAAACGGCTTTAAAGATTTTGATCAAACTGGGTATATAATGTATGTATATGCCCGAGATACGACTGTAAAAATTTCATCAAAATTGATCAACCGGAGGGGGGACTTTACTTAGTAAATTTTGTATCATTTTCACGTGTTTTTTTTATTTACTCAAAAACGGCTTTAAAGATTTTGATCAAACTGGGTATATAATGTATGTATATGCCCGAGATACGACTGTAAAAATTTCATCAAAATTGATCAACCGGAGGGGGGACTTTACTTAGTAAATTTTTTATCATTTTTACGTGTATTTTTTATTTACTCAAAAACGGCTTTAAAGATTTTGATCAAACTGGGTATATAATGTATGTATATGCCCGAGTTACGACTGTAAAAATTTCATCAAAATTGATCAACCGGAGGGGGGACTTTACTTAATAAATTTTGTACCAATTTCACGTGTACATATTTTTTATTTACTCAAAAACGGCTTTAAGTATTTTGAAGAAACTGGGTATTTGATGTATGTATATACCAAATATGTAAAATCCAACATTTCATCAAAATTGGTCCAACTGAGGGGGCACTTTGTTTCATGACTTTTTTTTTTTTTTTCCAATTTTTATCTTTTTTTTCGATTATCCCAAAAACGGCTTTAATGATTTTTATCAAATTCGTCATGTTTAATGAAAATTATATTTTTTTTAATATCAGGTAAGCTTTATCATTATTAAAATGTTCTGAGGGGGCATTTTTGGTGGGGGGGGGGGGCTTTTTTGTTTGTTCGTTTCTTTCTTATAAAGTGCCATTGTTTTTGTTTACATGGAGAAATTAACTGTCTCTCGTTACGCCTAAAAATAAGAAATGGCTAAATATGAGATATGATATAAATAAAGAAAACATAAAGAGGGGAAAAAAAGAAAAATATTCAGTCAACTCATAAAACTCGTTAAGCCCACGCGTGCGGAGTACGCCTTTAATGACAGACCATTGTTCATAATTAAAGCCGTTCTGTTCATTTGAGAAGTGGCAATTAACAAAACGCATTAATTTCTAATCTAAGTAAGTTGGTAAGTGAAAGTTGTGTGTTGCGAGCACGCACCAGATTTTTGGTGATGTGGATGTTGGGAAAAATAGTTTAGGAGTCGTTTAGGAATAAGTGGGTTTGGTGTACCAATTAGTGGATATGGAATTGTCCGGGTTTCTGGTAATGGAAATATCTAGGAATGGAAGGGTACAATTGGTTTCCAATTCAATAGTGAAACGGTGACGTGGATGGTAGGAGTTAAAAGCGGCGAGAATGTCAGTAACAAAGGTTGGATTGAGAATTAATAGGATGTCGTCTACGTATTTTTTAAAAGAAAAAATATCGTTGGGGAATTTTGGTAACACAGAATCAAGGAGGTCGTTGAGGTCAATACCGGAGAGGTCGGGAGCTAGACAGCTACCCATTGCAAGGCCAGAAGTTTGGAGAAAATTTTGAAAACAAAAATATCCAGAATTACAGCATAAAGCAAGGGAGTCAATGTAGGCGGATTTATTGAGTTTACTATGGGATTCTAACAAGTTCCATTTTTCTTCAACGATTTGGAGGGCACGATCCGTCGGGATGTTAGTGAAAAGACTCTCGGCGTCGAAAGAAGCTAAGATAAAATTATCGGGAATATTGATGGTTTTTAATTGTTCTCAGAGATGGAAGGAATTTTTTACGTCATATGGATTGTTGTGGCTAAGGGATTGTAATGGAGGGAGAAGGAATCATCCAAACTACTACCCTACCACTATCTCTCACCTTATTTTTACCTTTAGTCTTAGTATCCACCTGGACTCAGTAGGTAGATATCAGATTCTATTCTACCTATCGTAATTGAAGAACAGTTGAATATCTCTCATTTCTACTAAATAAGTGACTGGTTAGAAAAAATAAAAAAATCTGGTGCGTGCGCGCAACACACAACTTTCACTTACCAACTTACTTAAATTAGAAATTGGTGTGTTTTGGTAACTGCCACTTCTCAGTAAAAGGTATATTTGGGAAAATCGTAAAAATGGAAAAAGAGTTATGAAATGAAGTGCCCCCCTTCGTTTGACCAATTTTGATGAAATTTTGGGCATCACATCTTTGGCATATACATACATCAAATACCCAGTTTGATCAAAATTGTTAAAGCCGTTTTTGAGTAAATAAATGATATAATAAATAAATAAAAGAAAATGATATAAAATGTATTAAGTAAAGTCCCCCCTCCGGTTGATCAATTTTGATGAAATTTTTACAGTCATATCTCGGGCATATACATACACTAAATACCCAATTTCAGGTTCACACGGTTTATAGTTTTTGAGCTAGTCTGTTCACACACACACACACACACACACACACACACACACACACACACACACACACACACACACACACACACACACACACACACACACACACACACACGCACACACAGAGACCATTTCGCGGGACTTGGTTAATTGGATTCAGGGGACCCCAAAACGTGTATTTCCGTTGAAAACCGGAAGTCGAAATTTTTCACGATCGCAATACTTCCACTTAAGTACTATATATTTCATATAGGTAAGTGAAAGTAAAAAATCTGATATTTACCTTCTGAGTCCAGAGTGATATGAAGACTGGAGGTAAAATAGGGTGGGAGGTAGCCACCAGCTACTTATTTAAATATTCACGTATATACTTACCATCTTTTATAATTAGTTTTGTAAAGTATTCATTTATTGTCATCCTCTAGCATAGATACAGCTAAAATTTTAGCTCTTCCATTTAAAATGTTACCTTCAATTAACACGTTTTGAATTGATGTGTCAAACTAAGTTTTAAATAATTCAGTTCTGGGTATTCTGTCGTCTTGAAGCGCTTAAATTTTATTCCCGTAGCCAGAGAGGAGGTTTTCATTTAATTTTCTAAATTTATATATTAGTCGACCTTTAAAACTTTCCACAGGATTATTACTTTCACTTACGTATATATGAAATATATAGTAAGTGGAAGTATTGCGATCGTGAAAATTTTCGACTTCCGGTTTTCAACAGAAATACACGTTTTGGGGTCCCCTGAGTCGAAATAACCAAGTCCCGCGAAATGGTCTGTGTGTGTGTGTGTGTGTGTGTGTGTGAACAGACTAGTTCAAAAACTATTAACCGTGCGAACCTGAAATTGGGTATTTAGTGTATGTATATGCCCGCGATGTGACAGCAAAAATTTCATCAAAATTGGTCAAAGGGTGGGGGTACTTTATTTAATAAATTTTTATGTTTTTTTTCGATTTTCTCAAAAACGGCTCTAACGATTTTGATTAAACTAAGTATGTGATGTATTAATATGCCTGAGATATGACTGTAAAAATTTCATCAAAATTGATCAACCGGAGGGGGGACTTTACTTAATAAATTTTGTATCATTTTCATGTGTTTTTTTTATTTACTCAAAAACGGCTTTAAAGATTTTGATCAAACTGGGTATTTGTTATATGTATATGCCAAAGATGTGACAGCAAACATTTCATCAAAATTGGTCAAACGGAGGGGGCACTTTATTTCATAACTTTTTTTCCAATTTTTACCTTTTTTCGATTATCTCAAAAACGGCTTTAATGATTTTGATCAAATTTGTCATGTTTAATGAAAATTAGGTGTTCAATAATATCAGGTAAGTTTTATCAGTATTCAAATTTCTGAGGGGGCTTAAATGGGCAAGGGGCCTTTTTTGTTTTCCTATAAAGTACCTTTGTTTTAGTTTATATTGAGAAATTAACTGTCTCTCATCACGCCTAAAAATAGGAAATGGCTAAATATGATATATGAAAAAAATCAAGTAATAAATACAGGAGAAAAAAAGAAAAATATTCCGTCAACTCATACTCGTAAAACACCTTGAGCTCATGCATGCACTGTACGCCTTTAATGACAAACCAATGCGTTATAATAAAAGATGTTCTGTTCATTTAATGAGAATTATTTGTTTCATGGGAACTAAATGAAATATTCAACAAGTACATAGAGAATTATAAAATCAGACGACTTGGAGTATTATGCTTGCATTGCCGAATTATCACAAGTAAAAACTTTTATTTAATAATAAAAGAAATCAGTGTTTTGTTTTTTGAGCAAATGAAAACAAAAATAAGAAATGAATGTGGAAAAATGTATAACTTTGAGAAGTGGCAATTAACAAAACACATTAATTTCTAATCTAAGTTGGTAAGTGAAAGTTGTGTGTTGCGCGCACGCACCAGATTTTTTTTTTCACGAACGGTCACGACTCAAACGGTGTACTATTCTAGATAGAGGCGAATTAGACGTACTAAACTCGACTACATATCCACAGCTACTCACGGTAAACCTGAACTGAACTCTGGGTGCCTGTTATGGCGTGGGTACCTGTTATAATCTTGTTTTCTGAAGCGGCCACTATATCAGAGTGCCTACACTGATATTGTATATATAGCAACGAATATTGTACGGCCCAAATTTAAGAGGTTATTAAAAGCTCCATAAAAAATAAGACAAAAAAATAAAACAAACAAAAAAGTTTATTAGTAAAGAGAAGTGTGGTTAGTGTAGAGAGCGGGGACTGTATCTAATAATTTAGCAGCTCCAGTAAACAAATCCCTCTCAGATCTCTTCCGCCTCTTCGAGTGCTGCTCTCTGGGAACCTTAAACGTTAACACTCTCTGTATAAATCAGTTACTTAGTAATAAAGTTTTTATTAATAAAAAAAAATAGTATTAAAGTCAAGTATTGAGGCCTATTTGCAAAGTTTATCATATCCTGTTAATTTCATTATACGGCATATGGGTCATTCTCCCAATACATACAATTTTATGTCCCAATGAGATTATATTATTTGTGTGAAATTGCTAATAATTCAATTGCATCCACTGGTTACTAGAAAACCTCATCTTGTTGTTCAAGAATTTTTATTACACTAACAATTTGTTCATAGGCCTAAATTTAAACTTAAAATGTCAATATCTATCCCCCTCACCTGTCCCAAAGCTCAAGTTGCTGACTTTGATGGTGGAAAAAAGATATATATTATTTTATTTATAACCTAGTTTTTTTTTTCATACTTGTTAGAAGGTCTTAATTATTTGGTTTTACGGTATGCTATTTTCGTATTATAGAAAAAAAGATATGATCCATAATCTACCTATCCCATAGATGCAACCTATCTCCCTTACATTGTTTTGAAATCGGGCCTCAAAACTTTGGAAACCTTTATTTCATTATAATTCATTGCTGGCAACATTTTAACAGATTCCCGTCTCAACAAGGATAAACTTTTTCACAGAAGTTCTGCTCTAGTTTCCTCGTTCGTTCATCCACGTTCGTTCGAGGGTGTTTTTATCGGTTAAAACATTGAGTGTCGTTTCATCACCTATCTCCCTCACCCACTGATATTTCCTAAAAGGTGAGTTTGATTCACGTTATGTTACAGTTAATTTGTAGGTTTACAAGGGATTTCGATAACCCATAAATGTTTTTTATAAGAGACTGACATGGAATGGTCTACTTCAATATAACCTCAAAAACTCGTGTGGAATGAGGGAGATTGACTTTGAGTGAGGGAAATAGGAACAAGGTGATGTTTGAGTTTAGTAGAACCTGAACTCTAAACTTATTTAAATATTTAAGTGAAATTGGTTTTCAGGTTTGTTTTGAGCACTTTTAAATAATATTTAGAGATTACAAAGACTTAATTAGTTGACACGTATTTGTTTTGTTTGTTTGTTTAACGTCCCTTTATGCAACTAAGGCTAAACGGAAGATGCTACAGTGGGAGTCCTAAATTTTGCATATATATATAATTAGGATTGGGGTCTTTAACGAGTACCGGACATCGCACAGGCTCGGGTCCTCTATTTTACGTCCTTTCCGAGGGGCGCTTTTCGATTACAATTCGCAAACGAAGGGATTAATCGAAAAAATGTATAGGACCGAAAATGTTCTCCTTGAAAACCTGAAAATATTGACACCCTTCAGAAACCTCTACGACTATTTTTCTCCCAAAAAAACGAGGTTTTGCGCTTATAACTCGCAATCGAAGGCGAAATGAGTGATTGTACCTATATTTTTCCGGTATAGCGGTTAAGGAAAGCTTTAAAATGATGCCTTATTCATGAAATTTGATAAGTTATTAAGGAATTTAAGGCGGCAAAAAAAGGCCTTGAGAAATAATCAATATATATAATAAAGCAAAGTGTACAATGTGCGTGCCGAAAAGGCTCTAAACGACTCCACGTGGGATTAAGGAAGTTCGGTCTTTTAGCCATATGACCCCTTACGGAGAAGAAGGTTTCCGTTTTTCTCTTGAGAGTGTGAAATTGAAGAGAAAAGGACTGGAATGTTATGCCTCTCGCACCATTTAATTAGCGTCTCTGAGATTGAGATACGAGTTTATGAATGAAAAATTTAGTTCGAGCTCCAGACTACCATGGAAGCGCTAGGGTTCGTTTCACTCAACGTTTATTGTTCATCCATCCAGTTCAAATAGTAGAGGTTATATATTTGTTCAGCTGTTCATTTTAAATCACTAAAAAATTAAGCGAAAATAATTATTTTTTTTCTGCTTTCAAAATAGAATAATGATTTTACATCTCTGCAATCAATTAGAAAACCAACTGGATTCCTTATAGAATTAGTTTTCTCATAAGAAGGCTAATGTATGATCAGCACATTACATTCAATCTATATATAATATATACTTAAGTAAATTTAATGCAATATGAGTGAAGATTTCTTAGTAGTACCGTGAGCGAATAAAATCAGACATAAAAAAAGAGATGAATTGACTGAATATAAATCGAAAATAAAAAGTTTGAAGTGTTCTTATTGTATTTATGAAAAAGAATTTGGTTAGATTACTATGTATGATGAGCATTCCAGTTGACAAAACGACTAACTCCAATAACAGCATTCAAGATTTTATCATCTCCATAGTTCAAGATAAAAAGAAATATGATGAAAAAATTGTGCCTCCAAGAAATTTTGGTTTTCACTTTTTAATAGTAGTAAGATTCGAGGTATGCAGAACGTATATGGGGGGATATTTTAGGGAGGTTGAAATGGAAGCAAGGTCTTAAAAAAAATTTCTATAAATCTTCAGTAGTTTCTATACTTTTGAATCAAATAGAAACATCATAGTAGTCGGAGCTTAAGTTTTACTCGAAATATAATTTTTTTAAGTGAGATACCAGATTTTTCAGCTATAATCTAATAACTTATTATCTGCTGACTTCTTGGAATGGGCTTATAGGATCCCGAATCACAGAAGCCATCAAAAACGATGCATAACTCGACAAAGTTGCAGCAAAATTAATTGTTCATTTACCATTTTTAACCCCCTGTAAATTATACAGGGTTCCTTATTTGGGCTCACTCTGCAGATCTCAAGTCTGCAGAATATTGATACCAAGTTAAAACCGAATTTTCAAGAAGGTGATAATTTTGTTCCCTATTTCCTTTAATTTTAAAGTTTTTCTTGTATTAAAGCTACCGCACAACTACCGGAGCGAAGCCGGGCACCCCAGCTAGTATATATATATGTTTCTATGAAGGCATTATTTGTGAACACCATTAGCAGCCTACCTTCTAATAATTGGTGGAAAATATAATTTTTTCGCATTGAAATTAGAACAATGAAATTTGAATGAAATGGGAGAATGGCCCATATAGACTCAAAATGTCGCCATTATAAATTATTCACATACATCAGAAATAGTTATTTTCATGACTACCGTTACCAAAGTGGTTGTTTTCTGTGCGCGATCGTGTTTAACGTGCGAGGCGAGAGTATTGCGATCGTTAAAAATTTCCTCTTCTGGTTTTCAACGGAAATTCACGTTTTTGGGTTCCCTGAGTCCAAAAAACAAAAATTTACAACAGTCTTGATTTTAAATTCTACTACCAAAAAGAGCGCTTAGTTGATGGGTCACCAAATCTCTTTTCTTTGATACAGGGTACAAGAAACATGTTTAACATATCGTCGCTGTGAAATCAAACCGGCGTATCTGCAAAATGTATATTTTTCACCTGACACTTTCGCAATTTTTCGTATGTGATATTTTGCATTTAACGTCCGTTTGGTTCACCTCGGTGCCACCTTATGCATGAATAAAATTTAAGCGAATATAGCTTATTAAAGCAGAGGTAAGTAGGCGTATTGCTCAATCGATCTGTCTTCTGATAAAAAAATGGCTATTTCCACTTAAATACATACTGGCCAAACGCCATCTGACGGATTTTTATTTGATTTTCAGTCGGTTTGACATAAAAATAGACGGGAAAAAAAGAAATTTTTTGGCACCAACAACTCCAAAACTCAATTTTGATTTAACAGCGACGATATGTCCGAGGGTTGTTTGTTTGTTTATTTAACAACTTTATGCCACTAAGGCTAATCGGACGCTGCTACAGTGGGAGTCCATAATTTTGCCTATCAAGGTATAATTAGGATAGGTATCTTTAACGAGTACCTGACATCGTACAGGCTCGGGACCTCCATTTTACGTCCTATGCGAGGGACGGCATGGCTAAGGATTGTCTGAGGGTTTTATTATGATGTTCCGTGTATGTTAACAGTCTAGCTCGAATGGGCCGGGATAGCCGAGCGTGTAGGAGCGCGACCCGTTGTTGCACGCTCGAGCCGAACGGCGGCGGTTCGAATCCGCCCTGGGAGGGTTGACTTTTATTTCGTGGAGGCCCCACGGAATAAATCTCGACCTTCCCACCATGGTTAGAATAGGTTAGTTACACCTGTAGAGTAACCCCCCGTATGCCACACATGGCCAGGTAGGGGTACCGAACAAAAAAAAAAAAACGTCTAGCTCAAAAATCCCGTAAACTTCACATTCTAAGGCTTTATACAATAGAATTTTTTTTATCCTTTTAAAGAATATTTTTGTCTTAATATTAAAAGTGGGAAACCAAGACTAATTTATTTTTCGGATAGATAAATATATATATATCGTGTATACTGTTTGGACCCTAATAGACGCGAAGGGTAATACGGAGGGGTTCTGAAGGGTTAGTTCAATTAGGAAATGTTTAGTAAACACGAAGGCCCTTGGATCGTCTAGAAAAAGTAACTTATTGAAGGAAGAAAAAAGAAGAGGTACGTGGGATCGGGCGGAGGTACTTGAGCAGTTCTGAGGGATCATCACCAGACGGCGCCACGCCATGTTTTCCTTTCTATCCCTATCTCATTGGTTAATAATATTGATCCTCTCTGGTATAGCTTACTTTTTTTTTTTTTTTTTTTTTTTATTTCCGATCTTCTCATCTTAGTTAGTTTATTATTTCTTCATTGAGATCTTGGGATACGCAAAGAGGAAATAAGAGAATCCCTTCAGAGGAGGAAAAGTAGTTTATTTTTAGAGGTGAGAAATAGTCAACTGTTATTCTTTACGATAGCTTAATTTTTAGTCAGGATTTTCAGTTAAATTTTTTTTATTAAAATAAATACAATATAATTTATGCGTAATTCGTCCACAAGCAAATTAGCAGAACCACGACATCGCCCACAACCATTCCTTTGACTTTGAGAACCATACCATATTAGCTGCTACACCCAACCATGATAAACGACTCCACTCAGAATCTATATTCATCCATTTGGAAAAAATAACCCTGTAAATCATAAAATAGATAAAGAGATAATTTAATCTACTTACTCTAACATCTTTCGATCCTCAAATCCTAGTTTTTGATTTCATAGGTATCCGCAATTATCTCTATATTATTATTATCTTTATATTTTTCATTTTTTTTTTGTACATTGTTACCTTTTGTATAATCTCATTTTTGTCTTGATAATAAGACAACTATTGCTAGCTATTGAGATAGTTAGCTATCTATAGATAGTCCAGACATAACAATTTGTAAACAGTACCAGTCAGAAGTTTAGACTCACTTTTATTTAATTCACAATTTTCAAGTTTAATAAAATAATTCTAACTCAAGAGGTATAATATGATGGATATCTTCCACCATCATTAACTCAAGAGGTAAAATATCAAACATTATATGATTAAGTTTAAGAATGAAATTATATCGTCGGTTTGGAAGAAGACTATTACATCTCAAAAATGTGATTTTTATGTTTTATCGATAGAATAACTCAAAATCGTGTGAGAAATTATGTGGAACACGGTTCTAACTTGTACTTTTATTCAAACCGCCAGGGCGCTCTGCTTGAAACTATGACATCTCCCCTCCCTTTTGACAAGTTTTGAGAAAGACCATTACATTTCAGTTAGCATTGTGAAGTCGCTTCAGAAAGTTCGTTTGTTTTGTGAAAGACTATTATATCTTAAAAAGTGGACAGTGAAGAAAAGAGTTTCATCGCACTTTTCTGAGCAAAAGTTTTTCTGTTTTTCTGTGATTTAGACAATAAAAATTTTTTAATTCATTAGTTTTTTTTTATCAAACTCCTGTTGTAACAAAATATTATCTTCAAAAGTATTTGAATTTCTTTTTGGGGAATACTATCACATTTAAGAAGAGGGGATGAAAGTGGCAGATAAGGGGGAGGTTTTTAGACATGCAAGAATCCAAACACGGCAGACATTTCACATTGTTCCTCCTGATTATTGAATCATAGAAATATGAAATTACCTACTGAGCATTTTAACAAAAATCAATATGAAAACTTTAAATGGCTCTCCTGAAAAATGCCATTTTTTGAGATATTATAGTCTTCTTCCAAACCGACGATATATAGGGGTAACCTGTGGTGTAGTGTTTAGCATAGTAACCTACAATACTAAAGTTCTCGGATTTACGTCCCGAGTTTTTTTTAATGGGAGTAAAAAATCCTTGGCTATGTCGTCTCTCGGATAGGACGTAAAATGGAGGTCCCGAGCCTGTACGAAGGCAGGTACTCTTTAAAGATCCATATCCTAATTATACCTGGATATGCAAAATTTAGGACTCCCACTGTAGCATCGTCCAAACAGCCTTAGTAGCATAAAGGGACGTTAAAGAAACAAACAAACAAATTATAAATAAATTAAAAATAAACTTATAGTTTTTATATTGTTAAATAAATAAAATGTGGTTATTTATTCATTTTACAAAACTAAGTGTGAGTCTAAACTTTTGATCGGTACTGTATATTGTTAGTTTTAAAATTTTATTTTCATATACTTGCTATGTCATGTAGCCTTTCACTTCAAAAGCGTTGGGTTTCCCTGTAATAAACCTTTGCAGTCGGCAAAATAACAGTCTTTGTATTATTGTGGACTTAGAATGTAAATATCAGATTTTATTTTATCTTGCTAACCAGCTACTTATGTATAATGCTTACCACCTTTTATATGATTATCAGTTTTATAAGTATTCATTTAATCGCCATCTTCTAGCATAGATACTATTATATTTGTTTTCTAATGGCAATGAGTCATATCACCTCCATTTCGTTTTATAGCCTAAGATGTCTCTAAAGGTGTTTTTACATCGCGTCGATCCAGGAACCTTTGCCGTACGTATGGTATACGAGGAACAGCCATCTTGTATTATTTACACTGAAACGTGAAATAGGCGGCACTTGCGCTACCCCGAACAAGGGGCCGAACAAACAAAATATCTTTTGAAATTTAAATATGAAATTGTTATTCGAAACAGATTGTTCGTGGACGTGGTTCGACGCGGTGTAATGCAACTGTTTTTTTCTACTGTTGATTTTTTGTGATTCGTGTTATTTTTTATTTGTTTATTTCGGTCATTTATTTAAATATGACTAGAAATTTTAAGTTTGGGGATTGCCAAGTTGAAAAGTAGATATCTTTCAAAAACCGGATCATATTAAATGGATAAATATACTGAAAAATTAGCTTCTACTTTAAACTAATTGTTTTTTTTTGTTTTTTGTTCCTAGAGGTTAGGAAGTGAGAATGTTTTTTGTTTGGCCTAAGTAGTGGGAGTGTTGTTTCAGGGAGGGAGTTACGGTTTGAGGGGCATGTGTAACCTATATTAAAAGCCGTTTAATGTTACCGCCACAAATGGGGGAACTGGCCGATGAAACGAATTAAAATAATTTAGTATATAATATTCAATCTAATATTATAAATAGATCTTTAAAAATATATAGGTGAGATTCGCGTATTTCACTTATATAACTTTCACCTTATTTTGATTACAAATATACATATTTTTAAAAATCTGATGCGATGCACGCAACACGCAACTTTCACGAACTTACTTAGATTACAAACTACGTGTTTCGATATTATGTAACCGCCATTTCCCAACTTCACAAATTTTTCCACATTTACATGCTTACATTTATTTCTCTCCATAAGTAATAGAGCAAAAGTATACTGAGAACTTCTGTCTCTGTATTACTCTGGATTCAGAACTTAAATATCAGATTTTATTTTATCTTGCTAACCAGCTACTTATGTAAATATTCGAGTTTACAATGATTTTATTGTGGTAAGCCAACGTTTCGATCCAACTTGTGGATCTTCATCAGGGCTAAAAGAAAACAAATATATGAGTATCTATGCTAGAGGATGACAATAAATGAATATTTTACAGAACTGATAATAATATTAAAGATGGTAAGCATTATACATGAATATTTAAATAAGTGGCTGGTTAGCAAGACAAAATAGAATCTGATATTTACCTTCTGAGGCAATGTTGATACAAAGGTAAAATAAGGTAAGAAGTAGTGGTAGGGGGTAGTTTGCCGACTTCAAAGGTTTATGACGGGGAAATCCAACGCTTTTGAGGTGAAGGCACATGACAACTGAGTGAAATTTTTTTTTAAAAACTAACAAAATAGATGGTACTGTATACAAATAGTCGTGTCTGGACTCAATAATAACATAGAAATGAGATAATATATAATGTAACAATGCATAATAATTTGGAAAATATACAGAAAGAAGCATACAATACAAAAAATTAATAATAGTACAAGAGGTACAGAGATAATTGCAGGTACCTATGAAATCAAAAATAGGATTTGAGGATGCGGAAGATGTTAGAATAAGTGGATGAAATTATCTCTTTATCTGTTTTGTGATTTATCGGGTTATTTTTTTCCAGATGGATGAAAATGCTATTATTATGACTATTATTATTAATACTATTATTATGAAAATCCTTACCATCATTTAACCTATCGTAATTGAAGAACAGTTGACTATCTCTCACCTCTAATATTATTTAAATATTCATGTATAATGCTTACCATTTTTTATATAATTATCAAATTGTAAACTATTCATTTAATTGCCATCTTCTAGCAGATAGATACTCATATCTTTGTTTTCTTTTAGCCCACATGAAGATCCACAAGTTGGATCGATACGTTGGCTTTTGAAAATAAACCAATCTGGAGCAATGCCTGCAACACTTTCACCTTATTTTGATTACAAATAGACATATTTTTTTTACAAACAACACACAACTTTCACATACGAACTTACATAGATTAGAAATCGGCGTGTTTTGATAATATGTACACGCCATTCCCGTAACTTCACACATTTTCCCACATTTATATACTTAGATTTGTATATCTCTATAAGTTATAGAGTATCTGTATAGCAAAATTTGGAAGTTCTCAGCACTTTTCGATTCATTATTGCTTATTTATTTTTAGGGAAGCTAATTTCATTAACAGTCGATTTTTTACTTTCACTTACCTATATATGAAATATATAGTAAGTGGAAGTATTGCGATCGTGAAAAATTTCGACTTCCGGTTTTCAACGGAAATACACGTTTTGAGACCCCCTGAGTCGAAATAACCAAGTCCCGCAAAATGGTCTGTGTGTGTGTGTGACTGTGTCTGTGTGTGTGTGTGTGTGTGTGTGTGTGAACAGACTAGCTCAAAAACTATAAACCGTGCGATCCTGAAATTGGGTATTTAGTGTAGGTATAGGCCCGCGATGTGACAGCAAAAATTTCATCAAAATTGCTCAAAGGGAGGGGGTACTTTATTTAATAACTTTTTACGTTTTTTTCGATTTTCCCAAAAACGGCTCTAACGATTTTGATTAAACTGAGTATTTGATTTATTTATATGCTCGAGATATGACTGTAAAAATTTCATCAAAATTGATTTACCGGAGGGGGGACTTTACTTAATAAATTTTGTATCATTTTCACGTGTTTTTTTTATTTACTCAAAAACGGCTTTAAGGATTTTGATCAAACTGGGTATATGATGTATGTATATACCCGAGATGCGACTGTAACAATTTCATCAAAATTGATCAACCGGAGGGGGGACTTTACTTAATAAATTTTGTACCAATTTCACGTGTACATATTTTTTATTTACTCAAAAACGGCTTTAACGATTTTGAAGAAACTGGTTATTTGATGTACGTATATACCAAATATGTAAAAGCCAACATTTCATCAAAATTGGTCCAACTGAGGGGGCACTTTTTTTCATGACTTTTTTTCCAATTTTTACCTTTTTTTCGATTATCTCAAAAACGGCTTTCACGATTTTTATCAAATTCGTCATGTTTAATGAAAATTAGGATTTCTTCGATATCAGGTAAGCTGTATCATTATTAAAATATTCTGAGGGGGCTTTTTTTTGGGGGGGGGGGGAGTTGGGACTTTTTTGTTTATATGGAGAAGTTAACTGTCTCTCGTTTCGCCTAAAAATAAGAAATGGCTAAATATGAGATATGATAAAAATGAAGAAAACATAAAGAGGAGAAAAAAAGAAAAATATTCAGTCAACTCATAAAACTCGTCGAACCCGCGCATGTGGAGTACGCCTTTAATGACAGACCATTGTTCATAATTAAAGCCGTTCTGTTCATTTGAGAAGTGGCAATTAACAAAATACATTAATTTCTAATCTAAGTAAGTTGGTAAGTGAAAGTTGTGTGTTGCGACCACGCACCAGATTTTTTTTATTTTTTTTACTGCATGCTTCTTTTTTACTGCGAGTTGCTTTTATAACGATATCGTGAAGGCAAATCGGTAGAAGGTATATTTACGTAAAGTTTGTCTGTTATGCCTTTCTAGAAACTGAGAACGATTATTGTTCCTCTAAAACCACTTTATATTGAACTCAGAAATCTATCATGGAAATAAAGTTTCTAAACTAAAATATATCTAATCAAATATCTTATACCATATTTTTTCACACCTTAAATGCATTAAATAATTATAGATAATCATCTAAAGTAATGATAATATGATATTTATCATAATGATCTAAAGTAATTGTAACTGGAAACACTGGAATCTTCTTCTTTGTGAAGAAAATGTCCTGAAAATTTCTGAGATGCTTATCCATAATACAAATATAACCTAACCAGAAAAACTCTGAAACATAACTAATTCATCACGGGATTATATAAAATGTTGGATTACTCGAAGAATATTAGTAAATTATGTAATTTTAATTCTCTAATTTATTTTCTAATCTGAAAATCCTGACTATTAATCGTACTTTTGAGAAAAAAGATAGTGCGATGCGCGGATCAGACAGCTTTCACTTACCACTTTTCTTTTTTAACTTAAACGAAATAGACAATTTACCTTCTGAGTCCTGAGTAATGCAGAGACTGAGGGTAAAAATATGCTTATTTTGCCGACTTTAAAGGTTTATCAGGAATTAGTTCACTATAAATTTTACAGTAAGCCACAGCAAAGCTTATTCGGGTTTACTATTTTTCTTGAGGTTAGATAGTAAATCGTTTAAAACATTAAGCGGAAGAGAACATTAATGATACGACAGGTAGACTGTTGTTTTATTTTATTAATAAATAAGCATTTACCCTTTTTTAACACGTTAGGTGCGGCGGGTATTTTAGGGGTATCCTGAATTGAACGGTATCGGTCCCCGGGGTCCGATTGCTGGGATGAGCCACAGACGATATCGGGCGTCGGGGTCCGATGGGAATACTCTGACGAAAGTGTTCTCTTTTCATTCAAAGTGAATAAAATGAGCGTTTCAAGGGCATTATCTCTTGGTAAGGATTGGAACTGGACATAATAGGCGAAGGACAGGCCGATACAGGATTTACGCCGTTCTTTGTCGAAAATCGGACCTCGGAGACCGATTCTAAAAAAAACAACAAAATTTCGGCTGTTAGCAACATTTTCTGAACTAAAATGCAATCATCTCGTTAAAATTCGACTAAATTGAGTGTTTGAAGAGTTCGACTTTTCGGACATTTTCATGTGAAAATCGGCTGTCAAGATGGGAATGTAAGACCCCGGGGTCCGATGCCTAACGTGTTAAAACAGTCTCTTATTTTTATTTATTGGATTATACAGCGAAACTTTCTGTACTTAGCACCATCTTCATCTAAAAAATATTCATTTTTACTTTCACTTACCTATATATGAAATATATAGTAAGTGGAAGTATTGCGATCGTGAAAATTTTCGACTTTCGGTTTTCAACGGAAATACACGTTTTGGGGTCCCCTGAGTCAAAATAACCAAGTCCCGTGAAATGGTCTGTGTGTGTGTGTGTGAACAGACTAGCTCAAAAACTATAAACCGTGCGAACCTGAAATTGGGTATTTAGAGTATGTATAAGCCCGCGATGTGACAGCAAAAAATTCATCTAATTTGCTCAAAGGGAGGGGGTACTTTATTGAATAACTTTTTACGTTTTTTCGATTTTCTCAAAAACGGCTCTAACGATTTTGATTAAACTAAGTATTTGATCTATTTATATGCCCGAAATATGGCTGTAAAAATTTCATCAAAATTGATCAACCGGAGGGGGGACTTTACTTAATAAATTTTGTATTATTTTCACATGTTTTTTTTATTTACTCAAAAATGGTTTTAACGATTTTGATCAAATTTGGTATTTGATGTATTTATATGCCAAAGATGTGATAACCAACATTTCATCACAATTGATCAACCGGAGGGGGGACTTTACTTAATAAATTTTGTATCTTTTTCACGTTTTTTTTTTTTATTTACTCAAAAAAGGCTTTAACGATTAACAAAAATAAGATATGAATGTTGAAAAATGTGTGACTTTGGGAAATGATATTTAGCAAAACACGTCAATTTCTAATCTAAGTAAGTTGGTAAGTGAAAGTTGTGTGTTGCGCGCACGCACCAGATTTTTATACATTACAAATTGCACATAAAATGTTTCTTATTACAATTTTCTTATTAATTGATGCTATTTTAGAAATATAACGTAACACAGGCCTATGATAAACATTATCAAAATAATTTTTGAAATATTGGAAAGGAATGAAAAAATTATATGATATTCACTGAGGATAATAAATAAAATTACTCTGTTACTCCTTTTTGTAACTATCTATAATTAATAATTAGATGATAAACATTTGATGGTTATCCTCTAGCATAGATACTCATATATTGGTCTTCTTTTTATCCCTGATCAAGATCCACAAGTAAGGATCGAAAGTTTGCTATCCAAAAAAAAAAAAAAAAAAAAAAAAGATCAAACTGAAAATTCTGACTATTAATCAATCTATCAAAAACAAAAAAATAATTGGGTCTGTTTGCGAAGACCACATCCTGTTACTTTGATGACGCGACGCACATAGGGACAGATAATCAATTTACAACGACAAAAATATAAATTGGGATTTTATTTGATATTCTGATTAGTAATGTTATAAAAGGACTATTTTATTACTAAAAACTTTAAATATATCAAATAAATAATAATAATAATAATACTGTTTATTGCTTCAAAGTTTTTACATTTTGTAGCAAGGAGGTGGCTTCCATGCCCTTTCTTACAAAATATTTAAGTAAACTATAGGACAAGAGACTTAAAATGAAACAAATATGTACCTACTAAAAACAAAACCAGAAAGAAAAAAAAATTTCTTTTCAAGATACATGTTAGCAATATCTTTTGTTTACATTTTTTTTATACAGTTATATAATATAAAAAACACAGTATAGTATAGGCGGGCGCAATCGAATATAGGGTGCGCTAGTAGTCTTGCAGAATGTCGGAAAGAACGGTGTTAGACATAGTTGATGAGATAAAGATAATTGGTAATTTTAAAAGGCCATTATTTGAAGGGCTGGCTATCCTTGATGTAAACCACATAATTACATGTGGAATAATATCTAGAAGTAAAAAAAACTATTATTTTACAAGTCTCGTGCCTTCAAACAAGCGATCTTAAAGGACTGCCCCATCAAATAAAAATGGAAATCAAATTTATTGATAATAATAAGCAATTTTCTTGTCATTGTACGTGTAAAGCTGGTAGTTCTGGTAAATGCAAACACATCATTGTAACTTTACTCGACGTTTTTCGGTTAGTAATAACATTAATTATCTATTCACACAATCATTGTTATGAAAGCTTAGATTCTTTGTCATATTATTTATTTATTTGTCAAAACTTTCAGTCTTCGCATTGAAAACATGGAACAATTAAGCACAACGGATGTAATAGAAAAATGGGGAAAATTAAAAAAGATAAACAAATCTATGACACTATGGTCTCAATGTTATTTGCATAAAACTAGCATTTTGGAATATTAAATGTCAAATACTAATATTTACCTGGATAAATATAGTCACTTTCTTTAAAATAAAGACTACATATCGTCATATGTTTCGAAACAGGCTTATCTATTCTTAATTTTACAATCCACCCTTTAAGAAGCTTTTTATTTTTTGGAAATAAAAGGGAATGACACGTCTTTTGATTTTCTAATTGAACACTGAGGGACCGAGCAATACCTATTAGATATTTTTCAAATTATTTTTTGCTTAATCGGGTTTTAATTATGGAAAAATAAATTTAAAAACCCTATGAATCCCAGGTAATGGCCCGGCTTTTATCCCCGTTTCTCTAGTTTCTGTAGCACCGTCGCAGAAGCAGCACCGTCGCTTGCGCCCGCCTATAATGTAACATTCCTGAAATATTCTAGTATAATATAATTACTAGTATAAAGAGCAACAAAAGATTTCTTTCAGCTAAACTAAAAGTAAATAAATAAGTACTTGTAGAAATGGATAGTGAGATGTGTACTCTGCCACTATTTTGAAAATAATTATCTATATCCTCAGGATCCTCATCCTCATCATCCATATGATGATAAGCATTGTCATCATGTTCAACGTCTTCATCCACAACCCCATCATCATCACTATCAGACCAATGATCACCAGTACTCATAATTTTGACAAATATTTTGACTAAAAGTTTTATTTGTTCTATAACTTGTTCGGAAACATTATCACCACATTTATCTAGAATATACTTTATTAATTCTTCATTACATTTTGATGATGATAATTTATAAAACTGCTCATTTTTCAACGCTAAAAATAATTTTCTTTTCTTAATCTTTATTTCCTTCAAGGCGCGGTCACCACGACTTCCTGAAAAGAAAACGCTCCTTTACCTAAAGGGGGAAACAGGGGAACGAGTAACATACATTTTCATATTCGTCATAAGGTATGTTCTCAAATTAATAAAGAGAAGGCGGTGTACTCTGCGGAACTTTTTTTGTAGAACTAGCTGAAGTTAGCATTTCAATATTTTTAATCGAAAAATAGCATTTCATAAAACATTTATAATACCTACCCTATGTAAAATGTTAACGATGATTGTATATTATAGTACGTACCTGACGCTTGAATATCCATATTGAAATAAGTGATATTTTAAATTTAGGAAAATAATACTGGGGTAGTTAATCCGTCAACAATCCAAGAACAACTGGCCTCTATCAGCGTGTGAAAGATAACACAACTTTAGACCTATGCCCTGGGTTAATCCTGTCGTCAACTTAAAAAATATTTATGTTATCTTGTAGACTATTTAATAGAGATTGTATTAAAGGTATTTTTAACTGGTTTCATGAAAATATTTTTTTCGATTTTTGTCGTCGTAATTTTGACATTCGTCCTTGTGTGCGACGTCCAGTTACTTTTAGTAAACAGTTACTTCTTTTGGCACTAGTACTGAAGTGCGGCTTCAAATTAAGGCCCGATCTCCACTTAAAAGGACCTTATTAGGGTTTTATTTATCCCTTAAGAGCGAGCGCAGCGAGCAGTAGTCGAAAGCTAGAATCTATTAAAGCCAATCAAGGCACTTTTTAACTGAAATAAAGGCGATGGGAGTTCGATAACATGACGGTCACATAACTCAAAATAGTCCACGCTCATCAGCCGCTCTTCGGTACCTTATTTTGATAACAATATTTATAAACTGTAAATAACCTGTATTTGCAAATAATGGATGAGAATAACAAGAATATATTTCAGCTATGAATATTTATTTATAATAGAACACACACTTGTTCTATGTAATATTTCATTTTCTTGAAAAACTGAAATGCCTTGTTTTTGTCAGAAATTTCTTGAGCTCATTTTAAAAGAACCATTTTTATTATCACTGAAATTACAAATTAAGGTTATCACTGTTTATAATCACTACAGATTGTTGAAAGTAACTGTTTACTAAAAGTAACCGGATGTCGCGTCGTGAAAGTAACTGGATATAGTCTTCGCAAACAGACACATAAGATCAATACATAGAGAAGTTACAGATGTAGTTATCTGCAAACAAATTTCTTACTTACTTATTTACACTACGTTGGAGAATTCCTAGTTAGGAGGAACAATTTATTTGTGTCTTAGTCTCTACTAATTTTATTATTTTATTTTATTTTATTTATTAGGAACGTTTCGACATCCAGGGTCGTCTTCAGAGGGTCTGAAACTATTCCAATCAAAAAATACTCATCAATATGTATATTTGTGCGAAATTCCATACCAAGTTTTGTACCACCAATGAATGTTTTTAAATGCCATTACTAGCTAAGAAGTAAATATGTTAAATTTTAATCTCATTATACTTTTAACACCTTTTTAAACCTCTTTGGTGTATTACATACAGTTAACCGCTGGGAAGGCAGTAATTCGCGGGCGCAAACGACGGTGTGGCTTTTTATACTCAAATAATTTTCTATTCTTTATATTATTGTTCCATTGGATGTATAAGCATAAAAAGTAGATGTGGCCGATATTTGGCTAAACAGCCACGTCCTGTAAAAGTTTCAGATTTATCCATTCGCAACTTTCCGAGTTTTAAGGTAACAGATATAGAGGGCCCTTTGTACATAAGATAAACGGGAGAAAAAAATATCAAAAAGAAAATGGCGAAGAAAGAAAACTAAAGTTTTGCCCTAAAATAATGGATTAAAAAAAAATGTACGTCACTTGCATTTTCATAAGTAAGATGAAATTTTCTTTAGATAATTTTAGTATTTAAATAAGTATTGATTATCCGTCTACATACCGATTCCCGCGATGCTACAGCTTACTGAATCAGAAAGAAGTTAAAGACCGAAATAATTCTCCAGCCGACCAATCACAATCATTGTCTTTACAGGCTCCTCCCACAGACCACGCCCCTCAGTCTAGGGCACTGAGGGAAATTTTTTATTTGGATTTAATTGATTCCATTTAACCGACTAATCTGTCATAGTTTTTCTTCATGAACATAGTTTAGTTTTTTAGCAAATACTGATACGAATAACCACTAGAAGGTTTACAATTCTCTCAAGAGGGAAAATATTATTATGGTTAATACACGTGTATTAGCAAAACAAAGGTATTTGGGGGAATAGAACAATATTTAAATTTAACAATATTTAAAAATAACTTTGAAAACTCGATGAACAATCGCTAAATCGATTAAATAGGTATTTGGAGTGGGGCCACCTTTACTTATACTAAATAATTACAATATATTTTTTGAAAAAAATAAATAAAGCTTAATATTTAGGAATTCATTCAAGCCTCAAAAAGGTAACACGATACTAAAACCTATTTGGACAAACGTAGCAGAACTTAAGGGTTCCGCTAAACAGGTACACATAAACAAACTTCAAACCGCTCAGACAAAAATTCTTAGAAAAAATGTAAACGCTCCATGGTACATTTCCAACAAAATAATACACAAAGACATAGACATTCCAACAGTAAAATGATACATTCACGACAAATACACTACATTTCACTGTTCAACTCACAACCACCCAAACCCACTTGTTTCTTTTCTTTCTTCCTCCCAGTTACCCGTCCGACGAAGATTAAAAAGACAATGGCCGAGGGTTTGCTCGAGCATTAAATCAAACAAAACGCAGAAAAAGTTTGCATTATCCACAAATTCGCAAGAAGCGTTACAGCGCAGGCGCAAATTACTTAAAATATAAATAAATAAAAATATATTTTTTAAGACTTTTAACGAAAAAAAAAATACTGTCAAATAATTCAGCTAGAAATAATTTTATGATTTAGTCTAATCCGGGACCGAAATTATATTTGTTCAAATACAGGGATTTAAATCTTGAAATCGATATATCGTTAAACGATCGAATTTGATCGATCAAATTCGATCGTGGCATTTTAGTTCCTTTTACCCTCTTCTACCATGAGAAAAATCAGAACAAATTATTTTATAATTATTATATAAAACATTTTAAATTGTATTATTAACATGGATGAAATTAAATCGCAATAATTTTACAGCCATTTTTCTTATTTCTAAAATATATTTAGTGCAATAATATAAAAAGTAAAGTTTATATTTATATACATAAAAAAAATTCATTTTTAGCACAATCTATGCTCAATAAATTTTCCTGTTAAAAATCATAAAAAAAAAAAAAAAAAAAAAAAATGATATTTTAAAATTAATTATTTATATTTTTTCTTTTTCAGACAATAATAATTTAAAAATCTTTCATAAGGAGCAAATGCCTGGAAAATACATGTATATAAGCAGGAAGCTCAATAGTTCATAATACTTACTCATTTCATTCACTATGTATGACACTGTACCTAATAAATTGTTTTTTAAATTGTTATTTAAATTATAGTGAAAAAGGATTCATAAAAAAAAATAATTCAATAAAAAAAGAATTATTCGATTACCATAATTTGTTCAGGAGTTTTTATAGGTTTTTGGCCAGTGAATTACAAAGTTTACCCACTGTGACGTGGAAAGTGTTAATTTCGTGTAATATAGTGAAAATTATATCTTCCTTTTAATTCTATATTTGATAATACATTATAGCAATTTAAGCTTCACAACGTTTCGAGCCCTATTGCCTCTTTAGGTGCACTACAACAATTTTTACATAGTATTTATAAAGATGATAAAATTAAAAAACAACCTATAAATTAAAATTATGTATAATTCATTATATATTTTATATAAATTTGCTTTTTCTCGTATCTCATTACTAATTGTAATTAACAATATTTGACTTAAAAACAATGCATCATTTTGTTAATCTAGTCAATAGTTCAAAATATAAAGATAGTTCGTTTGTTTAATGTCACCTAATCTAAGGCTAATCGGACTATGTTACTATACTACTAAGTGGGACTCCTACATTTTTCCTATCCAGGTATAATCAGGAAAGGGATCTTTAACGAGTACCTGACATCGCATAGGCTCGGGACCTCCATTTTACGTCCTATCAGAGGAACGGCATAGCCAAGGGTTTTTTACTCCCTTTAAAAAATCCCAGGGCCAGCACGGGACGCGAACCAGCGACCTTTAAAATTGTAGGCTGCTACGCTAACTACTAGATCATAGGTGACCCCATATAAAGATTGTTAATTACACTTTCTTTCTCTTAGGCTACTCTAATGTTACTGGCTTATACTTATTACGCTATTTAACCCTTTTTATGCATTTTCCACCTTTAGTAACTGTTGTGGCCAACATGTAAAATTTAGATTTTTAAATTATATTTTTATTTATTATAAACAAGTGTGAATAATATTTTAATTTAAATTTCATGTGTACATTTACAGCTGTAAGTTGCCTACGTATGTATTTACAATGATAGATGCCGTGTTTTTAAATTAGGTATTAAAGACGCATCCTTATCTAATGCCACGGCAGTACGGCATTTGCAGTGGTGGAGTACAGTCGTTTTTTTTTTTGTTATTCACGTAAATGCCCACATTTGGATCAGTAATAAGGTGACAGCTCTAAAATTGTACATGTTAATTTGAATTTCATATATGTGGTAGCGGAGCAATTCCTCAAAGGTACCTTAATTGTTTTTGGATCGTTCAAAACGATTGATCGTTACTTAATGTTAGTTAATATAATCGTTAGTTATATTAGTAAATATATAAATTGTTAGTTAACGATTGATTGCGGAAATCTTTATCTAAATATTCAATCATGAATGTTAGATCATTATTCAAACTCACACAATCATTTTATAATGGCAAATATTAATTTTGTTATATTTTCTTTTGGACAGTTAAGAGTTTAATTTATGTTAGCAATTTCAAGTTATTTCTTTAGAAGTTCAATTTTAAGTTTATTTGTATTTTTTTTTTTTTTTCATTATTCATTACTTTTATAATAATGTTGTGTATATAGTTAAAATATTGGTTTTGTTTTTTTCCTTTAATACTGTTTCATTAACATTAGTTTATGATAACATTAGCAACTCTTATTTTTTTATTACTGAAGTTTGTGATTTTTTTATTTTTCTATGTTATTAAATCCATCATTTATTACAATCAGTTGTAATCAGAATTTTTTTTTTTATTCATTCTTACGCCTAATTAACATTAAAGAAATTTCTGACTTTACTGGCGCTATATAAGACGGGCAGATTTGTTTTTGTTTTTTCAATTTTGAAAACCCACTGCCGCCACAGCACCATTAGCAAATATTAAAAATTACCAACAAGATAAACTTGAATTGGAATTTTTCTAGTTATTAGGTATAAATTTTAATGCGAAATAATATAAATTCATTCAATTGCAGATCATGAATGAAGCGTTTAAGATGGGTCGGTAGCCAAAGTGGTCCTACTCAAATACCCTGAAGTGCTCACAAGTGCAACCTCTTTGGATCCGAAGTGGCTTGGAGTGGACACTACTTGTCCACAATCAGCTGATAATTGCGGCTTAATTATCTGCACCTAGCGCTATCTATTAATAGGGCAATAAATTATATTCATGATGGCGGCATACTCTGTACTGTACTTATTTACCTATCTTGTTACAAGAACATTTTTCGTTTTAATGGCTTCGTGAGTTTAAGACGAGGTTTGCTATTTCGATACTTATTTAAATGATAGTTAAAAAAATCTGGTGTGTGCGCGCAACACACAACTTTCACTTACCAACTTACTTAGATTAGAAATTGATGTGTTTTGTTAATTGCTACTTCTCAAAGTCATTTTTGTTTTTATTTGCTCTATAAAAAAAAACTATTTTTTTTATTATTAAATAGAAGTTTTTACTTTTGATAATTCGGCAATGTAAGCATAATACTCCAAGTCGTCCGATTTTATGATTCTCTATGTAGTTGTTGAAAACTTCATTTAGTTACCATGAATATTTGAATTTATAATGAAATTAGCTGTGAGCTCTAAACATAATTTCAACTATTACTGCATCGTAGCCACCATTTATGTTTTTGTGATGAATATAGTTTCTTGAAAATATTATGTGTAGTGGTACCGACAGTACTAAAGATCGCGGGTTCGCGTCCTCATTGAAAATAATAGTAACTGGTTCCAGCACTTAAATAAACTGGGTCATCATTACAATCTGCCACTAGATAAGAATGACATTCATTCAGAGCGAATGGAGAAATAAACTAATCAGCCACATCAAACTACGACATAAACAAAATATAATAGATAGAGCCCAAAATGCAGAACACCATCTAACATATGCCAGCCTAGATTACAATAGCAATACTTACTTTAGATTAAACAACCTTAATGACATTCAACTCATTTTTAAGGCTAGGGGGGACTTGCTAAATCTGAACTATCAACCGTGGATAAATAAAAGAAATTACTGTTCTCTATGCAACATGAAAACGAAAGAGGACACTTTTCATTTCATAGGAGTATGCCCTGTTTTAAAGGAATTCAGGACAAAACATTTCAAGAAACATACCCTCAATGTATTAGAATTCAAAGAAATATTAAACGGCAAAAACTGGAAGACACTTATTAATTTTATAAAGAGCGCAGGAAGATGCAGAAACTTAATCAATGAATTCAATTTTTAATGTAGTGAGATTTATTTTTTATAATAGTAATTTTTTTTTGTGTTTATCAATGTATGTGTTTACGATATACGCCCTACTTCTGAAGTTTCTTTTTATTTTTAATTTGCTAAGAGCTCCTTTCTTTTGTTATTACTTTGTAAAGGAAAATAACCCGTAGTCAACTCGACAGACGGCCTAATCTCTGGCCATTGTCTATATATGTTAAGAAAAAAAAAAATGTTATGCATTGTATATAGTACCAATAAACGTGTTTATCTATCTATCCATCCTCGGATAGGACGTAAAATGGAGGTCCCGAGCCTATACGATGTCAGGTACTCGTTAAAGATCCCTATATCCCTGGATAGGCATAATTTAGGACTCCCACTGTAGCATCGTCCGATTAGCCTTAGTGGCATAAAGTGACGTTAAACAAACAAGCAACAAATAAGAATGTATATTAGAAATATTGGTTTTATTAGCGTAGTTTTTATAACTTATTTTTTGTTATCTCTTTCATAAATAACTGTTTCTAAATTCAATGTCTTAATCGAGACACAGGATGAAGATGCGTCACAGAAGGAAATAAAATCCATTTTTTATGTTTTAGCGGATCTATCTCTACAGCTGGCAACATCCGTTTAGTTCTGCCAATAATTTAGCTCTAATGGACAAAGATGGAATCTCAAATCTATTTTTAAACAAAAACATGTCTTATTTCTGAACCTGACTACCTTCAAACAGAAGCATCATATTGTGTATAATTTTTATTTTATTTTTATATGTAATACCCAATTTCAGGTTCGCACGGTTTATAGTTTTTGAGCTAGTCTGTTCACACACACACAGACCATTTCGCGGGACTTGGTTATTTTGACTCAGGGGACCCCAAAACGTGTATTTCCGTTGAAAACCGGAAGTCGAAAATTTTCACGATCGCAATACTTCCACTTACTATATATTTCATATATAGGTAAGTGAAAGTAATAAAGGAATAAAAGAACCTAAAACTGCCCTGGCTAAGCATACTTCCGATCTCATTGATTTTAAAATAGCCCAATCCTGCGGACACAAAGTAATTAAAACGTGAACGTATTTAGCACCTTGTGGTCTAAAATTCATGAAAGTTTTTGGGATTTTTTTCAGTTTCTCGCATATAAATCGGCAAATAAAGATCACAAAGTATTGCTTTCTTCTTACTATAAGAGGCTAAACTATTGTAAACAGAACGATATATTTGAAGTTTAAATCGGTTGATAGGCAGAATTTAGGATTCCTACTGTACTCCGGTTAGCCTTAGTAGCATAAAGGGACGTAACTAACTCCAGAGCGACACTAGCGCTATCCCCGAACAAACGATCCTACAGACACAGTAACTGTTTGTTTAACGTTACTTTAAGCCACTTAGGTTAATCGAAAGATGCTACAGTAGGAGTACTACCGCAGTTATAATTAGGTTAGGGATCTTTAACGAGTACCTTACATCGTACAGGCTCGGGACCTCCATTTTACCTTCTATCCGAGGGAGGGCATAGCCAAGGATTTTTAACTCCCATTAAATCCTAGGGCCACCTCGGGACGCGAACCTGCGACCTTTAGTACAGTAGGTTGCCATGCTAACCACTACATCACAGGTCCCCCCCCCCCCCCCCCGTCACGAACATACACACTAATACAGTTGGTAACTGTTCCGACAAAAAGTCTGGACTCTTAAATCATAAGTTTATGGTTTACGTTACAATATATAATATATAACGACACAATATGATGCTTGTGTTTGAAGGTAGTCAGGTTCAGAAATAAGACATGTTTTTGTTTGAAAATAGATTTGAGATTCCATCTTTGTCCATTAGAGCTAAATTATTGGATGATGATGATGATGGATAGAATGAATTTTTAGAATCTGATATTTACCTACTGAGTCCAGGTAGATACTAGGACTGAAGGTAAAAATAAGGTGAGAGGTAGTGGTAGGGGGTTGGTTCGCCGACTTCAAAGGTTTATGACGGGGAAATCCAACGCCTTTGAAGTAAAGGCACAATGACAACTGAGTGGACAAAATATAATATAAATTGTTTTTATAATTAAATTTTTAAATATAAATATAATTTTTTTTTAATTTCCCCATTTTTAAGGACTGATGATGCTTTAAGAAACTTGAGCAGCAAAAGAAAGCTTCAATCCACGTCGCTATCTTCATTATCCTGCAGTGTTTGATTTACAGTAAGACAGCGGAATGAATTTTTAAGGTTTATTTGATATCGTTGAAAGGGAAAATATGATATGATAATGCTACTTGCCGAAACGAAATCTGTGCTACAAGATCAATCGTCATTGAAAAACTAGAAAAGAAAAAACTTACCTGACCAAAACTATAGAGGACAGGGGAATGAAAAATATCAAACATAACCTCTCAAGTTTGAGAACATATTTGCTTCTGGAGAGCTTGAATTTGTACTGAAATGAGATTAAAAGTTGGGGTAGATAGGGGAAAGACCTCTTCCTGCTGACTATATATTTTTTACTAATTTCCCACCAGAAAAGTGTGGTGAGAATCTAATTTTAAAAACTGACAGGGGAATGATATAAAACTTGTGGGACACCATAAAAATTAGTTTCTTTCGATTCTAATCCTTTGTCATTAAGGAATCCACAGCTTTTATGAAATTTTACAGTATTTTGAACATAAAGAATAAAAAAAAAAAATGTAAAAATATACCTTGTATAACACTTACTTTGAGCAGAATCAGACCTCGGAACATGACATGGGAATGAATTTCGACCTTTTTCTGGTGTTTTAAGGTACGTGAGTTATGTAATTAAAATTAAGTCGTAGGGGGTCCACCTTTGCAACTCGCCTGGATTTAGAATATTGGTATCTTAGAGTCCTAAACTTTTCTAAATGCGTGAGAATGACCCATTTATTAAAACACGTCAATTTATAATCTAAGTAAGTTGGTAAGTGAAAGCAATGTGTTGCGCGCGTCGCACCAGATTTCTTTTTGTTTGTTTCACGTCACAATATAATGATTCGATTCTGTTTTCGTCAAAACATCGACATGGATGCCGAAGCACTAGCTCGGATATTTGCAGAGGGGGGGGGGACCACCCCGAGGTTGGTGTTGCGCTCCCCTTGATTTGTGGGTCCTGGGGCGCCAGGGCACATCTGCTGACCCAAGCTGACAAATTGTCGCCCCTACCCGCCACCGCCTCTACGCTGGCGCCTCTGTCGCAGGTGGATCTACGTCTAACTGTCTCTCTCCAATCCAAACTTCAAATTTTTTTTTATTTACTAGGTTGTTACAAAAGTCCTTGTTCACAAAATTAATTTTATTCAAATGTGAGTACAAAATTTACAAATCAAATTTATTCTTCAAAATACAGGCCATCATTTTCAACTGCTTTAACCCATCTTTCAGCCAAAAGTTGTATTTGATGTTGATACCACTCTGCAGTTTTCGAGGCAAAGAACTCCTCGCATCCAGATTTGACATCATCGAAGTTTTCGAAGCGCCGACCTTTCAATAAATGCGCCATTGACCTGAAAAGTCCATAGTCGGACGGTGCGACGTCTGGGCTGTAAGGAGGGTGGGGCAAGACGCTAATCCCGTTCATTTCTGAAAATTTTTCTTTAACTAATCGTGAGCGATGAGCAGGGGCGTTGTCTTGCTGAAATAACGCTTGCTTCCTATTAATCAAAGCGGGGTATTTCACCTTTAAAACTTCATATACCCTATCGAGCTGTTCACAGTATAGCTCAGCGTTGATAGCCCTGCCCTCTGGAACCAGCTCGAAGTGATCTAGGACGACCTGGTTCATCTTCAAGGCTTGTATTCCCAGAATTAAACCGCCTGAACCAAAATGCGGCCGTGTTTCGATGCACCACACTTTCCCCTTCCACTGCACAAATTTCCTCGGCTGAGGCCTTTGCACTACAACCTTTTTTCCAATAATGCCTAAGAAGGCCGCGGATGACAAATTTTTCTTCCGACATTTCTAGTGAAATTTAATAAACTGAATGAAAGGCAGGGACAGTTGGCGTACATAGATAATTAGAGGATTAGTTAATTTAAACATTGACATAAGAATTGTATTCGTCAGAGATTAAATAAGGATTAAATTAGAGACCTCAATGTAAACAACTTGATATGCACAAGGACTTTTGTAACAACCTAGTAATTTATTAAAGTTTACAACTGTATTTACAGCAAATAAATTTAGGGTATCACTTCGGATGATCAACTCCAAGATGGCGGCCGGTTCACAGTGGGGCAAACTAGGAAAAACCCCAAAATCCAATGTTCATATCTGGAGTTAATTTTTATTGTATTTCATTCTTGAATAGTCAACAGATAAAATACGATTAGTTCCTGTCTTATCAAAAATTTCTTTTAAGCAGAATTTTAAGGTTTTGTCGTGGTTGTAAAAATATCATTGTTTTTAAATAAAAATATTTTGGGCTAGTTACAGCACAATTCAGTGATAGTTGCTTGATGATAGTTTTACAACCTTTATGGGCGTATATAGACGTTCCCCCCCTTAACTACCCTTAACTTGACTGTCTCCAATTAACTTAAAATTCATTGAATCGCATCCCCACATACCTACACAATCATAGTTTAATTTTTTTTTTAATTTGAAATATAATATGGTTAGTGTAATACTCAATGAAACTTGAGCGGCTTCAGCCTCCTCCCAGAGAAAAATAGTTGAAGTACAATTTTCGACATTGGTTCTGGTCGAGCTGTTTTTATCTATTCAAAACTGTCTAAATATCAGTATGAGGTGATTAGGAAGGCTATTAAAGACAGTGGTCTCAATATTTTCCCTTAAAAAGTTGCAAGACATTAGCTTACAAAAAAAAAAAAAAAAATGCTACTTTAAAGTAAATTTAAATTAATATTAAGTTAAATCAAAGTAAAATTAGCTAAATTAAGTTTGTTTATTTATTGAGGTTTAAAAGCTATAAAACCCTAGAGTCATCAATGTCTTTGTTTATCTTTAGCTAAACTAATTGTAAGTTAAAAGTAAGTTCAATTATTTTTTTTTAATTATTTAAAATATCCGTTCTTTAGTTTCTTCTATAATTATATATACATAAAGAATATAATTTTTAAATTTAGTTGCGATCCTATTGTAATTTTCCCATCCTTAATCGAATGAAACAACTTTCATCTCGATAGGTCAAACCGTTCCCAAGATATTGAGTTTTTTTTACTTTTTTGCCGTTTTGCCCCACTGTGCGGCGTGATTAAACAACAAGGTATTCCGATCACGCCCTACCCGATATCTACGATTCAGTTCGGGTTTAGCGGAAAGTTCCCGAGCAGATGTCGGGATAACCTTCCCGCTTCAATAATGGAAACAACCGAAATAGTGTACAAAGGAATGTGTCTTTAATACAATTAAAGTAATACAATAGGTATGAGTAGAAGATATTTAATCTTTAGCTTTGTAAATTTATTTGTTTGTTTTTTAAAAATATAATATTCTCCTGTTTAAATGATTAAATGGGTTCAAGTTAAATGCACGTATAAATGGATAAGGTACAAATAAATTAATAATATCAAAATCCGAGTATTCCTAACTACCAGATTATTACTTTCTTTGTTATTTCAAGAAAAATGTATTAAAATAACCACAAAGGATATTTTTTAAAATGACTCCATAGGAAAAAGAACAAACTGTACATGATTTATTAGATTGAAGAAAGGGAATAAAAGGTTTAAGAAATTGTATCTATTAAAATCAATTTAACTATAATTATTGGCCAATTTTATTATCATCCACTGATTATTAAATAATTAGAATTAATTTAATAAAATAACTCTCAACTAGCAATAATCGCATTTCAGTAGACCTTCATTGGTTACGATATTGCCTCTGCGCAAGATTAACATAATTAAATTTTTACATTATATTGTTATTAAATGTTTATATTTTATATTGTTATTTCAAGAAAAATATATTTTTATAACCAAAAAGCCGATGTCGAATCTCGGGAACTCTCGGTAAACCCGAACTGAATCGTGGATATCGGGTAGGGCGTGATTGGAATACCTTGTTGTTTACTCGCTCCGGCCGCCATCTTGGAGTTGCTCATTCGAAGTAATACCAAATTTAGTAAATGTGATAATTAAAGCTCGGAATTCTGTGCAGTAAAAATTTGAAAACGTGCGATAAAAACTTCAAAACGTGCATTAAAAACTTCAAAACTTGCAAAAACATGCAATAAAAATTTATTGCTTTAAATTATGTTTGTGAACAAAAACTAGCTTCTTTGGAAAAAAATAAGTAGCGGAGAGTAAACTGAAATAGAAACTCTTTTATTTTTATAATATTGGTTTTAGGATACATTTTGGTAAAATAACTGAATTTTGGATCTTTTGTATAATACTATTGATCTATTTTTGAAAATATTCTCGGTAAAAAGAATCGGAACAAAATATTTTCTTAACACTAAACCTACCGACATATTATATATACCTATTTCTACCGATGGCGGTCAAATGACCGCTTTTGAAATAAACATTATAGTCTTTTCCAGTTTATTGTAATTGTGGCAGCACCTACTTCTAATAGAAACCTGCATTTGTCAGTGTTGCCACAAATTATATAAATATATTTATACCTGGCTACACTGCGGGTAACCAGACATATAAACTCTCTCATAAACATAAAAAAGTGTGTGTTGATTATGTGTGTGGGATACTGTGACTTGCTAAAAAAACTGCATAAAGACTTATATTATATTTTCAAGTGGTTTATTTATTTTTTTCAACAGAAGTTTCTTAATTTTCATTGTTCGTTTTGTTATTTTTATCTGAATACAATGTTTTTTTCATTTTATCAAACGTTTTTATTATTTTCATCCCGTACTGTTACAAATAGAACTAATCACGTCGCAAATATTTATTATGCCGCGTACAGAGCCAGTAATCTAATTTGAATGATCGCCATTTTGCCTCACCTCGTGAGTTACCAGCAGTCGCTCTGTACCCATCATAAAACAAACTGTAAGCACATGGCGTTTTCTTAGATCACAAACGGATGACATTTTCTTGGAAAACTACTGTTTTTGTGTTAAGTTTGAGATTTCAATGCAGATAACTTCATAAAATTTCATATATATTTTAGTCTAAAGACCGCTCAGGGTAGACAAAGGTAGAGTACATATTATTATCAGGGAAAATGAAAGAAGAGAGCTATATATTATAGAAAAAGTCGTGCAGTAATTTCAAGAAAAATAAAAACCTGGAATTTAACAATTTAGATTAAAGTCTCAAAAGCGGTCATTTGACCGCTCTGGTAGGTTTTGTGTTAAAATAGTAACAGAGAGATGTGGATAAAGTAAAATACTCTCATGTGAGCTGTAATTATAATGGAAATAAGAAAATCTTAAAAAAGGAAGGATACTGCTCAAATTATGGCCACCGGATTATTTTTAAATCAGTCTGGTAACACGCAATACATCCTAGGGTTAAAAAATCTGGTGCGTGCGCGCAACACACAACTTTCACTTACCAACTTACTTAGATTAGAAATTGACGTGTTTTGCTAAATATCATTTCCCAAAGTCACACATTTTTCTACATTCATATCTTATTTTTGTTAATCGTTAAAGCCGTTTTTGAGTAAATAAAAAAAAAAAAACGTGAAAATGATACAAAATTTATTAAGTAAAGTCCCCCCTCCCGTAGATCAATTTTGATGAAATTTTTACAGTCATATCTCTGGCATATATGTACATCAAATACCAAGTTTGTTCAAAATCGTTAAAACAGTTTTTGAGTAAACAAAAAAAAACACGTGAAAATGATACAAAATTTATTAAGTAAAGTCCCCCCTCCGGTTGATCAATTGTGATGAAATGTTGGTTATCACATCTTTGGCATATAAATACATCAAATACCAAGTTTGATCAAAATCGTTAAAACCGTTTTTGAGTAAATAAAAAAAACATGTGAAAATGATACAAAATTTATTAAGTAAAGTCCCCCCTCCGGTTGATCAATTTTGATGAAATTTTTACAGTCATATTTCAGGCATATAAATAGATCAAATACTCAGTTTAATCAAAATCGTTAGAGCCGTTTTTAAGAAAATCGAAAAAAACGTAAAAAGTTATTCAATAAAGTACCCCCTCCCTTTGAGCAATTTTGATGAAATTTTTGCTGTCACATCGCGGGCTTATACATACTCTAAATACCCAATTTCAGCTTCGCACGGTTTATAGTTTTTGAGCTAGTCTGTTCACACACACACACACAGACACACACACACACACACACACACACAGACCATTTCGCGGGACTTGGTTATTTTGACTCAGGGGACCCCAAAACGTGTATTTCCGTTGAAAACCGGAAGTCGAAATTTTTCACGATCGCAATACTTCCACTTACTATATATTTCATATATAGGTAAGTGAAAGTAAAAAAATTAGGTAGGTACTTACTTGTGCTACAGTGGGTATCAGTTAGTGATTTCCTCTCACATACAATATTTTTATCACCAGATGTACAAAATACTGCACTACCATCCCTATTCAGTTCAGGATATTTATAAATCCATCCCGCATTTTTCGAAGACACACTTGCTGCCATTTTAGGCATTTTTAGTAACAGTATACTCGACAGAAGCTAGTTTGATACTGACAGAACAATGAGAATTGAGAAACAAAATGTAAACATCCAGGAACTACTGAATCCTCAGAGTTATTGGGAATAGGAGGTTTGTGTAAGTTTACATCTCCCAAGTTCCCTTTTTTTTTTCCCCTATGATATTCACTTTTTTTATTTTTTTATTTCTCTTTATTCCTTTTAAGATTTTACATCTTGTAGCAAGGAGTTCTCCAAGCATAAATTGTGCATACAAATAAATTAATAAGTTGAACATAAAAAAAAAATAAAAGAATATATATAATAATAATATAATAAATAAAAATATATATAAATGAACAAAATTAACTTTACATTGATTCGTATCGGAATAAAAGAATAATACAGATGGGGGAAAAAAAAAAACAAACAGAAAATGCCTTTTTGTGCTTTTAATCATCTCCTCATCAATAATGAAATTTGTTTTCTAAAAAAAAAAAAAATATTAACATAAATAAGAATATATATTCTAAATACTTAAACTTTAATTAGTCGACATGTCCACAGATTCAATTCAAATTGAAAAAAATATTTTAGTCAGTAACTTTGTCATTAAAAGCTGCATCAAATGGCGGTAGTAGGTTTTGGTCTTTGTTCTTGTATGGAATGGGAATCAGATGCAAAACCAATTTTTTAATCTTGGCAGCCCCCTTTCCCCCAGCGGTTCACCAATAGCTTCCCAAAAATTTGTCTCAATTTTTACCACGAAGAAGCACGTTTTCGACCAAAAACTATTCTATAAATTTTCAAACTAGATTAAATCCACTAACATTTGAGACCAAAACTGACTCAGTAGATTAAATAGCTTCTGACATACAGCTTTATGTACTCAATAGGCCGTCATTTTGTATTCTATCGGCTTTATTATGGAAAGATTTACTATATTATTTATTATTTATACATAATAATATGAAGTTTTATTAATATCAGCCCGTTATTTCATGATTATTTCAACTTTTAGGGCTTTACTGGTATGGTCTAACATCCCACGGGGACCAGCCCTACTATTAAGGAGGGGTGGCCCTAGGATTGGATCCTATAACTTAACTAATACACCTGTTTTACCACTCTCGTATACCAGCTCACTTATTAAATGAATAATTGTGTTAAATTACTGTTATTTTATAAGCTTTCATTGATATTATTGCTAAACTAGACATTTAACACACTTATGTGTATTATATACAGGGTGTCCCGAATTAAATGACAAAACTTCAGGAACTTATAGGGGATAGAAAAACTAAGACAAAAAGCCTTTAAGAGATTTGCTCGTTTTTTGCTTAGTTTTGGAGAAAATCGCAAAAAAAGAAACAAAACAAAAATGTTATAGGTAGCGATTATCACCTTTCAAAGTTCGTCAGGCTAGGCAGTGAGATATGTAAACATTCTTTTATTTGTTTATATTTTGGCTCCCTTCTAGGATTATAATTCCTAAATCAGTCTTCAGTCAGTTACTCAGATATTTTTGTGTGAATAGTATCAGCCACAATGCCGCGTACATATTCTAATGTTGAATACGCTGATATGATTTTTGTGTAAGGTTTCTGTAACGGTAATGCTTTAGAAGCGGTGCAGTAGTATGCGCGCCGATTTCCAAATAGAAGAGTGCCTAATCGACGAGTCTTTTCGTTAACTTTTAATAGACTACGAGGGACTGGGTCATTCTGAATACGTAATGAAGGCGACCAATTCCAGGCAGCAACAAGAGCAGATTATCGGAGAAGAAATTGTGTCCAACGCCACTTCGATAACAATCCTGAGACTAGCATCCGAAGAGCATCTGCTCCATTAGGAATATCGCGGCAAGCAATATGGCGAACTTCGAAAGGTATCGCCACCCATACCATCTTCAAAAAGTTCAGAATTTATTACCTCAAGATTCCGTCAAGAGATTGAATTTTAGTGACTGGTTTTTTGAAAAAATTCGCGATGATAATTTATTTCCATTAAAAATTATATGGACCGATGAAGCTACCTTTACAAGAGGAGGAATTGGTAATCAAAGCAAGTATCATATATGGGCTCTTGAAAATATCAGAGCTATTAAAGAGAATAAGTTTCAGCATGAATTTGCTATTAACGTTTGGCTTGGAATTTGGAACGGATTAGGGTCTGGCCACACATGTCCGCACCGTAGCAATAATATAGGTTTTGTTCAGAATATTTATAATTTAACTTACATATTACCTTTAGTTATGCCTAAAGTTCAGGCCACACATGTCAGACACAAGCCACTTTAGGCATAACTAAAGGTAATATGTAAGTTAAATTAAAAATATTCTGAACATAACCTGTATATTTGCTACGGTGCGGATCCGGCGCGGACATGTGTGGCCAGACCCTTACTGGTGGGACCATATTTTTTACCTGAAAGATTGATTGGAATCACATTTACACATTTTTTAGAGAACGACTTTTCTTATTATTTAGATGAAATTCCCTTACAACAGCGGATTGAAATGTGGTTCCAACTCGATGGATGTCCAGCTCATTATGTTAGGTGTCAATCAACTCAAGAGAGCAATTAAGAGACCGAATCATATCTCAGACCGAAAAATATCATCAGAACAATATTTAGCTGCAATTTATCAAGTGAGTGCTAGATTTAATGCTTGCATTGGTGCAAGAGGACAACATTTAGAGCAATATTTACATTAAAAAGAACATAACATAGATATATAAATGTAAATAAGTATAAAAATGAAAACTTGTTTTGTTTCTTTTTTTGTGATTTTCTCTAAAACTAAGCAAAAACGAGCAAATCTCTAAAGGACTTCTTGTCTTAGTTTTTCGATCCCCTATAAGTTCCTGAAGTTTCCCATTTAAATTCGGGACACCCTGTATGGACAGGTAAATAAGTTTCTGTTTCGGCCCGAAACCGTCTAGGTCTATGGCCGAAATTCGGTTTTGGTTTCGGTCGGACACTAATATATATTTATATATACACACACACACACACACACATATATATATATATGTATACAGAGTGTTTCCGAATTGCACGGCACTATTTTAGGTACGTGTTCTCTAACACAAAATAAACAAAAAAGTTCATATTAACATGTATCTCAAACTCATTTATTAAACAGATATTAAAGGTTAAAGATTTATTATTACTATTTATTTATTATTATTACAACATTTAGAGTAAATGTTCAAAGGCGCCTCCGTTTTGTTGAATGCAACATTCAGCACGACGAATCCATGCTTCTCTGGCTCTTCGTATAGCATCAGGATGGTGGTTGATAGTTACTGCGGCTTCCACGATCCGATTTCTTAGCTCTTCTTGCGTGTCAATTGCCGCAGAATAAACCATAGACTTCATCCAGCCCCACACAAAATAATCTAATGGCGTTAAATCCGGAGATCGTGGTGGCCATTTAACAGGTCCGTTTCGACCAACCCATCGGTCTCCATAAGTTGCATTTAAATAATCAGTGACACTATGAGAAAAGTGAGCTGGAGCACCGTCATGCATAAACCACAGCCTTTGCCTAATGCCTAGCGGAATATCTTCTAGAATATCATGCAGATTATTTTGCAAAAAATGCAAGTAAGATATACCTGACAGCCTAGGTGGCAAAAAGAAGGGGCCGATGATTTTGTCGCTTAGAAGACCACACCAGACATTTAAAGAGAATGTATGTTGGTAATGTCCAACAGCAGTCGTATGAGGGTTTTCTTCGGCCCAAGTATGGGTATTTCGAAAATTAAGAATCCCGTTTCTTGTAAAGCAAGATTCATCAGTAACCAAAATGCAGTTCAGGAAGTTAGGATCTCGTGTTCATTGTCGAATTAACCACTGGGAGAAATTTCTGCGCTTGTTATAATCTTGTGGTAACAAATCTTGCCTAATTGATACGTGAAATGGATATAATTGTTGTTCGCGTAAAGTTCGCCATACGCTGGTAGAGGAAACATCGAAACGACGTGACAATCTTCTGGTACTAGTAGTAGGATAATCATAAATTGAACTGTGTCACAAGATTCACTCACACTAAAACACACAGAACTAGACAGACAGATGAGCAACTACTGTCATTGCTTATCGTTCATTTGTTTATCAGGTGATTAAAACCTTTTATTTAGTATTAAACACGTTAAACGTTGTACAGTCAGACTTAATGCATTAAATAAATAATAAATCTTTAACCTTTGATATCTGTTTAATAAATGAGTTTGAGATATATGTTAATATGAACTTTTTTGTTTATTTTGTGTTAGAGAACACGTACCTAAAATAGTGCCGTGCAATTCCGAAACACCCTGTATATTAGAAAAAAAACTTAGAACTTAAAGACGACGTGAGTTATTTTTTGTTAGGAGAGATGACCCCATAACAGGTTGCCCCCACGTGGTCCAATGCTTCCTAGATAACCCCGGACGGAGCATATCATGGTGCTTTACGAGGGGATAATTTATCCCCGGGTTAAAAAGGTCCAGATCGGGCTATAAATAAAGCTAATTTCGAGGAGGCACTGGTCCGAGTCTGGAGCCATTACTAAATGTAAGCTCGCTTGATTCTCTTTTATCGTTCATAAGTCAAAATTTATTTGCCAATCCTTCTAAACGTATTTTGGATAGCATATCTGGATATCGTAAAATTCTTTAATCGGGGTGTGTCTGAAAAGTAAAAACTGTTTCCCAAATTTTTTTATTTTTTTTTTTTACGTTCACTTGGTAATGAATAAATAAAGTTGAATTATTGCGGTATGCCCGATGAACGAACTTTTTCAAGGGTAATACACCCTTCGGTAACCTGATTTCAAAATAATCATGTACCGCGAAATAGTGTAGTGAACGTGTGTTTATTTTTCTTTTCTCGTGATAAGAAAAAAAAAAAAATTGCCACTATCACTTCTTCTTCTATTCACTTCTTCAATCACTTGCCACTAACCTTTCTTTTACAAAATATAGGCATTATTACTTTCACTTACCGATATATGAAATACATAGTAAGGGAAAAGTATGCAATCGTGAAAAATTTCGACTTCTGTTTTTCAACGGAAATACGCGTTTTGGGTCTCCTGAGTCGAAATAACCGTGTCGAAATCGTCTGTGTGTGTGAACAGACTAGCTCAACAATTATAAACTGTAATAAAAATTGAAATTGGGTATTTGGTGTATGTATATTCCCGGTATGTGACAGTCAAAATTTCATCAAAATTGATCAATTGGAAGGGGCACATTACTTAGTAAATGTTGTCCCATTTTCACGTGTTTTCTTTTATTTACTCAAAAACGGTTGTAATTATTTTGATCAAACTAGGTATTTGGTGTATGTATATGCCCGCGATGTGACAGCCAAAATTTTATTAACCGTATTATGAAAATAAAAATTTTTATTTATTTTACTTTAGAGAGTAAATACGTGATGCTTGAATTTTTTTAAAGCATCGATGGTGAGCAAAAATATGGTAAAAGATAATAATCTATAATTAATTATATTTTAGTCTAGAAACTTTTATTCCATAATAAATTTCTGAAAGCAATATGAAGCGATTTTAGAGGAACAGTAATAGTTCTCGATATCTAGAAAGGCTTAAGAGACCAACTTTACAACGAAACTTAAATTCACCTTTATGATATATTTACTAAACCAACTCGTTGTAAAAGACAAGCAAGCAGCAAAAAAAACTCACCTGTTTATGAAATTAGGTTCCTTAAAAAAATAAATAAGCAATAATGAATCGAAAAGTACTGAGAACTTCCAAATTTTGCTATACAGATACTCTATAACTTATGCAGATATACAAATGTAATCATATAAATGTGGAAAAATGTGTGAATGGCGTTTACAAATTATCGAAACACGTCGATTTCTAATATAATTAGTTCGTAAGTGAAAGTTGTGCAGTAGCGGATCCAGGGGAGGGGCGCCCCCCCCCATGAGAGGTGAGGACACTCATAAAGTATTACTACATATTTCTATATGAAATGCGCTTTATTAGTCATTTTTCAAGTTCACTAATTGAAAATGAATTGTATTTATACATTACAGTAATTTATAACGTCATTATGTACTAATATGTATTTTAAATTAGGGCCTTCATTACTCATGAAATGTAAAAAAAAAAAAAAAGTGCGCCCCCCCTCAGAAAATTTTTGGATCCGCCACTGAAGTTGTGGGTTGCGCGCATAGCACCAGATTTTTAGTCTAAGAAAGTGTGTTGCGCGCCAAAATTTTTTTTTTCAACTGCCATCGGAAAGAGAACACATACTACTTTTATCAACAATTGATTTTTTTTTTTTATTCCAAAGGAAGGTAATATCGTGAGTATTCCATAATAGCTCAACTTATATATGTATAACCGTATACATTTATTAACACATGTAACATATACGTACAATCTATGTATGGTTAATTGAAGTTATGTCATTGGTAATAGGTTATCCGGTTAACTTATATTCGATATTAATTAAACGGATAATTTAACTGAGGAAAATAACTGTGTAAAATTATACGTCTTCCTATCAAAACATTTATTATACTTATGGCGTAAAAAAAAAAAAAGCCATATACTCTTACTATTTTTGTTGAATAATATTTTTTATTGCTTTTAAATCATTATTAATCAGTGTTGTAACATTTATGTGGGTCAACAAATATTTATTAAATGAAAATATAACAATATCAATGCCAACGAATTTATACAACTCAAATATTCGAGCAAGTTACAAAAATGATAACTTTATAACACACAAATGATATGACTTGAGCTTCGCGGTCAAGACACAGTTTAAGACTAATTGTCCCAGTCACTCGCTCCTTATATATAGTCGTAAAATGCACCTTTTGGAAGGCTCGAGGTCTTCGTGGAAGCTGGTAGAACGCTGTAAATTGAGATCGACAATCTAGAACTAAACAGTTCGTTCCGCTTAGTTAGTTCCAACGAACGGTCTGGGATTAAATCACGTATTTTTATATTTGACTATTTAACGTTAGAATACAACAATTTACATTTACATTAAATACAACAAATAATTTATTTAAATCTATTAATAATTAATATAGCACATTGGGAAGAAGATTAAGTTACAACCTCAAAATAAATAAAATTTTTATTTATTTACACATACTGCACTAAAACTTGGTGGGTGCAAAAGGATCAATGAAGAGAATAGGTTGACGTATCTGTGACTATGGCCTCCTTAGCATAGTTGGTTTACGCACCGCAACTCCGGTTATAATTCCAACCATGTTCAATCTTTTCTCTTCAAATAAAAAAATAACGTAAACATTATTACATAATTAATTTACTTTTCAAAAATTGATATGTAGAAGGAATACTTCTGGTAAAAATAAATTATTTAAACTTGATAAACTAAAATAAATAAACAAATTAAGGTTGTTATATTATCGCTCCCAGTCGTTTCAAGAGTTCTGCTGTTTCTTGGTGACCATTGTCTAATGCTAACTGTAGAGGCGTCCTACCTAGTAAGTCCCTAGCATTCAGTCGTAAATATTTTATAACTTTTATCATATTGTAATCCTCTTCTCTATAATAGCCGTTATAATATGACAAGAACTCTATGATGGTCCATCTATGACCGTGCATTGCAGCAAGATGCAATGGCGAATGTCCTTTAATGTCAACCTTGTTGATACTTGCACCTAGTTCTACCAATCTTTTAACAACATAATCATTGCCACCAATTGATGAAACAATATGAAGTGGGGTCTGTCCTTCATTGTCTTCAGCGTCGATCATTGTAAATCTGTAATATTGAACATTTAAATCAGGTGTCAGAAAAGAAAGGTGGAGAATACTTCTCCCCTTCCCATCCCTCCAATTTATATCAGAATATTGTTTTGCGAAACGGGGGTGTACAAAAAGTGAGTACAAAAAGGGGTTTCTCGAGAGAAGATCTAATGCTGTCTCGTTGTTGTTGTCCAGGGCATTGATGTCCACGTTTCTGCAAGAAAACAAGTGGTCAATTATTTCCTTCTTGCCATCCATTACAGCATAATGTAAGAGAGTCCTGTTGTTTTCATCCACTCCTTCAACATCGCAGGTGTCCTTCAACAAGACGCCGACAGCTTCCCAATTGCCGTTTACCATCGCCTCAGTGAGAGGGCTCTGTCCATAGTTATTCAATATGTTTCTGGAGACTCCTTTATCCAAAAGCTGTTGAAGAGTGATTGAATCATTTTTGCGTGCTGCGTAATGCATTGGAGTATCTCCGACGATGTCAGCCGCTTTCAGGTCTGTAATTTCATTATCAATAAGATTGTTTATGATACCTCTTAAACCGTTCATAATAGCTATGTGGAATAAAGTCCTGTTCGAGGCATATTTATGCTCAACGTAATACCCTTCTATTATCAGGATCTCAACAGATTTCCAACTGTTGCTTAAGACCGCCAAGTCAAGAGGAGTATGGTTTTCATAGTCTAGAGAATATGCGTTAGCATCATTCCGAAGGAGTAGTTCAACAATTAGATCGTCGTCCTTGAGTGCAGCTAAGTGGAGCGGCGTTTGATCATTAATGTCTACTCGATCAATAATATTTTTTTTAATATTAATAGCTGAATTTAACAACCTTTCGACCACTCCAGAACATCCGTGCATCGCAGCCAAATGGAGAATAGACCTGTTATTGCTATCCGACCAGTCGATATATCTATGTTCATCTAACAGACTTACTGCATCGAACCTATCTTTGATTGCGTACACGAGGGGCGTATGATCATTGTTGTCTAACAAGTTTATATCTGCTCCATAATCTAGAAGTGTGTCGACCATATTGTGATGACCGTTGATGATTGCTGTGTGCAATGGAGTTTGTGAGTTGACATCTTGACCATTGATGTCCAGCCTATATCTGCCTAGTATGTATTTCAGAGTTTCAACATCCCCAGATATGGTGACTAAGTGTAAAATGTTCCTCTTCTGCTTGTCCAATATGTTCCAATCAGCTCCATAAGCTATCAAATCATCCATAATATCTTGTCGGTCATGGCTACTCAAGTTTCTTTGTACAGCAACGAGTTGCAAGGTCGTATCGGAATTCGCGTCTTCAGCATTTACGTTGATTTTAGTATTTTTGAGTAAATATTCTACCATATCTTTCTGCCCATTTAGTGCGGCAGTGTGGAGTATTGTTCTATTGTAAACATCCCTCCAGTTTGCATAGCTTACGTTCCCTAAGAGCTGTCGGACAGCGGCCCAGCTCTTGTGAGTTATTGCTGCAGTCATAGGCGTCACGTGGTCCTTGTCAACCACATCACTACGTGCACCGTGCTGTAAAAGGATCCGAACAATTTTATGCTTATCCTCGGTCGCCGCGAGGTGGAGGGCAGTGTCTTTATTGACGTCCGTGGCTTCGAGATCGACTGTGGTGTTCTCAATCAGGGAAATGACTGTTTCCTCGTCCCCTTGCATCGCTGCCAAATGAAGTAGCGTTCTATTTCTTTCATCCCTGCATACAAAACCGAGCTCGGTCGCTGATAGACTCCTAACTTCTTCCCAAAACCCAACCTCTGCCAGCGTAACAGCCATGCAATCTTTCACCGTTAAAGCCGACCTGTAATGTATGAAAAAGTTCTTAACTACATTCCACTTTTTTAAGGATATTGCTAGGTCTAATGGTGTATTTTCATTGGAATCTTTGATATTGATTAATGTTTTAAAACATATTTCATTGTCAGTGATAATATTAATTTGCTCATCTAACACGGCTAGATGCAAGACAGTTCTTCCTTGTTCGTCCGTACTGGAAAGCGAACATATATTGTTCAAAATAACCCCTACAATGTCCCAGTTATGGTGTTTTGCTGCATAGATCAATGGTGTTTGTCCAATGTGATCTTTCGCTTGAGAATCAGCTCCTTTTTCCAAAAGATATTCAACGACTTCTACATTTCCTCCAATCGCGGCTAAATGGAGAGGAGTCTTACCTTCGTTGTCTTGTTGATTGATGCTTTCCGGAACTCTTTCATCAACCAAGTAGTGCATAATATACCAACAACCTTTTTCGGCGGCTAAGTGCAACGGAATTCGCCCATCCATGTCTTTCACGTTTACATTTACTCTCAAATTTTCAGTGAGGTATTTCACAATTTCCTCCATACATTCAAGAGTTGCCAGGTGAAGAAGATTTCTCTTGTGAGAGTCTGCCGAATCGAGATTTACATCTTTTTTCAGAAAAGAGGATACCATATTCCAGTCCCGATTGGTGGCAGCAATTTGGAGAGGAGTAGAGTTGTACTTGTCTAAGCTATTCACGTCAGCCCCCAACGACATCAGGGTGACGGAAATGTCCGACCTTCCTAGCAGCGCAGCCATGTGAAGAGGAGTTTGCATGTTTTGATCTTTAGGATCAATGTTATCGATGTGTACGGCAATATTTTCCAAGAACTTTTTGCAGTTTCCAATGACCGCGGAATGCAATATTGTACGGTTCATTCCATTTCTCTCTCTGACATTCGCACCCTTCTGGATGAAATACTCTGCTGTGTCACAGTTTCCGTTAAACAAAGCTACATCTATCGGACGAGATCCGTTCGAACCTTTAAAATCGATATGAATTCCTCTTTCGATTAAGAAGTCTATGGCTTTGTGGTCTCTATTTCTTCCTGCAATGTGTAATAATGTTTCTTTGTTTCCATTGATGTAAAAAAGATCGGCACCGCTTTCTAACATAAGTCTGGCTGTTTCGTATTCGGTTTTCCGAATGGCGATGTAAAGAGGTGTGTAACCGTCCCTGTCGATTAAATTAAAGTCCACTCCAATATTTAAAAATGTGATCAAAGCTGGAACGTCATTTTGTTCAGCCGCTAGATGGGCCAGTGTACCGCCTTTGGACGTTACATGATTCTTGTTCGCACCTAAAGAGATCAATAAGTTTACTGCTTCTGTGTTTTTATTCTTTGCAGCGAGATATAGCGGTGTCTCGCTTTGATAGTTTTCAGCGTCTACAAATAACCCGAGCTCGACTAAATGCTTTATCGAGTTACAACTGTTAGAAGCAGCCGCTATATGAAGCAGTGTGTCTCCGACCGGTGTTCTGAAACTAGTGTTGGCACCTTTCTCAATCAATAGTTCTACAGAGGCAATATTGTCAGTTTGAACAGCCCTGCATAGCCCGGACAACATATCAGCGTCTTTAACGTCGACGGATGTTCCCACATCGAGGAGCGATTGCATGGCTGTAACGTCGCCTGCGGTAGCCGCTACGTGGAGCAACTTCCTACCGTTTTTTAATGTGATGTATAAATCGGCTCCTTTAGCCATTAAGAGATCCATCGCAGGGCGCTGTCCAGCCGAAGCGGCCGAATATAGGGGTGTAACTCCTTTTTCATTCAATTCGTCAACAGGGGCGCAAAAGTTCAACAATGACTCGATGGCTGTGATGTCTCCCCTCCGAGCAGCGATGTGTAAGAGACTTTCAGGTCTACCTCTGCATACCGCTCCTTTATTAAGTAAAAGCAAAATTAAATCAAGATTTCCTTGGTTAGCAGCCACATAGAGAGGCGTCAAGTCCTCCTGATTTCTGAAGTTTACCGATGCGCCATACTTAATCAAGATCTTAGCAGCAATTAGTGATCCTCTGTTTGCTGCAACGTATAACGATCTGCTTGGGTCAGCCCCTCTCTGCATTAACAACTCCACTATCTCATTGTAACCGCGCTCAGCAGCCATGAACAACGGGGTTACCCCTTCGTTGTTCTCAGTATCTAAATTATACAGCGCGAAATTTAGCAGAAACGCAATATAGAAAGTGCTGTTATTTATCACAGCAAGATGAAGAAGGGTATTTCCATTGTGAGACTTGGTGAAAATATTAGCGCCATAGCCAATTAGTAATTCTGCCATTTCTACATCGTTGGCACGCACGGCATGGTATAATGGAGTCAAAGAATTTGCATCCTTATGGTTCACCTCTGCACCATCGTTCAGTAACTTTTTGGCGAATTCTGTGATTCCTTTGTCGGCTGCGAAATGCAGTAACGTTTCTCCTCTCGAGTTGTTTACATGCACAACATCTTTTGCTGAATCATCACCAAACGCTCCCATGTCCAAAAGTAAACTTACGGTATCGACGTGGTCCCGTTCCCAAGCAGCTCCGACAGCTTCGATACCGTTCAGGCTCAAATCGAGTCCTGAATTCTTCAACCAAATGATTAACGAATCGTCTGCTCTCTCTGCGGCTCTGATGAGTACATCATAGTTCCGACTGAGGGAAACAGCAATGCGTTTAAACATTTCATTTCCTTCATTTAATTTAGAAGTCGTTTTGACCACATCGAAGACAAAAGACGTATCGAATTGGAAGTTTTCAAGCCACGACTCTGGTTCCGAAACCTTGCATTCAGTTTGATTTGCGTAGGTTTCGGCCAATTCTACATTTCTAGAAGCCAAAGCCCAGACAGTTTGTAACAGACAATAATGACTTAAAGTCATCGGGGTCAATGATACATGTGTTCGATTCCTTATCAAACTCGAGACGAATCCCGCTCCTTGTGAAACAAAATCTTTTTTCGAGTCATCGAATAATTTCTTGAATTCCTCTTGGATGTTCTGATATTGTTCATCATAGGATTGTGTACCCTGCGAAAATGTATCCATTTCCTGTAAAAAAAAAAAAAAAAAAATTTATGAATCTTGGTAATCTAATGGTAAAAATAATGCATGCGATATACCCGTCACCAAACTTCTAAAAAAATTACTTTTTTTTCAATATTCAGAAGTGGATTAGCCCGCATCAAACACAAAAGTCGTTTAAACTATGATTGAGTCCGAACCGTGGCATTCAATTTGATTTGTGTACGTTCCGTAATATGAAATATTTTTTGAGTTTTTGCTTTGTCTCTCTGGATGCATTAGGGTGACTTTTTTTTTTTTTTGGCTACTGTCTGGCGAATACGCGAATTCTCTTTGGTAATACGAGGTTAACTACTTTTCCCTTCTTGAGGCTTTATGATTTGCGAAACATGGAGAGGTTATTGATAATTGTTTTCCTGAATTTCGATACTCTAGGTTTTGAAATTAGGTATAATTAGAAATTATCAAATTATAACTTTTATTTTTTATTTATTGATTACTAGCTGTATGTCCCGGTTTCACCCGGGAAATTTAATTTTTCTAATGAAACGGTCGATTTCGTAAAAAAACCATTGTAAAGCGAGATCATTAAGATTTTTATTAGGATAAAGAATATCAGCTGAAGATCTGCTGAAGTTATCCAATTTTAATATGGATAGGTGTTCGGACCTGGTATGAAAGAACCACTGAGCGAAATTTGGAGAATTTAGGATTAACGGTATGGATTTCTATAAAGAACAAACAAACAAACATAAATACTGCCCTGCAGTTTCAGCTTCTCGCAAATCGGCTTGCCTAAACCTCTGTCGCGCAAGGCGGCCCTCGTATTCCTGGGCAGACTCAGTTTCCCGCGATTCTGCCTGTCTAAGCCTCTGTTGTTCAATCCTATTTTGATATTCGTCAAGAGTTTCAGCTGCTCGTATTTGACGTTGTTTATTAGCTTTTGAGCTCACTACTCCTATTGAAGCTCGCTTCTTAGGAGGCATTTTTAAAAAATGAATTTACCATACATGTGAATAAACGTATTGTAATGTTAAAAAAAACAAAAAACATATGGTTTAAAAATCCCAGAACTCGACGCCTGCCAAGGGACGGTCTTACCGGGCCTTGTTGGCCTCTTCAAAATCTATAACATGAATTTTAAGGCCGTTTTTTCGACTCAAACGGTCGATTTCGTAAAAAAAACCATTGTAAAGGGAGATCATGACGAATTTTATAACAATAAAGAATATACCCAGAGATTGGCTGAAGCTATGCAATTTTAATATGGACGGGTGTTTGCACCTGGTATCAAAGAACCACTGGGCGAAATTTGGAGAATTTAGGACAAACGGCATGGATTTCTATAAAGAACAAATAAACAAACAAACAAACAAACAGAATTTCATCTTCATTTAAATAGATTTATCCTCCCCTTTCAGGCTATACGGGGTTTCCCGGGCCAGGGGAGAGGGTGGGGGATTGATGCCGAGTATTATTAAATTTTCCCCTGGTTCCGGGTTTTGAACTTGCTATCTTTCGGTTCTCAATCATACGTTGCCATGGGCAACGCGTATTTTTTAACGCGTTTGCCCACTCGGCCATCCCGTCACCCAAATTATAATTTAATATACAATTTATTTCCCTTATATGAATGGTTTTACAGTAAAGTGAATTGTGGGGTCCCGTAGGACATGGAGGACTGCCCCCCCTCCCTAGAAATTATGAAAACAAAAAACTGCAAATTAAATTAATTCGTAAATATTCATTTATTATATATTTTTTAATATTAATAACAATAATAAAGTGATAAATTTTTGTTTATATGAGGAATTTAATTAAGCTCTTATTTGATCCTTGTCGAAGCTCACCTATATTATATTATTGCTCCGACGAATCGGCAAATTAAGCCATTATCACGGTAACAATTCCTGTGACCATAAAATTCTTTGTAATCAAATAGGCTAAATGCCCTTGTCAAATAAAAAAAAATCAAAAGTTTTAATAATAGTCTTATTTCACTAAAGCATGCAAGACAAAATGAATTTAGAATATAGGTCCCTACTACTGACCAGTTATGAGCCATATCTCGTCCAGTACTTTAAATATTATTTTACTTATTAAAAAATGAAATCTTCTCCTACCATGGTGGCGTCCATAACATATAGGCGGGCGCAATCGAATATAGGGTGCGCTAGTAGTTTTGCAAAATGTCGGAAAGAACGGTGTTAGACTTAGTTGATGTGATAGAGATAATTGGTAATTTTAAAAGACCATTAATTGAAGGGCAGGCTATTCTTGATGCAAACCACATATTTACATGTGGAATAACATCTAAAAATAAAAAAACAGTTATTTTACAAGCCTCCTTAAGCAATCTTAAAGGACTGCCCCATCAAATAAAAGTGGAAATCAAATTTATTAATAATAATAAGCAATTTTCTTGTCTTTGTACGTGTAAAGCTGGTAGTTCTGGTAAATGCAAACACATCATTGTAACTTTACTCGACGTTTTTCGGTTAGTAATAATATTAATTACCTATTCACACAATCATTGTTATGACAGCTTAAATTCTTTGTCATATTATTTATTTATCTGTCAAAACTTTCAGGCTTCGCATTGAAAACATGGAACAATTAAGCACAACGGATGTAATAGAAAAATGGGGAAAATTAAAAAAGAAAAACAAATCTATGACACTATGGTCTCAATGTTATTTGCATAAAACTAGCATTTTGGAATAATAAAATGTCAAATACTAATATTTACCTGTATAAATACAGTCTCTTTCTTTAAAATAAAGACTACATATCGTCATATGTTTCGAAACAGGCTTATCTATTCTTAATTTTACAATCCACTCTTTAAGAAGCTTTTTATTTTTTTGGAAATAAAAGGGAATGACACGTCTTTTGATTTTCTAATTGAACACTGAGGGACCGAGCAATACCTATTAGATATTTTTCAAATGATTTTTTGCTCAATCGGGTTTTAATTATGGAAAAATAAATTAAAAACGCCAAAAAACCCTAAGAATCCCAGGTAATGGCCCCGCTTTTATCCCCGTTTCTCTAGTTCCTGCAGCGCCGTCGCAGAAGCAGCACCGTCGCTTGCGCCCGCCTATAGCAGGTTGTAATGAAATAAATGATTAAAAATAGCCTTTATTGTGGAATTAGGGGAGGTGAAAAAGTTTTCGGCCTGACTTAGTAGGAAATGATATAAAAACACAATCATAATTACTATTCATGTAATGTCCCTCGATATTTATACACTTTTCACATCTATTTAATTTTTCTAAACCCCCAAATAATAAATTTCTTTTTTAACTTCAAATCGCCTCCCCCTGAGCTCCTTTTTGAGGTTTGGGAATAGAAAGTAGTAACTAGGGGCTACTGAATGAGATCTTGGCTGTAGGGTGGATGGTTGATCACATCAAAGCCAAAGGTGTCAATCGTGGCAATCACTCGAGGAGAGGCGGGCACAGAATGCATTGTCATGAACCAGCATTACTTATCGGCTCAGATTCACCCTTCTCTTCTTGATTGATTCTATTAAACGGGTCAAAACATTACAATAGAACTATCACCTGTGATTGTTACGCCTTTGTCTTTGTTATTAATCGTTAGGATTCCTTCTGAATTCCAAAAATTTGTAGCCATGATTTTTCGGCTGAGGGTGTGACTTTCAACTTGACAGGTGGCTTTTCACAGAGCTATAGAAAGGGGACGAGTATACGTTCCTTAAAATGTCTAAAGGCTCTATGCCTTCTTTAACTAAAAATTTCATCACAACTCTGTACTCAAAGTTACTCATTTTAATGGCAAGAAAAAATTGGTAAAAGTAAAAGTATTATAAATAAAAGGCATGAGACAGTAGACTTCATTTTCAGGACGAGAACTTTTTTACCTGGCCTCGTATATATGAAATATAATAATTGTAAGCAATATACGGTTTTTTACTTTCACTTACCTATATATGGAATATATAATAAGGAAAAGTATTGCGATCGTGAAAAATTTCAACTTCCGGTTTTCAACGGAAATACACGTTTTACACACACGTCCCGCGAAATGGTCTGTGTGTGTGTACAGACTAGCTCAAAAACTATAAACCGTGCGAATCTGAAATTGGGTATTTAGTGTGTGTGTATGCCCGCGATGTGACAGCAAAAATTTCATCAAAATTGGTCAAACGGAGGGGATACTTTATTTAATAACTTTTTACGTTTTTCTAGATTTTAACAAAAACGGCTCTAACGATTTTGATTAAACCGAGTATTTGATGTATTAATATGCCCGAGATTTGACTGGGCATTCAATGTATGTATATTCCCGCGATGTGACAGCAAAAATTTCATCAAAATTAGTCAAACGGAGGGGGTACTTTATTTAACGAATTTTGTCTAATATTTACGTTTTTTTAAATTTTCTCCAGAACGGATCAAACGAGTTCGATTTTCTCAAAAAAGGCTCGAACGATTTTGATTAAACTGAGTAGTTGATGTATTAATGCAAGAGGTATGACCGTAAAAATTTCTTCAAAATTGATCAACCGGAGAGGGCACTTTACTTAATAAATTTTGTCTTATTTTCACGTGTTTTATTTATTTACTCAAAAACGGCATTAACGATTTTCATCAAACTCGCCATGTTAAATGAAAACTAGGTGTTCTTTAATATCAGGTAGGCGTTATCATTATTAAAATTTTCTGAGAGGGCTTAAATCGGAAGGGGCCTTGTTACGCCTAAAAATAAGAAATGGCTAAATAAGAGATATGATAAATTCAAGTAAACATGTAGAGGAGAAAAAAAATAAAAATATTCAGTCAACTCATAAAACACGTTGAGCCCAGACATGCGTAGTACGCCTTTAATGACAGACCATTGTTCATAATTAAAGCCGTTCTGTTCATTTAATGGAAATTATTTGTTTCATGGTAACTAAATGAAATTTTCAACAAGTACATAGAGAATTATAAAATCAGACGACTTGGAGTATTATGCTTGCATTGCCGAATTATCACACGTAAAAACTTTTATTTAATAATCAAAGAAATTAGTGTTTTTTATAGAACAAATGAAAACAAAAATAAGAAATGAATGTGAAAAATTTTTTAACTTTGATAATTGGCAATAAACAAAAGGCATTAATTTCTAATCTAAGTAAGTTGGTTAGTGAAAGTTGTGTGTTGCGCGAACGCACCAGATTTTTTCTTTCTTTTTTTTTTTGGTAGTTTTTGGTAACCGTAATAAGTTTTCAAATAAATAAAGGCTTCTACCAGCCCAACAAAGAATTTTCACATTTTAACTAGCATTTTTGACTCTAAATTGTCCTTCTTTATTTGAATCTATTCAATTGATTCCTAAAATTGCGAAATGACTTTTTTGTGTCTAAATCAATCCACTAATGAGGTGTAAACAGTTAAATTGCTCAAAAATTTTTTTGTGTACTGTTCAGTAAACAGATAACATTCAAGACCTTGTTTTATTGATAATATTTATATCTGGACGATTGCAACCTTTTTTTTAAGTTATTTTGTATTTTTTATAGTGTAGTCGTTAGTTGTAGTACCTATGTATTTAATTTAGTGTAAATTGGAAAGTAAGTTGTTTCTGAGGCATAACTCTCACTTAAATTTTTTTCCTGAAAACCTATTTTATTTGTAATTTATTCATTGTATTCCATAATTTATGTGTATGGCCTTTGTAATTTATTTGACTAAACCTTGCAGTAAATAAATGAAATTTTTTTCTGAATACCTATTTATTTTATGTGGTCTATAATCGGTAATTGATACCTTTTTTTAATATTTGTTACCTACTTTACTACCATTGATCTTTAGTGATATCAAAACAATGCTAAATAATTATATTTATGTATTGGAAATACTATTATTTAAGTGTTAACAATAACAGCAAGAGATCATTAAGGCTTTATGGACAAAATATGTTTTTAAATTTTTTTTCTTATGTGCTGTAAAATGTAAAATAAAAATTCTTATGTTTCTCTTTTGTTTGATTTCTCAAATTTATATTTATTATTTTGGCAAAGAGAAAAAAATATATATCATAATTTTTTTTTTTGGATTAATGGATGAAACATAAGGTCTGTAAAATAAAATTACTAATTGGCGAGCTGTTGAATGAAAATTTGTGTTAAATTAAACTATCATTTATTGGGCCTTATCTTCACGGAAAATATGAATATTATCAGCAAACTAAAGTATTCATCACATGGAAAAATATATAAATATTATCAATAAAACAAGGTCTTGAATATTATCTGTTTACTAAACAGTACACAAAAATTTGTTGACCAATTTAACTATTAAACCCCATTAGTGGATTGATTTAGACAAAAAAAAGTCATTTAGCAATTTTAGGAATCAATTGAATAGATTCAAATAAAGAAGGACAATTTAGAGTCAAAAATGCTAGTTAAAATGTGGAAATTCTTTGTTGGGCTGGTAGAAGCCGTTATTTATTTGAAAACTTATTACGGTTACCAAAAAAAATCTGGTGCGTGCGCGCAACACACAACTTTCACTTACCAACTTACTTAGATTAGAAATTGACGTGTTTTGCTAAATATCATTTCCCAAAGTCACACATTTTTCTACATTCATATCTTATTTTTGTTAATCGTTAAAGCCGTTTTTGAGTAAATAAAAAAAAACCGTGAAAATGATACAAAATTTATTAAGTAAAGTCCTTCTTCCCGTAGATCAATTTTGATGAAATTTTTACAGTCATATCTCGGGCATATAAATACATCAAATACCAAGTTTGATCAAAATCGTTAAAACCGTTTTTGAGTAAATAAAAAAAACACGTGAAAATGATACAAAATTTATTAAGTAAAGTCCACCCTCCCGTAGATCAATTTTGATGAAATTTTTACAGTCATATCTCGGGCATATAAATACATCAAATACCAAGTTTGATAAAAATCGTTAAAACCGTTTTTGAGTAAATAAAAAAAACACGTGAAGATGATACAAAATTTATTAAGTTAAGTCCCCCCTCCGGTTGATCAATTTTGATGAAATTTTTACAGTCATATTTCAGGCATATAAATACATCAACTAATCAGTTTAATCAAAATCGTTCGTGCCGTTTCTGAGAAAATCGAAAAAAACCTAAAAAGTTATTAAATAAAGTACCCCCTCCCTTTGAGCAATTTGATGAAATTTTTGCTGTCACGTCGCGGGTTTATACATAAACTAATTACCCAATTTCAGGTTCGCACTGTTTATAGTTTTTGAGCTAGTCTGTTCACACATACAGACCATTTCGCGGGACTTGGTCATGGAAGTCGAAATTTTTCACGATCGCAATACTTCCCCTTACTATATATTTAATATATAGGTAAGTGAAAGTAAAAATGTAGGTTTATACATGCACAAATAAAATAATTAAAATTAAAAAACATTTCTTACAGGTGATATGATAATGAATATCGCCAATGACAATAGGTTCCACATCCTTTCTCCTAATCCTTAAACAGTTCTTATGATAATATCTGAAACATAACGCAATAACTTTTAGAAACATTACATTACTGAAGTGGATAAAGAAAATTATTAATTTTTTATACCTAATTCAGAGATACTCTTACATGATCTGACCCTACTGAAAATTCCTTTGTTTTCACTATACTTAGTGGATAGGTTTTTTTATTTTTACTCACCTTCATATGAAATATTTCATGTGTACATATATATTATATATACATAAATAAATATATATGTGGAACTGGAATGGAAATTTCATGAAATCCCTCCAGGGTTTTCTTCGATTTGTGGCATGGAGCATTACCTTGCAAGAAATGAAAATTTCCGCCTGGAAATATCTGGGTTGGCCATGGGTACATCCTTTTTTTGATCAAGGTTAAATATTTTGATCACTATTCACTCTTCCGGTAAGCCTTTCAATCAGGTAATTGATTACCAGAGGCGGTTATCGCTCCCTAAACCATCACACCTCCTCGATTTTGACGATCTATTCCTTTGTAAATAGTTTTTTGGACTTCTTCTATGCAACTGTATTCGTTATCAGGCCCCTTTTTAGAAAATCTTTTCTCGTCCGAAAAAATTGTTTTTTTCCAAATTGAAGTACCCATCGAAAGCCACCCACGAGCTTTGACTACACAACACTCGCGGTGCATTTTGGTTAGGGGAATTTTTTTCCAGTAGATATTCATTTCAGAAAGTTGTTTCTGGATGGTTTTCATAGATCTACGAATGAAATAATTAAAATTTTAATGTATCTGTTCGAGCCACATAGAACAATAAACTTTCGATTAATATTATTTGTTGTAAATAATTTAATTTTTGTTAAATTAGAACATAAAATTAATTTAGTGTAATATTTATTTAAATTATAACAGTATAACTGTTTATGTTCGCACGTAAACAGTTGGATTATCTGCCCCACTCCCGTACAGTGGGCAGTGCTTTTAGTAAGCCGAAAGCAGCCACAAGAGGGACTTACTCGTTATCGAGCATAAAACACGATTTTTGGAAAATACGCCTTGTCCTCATCAGGATCTTATTTCTCATCATTAGCTGTGAGAACGGACTTTTTGAAGAGGGTAGGAGCTCTTACCATGGTGGGAAGTCCTTTTTACTTTCACTTACCTATATATGAAATATATAGTAAGTGGAAGTATTGCGATCGTGAAAAATTTCGACTTCCGGTTTTCACCGGAAATACACGTTTTGGGACCCCCTGAGTCGAAATGACCAAGTCCCGCAAAATGGTCTGTGTGTGTGTGTGTGAACAGACTAGCTCAAAAACTATAAACCGTGGGAACCTGAAATTGGGTATTTGGTGTAGGTATATGCCCGCGATGTGACAGCAAAAATTTCATCAAAATTGCTGTAAGGGAGGGGGTACTTTATTTAATAACTGTTAACGTTTTTTTCGATTTTCTCAAAAACGGCTCTAACGATTTTGATTAAACTGAGTATTTGATCTATTTATATGCCCGAGATATGACTGTAATAATTTCATCAAAATTGATTAACCGGAGGGGGGACTTTACATAATAAATTTTGTATCATTTTCACGTGTTTTTTTTATTTACCTAAAAACGGCATTAACGATTTTGATCAAACTGGGTATATGTTGTATGTATATGCCCGAGATATGACTGTAAAAATTTCATCAAAATTGATCACCCGCAGGTGGCACTTTACGTAATTTATACACTTTATTTCATGACTTTTTTTCCAATTTTTAACTTTTTTCGATTATTTCGAAAACGGCTTTAACGATTTTTATTAAATTCGTCAAGTTTAATGAAAATTAAGTTTTCTTTAATATCAGGTAAGCTTTATCATTATTAAAATGTTCTGAAGGGGCTTTTTTTGGGCGGGGGGCTTTTTTGTTTGTTTGTTTCTTATAAAGTACCTTTGTTTTTGTTTGGATGGAAAAATTAACTGTCTCTCGTTACGCCTAAAAATAAGAAATGGCTAAATATGAGATATGATAAAAATAAATAAAACATAAAGAGGAGAAAAAAGAAAAATATTCACAAAACTCGTTAAGCCCACGCATACGGAGTACGCCTTTAATGACAGACCATTGTTCATAATTAAAGCCGTTCTGTTCTTTTGAGAAGTGGCAATTAACAAAACGCATTAATTTCTAATCTAAGTAAGTTGGTAAGTGAAAGTTGTGTGTTGCGAGCACGCACCAGATTTTTATACTATCATTCAAGCCATCACATCATATTTTGCCTAGGCCACCCACATTGGCTCATCTCGGGGTCAAGGATCAACCCCATCAATTTTACAATTTTCCAAAAAAAGGCAGCTTCCCATAGCGGATGAACTGTAATTCAGAATTAATTAATATAATTTAGAATTAGCTTACATAATTCTAAGCCAAGGAACGATTTTTTTTTAAAATTTAAATATTGTTTATTAAGTCAAACATCCTTGTTAAAGGTTAATTTTAATAATGTTAGCAATCAACAAGAATAGAATATTTTTTTGTTTTACTTTTTCTAAACATAATGTAATTTAGTTTAATAAGAAACTTAAAAGGATTTTTTTGTCTTTGAATATATTCTAGTTGATATTTTTTTTATTTTCTTTTTTTCTTCTTATTTTAAAATAAAAAATGATTATTAATTTACTTTAGTTAAATGTTCATAATCAATTTTTTTTATTTATTTAGTTTCATTTTTAAAAACAAGCTGTAATTGTTCTTTTCTTATTTTTTTGTGTTTTTTTAAGTTCCCCTTTTTTTTTTTTTTTTTTTTTATTATAAATATTTTCTAATATTTTTATGATACAGTTTTGTTGTTTGTTATTTAGCACCCTGGCTTGCACATTTCTTTGGCATAAACATATTTATATTGAGACAGAGTAAAGGTTTTACTGAACCTCTCGAATCGATTTACAATATATATACATTACATTACATGTCCTAGCTTTTCTTTTATTCCTCTCTTCTTCTTGACGCGATTGTAATCAGTTTTGAACATTTTAGCAACCGAGGTGTAAGGAAGAGAATATTTTCGCCTTGTTTCCCTATAGCTAATGCCACGATCAACATCTTTCTTAAACCGAATAATTAAATGCGTAGAATACATGTATATACTACTGGAAAGCAATATTTAATGATTAGATATGATTAGAACCGAGATACACAATGATAAACTAACTGTACATTTTGATTTGTCTAAGTCTCGCTCGTAAATACTGTGATTAAACCTCTTGATGAAAGCAATATACCCACCAATGGTGTTTCCTAAATAAATTTCTTTTTATTTTCTGCCATAGTATAGTATATAAAAATATTTATTACCATGAATTAAATAAATAACAGAGTTTCAACTGTACACTTTTATTTGTCCCGGAATGTAGTATATTATTAGGAATTAGGAGCAATTATTGTTTTTAATTCCTGTATTGAGCCGTATTTGCAAATCTGTTAATTGAATAATATTTGTTTGTTTTATTTACGCTTATCTCTCAATATTTTATGTAATAGACTTTGTATTAAATATTTTCAGTTCGCAGAAGTTTTTGTAAATAATCATCGTAAATGATAATTAATTAAACGTAATTATTGTAAATAAAACCATTAATTCATTCATTATATAATATATTCTAAATATATATTAAACAAATTCTGGTGACACCGACCATTTATGAATTAGTGAATGGCTGGACAGATTTATATGTTTTTCGATTTTTACACTTAGTTGATAGGAAAAATCAACAATTCCTCCGCCCGGAATATAGAACACCACAAATTTTTGGCACTTAGAGTCTTTTCTATTTACATGCCTAAATTACCTACTTCCGTTTTTGAAATATTTAAAAAACCAAGGAATGGAATATTAGGTCATACTAGAACAGTTTCTTACCTAACTGAATGATGAGAAGAGTACAGTAGAGGATGCGCTACTGGAGCGATGGAAGAAGTTATCTTCAAGAGATAAGCTAAATCTTTTTTCTGCTAACCCACTACCGATAACCAGTTCTGTGGATCACATGCTCAACAACATATAAATCAGATTACAATTATACACCCAATTAAAAACAACAAGATATAAATCAATTTGAACCACGAGCCCTGGGCTATAAATATCTTTAAGATTAATTCAAATTCGCATACCCTACATTATATTTTTTTATTGATAAAATTAATAAATGTATTATGCAAGGCGTTAAACTAAAGTTTTATGAAACGTAAGGCAAAAATAGTCTTACAGAAAAACTTTGATTATATGTCAGTTTCTGTTAATCGATACGACACACAGTGCTTCGAGTATATGGAGTTGTTGGACAAAAATCATTTGACCATGGAATATTATAGGGAATGCTGAGCTGATTACGAATATACCTCATATGCGGGGTCGGAAATAATATTTGACCAAGTTAGATAAAAAAAAAAAGGCAAATCATGGTTTTGGCGAATTATCTTAAATTTAAGGGAAATTAAAGAATTATTATCGGTTAGTTGATCATAATTTATTTTTAATAAGATAATTAAGCAAACACAAAAGATACTTAAGTGATTGTACAAATAATACTACTTATATAAATAATATTTTACATAATAAAATAATTTGTGAAAGTATGTACATAAGAGAAACATAAACATCATAATATAATATTAATTACAGAAATATAACATTCATCTGAGGTCCTCGTGGAAATTAGCTCCTCCACTCTTCTTTTTACTTTCACTTACCTATATATGAAATATATAGTAAGTGGAAGTATTGCGATCGTGAAAATTTTCGACTTCCGGTTTTCAACGGAAATACACGTTTTGGGGTCCCCTGAGTCAAAATAACCAAGTCCCGCGAAATGGTCTGTGTGTGTGTGTGTGTGTGTGTGTGTGTGTGAACAGACTAGCTCAAAAACTATAAACCGTGCGAACCTGTAGAGTATGTATAAGCCCGCGATGTGACAGCAAAAATTTCATCATATTTGCTCAAAGGGAGGGGGTACTTTATTTAATAACTTTTTAAGTTTTTTTCGATTTTCTCAAAAACGGCTATAAAGATTTTGATTAAACTGAGTATTTGATCTATTTATATGCCTGAAATATGACTGTAAAAATTTCATCAAAATTGACTAACCGGATGGGGGACTTTACTTAATAAATTTTGTATCATTTTCACATGTTTTTTTTATTTACTCAAAAACGGTTTTAACGATTTTGATCAAACTTGGTATTTGATGTATTTATATGCCAAAGATGTGATAACCAACATTTCATCAAAATTGATCACCCGGAGGGGGGACTTTACTTACTAAATTTTGTATCATTTTCACATGTTTTTTTTATTTACTCAAAAACGGTTTTAAAGATTTTGATCAAACTTGGTATTTAATGTATTTATATGCCCGAGATACGACTGTAAAAATTTCATCAAAATTGATCTACGGGAGGGGGGACTTTACTTAATAAATTTTGTATAATTTTCACGGGGTTTTTTTATTTACTCAAAAACGGCTTTAACTATTAACAAAAATAAGATATGAATGTAGAAAAATGTGTGACTTTGGGAAATGATATTTAGCAAAACACGTCAATTTCTAATCTAAGTAAGTTGGTAAGTGAAAGTTGTGTGTTGCGCACACGCATCAGATTTTTTTTTGTTTTGACTGAACATTCTGAAAAGGTTACTAAAGGTCTACCGCGACTTGTTCCTGCTTTATCATCAATGTTCAAAAATTTTTTGTTGTATACTGTAAATGTGCAGTCCATGTTCAACCATTCTTCGTAACGTTTTTCAAAAAGAATTTTTCGACGACTGCACTCGCTCCATTTTTGGCTCAACTTCAAACAAAACAGTCTAACTTTATCTTCCAAATCGGTAACTAAATTAGGCTCCAATTTTGCCCTGCTAAATGAGACAAGACGGCATCTTTTTTACAGCTGGGAGCAGCAGAAATCCACTTTTATACAATTTACCACACCAAATACAAATTAAATATATGTAAAGACAACATAGTAGCTACATTGATTTTATAAATATATTTTTTTATTTAGGGCATACATTCAGACACTTAATAAAATTATTGATATTGGTCAATTTACTGTAGTAAAAACTAATAATTTTTATGGAATTGAGTGTAGAAATGTATCTAATTAGAATGACTAATCTAATTGTTGGAGATGCGAATTGGTTTTCAAGCAAGCGCTGAGTGCCTGATTCCATTTGAAAAACAATTGTCAAAGTCAGAGTAAATATTAAATAAATGAAAGAGGTGTTTTGCGGACATTTTGAAATATTTCACTTTAAAGTTGGTAGAACATCGAGAGAGTCAAAAAAATTTCTTACCCTTGGCCATATTTTCCAAAATAATTTCGACTTTCACTTAAAATAAAGTTCACAGTATACCTCTTCTAAACAGTAAGAAGACTAAATGAAAAGATTACGACAAAGCCAATGTTTACATCTTGTATTTACCTTCGTTCTGAAATCCCTTCTCGACTAATACGAATAAGTGGTCACTAATACTGTTTTTTTCGACATATTTCTTAATTTTAATAGAAATTGAGTTAAAAAATATATGTAAATATTATAATTAATGATCATTTACATCTTTAGGAACATTTTAAATGCAAATTCAAGAAAAAAATAAAAACTTGATTTTTCGATTTTTGTCCATTGATCGAAGCACTGTGCGACAGGTGAAAAAAAATCCACATTTTTAAAAATAAAATTTTGATTTTACTCGGATCGTAATAAAAATCATCAGAACCAACAGAATTTGAACTAAAATTGAGTATGTATATAAACATAAAACTAATAAGATGTACTAGGTTGTTACAAAAGTCCTTGTGCATATCAAGTTGTTTACATTGAGGTCTCTAATTTAATCCTTATTTAATCTCTGACGAATACAATTCTTATGTCAATGTTTACATTAACTAATCCTCTAATTATCTATGTACGCCAACTGTCCCTGCCTTTCATTCAGTTTATTAAATTTCACTTGAAATGTCGGAAGAAAAATTTGTCATCCGCGGCCTTCTTAGGCATTATTGGAAAAAAGGATTTAGTGCAAAGGCCTCAGCCGAGGAAATTTGTGCAGTGGAAGGGGAAAGTGTGCTGCATCGAAACACGGCCGCATTTTGGTTCAGGCGGTTTAATTCTGGGAATACAAGCCTTGAAGATGAACCTAGATCAGGTCGTCCTAGATCACTTCGAGCTAGTTCCAGAGGGCAGGGCTATCAACGCTGAGCTATACTGTGAACAGCTCGATAGGGTATATGAAGTTTTAAAAGTGAAATACCCCGCTTTGATTAATAGGAAGCAAGCGTTATTTCAGCAAGACAACGCCCCTGCTCATCGCTCACGATTAGTTAAAGAAAAATTTTCAGAAATGAACGGGATTAGCGTCTTGCCCCACCCTCCTTACAGCCCAGACGTCGCACCGTCTGACTATGGACTTTTCAGGTCAATGGCGCATTTTTTGAAAGGTCGGCGCTTCTATAACTTCGATGATGTCAAATCTGGATGCGAGGAGTTCTTTGCCTCGAAAACTGCAGAGTGGTATCAACATCAAATACAACTTTTGGCTGAAAGATGGGTTAAAGTAGTTGAAAATGATGGCCTGTATTTTGAAGAATAAATTTGATTTGTAAATTTTGTACTCACATTTGAATAAAATTAATTTTGTGAACAAGGACTTTTGTAACAACCTAGTATATATGTATTTACAAAAATAACTAGGAAAATAAAATTAATACTCTTTTTCCAACATAAACAATACAATTGTAGACCGGTTTCACCATCTTCAGTGCAATATAAGATTAATATTTATATAAATCATTTACTTATATACATATTTATGATGTGATATTAATCTTTTAAAATTAAAGCTTTCGCATCGACTTAATTAGGCCGCAAGTGACTGATGTGTGGGTCAGATGACACCAACATAAAATTGAATAAATCTTCGTTCGTTGCTCTTCGAGATTTCCTACTACATTCAGAAAAATCTTTGGTTGGTCTCCCCCTCCCCCAAATTTTTAGAACCAGGCTAGGTTAGCAACTTTTTCGGTCTCGCAACCCATCGGTACAAATGGCACGATAAAGTTGTTTTCCAACCATTTACTGTTTTTTCTTTTAAAAACGTCCTTATTGTATGTCGCTTCCTTAAAGCGTTTATCAAAATGTCCAACAAATATTTTTTTATTTCAGAAATAATTGTAAATAAGGGCTCACCTTCCACCCATGGAATTAATGCTGGTAACGCCTGCTCTAGCGACGAATTTTTATTCATTAGTACATTACATACATCGCGGTAGGAAATGGCGTATTTATCCGTACTAAATTTTAAATAAATGTTTATTATGAATAGATTGAATAAATATTTCACTCTGTTCGATGAAAGAAAACTGAAAACTGAGGCAAATAAACAATTGTTGGCATATTGACAAATCCATGTTTGAATAGAAGCGTATTAGCGATTGAAAACATTGCACCTGGAAGAGGGGACACAAACAAACGGCACTCCCGTTCACGCATTCCTAACTATGAAACGATCTCATTCAAATATTCGTACGTTTACGAATCTGAAATCTTTTGGAATATCTTCAGTGATACCTCTGGATTGATTTAATATCAACCAGAAGACGGAGGTCGACGGAGCTAACATTGGAAAAGACCAATAACCATTTCACTTATGAAATGTCTAAAGAGATCACCCGATTCTCTTTTATATCCACCCTAACTTTTTTTTCTTTTAAATCTAGGATTAAATGCATTTTTTTTCAGGATGTCTAAATATTTTCGAAAAATTACGGCCTCGGACAAATTTGGGCTTCACTAAGAACACTTCGAAATAGGACATTAACAAAAGTGTTTTTGTGTCATTTCTACAAGATGCCAAAAACTACCTTGTTTTCAAAGGTTTAATGAAGATCGATCTAAAAAATTGGTATGGATACTTGCTCTAGAGGTATTTAGGTTTTAAGAAATATCGAGTTCCGGTTGGAGCACCTTCATTTTTATGGTTATGCCCTTATCGGCACCACGGGAAAATGTTGTCATTTAGTGGCCAAAAATCAATAACTCCTGATGGAATGACGATAATCGAATAATTCTTTTTACTTTCACTTACCTATATATGAAATATTTAGTAAGTGGAAGTATTGCGATCGTGAAAATTTTCGACTTCCGGTTTTTAACGGAAATACACGTTTTGGGGCCCCCTCAGTCAAAATAAGCAAGTCCCGCGAAATGGTCTGTGTGTCTGTGTGTGTGTATGTGAACAGACTAGCTCAAAAACTATAAACCGTGCGAACCTGAAATTGGGTATTTAGAGTATGTATATGCCCGCGATGTGACAGCAAAAATTTCATCAAATTTGCTCAAAGGGAGGGGGTACTTTATTTAATAACTTTTTAAGTTTTTTTCGATTATCTCAAAAACGGCTTTAACGATTTTTATCAAATTCGTTATGTTTAATGAAAATTAGTTGTTATTTAATATCAGGTAAGCTTTATCATTATTAAAATGTTCTGAGGGGGCTTAAATGGGGAACGGGCTTTTTTTGTTTTTCTATAAAGTACCTTTGTTATAGTTTGTATTGAGAAATTAACTGTCTCTCATTACGCTTAAAAATAAGAAATGGCTAAATATCATATATGAAGAAAATCAAGTAAACATATACAGGAGAAAAAAAGAAAAATATTCCGTCAACTCATAAAACACCTTGAGCTATCGCATGCGCCGTACGCCTTTAATGACAAACCAATGCGTTATAATTAAACTGTTCTGTTCATTTGAGAAGTGGCAATTAACAAAACGCATTAATTTCTAATCTAAGTATGTTGGTAAGTGAAAGTTGTGTGTTGCGCACACGCACCAGATTTTTTCATTAAAGAGCATGGGATTTTCTTTATCGGTGAGAATAAAAAAAAAAAAAAAAAAAAAAAAAATACCATCACTGGTGCAATTATATAAAAATTGAAGCTCAATAGGAAAAAAAATTAAATTTATTTTAAGCAAAATCTATGCTCATCTATCAGATTTTATTTTTTTTTATGTTGAACTTTCTTTATATTATTGCACCAAACATATTTCATAAATAAGAAGAATAGCTGTAAAATTATTGGATAAAAATGCGTTTTAATTTCATCCAAGTTGACTATGTAATTTATGAAAAGAAATTATTTAACCCGTTAGGTGCGGCATCGGTCCCCGGTGTCGGATGCCTTACATTTCCTTCTTAACAGCCGATTTTCACATGAAAATGTCCGAAAGTCCGAACACTTCAAATACTCAATTTAGTCGATTTTTAATGAGATTATTGAATTCTAGTGCAGAAAATGTTGCTAACAGCTGAAATTCTGTTGTTTTTTAGAATCGGACTCCGAGGTCCGGTTTTCGATAAAGAACGGCGTAAATCCTGTATCGGCCTGTCCTGCGCCTATTATGTTTAGTTCCAATCCTTACCAGGAGACAATGCCCTTGAGAGGCTCATTTAATTCCCTTTTAATCAAAAGATAACGCTTTCGTCACAGTATTCCCATCGGACCCCGACGTCCGATATCGTCTGTGGCTTATGCTAGCAGTCGGACCCCGGGGACCGATACCGTCCAATTCAGGATACCCCTAAATTACGCCGCCGCACCTAACGTGTTAAATTGATTAAAATTGTTTTATTGGCAATAGTTGGTTCTGTATTTTTTTCACAGAAGGGTGCAAAAATACCATTATAGAATTCGATCAATCAAATGCGATATATCGATTTCAAGATTTAAAAGCCCTATATTTGAACTTTAAATATATTTTTTGGCCTCGAATTGCATTAAATCATAAAAGATACTTCTAATTTAATTATTTGATAATTTTTTTTACATTAAAAGTTGTAAAAAATAGAATATTTTTAATTTAATTATTTTGATTTTTTTCCTGTTCAGACAATAATTATTCGAAAATCTATTAAAAGGAGCAAATACCTGAAAAAGATATATATATATATATATATATATATATATATATATACTTATATATCAGCGGAAAGGTCAATAGATAATAATACTGACTCATTTCATTCTCTATGTATGACCATGTACCTCATAAACTATTTTATTGAAATTAAAGTGAAGAAAGGATTCAGATTAAAATTAATTTGAAATTCCCAGAGTGATGATATTTATATATATTTTTTATTCTCAGTATTAAAAGAAATGTCAAGCTCATTAATGAAAAAAGAATTATTTGATTATCGTCATTTAATCAGGGTTTTTAGATTTTTGGCCACTAAATGACAAACTTTTCCCACTGTGCGACGATATATCTATGAAATATCGAATATTTATAAGTAACAGATGTGGTTTGTAAATAAAAAAAAAAATATATATACTATATTTTTTTCTTTATAAGATAGTAATGCCATTGTGTACTGGCATTATCTAATCAGTGTATCGCATGTGGTCCTAATGCTTAGATACCAGTGAACCAGTAGAGTGGGGGAAATGGCTTCCGCGTCAAGCGACCCTTTCAGGCTAACCCGGCCTCTGGGTGTTTTTTAAATGGCTGTCATTTTTTTTTCTTCTTTAAAAGTAATTTTCACTCTTCCATACGGGGTCGAAGAAACCTCTCAAACGTTCTCACGGGTTTTAGCAGTTACCCTGCCTAAAGCTACTTACACACGGAATAGAAGACTAGCGTTTACTTTAACGATAGTGTGACTACAGCTGGGAGAAAGTTTCGTATAGGGCCATTCCACGTCAAATCAACACAAAAACATAACATTTTGAACTTCACCTTGTGGGATTTTCATGAAATTTGGTATATGTGCACTACTTTTTTGAATGATTGGTCTCTAAAGCCCTAGAAAATAGATGCAGAAACGGGAAAAATCATGATTAAAAATAGCTGTAAATGTTTTCTAAATCGGACCAGGACTATGAGATTGGTGTCGTTTAACAGCGCATTCCATGCCGTTTCATATGATATACAACAATGTATAGGTTGGTACTAAACTAATGAAATTTTCTTAAAACCTAGTTTAAAATTAAAATTTCAATTTTTTCAAAAAGGGCATTTTTATATATTTTTGAAAAATAGGTAGTACCATATCTATTCATACAGCAAAATATAAAAGTGGGATGAAAATATCTTCATTACTAAACAAATTGAAAACTAGTAATAAAATTCCATAAATCTAGCATTTTATGATTAAAAATAGCTGTAGATGTTTCCAAATTCGACTAGGACTATGAGATTGGTGTCGTTTAACAGCGCATTCCATGCCGTTTCATATGATATACAACAATGCATAGATATTTTCATCCCACTTTTATATTTTGTTGTATGAATAGATATGGTACTAACTATTTAAAAAAAAAAAAAAAAAAAATGCCCTTTTTGAGAAAATTGAAATTAAAATTTTATACTATGTTTTAAGAAAATTTCTTTAGTACCAACCTATACATTGTTGTATATCATATGAAACGGCATGGGATGCGCTGTTAAACGACACCAATCTCATAGTCCTAGTCAAATTTGGAAAACATCTACAGCTATTTTTAATCATGGTTTTTTCTGTTTCTGGACCTATTTTTGATGGCTTTATAGACCAATAATTCAAAAAAGGGTTAACATATCTCAGTAATATTTCACAATTGTTCTAGTAGATACAAGTAATACACATACTAAATTTCAAGTAAATCTGAGATGGTTAGGCTCAAGCCTGTGTTGAATTGACATGGAATGACCCTATGGTTAACTATTCATGAAAAAATAAAAAACGGTTATTTTTCAAAATGAAGTATACATACTACAAGATTTTATATTAGAAACAAAATATTATACTTCTATAAGGTGTCACCTTTGTGGGGTAGTAGCTAGCACAGCAGCCCATAATACTAAAGGTCGTGGGTTCGCTCGAATAGGATGTAATATGGGGGTCCCGAGCCTGTGCGACATCACGTATTCGTCAAAGATCACTATCACTATTTATGACTTACACTGTAGGGTCATTATCTGAAGATGCGTAGATTTCACTTGCTAAAATTTCATTATTTAAAAGTTATAATTTCAGGCCGAAAAAATTCATACGTACTCAGTGGTATATTACCTTCACTTTTTAAATAGTAGCCAGACAGGAGAACCTTTAATTGTTCTTTTAAAAAATTATGAAAACAATTTCAAATTGAGGGAGTGAACGGTAGTGAAAAATGAGTTAAGGTAGTAGTAAACTTTGAAAAGTGAAAGCAAAAACGCGTATATTTTAAAGAAATACAATCTTAAAAAACAATAAAAACAATTTCAAATTCAAAAATATAAAATTCCAAACGCGTATAGCCAAAAGTAAGCTTAATATTAGAGTTAGGTTAGGTTACTGTTACATACTTTTGGTCATAGTTTAGGAATCGTCACCTTTACATTCAAAAGCATTCTTAAAATCTTTTGAGAATTCAAGGAATGGAGGCATTCGCTCCCTCATTTAAGAAATTTTTGGAAAAGTGAGGCAGTGAAGTTTTCAAAATCTTTATTATTTTTTAATCACTGTAAGAAGGTTAAAGTTGAAGAATATTGCAGAATCGAAAACTATGATCATTTTCCATCGAAAAACAATAGTTGAGTGAAAAAATTACTTCGAAATTCACCAGTTTTTTTGAAGTGAGGGAGTGAAGTAGCTATTGACCACAGCGTAGATTTCCCTTAATATCCTAAATCTGACAGCGGAGGCAAGCGATCGCAGCCCCTGGTCGGCAGTCAAAACGATCCTAGGGTCTTCCCTGAACCGATTCTTTCCACCCCGGGCTTTGAGCTGTGTTCCTCTCAACGCTCAGACCATCCAACACTTGATGTGAGGGAGTGAAGTAAAAACGTCTGGACATACCTTTTTTATTTTATTTATTGTTATTGGTGACAATAAATGACACCGCTTATTTTTTCATGGAATCTTGAAGTAATTACTGACTTAACCGATTAATCAATTTAATCAAACACTCAATTGTTGAAAGATTATGTAGTAATTAGTTATCGTTAGATAATTAATTTATAATTTTTAATCTATTTTATTAGAAGATAAAAGATTCGACCACGGCCGGGAATCGAACCCAGGTCCTCCGCATCTACGTCGCAGCGCTCTTACCACTGAGCTAACCGTGAGTCCGTTCCGATCGTGATCGAATCTTTCTCTTCTGTGATCCCTCCCTCCAGGTCTCGCCACATTGTAGCGGAGTATCGGGGGGGGGCTGAACAATTTTCCAGACAGACGGGATCTAGTTGACATACGTCAAATATATACATTGTATGTAGTTATGTAGTAATTAGTTATCGTTAGATAATTAATTTATAATTTTTAAACTATTTTATTAGAAGATAGAAGATTCGACCACGGCCGGGAATCGAACCCAGGTCCTCTGTTGTAAGAATACGAATTTTTAAAGTAGCTTGCCTGGGAGTCGGACAAGGTGAAGGAGTGAAAAAACAATTACTTTTAATTTTTTTTAACCAATTATAAATTTAGTTTGGAGCTAAAGCATAGCCTCCATAGAACAACAAAAGGAGTGAAATAGGTCCTATTTTTTTCTAGTAACTAGCTCTCATTTGAATGGTTGAAAATGTACCGGACGTACGATTTACACATTTTCAGATAATGACCCTGTAGCATCGTCCGATTAGCCTTAGTGGCATTAAGTAACATTAATTAAACAAACAATATATCTGAAACATGGTTATGTTGTATAGAGAAAGAAAAAGCTAGAACGCCTGTCCATCATTCTAGCATGAATTGTTTTTTTCTAAGATCTAGCCCCAAAACTATTCTACAAAAAACCTATTATATGTCAATATTTTTAATCTTGAGAATCTGTTGTTTTTCTTCATTAAAATTTGGCCAGTTTTAGCCAAAAAATGATGGAATTAAATATTTTTTATTTTATTTTATTATCAATATATTTTTTTTTTTTCGAAATTTGAACAAAATGCTTTTATTCAAACATGTATAACTCCGAAAATATGTTTATTATTTTATTGTTGTAATTGCCTGTACCCTCTGTCTATTTGCTTATGTACCGGAGCGTACAGAACATCGCCAGTCCAGAGCCTCTATGTCGAGAGTGCAGAGCCCTCGTTGATGTTAAGAAGATCATACTTATCACTGAAACACTTTGCAAAATTGGCTTCACTACCGAGGCACCCACTATCCCAGCTGCTGGAGAAACGGAATTGAAGATACAGAGGGAGATGATAGCTCGAAGGATAACAAGCTTATCCCCAGACCTCGGCGAGAACATGAGCTTGGACCACATACCAAAATATCCAGAAGAATCTAAACCTCCCTGGAGCTATTACAATATAAACATGAATACAAAACTCTCCAAAGAGACAAAAAAACAGGTAAACCCCTTGGAAATTCAAAATATGTTTTTAGAAATTTTGGAACAATTCCGGGAACACGAAATAATCTATACCAACGCTTCGAAATATGAAGATTCAGCAGTAGGATGTGCTTTTATAAAAGGAAAAGAAAATTTCAGTAGCGAAATTGCTTAGCTCGCGCATTCTTTCCCGAAACTTAAAAATCTGCTTCGATGCGCGCAACACAAAACTTTCACTTACGAACTTTCTTAGATTAGAAATCGACGTGTTTAGATAATATGTAAACGCCATTCCTCAACACATTTTTCCACATTTGTTTTTTTTTATTATAAAAAAATTGAGCATCACGTATTTACTCTCTAAAGTCAAATAAAATTTTTATTAGTAAATAAAAGTTTTTATTATCATAAAAAGGTTAATTAAATTTTGGCTGTCACATCTTTGGCATATAAATACATCAAATACCAAGTTTGATCACAATAGTTACAGCCGTTTTTGAGAAAACTTTAAAAACCTAGTTAGACCTAGTACTTTATGCCTATGATGGAAATGCCGCCTGAATATGACTAGAGAGTTCTCTATAGTCATATTTCAGGTGGCATTTCCATCATAGACATATAGTACTACATAATATACAAGAGACAGCAGCTACAGTTTATTTTTGTTAAAAATGTTGCTTGGCACTATTTTGCCCCGACCCCTTCAATTATATAAAAATTGGTTTTAAGACGAAAATTATTAATTTGATTATAAATCATATATAAAATTAATTAAATTGACTGTGATTGATGAACATAAATGTTTGTTCCTGAAGATGGGGCGGGTGCCCCGAAACGTTGATAAATGTTAAATAAATAAATAATATAAAACATTATTTGGAAGTTATTAATTACATTAAAAATAAAATACAAAAATTAAATTTACAAGTGTTATCAACTTTTAGCCTCTCGAATTTCCACCTACCTTATCTAGGAGAATATTGAGCCCCCCCAAATAATTTGGCACCGGTGGCACCCATGGTTCGATCTATATTAGTAATACTTATATGCATAGAAATATCAATTGGTTCTGATTAAATAATAAAACTGTTATATACATATTATATACATTTTAAACAATAAATTGAATGAATATTTTATAATATTTTTTAAAAACTTACAAGCAACTAAATTATTTCTTTTTAATATGATTTATCTGGTGCATATTGAGTGTGCAATATCATATTGTAAGGATATCTGTGCAATATCATATTGAGTTATTTCCTTACATGAGATGCAGGGTTTGAAATCGATAATTATTTTTTCCAACTTATCATCTTATAATTATTATTTCTGATTTTTAATTTAAAAATCATTCTTGATTTATAAATAAAAATTTAAATCGATCTTTGATATTTATTAATTGGATTAAAAATAATGATCACTCACCAAGTGATACAGTATTAAATAAATAGTAATGATTAAATTGAGATAAAAAAAAATATTGATCAGAAAATAAAAATCACCTTTTAAAAGGAAATTAATTTATTATAACATGCGGATTCCAAATCTGGTGCTATTCATTTAATATATAAAAAAACGTATTCTTCGGAACATCACAATAATAAACTAAACATTTATATTTCTGATTTATAAAAGTATTAGTCGAAAATTATTATTATTGATAATAAAAAAAAAAAAATTAAAAAAAAATGATCAGGTTATGATTTTTTTCACTTTTGATCAAAAATAAAAATCACTCTTAATAAAAATCATCGAAGGATTTTTAAAAATTCCAGATAAAAATTTTGATCGGATTTGATTTTTATTTTAATTTTAATAATTATCGATTTCAAACCCTGATGAGATGGAACACCCTATCAGTGGTTATTATACTGTGCTCAAAAAGAATTTACATCATCTAGTATGTTTTGTAAAATAGTTTTTTTATTTGAATAGATTTATTTATAATGCCAGTAAAAGTAATATAATAAATAAGTAATATAACGGTTTAAATTCCTGTGGTATCAATCAGTGCTCCTTAGAGTGTCAATTTTGTGATTTTGTATATTTTTTGTTTCGATACATTGTAAAATTCCTTACAGGGATATTTTTTAGTAAAACAAGTTTTAACCAGCTCTAAGCAATGTGTTTCAGGATTAGATAAAACAAAGTTCGATTTCACTGAAAACAATTTTCTTGAATTTTTATCATAAAATATTATGAATTTTTATCTTAAGGGATTCAGTAACTACCTGGTTTACCGTATGTCTAACTTGATTTCCTAAGACACCTGAGTGTAAAACATGTACAATCCCAAAAAAATAACTAAAAAGCCTTTCAAAGTATTATAAATTCATATTTAAAATTTATTTAAAGTCTAGAATAATAAAAGTATTTTATATATCAAAAAACATTCCTCATGGTCTTATTATTTTGCACAAACGGCAAAATTGCTATAAAGATTTAATAATTATGATTTTATATACCCATTTGTTTAATTACCTACCTACATAAAACAAATTTGTGGTGGTTCACTTATTTATAACCCAGGAAGATGGATTTTCAATAATAAGCTGAATTTTCCTCTTCCAAGTATAAAAAGGCCAAAAATAATACACAGAAACTAGTTTATAATAAAAAATTTTTTTGGCAAATAAATAACATAGAAGAAGCTGGACTGGTTTGGCTACTTATTGTTTTAAACTGTACACCTAACACTCCTAAATTAGGTTTATACCGGAAGAAACATTGTAAAAGTTGCTCGGAAGAAGCTTAAATTGTCCACAACAAGGGGCAGCTACTCCCCCCCCCCCCCCCCAAATTAATTAATTAATTAATTATCCTACTTATAAATTTAGAAGAAGGGATCAAACCAGTAGATGATGGTAATCAGTTTCGTTTTGGACAAACTATATAAAAAATGAAAAGACAGAACACTTTATTTCATAGCATTCGATACAAAATTTTAAGGTATGAGTTAATATAATGGTATACATCAATTTGATAACATTTGGCAACTTTTCAAAATAATGTAAAACAGTCATGTAAGATGTGGATATATATAATATTTATAGAGATGAGAGATAGTCAACTGTTAATCTTTAAGATAGGTTAAATGAAGATCAGGATTTTCAGTTTGATTTTTAAAAAACGTTTCGATCCAACTTCTGGATCTTCATCAGGGCTAAAAGAAAACAAATATATGAGTATCTATGCTAGAGGATGACAATAAATAAATATTTTACAGAACTGATAATAATATAAATGATGGTAAGCATTATACATGAATATATAAATAAGTAGCTGGTTAGCAAGATAAAATAGAATCTGATATTTACCTTCTGAGTCAACGTAGATACAAAGACTGAAGGTAAAATAAGGTAAGATGTAGTGGTAGGGAATGGTTTGGCGACTTCAAAGGTTTATGACGGGGAAACCCAACGCTTTTGAAGTGAAAGGCTACATGACAACTGAGTGAAAATAAAATATTAAAAACTAATAAAATAGATGGTACTGTATATAAATTGTTATGTCAGGACTCAATAATAAAACAAAATTGAGATAATACAGAAGGTAACTGTAGGGGAAGGGGTATTATTATAAATTCAAATACTATCCTTCTTACCTAATATTCGCTGATTCATTTCTCATGGTTCCTATGTAAAGGAATAATTATGTTTTTTTTGGATTAATTATATGGTTTAAAATTTAAAACATACAATTTAAAATTTAAACTTTAAATTCAATTGAAAAATATTAATCTCAAAGAAACTGAATTAATGATAAAATAATGAATAAAGAAATTAATTAGTAAAACATTTATTGTTGCACACAAAAAAAAAATATATAGTATGAATCTTAAAAGAATACCAAACAAAAAAAAATAATCTTCTACAAAGTAAAGACAAAAAAAAAAACATATATATACTTATTTTAAAATTAAACAGTAAAAAGAATGAACAAAAAAAATAACTTCTTTGATTTTCAGTTTAAAGTAACATAAAAGAAATTTGATTAAACTGATGATTAATTAAGTTATATGGTTTTTAAAGAAATGTTTCTGACTTGAAACAAACCAAAAAAAAAAAAAAAAACTCAATGTCTTCAAATTAAAAAATAAAGTTCATGACCTTGTACGATGAAGAGCGATGTTTTAATACAGGTCGCCAGGGCGATGAAAAAAAGGCCGGGCCCGGTGCTGGGTTGGCTAACTGGTGGTCTTCCGATAAAAATTAGGAAGATGAATTAAAATTCACTTGGTGGTGCACTATTGATTATAGCACTTGGTCTTTGTCTCGAGACTGGCACACAAGTGGCGTCAGTTGTTTATGCTACGTAATACCACTCGGTGCTATAAACATTGCGCTGTATTATATTATTTACAATGGAGTGCTCGTAATAAACGTAATTAAAATTAAACTTATTTTTAAATAAAAAATATACTATATTTTAACAAATTTAAATTGTATTCTAAACAAAAATAAAATAAAAATAAAATAAAATTTTATTCGGGCTTTAACATACCGCCCACCAAAATTTATATTAAATTTTCAAATGTTGAACAAAATTATAAAAACTCACCTACATAATTTTTATCCCCACAAGGGATGCCAGACGTAGCTGGCTTGTCAATTATACGTCAGGGAGCAGCGGGGCTAGTTTCCTAACTGGGCGTGTGTATATACCCTGAGAAGTTTGGATTTGCACCACTCTCACTACCCCATCAGGTCCAGGATACGTTTCGATCACCCTCCCCACTGGCCAGTGTAAAGGCTGTACGTCGGGTTCTTTTAAAAGCACCAAAATGCCTGGTTTCAAATCTTCATTTTTTGTTTTCCACTTACTCCTCATTTGCAGTGCATTTAGATAATCATAGCGCCACCTATTCCATATATCTTTTAAGCACTTCTTTAGCAGCTGCCAGCGAGATAATCGATTGGTAGGGATTTCACTGCACTCGTCTGGAAGACTAACTAATGGAGTACCGATTATAAAGTGGCCTGGCGTTAAGACATCGTAGTCTTGTGGTGATGATGTCATGGGGTATAAAGGGCGAGAGTTTAACACTGCCTCTATGCGAATGATAAGCGTATTGAACTCTTCCTGCGTAAGAACCTGCGTCTTCATGACTCTTCTGAGGTGTTGTTTGAATGATTTAACGCCTGCCTCCCAAATTCCCCCGAAATGTGGAGCAGCAGGAGGTATAAACTCCCATTTGATGAGTTGACTTGACAGATGATGGGCAATTTTATCCTGTGTTTCTTGTAACTTCAACCACCGACAGAGCTCTTTTAGATATCTATCTGCTCCGATGAAATTTCTTCCGTTGTCGGATAAGATCTTATTTGGTAGGCCTCGTCTTCCTATAAACCGGTCCAATGCCGCCAAGAAAGCCTCCGTCGTAAGGTGCGAAACAAGTTCAATATGAACTGCTTTTGTACTAAGACATACAAACAGACATACATATGACTTTCGCCTAACAGAATTCTTCCTCGAGTTTTCCTTTGTGATGAATGGTCCAGCAAAATCGAGGCCTGTGTTTATAAACGGGCGTCCTTGCTGAAACCTTGCGTTTGGTAAGTCGGCCATGATAGGGCTGTAGTTTCTAGCCTTAAATCTGTGGCAGGTCACACATTGATGTATGCGCGACCTAACGATTCGTCGTGCAGCTATCACCCAGTAACGCCTCCTTAGCAATGATACTAACAGCTGTGGTCCAGCGTGAAGATAGTTGCGATGCATGTCATCGATGATCAGTGACGTGATGTGAGCTTTCGGTGGTAGTATAATGGGATGTTTTGCAGTATACGGCAAGGGACTATTAGCGAGCCGTCCGCCCACCCTGATGATTCCTTGGCTGTCGATAAATGGTGACAAAGCCTGCAAATTTGAGTCTTCTAATGGTGATTTTGAATTAAAATAAAACTGCTGAGTAATTTTTATTAGAATGCGAGTAGACTTCTCGATTTCATTGACAGTTAAAGGTCCTCTTCGTCTTTCAGTTAAAACTGATTTGCAATTGTGTACAAACCGTTGAATTAATCCAAACGTGCGTACTAATCTGCCCCACGTAGAAAATCTTTCCATTATCTGGGGAATCTCGGATTGAGCTGTAACGTTCATTATATTTGATGACTCTGTTTTTAGTTCAGGTACTTGAATGATATAATTTAATTTTGAAATCGGCCAGCTTTTAGGTTCCATATACATCCAAGGGAATCCGGTCCACCAGACATCACATTTTGTCAAAAATGATGGCGATGTTCCTCGAGAAGCAAGATCAGCTAAATTGTCTTTTGATTCAACATGATACCAATCTTCAAAAGAAGTGGATTCTAAAATTTTAACAACTCGATTAGCTACGAAGGTTTTGAGTTTGTAGGGGGGAGTATTAAGCCAAGAAAGAACAATGGTTGAGTCGGTTAATAAATAGATATCTTTTACTTTTAATCCGCTGAAAAAGTTTTGTAGAGCATCTATTGTCTGCACAAGTAAGAATGCTGCACAAAGTTCAAGTCGAGGAATTGACAAAGTCTTTAGTGGTGCTAAGCGTGTTTTAGAAAATAAAAGGTAAGTGTTGACGACTCCCTCTTGATTTTTGATTCTAAGGTATATGACTGCCGCGTAACCTAAGGAGGAAGCATCTGCGAAACCAACAACAGTTATTTCTGAGTTCTTATTGGGCAGAATGCATCGAGGTATTCGAATTGATCTTAATTCAGCTAATGTATGAAATAAAGCTTTCCACTCGGTGGCAATAGCATTATTTATTGGTTCGTCCCAATCAAATTTGTTTTTCCACAAGGCCTGAAGTATGGTTTTAGCTTGAAAAGTGACTGGAGACAAATATCCTAGAGGATCGTACATCCTAGCTATGGTTGACATGATGCCTCGTTTAGTCGGAATGTAATCCAGAGTTTGGATTTTGTAAGATAAAAAATCTTCAACCGAATCCCATTGAATACCTAAAATTTTGATTGAAGGCTCTTCCAAATTTGATAGAGATACAGTTTGTACGTAGTCATTTGACTCCAAGTTGTGTAATAAATTTTTGGCATTGCTGGCCCATTTTTTAAGCTTGAAACCCCCTTTGTTAAGAATAGATACCAACTCCTTCTGCAGTTTGATAGCGTCTTCTATGGTGTCTGCACCTGTCAGAATGTCATCAACATATATATTCTCTGTAAGCGCTCTACTGCTTAGAGGATAAATTGCTCCTTCGTCGTGAACGAGTTGTCGGATTACCCTAAGAGCTAAGAATGGTGAGCATGACAACCCAAAGGTCACACGATTGATCTGAAACTCCTGAACGCTATCTTTAATATTAAATCTATATAAAAAATGTTGAAAAGCTCTATCATCCGGATGTACTAATATCTGCAGATACATCTGATGAATGTCTGCTATTAATGCAATCGGAAACAGGCGAAATCTCAGCAGCACATCTCTTATATCCAACTGAAGTTTGGGTCCAGCTAGCAATTTATCGTTCAGTGATCCGCTAATAGTTTTCGCTGACCCATCAAAAACTATTCTCAAGCTGGTCGTAGAACCGTCTTTTACCACTCCATGATGAGGCAAAATGTATTTTCCTTGTTTGTTAGTTGGAGAAATGTACATTTGTTGCAAGTGTTCTTGCAATACATTTGCATATTCTTGTTTTAATTTTGGGTATCTTACTAATTTTACTTCCAATCGATGAAGCCTGTGTAAAGCCATTTGGTATGAATCCCCAAGTTCCACTTTGTCTTCCTTAAAAGGTAGACGAACAATATAACGTCCAGTTGTATCGCGTGAATGGGTTGTAACAAAGTGTTGTTCACATTGTAAATCAGCAGGATTTTTAGGTTGGATCGAAGCTACTTCTTCTACTTCCCAAAATTGTTTCATCACCTTCTCGAGAGATAAATCTTCTAATATTTGGGTTGAAGCCATCAAAGTGGAAATCTGCGAATCCCCCTCCTGTGCAGAAGTATGAAATGGACCGAGTATGACCCAGCCATAAATTGTTTTCAAAGCGTTGGGCATTCCTTCTGGAGTAGACAATGATTCCCCGGTGAGGATTTGCGCAAATAAGTCGGCTCCCAGAAGAAAATCTATCTGTCCTGGTGATGCGAAATTTGGGTCTGCTAACTCATAATGTGAAAAATATTGTTCAACTGCCGAAGGAACTCGACTTGAAGGCGTGAGGTCGGTAATGTTTTGTATTATTACAGCGCTTGTGGTCAATTGCGGAAAATATTTATCCCTTGGTATTAGCGAACAAGTTGTTTGATATTTTCCTCCCGAAATAGGGCTATTCGCGAATCCTTTCAGAGTATGAGGATTATGGGAACGAGGTAACCCCAATTGTTTGGCACATTCATTTGTGATAAAAGATCTTTGAGCCCCACTGTCAATGATAATACGAATTTTTCGAAAATTCCCATGAATATCTTGCATCCGTGCTACAGCGGTTCCCAGTAAGATGGATAAGGTCCCCGTGGTGGCAGAGGATAATACTGTACTGGCAGGATTTTGTGGCTCAGGTGAATTACTTTGAGGTTTTGGAGCTGTTTTTTGAGGCCTTCCACATTCATTTCTGTTGTTATTAAAATGTAAAAGTGAATTATGCCTCTTTCCACATAACCGACAAGAATTGATAGATTTGCAATCGAGTGAGGAATGAGATGAAACTAAACAGTTAACGCATAATGAAAGAGCCTTAACTTCCTCAAATCGCTTGGTAGGGTTAAGTTTAAGAAATTGTTTGCAACGATATATTCTGTGTCGTTGGTGACATAAAGGGCAGCTATTGGAGCTGTCTTCTTTTGTTGTCAAAACTACTTGTTTAGGGTTCCTATAAGGCGTAGGATTTGCACAACTTTGCTGGTTAGGGCTTAGGCTCAGGTTATTGGCTTGCAATTGTAAAAATTGCCGGTGTATGAATTCCGCAAAAAATTCAAAATCTGGGATATCTGGCATTCCGCTACATTCAGCTTCAAAGCGTTCCCGGGTTCGAGCATCTAAAAGTCGCAGCGCATAGGTATAAAGAATAAATCCAGCTGGATCTTTCAAATTTAAAGATTTGAAGGCAACAGCGCTTTCAAGTATTATTTGAGAAAATTGTACGAGACTGTTGAATGTTGCCTTTTGAATAGGTTTGAAATTGAAAATTTTGACCAGATAATTGGACGCTTGGAGGCGTTTATTGTCATATCTTTTGCCCAGACTTTCCCATGCTTGTGCATAACCTGCTGCTGAAATACCTATTGCTGATATTGCCTGTGCGGCTTGTCCTTTCAAAGAAGATTTCAAGTAGTGAAACTTTTGAATTTCCGCTAAGTCCGGATTTTCATGAATCAAAGAGGTAAAAGTATCTCGATATGAAATCCAATCAGATACATCCCCATTGAAGGTGGGTAAATTGATGGATGGCAATTTTAAGGTACGGGTCGAAGGTTCCATAATGCTCTGATTTAAAGAAATTGATTGGGAATCAGATTTTATTTCCTTAATTTCTACCGCTAGAATTTTATAGTATAATTCACGGCATTCTTTCTTGAGAACCTTCAAAGTCTCAATTGCATCAATATACGATAGGGACTGTCCTAAGCTAATAGCTTCATTGGCCATTGTTCTAAATTTTTCATAGGTAGAGTCTAGCCTAGACACTCTAGCTTTAAAAAGGGTGGCCTGACTGGGATTGGTTGCTATCATGAAACTTAACTGTTCGGTCTCTTTTATATCATCCGATAAATCATTAACTTCAGCCAGAAGGTTATCGAAACGTTGCTCCTGTTTAGGGTCAGGTTTAGGTGCCATTATTTATATTTTAAAAGATTAATGTGAAAAAAAATTAATATTAAAAGAGAGAAAATTAAAATAAACTAAGCACCGCTACTTTACAATAATAAAAAAATATTAAAAATTATTAAATTGAAGTTGAAGAAAAAAATATTTTTTACTTACTAAGATTCAATAATAAATAAAAAATAGAAAAATTGTAAAAAAGTGTGCAACAATAAAATCCGAACGGCGGAGGACCAGAATGTAGGGGAAGGGGTATTATTATAAATTCAAATACTATCCTTCTTACCTAATATTCGCTGATTCATTTCTCATGGTTCCTATGTAAAGGAATAATTATGTTTTTTTTGGATTAATTATATGGTTTAAAATTTAAAACATACAATTTAAAATTTAAACTTTAAATTCAATTGAAAAATATTAATCTCAAAGAAACTGAATTAATGATAAAATAATGAATAAAGAAATTAATTAGTAAAACATTTATTGTTGCACACAAAAAAAAAATATATAGTATGAATCTTAAAAGAATACCAAACAAAAAAAAATAATCTTCTACAAAGTAAAGACAAAAAAAAAAACATATATATACTTATTTTAAAATTAAACAGTAAAAAGAATGAACAAAAAAAATAACTTCTTTGATTTTCAGTTTAAAGTAACATAAAAGAAATTTGATTAAACTGATGATTAATTAAGTTATATGGTTTTTAAAGAAATGTTTCTGACTTGAAACAAACCAAAAAAAAAAAAAAAAACTCAATGTCTTCAAATTAAAAAATAAAGTTCATGACCTTGTACGATGAAGAGCGATGTTTTAATACAGGTCGCCAGGGCGATGAAAAAAAGGCCGGGCCCGGTGCTGGGTTGGCTAACTGGTGGTCTTCCGATAAAAATTAGGAAGATGAATTAAAATTCACTTGGTGGTGCACTATTGATTATAGCACTTGGTCTTTGTCTCGAGACTGGCACACAAGTGGCGTCAGTTGTTTATGCTACGTAATACCACTCGGTGCTATAAACATTGCGCTGTATTATATTATTTACAATGGAGTGCTCGTAATAAACGTAATTAAAATTAAACTTATTTTTAAATAAAAAATATACTATATTTTAACAAATTTAAATTGTATTCTAAACAAAAATAAAATAAAAATAAAATAAAATTTTATTCGGGCTTTAACAGTAACAATGCATAAAAAATTGAAACAGAAGGATGTTACACAGCAAGATAATAATAATACAAGAGGTACATCGATTATTGCGGATAGCTATGAAATCAAAACTAGGATTTGAGGATGCGGAAGATGTTACAATAAGGAGATGAAATTATCTCTTTATCTGTTTTATGAATTACAGGCTTATTTTTTTCCAGATGGATGAAAATGGATTCTGAGAGGAGTCGTTTATCGTGGTTTGGTACAGTAGCTAATATGGAGGGGTTCTCAAAGTCTACATTACACTTGTCTAGGAGTGGTCCTGAGTCTTTGAGTTTGGTATACAGATTTTTTAATTTGTTGCTATTTTTTAATACTAGGCGTACTGGAAACTGAACTGAAACTCAAACTGAAAATCCTGATCATCATTTAAACCTATCATAAAATATTTATGTTTTATATGTGTGAATTTTCATACTTGATAACAAGGTTTATACTTTTTAGTTGCTTGAAAATGAAAAAGTCCGAAGCATCGCACATGATAAAATAAATAAAGAAAATAAGTTGGCCGTTTGCTGCCCGCGATGTGACAGCAAAAATTTCATCAAAATTGCTCAAAGGCAGGTGGTACTTTATTTAATAACTTTTTACGTTTTTTTTTTATTTACTCAAAAACGGTTTTAACGATTTTGATCAAACTTGGTATTTGATGTATTTATATGCCCGAGATATGACTGTAAAAATTTCATCAAAATTGATCTACGGGAGGGGGGACTTTACTTAATAAATTTTGTATCATTTTCACGGTTTTTTTTTATTTACTCAAAAACGGCTTTAACGATTAACAAAAATAAGATATGAATGTAGAAAAATGTGTGACTTTGGGAAATGATATTTAGCAAAACACGTCAATTTCTAATCTAAGTAAGTTGGTAAGTGAAAGTTGTGTGTTGCGCGCACGCACCAGATTTTTATTAATAGAGATGAGAGATGGTAAACTGTTCTTCAATTACGATAGGTTAAATGATGGTCAGGATTTTCAGTTTACAATGATTTTATTATGGTAAGCCAACGTTTCGATCCAGCTTGTGGATCTTCATCAGGGCTAAAAGAAAACAAATATATGAGTATCTATGCTAGAGGGTGACAATAAATCTGATATTTACCTACTGAGTCCAGGTGGATACTAAGACTAAAGGTAAAAATAAGGTGAGAGGTAGTGGTAGGGGGTTAGTTTGCCGACTTCAAAGGTTTATGGCGGGGAAATCCAACGCTTTTGAAGTAAAGGCACATGACAACTGAGTGAACAAAAAATTTAAAAACTAACAAAATATATGGTACTGTATACAAATAGTTGTGTCTGGACTCAATAATAACATAAAAATGAGATCATACATAATGTAACAATGCATAAAAATTTGGAAAATATACAGAAAGAAGCATACAATACAAAAAATAATAATAGTACAAGAGGTACAGAGATAATTGCAGGTACCTATGAAATCAAAACTAGGATTTGAGGATGCGGAAGATTTTAGGATAAGTGGATGAAATTATCTCTTTATCTGTTTTGTGATTTACCGGGTTATTTGTTTCTAGATGGATGAAAATGGATTCTGAGAGGAGACGTTTATCGTGGTTAGATACAGTAGCTAATATGGAGGGGTTCTTAAAGTCGAAGGAATGGTTGTGGGCAATGGGATGTTCTGCTAATTTAGATGTAGACGAATTACGCTTGGAAATACTGTATTTATGTTGATAAATACGTTTTTAATAATTTTTGGATTCACCGATATAGCAACTGTTGCAATTAGGCGTGGAGCACTGGATACGATAAACTACATTACACTTGTCTAGGAGAGGTACAGGGTCTTTGAGTTTTGTATAAAAATTTTTTAATTTATTGTTATTTTTTAATACTAGGCCATGTGTGGGAAACTCGATGAGAAGGATTTTTTAATTTTGTTTGAGAGAATGGGGATATATGGGATAGATCTGTATTGGAAAGTAGAAATCGGAGGTTGTGAAGAGTTGTTAGAGAGATTTTGAGTTTTAGCATTGTTATTGATAAGTGTTTTTATTAAGTGCTCAGGAAAGTCGTTAGATTGTAAGATATTTTCAGGTGGATTTTGTTATGACAATTAAATTGTGGATCGGACAAGGTCAGGCTACGGTGGATGAGGTTTTTTGCGACGTTGATCTTTTGGTGATGTGGATGTTGAGAAAAATAGTTAAGGAGTCGGCCAGAATAAGTGGGTTTGGTGTACCAATTAGTGGATATAGAATGGTCCGGGTTTCTGGTAATGGAAATATCTAGGAATGGAAGGGTACAATTGGTTTCCAATTCTATAGTGAAACGGAGACGTGGATGGTGGGAGTTAAAGGCGGCGAGAATATCAGTGATAGAGTTAGGATTGAGAATCAATAGGAGGTCGTCTACATATTTTTTAATGAAAAAAATATCGTTGGGGATTTTAGGTATTACAGAATCAAGGAGGTCGTTGAGGACAATACCGGAGAGGTCGGGAGCTAGACAGCTACCCATTGCAAGGCCAGAAGTTTGGAGAAAATATTTATTTTGAAAACAAAAATATCCAGAATTACAGCATAAAGCAAGGGAGTCAATGTAGGCAGATTTATTGAGTTTACTATGGGATTCTAACAAGTTCCATTTTTCTTCAACGATTTGGAGGGCACGATCCGTCGGGATGTTAGTGAAAAGACTCTCGGCGTCGAAAGAGGCTAAGATAAAATTATCGGGAATATTGATGGTTTTTAATTGTTCCAAGAGATGGAAGGAATTTTTTACGTTGTTTGGATTATTATGGCTAAGGGATTGTAATGGAGGGAGAAGGAATTTGCTGAGCTTAGTGGAGGGAGAATAGATATTTGAAATGATGGGACGGATGGGATTACTTGGTTTATGGATTTTTGGTAGACCGTAACAATGGGGAGCAGTAGGATTATAGGAGATAAGGTATCTGTAAGTAGGGGTATTTATTTGTTTTGTATCAAGGAGATGTTTGAGATGTTGGTTGAATTTTGTAGTGAGAGAAGGTGTGGGGTCATGTTTACTGGGGCGATAAGTGTTCGTGTCAGAGAGAAGAGTGTTAATTTTATCATTGTAATCTGTGCGGTCTATAATGACAGTTTTGTTACCTTTATCCGCACGGGTTACAATGATTTGGTTATGAGTATTTAGGAATGAACGGGTTAAGGATAGGTCTTTATAGAATTGGGTTGAGAAAGGAGATGAACGGGTGGGTTTCTGTGAAAGGTAATTGGTAATAATGTTGCAAATCCTAGTACGCGACATCTCTCTGATGTCGTCGTCACGGGTTAAGATGTTGTGAAGAGTGAGGGGATAAGGTGTTTGGAATTAGATTTAGGGGTGGTGAAATTGGGTCCTAGACTAAGAATTTTGTTAACGCTGGAAGGAATCTGTGTGGAGGATATATTGTGGACCCATTCTTTATTGCCAGTAGGATAAATTTTAAGGGTGTTAGAATAACTGATAAGTTGGGTGAACTTTTTTCTGAGGGAGGTTTTTTTGGTTGATTTAGCATGGGTATATATTTTGGATCGAGAGTTGGATCGAAACGTTGGCTTACCATAATAAAATCATTGTAAACTGAAAATCCTGACCATCATTTAACCTATCGTATTACATCATTGCTTTGACGTTTATCAAATTACCATTATCAAGATAACAAATTAATTCTAAAATTACAATATATCTTAAACAGTATTCATCAAATTAAAAACAACTCAATAAACAAAATTATGCATAACCACATGTGACCATAAAATTCTTTGTAACCAAATAAGCTAAATGCACTCGTCAAATAAAAATTAAAAATTTATAATAGTCAATGACAGTCTTATTCCAACTAAAGCATGTAAGTCAGAAAGTTATACTAATCCCTATATCTTTTCAAAACATATTTAAAAATGAAAAATATTGAATAGAATAAATGTTTATTTGTTAAAGGAAAATTCTTGTACAAATTTTTTATATACATCACTACAAAAGACTTCAATAGTTATCCTTGAGCCTGGTATTTTAGAAGAAACTAACATAACTACATGGGAATAATAACCTTCTTGAAAAGTAAATAAATATAAATTAAAATAAACTACATAAAAAAAATATTTCTTGATATTCAAATATTCACTACGAGTAATATAAATTTATTTGTTTTCCGGTTATTATTTGAAACAAATTACAACATATTAAAAAAAAAAATGTTATTAAAATGGTTGATAGTTTCAAATGAAAGGATGTTTGTTTTGAATGTCGGTCATATCGGAGTTGCCAACTATATACTTCTTTAAGTAATTATTTCTTGATTCTTGGAGTGAGGAACAATGAATTAAAAATCAAATACATATTATCCAATAATTTATTAATTTTTGAAATTGCATATTAAAATATTTATTAATTTTTCAAAATCGTACAAATCATAAAAATATATTCTATTCTATTCATTCGGCACCGAGTCTTGGCTCCTGCAGCAGCCTCCACCAGCCAGTTGTTCCTATCCTGAGCAGGCACCATCTATCTCCTCACTCCCAACATGGACCTGGCATCACCAGCCACACAGTCACTCCACTGCAGCCGAGGTCTTCCTCGACGCCTTGTTCCGTATCAGTTATCATTTTCTTCGGAATGTCAATCGTAGCCATTCAAGCAATGTGCCCAGCCCATCTCAATCTATTGAGTTTCATAAAATAAACCAAATATGCTTCCTTAAATAATTCTTTGAGCTCCTGGTTGTCCGGTGTTTCCATACCTGATCAACTTTGACAGTGCCAAAGATTTTACGCAGAATCTTCCTCTCAAAGACCATTAGGTTCTGCTCGTCAGTCTTGGGGATAGTCCATGTTTCTGAGCCATTAAGGATTATCGGCGGGATAATTGTTTTATATAATAAGCTTTTTGTGTCTCCTAAAATGTTGGCCGAGGCCATAATAACAACGATTGACACATAGGACTCTTCGCTTAATTTCTGAATCCACATTATCTTGAGTTACGAGGTATCCGAGATAAATGAATTCTGAAACCTTCTCAATTGTGAATTCTCCAATGGTAATGCTTTCACCAGTTCTAGGATTTTCCTCAGTGATCAAATATTTGGTTCTGGCGGCGTTGACTTTATAAAAATATATACACCTAAATAAAAATTAATATGTTAATAAATAAAATTATTATGTTTATTTAACCCAGTTCAGCTGCAAAGTACGTCTATCAGCTCACCCCTAATTCTAAAGAGCCAACAGAAGAGTTGGGCTGAATTATTAAAGTATTTGTTTTTTTTTTTTGAAATTACTAATTTGGCATGACTCCTATATATTTTAGATCGATAAAACAAAATAAATAAATATATGTTGTCGTCAGTGTTGACGGTGAGTTGCCAGGTGTGTCGCCGGTGCTGTTGCCTATGGCTCGTCGCAGGTTACCGGCTTGATGTCCGATCAGAAGGCGACGACAACCTGCATACCGGGAAGAAAGGAAGAAGGATAGTGTCTCGAGGGTAGCTAGGGAGTCGTGGGCGAGAGCCTCGTCCGTAGCTAGACCTGTCATGGACAGGACGGGAATTCCACCTTGGAGGTACCTGTGGTGTCACGGGCACTGGCCTCGACCGCAGCTAGACTCGTCACGGGTGATAGAGGAGTGCAGGAGGAGAGTGCCTCGGGGGTAACAGTGAAGTCACGGTCTCAAGACTCGTTCGCTGCTAGGCCCGTCATAGGCGGTAAAGGAGAGTTACCTCGGAGATTACTGGTGTGGTCATTGACAAGTGTCTCGGACGCCAGTAGGCTCGTCACGGGTAACAAGGAAAGGAAAGGAAAGGAAGTTTAAAAAATAAGAAAAAAAAACAACTTTAAAAAATATTTTATTAAACAAATGCTATTTAGTATACAAGGCGGAGAAGGAGAATGATGAGTAAGAGAGAAGGCGAGAGGTCAAGGAGAGGAAAAAAGGTGTGAGAGAAGGTGAGGTATCTTCTCTGGCTTAAGAGCAGACGGCCGCGGTATTTATACCCGCTGGCCGCCCCCCACTCTGCCTAGTGCAGGTAGCGCGCCAAGTGACAATATTAAGAAAGTCCTTCTCTCTCGCTGCCGCTACATATATAAAAAAAAATCACAACAAAAAGGAAAGATGTCAATGGAAAATTTTAGAGGAAAAAGGCACTTCTCTGAAACGTTCTTAGGCTTACATTTTAGCTAAGAGTTAAACCTTTTCTGTATTAATCTATTTAAGGTAACAGTTAATAACCATGCTTAGAAGTGCTGTGCTGACTGCTTCACAAAACTATAATTAGGCCAATTGAGGCAATCCTTGGACCTAGCTGCAGATCCAGGGTGCAGGTGAGAACTTGTCGAGATGGGAAAGAAGAGTTTTTAGGAAAATATTTGAGCCCGAGATATCCCACCATTTCTAAATTTATGCCCAATATACTCAGCATCAGGACCCACTTCCTACCAGATTTATGCAACATGTCAACTTAACAGTTTTATGAAGAATAAAGTTTACTGAAGTTTCCACAATTAATACACTGGTACAGTTCACAGTCAGGAGGTTGAACTTAAGAAAATTTATAAAAGATGCAGACTGAGCAAGGTGGATCTAGTCATTTGATTTTTTTTTTCTGGCATGTTTTTTATTCTTGCAATTTTTTTATTTATTTTAATTTGGTTTTAGCAATATTGATTTGATATTGTAATTCAAGTGTCATTATGCTATTTATATAATTTAATGTTGTTAATTTATAGATTTTTATGTTGACATATAGACATTTAATTGTTTACTGAAATATAGAGCGCATGTATAAAAAAGTACACATAGAAAAGGGCATGAGAAGAAACTAAAATTGTAAAAATCATAATTATTTATGTTACATATTATGTACACATCCTATTTGTAGGGGAAAAACCCCCAGTATATACGACAATATATATTATTATTAAGAGATATCAGTTGGTATGGAATAAGGAAGAACTCAAAATTAAAAGAATTATTTTCGGACCCAGACATTGTTTTCTTTATTAAAGGAAAGGAGAATGGGCTGGCTGGGACACTTGGAAAGGATGTCTTCGTCAAGATTGCCAAGACAAATGCTATATGGTCATCCAGGAGGATCAAGAAAGAGAGGTGACCGAGTAAAAAAATGGCTGTATAATGCAGAAGCTGATCTTCAACTGCTCAACATATAACAATGTTGTACCATAAAGTCACAAACCAAGTAGAATGGAACAAGATAATGGAGGAGGCTCTGGTTTTAAATAGACTGTGTAGCCAATCAGGAAGGTAACGGTGATTAAATAATATTTAGAAATTCTTATACCGAAACGCTTAAGTAATTTTTGCTTTTAACAATTAAAGTATTTCTGATAATGGAGTAATTCTTATATAATTTTATTTTATAATATAATATAATTAAACAGCTTGATAGTTAGTGTTAACATAGTTGTAGTTATAGCTAGTGTTAACAACAGCTTGATTTAGTTTTCTATTGGTATCAAAGAATGAGGCAATGAACTAAATCTAAGTATCCTAAAATAATTTTAATTCATCTTTATTTGATATTTTTTTTTTTTTTAATTTTCATTATATAAACCTACTAGCTAGGGTGCCCGGCTTCGCTCCGGTAGTTGTGTGGTAGTTTCAATAACAGAAAGACTTTACAATTAAAGGGAATATAGAACAAAATTAGCAGTTTCTTGAAACTTTTAACATATTATCAATAATAAAATTCGAGATCTGCAGAGTCCGCCCAACCCCAAATAAGGAACCCTATATACTTTAAAGTGGGTTGAAAATGGCGAATAAACAATTAATTTTGCTGCAACTTTGTCGAGTCATGCATCATTTTTGATGGTTTCTGTGAATCCTATATTTCTATATTTCCTATATTTCTTTTTATCCTGAACTATGAGGGGTGATAAAATCTTATTGAAAAAATGCTGTAATTGGAGTTAGTCATTTTATCAACTGGAATGCTCATCATACATAGTAATGAAACCATTTTTCATAATTGCATACAATAAGAACACTTCAAACTTTTTATTTTCGATTTATAATCAGTCAATTCAGCTCTTCTTTTTTGCTTTATGTCTGTTTATTTCGCTCACTGTACTACTAAAAAATGTTCAGTCATATTGCATTAAATTTACTTAAGTAGATGTTATATATTGATTAAATATAATGTGTAAATCAATTAACCTTCTTATGAGAAAATTAATTTTGTAAGGTATCCAGTCGGTTTTCTAATTGATTGCAGATATGTAAAATCATTATTTTATTTAGAAAGAAATGGTGAAACAATTTTAAAAGTAATTTAAAAAGAACAGCTGAAAAAATATTTAATCTTTACAAACTGAACGGAATGAATGAACAATAAACATAGAGTGAAACGCACCCTAGCGCTTCCTGGTAGTCTGCAGCTCGAACTACATTTTTCATTCATAACCTCGTATCTCAATCTCAGAGAGGCTAATTAAATGGTGCGAGAGTCTTAAAATTCCAGTCCTTTTCTCTTCAATTTTACACCCTTAAGAGAAAAACAGAAACCTTCTTCTCCGTTATGGGTTTTATAGCAACACGCTGACATAACTCTCTTAAACGTGCGTTGAGTCGTTTTTGAGCCTTTTCGGCACGCACATTGTACACTTTGCTTTATAATATATATTGATTAATTAATAAAGCCTATATTGCATGAGGAACAACATAATCTTATAATAATAATAATAAATATTTGCTACTTCTGCAATATTTACTGTTACTATTAATATATCATAAACTTGTAAAATTAGTACTTCGAACAGCTCATTCACAATATTCTACAACAAATATTTATGTCGAAACAATATTTTCAATATATCTTAATGGGGATGATGGTCTAACTTCCCTGGAGACCAAACCTACTAGGATCTAACTTTATGCCTATTATTGCATAATTAAATTTAAATTGTATACAATAACTTTCGAGCTTAGATAAGTGGCCACCCATCACCAATCCTTATGGTTGCAGTTAGTGGCTGCTCCTTCTGGTTAGAAAAACAATTACTATTATACACGGAGTATCTTTTATTCATATGCATCAACATCTATACTTACATCATAAATATTCTCACACAGACACACTAAAAAAGTTTTATTCTATATAATCAAAATCCTATTGACGAAAGAATATGATAGAATTCTTTTTATTAAATTTTTACAGTAATTTAGTCTTTTGTCTTAAATATGTCTTAAATAATTTATACTTTCAATAATGGCACACTTATTCAATAATGGCCTCAGTTAAATACCTCTGCTTTGAGCTTAAAAGCTGATTTTGAAATACTCAGTTCATTAAATGATTTTCTATAAGATATTTTTAGGAATTCCACACTAAAATAGATCAATTTTGGGGTTTTCTTCAAGATTTTTATCAGCTGATTAAAAAATTATTTAATGTGAGAATCAAAATGTGACTAGTATTCAGTCTCAAAAAATACTTATTTAAACAACTCATTTGGCCATCCTTAGTGCTGCATGTGATTGAAAATTTGTATTCTCTTACCAATCAAAACAGTTTGAAAAAAACACCATTTCTATAATGGCTTGTCATATAAATTATGTACTTAATACCCTCCTCTCACACATTATGTTTATCAGGGTATTAATTAAATAGCTATTCACTGTCACCACCCCAACAAATCTGTTGATATAGACTCCTAATGTCCAAAGTTTAACCCCAAAAAGCAAACATGGGATAAATTAAAACAAACATTGGGAATTTATTAACGTGGAGATATTTCCCAAATATTACTTTTAAAAATTTAAGTATATAATATGTATATGCTTTTTTTTTTTTTTAAAGACTATCGGTTTTTTACTTTCACTTACCTATATATGAAATATATAGTAAGTGGAAGTATTGCGATCGTGAAAAATTTCGACTTCCGGTTTTCAACGGAAATACATGTTTTGGGGTCCCCTGAGTCCAATTAACCAAGTCCTTCGAAATGGTCTGTGTGTCTGTGTCTGTGTGTGTGTGTGTGTGTGTGTGTGTGAACAGACTAGCTCAAAAACTATAAACCGTGCGAACCTGAAATTGGGTATTTAGTGTATGTATATGTCTGCGATATGACAGCAAAAATTTCATCAAAATTGCTCAAGGGGAGGGGGTACTTTATTTAATGACTTTTTAAGTTTTTTTCGATTTTCTCAAAAACGGCTCGAACGATTTTGATTAAACTGAGTATTTGATCTATTTATATGCCCGAGATATGACTGTAAAGTTAACTGTATTAATTAACTGTAAAGTTTCATCAAAATTGATCGACCGGAGGGGGGACTTTACTAAATAAATTTTGTTTCATTTTCACGTGTTTTTTTTTATTTACTCAAAAACGGTTTTAAGGATTTTTATCAAACTCGGTATTTGATGTATGTATATGCCTAAGATGCGATAGCCAACATTACATCAAAATTGATCAACTGGAGGGGGGACTTTACTTAATAAATTGTGTATCATTTTCACGTGTTTTTTTTATTTACTCAAAAAAGGCTTTAACGATTTTGATCAAACTGGGTATTTGATGTATGTATATGCCAAAGATGTGATAGCCAACATTTCATCAAAATTGGTCAAACGGAGCGGGCACTTTATTTCATAATTTTTTTTCCAATTTTTACCTTTTTTTTGATGATATCACAAACGGCTTTAACGATTTTTATCAAATTCGTCATGTTTAATGAAAATTATGTGTTCTTTAATATCAGGTAAGCTTTATCATTATTAAAATGTTCTGAGGGGGCTTTTTTTTGGGGGGGGGGGGCCTTTTTTGTTTGTTTTTTTCCTATAAAGTACCTTTGTTTTTGTTTATATGGAGAAATTAACTGTCTCTAGTTACGGCTAAAAATAAGAAATGGCTAAATATGAGATATGATAATAATAAAGAAAACATAAAGAGGAGAGAAAACATGAGCCCACACATGCGGATTACGCCTTTAATGACAGACCATTGTTCATAATTAAAGCCGTTCTGTTCGAGAAGTGGCAATTAACAAAACGCATTAATTTCTAATCTAAGTAAGTTGGTAAGTGAAAGTTGTGTGTTCCGAGCACGCACCAGATTTTTTTTTCTTGTATTTTAATGCAAGAATTACTATGCGACCAGAATTCAGTCTCTAAAACAAAGGAAGAAGTAATAATAAGTTGTGAAAGAATTATGTTTTATAATTACAGTACATTCAATAGTTATGTAAATCCATTTCTTTCAGACTTTTTAAGACATAAGTAAAACCATTTGGATATCGGAGGTTTCGCTCGGTAACATTTCAAAGTAATTTTCAAGAAAAAAAATAACACCTAAGTTTGATTGAGTCAACAATAACTAGAGTTCAGAGATACATAAAGGACTTTTTCCTTAACCACGATTATTTTCTTTCCTTGTCTGACGAGTTTTATCATTTGATGGAAAAATGACTAAAGTGTGTTCCTCACAAAAATATTTGTTAAAAACGTGGACTGTAGAAGATGAAATGATTGTTATGAGAACTATTTTAAAGGTAAGAATTATTTTATTTCTTAATGTTAATTAAGATTATTATCTGCTCTTTCTTCTTACTGCTACTTAAATTCAAACACATAAAAGTAACGCAACAACTAACACACATCTGAGAGCGTATTGCATTGTCAAAATGACGAATTTATTTATATTTCTTTAAAAAATAAGTTAATTTCTTGGAAATAATTTTGTCTGTTAACAAGAAATAACTTATCTTAATTTTTGCTGTTTTATTATTATGACATAGCTCACTTTTTTATAAGTTGTAATTGTATGGTAGCATCAAAATTTGTTTATTAAGGTAATTGTATTGCATTGTAATTTTATTTTATTTAATTGTATTTTATTTTTAAGGTAATTTTATAAATACATATTGTATAACAGGGCGAAAATGACCCAGGTGGTCAAAAAGCCCCAGAATTGTATATAAATAAATAAATAATATTACAACATATATAATAACATTTACTTTGAATTTTCAGGGTCAAGCTGGGAAAGAAAAATTCCAAACCTGAACAAAAAGCAATTACACACATCAAAAAAAGTTTTGCATCACCATAAAAACTATAGATCAGATTAAACTATTGGAAAACTGATTTCATACATTAATACTACATGGATTAAGGCCAACAAAGGTCATTCGTAACATTCTGAACACTCAAGATAAGAGGCTCTAAATCCCTCAAAGTTGTGATCCTACTGTAACCTGTGGTTCATAGTGCAACATTTGTGTAGGAATGATTCAGTTTAGAGCTTTCTTTTGCTTCTGCTGCACTCTAAAAATGAATAGAAGAGTACTCTCTACACAAACGCTGTTCCACATTGTTGTCCTAAGAGAGGAAGGGCAATCAACCCGACAAATTGCTTGTCGGCTCAACATCGGACTAAGTGATGTCGTGAGGTGTTGGACCAGGTTCCTAACCACTGGAAGTGTTGAAGACAGAACTCGCAGTGGTAGGCCATGCTGTACAACGCGCAATGAAAACTGTTTTTTAACGTTAGCAGCCAGAAGAGACCCGCTTTCCACCGTTAGGGACCTTTGGCGACAGCTGCAACGGGCCGATAACACCACTATATGTGACCATACTGTACGGAATCGTCTTCTTCGAGCAAGAAGGCCCTTTCGTTGTCCTCCGATGAATAGGAACTCGCTGACTTCGAATGCGCTCACGAATATTGTTCGTTATCTCAGTGGAGAAACAGTCTGTTTTCTGATAAAAATAGACTTGCCCGCGTAACTGAGCGAGGGTATGGAGGGTTCCAGGCAGGCCTAGTCGGCTTAGGTACCCATCTCAGAGAGTACAGCAACATGGTGGGTTTGTCATGTTTTCTGGGAGGAATTATCCACGGTTACAGAACTGAGCTGCTACCCATTCAGGGGACCATGACCGCGAATATGTACAGGACGACGTGTTAGAAGCTATAGTGACACCCTTAGCTCAAAAGCACGGTGATAACTTCAACCTAGTAGCTGATAACGTTCGCCCTCATCGCACCAGGATAGTGGCGGATTACCTTGCGGCTGCTGGAATGGAGAGAATGGAGTGGCCTCCGTTCTCTACAGACATGAATCACATCGAGCACATATGGGACATGCTTCACCGAGCTGCTCAGCGCCGGCCGAACGTTCCAACCAATCTCTAGGAGTTGAGGGAGGCAGCGATTGAAGAATGGCGAAACCTTCCACAAGAAGATATTGACCACCTAATACTGTGCATTCCTGTGTGAGTCCAAGCTCTAATTAGGGCAAGGGGAGGTAATACCGAGTATTAGGTGAGGAAACCATTTCCTGAATATTGTTACATTTTTTTCAAACTTTAATTTTTTATGATCATGTAAATATTTTTTTTAGGGAAATACATTTTTTTATTCAGTATTAATTGTAGTTTTTCTACCATAAAGTTTCCCCTCAAATTTATCTTTGGAACTTGGCAAATGCAGGTGATGCAAAACTTTTTTTGATGTGTGTATTATCAATGCAGCAGAATAATGAGGTAACTAATTAATACCTCGAGAAATGAAGAAATTTAGACTTCAAATTCTTGTAAAAAAAGAAGTTGAAAAATTCCAGCTCCATTATAAAAGAAATGTTCTCCAGGAGTCTCCTGTCGAGTGTGGACTTATGCCAGAAAGAAACAGTAAACTAGAAGAAGGGACTTGCATCTCCTCCACAACTCAACAAGCAAAGTCTTCAGGAGATGGTCATGATTATATCCTATATATAATTACTAGCTAGGGTGCCCGGCTTCGCTCCGGTAGTTTTAATAACAGAAAAACTTTAAAATTAAAGTAAATATAGAACAAAATTAGCACCTTCTTGAAACTTCGGTTTTAACTTGGTATTAATATTAAGATTCGAGATCTGCAGGGTTCGCCCAAATACGGAACCCAATATACTTTAGTGGGGGTTGAAAATGGTAAATGAACAATTAATTTTAATGCAACTTTGATGTTATGCATCGTTTTTGATGGTTCTGTGATTCTGAATCGTATAAGCCCATTCCAAACAGTGAGCAGATAATAAGTTATTAAATTATAGTTGAAAAATCTGATATCTCAGTTAAAAATATTATATTTCGAGTACAACTTAAGCGCCGACTACTATGATGGTCCCATTAGATCCAGAAGGATAGAAACTACCGAAGATTCATAGAAACTTTTTTTTAAGACCTTTCTTCAATTTCAACCTCCCTTAAGATATCCTCCTGTAATTTGAGCGGACTCTGCAGATCTCGAATCTTACTACTATTACAAAGTGAAAACCAACTTCTTTTTCATAACTACATACAATAAGAACACTTCCAACTTTTTATTTTCGATTTATATTCAGTCAATTTATCTCTTCTTTTTTATGTCTACTTTTATTCGCTCACAGTACTATTAAGAAATGTTCACTCATATTGCATTAAATTTACTTTAAAATGTATTATATATTGATTAAATGTAATGTGTTAATCAATTAGCCTTCTTATGAGAAAATTAAGTTTTAAGGTATCCTGTTGGTTTTCTAATAGATTGCAGAGATGTAGAATTATTATTTTATTTTGAAAGCAAAGGATAAACTAATTATTATCGCTTAGTTTTTAGTAATTTAAAAATAAAATCTGAAAAAATATATAACCTTTACTAACTGAACTGGATGAATGAACAATAAATATTGAGTGAAACGCACCCTAGAGCTTCCTGGTCGCCTGTAGCTCGAACTAAATTTTTTCTTCATAAACTCGTATTTCATTATCAGATAGGCTAATTACCTGGTGCGAGAGGCTTAAAAATCTTTAAAAAAAAGAGGCTTTAATTTTACACCCTTAAGAGAAAAACGGAAACCTTCTTTTCCGTTAGGGGTTATATGGCTTCACGACGACATAACTTACTTAATCGTACGTGGAGTCGTTTTTGAGCCTTATCGGCACGCACATTGTACACTTTGCTTTATAATATATATTGATTAAATTTTATAAGAACCCAGGTCCTGTACACATACCATCAGTTGGATTTTGTCTCCATTATTTTGTTACTTCTGATTGCCACTATCTGTAAATAATCTCATCTTCTAGCACAGATAATTTACATCTCACTTATATATTTGCCTTCATTTTAGCACCGAAAAAGATCTACATGTTTGAATCGAAACGTTGACTCTCCAAGTAAAGAAAAAGTTCTGACTGAAAATCCTGATTATCAATCATCTTCATCTTAACATTCTAGTTTTTTTTTTTTAAACATTATGGTTAACTAATTAATTAGTTTATTAGTTAACTAGCTAGGGTGCCCGGCTTCGCTCCGGTAGTTGTGTGGTAGTTTTAATAACAGAAAAACTTTAAAATTAAAGGAAATATAGAACAAAATTAGCACCTTCTTGAAAATTCGTTTGTAACTTGGTATCAATATTCTGCAGACTTGAGATATGCAGAGTCCGCCCAAATAAGGAACCCTGTATAATTTACAGGGGGTTGAAAATGGTAAATGAACAATTAATTTTGCTGCAACTTTGTTGAGTTATGCATCGTTTTGATGGTTTCTGTGATTCTGAATCCTATAAGCCTATTCCAAGTAGTCAGAAGATAATAAGTTATTAGATTATTGTTGAAAAATCTGGTACCTCAGTTAACAAAATTATATTTCGAGTAAAACTTAATCACTGACTACTATGATGATCCTATTTGATCCAGAAGTATAGAAACTACCGAAGATTCATAGAAACTTTTTTTTTAGACCTTTCTTCCATTTCAACCTCCCTTAAGATATCCCCCCGTAATTTGAACGGTTTCTGCATATCTAGAATCTTACTACTATTAGGAAGTGAAATCCAAAATTTCTTGAAGGCATAATTTTTTCATCATATTTCTTTTTATCTTGAACTATGAGGGATGATAAAATCTGGAATGCTGTTATTGGAGTTAGTCGTTTTGACAACTGGAATGCTCATCATACGTAGTAACCAAACCAACTTCTTTTTCATAAATACAATAAGAACACTTCATATTCGATTTAAATTTAGTCAATTCAACTCTTTTTTTATGTCTAATTTTATTCGCTAACTGTACTACTAAGAAATGTTCACTCATATTGCATTAAATATACTTCTTATGAGAAAACTATTTTTTTAAGGAATCCAATTGGTTTTCTAATTGATTGCTGAGATGTAAAGTACTTATTTTATTTTGGAACGCAAACTAATTATTTTCTCTTAATTTTTTAGTAATTTAAAAAGAACAGCTGAAAAAATATAGAACGATTTCATACTTTATGAATGGACAATAAACATTGAGTGAAACGCACCCTAGCGCTTCCTGGTAGCCTGAAGCTCGAACTAAATTTTTCATTCATAAACTCGTATCGCAATCTCAGAGAGGCTAATTAAATGGTGCGAGAGGCTTAAAATTCCAGTCCTTTTCTCTTCAATTTTTCACTCTTAAGAGAAAAACAGAAACCTTCTTCTCCGTTAGTGGTCATATGGCTAAACGAAGACATAACTTCCTTAATCCTACGTGGAGTCGTTTTTGAGCCTTTTCGGCACGCACATTGTACACTTTGTTTTATAATATACTAGCTATGGTGCCCGGCTTCGCTCCGGTAGTTGTGTGGTAGTTTTAATAACAGAAAAACTTTAAAATTAAAGGAAATATTGAACAAAATTAGAACCTTCTTGAAAATTCGTTTGTAACTTGGTATCAATATTCTGCAGACTTGAGATATGCAGAGTCCGCCCAAATAAGGAGCCCTGTATAATTTACAGAGGGTTGATAATGGTAAATGAACAATTAATTTTGCTGCAACTTAGTCGAGTTACGCATCGTTTTGATGTTTTCTGTGATTCTGAATCCTATAAGCCTATTCCCAGTAGTCAGAAGATAATAAGTTATTAGATTATTGTTGAAAAATCTGGTATCTCAGTTAAAAAAATTACATTTCGAGTAAAATTTAATCACTGACTACTAAGATGGTCCTATTTGATCCAGAAGTATAGAAACTACCGAAGATTCATAGAGACTTTTTTTTAAGACCTTTCTTCCATTTCAACCTCCCTTAAGATACCCCCCCCCCCCCGTAATATGAATGGTTTCTGCATATCTAGAATCTTACTACTATTAGGAAGTGAAATCCAAAATTTCTTGAAGGCATAATTTTTTCATCATATTTCTTTTTATCTTGAACTATGAGGGATGATAAAATCTGGAATGCTGTTATTGGAGTTAGTCGTTTTGTCAACTGGAATGCTCATCATACGTAGTAACCAAACCAACTTCTTTTTCATAAATACAATAAGAACACTTCATATTCGATTTAAATTTAGTCAATTCAACTCTTTTTTTATGTCTAATTTTATTCGCTAACTGTACTACTAAGAAATGTTCACTCATATTGCATTAAATATACTTCTTATGAGAAAACTATTTTTTTAAGGAATCCAATTGGTTTTATAATTGATTGCTGAGATGTAAAGTACTTATTTTATTTTGGAACGCAAACTAATTATTTTCTCTTAATTTTTTAGTAATTTAAAAAGAACAGCTGAAAAAATATAGAACGATTGCATACTATATGAATGGACAATAAACATTGAGAGAAACGCACGCTAGCGCTTCCTGGTAGCCTGGAGCTCGAACTAAATTTTTCATTCATAAACTCGTATCTCAATCTCAGAGAGGCTAATTAAATGGTGCGAGAGGCTTAAAATTCCAGTCCTTTTCTCTTCAATTTTACACTCTTAAGAGAAAAACGGAAACCTTCTTCTCCGCAAGTCGTCATATGGCTAAACGAAGACATAACTTCCTTAATCCTACGTGGAGTCGTTTTTGAGCCTTTTCGGCACGCACATTGTACACTTTGCTTTATAATATATATTGATATTGATTAGTTAGTTTAAGACATTTCTGTATTTTTACAGAAATGTTTTACAACATTCCTTCTTTACAAAAATGATTTTATTTGCTTCACGTTATAATAAATGGCTTAAGATCCTTTTTAGATCTAAAAATCAATTTTCAAGATCTATATCTAGTAAAATAAAGACCTTAAAATCTGAACCCAAGTGGTAACCGATATACAATTACATATAAATCTCTATTTGTAGTGATCTTCTCCTGAAGACTTTGTATGGGAGTGTTGCGGAGGAGATGCTAGCTCCTTCTGCTAATTTACTGTTTTTATAATCCACCAATCACATTTAGAATAAAAAAAGTTGAAGAAAACCAACCAATCAACAAATCTGTTTATTTTACATCATGTTTACACTGCTAGTTGGAACAAGCCTATCAATATTATGTCCGCTGATAGGTTAGTGCCATTGTTAACATGGCACAAGACAGAAAACATCCATTCAGACTAATTGTAATTTTTGTTGTGGCAACTGAATAAAGACAATGAAACATTTTTAACAAAGTTTAAACAATATGGCTGAAGTTTATTTAGTTATTTAGTTCACAATTTCTTTATGCACTGTTTAAAAAAAAATATTCTTTTAACCTATTTTAACCGTAGGATTACCAAGGGGAGAGACCCTTGGAGCCCATAAATATTTCTTCACCCTGTTTTGCACCTACATTATTTAATAAAAAATCTGAAGAAATGATCAGTTGTCAGAAAAACATTCATGATTAATGTAAACGTGAGTTGAAAATTTTCTATAACATTTCATATCCAGAGAAAATAGTTGAGTGAAAAAAAAAAAAAAAAATGGTTGTGGGATCGCAGTTCAATTAAAATTATTAAACTACATATAATGTTATGAAGGCATTGATAATAAATTTCAAGCAATTAATGCTTTTCTTTCTCTTTATTTTACTTGAAAACCCGGGAAAGGTACCCTGAGTCATACAGACTCACCTTTGAGAATAGTCGGGCCATAAAAACCATTATATGAGCGAAAATCTTTCACAAAAAATAAATAATTTTAAGCATGATTATAGATAAGGGCTTAAGATGGCAGCGATTGATCTAGGGCCGGGATTTATCTGAGAATATATTCCTCTGATTTCATTTGCCTTTTTTTGCCTGTTACCCAACATAATAAACCAGTTATTGTCAATTCTGTGAAAAATTTCGTGGTGCCCAAAAAATTTTCCGAGAAGGAAAATACCGTAAAGTTGACTGGCTCCAATTTATTCAAAAATCTTTGATACACATACCCACATACCTACTCAATCATGGTTTAAATTTAAAATATAATATGACTTGTGTAATACTCGAAGAAACTTGACAGCTGCTTTAGGCTCCTCCCAGAGAAAAATAGTTAAAGTGCATTTTTTCACACTGATTCTGCTCTAGCTTTTTTTATCTAGTCCATCGAGTGTTTATGAGGTGATTAGAAAGGTGATTAAAGACAGAGGTCTCAAGATTTTCCCATAAAAAGTTGTAAGACATTAGCTGTCTTATATTCTATTAGCTGCAATGCCCAACAACTACACCACAGGTGACCCGGGCTCAATATTTATTTATTAATTGCCTTACAAGATATATTCTGATTGGGGTGAACCCCTATGAACAATAATCATTTTATGTTGTCACATACTACTTAGATGTGAACAAATAAAAAAAATTAGCGGTGGAAGAAGGAAATAAATCATTGACCAGCACTTGTCGTGGAGTAACCATATTTCCCAAATCACCAGAAAATCCATCGCTATCCTCAAACAGTTCCGAAGATCCCGTGATTGCATGTCCTCTAAAACCCGTCAGCTCCTTGTTTCCTCTCTTATATTTCCTCATTTCGATTATGGTTGCCTTGTATACGGGGGACTGTCTGGCTTACACGAGACGAGGTTGAAGAGGCTGATGAATTGCTTCATTAGATTCATCTTCGGTGTTCCCAGGCGCTCCCACGTCTCAAGCTGCTATACGGAATTGAAGTGGCTCTACCCAGTTTTTCGGCGGCAATATTTCCTTGGTGTATATCTCTTCCGAACGTTCAGAATTAAGAAGCTCCCGTATATTCTGAATTTATTTAAACCCTGTTCCTCCATACATTCTGTAAATACCAGATCCCAAACCTTAAACCTATACATCCCTTCCTACCGAACTGCCTCCTTTACAAAATCATTTATCATCCGTAGTGCCTCCTTTTGGAACTCCTTACCCGTTTCCATCCGTAAAAATTCATCCCTCACTTCTTTCAAAACCCAATTATTTCTCCATCTCCTTAATCTTCAAACTACCGCAACTATGTAAAATAGTGAAATCTGTTATAATTTATAATACTTTTCTGTGTTTGTGGATATAAAATTCTGTTTTTCTTTTATTGTTTTACGTTCAAATGGTTGGAAACCAGTCAAGTTATATTCTCATACCTTTTTTGCTGTTTGTTTTATTTAAGAGGCTTGCTTTTATTTTATTTTAGTTCTTTAGTTTCTATACCAACCTTGTTCTAAACTAGCCAGACAAAGAACTCTGTATTTGTACATATATTGTTATTCTTAGGGGACAAGATGTCCCAGAATAAAAATACTTTCTTTCTTTCTTTCTAAAGGTATAAAAACTTCATTTGATGCGCTTTCAACTAACCTCCGGTCTTTAAAGTTAGCCAGGAAGGAAGATATAAAGACAACTGTGAGGTCGCTGGCGGCTGCTCCTCAAGATACAATCTAGCCCCCACTCGTTCGAGGGGCTCCCCCTACCTCAGGATTTGTGATGTTATGAAGTGGATACCAGTTTTAAGGCCAAGAACTTCCTTTCCTTCTGTTCCTTATTCCTGTCTCGAGATATAAATGCTATCTTATGTTATTCATATATAAGGAAATACATATTCAAAGTTATGGCAAAATAAAGTAAAATAGGTCTTTGAAACGGATTATATAGTTCATAATAATATTATAAAGTCATCTAAAGATATTAATAAATATTTCAAAAACAAAAAAAATACTGTGGTCCCTCCTAAACGTCAAGATCTTTATTACTATTTTTAAAAAATCTGGTGCGATACCTGTAACACAAAAAATTCACTTACCACCTTATTTTGATTAGAAATTGACGTGGATTGGTAAATGAAATTTCTCAAAGTCACACATTTATCCACATGCGTTTTCTTATTTTTGTTTGTATTTTCTCTTCAAAGTAAACTAACATTTTTTTATTAGTAAATAAAAGTTTTTACTTGTGATAATTTGGCAATGCAAGCATAATACTCCAAGGGTCCCCAACGACTACTTGGCTAAGGGTCATCTCCAAACAAACTACTTGCAGCTGCCACACTGAGAACATTTCCAGCTATTCTTCAAATGAGGTAATGTTTTTTTTCTCTGATATTTAGTGAGTCAAACTGACGCATAGTTACTAATGCATGTAAAAACTAAGTGAGTCATTTTGTTCATGGTTGCTGATATGGATCTGAAAATATGTCTTTTTGCTCATGGTTGGCGATACATGATTAAAACTGTCAGACATGTTTAGCTTATTACAGCATAAGTTTTGGTCACGAATTTTAATTTTTCCTAGATCTATCATGTATCTTTTTCTACCTTTCTTCAATCATAATTTTCGAAACAATTATTGTTATTGGAAAGTATAAAGAGCTATTTTTTTTTTTTTTTTTTTAGAATTCAAATTGGATAGAAAAAGAATTATGACGGATGAAGAAATCCACTAATAATATTAATTTGGAATCCGACAAAGAGGAAGCTGTAGATGTTCTGGAGAATTCCAAGGATGACGATTCTGATTCGGTTTATGAACCAGATGCTGACGATCTTGAGGAAGATGAGATCATATCGAACGTGTACCGAGAGGAACAGAGCTCCGATTAAGAATGATCGAATGTTACTGATAAAGAAGAAGACATCAAATAGACCAACAAAGAAATTTAAAGCTGGAGGTTCACATACTGAACCCATACCTTCTAAGGAAATCCCTGCATTGCTTCCGACTATCCATGGATCGGCGACAGAAAATCGTGAATCGAGGACTTTCTTTGGAAAAAATGGCTATGTTTGGTCGACAGAGCCAATTAATAGTTCTTCTGGGCAGACAAAGTCAAAAAATGTAATAATGAAACAATGGCATCCTATTACAGTCTCATGCATGTCCATATTCATCACCTGCATAGTGTACAATTAATTTTAGAATTTTTCTTATACAGTTATAAACAATAAAAATTAAAGTATCATTATAAATACAAAGATAGAGTTAAAATAGGTCTCATTTATATCAAAAAGAATGAAATAGAACTGGTTAACTACAAAAAGGACTCAGAAATAGTAAGCAAACACTATTATGCAACAATAAATAGGATATAGCAGCATCAGGATTAAAAAGATCGCAGACTCCCCACAGTCAAACATCGATTAACATGCCATAATGACGAATTCTATTAGAATATTAATTTTTACTTTCACTTACCTATATATGAAATATATAGTAAGTGGAAGTATTGCGATCGTGAAAAATTTCGACTTCCGGTTTTCAACGGAAATACACGTTTTGGGACCCCCTGAGTCGAAATAACCAAGTCCCGCGAAATGGTCTGTGTGTGTGTGTGTGTGTGTGTGTGTGTGTGTGTGTGTGTGTGTGTGTGTGTGTGTGTGTGTGTGTGTGTGTGTGTGTGTGTGTGTGTGTGTGTCTGTGTGAGTGTGAGTGTGAGTGTGTGTGTGTGTCTGTGTGAGTGTGAGTGTGTGTGTGTGTGTGTGTGTGTGTGTGTGTGTGTGTGTGTGTGTGTGTGTGTGTGTGTGTGTGTGTGTGTGTGTGTGTGTGTGTGTGTGTGTGTGTGTGTGTGTGTGTGTGTGTGTGTGTGTGTGTGTGTGTGTGTGTGTGTGTGTGTGTGTGAACAGACTAGCTCAAAAACTATAAACCGTGGAAACCTGAAATTGGGTATTTAGTGTAGGTATATGCCCGCTATGTGACAGCAAAAATTTCATCAAAATTGCTCAAAGGGAGGGGGTCCTTTATTTAATAACTTTTTACGTTTTTTTCGATTTTCTCAAAAACGGCTCTAACGATTTTGATTAAACCGAGTATTTGGTCTATTTATATGCCCAAGATATGACTGTAAAAATTTCATCAAAATTGATCAACCGGAGGGGGGACTTTACTTAATAAATTTTGTACCAATTTCACGTGTACATATTTTTTATTTACTCAAAAACGGCTTTAACGATTTTGAAGAAAGTGGGTATTTGATGTATGTATATACCAAATATGTAAAAGCCAACATTTCATCAAAATTAGTCCAACTGCGGGGGCACTTTATTTCATGACTTTTTTTCCAATTTTTACCTTTTTTTTCGATTATCTCAAAAACGGCTTTAACGATTTTTATCAAATTCGTCATGTTTAATGAAAATTAGGTTTTCTTTAATATCCGGTAAGCTTTATCATTATTAAAATATTCTGAGGGGGCTTTTTATTCGGGGGGGGGGGGCCTTTTTTGTTTGTTTGTTTCTTTCTTATAAAGTACCTTTGTTTTTGTTTACATGGAGCAATTAACTGTCTCTCGTTACGCCTAAAAATAAGAAATGGCTAAATGTGAGATATGATAAAAATAAAGAAAACATAAAGAGGAGAAAAAAAGAAAAATATTCAGTCAACTCATAAAACTCGTTGAGCCCACGCATACGGAGTACGCCTTTAATGACAGACCATTGTTCATAATTAAAGCCGTTCTGTTCATTTGAGAAGTGGCAATTAACAAAACGCATTAATTTCTAATCTAAGTAACTTGGTAAGTGAAAGTTGTGTGTTGCGAGCACGCACCAGATTTTTTAATATCCAAAACGAGAAGGTTGGTGAGCATTGTTGCCATTTTATTATTATTTTTGTTCTATTGTTAATTATTGATTCTTATGCATTTATTTAAGTAACCGTTTAAAATTGACACTTGACATACCTATATGTCATGTTCATACCTATTTTAACTCTATCTTTGTATTTATAATGATACTTTAATTTTTATTGTTTATAACTGTATAAGAAAAATACTAAAATTAATTGTACACTATGCAGGTGATGAATATGGACACGACAGTTCGAAACTTCCACCAAATTAAAGGAATGTAAGAAAGTATATATTGCATGAGACTGTAATAGGAGGCCATTGTTTCATTATTACAAATAAATTAAAGCAGTCTGTCAAGATAATAAGTCAAAAAATGCTTAACAGTGCTCACATCGCTGAATCACCAATAGATTGCTTTAAAGTTTTTTAAACTGATGATATATTTGATATAATATTAAAATATTCTAACCATGACTTAATAGAAGCATTAAGTCAGAAATACAAGATTCAAACAAAAAGCAAGATTGGAGATATTACAAAAGATGAACTTCTTGCGTTATTTGGGTCCCTATACTATGCTGCAGCTATGAAAAATAATCATCTGCACACATCAATTATGCAAAATCCTACATTTAGGTGGATTCAAGCATCAGACTATAATGTCAGAGTCCAGATTCAAATTTTTGCTAAGGTGTCTGAGGTTTGATGACCGTGGTAAAAGACAAGAAAGAAACACAAGATTAGCCACGATAAGGGAACTGTGGGAAATTTTTATTCCTAACTGTAAAAAAAGTTATAAGCCTGGATCATATTTGACCATACACGAGGAGCTTGTAGGCTTTAGGGGGAAATGCCCATTCGGGATGTACATCCCCAGCAGCCCCCCGGGATCTACATTTGTACCCCTAACAAATATGGATTAAAAATAATAATGTTGTGTGGCAATTCAACAAAATACATGATAAATGCCATCCCTTATCTGGGAAAGGGTTCGAACCCCAGTAACCAAACGACCCGGAGATATTTCACGTTAAATATAGTTCAACCAATATCTGGTTCCAACAGAAACATAACCATGGATACCTAACTGGTTTACCAGTATTCCATTGGCAGAAGAATTATTAAAGGATCATAAATTAACAATGGTAGGCACAATCAAAAAAGATAAACTGGAATTTCCTAAAGAGTACACATACAAAAATGGTAAAGGAAAAAGACCGCTTTAAGTTCCAGTTTTAAGCTTTTTATTTTCAGAAAACATAACTGCTGTTACTTACAAACCCATGGAGAAAAAATCTGGTGCGTGCGCGCAACACACAACTTTCACTTACCAACTTAATTAGATTAGAAAATAATGCGTTTTGTTAATGCCACTTCTCAAAGTTACACATTTTTCCATATTCATTTCGTTTTCATTTGCTCTATAAAAAAAAACTTTTTTTTATTATTAAATAAAAGTTTTTACTTGTAATAATTCGGCAATGCAAGCATAATACTCCAAGTCGTCTGATTTTATTATTCTCTATGTACTTGTTGAAAATCTCATTTAGTTACCATGAAACAAATAATTTCCATTAAATGAACAGAACGGCTTTAATTATGAAAAAGCCGTTTTTGAGTAATTAAAAAAACACGAGCAAATGATACAAAATTTATTAAGTAAAGTCCCCCCTCCGGTTAATCAATTTTGATGAAATTTTTACAGTCATATCTCGGGCACATAAATACATCAAATACCCAATTTGATCAAAATCGTTAAAGCCGTTTTTGAGTAAATAAAAAAAACACGTGAAAATGATACGAAATTTCTTAAGTAAAGTCCCCCCTCCGGTTGATCAATTTTTATGAAATTTTTACAGTCATATCTCGGGCACATAAATACATCAAATACCTAATTTGATCAAAATCGTTAAAGCCGTTTTTGAGTAAATAAAAAAAACACGTGAAAATGATACGGAATTTCCTAAGTAAAGTCCCCCCACCGGTTGATCAATTTTTATGAAATTTTTACAGTCATATCTAGGGCATATAAAGAGATCAAATACTCAGTTTAATCAAAATCGTTAGAGCCGTTTTTGAGAAAATTGAAAAAAACCTAAAAAGTTATTAAGTAAAGTACCCCCTCCCTTTGAGCAATTTTGATGAAATTTTTGCTGTCACATCGCGGGCATATACCTAAACTAAATACCAAATTTCAGGTTCGCACGATTTATAGTTTTTGAGCTAGTCTGTTCACATACACACACACACACACACACACAGACACACACACAGACCATTTCGCGGGACTTGGTCATTTCGACTCAAGGGGTCCCAAAACGTGTATTTCCGTTAAAAACCGGAAGTCGAAATTTTTCACGATCGCAATACTTCCACTTACTATATATGTCATATATAGGTAAGTGAAAGTAAAAATCTGGTGTGTGCTCGCAACACACAACTTTCACTTACCAACTTACTTAGATTAGAAATTAATGCATTTTGTTAATTGCCACTTCTCAAATGAACAGAACGGCTTTAATTATGAACAATGGTCTGTCATTAAAGGCGTACTCCTCATGCGTGGGGTCAACGAGTTTTATGAGTTGACTGAATATTTTTCTTTTTTCCTCCTCTTTATGTTTTCTTTATGTTTATCATATCTCATATTTAGCCATTTCTTATTTTTAGGCGTAACGAGAGACAGTTAATTTCTCCATGTAAACAAAAACAATGGTACTTTATAAGAAAGAAACAAACAAACAAAAAAGGCCCCCCCCCCCCCCCAAAAAAAAGCCCCCTCAGAACATTTTAATAATGATAAAGCTTACCTGATATTAAAGAAAACCTTATTTTCATTAAACATGACGAATTTTATAAAAATCGTTAAAGCCGTTTTTGAGATAATCGAAAAAAAGGTAAAAATTGGAAAAAAAAAAATCATGAAATAAAGTGCTCCCTCAGTTGGACCAATTTTGATGAAATGTTGGCTTTTACATATTTGGTATATACATACATCAAATACCCAGTTTCTTCAAAATCGTTACAGCCGTTTTTGAGTAAATAAAAAATATGTGCACGTGAAATTGGTTCAAAATTTATTAAGTAAAGTCCCTCCTCAGGTTGATCAATTTTGATGAAATTTTTACAGTCCTATCTCGGGCATATACATACATAAAATACCCAGTTTGATCAAAATCGTTAAAGCCGATTTAGAGTAAATAAAAAAAAAACACGTGAAAATGATACAAAATTTATTAAGTAAAGTCCCCCCTCCGGTTAATCAATTTTGATGAAATTTTTACAGTCATATCTCGGGCATATAAATAGATCAAATACTCAGTTTAATCAAAATCGTTAGAGCCGTTTTTGAGAAAATCGAAAAAAATGTAAAAAGTTATTAAATAAAGTACCCTCCCTTTGAGCAATTTTAATGAAATTTTTGCTGTCACATCGCGGGCATATACCAACACTAAATACCCAATTTCAGGTTCCCACGGTTTATAGTTTTTGAGCTAGTCTGTTCACAGACACACACACTCACACACACAGACCATCTCGCGGGACTTGGTTATTTTGACTCAGGGGGTCCCAAAACGTGTATTTCCGTTGAAAACCGGAAGTCGAAATTTTTCACGATCGCAATACTACCACTTACTATATATTTCATATATAGGTAAGTGATATATAGGTAAGGGCGGGCCGGGATGGCCGAGCGTGTAGGAGCGCGACCCGCTGTTGCACGCTCGAGCCGAACGGCGGCGGTTCGAATCCGCCCTGGGAGGGTTGACTTTTATTTCGTGGAGGCCCCACGGAATAAATCTCGAACCTCTCACCATGGTCAGAATAGGTTGGTTACACCTCTAGAGTAACCCCCCGTATGCCACACATGGCCAGGTAGGGGTACCGAACAAAAAAAAAAAAAAAAAAAAAAAAAAAAAAAAAAAAATAGGTAAGTGAAAGTAAAAAAATTGTGGCTCTGATTTCTACTCTCCATGGCAAAGCAGTTGTGAATGATGGCACCGGGAAACCAGAAATCAAAATGATCAACAATGCCACAAAAGGGGGGGGGGGTTGATGTTTTTGATAGGCTTCGCCAAGATATGAATGCGGGAGGAAAAACGAAGAGATGGTCCATGGCTTTATTTTTAACACGTTGAGCGCCAAGCGGTACGATCGTACCGCTATTGGACTATTGGCTGGGGCCGAGGCGGTCCCCAGGTACCGCCCGCTCTCGCCAGCTAAAAGATTGTTCTGGGCCAGGGGACCGCCTGCCGAGCGTGATTTCAAGGCATATTGGACCGCTCCGGCCCCGAACAATTCGCCAATGCAATTGGCCCAAATGGTTTTTTTTTTTTTTTTTTTTTTTTTTTTTTTTAATTTGGAGGGTATAAATAAATAAAATAAATTAATTTTATTTATTTTTTTACAAAACAAAATATCTTATTTATTAAAATAACATATTTTAAGGGGACAAGGGTTGACGTCGCGGTCATAACCGGGCAGCCCCCGTACTACTATAGGTAGCGGGCTTTACCCTGGGGCCGGGCGGTACATACGTACCGCTCACAAAATTATTGTTTAATTGCCAAAATTAAACTTTTTATTTATTTCTTTTGCAATTTTTGTATCATTCTAATCATATTAAAGTTATAAATTAGGAAAAATTGCTTTGGCCCCAGGCAAAAGTACATCATCTTTTCCCTGGCGCTCAACGTGTTAATATGATGAACATAGCTGCTGTGAATGACTATGTAATTTATTAGCACAATTTTTTTTTAAAACAGAGAGGCAAAAGCGACGTTTCGCTTAAGCCACTTAATAAATTTAATTTTATGCAGAAACTAGTTCAAGAGCTTTCTGAGCCCTGGATGTTGCACAGATCTATCTAAAGATCCCTGTGATCCTGAGAGTGTATTATGCAATGCTGTGGGGAAGTGCAAAATAATCCTAAGGATATCCCATCAAATGAAGGCTGTAGTACAAGACCACTAGCATCCCGAATTTATTGTAGCTTCTGTCACTTCAAAAAGCGAAGGAAGATGCAAACGCAATGTTTTTATTGCCAAAAGGCGGTACACGGGGAGCACATGGAAAAAATGTGTTTGGAGAGTTCAAAGAGAGATCAACATTCAGAATAATTATAATAATATACTTATAATTATCCAATTGTATTTATGTTTTCTATTGCTGTTATTTTCTACGTTTTTCTATTTAAGTTTGTTATTCTAACATTCTTTTAATTTATGTTCTATTCCATTTTGGTACATTTATGTTTTTCTATAAGTGAATTTTCTAAAATTAGTTGTAACTTACGTTTTTAACGGTTCTTTTAATTAGTTTATTATTATGAAGAAATTGATTTATATAAATAAAATTGTTTATTAAAAAGATAAACGTCTTTTTTATTGGATAATGTCAGAGAGAGTCAAAATGATTCATGGTTACCTTCCACCTATTGCAAAGCAAGGTTGCCTTTTCCAGGTTAAAAGTGTAAATTAATTAATCTTAAATATGATGAATGATGAATTTTAGAAAACGAGATGATGAATATCCAATTATCTAGAAAAATGACTTGTGTTCCTAGAGCCCCCTTGGTAAAACTACTAAGTCAGACACCCATTGTTAAGTCAAGGGTTAATATTTTCTAATCATATGCTAGTTGATAGTTACAATATATATACAACAGTACAACTTTAATTCCAATGGGGAAATGGTTCCTATTGTAGGAGAGAAATCTGCCAAGGAACACAGGGATGGAATTTGAATCAGGAATTGGAATTGGATCAGCTCGAAATTTCGATTTAATTTAATATTGTATATTGTAACTATCAACTAGCATATGATTAGAAAATATTAACCCTACTACTATAACTAAACTAAACTATAATATAAACTATCAAAAAAAATAATCTCATTAAATAAAGTGATGCTGTCAGCCAGGTGATTATCATGGCCCCCTGTCTGTAATCACCTGGCTGACAGCATCACTTTTTTTAATGAGATTATTTGTTTCGATAATTTATATTTTAGTGGAAGACTTTTTTACTTTTCTTTTTGTCTTTATTATTCCAATTTTATACAACAGTGAAAAAATCCCATCTTCCGTTATGATAAATATATATTTATATGTTTTTCAATACATTAAAACTTCACAACGTTTTGAGGCTTAATGCATCATCCTCCGGTGTGCATATACATACATTATAACCATTTTTACATCAATTCATTAAAATCTCGTCAGTAAATAAATCATTATGTCAGATTACACTTCTTTCCTAGGCCACCTCAGTAGTGGATCCAGGGGAGGGGCGCGCCCCCCACCCTGAGAGTTGAGGATACTCATAAAGTATTACTATTTCTATATAAAGTGGGTTATATTGTCATTTTTCAAGTCCACTAATTGAAAATGAATTGTATTTAAATATTTACAGTACTTGACAAGGTAATTGAAAATGATTTGTATTTAAACTTTTACAGTACTTGACGTCAGTATGTACTAACATGTATTTTAAATTATGGCCTTCATTACTCATGAAATGTAAAAAAAAAAAAAAAGTGCGCCCCCCTCAGAAAATTTCTGGTTCCGCCACTGGGCCAACTTATTGTGTTTTTATATTTGTATTAATCAAGATTACTTGTATTAAGTAGGACTGGGATCTAGACTACCAAAAGAGTTATGTTTAGGGCATAGTAATTTCGTTAGGGCATAGTAATTTAATTTCATTATTCGCTTAAAAATTTATATAAATTGAAAAGCCAAAAAAATGGGGGGGCAAGTGTGCATTTTATACAATTCCCACCTTTGTTCATAAGTGATCGATCAGAAACTATCTAACTAAAACAGAAACTATAACTATAAGTCCTAATTCTTCTTGGGTTTCGATGTCCATCATGAATGCATTCTTTCACTTATTGTTCCAGACCACGAACGAACGAATAAAACAAATATCTAAAATGCCTTGACTCACCTCGGATTAGATATTCCAAATATTTCTTGATATAAACGTGAGACTCAAAGTCACTAAGACGCGTTCCACAACATGTACCGCCATCTTGCAAGAACCAAAGTCTTCTCCTTTCCTGTCTCTGCCTTCTCTATTTACACAGATCGCGAGTCAAGGCCTTCTCCTTCTTTTTCAATCCACAAATTAAGGGTAGTTTCCCGCTCTTTTTCAAATTAAATTATATTTCATAAATTAGGAGTGGATTTAGCACGAAATATGGGGAGGGGGGGATCATTGGCCAACCAATCTCAATCACGTTGCTGACAGCACCTTTGTTGTATTAGATTTTTACCTTGTATTAAGAAGAACTCCGATCTGAACAACTAAAATTGTTATTTTTAGGGTATAGTAACCATCTAATAGCATTATTTAAAAAATAAAATAAAAATTGAAATAGCCAAACTATTTGAGGGTGGGTCATGATTCCTGTGACCACACCCCCCCCCCCACCTGGATCCACCCATGAAATATTTATGACAACAGTTACTAATAAAAACTAACAGGCAGTCCTAAACTTAAAAAGACAATTCATCTACCCAGCTTGCGTTTCAGCATGCCTTCTTACCTCTTACGTAAGCAATATTAACATGTACGAAACATTACCCCACCTTAACTTTCCCTCAATCATGTATTTTGCTTTGTCTTAATTTAAAACCAGAACAATTCTTGAATCAGCTTCTTTAAGAGTGACAAAAGTATACCTCATTTGAAACTTTATGCTTTATTTTTTTTCCTTTGATTTTGTCGGGAGTGATCGAGCTCAGCCAAGTAGAAAGTTTCTTGGCTCCTATAAACAAACTCCCGGTTTCGAATTTGATTATGGTAGGGCACATGGTCCTTGCTCATATTGATCCTGGGTAGGGTGACCAGATATGATTTATGAAATTGGATGACATTGGTAAAAAAAAAGAAAGAAAGAAATTAACTTCATTCTGGGACATATAGTCCCCTAAGAATAACAAAACATGATCAGTTACAGAGTCGTTTGTCTGGCTGAAAAAATAGAAAAATGGATAAAAATTTAAGAATAAAAAAAATAAATTAAAAATATAAATAAACTTCAGAAGCAAAATAAAATACAGTATTAAAAGAACTTTGGATGTTGAAAACAAACATTATTCACCTTCTAAACTTAGAGCTTGGAAAATTATAACAAAAATCAAATAAAAATATATATACTCAGTGTTAGTTTCACTATTTTACATGATTACGGAAGATTGATGATTAAGGAGGTGGAGAAATAATTGGGTTTTAAAGGATCTGAGGGATGAAGTTTTACGGATAGAGACAGGTAAGGAATTCCAGAAGGTGGCAGCACGGAAGATAACAGATTTTTTAAAGGAGGCAGTTCGATGGAAAGGGATGTACAGGTTAGAGCTTTGGGATCTGGTGTTTAGGGAATGTATTGAGGAATAGGGTGTAAACAAGTTGAGGATGTAAGAAGGCTTCTTGTTTCTAAAGGTTCGGAAAAGATACATCCCTAGGAAGTATTGTTGTCGAAAAACTGGGTAGAGCCACTTCAATTCCATATTCAACCATACCAACTGGAGACGTGGGAGCGCCTGGGGACACCGTAGATGAATCTAATGAAGCAGTTCATTAGTCTCTTCAACCTCATTTCATGTAAACCAGACAGTCCCCCCCCCCCCCCCGTTTACAAGGCAGCCATAGTCAAAATGGGGGAGGAGACTAGGAGCTGACGGGTTTTTGAGGACATGCAATCGAGTGATCTAAGAAACTGTTTTAGGATGGCAATAGATTTTCTGGTGATTTCGGAAATATGGTTGCCCCACGATAAGTGCTGGTCAAAGATCACTCCAAGGTTTCTGACATGGGTGTGGAAATGGATAGGTTGTGTTTTGAGGTAGAGTAGGGGGTGGTAAAGAAGGGAATTAAGAAGATGCTTGAAGCCAATTAGGATGGCTTTGGTTTTTTCTCCGTTTAGTCTTAGTTCATTTTTCTCTGCCCAGGCATTGATATTAAGGAGGAGGACAAATATAAAAGCTATATATTAAAAATATACAATATATATTATAATATATAATATTTTACTATATTATATTATATTTTACAAATATATTAAAAAAATATAAAAAGGAGGACAAATATAAAAATTATATTAATTATATAACTATAAAAGCTTGATTAATCGAACTAACAAATAACTTAATAAAGAAATTTCATACCCCTGTATGAGAAGAAAAAGGAAAGCAATGAATAAAGAGTTTTGTTAAAGAATAGACACAAAAAAAAAAGTTATAGAACTAACCGGGTTTATTTTATTTTCTCTATCTAATTTTATAATAATTAAAAATAGGCAAAATTCTTTTGACTTGATGTTATTTAAGTTAACAAATCTGATTTAGATATTAAATATTTGTGAAACTCTGTATATGTTATATGTTAAAAATAATATTTCACTATTAATATAGCTAGTCCTTAGTCCCAGTAGTCTTTATACAGCCTAATTTCAGTTGGTTTCGCTCGTCGCTCCATTGCATGTTGATGTGGGAAAACACTCTTTCTACACTAGAGCTAGTGCTAGGAAAAGCAAAGAAAATATCAGAAATTTTTATGATTCAGAAAAGATTGGTTAAAGAAATTAATGTTGTCTTTATTAAAGTGGCTAATTCTCATTGATTATGAATAAGTGTTTATTAACATTATATTTTTTAAATTCGAATTGCGATAAATGCCGGACATTTTGCCATATTTCCCTAATGTCGGGAGAACAGGAGGACAAAGCTTAAAAAAAAAAAGAGGACATGTCTTCCAAAAGCCAGAATTAGATAAATAGATATAAAAACCAAGTGGCTGAGCCTGATCTTGGTTAAATCACCTCATTTCACAATCTCTGACTTTCTCAAAAAGTACCAAAACTATAAACCTTCCATGGGTTTGTATGCACATATGCTACATGTCTTGTGCTGTGTGTATTTAAAGCCTTTAAAATTTTATTCGGGCGTTACGCCGTTAGACAAAAATAATCAAAGGCAGGTTATGTTTCAATACCACCTCATAAATTTTTCTCTTTTCAAGCATTTAAATACTTTTTCAAGGATTAAAGATCTCAGCGGATAGCAAAGCACAAGAAAGGAAAGACAGCCATCAGCGAGACATCAATGGTAAGTTGTATTGAAAATAATATCTGTTTTGTTTTCTCTTGAAGCACCTGATGTTGGAAATGTTCTAACATTCTCTAATTTATTTCATTTATAATTTTCTAACATTATTCTAGAAGAGCCAATTTTTAGTAAATTTTAAGTTGTTAAAACTTATTCCTTCTATACTACCAGAAAAAGCTTAATGAAAGTTGTTCTTATCGTTATTGGCATTGATAAGTAATTGTAAGTATTTATCATAGTATTTAAGATGACAGTGCTAACTTTAATTCAATAAAAAATAAGGAAATAGAGACCTTTACCTAGAGGGCAAAGGTATGTAATAGGCCATAGTGTACCTTCAACTACCAAATACTTAGTTATAGAGAAAGAATAGGAAATTATATTTTTTTTTTCAAGTGTATTTTGTTATAGGAATAAATTATTTACATATATTAAAACCATCAGTGAAATATTTATCTGAAGGGTTTATCAGGCATTTATTCTTGACTAATCTTGTGTTTTTTAAAGTTTGTAAAATTTCAAGTTGAATAGAAATAACTAAAACAAATATAATTTAAATACAGTACAAACTCATTCATTCAGATCTTTGGATTATCTACATATTTGTAAATATACAGTGGCTGACAGTCAAAGTGATGCAAACGAATATTTTTATTTCAAATGCTATTTACTTCCTCTTTGTTAAAATTTAAAAACCAATGCACATGAGGCCACAATGATTCATTGTCATACATTAAATTTATATAATCAAATCAACTCTACAGCAATTATAGAAAGAGAAAAAAAAATCCTCATTAAAACTCGTAGGGATTGAAGGTCACAGTGAAAAAGATGCAACGTTTACTTCCGTTTAGAAAAAAGTGAAAGTGACAAGTATCCTTCAATTATCGGGTAAATGAGTTTATTAACCTTTTAATTTTTTTTATTCTTTCAATCAAAACAAAAATAAACAATATGAATACAAGTAATCAGTCTAGTTCTAGCTTTTGCTTAAAATGGGTGTGCAATACCCATTCGTAAACAAAAAATAGTGATTAACAATTTAAAAATGGACAAAATACAACAAAAAATTGCCTCTACCATCAATATGAGTTATGCCACCGTTCAAAATATTATTGAAAGTTTTAAAGAAGAAAATAGAATAATAAGAAAAGCTAGTGTGAGTGCAAAACATTTTTTTACTGGTAATGATGAACCTTAGATTATGCGCCAAATAACAAATAATCCAAAATTAGGTGCTCCAAAGTTGACCACATTAGTTAAAAAACATTTAAATAAAATGGTATGTGCTGGAACCATTTGAAGGGTCTTAAGAAAAAACCAACACCCCGGTAGAGTTGCATGGCAAAAACCTTATATCAGTTACAAAAATAAAAAGCTTCTAATCAATTTTGCTGAGGATTGTTTAACGAAAGATATGGACTTCCAGAAGTGTTCTGTATTCAAATGAGCCAAAATATAATTTGTTTGGCCCTGATGGAAGAGGTTTCGTCTGGAGAAAGTCAAATGAAGAGCGCCATGAAAAAAATCTTCGCCCCCTCCATCAAACCTGGAGGTGGTTATGTTATGGTTTGGGGGTGTATTGCTGCCTCGGGGGTAGGAAATCTTAATTTTATTGAGGGAACAATGGATAGAAATTTATATTGTCACATTCTGAAAGACAAATTTTAAAGCAAGTGCAACCAAGCTTGGAATAATAAATATTTTGCTTTTTATAGTGATAACGATCCCAAGCATTCTTCTTATCTTGCAAGAGAATAGTGTCTATATAATTGCCCAAAAACTATAAAAACACCTCCCCAATCACCAGACCTAAACGTCATAGAGAATTCATGGAGTAAATTAGCAACAGAATTGAGGAAACATGAGATATAAACAGAGAAGATCTCAAAAAAGTGCTACAAGAAGAATGGGACAAGATAAGCACATCTCTAACAGAAAAGTTTGTCCAATCCATGCCAAATGATTCGAAAGAGATAATAAAAAATAAAGACATACCTACAAAGCACTCAAAATGTTTTTAATTTTGCATCCTTTTCAATGTAACCTTAGAACTGTATATTTATTCATGAAGTTTTAGTTTAATTTTAGGATTTGATCCCAAATAAACTTTTAAGTATTGTCAATTCTAGCGTAATGTTTGTACATTGTAAACAAAGATTGTTGAAAATAAATTTTGGCTTGGTATAAATTAGTTTTTTTTCAAAGTTAATTCCTTGCATCATTTTGACTGTGAGCCACTGTATATATATATTTTTTAGACCATGTGGATATCATTTCCCTTTCCTCCGCACACCCCTTCCTCTTACTCCAATACTCCCTCATCCTCCTGGACAGTTCCCTTTGCTCTTCCTCAGTCCTGTTTCTCTCTCGTCTCCCCTTCCTACCCAAATGAACCCCAACCCTTTCAGTCTTTCCCTAAAAAGCTCTCTGTCCAAGCAATCTTTATCCGTGATTTTTAACCTGCCCAGTCCTCTTTAATTAGTTTTACATACCCCCCCCCCATACTTTTATAGCAGCAGAGTTTGTCGCAAATTTTCTTCTTTTGTCTTCCATTATTCATCAAGACTATGTGCCCCTAGAACTTCAGGCGTGTCTTTTCTACATTAAGGCTACCAGTTACTTTTTATCAAAAAATGATTACTTTAAAAGTAATTACTTTAATAAACATACTTTAATAAACAGGTAAATTAGAAAACATGTTAATGAAATATTTATTTTAAATTAATACAAAAACCATGAAAAAAAAAATATCAAGCTAAACTGAAAAAAAAGCAGACATGTCTTCAAATATTTGATGAAATAAATTTTTGTCACTGTGCCCCTATCTCCATAGTCATTATTTCCCCTCCTATAATCCTTAATATTTGTTTTGCTAATAGATCTTTAGAGCAATATTTTGTTATTGCCTATTCCTGTGTCCATGAATATATAAATAAAAGAGCCTCCTTAATGGTAGTCTTGGAGATGCTAGGAACGGTTCAAAATACAGCTCTGCGAGTTGCTATTGGAGCATTTCGTTCAAACTCCATCGCGAGTCTCCAAGTAGAGGCTGGTGTAATGCCATTGGAAATACGAAGGAAGATCTTAGACTTGGCTTACTACATTAAGGTAATATCGCGGCCGGATCACCCTTTAAACGAAATTTTCCGATTGCTCACAATGAACCCTGTCAACATAAATACAAAAGCGAAACGGTCACTACCGGAAAGATGCTCAGCACACATAACAAATCTTGATCTTGAACCCTTCCCCTCAATTTTTCAATATCGAAAATTACAGATAGCTCCCTGGTTTTTACCAATTCCTAAGATTCGCAAGGTAAAACATAATAAGGGCCTTGGACCAAAGCTGGGGATGTTGGAGTTCGCAGAATTTCAACAAAACCAACCCGACTGGGAATATTCTTACACCGATGGTTCCAAAACAGAGGATGGAGTAGGCACAGCCGTAGTCTCTAATGAAATATACACTTACCCCTTACCATCAATTTGCTCATTATACCACGCGAAACTTTTAGCAATTACTCATGCAATAAACAAATTAATTACAGTAAACAAAAAAGTAAAAAGCCTACAAACATTTTTTTTTTTTCAGATACATTAAGTAAAAATATGGCAATATTTTTGATTTATATTTAGATATTTCAAATTTTGATTCGTACCTTCAATGCATCATAATTTATTCACTTTGTGCAAATGGAAACTTGTTTTACTATTGATTACAAGTTGAAGGAGCAAATTTTAATATTTATTTCAAATTAGTAGATACAATTTAATTATATTAATGTTGTTTTCAAATTAGTTATACACATAGTTCAGTAGACATATTATATTTACTGGTTAGTCAAAATGAACTAGCACAGTTAAAATAATTTCTGTTGAATGCTTTTGAAAATTAACAGCGTCCAATTCTTATTTGATTCTCTGACCGACGTTTTCCACTTGATTGGGTTCCTCCTCCTTTACCTTGAGATTTTGATCCCATCTGACCTGCCATTTGTAAAAAATTTAAATTTCTGAAGTGTGCATATTCAAAGTTTTCAAGCTTTTTTTAATAACTTCAAATTAAAAAAATCTGGTGCGTGCGCGCAACACACAACTTTCACTTACCAACTTACTTAGATTAGAAATTAATGCGTTTTGTTAATTGCCACTTCTCACTCAGTTACACATTTTTCCACATTCATTTCTTATTTGTGTTTTCCTTTGCTCTATAACAAACACTAATTTCTTTTATTATTAAATAAAAGTTTTTACTTGAGATAATTCGGCAATGCAAGCATAATACTCCAAGTCGACTGATCTTATATTTCTCTATGTACTTGTTGAATATTTCATTTATTTCCCATGAAACAAATCATTTCTATTAAATGAACAAAAGGGCATTAATTATGAACAATGGTCTGTCATTAAAAGCGTCATGCGTGGGCTCAACGTGTTTTATGAGTTGACTGAATATTTTTCTCCTCATTATGTTTACTTGGTTTTTATCATATCTCATATTTGGCCATTTTTTTATTTTTAGGCGTAATGAGAGACAGTTTATTTCTCCATATAAACAAAAACAAAGATACTTCATAGGAAACAAAAACAAACAAACAAAAAAGGCCCCTACCCCATTTAAGCCCCCCCAGAACATTTTAATAATGATAAAGCTTACCTGATATTAAATAACACCTAATTTTCATTAAACATGACGAATTTGATGAAAATCGTTAAAGCCGTTTCTGAGAAAATCGAAAAAAAGGTAAAAATTGCAAAAATAGTTGAGAAATAAAGTGCCCCCTCCGTTTGAGCAATTTTGATGAAATGCGGGCTATCACATTTAAAACATATACATACGTCAAGTACCCAGTTTGATCAAAATCGTTAAAGCCGTTTTTGAGTAATTAAAAAAACACGTGCAAATGATACAAAATTTATTAAGTAAAGTCCCCCCTCCGGTTAATCAATTCTGATGAAATTTTTACAGTCATATCTCGGGCATATAAATACATCAAATACCCAGTTTGATCAAAATCGTTAAAGCCGTTTTTAAGTAGATAAAAAATCTGGTGCGTGCGCGCAACACACAACTTTCACTTACCAACTTACTTAGATAAGAAATTAATGCGTTTTGTTAATGCCAATGCTCAAAGTTACTCATTTTTCCACATTCACTTCTTATTTTTGTTTTCATTTGCTCTATAATTCCCTCAAAACATTTGAATACTGATAGCGCTTACCTGATATTAAATAACACCTAATTTTCATTAAACATGACGAATTTGATGAAAATCGTTAAAGCCGTTTTTGAGGTAATCGAAAAATTGGAAAAAAAGTTATGAAATAAAGTCCCCCCTCCGGTTGATAAATTTTGATAAAATGTTGGCTATCACGTCTTTGGCATACACATACATCAAATAACCAGTTTGATCAAAATCGTTAAAGCCGTTTTTGAGTAAATAAAAAAAACACGTGAAAATGATACAAAATTTATTAAGTAAAGTCCCCCCTCTGGTTAATCAATTTTGATGAAATTTTTACAGTCATTTCTCGGGTATATACATACATCAAATACGCAGTTTGATCAAAATCATTAAAGCCGATTTTGCGTAAATAAAAAAAACACGTGAAAATGATACAAAAGTTATTAAGTAAAGTCCCCCCTCCGGTTCATCAATTTTGATGAAATGTAGGCTATCACATCTTTGGCATATACTTACATCAAATACCCAGTTTGATCAAAATCGTTAAAGCCTTTTTTGAGTAAATAAGAAAAACACGTGAAAATGATACAAAATTTATTAAGTAAAGTCCCCCCTCCGGTTGATCAATTTTGATGAAATTTTTACAGTCATATCTCGGGCATATAAATAGATCAAATACTCAGTTTAATCAAAATCGTTAGAGCCGTTTTTGAGAAAATCGAAAAAAACGTAAAAAGTTATTAAATAAAGTACCCCCTCCCTTTGACCAATTTTGATGAAATTTTTGCTGTCACATCGCGGGCACATACATACACTAAATACCTAATTTCAGGTTCGCACGGTCTATAGTTTTTGAGCTAGTCTGTTCACACACACACACACACACAGACACACACACACACACACACACACAGACCATTTCGCGGGACTTGGTTAATTGGACTCAGGGGACCCCAAAACGTGTATTTCCGTTGAAAACCGGAAGTCGAAATTTTTCACGATCGCAATACTTCCACTTACTATATATTTCATATATAGGTAAGTGAAAGTAAAAAAACACGTGAAAATGATACGAAATTTTTTAAGTAAAGTCCCCCCTCCGGTTAATCAATTTTGATGAAATTGTTACAGTCATATCTCGGGCATATACATACATCAAATACCCAGTTTGATCAAAATCGTTAAAGCAGTTTTTAAGTAAATAAAAAAAAAAACACATGAAAATGATACGAAATTTATTAAGTAAAGTCCCCCCTCCGGTTAATCAATTTTGATGAAATTTTTACAGTCATATCTCGGGCATATAAATAGATCAAATACTCAGTTTAATCAAAATCGTTAGAGCCATTTTTGAGAAAACCGAAAAAAACGTAAAAAGTTATAAAATAAACTACCCCCTCCCTTTGAGCAATTATGATGAAATTTTCGCTGTCACATCGCGGGCATATACATACACTAAATACCAAATTTCAGATTCGCACGGTTTATAGTTTTTGAGCTAGTCTGTTCACACACACACACACACACACACACACACACATACACACACACACACACACACACACACACACACACACACACACACACACACACACACACACACACACACACACACACACACACAGACACACACACACACACACACATAGACCATTTCGCGGGACTTGGTCATTTGGACTCAGGGGACCCCAAAAGGTGTATTTCCTTTGAAAACCGGAAGTCGAAATTTTTCACGATCGCAATACTTCCACTTACTATATATTTCATATATAGGTAAGTGAAAGTAAAAAAAATTTAACATTAAAATAATAGCAGCTTCTAGCGATGTTTTTGATAATTTCTCTGACTTTAAAATTGATAAACCGCAGTTCTATAATCCAACTTAAATTTATTTGTGCTATATTTTTAGTTGCATATTATGTGTTTATATAGTAACACTTTTGTGGGTTAAACAATTTTTACTTTCACTTACCTATATATGAAATATATAGGAAGTGGAAGTATTGCGATCGTGAAAATTTTCGACTTCCGGTTTTCAACGGAAATACACGTTTTAGGGTCCCCTGAGTCAAATAACCAAATCCCGCGAAATGGTCTGTGTGTGTGTGTGTCTGGGTGTCTGTGTGTGTGTGTGTGTGTTTGTGTGTGTGTGTGTGTGAACAGACTAGCTCAAAAACTATGAACCATGCGAATCTGAAATTGGGTATTTAGAGTATGTATATGCTCGCGAAGTGACAGCAAAAATTTCATCAAATTTGCTCAAAGGGAGGGGGTACTTTATTTAATAACTTTTTAAGTTTTTTTCGATTTTCTCAAAAACGGCTCAAACGATTTTGATTAAACTGAATATTTAATCTACTGATATGCCCGAGATATGACTGTAAAAATTTCATCAAAATTGATCAACCGGAGGGGGGACTTTACTTAATAAATTTTGTATCATTTTCACGTGTTTTTTTTATTTACTCAATAACGGTTTTAACGATTTTGATCAAACTTGGTATTTGATGTATTTATATGCCCGAGATATGACTGTAAAAATTTCATCAAAATTGATCAACAGGAGGGGGGACTTTACTTAATAAATTTTGTCCAATTTTTACCTTTTTGATCGATTATCTCAAAAACGGCTTTAACGATTTTTATCAAATTCGTTATGTTTAATGAAAATTAGTTGTTATTTAATATCAGGTAAGCTTTATCATTATTAAAATGTTCTCAGGGGGCTTAAATGGGGAAGGGGCTTTTTTTGTTTTTCTATAAAGTACCTTTGTTTTAGTTTAAATTGAGAAATTAACTGTCTCTCATCACGCTTAAAATTAAGAAATGGCTAAATATCATATATGAAGAAAATCAAGTAAACATATACAGGAGAAAAAAAGAAAAATATTCCGTCAACTCATAAAACACCTTGAGCTCACGCATGCGCCGTACGCCTTTAATGACAAACCAATGCTTTATAATTAAACTGTTCTGTTCATTTGAGAAGTGGTAATTAACAAAACGCATTAATTTCTAATCTAAGTAAGTTGGTAAGTGAAAGTTGTGTGTTGCGCGCACGCACCAGATTTTTATTAATTAAACGAAAATAATAATTTACAATGCAAAACGAACTATGAAAATACAAATAATTAACACAGCTTACAATTAGTATCACTTTGCAAAACAAAGAGAACCATATGACTTGAGCTTCTGAACAATACTAACTCTGCTATGCATCACTTCTTATATCTAGTCTGGAAGGTTCAAGGCCAGCGTAGATGGTGTTCAAACATCGTATTCACAAACATCTACCAGAACAGTTTTTTCCCAACTGTCAGTTCGTTCCAACAAGTATAAACCTTTTTTAAATCATACGTTTTTATACGAATTAGTTATATGAATATCCTTTGTTTCCGTTTTCTCAGTATCGATGAACAGGTATCGATATTGACGTCTGATTTTTCAACTTTGTCATTTGTCACGGTTCGATTAACTTCTCCAACGGTAATTACTTCCTCAAGGAAGTAGGGAAAAACTTATCGGTCCTCAAAGGAGCAAGTTCCTGTTTGCGGAAGATATTGGCCGGGACAATATGGCCACCTCTGTTTATTCTTCCTTTAATTATTCACATTTTAATCAGAACTGCTAAGGACCTTAATTTCGTCCTTGCTTCAGGAATCGTTTCGTTCGGGTGCAGTCATGTTCGCCCTGCCCAAGACTTGTTAGATCAGGTAATCGATTGCTGAAGAAATGTATGTCACAAGAAACACCATAACTATCTATATACATACATAGGTGTACCCAGCGGGGGGCAGGGGGGGACAGCTGCCCCCCTGGAAGGCTGGAACCAATAATTTTTTAGGCTTTTAAGGCTGGAAGCAATAATAGAATAACTTTTTTTTTCAAGCAAATAATTGTAATAACTTAGTTGATAAAGCACTGCTATAATTATACATAATTTTTGTTTCATTCACCTTTTCCGCGGTAAGATGTTACAACCTGAACGACCATAGCTTGCCCCCCCCCCCCCCCTAGTTTTGATCCAGGGTACGCCCTTTTATACATATATACACACACTCAATATGGAACGTAATGAGTTGATATATGAATACTTCTGCATTGAATAACTTTCTTCTCCTGTACATGAAGTTGAATTTTAATGAGAGATTGATTAAATAATTGCCTCCGATTCATAAAGAAATGTGTAGAAAAAATTTTGTTGCAAGAAAATTTTATTACAGGAGACTTAATATGAAAGCACTGGAAATCAATTGGACAGTTCAAAAGAAATAAAAAAATATGGTGTTGGAAGATAGTTGACCTTAAATATAATGAAGATGTAATGGTTATGGGAGGTATGGTCAAAATAAATAACACTCATGTTTATAACACTTTTAATTGTGCCGACGTTTCGACCAAAGTTTCATTGATGTCAGGGGAAAGGGAAGTGAGTATGTGGTCGGGGTGGGGGGGGCGGTCATGACCCCCCAAATTCTGTGATAACACCTGCCCCTGACGAGAATGCCACGTGGCAATAATCGAGATAACAAATGTGCCACTGTAACCTGCCACTTACTGATGGAGGCAAAGAAAAATAGAGGAACAAATTAAGAAAAATCGATCTGTATTATTGGAAGCTGGCTGCCACGCACGTATATGTGTACTCCATTAATCAGGAGACTATTATCATTCGTGTCGACAAGCTCAATGAACGCCAACACGATCAGTAACGATATGTTCAGCTGATGATCGCAAAGATATATATATGAGGCTATATTCTCCAAAAATCGCAATTTAAATAAAGTGTATATTCATATTTCAGGAAAATTATATCATAATATCTAAATCCGACTATTTTTTGCCAGTGATGTAAAACTATCGATCGTACTATCGATACTTTACATAGTTTTTGAACTATCGATATTAAATGGCCCCTTCCCCATTTAAGCCCCCTCCGAAAATTTTAATACTGATAAAACTTACCTGATATTATTGAACACCTAATTTTCATTAAACATGACGAATTTGATCAAAATCATTAAAGCCGTTTTTGAGATAATCGAAAAAAAGGTAAGAATTGGAAAAACAGTTGTGAAATAAAGTGCCCCCTTCGTTTGACCAGCTTTGATGAAATGTTGGCTGTCACATCTTTGGCATATACATACGTCAAATATACATACCGGTCGATCAATTTTGATGAAATTTTTACAGTCAAATCTCGGGCATATTAATACATTAAATATTTAGTTTAATCAAAATCGTTAGAGCCGTTTTTGAGAAAGTAAAAAAAACGTAATAATTTATTAAATAAAGTACCCCCCACCCTTTGACCAATTTTGAAATTTTTGCTGTCACATCGCGGGCATGTACATACACTAAATACCCAATTTCAGGTTCGCACGGTTAATAGTTTCTGAGCTAGTCTGTTCACACACACACACAGACCATTTTGCGGGATTTGGTTATTTGGACTCAGGGGACCCCAAAACGTGTATTTCCGTTGAAAACCGGAAGTCGAAATTTTTCACGATCGCAATATTTCATATTTATATTTCATATATAGGTAAGTGAATGTAATACACTTACTATATATTTCATATATAGGTAAGTGAAAGTAAAAATCAATATTTAAATAAAAATTCGTTCCTTGGCTTAGTAATTATGTTAGCTAAATTGTCTATAGAGCTTCAAACAGGATATGAACCTGGTAGCTTTATTTAGCTTACCTTTCTTTTATACTTTAGTGTAATGATGCAGGGGGTTTTTTGATTACCTAGGAGTGGTTTAATACCATATAGTATAATATAAGAGTACTTATGTACTATAATATAAGTTTAATAAGAGTACTTATGTACATGATCTATTCTATCAAAATAGTCCTTTAATTTCAGGCATTTTATTTTATAAATAATATCAGATAAATCTGAACTATAAGGTTTAGCATTACTGATGCCAGATCTCATAATGTCAGATAAATTACGCACTAAAACTTATTACAGTTCATCCACTATGGGAACCTGGTTTTTCGGAAATTTTAGAAACGATGGGGCTAATCCTTGACCCCTAGATGAGCCAATGTGGCCTAGGCAAAATATATTGTGATGGCTTGGATAAGAGTATAAAAAAGACTTCTCACCATGGTAAGAGCTCCTACCCTCTTCAAAAAGTCCATTCTCACATCTAATAAGGTACCACAAGATCCTGATTAGGACAAGGCGTATTTTCCAAAAAATCGTGTTTCATGCTCGATGACGAGGAAGTCCCTCTTCTGGCTGCTTGCAGCTTACTAAAGCACGGGAGTGGGGACAGATAATATCAGTGGGCTGTTTACGTGCGTACATAAAAAATTTTACTGTGTACAATTCAAATCAATATTACACTAAATTAATTTCCTATTCTAATTTAACAAAAATTAAATTATTTAGAACAAATTAGATAAATCTAAAATATATCATCCTATGTGGCTCGAACAATATAGATATACTCTATTTCTATATATGCCTATAGATCTGTATACTCCAGCCCACCGATCGTCAGCTTTCGAAAGTTCTATCATTATCCGGTCCTCATCCCTATGGAACTCAATTCCCTCTTTTATCCGTCATTCCAACACTGTCCCTACCTTTAAATCCCGCCTGTACAATCACCTCCTATCCAACCATTTCCCGTCTCTACAAATTCTCAATTTTAATTTTAAATTGGTATAGGCGGGCGCAAGCGACGGTGCTGCTCCTTTGCAAGTCCATGCATGCGGCGTACGCCTTTAATGACTGACCATTGTTTATAATTAAAGCCGTTCTGTTCATTCTACATAGAGAATTATAAAATCAGACTACTTGTAGTATCATGCTTGCATTGCCGAATAATCGTAAGTAAAAATTTTTATTTAATAATAAAAAAATGAGTGTTTTTCATAGAGCAAATAAAAACAAAAATAAAAAATGAATGTGGAAAAATGTGTGACTTTGAGAAATGGCTATCAACAAAACACACCAATTTCTAATCTAAGTTGGTAAGTGAAAGTTGTATGTTGCGTGTACACACCAGATTTTTTTTTAGTGTAAATTTAATCATTTCTTTTGTCATGATAACATGAATGTTATTATAACTTTTAAATATTTTTATTTTTAAATGTTATTATTATTTTAAATATTATTATTTCGTACGTAATAATATATTTTATTAACAAGGGGAAAAAAGTTGTCTGATGCAGTTTGAAAAACCTACAAATAGTAAGAAACTATTTTATTTTGTCTGTAAAGAAGCTATTATACAAATTGTATTATATCTTGTTGTATTATACCAATTTTTTTCCCCATTTATTTTTTGATTTTCCGGAAGTTTTTAATTATATTTTTAATCCATGTTTAATGAAATAACAACTTCCAATATTGTTTTATTTTTTTATATATTTTTCATTTTCAACGTTTCGGGGCACCCGCCCCATCTTCAGGAAAAAACAACTAGAACATTTATCTATATATAAATCACAGTAATTTAAATAAATTTTTTTCACATTAATATATCACAACGTTAAATTATTTTTAATAGTTTTTATAATTTAATTATAAATTACCTTAAAATTTCTTTTCATGCTTAATTGCATGTTGTCTATTTTATCCTATATGTACATATATTATCCAACACTATAATATAATATTTACATATATTCATCATTTATTTAATAATTTAAAATTAACATTGTGCATTGGTCATCTCCTTGTCACAGACTGATTATTTTTTCAATGGGGATCAATTTATTTACCTTTGATTTGGTTCTAATCTTCTCCTCATATCTAATATTTTTAACAGTTCAAATTTAATTTACTTATAATGTCTATATAATGTGTACCTAGATTCTTGGTGTCTGTTTTGAAATTTATTGTTTTATCTATATTTTTTGTTATCTGTATTGCTTCTATTATTTTTCTATTTTTAGCTATTTTTTCTTTTTCTATTATTTTTGCTTTGTCAAAATTAAATGTGTGGTTATTTTTTATACTGTGTAGGGCCAATGCTGTCTTGTTTATATTTTTGCTATTTTTACAATCATTTTTGTGTTGTAATACTCTTGTTTTTAATTTTTTTGAAGTCTCACCAATGTATATTTTATTGCAATCATTACATTCAATTCTGTATATGACATTTTTTATATCTATTTCTTTTATTTTATCTTTCATATTTGTTAAATATTGATTCATTTACTTTGAGAAATGGCTATCAACAAAACACACCAATTTCTAATCTAAGTTAGTAAGTGAAAGTTGTATGTTGCGTGCACACACCAGATTTTTTTTTAGTGTAAATTTAATCATTTCTTTTGTCATGATAACATGAATGTTATTATAACTTTTAAATATTTTTATTTTTAAATGTTATTATTATTTTAAATATTATTATTTCGTACGTAATAATATATTTTATTAACAAGGGGAAAAAAGTTGTCTGATGCAGTTTGAAAAACCTACAAATAGTAAGAAACTATTTTATTTTGTCTGTAAAGAAGCTATTATACAAATTGTATTATATCTTGTTGTATTATACCAATTTTTTTCCTTTTTTTTTATTATTGAATAAAAATAAATATATAAAACCAAAATAAATCTGTTTGTCATATATTGGAATTTTTGTTTGCTTTTTTTCTAGCTGATCAAAACATAGTTTTTGCCATTATTCGTTTTATTTTAAAACTTCACACTTATTAAATTGATACTACAAATTGAAAATGTATAAGACTACTAATCCTTAGATAGGCGGACGCAAGCGACGGTGCTGCTTCTTTACAGGAACTAGAGAAACGGGGATAGAAGCCGGGCCATTACCTGGAATTCATCGGGTTTTTTGGCGTTTTTAATTTATTTGTCCAAAATTAAAACCCAATTGAGCAAAAAATCATTTGAAAAATGTCTAATAGGTATTGCTCGGTCCCTCAGTGTTCAATTAGAAAATCAAAAGACGTGTCATTCCATTTATTCCCAAAAAATAAAAAGCCTCTTAAAGAGTGGATTGTAAAATTCAGAAATGATAAGCCTGTTTCGAAACATATGACGATATGTAGTCTTCATTTTAAAGAAAGTGACTATATTTACTCAGGTAAATATTAGTATTTGACATTTTTTTTTTTTTTGTTTCATTTTAATTTAATTCATTTTTTATACTACTCTAAGGCGCTGAAGCTTATTATATGTATCTGTATAATTTGTTCCTAAGGGACTAGTTCCCGGGAAAATTAAATAAACAGTTTATTATTATTATATATGAAATCTATAGTTAGGGAAAGTATAGCGATCATGAAAAATTTCGACTTCCAATAGGGATATTCAGGTAGATATTTTCTTTATTTTGTTTTTCTTATTTTTAAATACACAATAATTAATAATTTACTTTAGTTAAATGTTCATAATCGATTTTTTTATTTATTTCGTTTCATTTTTAAAAACAAACTGTGATTGTTCATTTCTGATTTATTTTGTTGTTATAAGTTCCTTTTTATTTAATAAATATTTTTTTTTATGAAACAGTTTCGTTGTTTGTTATTTAGCACCCTGGCTTGCACATTTCTTTGGCGTAAACATAATTAAATTGAGACAGAGTAAAGGTTTGACTGAACCTCTCGAATCGATTTACATATATACTATTTATTACTTTATATCTGTAGGTATAAAGTAAAGTAGGGGGGCAAATGGCAGGGGCAAAGGGGGGCTGAGGCGGAAGACGAGTGCGGGAGTCTTCCTACCCTCACGTGGGAACATCAGGCTACAGTGCCCCACTCACTGTCTGTTGTTCCCCGCTTGCCCGATCCCCTGCAACGCCTACTGTCACCTCCTTGTGGTGCCCCCTGGGGAGTTGTTTACAACTCGCGAACGACAGAGGCGCTGGCACGGGAGCAGTCCTCCTTAGGCCATGGTGGTAAGCCCCGCCATCATGCCCTAAGTAGGAGCATCCGTAGGACAGTTTGGTGGAAAACCGCTTGTCCGGCCCGCTATCCATTCGGGATTTAAGGCGGTGATGCCAAATGGTACCACGGGGATGACGCTCTCCCGGGCGTCATCGTTGGGTGGTGCCAGGACCCCTAGGGGTGCCTGGTACGGACGTGGTGGTCGTGGTTACTGAGACCACCAAGCGCCGACCTGTACAGGTCTTGAGTGTTTGTTGGGGTCAGGCTGGTTAGCAGGTTCTGTCCCCTTCCTCTCTCTCTTTGCCTTCATGGTATGTAGGCGGCCGGTTCAGGTCACTGGCCAGGTACGGCCGTCGAGGAAGCCGTGATTGAGCAGCATTCCTCTGTAGGTATAAAGTAACAATATCGCGAATTAGGATTAACCCAGTTAAAATTATTTTTAAATAATTTATTTTTTGAAGAGAAAAGATTTGGCTCCGCCGGGAGTCGAACCCGGGTCTCCTGCGTTACATGCGAGGATGCTAACCGCTACACCACGGAGCTCGGCTCAAGGCAGAGCAAATCCTTCCTCTTCACTGATACCAATAAAATATCATAAATTGGACAAAAATTGTCCACCTCCCGCTACTACTCACAAAACTTGTGAGATAGGGGGAGTAGGTATCAGTGAAGAGGAAGGATTTGCTCTGCCTTGAGCCGAGCTCCGTGGTGTAGCGGTTTGCATCCTCGCATGTAACGCAGGAGACCCGGGTTCGACTCCCGGCGGAGCCAAATCTTTTCTCTTCAAAAAATAAATTATTTAAAAATAATTTAAAATTGGTGGTGAGCCACAATTTAAGATTGGATCAGTTAAAATTATAATATCTTTTGGCTTAAATCAGTATATTCATGTAAAATAACAAAATACAGTCCACTCATTTAAATCATCATTTACTTAGTTGCCAGCTCATAAACTTCCCTTGTGTTCTACGCACTTTGTTTAACAGACAAACAGTGGTTCGCAAAAACACCCTGAATCACCCTTAATATAATAATAACATAAATTAGGGTAGCAAGATTAAAATCTCTTCGAAAGGAAATCTGTAAGAAAGTAGGTATATTACTTTAACCGAAACATAACTTGAAGTTAAAAACAAACGTAAATCTAAGCAGTATGAAAGTTGATCCAAACACGTCAGCTCACTTCGTTCCACACACAAGTACTTCTTCAGTGAAGGTACCAACAGACGGAGTATATAATTAGAGCTTGAAGAAGTCTTCAAGAAGCTTGAGTAAACAGTCGGCGATGTTTGAGTAAGTAGTTTCTCATTAACTTGTTGTTTGAAGCTGGGGCGCGGTAAGTTTGGCAAACATGTTTGTATACGCGATAGTTAAAACTTTATCTATTTTATTAAGTCTTGCCTTAAGCCGATGCTCCTATTTTCCTGCAATGCCCTACACTTAGTTAAATTCTTTAAAGGATTTGCTCTGCCTTGAGCCGAGCTCTGTGGTGTAGCGGTTAGCATCCTCGCATGTAACGCAGGAGACCCGGGTTCGACTCCCGGCGGAGCCAAATCTTTTCTCTTTAAAAAATAAATTATTTAAAAATAATTTAAAAATGGTGGTCAGCCACAAATTAAGATTAGATTAATTAAATTCTTTTAAATTGTTAATCTGAACCTTTGTAATTCATATAATCTTAAATATGTACCACCAGTTTTTGTCCAGAAAATATGTAAGTCTGATAAGTAATTTAACGCTTGAAAGAATTATGAACTAATATAAGTATTTTTAGAGGTATCTTCCGCATCCTCAAATCCTAGTTTGATTTCATAGGTATCCGAAATTATCGATGTACCTCATATTATTATTATCATCGTTATTATTGTATAACTTCCTCCTTTATAAATAATTTATTTTTTGAGGAAAAAAGATCTGGCTCCGTCGGGAGTCGAACACGGGTCTTCCGCGTGACATGCGCGGTATGCTAACCATTGCACCACAGAGCTCGCTTCCAAACGAAGCCAATCCTTCCTCTTCACTGATACCTCTCCCTCAATCTCGCTAATAATTTAAAACACGGTGGATACCCACAAAAATAGATTAAATTAATATAAAATAATTTAAAAATTGACGATCGTCAAGAGATGCCCAAAATTGTCCACCTCCCTCAATCTCGCAAGTTTTGCGAGTATTTATGTTAAATTTTGCAAGCCGTTGGGGAAGGGTAATCGCTAACGGTGGTAACTATTTTGTAGATTAAATAAATAAATTTTAAGCTGTTCATCAATTTTAATTTTTGTTCAAATTTCTCTACGAACTTTCCGGACAACCCAATAGATGTTCTTCAGACACCGCTTTGGTGCTGTTTACGCCAATGCTGATGGTAATATGTATATAGAAGGGGGTTGGACCGCAGGATTCGCTGCTTGATAATTCTGCTAATCGCTAATCCCAGTCCGCTATCCGCCTTAGGCAATATAACTCGGTAACACGATTAATAGCTCGGAACACAGATAATGACTTGAGCTGTCGAAGAGAAGGCTTCGTAGTAATTGCTAGGCCTGGCCGCCGCAGCGCTGCCTTCGCCTTATATATATATCTTGAGATGGGATTGTTCGAAACAAGTTGAGGATTGTTCCCTCTCGATATATAGGTTGCTATGGCGTGCTTAATTCCAATCCCGGTCCGGGTATCAACTTGATCTAATTTGTCGCCAGCCGATTCCAAATGTTCCCGTCCCAGCTTCCTCTCATTCTGTTAGCCGGGCTACGATTGGTTCGCGGTTTAGGCCTATGGCAGATCCGGATTTAAATAACTTACTTTCGGAATGGGATGGTTTCAAGCTCCACGTCTTCTTTGTTCGATAAAAAGACAGTATTGTATTAGTATATCGGTAACTCGGTTTTGACTCTCTCACATCTCTGTCAATTTTGATTTTTTTACTTTTACTTACCTACATATCAAATATATAGTAAGGGAAAGTATTGTGATCGTGAAAAATTTCGACTTCCGGTTTTCAACGGAAATACGCGTTTTGAGGTCCCCTGAGTCCAAATAATCAAGTCCCGCGAAATGGTCTGTGTCTGTGTGTGAACAGACTAGCTCAAAAACTATAAATCATACGAACCTGAAATTGGGTGTTTGGTTTATGTATATGCCCGCGACGTGACAGCAAAAAATGTCATCAAAATAGGTCAAACGTAGGTGGTACTTTATTTAAAGAATTTTGTCTAATCTTTAGGGTTTTTTCGATTTTCTCATAAACGGCTCAAACGATATTGATTAAACTCGGAATATAATGTATTTATATGCCCGCGATGCGACAGCCGAAATCTTATCATAATTGGTCAAACGGAGGGGGCGCTTTACTTAATAAATGTCTCATTTTCACGATTTTTTTTTTATTTACTCAATAACGGCTATAACGATATTGATCAAACTGGGTATTTGATGTATTTATATGCCCGCGATGTGACAGCAAAAATTTCATTTACCGTATTATGAAAATAAAACTTTTATTTAACCATAAAAGAATTATTTTACTTCAGAGATTAAAATAAGTGATGCTCAAATGTTTTAAAGCATTGAAGGTGTGAAAAAATATGGTATAAGATTATCTTTAATTAATTATATTTTAATTTAGAAACTTTAATTCCATAATAAATTTCTGAATGCAATATAAAGTAATTTTAGAGGAACAATAATCGTTCTCGATTTCCAGAAAGGCATAAGAGACTTACAACTTTACAACGACGCACACTGGGGTATTTGACCCGAAAAGCTGGCCAAAACTATTTCCTTCCATTTTATTAATTCAAAAGTCCTCAAAATGGCTTTTATATAGAATAGACATTCTATGTAGAAACTATTAAAAATGCATATTAAATTTAATTATTCATTATTCACTTTCCTCGTCACTTAATGAACTTTCGGAATCACCACTATCGGTTAAGTTAGTTGGGGGAGACAACGTTTCTAAAGTTTCCTTACAAAACCTGATACATTTTTTCTTGAACTTCTCATACCTGTGATAACTGGATCTGATGTCAATATTAATCTATTAATTACATCCAGAATTTTCTGTCATATTTCCTCTATAAACCCGGAAATGGTTATTTCGGGTTTCTGCTGCTTCCTCAGATAAAAGACCAATATGAAGCAGAGGGCTTTTTATCACTTCAAAGCCATCCCTTAAAATTTTGTGAACACATGGTGTAATAGCATACCATTGATAAAGTTTCTCCGTATACGTTGTAAATTTTAAAGTAACAAATGATTTTTCAGAGCGTCCACCAGATCTTGAGCTTTTGATTGATATCGTCCCACTTACCCATTTCTTGTTGCTGTTTCAAAAACATTTTATCTCACTTGGAAATCATGTCTCAAAATGGACAATTTTGTTTTAGCCCTTTCACATGCTCTAGGTTATTACAATATTTCCCAATGAGAAAAGAAACCAAAAATCCCTTCTTTTTTTTAAAAGCTAATGTTTTGACTTTAAAAATATTTCAAATAATTCCATTCAGGTTACAGTTATTCTTCCGGAAGATCCTAAAATACAAATAAATGAAAATATAACAAAATTGAATTTTTTTATTATTTAATGAAATTGACATTTTAGTAATAAAAAATTATAAGTCTCCCAATCGCAGCTATTCGCAGAAATTTTTTCAAGAAACATAATCTACGATAATTATACATTATCATAAAAAATATTTCGTTGCCCAGAAATGCCCAGAAGTATAACTTTTTAACCTTCAAATTTAATTTTTAGCTCTAAAATATACCTACATAAAAAAAAAAGATATTGATATTAGTATTGAATACAAAAAAATAATAACTATCTGGATAACAAGTACAAACCTGGCCTCGAACTATCCATTATATGATAATGCCGATACTTCAGTAAGAACAAAGAAAATTAATATATTTTGTAGACCAATATTTATGAGCACAGACGAGTTAAAGGATTAAGTCAGATTTGAATTAGGATATCCGCCGAATTAAAGGCCTGAAAGAGATAAGAATCATCTTACATGATCCAACAGGTCCTCTACTTGAACTTTGAGTCATTATTTACCAGAAATTTAAAATTTCAAAAAATGGGTTTTGGCCAGCTTTTAGGGCCAAATACCCCTGTGTGCGACGCGTAAATACAGCTTCTATCGGTTCACCTTCATGATCTATTTACAAAAAAGCAACTCGCAGTAAAAAAACAAACAACCAGTAAAAAAAAAACTCGGCTGTTGTCGAAATTAGCTCCCTAAAAAAAAGAAATAAGAAATAATAAATCGAAAATTACTGAGAACTTCCAAGTTTTGCAATAGAGATACACCATAATTTAAGCAGATATACCTACAAATATGAGCATTTTAAATGTGGAAAAATGTGTGAAGCTGAGGAATGGCGTTTACATATTATCGAAACACGATTTCTAATCTGAGTAAGTTGGTAAGTAAAAGTTGTGTGTTGCGCGTATCGAACCAGATTTTTTTTTATTGTGACTGATTTTTATTGTGATTATATTGTTAAGGGAAACACAAAACATATGATTTAAAAGAGTACACATCTTTTTGTTGGAATAGTTGAAGCAAACTGTTCTAGTGCATGTTCGTGACTGTTCGAAAATAATCTACGCTTCTGTACTGTTCTAATTCTAGTTCTGATATAAGGAGAGATGGACTAGAGAGTTAGTCTTGCTATGAAGTTAATTTTGTGTTACTGTGTCGTTACAAGTTGATACTTTTTGTAACGTCCTTAATAATTACAGTGTAATTGTATTTCGGTCATTAGTTTCGTTTAATAAAAAATATTTAAACCCATATAAATGTTTGTTACAATATTTAAATTTTTTTTATAAAAAATAAAAGATGACAATTTTTCAAAATAAAAATGTTAAAATCAATTAACATTAAATTTTTTTTCTGGTTTCGGATTCTTCTTGAAGACTTGACTGTTTCTGTAGTGGGACTTTTTTAGAATTACGGACGATATTATTATCCTATATGATAATTGGCCTTATATTATTATTTAACATAAGCTTTATATCTTACTATCTATCTACTCACACGAACAAAATTATAATAATTAAATATAACTATATTACTCATTATCCGCATTTCTTCTTTCGGGTTTGACCATGTAACAGGTTTCTTCACTAGCTTTGCACCAAGCTTTAACCCAACAAAAATTCCAAAAAAAAAAGGAAAACTCCGGACAGCCCTCAAAAAGAACGGATACTCAGACGAAACCATAACATCCGAATTCATTAAACAAGAATCCAAAACCGACAACCATCACCCGTGGTAGTTGACAATCCTATAATAAGGATTGTCAACTACCACCATAGATCCATCAGGGAAGCTATAGAAATTATAAAACAACCAAATAATATAAACAAAGAAGACAGATTATTTATTTATTTACACACCTACCTGGCCTAATGGCCATACGGGTTTCGGCAACAGTGGCACTAAGCTAAAACACTTAGCGTCGCTGATGCCATGGTTCTCTCCTGCTTCTTTCTCTTCACTCCTTCTTCCTCTATCATCCCATCACCACCTGCCCAGGGCGGACTTCATCTTCCGGTGGCCTTCCCGGTGGATGCCCTCCTCTTCTTCCTCGGGCTCCTATGTTAAAGTAGGCAGGTCCCACGATTGTTTTCCATTCATTAATGAAACGTTTAAACTGAGGAAAATTTTCCCCAGTAAACAATTGAGGAAATTCTTCTTCAGTGAGGCTTTAGATCCCTAAGGATCGCATCAGTTTGGCTCTTATCGCCTCAAACGCGGTGCAGGATGTGATCACGTGTTCTACAGTTTCGGGAACACCACATGCTACGCATAGAGGCTCGACATCCACGCCAAGACTGTGGAATTTCGCTCGAAATCCTCCATGACCAGTAAGGAATTGGGAAACCCAATAGTCCGGGAGGACCCACCTAGCGGATAGCCGCGATTTTACAGAGGGAAAATATTTTTTCAGAGTACTCCCATTTTGGGTTGTTATCCACCGCAAGCTCCACTTCACAATTGTGTCCTCCCGGATTATCTTTTTCCACATTTTCGGCTCAATCCCAATTCTCATTCGAACTTCCTCTGGAAGTACCGTTGATACCTCTCTCTTGTATTTATATTTTATGACTGTTTCTTGCAGGAGGAGGTCGAGAGGTACCGCTCCTGCAAGTACTTGCATCGCTTCATGAGATGTTGTCTTGTAGGCTCTAGTGACCCGCAGCAGAGCCATTCTCTGGGTTGAAGCCGGCCTTTTCCTTTGTCGCAGTGTGAGGTTGTGGCTCCAGAAGGGGGATGCGTAACTCAGGATACTTTCCACTATTAGATATTCATAGTGGTTGGGTATCTGAGCCCACAGAATGCACCTCCCACACGACTCAGACCAACTAAGAAGACGGATACAGACTTAGCAAAAACTGGTACCCTGCACTAAACAACATCAGACAACAAGAGAGCTGATGACATCCCCCCTCCCCTACCCCCTCCACCTGACCACGCCCTCTCGGGCGCTAGCCAATGGGAACACAGACGTCGCCCCCGACGGAAGATTATAAGCTACTGATCCCCTCCTCCACTCTCATTCTTGTATTGGCCCACAGCAAGAGGGTGAAAGCTTGGTAGTGAAGAAACCTGTTACATGGTCAAACCCGGATGAAGAAATGCGGATAGTGGATTCAGACCATGGAAGCCTGAAACAACATATATTACTCATGTTTAGTCTCAAAGTTTAAATTCAAATATTGAAATCTCCCGCCTATCCAATGCTTTCCCGCCTACCATATCATGTATAGGGTAACCTTCAGGCCCGTGGCTGTGAAAATGTCGCAGGCTGTGCATTAGTCCCGCTTTTTTTTCTCCCACCTCGAACCTCGAGGCTCCACTCTTCGCCAGCCAGCCGTTGCCAACACGTTTCTGCTCTGACTGCCAATGAAGACGCACCTTTCGGCCAAACCATTCGAGCCACAAGTCCTCATTGATGGCAGTACTTAGTGTTCGAGAGTAAGACCATATCACCAACCACAGTGAGTAAAGACGTTATTGTTTCAGAACGCCGAATACAACTTATTACTTACCTGGAGCACGGGCGTCACCGCCGGGAGGGACAGAGGGGACGCGTCCCCCCCAATATTTTTGCAGGAGGGGACTGTCCCCCCCAATATTTTAGCAGGGGAGGACCCAATGTAAAAAATTATATGAACATGCGATTTTACGAATTTAACCGAGTTTAACCAATCAAATTTAATGAAACATAAATATATAATATTAGTTAATTACAGCATAATCTATTGATTGATTATGTCTAATTTCTCCATCTGATTCTTTATTTTCATAAATTGGCGCCATGTCTTATTAAAAGCATAGCCAGGCGTATTGTATAATTGATGAATTATATATTTTTTATTGCAGCTTTATGAATTTTGTAATAAAGTTGTATCCCCGGATCGGTCTCCATTTCTTTTTTAAACCAAGCAGCTTGATCCTAATTTCCATCAATTCGATGACATTAGGTGGCAGCGATGAAATTAGTGGGATCAGGACAAGAACGAGAACTTGGATAAAATTCAGTTGAGAAATTCTGGCCAATATCCTTCAACATCAAGCCTTAACAACTCCCTATTTTATAACTGAGACATACATTGACAAGTTTTAAGGGACTATAAATAGCATTGAAATACATCGTTGGAGGATGAATTAAATGTCCCAACAGTTGTTTTCAGGTGTTATTACTTCAACTTTTAGCCCTTGGAATTTCTCCCTACCCTATTAAGGAAAATATTGAGCCCCCCCCCAATAATTTGGTGCTGATGACGCCCATGACGTGGAGACTGAGTTCGCCAAGACCTTGCTTATTAACACAGTCATTAATAAGTCCTGTCATTAATGACCAGTTCGCCGATATTAAGAAAAGCTCTATCCATGGTTTTAGATCAAAACAATTTTTCTTTAGTATAATTCTACTATTCATTGCGTTCTTTCTTCAATTTTACTTAAAATACTTTTTAAGGTCTGTAATTTATCATTTCACAGAGATCTTTCTTAATTGTATATATGGTAATTCATTAATAGCAGCTTCATATAATTTTATAACCTTAATCTTTGTATGATAGAATTAAATCGTTCTTTTTTTTTCACTTTTGTTTGATTAAACTTCTTAATTATTTCATTGTTCATAATAATATTAAAGGTGTTTTCTTTTATTGCTATTGTTCTTTATTCAGATCAAATTCATGTTTATTTTAATAAATATTTTTTCTTTGAGCGTTTATCAGGTGTTGAAATTTTATTCCTTTTTCATTACTTATTTACAACCTCTATACATTAATACAATATCCTACAACAGAATTATCAATATATCATATAATAAAACATATATGGCCCTTATTCAATATTATTATAAACATAGCTGTCAATCTATAAAATATATATAGCTCTCATACAATAATAACAAATAATTCGTATGTTTCCCAGTTATTCATTATAATTGTTTTGTTTTACAATTAACACTCTCCCTTCATAATCTTTTAATAAAAACGAAAACTTTTCATTCTAAGAAAAAAAAAAAAAAAAGGACATACGTATCGAATTGAGTAACCTCCTCTTTCGAAGTCGGTTAAAAAAGTAAAGGAGATGAACTGGATTTGAAAAAAATTGTTTTTTATTCTTTAATAGGTTTTTGTTGTTGTTTGTTTAACATCACTTTTTGCTACTAAGGCTAATCGGACGATGCTACAGTGGGAGTCCTAAATTTTAACTATCCAGGTATGATCGGGATAGGGATCTTTCACGAGTACCTGACATCGTACAGGCTCGGGTCCTCAATTTTACGTCCTATCCTAGGGCCACCGCGGGACGCAAACCGGCGACCCTTAAGTATTGTTGGTTTCTATGCTCACCACTATACCACAGGTGACCTCTGAAAATTATTTTAAAATAATAAATAAAAATTGTTTAACCCACTTAAAGTGTTAAGAAGTGTTACAATATTATTATACTATACCAAAAAATCTACTAAAATAAATACAGAACAGTCACTTTAGTTACTGAAAATTAACTGCTAATATTAATTAAACGAGCCTTTACAGGTTGTTTTGTAAAACGCCGGTACTCAGAACAATCCCCTCGCCTCTCCACCTGATCTAAAACCCATCAATTCATTAAGCCTTAATTCATTCCCCTTAATCGCTCCAATTATAAAATATTCGAGTATCGATTCCCGAAAAAAAAAGGAAATACCCAAATAAAAAAAAATTGAAAAAAAGAGCCATTTTTTGAGATTTATTGTAATGAAAACTTGGAGGACAACTTTTGGAGAAGTTGTAGCTAATGTCCCTCCCCCCCCTCGATTATTTGAGCGGGTGGAAAAGTTTTTTGTCCCCATCCCTAAATCATTTCCACATTCAATTTATCCTTTCCCATCTCTTTTTATAATTATCAGCTTTTTCATTATTACCTTTCTCTTTTTTTTTTTTTTATTCCATTCCAGGCAATTATTTGTCCCCCCCCCCTTGTTTATTCTCAACTCGGAATGAAATTCAGTTAAGGTTTTTCATATTTCTATTATGGGATGTTAATTTTACCGTTATCTCTTACAAAGGCTTGGGAAAGGGACCTTATTTATTTTTATTAAAAAATACAGTAGATCCTCGATGAAACGTGTTCATGAAATTTTTCACTTATTAATCGGTTGATAAGAATGTTCACAGGGGGGTAGTGGTTATCATAGTAACCTTGCAATATCTAAGGTTACTAGTTCCCGTCCTAAGGTCGTCATCCAGCTTCTTTTAAGCCGCCTTCGAACGGGCAAGTCAACCGTGGCCATGTCGTGAATTAATCTGTTTTTATGTCCGGAAATTAGTATGAGTAAAGCGTTAGTATTTGTCGTTGGATAGTCGGTTGTTGTAAGTCTGTATGTAGAGTTAGGTTACTTACGTACATGGGACGTCCGTAATTAGTCTTAAAATTTTGGATTGAAACGTTTGTAATTTTTGTAAGTGTGCCTTTTTAGCTGAGCCGAAACTCTGTGAGGCGTATGTCTAAATCGGTTTAAGTGAGTAGGTGTGTGTATTCAGTTTTTGTATAATATTCGATTTAGAAGATTTGGAAAAAAGAGAGTAAAGAATTTTTAAGCGTATGCTTGAACATGAGGTCTTTTTTTTTTTTTTCCATTTTGACATGTGGGCCCCAAGTCATCCTTCTGTCGAACAGAAGTCCGAGGTAACGTACAGTTTCTGTCTGTGGAATTTGGTTGTCGCCGATATAAACATAAATTTAGTGTCAGCAAATTCACTAATTGTTATTATTGTATTAACAGGTGTGAATACAGACTAAAAGTTGAAAATAAATAAATTAAAAAAAAAAAATAATTTAGGTGCATAAACAGGGCGGAGAAATATTAAATAGTTAGGGGGCCTGGTAATCCTAGTATTGAAGAACATAAACGCGTGATACATATAACAGGACTATTATACGGTACTTAGTAATCTCCCCTGGTGGTAACAAAGCCAAGCAATGTTTGGTTTAAAAAATGTAAGCGTGTAAACAGGCTTTAAAATTTGGAGCTATGTGAAAGGGAGCGAATTACTCGCTTGATCCCGTCTCTCATCGATTTTCTCCCTTAAACGCCCCGGTTAACTTCTTAAAAAGAATATTTATGTTTAATGGAGTGTTATTGAATTAAATTATTTTATTATTGAGTATTAATTGCCGATGGCGAGGGAAGCCATGAGCCATTAGCGTGGGTCAATAGAGTCGAGGGCGGGTCAAGTGCTCTCGTGTCCACGACTTTTTCCACCTCAGAAAGGAACCGCTCGAGTCCTCGAACCTTTAGAATTCATAATAAAATGAAAGAAGCTTTTTTTCTTCATAGTGTATCATGCCCTAAAAGGATCTCGAATCGTGCAGTTATTTTCCTATTCTTACTTATGGTCTCTTTGAAGCTGAAAAACTTTTCACAATAATATGTCAGAGGTGGCTTTTGGATATATATTTTCCTACTTTTTGTGGACCAACTCAAAGGAGTTGCTAAACGATTGCTAACATCGGGGATAACGAACGCCGAAAAATCTGGTGCAATATGCACAACACACAACTTCCACTTGCCGAATTACATTAGAAATTAACGTGTTTGGATAAATATGTAAGCGCCATTCCTCAAATTCACACACTCCCCCCATTCATTTACTTATTTTTGTTCTATAAAGTAAACTAAATTTTTTTTATTTATTGTTAAATAAAAGTTTTTACTTTTGATAATTCGGCAATGCAAGCATAATACTCAATTGCGTCTGATTTTATAATTTTCTATCTGGTTGTTGAAAACTTCATTTTTTACCACGGAAACAAATAATTTCCATTTAATGTGTATGTTTCAAAACGCGATAACTCTTTTCCATTAACAGAACGCCTTTAATTATAAACAATGGTCTGTCATTAAAGGCGTAATGCGCATGCGCGGGCTCCTCGTGTTTTACGAGTTTTTGGAAAGTTTTTTTCTCCTGTGAATGTTTACTAGATTTTTTCTTATTTCATATTTAGCCATTTCATATTTTTAGGCGACACGAGAAACAGATAATTTCTCCATATAAACTAAAACAAAGGTACTTTATTTCTCCATATATATCTGAGTGTGTGTGTGCTGGTTTTCTAAGGTTACTAAACATGTACCACTAAAACCCACGAAGGCTTTTGAGTTAACTAGAGTGTAAGGAACTACTCAGCCTTTGTGATTTGGCAAGCAGGTGATTTGACTCTAACCACGCTCAACTGCCAGATTTCCTCCTTAATTATTCAGTTAAGCTTACCAACTTTATAAATCAGCATCAGCAGATTTTTGGGTTCACCCAAAAGTGGTGTAGGTTCACCTCAGTGTAGTGGTTAGCATGGCAACATACAATACTAAAGATCTCTGGTTCGCGTCCCGCGGTGCCCTTAAGATTTTTAATGGGAGTAAAAAATCCCTTGCTAAGCCGTCCCAAGGATAGTACGTGAAATGGAGGTCCCGAGACTGTACGATGTCAGGTACTCGTGAAAGATCCCTATCCTAATTATACCTGGAAAGGCAAAATTTAGGACTCCCGTTGTAGCATCTTCCGATTAGCCTTACTTTATAGTGGTATAAAGTGACGTTAAGCAAACAAACAAAGTCAGATTTGAACTCGAGACCCTGACAGCAACTCAGTGCCTTACCAATGAACTCCCCTATTACTAATAATTCTAACTTATTGTTTTACTTAAAAAGGTTTGATAGCTTTTTTTTTTTTTTTTTCTGTTTCTTCTTAAAGATCCTCTTTATAAGAATAATAAACCCGATTTTAAAAAATAACGGAGAAGTATTTTTCTTCTCCATCTCTGACTCCTGGAAAGCTCTAGTTCAGTTTAAAGTAGCAGAAGAGAATGAATAGGAGATAAGAGGCTGAATTGTTAGTCGAGCAAGTCCATTAGTTGAGTCCACACTCAATAGATAGCGCAGGAATAGATCCTCCCCCCCCATTTTCCGACTACTTAAATGTTCCTGTCTAAATATTCTTTCTCCCATCCAGGAATTGAGAACTTTTCCAGAGTTGACTTATATTTCTTAGTTCGGATATTAGTTCAAATACATATTTGAAGCTAGATTTTACTTTAAATATATTCATTCAATGGGCGAGTAAAATTGCGAAACTTAGTAGTGATCGAATTCCGAAAAGATTAATAAGCCTGGTGTCGAATGGGAAACGACCGAGGGGTAGGCCATGACGGAGGTGGGAGGATTGCGTGAAGGCGGATCGGTGTAATTTGAGTCTAGATGGCGGTCGGTGGATAGAGGTGTGCAGGGAGCGAGTTCTGGTGTCGGCATCGAACCTTCGGGTTCGTTAAGCCTTCATTATTATTATTATTATTATTATTAATATTTTTATCTTCTATTGTGCAATGTTTCGGACCCTTTGTCCTTCATCAAGCACCTTAAAATTTTTTGAATGAACTTTGTATAAAATGCTAAGTCTTTTTATCTACATCCAAATATCATATCATCCGCTTAATTTATCACCAGAATAATAAAAAACATAATAATAGTAATTTGTTTGGATGTTTAATCACCTGAAACAAAAAAACCTATTACCTACATTACTAAATGTCGTGGGATTTTTTTAAAGGAGTAAAAAATCCTTGGTTATGCCGTCCCTCGGATAGGACGTTAAATAGAGATCGTCCTCCCTAGCTTGTAAAATAAAGATCGTTTGTTAACTTAATAAGTGTTCTTCCTTTCTTATCATCCCTTATCTGATAAGTAACCTCTTTATATATTCCACCTATTAATATAATATAATATATGAATATATAGGTACATATCCTCTGTGTTTTTGGGCTGGGTTCGAAATAGCTGTATATTCAATTTTTATGATTGGAAATCCATAGTTCGGTCAATTTATAATAATTTATTAAATAATAAATAAATTCTGAATAACTTTCAGTATTCTTCGCACCATTTTGATTTTGTATATACAATCATATATAAAAAAAAAAAGTTAACTAAATGAATGCTCCCTTGTTATCATCTCTTATCTCTTAAGTAAACTCTTAATCTATCTCACCTACATATAATATATATGTATATATATATATATATATATATATATATATATATATATATATACATACTCTCTATAAATACAGTACCAGTCAAAAGTTTAGACTCACTTTAATTTAATTCAAATCTTCAAGTTTAATAAAATAATTCTAACTCAAGAGGTTGAATATGGTGGATATCATTCACCATCATGAATTCAAGAGGTAACATTTGAAACATTATAAGATCAAGTTTAGAATGAAATTATAAATAGGGGTAACCTGTTGTGTAGTGTTTAGCATAGTATCCTGCAATAATAAACGTCGCGAGTTATATTATTTATATATATGTAAGTGTGCTGGTTTTCTAAGGTTACTAAATATGTACAACTAAAACCCATGAAGGCTCTTGAGTTAACTAGAGTGTACGGAACTACTCAGCCTTGGTCGTAGCAAGCAGGTGATTTCACCGTAACCACGCTGCCAGGTTTCCTCCTTAATTATTCAGTTAAGCTTACCAACTTTACAGATCAGCATCAGCAGATTTTTGGGTTCACCTTTGCTGTAGTGGTTAGCATGGCAACATACATTTTTTCTGTACCTGGCGAGCAGCATTTGCCATGAGGTTTTTCGAGCTTCCTGCTGCCTGTCATTCAGTTGGTGAGGTACCCATTTTCCGACCTTCCATGCCTTTCAAACAAATGGAGACGGTGTCACATGTAATAATTGTCCAACAAACGCTTCCGAATCAGCGTTTTCAAAGATTTTTTTGTGTTTTTTTTTTGTTTCTTTTATCGAAATCCATCTTTAAATTTTTTGAACCAATTGAAACATTGAGATTTGCCTAGGGCATGCTCCCCGTAAGCTTCAACAAGCATCCTATGTGATAATGCTCCAATTTTTTTCAGAATATCCTTTATTTCAGAAAATAAATGCTGTCCGCAAATCTTGATTTGTTGGCACAAAAGTCGACATGTTCAACGCCACTAAAAACACGGTTATAGAATGAAACTGATGTTGGTATCAATTGGATCTCTTTATTACATGTAGGCAAAAGCAGATAACACCACTGACGGATTAGTTAGAAGATTATATTGACTGCTAACTCCTATCATTGGCGAATTCCGGTTTCATATTTACACACCTGGTAACTTAGGGCCAAAGTTTGTACTTAAGTCTTCATTATCTGCCCTAATTTCAAGAAGGACTTTAGATCCACGGACCTTTACCAACAACAATAAACATCATAATTAAAACCAGGAACGTAACAGATGTTTGCCAGTTTGAACAGTTTTTGCCTCTTTGAAGCTAAAAAACTTATTCCAGAAAATAAGCTTATCGCCTGATGAGGGATTTTAGTGCTTGATTTGCCCACTTCTTGAAGCCTTATTTTAGCGCTCCCACGCACGGCGCACCTTTACGATTGTTGGCGAAGTTCGCAGACGTAGAGGGGATGGTAGCTCAAAAGGTGGTGGAGGAAGTAAAGGAGTCGCATAAAGGGAAGATCTTTCGGGCTAATAAAAACAAAAAGAAACACAACAAAGGATTGTGGGGGGGGGGGGGAGGCAATCGCAACAACAGTTCCTACGGCTGCCCCCGCTCTACAATAGCGACTCCATTCTGAATATCTTTATCCCTTTTCTGAATATAAACAACAGCGTTTCCGAGTTATTCATTATAATTGTTTTGTTTTACAATTAACACTTTCCCTTTATTATCGTTTAATAAAAACAAAAACCTCTCATTGTAAAAAGTAAAGAAGATGAATTGGATTTAAAAAATGTTTTTTATTCTTTAACAGGTTGTTGTTGTTTGTTTAACGTCTATTGATGCCACTAAGGCTAATCGGACGATGCTACAGTGGGAGTCCTAAATTTTGCCTATCCAGGTATACTTAGGATAGGGATCTTTAACGTGCACCTGACATCGTACAGGCCCGGGACCTCTATTTTACGTCCTATCCGAGGGACGGCATAACCAAGGATTTTTTACTCCTTTAATAAATCCTAAGGCCACCACGGGACGCGAACCAGCGACCACAATCAAATTGTGACTGGTGATGAAAAGTGAATTTACTTCGAGAATCCTAAGCGTAAAAAATCCTGGGTAGCTCCTGGTGAACCATCGGCATCGCTTGGGGAGGAAGAAAATGCTCTGTGTCTGGTGTGATCAGATGGGTGTTACCTACTATGAGCTGCTGAAACCTGGGGAAACTGTTAATACGGAACGCTACCTACAACAGATGATAAATTTGAATAAAGATTTGCGCCAAAAAGTCCCAAATATCAAGAAAGGAGACACAAAGTGATCTTGCTCCATGACAATGCCCCATCACATTCGGCTACACGGACCAAGGAAACGATCCAAGTGTTTGGTTGGTAAATTCTTCCGCACGCGGCTTATTCACCAGATTTGGCACCATCCGATTACCACCTATTTGCATCGATGGGACACGCACTAGCTGAGCAGCATTCACTTCTTATGAAAATTAATCCAATCTTAAATTGTGGCTGACCACTAATTTTAAATTATTTTTAAATAATTTATTTTTTGAAGAGAAAAGATTTGGCTCCGCCGGGAGTCGAACCCGGGTCTCCTGCGTTACATGCGAGGATGCTAGCGGTTATATACAGGATTATAGGTTATGCTGTGGTGTAGCGGTTAGCATCCTCGCATGTAACGCAGGAGACCCGGGTTCGACTCCCGGCGGAGCCAAATCTTTTCTCTTCAAAAAATAAATTCTTATGAAAATGTACGAAATTGGTTAAGTGATTGGTTTGACTCAGAAGAGGAAGCATCATTTTGGCGGGAACCCACAAATTGCCTGAATGATGGGAAAAATGCATAGATAGCGAAGGACAGTACTTCGAATAAAAAAGTATGTATCATTTTTACACAATCAACTCTTATTTGCTATTTGAAAAATTCCGATTTCATATTTACACACCTGGTATTATTTAAAATATTTATATAAGCTCAATGATCTGGGCCATTTAATTTCTTCTTCTTCTTTTTGTCTACCTCTTCGTGCCATTTAGCGTTGAGGAGCCTCAATCCAACGCAGCCATGCTCTTTTCCCTCCTATCCGCTGTATATATTCCTCATAGGAAATTCTGGGACGGCCTCGTGGCCTCCTCCCTGTGGGTCGAGCTTCCATTGCTTTCTTTGGATTTCTCTCATCATCCACTACCTCCAGCTCCTCTCTTATCCGTTCAGTCCTGATACGGTCCCTCTCACATCTTACAGAGTAACATCTCTGTGCCCCACTATGCTGTTGCAGATAGGATAACAGATCTGGTTAGCTTTGGATATCCTACTTGCTATTTCTGGGTCAATCTTCCCCATTTTGCTAATGATTGTCCCCAAATAGGTAAATTCTTGTACAACTTCAAGCACTTCTCCATTTCAAATAAGCTGGACGGTATTATTCTCATTACTTTACGGAGGAGCTCTTCCTGCCATTCCTATCTGCAGTTTATTTTTCGTATCAGCTATCAGTACGATATCGTCGGCATACAGCATACTTTGGGCCATTACATTCCTCATATTCCATTTCCCAAAGACCGTCCAGGAAGTACGGCGTTTACAAATTATATGTATTTCATCCATAAATATGATGAACTGGAGGGGACTCAGGCTGTCTCCCTGCCTTACACCTCTTTCTAAGGGAAAAGGGTTGGACTCTCTTCCATTAATCTTCTCAACTCCTTTCGCTTCCTGGTAAGCTGATTGAATAGCTGCGATAAGATCTCCTAGAACCTTTTTTTTCCTCAAAGCATCCCATATTACTTTTCTAGGGACAACGTCAAACGCTGCTTTAAGATCCAGAAATGCCATATAGATGTTCTTGTCTCTGTCCCATGATTTCTCTGCAATGCTTCTTAATATGAAGATGTGGTCTTGAGTCTGCTTTCCAGTTCTCGACTATCAGCCTTCTTCAATCAATTTTTATGAGCCTTCAATTCCTTTCAAGGATTGAGGTGTATAGTTTGTAAGCCACCGAAAGTAAGCTTATAGGCCAGTAATTTTCGCAGTCAGTGGATCTGCCTTTCTTATGAATAGGGATAATAACACTGAACTCCCAATCCGAGGGGATTACCTTTGTGTCCCATATGTTTTGGATGAGTTGCTGGAGAAACTTTATTAGTTCTCCATGCTCCTTGACCATCTCCAATAAATACAAATCACAATAGAACTATCTCAGGAAAATTGTACGTCTAACCACTACAGCACAGCTAATCCCGTTTGAATAATTTTATTTACGTAGAATGTCACTATTTATAAAAAAAAATTAATCTGTATCCTTCGCTGTCCAAAGGCCCGAATTCGTATGCAATTGCATATTTTGTTTGCGTGCTTCTTTAAAATAGCGGACCAGATATGATTTCGAAATAGAGTACGCAGATCTAATTGGTCAAGTTTTATTTTGCATATTTGATGATAACTGCATATATTTGCATATTTTGATGATCTGATAAAGTAAACAATACATTTAGATATAAAAAAGTAAACTCCAACGTGGGAGTTACTATTCCTAATTCCATAATCGAGGTTCTTCTTCGAATTGATGATCACTGAGATTCCTGACTTTCCACCTAGGTACCATTTTAGTAAATAAAAATCTGGTGCGTGCTCGCAACACACAACTTTCACTTACCAACTTACTTAGATTAGAAATTAATGCGTTTTGTTAATTGCTACTTCTCAAATGAACAGAACGGCTTTAATTATGAACAATGGTCTGTCATTAAAGGCGTACTCCGCATGCGTGGGCTTAACGAGATTTATGAGTTGATTGAATATTTTTCTTTTTTTCTCCTCTTTATGTTTTCTTTATTTTTATCATCTCTCATATTTAGCCATTTCTTATTTTTAGGCGTAACGAGAGACAGTTAATTGCTCCATGTAAACAAAAACAAAGGTACTTTATAAGAAAGAAACAAACAAACAATAAAGGCCCCCCCCCCAAAAAAAAAGCTCCCTCAGAACATTTTAATAATAATAAAGCTTACCTGATATTAAAGAAAACCTAATTTTCATTATACATGACGAATTTGATAAAAATCGTTAAAGCCGTTTTTGAGATAATCGAAAAAAAGGTAAAAATTGGAAAAAAAGTCATGAAATAAAGTGCCCCCTCAGTTGGACCAATTTTGATGAAATGTTGTCTTTTACATATTTGGTATATACATACATCAAATACCCAGTTTCTACAAAATCGTTAAAGCCGTTTTTGAGTAAATAAAACATATGTACACGTGAAATTGGTACAAAATTTATTAAGTAAAGTCCCCCCTCCGGTTGATCAATTTTGATGAAATATTTACAGTCGTATCTCGGGCATATACATACATCATATACCCAGTTTGATCAAAATCGTTCGAGCCGTTTTTGAGAAAATCGAAGAAAACGTAAACAGTTATTAAATAAAGTACCCCCTCCGGTAAACCAATTTTGATGGAATTTTTACAGTCATATCTCGGGCATATAAATAGATCAAATACTCAGTTTAATCAAAATCGTTCGAGCCGTTTTTGAGAAAATCGAAGAAAACGTAAACAGTTATTAAATAAAGTACCCCCTCCCTTTGAGCAGTTTTGATGAAATTTTTGCTGTCACATCGTGGGCATATACCTACACTAAATACCCAATTTCAGGTTCCCACGGTTTATAGTTTTTGAGCTAGTCTGTTCACACACACACACACACACACACACACACACACACACACACACACACACACACACACACACAGACCATTTCGCGGGACTTGGTTATTTCGACTCAGGGGGTCCCAAAACGTGTATTTCCGTTGAAAACCGGAAGTCGAAATTTTTCACGATCGCAATACTTCCACTTACTATATATTTCATATATAGGTAAGTGAAAGTAAAAATATAAATCGCATCCCAGGCCATGTGTCTTTTTTGCTGTACCATAAACTTGTGAGCCGTACGTCCATATGGGTTTCAGAAAATATGTGTATGTACTAAGTTTCTGTCTGATTTTCAATTTTGATGATCTTGAAAATAGTGAGTATAGTATTTTCAGTCGCTTGTTTAATGTCTGTTCTGTCTGTCATTTTGACATGATGGCCCGAATATTAGTCCACCCTTCTGTCATATATTAGTCCAACGTATCGTACTTTGTCTGTTAGAGAAATTTGGTGGTCGCCGATTTAAACTGGCCGATATAATTAATTTTAATTCAGATAATTTTAAAGATTAATTAACTTGTTTTATATTTTTCAATTGATTGTTAAATTACTTAATTACTTTATTAATGTTATTACTTATTACTTATTACTTAAATTACTTATTAATGTTATTATTGCACTGTTCTTTTTAACTAATAAGTTTGCATTACTTATATATCCTAGTTGTAAATGCGTTTAATTTTATTATCGGAAATATATGTTTGTATAAGAGTTTGTTTTTCAACTAAATATAAAGTCATTTTGGTTTCATTTTTAAATAGTCTTCTCCACCCCCTTTCCTGTGAAATATTTTATACTCATTAGTATCTTTGAATATTTCATTGGTTTAATAGCATATTTTTAGATTTTATGCTGCATATTTTATAATTTTTTATTGCATATTATATGGCATATTTTGAAACTGTTCACTGCATAAAAGTCCGGACTCTGCTAATAAGACATTAGCGCATCGCCAGAAAGGCATAGAACGTTCCAAACATGTGACCAAATACTGTGAACTCATGCCTTTAAGCTTTCCAGGCATTCTTGAGTTAGTATAACGTAACAGAAATAAACCACTTTTTTGGTTCAACGTTAAAAAATATTTTAAATAAAAAAAATTTTTTTCTTCCTTATTATTCATCGAAAAATAAGTCACCACATTTGAATTATTTCGTATATTTTTGGAAAACATTTGGTAGGCAGACTAACTTACCCGAAGCTGGGGGAACTAAGCGCAAGAGGAAGTGAATCGTGTTCCAGGAAGACTGAGGAAAACGGGTCTTTTAATCCTTGATTATAATTAAACGAGGTAAATGGCACCAAAGAGAAACTAAATTTGACAAAGTATAGTCGCTGACGAAATAAAAAAAAAAAAAAAGTAAAACCATTAAATAAATAAGATAAAATTTATATACATGAAATATGAAATAATAAAGTGAAAGTAATGCGATCGTGAAAATTTTCGACTTAACGATTTTGATCAAACTCTTATTCTTTAATATCAGGTAAGCTTTATCATTATTAAAATGTTCTGAGGTGGCTTAAATGGGGGAGGGGGCTTTTTTGTTTTCCTACAAGTACCTTTGTTTTTGATTATATGGAGAAATTATCTATCTCTCGTTTCGCCTAAAAATATGAAATATGGAAAAAATCATCATACAGAAGAAAAAAAGAAAAATATTCCGTCAACTCATAAACACAAGTTGAGCCCACGCATTCGCAGTACGCCTTTAATGACAGACGATTGTTTATAATTAAAGATTTTCTGTCCATTTAATGGACGTTATTTGTTTCATGGCAACTATATGAAGTTTTCATCAATTACATAGAGAATTATAAAATCAGACGACTTGGAGTATTATGCTTGCATTGCAGAAATTATCACAAGCAAAAACTTTTATTTAATAATAAAAAAAAAATAGTGTACTTTAAAGATCAAATATAAACAAAAATAAGTTAATGATGTGGAAAAATGTGTGAATTTGAGAAATGGCATTTAACAAAACACGTCTATTTCTAATCAAAGTAAGTTGGTAAATGAAAGATGTGTGTTGCGCGCATCGCACCTGACTTTTTTAATTAATAACATTAGCTATTAAAATATTTTGTTAAATTAGAAAAACTTTTGCCCAAACGGCAAATCTCTGATCTTTTCAACGGAAAAATTGTTGATGGGCAAATTCACTCATTTCTCAGGGTAAGTTGGCTCACGCTATATTTTTTTTAATATTAGGATAACCCCAGTTTGAAAAATTAAAAGACACTCATGACACTCAAGACACTCTACGAATGGCAAAAATGAAACAATCGGTTTCTTTAAGTATAAAAGTAAGAGAGCAAAAGTACTTTGTATTGTTGACAGTACCTAATTAGAAATATTATAGTTAGTAAACACATTCAGAGAATAAGCAATTCAATGAGTTTAAGCAATATTAAAAAAAAATGTCTATATAAGAAGTATTTGAACATAGGCATAAAAGTTATAAAAGATAATAGACATAAAAGCCTATTTATCCATCACAAAAAATTGATATAGCCAAATAATAATTTAGCTATTTATCAATATTTTAACCACGTTGAAATAATATTGTAACGTTAAATCGATAAGCAAACAAAAGAAACATATGGCGTAAACTCCCAGACCGTTTGTTGGTACAAAATGTGCGGTTGGAACGAACTGTTTGGGTCTAAATCTTTCCCTGGCCTGGTGCACGAAGGCGTGGAATTGCCCACATTGTTCTGGAACATTCCAGACCTGACCATTTACGATTATATATAAAGAGCGAGTGACTGAACGAGTTAGTCTGAAGATAAGTCTGTGTCTTGACTGTGCAGCTCAAGTCATAGGATTGTGTGTTATAACCTTATCATTTTTGTAACCTGCTCAAATATTTAAGTTGTAAGGATTCGTTGACATTGATAACTGTATATTTTTGTTAAATAAATATTTGTTACCCACATAAGTGTTACAATATTTTACATATTCTTTTATGTTCAGTTTATTTTATTTTTTGAGCTTACTTGAATTGCTACTGGTTTCCCTACCAACGTTACTTACAGGTCAGTTTGGCCCCGATCTTCTCTGAAAAGGAGCCATTTTATTGTTTATTAATCTCTGACGAGCGAGCGTAGCGAGCGAATGCTGAATGCTGGAATCAATTGAAGCCAATCAGGGCACTTTTTAAATGAAAAGGATGCGATGAGTGTCTCCTTAAGTCATTGTAGCATACACTTCCGAAATAGTTCACGCCTAGAAGTGACATAAGGAAATCTTTAGCGATTCGAGATCTGCTGAGTCCGTCCTAAATAAAGGGGGTTAACCACTCTTTAGGGGGAAGGGGTCAATTCGAGCTATAGTCTCGATAGATAGAAGAAAACGTAGGCATGAAATATCGGAGTTTTCGTGACGTTAGCTATTTTTTTTCCACTGTTCGACGGTAGAAGTACCTTCCCTCCTTAATTTTGGTATGTATTTCCAATTTTTATCTCTCATTGAGAGCTTCTTCCCTTAGAGCTGTAATTCCGCTCGCTTTTAATTAGTTCTTTTACTCTTTCGATTTCTTTGGTTACGTCACTTTATGCTACTAAGACTGTTCGGACGATGCTCCTGTGACAGTCCTAAAATTTGCCTATCCAGGTATAAAATATTAGGATAGGGATCTTTAACGAGTGCTGTCTGACGTTGCACACAGGGGTATTTGACCCCAAAAGCTGGCCAAAAATATTTCCTTCCATTTTATTTATTCAAACATCCTCAAAATGGCTTCTGAATTTCTTATAGACATTAAAACTATTTTTTTAGCAGTTAAAAAAAATATTGATAGGTGAACATTTTCATAAAATAAATGTTTAGGTTACTGTGAAATAGGCATCTATGGGTTTACAATTTATGGTCATATTATTTTCTCTTTATGCATTAAATCTATGAAATATGCTTTATACAAATAAAGATTTATTATAAATTTATTTATTACTATTATTTTTGAAAAATGGGAATAGTTTAAAGTAGGTAAAAATAAAAATTTGTGGTGATAAAGTTTTACGTAAAGTTTCTCCGTATCCTTAGCAAATATAGAAAATATTTCTAAATTTATGAAATGACTACTTGATTGAACCTTCAATATTAAATATATTTAAATAAGGCTTCCAGTGCAGAGAGGTAGTTTTTTATATTTTTCTGACAAATTGAAATTTTTAAATGGTTTCCTATATTTTATGGAACGAGATGGAATTTTTGTTAGATCCTTCAGAACATGGGTGAAATTGACATCAGCAGAATCTTTTAGTTTTATATGAGTGACGTACGTGAGCATACCAGTGATAGTTGATGATACGAGTTTTTCTGTTTTACGGCGCTTGTTTATTTCACTTAAACTACCAAATGATTTTTCATGGAGTCCACCACATCATGCGCTTTTAACTGATATCGTCCCACTTAGCCATTCCTTGTTGCTGCTTTAAAAACTTTTCTTTTCCTTGAAGAAGCATTCCATCTTACTTGGAAATCATGCCTCAAAATTGATAATTTATGTTTTAGCTCTTTCACCTGCTCTAGGTTGCTACAATACTTCCCAATGAGAAAATGCTCCAAAATTCGTTATATTTTTTAAAGATAATACTTTATACTTTAAAAATACGACAAATAATTCCCTTCGGGCTATTAATATTATTAATGAAGATCCTAAAATATAAATAAATGAAATGAAAACTATGTTTTTTTTTATTTCATGAAACGGACATTTTAGAAATAAAAAATTATAAGTTTCCCATCCGCAGCTATCCTCAGAATTTTTTTTCATGAAACATAAACTACGATAATTACACGTTATCATAAAAAATATTTCGTTGCCCGGAAATAACCAGAAGTATAACTTTTTAACCTTCAAATTTAATTTTTATCTCTAAAATCTACCTACCAAAAAACAAAAAAATATTGATTCTAGTATTGAATACAACAAATTTATAACTACCTGGATAACAAGTACAAACCTGGCCTCGAACTATCCATCATATGATAATGCTAATAATTCAGTAAAAACAAAGAAAATTAATACATTTTGTAGACTAATATTTATGAGTTTAGAAGCGGTAAAGGCTAAGGTGAGATTGGAATTAGAATAGCCGCCGGATTAAGGGCCTGGAAGAGATAAAAATCATCTTACATGATCCAACAGGTCCTCTACTTCAACTTCGAGTCATTATTTACTAGAAATTTCAAAAAATGGGTTTTGGCCAGCTTTTAGGGCCAAATACCCCTTTGTGCATTGCACAGGCTCGTTACCTCCATTTTACGTCATACCCACGGGAAGCGAACCCAAGACCTTAAGTATTGTTAGGTTGCTATCCTAATTAGTACACCACAGGTGACCCTGGCGCCCACAATTGGCACAGGGAAATCTTTACCGATTCGAGATCTGCTAAGACCGTCCTAAATGAAGGGGGTTAACCACTCTTTGGGTGAAGGGGTCAATTCGACCAATAGTCCTAAAAAATTGAAAACAACAACGTATATATGAAATATCAGTTTTTGCAAGGGTAGCTAGATAGATAGATAAAAATACTGTATTTTGTATAGAAATACAATCGCAGGAGGTCTGGCCTTCATACCTGAAATGAACTAAATACTAATAAATACTTGAAAAAGTAATTATATAAGTATACAAAACAAATTTTTATAATGAACAGAACAAAAAAAAAAAAAAAAGGAAAAAAGAAATGCAAATTACATTCTTAAATAAAGTAAATTAACTAATTCGTAAAAAATACTTGAAAAAGTAATTATTTAAATATACAAAACAAATTTTTATATTGAACAGCACAAACGAAAAAAATAAAAAAGAAATGCAAATTACATTCTTAAATAAATTAAATTAACTAGGTAATTCGTAAAAAAATAAAATAAAACAAATGAACTGACTAAAATATTTCATTACATCTCTGTGTTGAGTGGAAGGACTACATGTAAATAAATATTGTTTAATTTTTCTATGTCCTTTACAGATAAAAGGTCTTCTAAAATCATCTCTGGGGTGCCAAGTTGTTTAATATATCTGGACAACAGAGACTGCCTGAGGTCCCCAAAAGCTGAACAGTTCAGCAAAAAGTGTTTAATTTCGTCATTGGAATTGGTGTTACAGTACTTACATAACTGATTGATATTCAATGACCGGTGTTTACTTTTAATTGATAAGCGTGCATATTTAATTCCCGCCATACGTAATTGAGCAAACACTCTTATTTTATTTATATGAGTATTGAGAAACAAATAATCTTGGCGATTTCCGAAAGTTACTATATTCCGATAATATAGGTTAAATTTTGAGAGGCCAACCCTGTCAAAATCTATGCCCCTTAAGTGGTTCGACATTGCCTCTAGAAGATTTACTTAACAATTTTTAATAAATTCTAGATTATTTCGATGACACCAAACATCCCTAGCCCCAATCATGAAGAGTTTTATGAGCTCGCTGACCCAATTGAATGGTATATTTGCGTTTGTACTGAGCTCAACAAGTCATTGATAACACATTTTGGGCAGTTGTTCTTCCATCTCAATTAATCTTATCCACCACTTAAGCATTCTTTCAAATATTTTCAATAGGGCGTGTGCAAGGGTATAAGGGTATAAAACTATACTTGTTTTATTTTATTAAATATTTAAAATGATCCATCTTAATCCCAAAAATGGTCTGGTATATGTTGTGAACGTGTAATTCATAAACCTCGAGGGGTTGATGAAGAACTCTTTAACACGTCGATCCTCCCCCTTGACCCTTGTATTTAGGAGGCTGTGAGGGGGGCTAAACCCCGCTGAAAGCGAACTATCGCGGGGTTGGTCGTGGGGGGGGGGTGTAAGGGGGGGTATGAGGGGGGCGGATTAGGGAGTGGTAGGGGAACATTCAGTCGCCTCTGGGCCGAGCTTGAGGGAGGGTTATTGCGAGTTCTGTGTCGGGTGTGTTGCGAGTTGTCTCGACGCTAACCTTCACTCTTAGGTAAAGTCTGCACGATATATATATATATATATATATCTATTTATATTTTCCACGTTAATACTTTATAATATATCCTTTGTATTTTTAGGATAGGCTCCAAGTAAATATTTATTAAATTTTGATATTCGAAAATTCATAATTCGGTTGATTCATAATAATTTATTACAATCATTTATACTCTCTATATGTTTCGTACTATATTTTATATACAATTATATAAATACAAAAAATAAAGATCCTTTGCTAACTTAATAAATGTTCTTCCTTTCTTATCATCCCTTATCTGATAAGTAATCTCCTTATATATTCCACTTAATATATTATATATATCCTCTGTTTTTTTGTGCTGGGTTCGAAATAACTATATATTCAATTTTGATGATTGGAAATTCATAGTTTGGTCAATTTATAATAATTTATTACTGTCAGTATTCTTCGCACCATTTTGTATATACAGTTATATAAAACTAATAAAAAAAAAAAAAAATAACCCTTGTTAACTTTATAAATGTTACCTTCTTATCTTCCCTTATCTGATAAGTAACCTCTTTATATATTCCACCTATTAATATAATATAAAAATATATACATATCCTTTATTTTTTTGGACTGGGTTCGAAATAAATATATATCAAAATTTGATGATCGAAAATTCTTAGTTCGGTCGATTTTTAATAATTTATTGCAATCATTTATGTTTCGTGTTGTATGCTATATACAATTATATAAAATACAAAAAATAAAGATGCTTTGTTAATAAATGTTCTTCCCTTCTTATCAGATAAGAATAAGTAACCTTTTTATTTATTCCACTTAGTAATATTCCACACTGATTTTTTGGGCTGGGTTAGAAATAGCTATATATTCAATTTTGACGAATGGGAACTCATATATTGGTCAATTTATAATGATTTATTACTGTCAGTATTCCTCGCCCCATTTTGTATATACGATTAAGTATATTAAAAAAAAAAATAAATAAATAAAGATCCTTTGTTAACTTAATAAATGCTCTTCCCCTCTTATCATTCCTTATCTGATAAGTAACCTCTTTATATATTCCACCTATTAATATAATATATAAATATATACATATCCTTTATTTTTTTGGACTGGGTTCGAAATAACTATATATTCAATTTTGTTAATGGAAATTCATAGTTCGGTCAATTTATAATGATTTATTATTACAAAAGTTATAATAAGTTATTACTGTCAGTATTCCTCGAAACATTTTGTATATACAATTATATAAAACAAAAAAAATTAAATAAAAAAAACCTTTGTTAACTTAATAAATGTTCTTCCCTTCTTATCATTTCTTATCTCTTAAGTAAGCTTTTTATATATTCCACCTATTAATATAATATATAAATATATACATATTCTCTGTTTTTTTGGGCTGGGTTCTAAATAACTATATATTCAATTTTCATGACTGTAAATTAGGTCAATTTATAATAATTTATTAAATAATAAATAAATTCTGAATAACTGTCAGTATTCTTCGCACCATTTTGATTTTGTATATACAATTATATAAAATAAAAAAAAAACCTTTGTTAACTTAATGAATGCTCCCTTCTTATCATCTCTTATCTCTTAAGTAAACTCTTAATCTATCTCACCTACATATAATATATACAATATCCTCTCTCTCTCTCTCTCTCTCTCTCTCTCTCTATATATATATATATATATATATATATATATATACATACTCTCTATATATACAGTACCAGTCAAAAGTTTAGACTCACTTTTATTTAATTCACAATCTTCAAGTCTAATAAAATAATTCTAACTCAAGAGGTAGAATATGGTGGATATCTTTCACCATCATTAACTCAAGAGGTAACATTTGAAACATAATATGATTAAGTTTAGAATGAAATTATAAATAGGGGTAACCTGTTGTGTAGTGCTTAGCATAGTATCCTACAATACTAAAGGTCGCGAGTTCGCGTCCCGGGGTGTTCCTAGGATTTTTTAATGACAGTAAAAAATCCTTGGCTATGCCGTCCCTCGGATAGGACGTAAAATGGAGGTCCCGAGCCTGTACGATGTCAGGTATTCGCTAAGGATCCCTATCCTAATTATACCTGCATAGGCAAAATTTAGGACTCCCACTGTAGCATCGTCCGATTAGCCTTAGTAGCATAAAGGGGCGTTCAGAAACAAACAAACAAATTAATAAAGTAATAATATAAATATAGTTATTACGTTGTGAAATAAATAATATGTTGTTAATTTTGTAATTTTACAAAACTAAGGATGAGTCTAATTTTTTGACTGGTACTGTACGCATATAATATGTACTAAAATCCTATGTTTTTACTTTCACTTACCTATATATGAAATATATAGTAAGTGGAAGTATTGCGATCGTGAAAATTTTCGACTTCCGGTTTTCAACGGAAATACAAGTTTTGGGGTCCCCTGAGTCAAAATAACCAAGTCCCGCGAAATGGTCTGTGTGTGTGTGTCTGTGTGTCTGTGTATCTATGTGTCTGTGTGTGTGAACAGACTAGCTCAAAAACTATAAACCGTGCGAACCTGAAATTGGGTATTTAGAGTATGTATAAGCTCGCGATGTGACAGCAAAAATTTCATCAAATTTGCTCAAAGGGAGGGGGTACTTTATTTAATAACTTTTTAATTTTTTTCGATTTTCTCAAAAACGGCTCGAACGATTTTGATTAAACTGAGTATTTGATCTATTTATATGCCTGAAATATGACTGTAAAAATTTCATCAAAATTGATCAACCAGAGGGGGGACTTTACTTAATAAATTTTGTATCATTTTCACATGTTTTTTTTATTTACTCAAAAACGGTTCTAACGATTTTGATCAAACTTGGTATTTGATGTATTTATATGCCAAAGATGTGATAACCAACATTTCATCACAATTGATCAACCGGAGGGGGGACTTTACTTAATAAATTTTGTAACATTTTCACGTGTTTTTTTTTATTTACTCAAAAACGGTTTTAACGATTTTGATTAAACTTGGTTTGATGTATTTATATGCCCGAGATATGACTGTAAAAATTTCATCAAAATTGATCTACGGGAGGGGGGACTTTACTTAATAAATTTTGTATCATTTTCACGGGGTTTTTTATTTACTCAAAAACGACTTTAACGATTAACAAAAATAAGATATGAATGTAGAAAAATGTGTTACTTTGGGAAATGATATTTAGCAAAACACGTCAATTTCTAATCTAAGTAAATTGGTAAGTGAAAGTTGTGTGTTGCGCGCACGCACCAGATTTTTTTTTTTGGATTCGAAATAACCATAAATTACGTATTTTGTACATATTATATATTTTGATGATTGGAAATTCATAGTTCGGTCAATTATAATAATTTATTACAGTCAGTATTCTTCGCAACATTTTGTATATATACAATTATATAAAACAAATAAAAAAAAACAAAAAAGAAAAACCTTTGTTAACTTAATAAATGTTCCCTCCTTATCATCCCTTATCTGATAAGTAACCTTAAAATGTTCCTCCTTAATCTAATATATATATTCTGTATTTTTTAGCTGAATATATATATTATAGGGAATAATATATATATAGGGGATATAGGGAATAATTTCAATAAATAAAGAATTTATTGAAATTAAAAATAAAATAAAATTTTGTTGATGGTAGATTCATGGTTTGGTAAATTTCTAATAAGTTGATGTAAAAATTGATATAAATTGATTGAAAACAAAAATAAGTAATCTCCTTATATATTCGACTTAATATATTAGCTATATCCTCTGAATTTTTGTGATGGATTCGGAATAAATATATATTAAATTTTGATGACCGAAGATTTCTTGTTTGGTCAATTTGCAATAATTTAATACAATGTTTTATACTGACAGTATGCTTACCACCAATTGTATTTAATAATCGTATACAAAAAATCCTTTGTTAACTTATTGAATGTTCCCTTCTTATAATCTCTTATCTCTTAAGTAACCTCTTTATCTATCTCACCTACTAATATATATATATATATATATATATATATATATCCTCTGTTTTTTTTGGGGTTCGAAATAACTATATATTATGTATTCAAATATGTATGATATAGTTTGATGATTGGAAATTCATAGTTGGGTCAATTTATAATAATTTAATGACCTCAGTATTCTTCGCACCATTTCGTAAATACAATTAAACAAAACAAATAAAAAAACAAAAACCTTTGCTGTTAACTTAATAAGTGTTCCTCTTCTTATCATTATCTGCTAAGTAATCTCTTTTTATACGCTTTACCTCAATATATTATATGTACTCTGTATTTTTGGGCTGGGATTTATTGAAATACAACAATTGTCCCGTTTGTCTGGACAATTGTGCAGCCCCCCGGTACTTCGCTACAATGTGGCGAGACCTGGTGGGTGGGATCACAGAAGAGAAAGATTCGATCACGATCGGAACGGACTCACGGTTAGCTCAGTGGTAAGAGCGCCGCAACGTAGATGCGGAGGACCTGGGTTCGATTCCCGGCCGTGGTCGAATCTTTTATCTTCTAATTAAATAGTTTAAAAATTATATCTTAATTGTATAACCAACGACCATGAATAAATAACATCATTTCATGATATATTTGACGTATGTCAATCAGATCCCGTTTGTCTGGACAATTGTTCAGCCCCCCGGTACTTCGCTACAATGTGGCGAGACCTGGTGGGTGGGATCACAGAAGAGAAAGATTCGATCACGATCGGAACGGACTCACGGTTAGCTCAGTGGTAAGAGCGCCGCAACGTAGATGCGGAGGACCTGGGTTCGATTCCCGGCCGTGGTCGAATCTTTTATCTTCTAATTAAATAGTTTAAAAATTATATCTTAATTGTATAACCAACGACCATGAATAAATAACATCATTTCATGATATATTTGACGTATGTCAATCAGATCCCGTTTGTCTGGACAATTGTTCAGCCCCCCGGTACTTCGCTACAATGTGGCGAGACCTGGTGGGTGGGATCACAGAAGAGAAAGATTCGATCACGATCGGAACGGACTCACGGTTAGCTCAGTGGTAAGAGCGCCGCAACGTAGATGCGGAGGACCTGGGTTCGATTCCCGGCCGTGGTCGAATCTTTTATCTTCTAATTAAATAGTTTAAAAATTATATCTTAATTGTATAACCAACGACCATGAATAAATAACATCATTTCATGATATATTTGACGTATGTCAATCAGATCCCGTTTGTCTGGACAATTGTTCAGCCCCCCGGTACTTCGCTACAATGTGGCGAGACCTGGTGGGTGGGATCACAGAAGAGAAAGATTCGATCACGATCGGAACGGACTCACGGTTAGCTCAGTGGTAAGAGCGCCGCAACGTAGATGCGGAGGACCTGGGTTCGATTCCCGGCCGTGGTCGAATCTTTTATCTTCTAATTAAATAGTTTAAAAATTATATCTTAATTGTATAACCAACGACCATGAATAAATAACATCATTTCATGATATATTTGACGTATGTCAATCAGATCCCGTTTGTCTGGACAATTGTTCAGCCCCCCGGTACTTCGCTACAATGTGGCGAGACCTGGTGGGTGGGATCACAGAAGAGAAAGATTCGATCACGATCGGAACGGACTCACGGTTAGCTCAGTGGTAAGAGCGCCGCAACGTAGATGCGGAGGACCTGGGTTCGATTCCCGGCCGTGGTCGAATCTTTTATCTTCTAATTAAATAGTTTAAAAATTATATCTTAATTGTATAACCAACGACCATGAATAAATAACATCATTTCATGATATATTTGACGTATGTCAATCAGATCCCGTTTGTCTGGACAATTGTTCAGCCCCCCGGTACTTCGCTACAATGTGGCGAGACCTGGTGGGTGGGATCACAGAAGAGAAAGATTCGATCACGATCGGAACGGACTCACGGTTAGCTCAGTGGTAAGAGCGCCGCAACGTAGATGCGGAGGACCTGGGTTCGATTCCCGGCCGTGGTCGAATCTTTTATCTTCTAATTAAATAGTTTAAAAATTATATCTTAATTGTATAACCAACGACCATGAATAAATAACATCATTTCATGATATATTTGACGTATGTCAATCAGATCCCGTTTGTCTGGACAATTGTTCAGCCCCCCGGTACTTCGCTACAATGTGGCGAGACCTGGTGGGTGGGATCACAGAAGAGAAAGATTCGATCACGATCGGAACGGACTCACGGTTAGCTCAGTGGTAAGAGCGCCGCAACGTAGATGCGGAGGACCTGGGTTCGATTCCCGGCCGTGGTCGAATCTTTTATCTTCTAATTAAATAGTTTAAAAATTATATCTTAATTGTATAACCAACGACCATGAATAAATAACATATATTAAATTTTGATGATCGCAGATGTTTGGTCCATTTTCAATAGTCCCATTGTTTGGTCAATTTACAATAATTTATTACAATATTTTATACTGATTGTTTGCTTCCTATCATGTTCTATATCCAATTGTATATAAAAACATAAAAAAAATCGTTTGCCAACTTAATATATGTTCTCTTCTTATCATCCTTTATCTGCTAAGTTATCTCCTTATATATTCTAATTAATATATTATATACATTCTTTTTTTTTTTGGCCTGGGTTCGAAATAAATATATATATATATATATATATATATATATATATATATATATATATATATTAAAGTTTGATGATCGAAAATTCCTAGTTTAATCGATTTATCATAATTATATTTTATTGTTATTATTAATTATTAATGCATTATTCTTCCCACCATGTTCTATAACAAATTACGTAAAATAAATAACAACCTAAATTCGATAATCGAATATTCCTTGTTTGGTTAATAGACAATCATTTATTACAGTATAATAAAACAACTGACATCATGCTTCTTACCATGTTCTATATCAAATTATATATAATACAAAAATAAAATAAAATTCCCTACCTAACTTAAAAATGTTTCTTCCTTATCGACTATCTCTATCTAACTATCTCTTATCTACTAAATAATCATTTTATATATATTCTACCTTAATATATTATATGTACATATATCCTTTGTATTTTTTGGCCTGGGTTCGAAATAAATATGTATATATTAAAGTTTGATGATCGAAAATTCCTAGTTTAATCGATTTATCATAAATGATTACCATATATTTTATTGTTATTATTAATATTTAATGCATTATTCTTCCCACCATGTTCTATAACAAATTACGTAAAATAAAAAACAACCTAAATTCCATAATCGAATATTCCTTGTTTGGTTAATAGACAATAATTTATTATGGTATAATAAAACAACTGACATCATGTTCTTCTTACCATGTTCTATATCAAATTGTATATAATACAAAAAAAAAAAAAAAAAATTCCCTACCTAACTTAAAAATGTTTCTTCCTTATCGACTATCTCTATCTAACTATCTCTTATCTACTAAATAATCAGCATATATATTCTACCTTAATATATTATATGTACATATATCCTTTGTATTTTTTGGCCTGGGTTCGAAATAAAATATATTTAATTTCAATGATAGAAAATTCCTAGTTTTGTTCAATTTCTCATAATTGATTACAATATATTTATACTTTCAGTATTCATCCCACGGTTTCGTATATAAAGTTATATAAAACATAAAAAAAAGAAAAAAAAAGTACTCCTTTGTTAACTTAATAAATATTTCCCTTCTTATCATCCCTTATCTGTTATGTTTCTTTCTCTTTTCGTTGGGGGAATAAGGTCATCTGGTAATTGTGATATGACATTGTTAAAAAGAGTAATTGATATGTGAGTCATCTAAATAAAAGATAAAAAAAGTTGTCGTTTATAAATATGTATATACCGTAAAACGAGGTGACATTGTGACTAATGGGGTGACTTTGTGACAAGCCTATTTTTCTACAGTTTTTGAATTTCCCTCTTTAAAAAGAATCAGGTTAGGGAATTCAGTGTACTTGTCAGTTGGTCAGTAATGTGCTGCAACCTACTGGCCACACATAACTTCTTTCATTCCATTTACCATGGTGCTTTATTTCATATATGTTTGATTGTTTTCATTTAGTTGAAACTTTGAAATAAAGCACCATGATAAATGGAATGGAAGAAGTTATTGAGGTCCATATGTGGCCAGTAGGTTGCAGCACATTACTGACCAACTGACAAGTACACTGAATTGTTTAACCTGATTCTTTTTAAGGAGCGAAATTCAGAAACTATAGAAGAATAGGCTTGTCACAAAGTCACCCCATTAGTCACAATGTCACCTCGTTTTACGGTATAAAAATATTTATAAACGAAATTTTTTTTTATCTTTTACTTTGTTTATGTATATATATATATATATATATATATATATATATATATATATAATTACATTTTAAAAAAATATTTTTTTTCATTAATATGGTGAATCTGAACTGTTCGTCTTATAGGGTAAACGCAGCAGTTATTGGCACCCTAAGTTCGTTGATTTTTTCCCCCAATATAACTAATATCAAAGTAAAACCTAGTTGACCAGATATAGGATAAGGATGAAAATAGTCCGGGGAGGTGTCAATAAAATACAAAATAGTATAAAACTATTTTATTGTTGCCGACGTTTCGACCCAACTATGCAGGTCTTTGTCAGGACGTATGACAGGGATCACCTATGTATGCAGAACTTTGTATTTTATTGACCACCTCACCGGACTATTTTCATCCTAAAATATTTTTTAATATATATATATATATATTTATATGTATGTTTGTACATATAAACTTTATAAAAAGGTTATTTTTTCATCAATATGGTGAATCAGAACTCTTCCTTTATTTTTTAAACTTCCTGCTATTCTTTATTATTGTTTCCTATAACCCTTCAAATTAAATCTCCGATATCGGCCAGGCATATTTGTGTTTCCGTTGTGCACATTATTTAAAGAATGCCATGTTGGTGTAAATTTTTATTATATTTTTTTTTTTCATACATATACTCTCACTTCCGTTAGCAGCTTGCACAACCAAAAGCTCCGATTAATTAACATTCATTATCAGGATGATAGAATGAACAGGATGAACACGATTAAATTTATTTAATAAGGAAAAAAGAAAGTATTTCGCTGAACAAAAGAATTTTAATTTAGCCTTTCCTCTGGGTAACAGCATACCTCAGAGTTTTCGAGGCAATCAACTAAAATGTACTAGCCATCCTAACGTCAATGAAACACGTTCAATCTAAAATGTATTTACCATCTTGTGTAACAGTTTGTCATCTTGAAACCAAAATTTGAATGCTTGTTTTGAAAAAATACTTTGGTTTTGAATTAAAGAAAGATAACACCTCTTTTTTCAACTCATCGACTGAATTCATGTTCTTGCCGCTTAATGAGTTTTGGAAACTGCGGAAAAGGTGATAATCTGAAGGCAACAAATCAGGGGAATAGGGTGGGTCCCGAATAATTTCCCGTCTAAAGTCCTTTAATTTTTACTTTCACTTACGTATATATGAAATATATAGTAAGGAAAGTATTGCGATCGTGAAAAATTCGTCATGTTTAATCAAAATCAAATCTTCTTTAATATCAGGTGAGCTTTATCATTATTAAAATGTTCTGAGGAGACTAAAATTTGGAAGGGGCCTTATTTGTTATCCTATAAAGTACCTTTGCATTTGTTTATATGGAGAAATTATCGATCTCTCGTTTCGCCTAAAAATAAGAAAGGGCTAAATATGAAATAAGAGAAAATCAAGTAAATCTCATATACAGGAGAAAAAGTAAAAATATTCCGTCAACTCATAAAACACGTTGGGCCCACGCATGCGGAGTACGACTTTAATGACAGACAATTGTTTTTAATTAAAGCCGTTCAGTTCATTTAAGGGAAATGGTTTGTTTCATGGTAAATAAATGAAATTTTCAACAATTACATAGAGGTTTATAAAAGCAGACTACTTGGAGTATTATGCTTGCATTGCAGAAATTATCACAAGCAAAAACTTTTATTTAATAATAAAAAAAAATAGTGTACTTTAAAGAGCAAATATAAACAAAAATAAGTTAATGATGTGGAAAAATGTGTGAATTTGAGAAATGGCATTTAACAAAACACGTCTATTTCTAATCGAAATAAGTTGGTAAGTGAAAGATGTGTGTTGCGCGCATCGCACCAGATTTTTAATGTTACACCTGTCATATCCTTATTTTAACATTTTTTTCGCTCTGGACCAATCTCATTATTATATTTTGAAACTTTAGTTGCTACACAAAACAAATACAGTTTTAAAATGTGACTCCTACATTCCTTCATTACATAAAGGTATTTTGATTATATTGTCATTAAAGATTTGTAACTGCGCTGTGCCGCATTAAAAAATGATATCTCCTTTTTTATCTCCTATTTTCTAAGTTGTTTCTTAAATTTGTAAAATATTATACGCCAATCGGTGAAAAAGGTCTCTAAGACACTGACGTTTCAGTCTCGAAATGTGGTAGATATACGTCTTGTTTTTTTTTTGTTTTGTTTTTTTGGCTTAGTTTTTGTTTTGATGTGTTTCATTCGAAAGCGTATTAATACCAGCACATAAAACGATTTGTATAGGAACCATGGAAAAAAAATAAAAAAAATGAGACAGTATATTTCATTATATTGAGATGCGAACACTACGCTAATCCTATATCGATGGAACAACCAACCAGATAGTTGGAACAGACGGCTCCAGAGATAACCTCAACGAAAGCTATCGCCACCGGAAATAAATGGAAGGAATTAGAGAGGCAATTTCATAAATCCGGATTATTGGAGATGACTAATGAGGAGCGAGATAGGCGGATCTGCTGCCAGCCATTGCAGGATCGGGAGCAAAAATGCAGCAAGCCTCAAAAATGAAAATATGCGGCGGATTTCAGCTCTGCGGGGGCTTAGCCTTTCCCCTCCATCTCACTCTCTCTCTATCTCTCTCGGTGAAACATTTCCTCTGCGTGTTTTAGTTAGCTGTAGTGAGCGGGTTCTGAATCTATCGTGAAAAACGAATATAATACCATTCGAACAAATTTATTTATTATTCCAGATTTTAAATTATAATTACGAATATATAAATAGCTACTGGTTCTTTTTTTTTTTTTTTTTTTTTTTTTTTTACTTTTACTTACCTGTATATGAAATATTTATTTTATTTATATATTATTTTCGGGCTTTTCGACCACCTGGGTCATTCTCGCCCTATAATAAAAATTTACAATAAAATTAAAATGCATTTAAATACAATGGAGTAAAATTACTATAGAATTACCATTTAAATATACAATAAAAAAGAAAATACAGGGATAATACAATATGAACACAAGAAATATACAATATGAACACGAGAAATATACAATATGAACATGAGGAATATACAATAATAACACATGAAATATACAATCACAGTTACAGTTTAAAAAGTAAGTTAAATTTTATTAAATATATTATTCTGTTTGAGGAACAGCATTAAGTTGCTTAGAGCTTTTTGTTCCATTTGAAGAGTTTCGTCGAGGTTTTCTTTTAAGAGTTGTTCCCGGGAAGTCTGGTAGGCGTAGCATAGTTAGGATATGGCTAACTGTGAGTGGAACCCCGCAGGAACTTCTTTTCATGTTCATTTACATCTTTAGGAGGTTTCTTGCATGAAATATAGTTCAGGAAAGTATTGCGATCGTGAAAAATTTCGACTCCCGGTATTCAACGTAAAAATACACGGTTTGGGGTCCCCTGAGTCCAAATAACCAAGTCCCGCGAAATGGTCTGTGTGTTTGGGTGTGTGTGTGTGTGTGTGTATGAACAGACGAGCTCAAAAACTATAAACCGTGAGAACTTGAAATTGGGTATTTAGTGTATGTATATGCCCGCGATATGACAGCAAAAGTTTCATCGAAATTTGTCTAACGGAGGGGGTACTTTATTTAGTAACTTTTTAGGTTTTTTTCGATTTTCTCATAAACGGCTCTAACGATTTTGATTAAACTGAGTATTTGATGTATTATTATGCCCGAGATATGACTGCAAAAATTTCATCCAAATTGATTAACTGGAGGGGGCACTTTACTTAATAAATTTTGTATCATTTTCACGTGTCTTTTTTATTTACTCAAAAACGACTTTAACGATTTCGATTAAACTGGGTATTTGAAGTATGCCAAAGATGTGATAGCCAACATTTCGTCAAAATTTTCCAACCGGAGGAAGCACTTTACTCTATAACTTTTTTCCAATTTTCATCTTTTTTTCGATTACCTCAAAAACGGCTTTAATAATCTTGATTGAATTCGTCATGATTAATGAAAATTAGGTATTCCTTAATATCAAGTAAGCTTGATCATTATGAAAATGCTCAGAGGGGGCTTAAATGGGGAAGGGTCCTTTTTTGTTTTACTATAAAGTACCTTTGTTTTTGTTTATATGGAGAAATTAACTGCCTCTCGTTACGCCTAAAAATAAGAAATGGCTAAATATGAAATATGAAAAAAATCAAGTAAACATACAGGAGGAAAAATGAAAAAAATTCCGTCAACTCATAAAACACGTTGAGTCAACACCATTGTTCATTATTAAAGCCGTTCTGTTCATTTAAAAGAAATTGTTTGTTTCATGGTAACTAAATGAAGTTTTCAACAACTACATAGAGAATTATAAAATCAGACGACTTGGAGTATTACGCTTGCATTGCCGAATTATCGCAAATAAAAACTAATATTTAATGATAAAAAAAAAAAAAAAAATAGTGTTTTTTATAGAGCAATTAAAAACAAAAATAAGAAATGAATGGGGAAAAATGTGTGGCTTTGAGAAGTGGCGATCAACAAAACACATCAATTTCTAATCTAAGTAATTTGGTAAGTGAAAGTTGTGTGTTGCGCGCTCGCACCAGAATTTTTTTTTAAATTTGCTAACTACAATAGTCAGCGTAGTATAATTGTGCCGAAGAAGTTTGAGTAACAGGCGAATTTAGAAGGCTACACAATTTAGATATGCTTGAACTATATCCTCTAAACGTAATCTTAATCATAAAGAACCATAAAATCGTTATTCAATACCATAAAATTGAGCAATTCAGCTACTACTATTAATATTCATTGGAAATATTAATTTGAAATTTTCCATAATTTTCTATAATGCACAGTCTCCGATTCACGGATGGTTTAACTTAATATTGAATAAACAAGAAATATAGAACAATATCGAGCTTAAGTCAAGCGAGGATATTTTCATGGGACAAAGAAGTCCCGTGACAAAGTTGAAATTACTTGGGAGAGCTAATTGGTTCTAATGGCTCTAGATTCGGAACGCCTTTGAATAATAATCAAATTGGACGAAGTGATGGAGAGGGGGGGGTGAGGGGGGGGAGGGGTACCAATAACGGAAATAGTAAAGAAGAGCGGAAGGAGCAATATTTTGATTAAATTCGGCTCAGATATCGAGTCCGCTAATATCCAACATCATTTCAATATCCGGTTCCGCTCTTACTGTTTTCCCTTCCTCCTCGCCTTTCATCTTATTTATACAATTTTATTATTGAAATTCGTGATCGATAATGACACTCTTTGACACACAAAATAGGTTTTGAAATGTTTACCGTACTTTCAACACTTTGCTTCGAAATATTTTAATTAAAAAGGATGAAATAAATATTATATCAATATAATATTATAACGTTAAATCGATAAGCAAATAAAAAAACTAAAAACATATGGCGTAAACTCCCAGACCGTTTGTTGGAACAAAATAAGCGGTTGGAACGAACTAATTTGGTCTAGATCATTCCGTGGCCAAGTCCACGAAGGCGTAGAACTGTCCACATTGTTCTGGACGTTGATGACCCCGGAGGTTTTACGCCTTGAAGCCCTAAGAAACAAACAAACAAGTTTAAAACCCTACCCTTATACTGAGCATCAATCCCCCACCCTCTCCCCTGGCCCGGCAAACCACGTATAGCCTAATAGGCGAGGAAGGTGAGGACCAAGATAAAAAATTGTATTATCATTTTCTTCTAATTAAAATTTTTTAAAACCACGATTGTGTTGCACTGTTATGTACAAATCATCGATTGAACAGGCCGGTAAATCAACTCATTGAAATCTTCTTTTTTGTGAAGAAAAAGTCCTTCCTTACGAAGTTCTGAATCACAACTAACTCATCACAGGATTATAGTGGTGTTGGTTTATTCGAAGAAAATTATTAAATTATTTAATTTTATTTCTTTAATTTATTTTCTAAACTGCTCATTATCCAGGATAGATCCTTAATTCCTCATTGAAATACGGGAAGGGCCTTTGGGCAAGGGCTGTCAAGGAGGGGGTGAGTTCTAATCTCGTCGGAAAGAAGATAAACGATTCCTAAATTAGGGTTAATTAAATTCCTTGGAGGGCACATCATCCTGCGAAGTGGAGGAATTGATGGCGAGGGGCGGTGGGGGGGGGGGGGGATAGGAGTGTTGGTGTTGTTCTGTTCCATCTTTTAGTGCCCTTTCAGATCCGTACAACAGCCAAGGCTACAACCTCTTCCGCTGATTGGCCAACTTCTTCAATGGCCGAAGGGTAGTTAGCGTCTGGGATCGATTCTCTTCAACTTCGATGAGCTTTGTTTTAATAAAGTTCGGTTGTTAAGGGTTGTTCTGCTGGATCTAAGAATAAGCCGGTTTAGTTAATGCTGAGCTGATTCCTTAGCTCAGTAATTCAGAATTATTTCTTTATTATTATTATTTATTATTTGTTCTGCTTGCAAATTTGCACATATGCTAGGGCGCACCAAGTTCACGTATTTGACTTTGAATTTGGGATCTAAGGATTTTGAAAAAGAAATATGCCAGCTAAAGGTTTAGTATGGGTCTGAATTCAAAGTCCTAATTAACAGTATATTCATTTTTTTTGTTCAATTAACATCACCTTATACTACTAAAGCTAATCGGTCAATGCAAAATTGGGAATCCTAAATTTTGCGTATTCAGGTATAATTAGGATAAGGATCATTAATGAGTACCTGACATCGTTCCGTCTCGGGACTTCCTATACATGGGACGGCATAACCAAGAATTTTCTTGTTTTCCTTTAAAAACCCTAGGGCCGCCTTGCGGGATGCGAACACGCTATCTTTCGTATTGTAGGCTGCTATTATAGCCACTACTCCACAGGTGACCCCATTGACCATTTTGTTTTTTATTTTATTCTTTTCTATCGCAAATAGACAGATATATAGACATAACAGATCGACTTTTTTTTTTGTATCATATATTTAATGTTCTATTCAAATATTTTATGTAAGTAAAATATAATACTATAAGCCTAAGATTCACACTATAAATCCTTCAGTTTATCTAAATGTAGAAATCACATGTGGGATTCTCTCTGGCTACGAGAAGGCACTGGGGATGCCTTGTGTGCTGCGGGTAGTGTAGCTACCTAGCGCCGTGCTCCTCAACTTGTCATGATTTATGAGGCGTTTGCTAACAAAACCAGCTCATTCCACATTTTTCTAAAGTCCACTTTTCTGCATATTTTGAAAGGTTAGCGGTTCCTTCATGACCTGACGAAGGTATATAGCTCAAATCCAGCTCATTCCAGGAAGGAAGGCCAGCAGAAGAAAACCAAGAATGTGAGCCGATGTGTTATGACGACAACAATTTCATTTAAATTACGAGCCTTCTCTTTCCTTTCTCTCCCTGCTTTCTGAATTTTATTTACAATATTATTTTTCTTTAATAAATAAAAAAAAACATTCTGTTCCGTTTGGCGTTGTAATTAATGACTTTTTTTCAAATTGTACCGCTGTTTACGTCTCAACTGTTAAATTTCAGATAATTCGAAAAAGTTAAGTGGATGTAATTTATCAAAAAACTCGTAAAGACACAAATATTAACTGGTAAACTAGAAAAAAACAGTTTCAAATAACTTAATTGAACAAAAAATGAAAAATCGAGTTTTTGCATCAAAATCAGCTCATTCCAACCCAATATATGTAATTACGCCTAAAGCAATGCACCTGGAATGAAAATGAAAAACTAATCAAAGTCTAGGCGGTTATACCTATAATTTTTTTTTTTTTTTTTTTTTTTTTAACTTCATTTGTATATCCGCGCCTGTCAACAAGATATCGACAATCAGCAGATTCGATGGCTGTAAACAATTGCAAATGATGACATGTCAGGCATGGGGAAGGATGGCACCCAACAGTACCTCTTCCCTGGCTTGATTCAGTTATTCAGGTTGGTTAAAGAAGGAGATCTCTCATCCAACGCCTTTTTAATCTCCTCCTCACATTCAAGGGCATTTCATCTGTGGCCATATCTCTGATTAGTAGGTTTATATGTCCGTGTAGGTTAGTGTGGAAGCGTTTGTAGAGAGTCTTGATTTGTTGGTCGACTGTTGGCATGTGGAAGTCAGTATGTAAGGTTTGATTAGTCACGTACCAAGGTGCTTTTGAAATGAGTCGTAATAATTTTGACTGAAAGGTCTGTAGTTTCTGTAAATGTATTTTTTTAGCGATTCCGTAAATCTGTGAACAGTATATCCATATAGGTTTAAGTAAGTATGTGTAAGTATTAAGTTTTTGTCTCAGTCTTAATTTTGAGGATTTAGAAAAAAGTGGGTAAAGTAGCTTTAGTCGTTTGTTCAGAGTTTCCCTTTTCATTTTGACGTGCGGGCCCCATGTCATCCTTCTATCGAGGGTTAGTCCGAGGTACTGTACTGTGTCTGTTTGGGGAATTTGGACATTTTCGATATAAATTGGTGGGCAAGCATTTTTCCGGAGAGTAAAAGTTATATGTTGTGATTTGTCGTGATTAAGTCTAATTTTCCACAATTTGCACCAATCGTTTAATTTCTGTAAGTGGTTTTGTAAGGTTAGTGAAGCATGTGACGGGTCTTGATGTTTCGTTAGTATTGCTGTATCGTCTGCGTAAGTAGTGGTCAATGTCTCATTACTTTCTGGTATGTCGTGGGTGTATACAATGTAGAGTAGGGGGGCAAGTATTGAACCTTGTGGTACCCCCGCTAGGACTGGACGAATTGAAGAAATTATAACAATAAAGAATATAACAATAAAGAATATACCTATACCTATACCTATACCTATCTTTATAACAATAAAGAATATACCTATAATTAGAAAATTTTTAAAAAAATTTAGCTTTAGTACTGTGGACGTGGGAAGTTTTTTGTCTCTCCTGTAAAATTTTCAAAAATGGAATGAGCGGTTTTGATAGCAAACGCCTTTGATGATATGATTCTAAAATTTGAGATATTAATGGTCCTAGGCTTAACCCATAACCCATTTTACCTGTTGTTTATTTTGTTATGTGTATTTTTTAAATTTAACTTTAACGTTCTCTTGTCATTTTGGTTAAGATTATTTTTTTAATTTTGTATTTCAAGTGCCATTACATATATTATTATTATCTATTTTAATGTTTTTACAGTTTCAGGTTTTTGCTGAGCACAAAAACGTGAGTAAAACTTAACTTTACATAATTATTTTTTTCCCCAGTAGGTCAAGGTCTTTTTTTCCAATATCTACTGCAGTATAGATGAAAAAGAAATACTAATATTACTATAATATTTGGTAGTTATGGTATGGTATGGTACTATAATATATGATACTATATTTTAAGTTACATAATATTTTCCTATATAACTATAAACAATGTTTTCGTTAGTTACTAGCGATATACATTGAAATGCATTTTTGAAGACTTTGAATCCGGAAAAAAATATACTCTACTATTTTTTGAAAAAACAAAATCCTTAAAGGAATTGAAATCACTTACAGTTTGATAAAAACATGTAATATTCGGGCAAAACTTATAAAGTAGATTCTTTTAAAACAAGGGACATGGCCTGAAACAGGACAGAGACTGATGAAGAAATTAAAAAAGGTCTTCCACGAATTTATTAGAAAAATAGACTTAGATGGACTGACTGACGAATGTAGGAAGGCGGTTTAAATTATTATTAAATTATAGTGTTATTCGCTACATAGCTTGTTGTGCTTCTTATCTTAATTCATTTCAGTTTACATGTTTATTTTTTTATTAAATTATTTTTATATTTGTAATATTTCCTTAAAGTAATTTTTAAACTTAATTTATGTAACGTTATTTATATTGCTACTTTTTTGTTATCTTTCTTATATTTTTTTTGTTGTTTAATATAAAATAATTTTAGAATAAAATTGGTAATAATTGCTCACTATCTATGTAAGTAAAGATGAAATTTTTTTTTGTTCTTTTTAGAAATCCATACCGTTTGTCCGTAATTCTCCAAAATTTGTTGTGGTTCTTTGATATCAGATGTGAACACTTATCCATATTATAATTGCATAACTTCAGCCGATCTTCAGCTGTTCAGTTATAAAAATCGTAATGATCTCGCTTTGCAAGTTTTTTTTTTACGAAATCGACCGTTTCATTAGAAAAATGGAATCCCACGGGTGAAACCAGGATATACAGCTATAATCTATATAAATAAAGATGAAATTCTGTTTGTTCTTTATAGACATCCATACCGTTTGTCTTAAATTCTCCAAATTTCGCACAGTGGTTATTTCATACCAGGTGCGAACACCCGTCCATATTAAAATTGTATAACTTCAGTAAATCTCTGGGTATATTCTTTATTGTTATAAAAATCTCATTGATCTCGCTTTACGAAATCGAAATTTTGATTGGATTTTACGAAATCGAACATTTCAGTCGATAAAAGTTTCACTTTATGGATTTTATAGATTTAAAAAATAAAATTCTTCGGGTGAAACTGGTATATACAACTAGAATAATATAATATGTATCACATGTAAGGTGCCTAATAAAATAGGCATGGAACATGTACAAATCATTCAATAATTCTCCTTTAGGGCTACCATAGAAGGAAAAAATATGTACATATGGATACATAATTGTAGATTTCCCCAGTTTTTTCCCCAGTTAAGGTTTCTCTGAAATTATTAAATATTGAAATTCATTTATTTAAGAAAATTTTATAAGATTGGTTAAGAAAAATTAATAAAAAGGAAATACGATACTTTTGAATAAGAAATAATTTAATATCTCTGAGAGGTCTGGTATTAGCTTTATCAATCCGAAATTAGGATGTTATTCCTGTTTTATTCAATAGGAATTCATCAAACCTATATCCCAATTATATTTTGGGCTAATGAAATGAACCGATCTTTTTTTTCCTCTTTTCGCTGCTATTGGTCCTCGTCCCATTTGACAAATTAAACGAAAAGAACCAAAAAAAAAAAAAAAAAAAAGAAAAAAAAGGAAGCAATCGAATGATGGGTCGCGGAGGCTGAGAATAGACTTCAAAAGGGAGAAGGTCCGTGCCATTAGTTAATCTTCTCCAAATAATAAAATTTAAACATCTTTTACACTGTATCGTTTACTTAACAAATAGTCTTATCGTTAGTGTCAACTTGTATTTTTTTTTTTTTATGTTAATTATATTTTTTAAATCTCCATCAATGTTCTTCTATATTTTACGAAAAAGTTTTGGTTTTTGGTCAGGCCTAATGAGACTTTTAGCTACATGGTGTCGTCATCTTACGGACATTTATATTGCTTGCGGTAGGAGAATTAATTTTTTTTTCTTTACGATAGGTTAAATGGTGGTCTCAATTTGAGAATCCCTCCATATTACCTACTGTACCTAACCACGATAAACGACTCCTCTCAGAATCCATTTTCATCCATATAGAGAAAAATAACCCGGTAAATCACCAAAAAGATAAAGAGATAATTTCATCCACTTAACATTTTCCGCATCCTCAAATCCTAGTTTTGATTTCATAGGTATACTTTCTGTATATTTTCTAATATCTTATGCATTGTTACATTATGTATTATCTCATTTTTATGTTATTATTGAGTCCAGACACAACTATTTGTATACAGTACCATCTATTTTGTTAGTTTTTAAAATAATTTTGTTCACTCAGTTGTCATGTGCCTTCACTTGAAAGCGTTGGATTTCCCCGTCATAAACCATAATTCTATTTTATCTTGTTAACCAGCCACTTATATTAATATTCATGTATACACCATCTTTTATATTATTATAAGTTCTGTAATGTATCCATCTGTTGTCACCCTCTAGCATAGATACTCATATATTTGTTTTCTTTTAGCCCTGATGAAGATCCACAAGTGGGATCGAAACGTTGGCTTACCACAATAAAATCATTGTAAACTGAAAATCCTGACCATCATTTAATCTATCGTAATTGAAGAACAGTTGACTATCTCTCACCTCTACTATTTTTTTTTCTTTATTATTTGTTTTCGGTGAATTCACCATACAAATAGAGTTGGCTAATCTAGATAAATATGTTTTATGACTTCTAACAGTAATATTTAATTGATAATAAACAACACAATAGGATGTGGCTTTTCCACATAGCTGATTAAAAAACATACTTTTTTTATAACAAATCCTTTAAAAACTATGCATTAAATATAATTCTTATATATGTAATTGGTAACTATATAAATAAAAATATTATTTACCTAAAAATCTATTAACAAGATATTATTATTCACTCTATCATTAATTTCTCAAAGCCTTTTTTTTTGTCGGTACGCCATAACTTCCTTAATACTTCATCAAATCTCATGAATGAGGCATCATTTTAAAGCTTTCCTTAACTGCTAAACCGTAAAAATACAAAAATCAATCAGTTCGCCATTGATTTTGAATTATAAGCGCGAAAGAGTGGTTTTTAAAAATCAAAGTGGTCTTAAAAGCTTCTGAATGGTGTCAATATTTTTAGGTTTTCCAGGAGAACATTTTCAGTCATATACAGTCGATAACCTCATTGTTTGGGAGTTTTAAGCAAAAAACTGCAATTCTCAGCGAAAATCAACAAAAACCTACAACATTGCCTGGTATAACAAAAGAGAATCTTGAGGCAGTGAACGATCTCGATTTTGAGCAAATCGACCTTTTCATATCGACTTGGGCAGATAGCGATGGCGATAAGCAGAATAGATCGGACAACGGACCAAAATATGAAAAACATCTTCAAGTTTACTTAAGTTGCAGATAATACAGATTTCCTTGGGATTAAAGTAATAATAAATGTTATTAAACGTTCAAAGCTTTCCTTAACCGCTTCACCGGAAAAATATACGAATCACTCATTCCTTCGATTGCAAGTCATAAGCGCAAAACCGCGGTTTTTGCGAGAAAATCAAAATGCTCGGGGTTTCTAAATGGTGTAAATCTTTTCAGTTTTTCAAGGTAAACATTTTAAAACATATACATTTTTTTAATTAACCCCTTCCTTAGCGAGTTGTAAGAAAAAAATCGGGTGCGAAGCGCGCAACACACAACTTTCACTTACCAACTTACTTACATTAGAAATCGACATGTTTTTTTAATTGCCATTTCTATAAATAATATAAAAAAGATGACTTGATTTTGATTAAAAATGATTGATTTAATCAAAATCACTAAAGTCTTTTTTGAGATATCCCAAAAAAATGTAAATATTGGAAAACATGTTATGAAATTAAGAGCCCCCTGCAATTTGACCAATTTTGATGAAATTTTGTCTGTCACATTGTGAGCATATACATACACGAAATATTCAGTCTGATAAAAATCATAACAGCCGCTGTTGAGTAAATAAAAAAAACATGTGAACATTAGAAAAAGTTTATTAAATGAAGTACCCCCTCCGTTTCACCAATATTGATGAAATTTCGGCTGTCGCATCGCGGGCATATACATACATCAAATACCCAGTTATATCAAAATCTTGAAAGCCGTTTTTGAGTAAATAAAATAAACACGTGAACATAAGACAAAATTTATTAAGTAAAGTACCCCAACCAATTAATCAATTTTGATGAAATTTTGACTTTCATATCGCAGGCACATACATGCATCAAATATCAAGTTTAATCAGAATCGTTAGAGCCGTTTTTGAGAAAATCGAAAAAAACGTAAAAATTAGGTAAAATTCTTTAAGTAAAGTACCCTCTCCGATTGACCAATTTTGATGAATTTTTTGCTTCACATCGCGGGCATATCCATACACCAAATACGCGATTTCAGGTTCGTACGATTTATAGTTTTTGAGCTAGTCTGTTCATACACACACACAAATACACAGACCATTTCGCGGGACTTGGTTATTTGGACTAAGGGGACCCCAAAACGTGTATTTCCGTTGAAAACCGGGAGTCGAAATTTTTCACGGTCGCAATACTTCCACTTACTATATATTTCATATATAGGTAAGTGAAAGTAAAAACTGCGATTCAAGGGAAAAATTTGAAAATGGTCGCATGGCGTTTTCGAAAGTGTCATTTTTTTCAGTTTGTCGAGACTAACATTTTTGGTTTTATATACACTTTTCCGAAATCTATTCTTTACTTCAACCCTCACTTATCCCATGACGTACTATTTAGCACTACACGAAACTAAATATACGGAGGTACTTAAATTATGCTTCGCAGTGGTCAGCTAGTATTAAGAATTTTAATTTTATCATGACAAGAAGAAGAATTGAATTAATATATATATATATATATATATATATATATATATATATATATATATATATATATTTTTTTTTAGTTTTAAACAGAAAAGATACCCATCTCATATTTTTTTAAGTACTAAACCTATCTTTCTTCTTTATTTTTATAAAATAATACTTAAAATTGAATAAGCCTAAAGTAAAGTTGTTCTTCTAAACAAAATTTGTTGATAAAATATCCTCGAAAATATTTTAGCAATGAAATGTTAAAGAAAACCACTTGTTTACCAGCGAGTATCTCTTTGAAGTCTTGTTCTGCGCGCGGGCCCTATCCGGTATCAAAGCGACCTAAAGGTCAGTTAGCCGCCATGTTCCCGAAAATGTCCTTAAATATTTATCGAGAAATATATTTCTCCGCTGAAATCAGTTTTAGTTTAACGGGTTTTAGTATCTATATCGTTAGTAGTAGAGGTAAAAAGAAATCTATTAATAACGAGCTGTATATACCGGTTTCACCCGGAGGATTTCATTTTTTAAATCTATAAAGAGTGAATTTTATCGACTCAAAACGTTCGATTTAGTAAAAACAAATGTAAAGCGAGATCAAAACGATTTTTATAACAATAAAGAATATCAGCTGAAGATCGACTGAAGTTATGCAAATTTAATATGGACAGGTGTTCGCAACTGGTATGAAAGAACCACTGACCGAAATTTGGAGAATTTAGGACAAACGGTATGGATTTCTATAAAGAACGAACAAACAAACAAATAAAGAAACAGAATTTCATCTTTATTTATATAGATGGGAGTAATATTAATGTTTACAAAATAAAATCATACTTTTCCGAGTAAAATTAATGATTGTTAGAACAAATGCTCTAAAGTTGTTGATTGATTAATAATCTATGTTGGTCTGGAACATTCTAGGCTGTTCTAGTTCAGAAATATAATGGTGCCTTTACACTGTGCGAACCTTACTCGCGAACAAGTAATCCTCCGAACCTTTGATTGATTTTGTTAAACGTTGCCGTATAATATTTACCACATAATTATAAAGGAAAATGAAATATGAAGTTAGATATTGGACGGTTTGAGAGGCATATATGAGCTTTTAGAGATTCACACATGCTGGATATAGGCATCAAGTTATGATGGCGTTAATGACAGCCACTCGACAAGCCATCAAAGAGGCAGGGAGCTGTCTTAGTGATGTTGCGCGATAGCTGTCAACCCTAATGGATTTTTAATGGCGACCCTTTGGTGGTTTGCCACTACGTCCCCGCCTTGCCACCGCGTCCTCCCCGCCTTGCCACCTCCGTTCCACGCCATTCATCACCGCGCTCGCTTCATTTTTCTTTTCTCTTTCCTCGCTATTCATGAGGATTTCCTTCGATGAAGAGTGTCTTATAAAATGGAAAAATTATTCACGGTCCCCGGCTGTCGTCTATATGAGAGCTCCCTGTCAGCAGATGATTCGTCCCATTATCTCGAATTCCACTCGCAGATTCCTCGAATCGGATTGTTCATAAATCCAAATGAGAGGTAAGGGACTTTATCGCGACATAATTTTTACCCGTACACACTGACTCGGATTTTATTTTATTCTTTAAAGTTATAGGAAGATGGATCTTATGATATTGATAAGGTATTAAAAAATAGATGTAAAAATTGTTTGAAGTAAAATTGTTTTACTGATCTGCCAAGGAGGAAAGTGTTTACTCAAAAATTGTCAAGCCCATTAATTGTCAAAGAAAAGCAATAAAAACTGCGGTTAGCTCTTTGGCATAATGACGTCACAATTATAGATTAAAGAGTTTTAGACTAATTGTTGGAACAAACTGTTCTATTAACTGTTCGTTATTGTTCGAGAATAACACGGGTCTACAGTGGTCTTGGTGCCAAATGTTTTATAGCTGGTCTGAGTATAATTGCTGCGCTGAATCCAAAATTGCCATCAGCTCTAGCTGTTGAGATATATAAGTGGTGTGACTTACCTCTTAAAAAATAATTACTGGAATACATATGCAGGTTAATAGCAAGTGGAAAAAATAAAGATATTAAAATTATTTGCATAAAATATTTTAAATCAATTAAAATCATATAAACACACACATTATTTACAAAATCACTTTGTAACTAAAGTTAGTATTATTTTTTGTTTTTGTTTTGTTTTATCAAGAGAAACCAATTACATTTTAAAGAGACTCTATTTCACACTTCGGAAGCTTCTTTTGCGTGTCTTTCTTGAATAAAACTACTGTTTAGGGATGCTGAAGCTAAAAAGTAGAGCTGATAGAAAAAATCGGATTGCATTATTGGAATCAGCGCCCCAAGCATATAGCTGATTTTAAAGCTATAACATTCTAGGCACCAAAAAAAAAATCTTTTTTTCCTTAAGAGCTGTGTATTCTATGCTAATGCTGTGTAATCTAGACTGTTCTAATTCAGACTAAACATGCTCCGTTTGATGGACTGAAGAGTTGGTCTCGCTCTGAGACTCGAATCATGCAGTTATTTTTGTGTTACTGTATCGTTACAAGTTAATACTCGTTACTACAATACTCGTTACGAGTTAATACTTTTTGTTAGTTATTCAAGTTTTGGTTGTTTGTCAGACATTTTGAATTATTATATTCGGTTAATTATTAAAAGAAAATATCTTTAAACCAACATATTTATTATTTATTTATTTTCACCCTACCCTGCCTCTTGAGGCAATACGGGTTGTTGCAGCAGTTAGATGTTAGGCATGTCTGCATAGCATCCCACTGCTGCTATAAAACAAAAATGTTCTGAACTTTAAGCCGGTAGGCTTCATTTGCTAAGTCCACAGTTCTTAGTGGCCACATTGACCACAATAACTCAACTTGTTGAGTATGTACATGAAACCTTGCAGTTTTCGAACCATGTACCTTTTTACAGTAAACCCTCGATATAGCGAACTGGTAGGGGGTTTGATTTTCATAGTTCGCTATAACGAGATTCGTTGTAACCGAGCATTCTTTTTTTTTTTAATATTTGTTTTAGCCAATGGCCGCACTAATTTGATCACATTTCGAAGGAAATTCATCCATTAGAACTATTTAAATTAAAATGCATTATGTAATTAATTTTTAGATAAACTACATATTAATTAAACAATGAGATTCATTAATTTACTTGCCAAGTTCACATGATAGTTCTATAGCCTTAGCTTTAATAAGAGGGTCTGAGATTGGTATTTGAGATCTCATTTGTTTAAATCAATTTATCAATTTTTTTCCAAATATTCATGAGCCGCAGAGCGCAGTCGTTTATTTGATGCTGAAGTTAATCCTTGGGCTGAGGTTGAATCTACTTTATCTTTGTTTTTTTATAATGGTTGACAATTTTCATTTTGGAATTTCATATTTTTCTGCGATGGTTTTCTTACTTAGAATTCCCGATTCAATATCCTGGAGAATTTTTAATTTTCCCTCGATTGATAAGGATTTACGTTTGTGACACACGTTTACCAACAAACTCATTGTGTATTTTAAAAAACACTTTAAACGACTACAGAACACTGATTCGAATAATACAGAAGTCGAAACAGAACTGAGCTAGTTTTTGAAAAAATGTCAATGAGAGAGAGAGCACAAGCAAATCGGATTAGTTAAGAGTAAAAAAACACCTCAATTCTAGAAACTGGAGCTACTTCGTCTTCCCGTACTCATTCTAAGTAATACAGTAAAAAAAAAAAAAAATAATAAAAATTCTAGCAGTTCGTTATAACAGAATATAATAATTCTCAGGCATCAAATTTATTTCGTAGTTCGCACTAACCGAGGGATTTCGCTATAACGAGGGGTTCAGCAGAAATATAATGGTAATTTTGGGGGGATAGTATTTTGGTTCGCTATATCGAGGTGTTCGTTATATCCGAGTTCGTAATAATGAGGGTTTATTGTATTCACTTCTGGATTGGTTACATCCCTGTCTTCGGCATCTCCAAATCGGAACGCGTTTCTGACGGTTAAATTATTTTCATGTAGTGTCTTTCTATGCATTTCATTTTTCCATGTAGAACACCGTTTCTTTGTAAAAATTTTATAGGTACCTTATTTGACTTCAAAACTGAATATAATTCTAACAGATAAACTTTATACACCAACTCAAACACCAAATATGATATGATTTTATCTGATATAGATAAACCACTTTTTAAATTCATAAAAAAACCGTTATCATAACTTAGTAACAAGTTGCCTAGAATTAAAGAGACCCCAGCAAATAAATCCAAAGATTGCGGGTTCATATGGCCGCCAGGTGGCCCTAGGATTTGTAAAAGGGGATACAAATAATAGTAAGAGAACTAAGATGAGAGTCGCAAGTATGTGCGATGTCGGTTACCCTTTAAAGGATCCTATCTTAATTATAACTGGATAGGTGAAATCCAGGGATTCTTGTAACATCGTCCGATTAACCTTAGCGATTAAATGGAAGTTATAAAACAAACTCAATAAGGTTGAAAATATTGAGCGGAAAATCAGTAACAAAACTCAAACACTGGAGATGATTGCACCCATATTGGTTCCAACCAGACTGCTCTATTCGAACTGATATCATTAACAGACCAAACAGCAGACTGTTTTATTATACAGTAGTGTTATCGCATGAGTACAAAGCGATAATCAGATTATAATTGCCATTACATCCAACAGTTTCACCAGCGGTTTGTGTTACTGCATCAGCAGCCGATAACTCGCGCAGGACATGAATCTCCGCTATCCTCCTCCACTCCTGGCTGGACCAGATCCGCGGCCGATTGCGAGCGGCCGAGTGAATTATGAATGATAAATCTCTCACGGGGCGTTTGTTAGCACGCTCGATTTAGCTAATTAGGGGGAGCTAAGGGGGGGTCAAGGTATAACGACCTGGGGGGGGGGGGGCGTTGGTCAGGAAGTTCCGAAGTCTCAGCGGTGGGGGTAAGGCGATATTCGTCCTAGCATATTTTTATTTTTTATTCTTTTTCTTATAGTAACATTATACTGCCCTAAAGAGGAGAAAAGCTTGATGTCTTTATAATACACTTCTTAACTAATGAAATAATCCCAAAGGTGGATTGTTTATAACGTAAAGTTATATTAAATTGCACCGGTCAGAAGGAGAAGGGGGCGGGTCTTTTATACTAGTTCGAGGGAAACGGAAAATATAATTTTGGAGTAATTAACACCCTAAAAAAAATTTACAAACAGAAAAAATTGTTTACAAAGGGCGCCGCGTTATTTTTTTGTGAACAACGAAACCCTAGGTGAGGAAACGAAGAGGTAATGATAATAAAAAATATAAGAAATCAGACCTTGGCTCATTATGGTGTCTCTGCTTCCTATATCTAGTGAATATTATATAATGGGGTCACTTTTGCAGGGTATTAATCAACCAGAACAAAAAAAATTAAGAGTAATGAGGTAAAATTTTAATTAATCCAATCTTAAATTGTGGCTCACCACCAATTTTAAATTATTTTTAAATAATTTATTTTTTGAAGAGAAAAGATTTGGTTCCGCCGGGAGTCGAACCCGTGTCTCCTGCGTTACATGCGAGGATGCTAACCGCTAAACGACAGAGCTCGGCTCAAGGCAGAGCATATCAGTGAATAGGAAGGATTTGCTCTGCCTTGAGCCGAGCTCTGTGGTTTAGCGGTTAGCATCCTCGCATGTAACGCAGGAGACCCGGGTTCGACTCCCGGCGGAGCCAAATCTTTTCTCTTCAAAAACTAAATTATTTAAAATTTTAATGGAAAAAAAAGAATAAAAAAATGTAATTTACAGATCCATTCAATCTACCCACTCCTAGAATCTAAAAAAAAATATATCATACATCTCCTAAAAAATAAAACACAAATAGATAGAAAATATAAATAACCCAGAACTTATAAAAAATAAAAAAATGATGAAAAAAGATGAAATAAAGTACCCCCTCCGTTTGAACAATTTTAATAAACTTTTTGCTGTCACATCGCGGGCATATACGTATATCAAATACCTAATTTCTGGTCTTACGGTATATAGTTTTTGAGCTAGTCTGTTCACGTACACACGGACCATTTTGCGGGATTAGGTTATTAGTACGGTGATTTTAAGGATTCAGGCACACCTTTTTGCGCGCCCGTCTGCTCTGTAAGTACCAAGACACCATTCCTAACTATTCTTTAGTTTTTAGTCACGTGACCACGCCCCTTGCTGGGTTCTACTGTACCTTGACCACCTAATTTGAATGACCTTCAGCATTTTAATCCCCCCCTCCATATTTTAGCTTTTCTCTTGCTTATGTCCCCCCCCCTACCTAGTAATCAGAAACTTCTCCGCCATTTTGTTTTTTCCTTATCCGCCATTTTGTTTTTTGGCCTCTCTGAGACTATACAAGGAGAGCGCGATAAGGAATGGCGGACAAGTTCCTCATTACTAGGTGGGGGGGGGGATAAGCAAGAGAAAAGCTAAAATATGGTGAGATAACAATATTCTATAGGTACCTGACCTTTCACCTGAGGAATGCTGATTCACCTGACTAATTAAAAGAAAATAATTAGTCTGCGTTTCAAATAAAAATAAGTACTTTACACCTCAGCAATCAATTAGAAAACCAACTGGATTCCTTAAAAAAATAGTTTTCTCATAAGAAGGCTAATATATGATCAGCACATTACATTTAATCTATATATAATATATACTTAAGTAAATTTAATGCAATATGAGTGAACATTTCTTAGTAGTACAGTGAGCGAATAAAATTAGACATAAAAAAAGAGATGAATTGACTAAATATAAATCGAAAATAAAAAGTTTGAAGTGTTCTTATTATATTTATGAAAAAGAAGTTGGTTTGGTTACTACGTATGATGAGCATTCCAGTTGACAAAACGACTAACTCTAATAACAGCATTCAAGATTTTATCATCCCTCTTAGTTCAAGATAAAAAGAAATATGATGAAAAAATGTGCCTTCAAGATATTTTGGTTTTCACTTTGTAATAGTAGTAAGATTCGAGATATGCAGAAACCGTTCAAATTATGGAGGAATATCTTAAGGGAGGTTGAAATGGAAGAAAGGTCTTAAAAAAAGTTTCAATGAATCCTCGGTAGTTTATATACTTCTGGAACAAATAGGACCATCATAGTAGTCAGTGCTTAAATTTTACTCGAAATATATTTTTTTTAACTGAGATACCAGATTCTTCAACAATAACCTAATAACTTATTATCTTCTGACTACTTGGAATGGGCTTATAAGATTCAGAATCACAGAAACCATCAAAACGATGCATAACTCGACAAAGTTGCAATTAATTGTTTATTTACAATTTTCAACCCCCTGTAAATTATACAGGGTTCCTTATTTGGGCGGACTCTGCAGATCTCAAGTTTGCACAATATTGATACCAAGTTAAAACCGAATTTTCAAGAAGGTGCTAATTTTGTTCTATATTTCCTTTAATTATGAAGTTTTTCTGGTATTAAAACTACCACACAACTATCGGAGCGAAGCCGGGCACCCTAGCTAGTATTTTATAAGCTGTATTTCATTTTCCTTTAATCATTTAAGTCTCATGCATATTTAATAAATTATTTGTATTTAATAAATTATTGTTTAAGCTCTAAATAATCAGAGAATTTTCTTCATTGATTTCCTTTCATTCATGTTATTTTGTTCATCTTATTAATTATGCTAATATTTTCAAAATTTCAAAATTAAATTTTATGTAAAATTTCTTTCATTTTATCCTTTTATTGTTTATACTTGTTTATTAAATTAACCAACAACATTAGGAGCATTGAGCACCGGCCTTACTTTCTTCATCAGGGAAGCGAAAGGTTTTTATTATTAAAACCTAACTTGCCTTAACAAAAGTATAATAGAAAACAATATAAAAATAGCGCTTATGGAAATAGGCTGATTTAAGTTCATTTAAGTTCGGGAAATTCTGTAATAGAAAAGTAATACTTTTTTTCGAAGTAGGCATACTAAAATGACATTTTATTGATCCCAGAAATTATTAAGAATCTTGTTTTTTGGGTGCACATACATATATACATACGTACATGTATCTTTGGATGGGATATAAATTTTTCACAAATGTTACCTTAAAAAGGAGGGATATAAAATAACGTTGAGCCTTCCTAAATATATTCCTTCCATTGAATGGGTAAGTTAGGTTCGTGATAGAGCCTGAAGATTACTTATTCAATCGGCCCTGTTTCTCTCTCGCGGCCCGGCCACTGAATTTTCAATTCTATTTCCCGGTCACCGTGCCAAGCAACAAATGTCACCACCAATTTTCTTTTAATCCAACATTGAATCAATCTTTAATGTATAATAAATAAACTCCCTGATGGATTGTTCCGAGCTACACGTTCTGTCCATCTTAAACTCCTTGCGTAGATTCGGGTTCGAAACCTGGCCATGGACGATATTTTTTTCTCATCAGTCAATATTATGTGAAGAATTCGTATTGATATACAGACATACTAGATTTTTTTAAAGGGATTAAAAAATCCTTGGCTATGCCGTCCTTCCGATGGGATGTAAAATGGAGGTCCCGAGACTGCACAATCTCAGTTGCTCGTTAAGGATCCCTTCACAATAATGATTACTAGCTAGTGTGCCCGGCTTCGCTTCGGTACTTGTGTGGCAGTTTCAATAACAGAAAAACTTTAAAATTAAAGGAAATATAGAACAAAATTAGCACTTTCTTGAAAATTTTAACATTGTATCAATATTAAGATTCGAGATCTGCAGTGTCCGCCCAAATAAGGAACCCTATATACTTTATAGGGTGTTGAAAATGGTGAATGAACAATTAATTTTGCTGCAACTTTGTCGAGTCATGCATCGTTTTTGATGGTTTCTGTGATTATGAATCCTATAAGCCCATTCCAAGCAGTCAGCAGATAATAAGTTATTAGATTATTAGTTAAAAAAACTATATTTGGAGTACTTAAGCGCCGACTACTGTGATGGTCCCATTAGATCCAGAAGTTTAGAAAATACCGAAGATTCATAGAAACTTTTTTTGTAAGACCTTTCTTCCAGTTCAACCTCCCTTGATATATCCCCCCCCCCCACCCTAATTTGGCCGAACTCTGCACTTTTCCAATCTTACTACTGTTACTAAGTGAAAACCAAAATATCATGAGGGCACAATTTTTTCATCATATTTCTTTTTATCCTGAACTATGAGCGGTGATAAAAGCTTATTGAAAAAATTGTATTATTGGAGTCAATTCATCATTTTGTCAACTGGAATGTTCATCATGCATAGTAATAAAACAATTTTTCATAATTACATACAATAAGAACACTTCAAACTTGTTATTTTCGGTTTATAATCAGTCTATTCAGCTCTTCTTTTTTTGTTTTATGTCTGTTTTTATTGGCTCACTCATATTGCATTAAATTTACTTAAGTATATGTTAGATATTGATTAAATGTAAAGTGTTAATCAATTAACCTTCTAATGAGAAAATTAATTTTGTAAATTATCCAGTCGGTTTTCTCATTGATTGCAGATATGTAAAATCATTAGTTTATTTTAAAAGAAAAGGTGAAACTAATTATTTTCGCTCGATTTTTTAGTAATTCAAAAAGAACAACTGACAAAATATATAACCTTTACAAATATAACGGAATGAATGAACAATAAACATTGAGTGAAACACACCCTAGCGCTTCCTGGTGGTCTGCAGCTCGAACTAAATTTTTCATTCATAAACTCGTATGTTATTCTCAGGTAGTCTAATTATATGTTGCGAGAGGCTTAAAATTCCAGTCCTTTTCCCTTCAATTTCACACCCTTAAGAGAAAAACGGAAATCTTCTTCTCCGTTAGGGGACATACAGTTACACGGTGACATAAATCTCTTAATCGTATGTGGAGTAGTTTCTGAGCCTTTTCGGCACGCACATTGTACACTTTGCTTTATAATATATATTGATTACGTAAATATATAACGTAGGCTTAGGTAATTTTTATTGGAAGAAAATTAAAATTCACAATTTCAGTCAAACAATAAAAACTCAAATTATTAACAACATTACAAAAACTACTTGAAACGATAGAGTGACACAAGAGCCTTACGTCCTATCCGAGGAACGGCACAGACAAGGTATTTTTACTCCCATTAAAAAATCCTAGGGCCACCGCGGAACGCGAACTCGTGACCTTTAGTATTGTAGGTTTCTATGCTAACTACTACACCACAGGTGTTCCCCCAAAATAATTATTCACAAACATAAGGTCGTTAAACAAAGAAAGAAATTATAAAATAGTATTTACTAAAACAAGGCTATTTTCTGATCTTTAAAAGCACTAATCTGGCAAGTATTTAGCGAGGTCTTGATCCTAACAAGTAATTAACTAACTCGCTAAAAAAGTTTTACTAACAAGTCGCCAAGGACTGGAGAAGAAACGAGCCAAACTTGAGTTTGATAACTCGGGCTTCAGTTTCTCCCTAACTATGAAACTTTTCTACATCACACTCTTATTAGGGTGTAAAAGGTCAGGGTTCATCTTGTTTAAATATTACTGCAGTAAACCGATCGAATTTATATAATAATAATAATATTATGATAATCGCTTTAACGATAGAAAAATGCACCAGGCAGTTAAGAAATTTATAACTATCAAATAGTTCAGTTCTTAAATGTAGTTACATAATTTTCGGATGACCAACTTTGGTCCCCAATAATTGTAATACCATGTAACATGTGAAACAAATAAAAATAATAATAAATAATTTATTTTTTGAAGAGAAAAGATTTGGCTCCGCCGGGAGTCGAACTATGAATTATTAAATCACAAATATTTAAACAGGTTACAAAAAGTGTCACTTTGTAACACAGACTTAACCATATGACTTGAGTTTCAGAACCAGACTAACTCTCCAGACAATCGCTCTTTATATATAGTCGTAAGGAGATGGTCTAGATCCTCGTGGAACGGCGTGGATGGTAGTAGAACGTTGTAGTCACAAACGCGTGCTATGACAGTTCCAACTGTTAGTTCATTCTAACAACAGGTCTGGGGCTTTTAAACCATATGTTTTTCTTTTTTAACGATACAATATTATGTTATATTATTATTTTTTATTAATCTAATCTTAATCTGTGGGTGACCACCTTTTTAAATAATTTATTTTTTGAAGGGAAAAGATTTGGCTCCGCCGGGAGTCGAACCCGGGTCTCCCGCGTGACATGCGCGGATGCTAACACTACACCACAGAGCTCGGCTCCAAGTAGAGCCAATCCTTCCTCTTCACTGATACCTACTACCCGATCACGCAAATTTTGCGAGTAACGGAAGGTGGACAAAGTTTGTCCAATTTATGGTATTTATTGACGTACGTCAATTTTAAATCATTTTATATAAATCTAATCTTAATCTGTAGGTGATAATCTTTTCTCTTCAAAAAATAAATTATTTAAAAATAATTTAAAAAGGCGGTCACCCACAAATTAAGATTAGATTAATAAAAAATAATAATAATATAACATGATATTGTAACGTTAAAAAAGAAAAACATTCGGTTTAAAAGCCCCAGACCTGTTGTTGGTACGAACTAACAGTTGGAACTGTCATAGCACGCGTTTGTGACTACAACGTTCTACTACCATCCACGCCGTTCCACGAGGATCTAGACCATCTCCTTACGACTCTATATAAAGAGCGATTGTCTGGACAGTTAGTCTGGTTCTGAAACTCAAGTCATATGGTTAAGTCTGTGTTACAAAGTGACACTTTTTGTAACCTGTTTAAATATTTGTGTTCTCATAATTTGTGTGGCATTGGAAATTGTTATTTTTGTGCAATAAAAATTGTTAAACCCTCAAAAGTGTTACAAAGCGTGCAAAAACTCTCGTGAAAAAAGCCTCAAATGTTCCGGGCCAGCCTAGATGGTAATCACAAACATGTACTATGGCAGTTTGTTCCAGATGTTAGTTGGTTCCAACCAACAAGTCTGGAACTATTCTAAGCCATATCTTTAAGAAGATTTATTATTATGGGTATAGTGGCTGTTAACCTTATTGGAGCAATCACCAGGACAATCTCAACTTTACCATTTATTGCTTATTTTCAACCTTTCGGCTATGTCGCCATTTTCAAGTCTCAATTTGAACAAGGATGTGATTTATCCAGCTTTAAACAATGCCTTCATCAATTCAACATAAAAATTCCTTTTTTTAACAATTAAATATATATAAACCATTAACTGGTGTCGTCATGCTGAAAGACTTATTTAAATTAATTAATTAACTATAATTAACTATTTATGTCTTTCAGCATGACGACACCAGTTAATGGTTTATATATATTTAATTGATAAAAAAATGAATTTTTATGTTGAATTGATGAAGGCATTGTTTAAAGCTGGATAAATCACATCCTTGTTCAGATTGAGACTTGAAAATGGCGACATAGCCGAAAGGTTGAAAATAAGCAATAAATGGTTAAGTTGAGATTGTCCTGGTGATTGCTCCAATAAGGCTAACAGCCACTATACCCATAATATAAATATCCCAGGAAATTAAGAAACCAATTATATATTGGATATAATTAATAAGAAGATTTTTTTGGTATGGATACCTCAGAATTTGTTCTTGGACGACGACTTGGAATGGGAGGTATAACAGTTATGAGACCGCTAAAGAAGGCGTTTTGCTCATCTCTTGACGACATATTATTAAAATTAGCTAATATTTTGTTTCTGGCAGATGAAGGAACGTTTTCAAAACTCTTAAATCGTTTATATCCGACTCGTGAGTTAAAAGTATGAGTTTTTTAATGACATCAGACATTCATCGGTGTTTTTTCTTTTTATCTTGTTAATTTTGTAGAACCTTATTCATCTTCACTTGAACTAAAGTCACTTCTCATTTAGACTTCTACCAAAGACAAACACGACAGAAATGGACTACTGTTAATCTTTCCCCGACACTCAGGACTTCAGCTGTTTTTCCCCATTGTATCGATTTTTGTGGACTATCGTTTTTTTCTCGACTGTAACAAGTATGGAAAGAAAGTACTCTTCTTATACTATCAAATGGCACAACTTGTTTCAAATAAACCAAAAGTAGACTACCGTGGTTTTTCCTCCTGACCCTTCATTTGTTTTCGCAAAACAAAATTCTCTCCTTTATACTATGGTGTAAAGGAGAGAATTTTCTTGGTTGTGTTCAAGTTCAAGCCATTTGATAATTTGTCTGTTGCAAAGTGATAATTTTTGTAACCTGTTCTGATACTTGTGTATTTATAATTCGTGTGGCATTGAAAATAATTATTTTTCTTTGAATAAAAATTGTTAACCCACATAAGTGTTACAATGTAATAATAATAATTATATAATAACAAAGCTTCATTGATGTCATTAGGGACCATGATTGCCATTATTCTGAGACAACAGCGATTTTGTTTTTTATTTTATATTTTTATGTGGACCTGTTTTTGAACATGAAGAAAAGAACTCTAACATGACTAGGATTTAAAAAAAAATCTGTAACTTTGAAACTGATAAACCAATTTTCATCGTTTTTTTTTTTCTTCATTTTATGGCGAATCATCTGTTTCCATTTTACCAAACTTATATTTTTATGTGGACCTGTTTTTGAACATAAAGAAAATAACTCTAACATGACTAGGATTTAAAAAAAATCTGTAACTTTTAAACTGATAAACCAATTTTCATCGTTTTTTTTTTTCTTCATTTTATGGCGAATCATCTGTTTCCATTTTACCAAACTTATATTTTTATGTGGACCTGTTTTTGAACATAAAGAAAAGAACTCTAACATGACTAGGATTTAAAAAAATCTGTAACTTTGAAACTGATAAACCAATTTTCATCGTTTTTTTTTTTCTTCATTTTATGGCGAATCATCTGTTGCCATTTTACCAAACTTATAGTTTTGGAGATAAGTCTGAGAAAAAAATTAGGGACGCGCATGTTCTTTAATCCATTCGCATAAATTAATGAGATGATGATTTTGTAATATAAAATAGAACATATTTCTGATACAGGCATATAAATTATGTTAAGTTAAAATACTTTTTACTTCATTTATTCTTAATAGTTTGTGACAAATTTGAAGTTGGGACACACAGGCGACTGTGAAACAGGAACATAAAAAATTATTTTTTGTATGAGTCTCATGTAGAATGGCTCACCTGAAGTACCGCATTTTATAAAAATGAAAACAATTTTAAAACAAGAAAATCCCGTTGTAAAAAACGGAAGTTAATTCTAAGTTAAGCACTGGGGGCCTATTTTTGCTTATTTCTAAGAAAATACCCTGAATGCTGATAGGTTAAAATAAATGTTGAAGAAAAGATGGAACTTTCAGAGAAAAAAGTGACTAAAAGCCACACACAGTCACACTCTCTAGTACTTATATGTGGGTAAAATTCCGCTAAAGGAGGATGTGTATATACTATACTATATAAGGCTGTGTATATGCTATATATATAAGCGCAAGGCGACCAACTTGTTTTGCTAGCCATCGGTTTAGCCCGGTGACGTAGATTGATGGAGCGAGTCCAGACTTTGAAGAGATTCCGTTCTATAGTGCGCTGATCCCAGCTGACCTTGTTTTGGGCCTGTGCAACGTCCTTCGCTATCGGGGAATATTTTTATTTATCTATTTATTTTTGTTAGTATTTCTATCATTTCAGTTCAAACATTATATATCCCACTCATTAATTGCTTCTTCGAATTACATTCGGTGGTTGTCGCTCATGGCTAACAGGTATGATTAGAAATATGAAGATTAAAAAGAATGTTTTAAAAAAAAATTGAATGAGAAGTTGTAAGAGTATATTTTTAAATAACTCACTAAAAGGAATTTTACTTTCACTTGCCTATATATGAAATATATAGTAAAGTATTGCGATCATGAAAAATTTCAAATTTCCACGGAAATTCACGTTTAACACCCTGGGGGTACCTCGAGTCCAATTAACCAAGTTTGTGTGAGTCTGTGTGTACAGACTAGCTCAAAAACCATAACCCGTACCAACCTAGAATTGGGTATTTGATGTATGTATATACCCGCGAAGTGACAGCAAAAATTTCATCAAAATTGATCAAATCTTGGGGACAATTTTTTTTTAATAAATTTTGTCTCATTTTTACGTGTTTCTTTTTTTCTCGATTTTCTCAAAAATAGCTCTAACGATTTTGATCAAACTCATCATGTTAAATGAGAATCAAGTATTCTTTTATATCAGTTAAGTTTTATCATCTATAAAATGTTCTGATGATGCTAAAAATTGGGAAGGAGTCTTTTTTTTTTGTTTATATGGAGAAATTAACTTTCTCTCGTTATGTTTAAAAATAAGAAATGGCTAAATGTGAAATATGGAAAAACTCGAGTAAACATATACAGGAGAAAAAAAGAAAAATATTCCGAGTACACCTTTCATGACACCACTGTTATAAGTAAAGGCTTCCAAACTGTTCTTGGGAAAGAGTTGTCAACGTGTTTTGTAACATAACATAATTAATTATGTTTTGTAATACAATATAATTATGTTTTGTAACATAACACAATTAATGGAAATTAAGGGTGGCGGGATGGCCGAGTGGCTAAACGCGTTAGAAAATACGCGTTGCCAATGACAACCGGACAGATGATTTGAGAACCAGAAGATAGCAAGTTCAAAACCCGGAGCCAGGGGAAATTTAATAATACTCGGCATTAATCCCCCACCCTCTCCCCTGGCCCGGAAAACCCCGTATAGCCTAAAACGGCAAGGAAGGGGTGGACCAAAAAAAAAAAAAAAAAAAAAAAAAAAAAATGGAAATTATTTGTTTCCAAGATAACTAAATGAAGTTTGCAAGAACTAAACAGAGATTTATAAGGTCAGACGCGATGGAGAACTATGCTTGCATACAAGTAAATCCTTTTATTTAATATTAGAAAAAATTAGTTTCCTAAGTAACTAGTAAACTAGGGAGTAAATACGAATGAAGCATTACAGGAGTGGAAAAAAATATGGTACAAGATATTCTTAATTTTAAAAATATTATATTTTAGTTTAGGAACTTTAGTTCCATAATAGATTTCTGAATGCAATATAAATTCATTTTAGAGTAACAGTAATCGTTCTCAGTTTCCAGAAAGGCATAAGAGACAAAATTTATATCGATTCACCTTCACGATATATTTAAAAAACGTAACTCGCAGTAAAAAAACGAGAAAGCAGTAATAAAAACTCGACTATTAATTAAATTAGGTCACTAAATAACAGAAATAAGCAATAATGAATCGAAAATTACTGATTTTTGCAATACTAATCTATATAAATAAAGATGAAATTCTGTTTATTTGTTCTTTATAGAAATCCATACAGTTTGTCCTAAATTCTCCAAATTTTGCTCAGTGGTTCTTTCATACCAGGTGCGAACACCTGTCAATATCAAAATTGCATAACATCAGCCAATCTCTGGGTATATCCTTTATTGTTATAAAATTCTTCATAATCTCGCTTTACAGTGGTTTTTTTTTACGAAATCGACCGTTTGAGTCGAAAAAACGGCCTAAAAAATCATTTTATAGATTTTGAAGAGGCCAATAAGGCCCGGTGAGACCGTCCCGCAGGCGTCGAGTTTTGGGATTTTTAAACCATATTTTTTTTTTTAACATTACAATACGTTTATTTACATGTATGGTGAATTTATTTTTTAAAAATGCCTCCTAAGAAGCGAGCTTCAATAGGAGTAGTGAGCGCAAAAGCTAAAAAACAACGTCAAATACGAGCAGCTGAAACTCTCGACGAACATCAAAATAGGATTGAACAACAGAGGCTTAGACAGGCAGAATCGCGGGAAACTGAGTCTGCCCAGGAATACGAGGCCCACGCTTTGCGCCACAGAGTCTTATGCAAGCCGATTTGCGAGAAGCTGAAAGTGAAGGGCAATATTTCTGTTTGTTCTTCACAGAAATCCATACCGTTCATTTTAAATTCTCCAAATTTCGCTCAGTGGTTCTTTCGTACCAGGTGCGAACACCTGTCCATATTAAAATTGCTCAACTTCAGCCGATCTTCAGCTGATATTCTTTATCCTAATAAAAGTCGTAATGATCTCGCTTTACAATAGTTTTTACTTTCACTTACCTATATATGAAATATATAGTAAGTGGAAGTATTGCGATCGTGAAAATTTTCGACTTCCGGTTTTCAACGGAAATACACGTTTTGGGACCCCCTGAGTCGAAATAACCAAGTCCCGCGAAATGGTCTGTGTGTGTGTGTGTGTGTGTGTGTGTGTGTGTGTGTGTGTGTGTGTATGTGAACAGACTAGCTCAAAAACTATAAACCGTGGGAGCCTGAAATTGGGTATTTAGTGTAGGTATATGCCCGCGATGTGACAGCAAAAATTTCATCAAAATTGCTCAAAGGGAGAGGGTACTTTATTTAATAACTTTTTACGTTTTTTTCGATTTTCTCAAAAACGGCTCTAACGATTTTGATTAAACTGAGTATTTGATCTATTTATATGCCTGAAATATGACTGTAAAAATTTCATCAAAATTGATTAACCGGAGGGGGAATTTACTTAAAAAGTTTTGTATCATTTTCACGTGTTTTTTTTATTTATTCAAAAACGGTTTTAACGATTTTGATCAAACTTGGTATTTGATGTATTTATATGCCCGAGATATGACTAAAAATTTCATCAAAATTGATCTACGGGAGGGGGGACTTTACTTAATAAATTTTGTATCATTTTCACATGTTTTTTTTATTTACTCAAAAACGGTTTTAACGATTTTGATCAAACTTGGTATTTGATGTATTTATATGCCCGAGATATGACTGTAAAAATTTCATCAAAATTGATCTACGGGAGGAGGGACTTTACTTAATAAATTTTGTATCATTTTCACGGGTTTTTTTTATTTACTCAAAAACGGCTTTAACGATTAACAAGAATGAGATATAAATGTAGAAAAATGTGTGACTTTAGGAAATGATAATTCACAAAACACGTCAATTTCTAATCTAAGTAAGTTGGTAAGTGAAAGTTGTGTGTTGCGTGCACGCACCAGATTTTTTTACGAAATCGACCGTTTCATTAGAAAAATGAAATTCCCCGGGTGAAACCGGGACATACAGCTCGTACTCTATAACTATGGAAATATTCAAATAGGATCATCTTCTTGAGAAATTAGGTATTTCACTGCAGTACAATGATAATCTTTTGATTTCCCAAGTTATAAAAGAATTAGAGCGTAATCATAAGCTTGAACTGATGGAAAAGGCAAGAATTTCTAATTTTCATGGGCTCTACGGGGTTATTACACGTGGACTTGGGGGAAAGACACTATATGTCGGATGGTAATAAAATGAATTTTATTAAAGTAATTTTCAAACTGCGGGGACAGTTGATATACCTCAATAATAACGTGGGAAGGAGCGAAGAACAAAGACTGTGTACACTTTGTAATATGAAGGCTATTGAGGATCTTAATCATTATATTGGTGTCTGCCCTGTTCTTCGAGAGTTTAGGTGGAGATTTTTAAAGAGAAAAGAACTGAGTAAGAATGAAATTATAGGATTATTGAATGGGGAGAACTGGAATGGCCTGTTTATGTTTAATTCATAAACATTTAAAGTTTAATTCATAAAAATGTAAATGTAAATTATTTTTATTCGTTAGGTATGATTTAAGGTGAATAATTCTATCTTATTTTATTGTTTTTGCTTTTTATTATTCTTGTTCTTGTCTTTCATTGTTATTTTTTCTCTGTACATAGTTATAAAAAGGAAATTGATTTTTATATGATTTGATTAATGATTTTTAATTTTTAAAGAATTTCCATTTATTTATTACTTTCACTTACCTATATATGAAATATATAGTAAGTGGAAGTATTGCGATCGTGAAAAATTTCGACTTCCGGTTTTCAACGGAAATACACGTTTTGGGGTGCCCTGAGTCCAATTAACCAAGTCCCGCGAAATGGTCTGTGTGTGTGTGTGTGTGTGCGTGTGTGTGTGTGTGTGTGTGTGTGAACAGACTAGCTCAAAAATTATAAACCGTGCGAACCTGAAATTGGGTATTTAGAGTATGTATATGCCCGCGATGTGACAGCGAAAATTTCATCGAAATTGCTCAAAGGGAGGGGGTACTTTATTTAATAACTTTTTGTGTTTTTTTCGATATTCTCAAAAACGGCTCTAACGATTTTGACTAAACTCAGTATTTGATCTATTTATACGCCCGAGATACGACTGTAAAAATTTCATCAAAATTGATCAACCGGAGGGGGGAGTTTACTTAATAAATTTTGTATCATTTTCACGGGTTTTTTTATTTACTCAAAAACGGCTTTAACGATTAACAAAAATAAGATATGGATGTAGAAAAATGTGTGACTTTGGGAAATTATATTTAACAAAACACGTCAATTTCTTATCTAAGTAAGTTGGTAAGTGAAAGTTGTGTGTTGCGCGCACGCACCAGATTTTTTTTCTAATGCAGTAAGATAGTAATTAGTAAGATTAATTCTATAGAGACAGCTCATGGCAGACGGTGATTTACCATGCCAATGAAAGCCTATTGTAAATTTTTTCAAAATGAAAAAATTCTTTTGATTATAAATAAAGCGATTTATCTATCTATCTATCTACAAATAGGATCACATAAATAAGGAAAATGTGTGAAGTTGGGGAATGGCGATTAGATATTATCAAAACGCGTCGATTTCTAATCTAAGTAAGTTTTTAGGCGAAAGTTGTTTTTTGCGCGCATCACCTCAGATTTTTAAATAACTCAATCGAAAGGATTTTTGCTGTTTTGAATTTGCATATAATTCTCAGGCCGTTTCCTCGCACTCCACTCCCATGAAATTTGGCATCGGCTATCGGGAAGTGTGTCCCCTGTGAAATACTAGGGAGGATTAGGGATAGTAAATTTAAATCCTTTATGAATTATTCACCATTAGCGGGAGACGAAACTGCTGCTAAGGGAAATTGCGGGCGTATTAAAAGTTGCGAGGGAGCAGCTGTGTTCTCTGCCGAATACATTTTAATAATGTTTTGGCTCCTCGCCCGGTTCTATCCTCACTTAGTAATCTTTTCTCTTTATTCTTTATTCCTTATCTTCTCTAATGCTAATTGTTATCAAATCTTTATAGTAATCTACCATTATTTACTGTTATTGTACACAAACTAGTTTGTATAGTAGCTAGAAATCTCACGTTATTTTGTCAGTTATTACTATATTTATGAATTGGTAGTAATTTTATATACGATTGTTGATAGTCGAAACATAAAAAAAGCCTAAGAAAAAATAAGACACTCAACATAAAAATAAGTAATCAAAATAAAACAAAATAAGATACATATCTTCAATATATTATTTCTAAAAGGTGTTGTTTTTTTTTTCAATGCACCAAAACTTTTCTGATCCTTGATTATATTCGATGATAAAGGTATCATTTTAAATTTCCTACCCCTCCAGGTGGGAAAAGTAGTCAAATCTCACAGAAAACACCAGAGGAAGAACTATGGACAAAACTTTATTTTCGCATGATTCAGAAACTATCGATTTTTAGCCGATTATGAAATTGCAAATGTGAAAGTTTCCGCATTCCTAAAAAAGCAAAAAAAGAATCTTGAATATCGAACAATCAGTTACAAAGTTGCAGCTTTTTGAATCCTGTTCATCGCGCGAACTCGCGAACTTCAGTATTGTAGGTTGCTATGCTGAACACTTCACAACAGTCTTGCTCGGTAATTCGAATCTTATGAATCATTTGAAGGTCCCGATCCTGTACGATGTCAGGTACTCGTTAAAGTTCCCAATCCTAATTATACCTGGATAGGCAGAATTTAGGACTCCCACTGTAACATCGTCCCACTAGCCTTAGCAGCATAGAGTGACGTTAAAAAAAAAAAAATCTGCGACGCGCGCAACACACAACTTTCACTTACCAACTTACATTAGAAATTGACATGTTTTTTTAATTGCCATTTCTATAAATAATATTAAAAAAATGACTTGGTTTTGATTAAAAATGATTAATTTAATCAAAACCATTAAAGCCGTTTTTGAGATATTCCAAAAAAATGTAAAAATTGGAAAAAAAGTTATGAAATAAAGAGCCCCCTGCATTTGACCAATTTTGATGAAATTTTGTCTGTCACATTGTGAGCATATACATACAAAATCATTACAGCCGTTGTTGAGTAAATAAAAAAAAACCTAAACATTAGATAAAATTCTTTAAGTAAGATACCCCCTCCGTAAGATACACACACACAGACACACACACACAGACCACGGGACTTGGTTAATTGGACTCAGGGGACCCCAAAACGTGTATTTCCGTTGAAAACCGGAAGTCGAAATTTTTCACGATCGCAATACTTTCCTTACTATTTATTTCATATATAAGTAAGTGAAGTTAAAAAATTATTTTGGATTCTTCACATAAGAACATGGAGAGCTTGGATTGTGTCCGGGTGAGGTGTTGCACATCCATTTAGTGCTCTTAAAATGATACCACGTAGCTAGTTGGTGGAGTGTCGAACTTAATATTGAAAGAATCAAGTTCAAAACTTAATGACAATTTCGTTGTAGTAATTAGTAATTAAGTTTCGAATACGGTTGGAAACGGCCCCGCGGTTAGCTCAGTGGTAAGAATGCTGCAACGTAGATGCAGAGGACCTGGGTTCGATTCCCGGCCGTGGTCGAATCTTTTATCTTCTCATTAATTAGTTTAAGAATATAAATTAATTGTTTAGCAAACAATCGATGATTAAATATCATCTTAAAGTGTATTCATTCATCAATTCATTTTCCATTCTCATTTTTTTTTTTAATTAATTAATATTCATCTTTGAGCTAATGTCAATTTGTAGAAATTTATGTGTGTCCAATTTTTTTGTATGTCTCGTCAAATGCCTCGTCAAACAAAAATTAAAACTTAAAAAATTCATAAAAAGTCCTTTTCTATTAACCCCCATACCTTTTCCAAAATGTAAATTCATGCTTAAATATCCAATTAAAAATAATAAATTAAAAACATGTTTGTTTATGGCATTAAAACATGTCACTTTATGGCACTAAGCCTAATCGGATATTGCTCAGTGAGTCCTAAATTTTGCCTATCCAGATATAATTAGGATAGAGATCTTAAACGAGTACTTGACATCGTACAGGCTCGGGACCTCCATTTTATGACCTATCCGTGGGACGGCTTAGACAAGGATTTTTCACTTCCTTTAAAATATCCTAGAGCCACCTAGCGGGATGCGAACTGGTAACCTTTAGTATTCTAGGTTGCCATGCTAACCACTACACCACAGTTGATACCTAAAAAATATTAAAATATATTTAATAATATTTCAAAATTCCACAATTCATAAAAATATAAATACCCAAATAAAGATATTATTTTAATACTATAAAAATCAATCATTAATTTTTACTAAGAATTTATGAATTGATATACTTTTTGTTTAATTTTGTTCGTTTATTATTTATGTTTTAATTAATTTTATTTGTTTCAGGGTTCAAAATATAGCTCACTATTTGCTATTCGGTATTACTTTTCAAGTTTATTAATTTTTTTATTTTTATCTTTTACCTTTAAATAGCCTTGGATTTTTTACTCCTTCTAAAAAACCCACGGGCCACCTCGGGAGGCGAACTCGCGACCTTTAGTATTGTAAGTTGCTGTGCTAACCATTCACCTGATTTGACAACGACATTTTGAAATTATTACTTAACCTATGAATTATGAATGAGCTGCTTACTTTTATTAGCGGTTTCTCGTTCTAATACGTACTGAACTATTAAAAACAATGATACACTTGAATCCGCTAGGGAATAAAATTTTATTGATTCATAATAATTAGATGTGGTGAACAGTATTATGAATCATAATAGTGAACTAGATAAACATAATAATTCAACAATTATCGTACATACAAACACGCATACATTAGCCTATATAAATATTAATTAAATCATGATATAAATTAGCATTAAATTTATGTATAAATTATATCAACAACAGTTCACCAATAGGTTTACCAATACTAATTACATTTTGTTAGTATGTTTTTATTATCGCCCTTATATATATATATATATATATATATATATATAATAATAATAATAATAATAACAATGCCTTTTTATTGATCATACAAATTACAAATTACATTCTCGACATGTACTCTTGGTCAACGACCATCAGAGGTTGAGAAAGCGGCACATATCATATTAACTAATTTAGACCTAGCGATAATATAATAACAGTAACAGTGAATGTGTCATAGAAATTATTAACTCGAGTACAATATTCTTTACATTATAATCACACGATATTAAAAATCAAAGAGGCAAACAAAAGACAAACAAATAAATACAGAATAAATACAGTAATAAATACTTCTAATTCTAATTCCAATACTTTTAATATTATGATTCATTTTTTAAATTTGATACTCAAAATATATTAATTAATCATAAAAATAAGTAAATCAAATGGTCCTAACAATACATTAGCTAAAAACAAAACACGAAAGCAACAACAATAGTTAATAAACAATGAACCCATATATATAATACTCATATACAAACATACACATATACACAATACTATTCTATTTACCCATTATATATTCTATTTACCCATTATATATTCTATTTACCCATTATATTCCCTAATTAATCCATATCTATATTTCCAAGCCTCTTTAGTATATCTTAATAGTTTAGGCCAACACTTTCCATTTAAGTATTCTATTAACTCGTCCCTACTCAAGACCGAATTGGAGAACCATTTTATCCTAAATATATATATATATATATATATATATATATATATATATATATATTATGTTTAGGATAAAATATGTATATATATATATATATATATATATATATATATATATATATATATATATGGTTAAATTACTTCAAGTGACAAATCAAAATGGATATTAATTTCTTGAGCCTCCTTGACATGGAAAATGTTCAAATACGTTTTTCTCACACACCTCACGACGGTCTCAATATTCAATATATTTATATATAAAAGGAGTTTTCGGTGCCCATAGCACCATATTCATCTGCATAAAACCAATAAACAATACATTAATACATACATTATTTTATTTAAAATTTGTCATGCATATGCCCAATCTTTTACCCTTTTCTCGTTCCCTTAAGGGAGAGTCTATGTATAACTGTATGTTACATCAGTTGAGTCATCATCAGTTTAAATACCTAAAGTAGGAATATCTATATGATATTACTAGCTTGGGTGCCCGGCTTCGCTCCGGTAGTGTGTGGTAGTTTTAATACCAGAAAAACTATTTAATTAAAGGAAATATAGAACAAAATTAGCACCTTCTTGAAAATTCGGTTTTAACTTGGTATCAATATTCTGCAGACTTGAGATATATTATACTAGATTCTGCAGACTTGAGATATATTATACTATATAATAGATATATTATACCCCTGTATAATTCACAGGGGATTAAAAATGGTAAATGAACAATTAATTTTGCTGCAACTTTGTGGAGTTATGCATCGTTTTGATGGTTTCTGTGATTCTGAATCCTATAAGCCCATTCCAAGTAGTCAGAAGATAATAGGTTATTAGATTATTGTTGAAAAATCTGGTATCTCAGTTAAAAAAAATTATATTTCGAGTAAAACTTAAGCACTGACTACTATGATGGTCCTATTTGATCCAGAAGTATAGAAACTACCGAAGATTTATAGAAACTTTTTTTAAAGATTTTTATACCATTTCAACCTCCCTCAAGATATCCTCCCGTAATTTGAACGGTTTATGCATATCTCGAATCTTACTACTATTACAAAGTGAAAACCAAAATTTCTTGAAGGCACAATTTTTTCATCATATTTCTTTTTATCTTGAACTATGAGGGATGATAAAATCTTGAATGCTGTTATTGGAGTTAGTCGTTTTGTCAACTGGAATGCTCATCATATGTAGTAACCAAACCAACTTCTTTTTCATAAATACAATAAGAACACTTCAAACTTTTTATTTTCGATTTATATTCAGTTGATTCATCTCTTTTTTATGTCTGATTTTATTCGCTCACTGTACTACTAAGAAATGTTCACTCATATTGCATTAAATTTACTTTAGTATATATTATAAATAGATTAAATGTAATGTGCTGATCATATATTAGCCTTCTTATGAGAAAACTAATTTTTTAAGGAATCCAGTTGGTTTTCTAATTGATTGCTGAGATGTAAAGTATTATTTTGAAACGCAAACAGCTGAAAAAATATAGAACGATTACATACTGAATGAATGGGCAATAAACATTGAGTGAAACGCACCCTAGCGCTTCCTGGTAGCCTGGAGCTCGAACTAAATTTTTCATTCATAAACACGTATCTCAATCTCAGAGAGGCTAATTAAATGGTGCGAGAGGCTTAAAATTCCAGTCCTTTTCTCTTAAATTTTACACTCCTAAGAGAAAAACGGAAACCTTCTTCTCCGTAAGGAGTCATATGGCTAAACGAAGGCATAACTTCCTTAGTCCTACGTGGAGTCGTTTTTGAGCCTTTTCGGCACGCACATTGTACACTTTGCTTTATAATATATATTGATTAATAATGCCTAAAATATAAATGTATAAAATAGTTGTTTTAACATACAATTTACTTACTAACTAAAAGGGATGTGTGCTGCTTCTTGTCTTTCGTTCATTAGCATATTTTGATTCGCAGCGGTATTTCCGGGATTCGAGTATTTTCCGTATTTTTTTTCTTTTTGACTGACGTGTTTTTTCCCTGTTGCCCTTCTCGGTATTGGTATCTCGGAATCCTCTGGTTTTAGAAGTCACATCCACCCACACACCGAACTCCTCAGGGAGCCGAGAGAGGATCTGGAACTTCGTGTTTACCTTCGGAAGGTGAAGAGAGAGAATGAGTGATTGGGAAGCAACAGATTGAGGACCGCAAAGTGATGGGATCAGTTGGGGCGAGCCAAGACCAACTCGGCGGATCAGTTGAGCCCCAATTGAGTTTGCTCGCCTCCAGTTGGGAGTGAGTTAGCACTTGAGCTCCCGGTAAACACTTCTCGCTTGGTCAGCCCCCCCCCCCGTCAACTTTAGCCCACCCCCCTCAATATCTCATCCTAGGAGCACTCTCCCTTTTTATCTAATCCTAGGAGTAGATAGATAGAAATAACGTTAAGGTACTCATGAAAATTAAAAATAGTATAAGATACTTAGAAAATAAAACAAAATATGAAAATACTAAGATGTAAATAGACAATGGACGCAAGTTCGTCTGTCAAGATACTCTAGCTTGTTATAAATATAAGTTGCATATATATATTAGACATAGACAGAGTTGGGCAAATTGTAATCTGAATAATCAATATATATTATAAAGCAAAGGGTACAATGTGCGTGCCGAAAAGGCTCAAAAACGACTCAACGTATGACCTAGAATGTTATGTCATCGTATTGCTCTATGGCCTCTAACGATGAAGAAGGTTTCAGTTTTTATCTTTAGCCTGTAAAATTGAAGATAAAAGGAACGGATTTTTAGGCCTCTCGCACAATGTAATTAGCCTACCCGTTCGGGTTAATGAATGAAAAATTTAGTGCAGACTACCAGGAAGCGCTAGGGTGCGTTTCACTCAATATTTATTCTTCATTCATCAGTTCGTGATGGATATATATTTCTTCACCTGTTATTTTTAAAGTACTCAAAATTAAGCTGATATAATTAGTTTCTCTTTTGCGTTTTAAAATAAAATAATTATTTTATATCTATGAAAATCAAACAATCAATGAATTAGAAAATCAATGAAGTAGAAAATCAACTGGATTCCTTAAAAAAGTAATTTTAGCATAGGACGGCTAATTTATCAATTACGTTTAATCAATATATTATTTATAATATATTGATATGATTAATATATAATACATTGATTTGATTAAATATATAATATATTGATTCGATTAATATATGATATATTGATTGTATATTTAATGCAATATGAGTGAAAATTTCTTAGTAGTACAGAGAGCGAAGAAAAACAAACATAAAAAAAAAGAGATAACTTGACTAAATATAAATGGAAAATAAAAAGTTTGAAATGTTCTTGGTATAGTAATAAAAAAGAAGTTGGTTTGATTACTATGTATATGAAGCTCCCAGTTGACAAAATTACCAACTCCAATTTCAACATTTTTTCAATAAGATGTTATCGCCCCCCATAGTTCAGTATAAAAAGAAATATGGTGAAAAATTGTGCCTTCATCAAATCTTGGCTTTTTGGTAGTTGTAAGATTCGAGATTTGCGATGCATATCTCGACAAATTTGCAGCCAATTTTTCACTTACCATTTTCAACCCCCCAGAAAGTATATAGGGTTCCTTATTTGGGGGGACTCTGCAGATCTCGATCTTACTATTAATACCAAGTTAAACCCGAAGTTTCAAGAAGATGCTAATTGTGTTTTATATTTTCTTTAACTTTAAAGTTTACTATTATTAAAACTATCACAAGACTACCGGAGCGAAGCCGGGCACCCTAGCTAGTGATTCATAAATATGAATAATTGGTAATCATAAAATAAATGAAAAATGAATAGCCATTATTCATAATCAGTACGGAGTATTTTTAATGATTAATGAGTGTTTATGGTATTCATTTGAAATGAATAATGAATAACTGGTATTTAGTTATTCATTATTCATTTCAAATGAATACTATAAACACTCAATAATCATTAAAAATACTCCGTACTGATTATGAATAATGGTTATTCATTTTTCATTTGTTTTATGATTACCAATTATTGGCCCCATCCAGAAGTGAAATAGTTATAGGGTAAACCAGATAGTTATTGACACTCAGTACAGTTATTGACACCCCAAGTTTAACTTGAAGAAATAAGTAAACAAGTCCCAATTTTATTTCAAGATATACATGGATCTAATGTTTGAAGGGTCCTCTAAGTCATCTATGAAGTAAGACTTTAACAAACTAACCATAGGGAAGATTTCACAATTAAATCCACAGGGTGTCAATAACTAGTTTTTGCACTTTTAACAATAAATATTGCCAATAAACTGTTGAACTTTTGATCCAAAAAAATCTCTTGAGTCTTTAATAGGTTAGATAAAGAGGTGCTATAGGAAGTTTCAATTTGATATAATTTTGATTAATAGCCAATATCAAAGAATTATATGCATTTCTTCTTCAGTGTTTGACCATGTAACAGGTTTTTTAACTGCCAAGCTTTCACCCATCTTGCTATGGGTTTCTTCAGGGCCAATTCAAGAATGAGAGTGGAGAAGGGGGTCAGTAACTTAATAATCTTCCCTCAGGGGTGAAGTCTGTGTTCCCATTGGCTAGCTGTATAGTTGTATTGGCCCTGAAGAAGCCCACAGTAGGATGGGTGAAAGCTTGGCAGTTGAAAAACCTGTTACAAAGTCAAACCCTGAAGAAGAAAGGCATACAATGGATTCAGACCATGGAAGCCTAAAACAACATCATAAAATTAATTTGATATATACTTACCTAATAATTTTTTTTTATTGATCATTTTCTCAAAAAGTTACGTCTGTTTTTTATATTGTTCATTGTACGGTTCACTGGTTTCCTGTGGACTAGTCCAAATTTTCCCTTTCTATTAATCTTAAAATTGTCTCATGTATCCCCACTATTTTCTACATTGTTATCTTTCTATTCTTTTTTTTTTTTTTTTTTTTTTTTTTTTTTTTTTTTTTTTTTTTTATATTGTCAAAAATCTTTCATATTTGAATTTTATTAATAATTTCTCCGCAGTGGGTACCTATTTATAGTTTATAATAACCCGAAATAAAAGACACATAATTCAAACTTAAATAATCAAAAAGGTTACAGAAAGTATCAAGTGTTGTAACGACACTTCGATCGATATTCAGAGCAAGACTAACTCTCCTGTTCAATGCTCCTTAGATTTAGTCTGAAACAGAACATCCTCGTTCTAGGAAACCGTAGATTATTCCGTATATGTCACGAACATGTATTTGAACTTTTAGTTCCAACATAGTTCTAAGAGTCTAGAACTCTTTTAAATTATTTTTGTGTTTTGTTTCACGCTATAATATATATTTCATTAAATAAAAAAAATTATAAGTTAAATTTTAGTATATACCCAAGTCCTTGTTGAAGGCAGATCTGTCGAATTGTGCAGGGAGCGAATTGTTCGAACCTTCGGGTTCGTTAAGCCCTTATCATTATTATATTTATCTACTTATGTAATTTAAAGGCTCACAGAGAGAGCTCGTTATTGTACCCGGGACAGATGCGAAGCGAACGACACTGAAAATACAAATCTAGGCAAAAGAAAGATCCACTGCGTAAAAGTTGAAAGGGCGGTGTAGCCGTTTTTTCCCCAGTCGTTGACAAAAAGCAAACAAGAGTTTGTGATTTTTTGTAATTTTTTCCTGTTTCGGGGAGTGACAGTAGATGGAGGATGACAAATGGGCCGGCCTCTCATCAGGTAGACCAATCGCCTCTAATCTACTGTCTCTTTCCCTTCCCCTATTGGCTTACGCCCAGCCAATGTGGTCCCTTGTATGATAAAGTCAGTGTCAAATAAATTAAAGCTTTGCATTTTTTGTGTAAATATTTTGTACATTCATTTCCCACCCCACTAAAAGTCTATTTTTTTCTCTTTTTCTCGCTTATCCAAATCAGACCGATCATCTTTTAAGAAACCCTCCCATCTTCCTATCGGACGCGGAAAAGGTAACTTTTATATTGATGAAGGAAATTTGTTGACCGTAGAAGATTATGAGATGGAAATGGTTGGGGGTGCGGTCAAATGAAAACACTATATGTGAAATAACATATATATTGTGCCGACGTTTCGACCCGATATTCAGGTCTTCTTCAGGGCTAAATATAAAACAAGATAGCAACCAATAAATATGAAGAAAAGAAAAATAACAAATAAATAAAATAATGAGTAATATATGTATTTATATACATATATATGCATGAAAAAATGAAAATGAGTAAATAATTGCATAATAGAATAATATAATTTTTTTTTTTTTTAAATATAATTTTTGTGTGTGGAATTAGATATTTAACAAAAGAATATGAATAAATTTTTTGGATTTTAAGTAATACAATTGTCAAATATGGAAAGCTATAAAAATCAAAAATATGTCTATAATATTGTTATTCTTTAGTATATTATAGATATATTTTTGATTTGTATAGCTTTCCATATTTGACAATTGTATTACTTAAAATCCAAAAATTTTATTCATATTCTTTTGTTAAATATCTAATTCCACACACAAAAATTATATTTAAAAAAAAAAAAAAATTATATTATTCTATTATGCAATTATTTACTCATTTTCATTTTTTCATGCATATACGGGTGAATGTCTGATATCGTATATGTACGAGTATATAGATACATATATTACTCATTATTTTATTTATTTGTTATTTTTCTTTTCTTCATATTTATTGGTTGCTATCTTGTTTTATATTTAGCCTTGAAGAAGACCTGAATATCGGGTCGAAACGTCGGCACAATATATATGTTATTTCACATATAGTGTTTTCATTTGACCGCACCCCCAACCATTTCCATCTCGTAACTTTTATATTTATCCTTATTAAAACTTCCAACTTATCTAAGCTGTAGGAGTTCGTTTTTAAAATTTTATATTGCTTTAAAAAAAGTGTATTAATTTTTTTTTAGAATTAGTTTTTATTAATATAAATTATAATTTTATTTTTCAATATTTTTTTTCTGAAGAGAAATGATTGGCGACGGGTCGGAACCCTGGTCTTCAGCATTCCCGTCGCAGTGCTTTTACTATTGAGCTTACCGTAGGTATTTTTCAGTATTTTACATCTTGTGTGTCCAGATTTTGAGTAAATTATTATTTAGGCGCTACAACTCAGTGATTAGTCCTGGCCTCCTCAACCAGCTTCCTCCAAACGCCTCTGCCCCTGGCAGCCACCATCCAATCCCTGATGCCGAGCATAGTTCGTGCGTTATTCACCACACCATCAGACCATCGCAGCTTCGGTCTTCCTCTCCGTTTACTCCCGAAGATCCGCTCTGTCAGCAGCTTCCTTGGTATCTCGTTGCTTCCCATTCGGGCCACATGTCTAACCCAGCGTAGTCTACCAGCGCTAAGGATTTGTGCAACTTCCGGCTCTCGGTAGATATCTGACAGTACCTGGTTGCTCCTTCTCCCCCATTCGTTTCCAACTCTCTTCCCTCACAATATCCCTCGGAGCACTTTTCTTTCGAACATTTGGAGATCCTCTTATTTCGGGATCGTCCAAGTTTCAGAACTGTAGAGGAGTATTGGGCGTATAAGTGTCTTGTAGTGGGTTATCTTTGTTTGCCGGGAGATGTAATCAATATATATTATAAAGCAAAGTGTACAATGTGCGTGCCGAAAAGGCTCAAAAACGACTACACATACTATCAAGATTGTTATGTTGTCATATTGCACTATTGCCCCTAACGATGAAGAAGGTTTCAGTTTTCATTTTAAGTGTGTAATGTTAAAGGGACAAGGGCTGTAATTTTAAGCCTCTCGCTACATGTAATTAGCCCCTCTAATAAGCCCATGTGAGTTATTGAATGGAAAAATTTAGTTCAACATTTGGAAGCTAGGAGCGCTAGCTAAGCTCAATTCATAAGGTTATCGTTCGTTAGTTCGCTTTGCTATGGTTTTAGCTTCAGCTGTTTTCTTAAAATTACACGAGATTATGTATAAATAATTATTTTTTCCTTTTTATTTTTCAATAAGGTCATTACATCTCTGCAATAAAGTAAATTAAAAATAAACAAAACCAACTGGATTCCTAAGCGAATTAAGTTTTGCAGAAGAGGAAAGAATTAGTCGAAACATTGCTTTTAATCAATATACAATATAAGATTCAATTTACAACAAAAGAAAAATTGCTTATTAGTGTAATGAGCGAATAAAAACTAACACCGAATAAAATAGATAACCTAAAGACAATATGAACAGAAGATATAACCTAATGGAATATATACCGAAAATAAAGTGTTCATATAATATTTCTGTTTAATAGTTCTGTTCTGTTCGTAAATTTTCAACCGAATTCAAAAAAGGAGAAGTTACTCAACTTGATAAGGATGCGGTACCGTCATGAGAATGGTCTCAATGGAATCAGAACATAGAAACCATAAAAAATGGTACATAGTAGGAGATATTTGCTGCCAAAATAAATTTTCTTAATCAAGAAAAGGGAAGAAAACGCATTGAGAGAACCGCATTATTAATGGGGTCTCTTATACCCAAACCATATATGGGCGGACTCTGAGGTTTCGAAACTTACCACTAATACTAAGCTGAAGTTTCAGGATGGTACAAATTTTGTTTTAATCATGATTAATTTTGGTCTATTTTTCTGTACTATTACATTTCAAAGTTATTGTTTCATTCCACCTATTCCACAATTCCCTGAGCGAAGCCGGGCCCCAGAGCTAGTTGCTTATAAAGTGTCTACGCAGTCTAAAACAGCATCGGTTGATCTCTTGTTCGATAGCATTTTCTTGAGTAACCATCGAACCCAGGTAACTAAATTTTTTACTTCTTTCTCTCTTTCTCTCGCTACATTCTCAAAAGTGAATGACCCTATTGTGATAGTTTCGCCTTTTTTAGGAAATAAGGAACCATTTAGATACAGAAGTAGCAATATCAATATGTCACAATATCAATGTCACATTCGTAAATTAACAACTAATTTAATTTTGTCTAAGTTAATTTGTTTAACATTCCTTTATGCCACTAAGGCTAAGGCACAGTGGGTTTCCTATTTTTTTTCTATTCAAGTATAATTAGGATAGGGATCTTTAATAGGTACCTGGCATCGTAAAGGCTGGGGACCTCCATTTTACTATTCTCCTATACGAGGGACGTCATAGCCAAGGATATTTTATAACTTTAAAAAACCTTGAGCATCGTGGCGGGATGCGAGCTCGCATTCAGTATTGTAAGCTGCTATGCTACGCCTCTACACGACAGGTGACCCGTATATATGAGAATATTACTAACTGACGCTATTAACTTCTATAATTAGCCAAAATCAATGCCGCATTAATTTACAGTAAACACAGACCTGTATTAATAATCTGAAGGGAACAAGAACAGAGAGAAGTCAGGATCGAGCGTTCAACGCCATTTTAGTCGACGACGTTCGCTTATAATCACCGTTGAAAATTATATGGCTTTTCATCGTAAGAGCGTGTAGACATTGATCATTGCTGGCAACAACAACACGCTACAACACGCTACACGGGCTTAGAATCGATATGTCCGCTCTTGTTGGAGCTGATAAGGCTTAGTAGGTACTGGTATAAATTTTCGATTCGATACATCGAGAGATAAATAGCAGGAATATGTCGCAGGAGTATTACTGCATAATTGATATTTTAGCTACGTTGTTACACATCTCTCTAATGCTCTTGTAATCTGAATGCGACACTGTACCTACGAATTTATATTTTTAATATTGCAGTCAGTGAGATATTTTGGGATTCTGTTTAATATAATATTGATTAAAGTGTGTATTTATAGTATTTATGTGGGTTGAACAATAAAAAGAAAAAAAAATAATTTATTTACTCTGCCATAAAAATTATTGAAACCTAAACAATTAAACAGATTACAATAAATATCACTTTGTAAAGCAGAAATAGCTATATGACTTGAGCTTAAGAACAAGACTAACTCTCCAGTCTATCGCTACTTATGTTTAGTCGTAATAAGAACAGCCTGGAAGGTTCTAGGCCAGCGTAGATGGTACTCGAACATCCTAGTCACAGACATGTACTATAACAGTTTGTTCCAACTGTTCTAACAACAAGTCTAGAACTATTTAAAATCATATGTTTTAGTGTTGTTGTTTTTTTTTCGCGTAAAATAATAATATAATTATAGAAAAATAAAGAGTAAAGCTAAACTGAAGATGAGATGATGATGACCCTAGTGGATGACCAACAAAAACAAAAAAAATCTTGAATTGTGGTTGAAGATAAAGAACATAATAAAACAGTTGGGAAGGAAATTAAAGGAATGAGATAAAAGTTTAGAAAAAATTAAAAGAAAACAAAAATAACCTGAATTACCCTGAAGGTACCTTAGTTGACTATTGAAATTTTTGTTGAGAAAAACGTTAATACTTAAAACTGTTTATAGCGGGACACTGCATTTGTTTTTATTTAATGTTAAAATTAACTTGACCGATGTAGTGACCAGTTAAACGAATTGACATGAAATAAACATTTTGAGTTTTGGACAAAAAGTGAAGCTTTTTCGGAAAAAACATAATGTGGCCAAAAACAAAAAAAAGTAATAATGATTGTTGAAAATAAACAATTGAAACTAGCAATATTCCGTAGTAAAAGAAAAGGACAAGTTGATTATTAAGATTAGGCATTTGCAAAACCACCATTAAATTTATAAGACCACTTACTTCAGTTAAGAAAATGTAAGTCAGCTTAGAAAATCAAATAAAATAAATAAAAAAAATCACAAGAACATAGAATAAGAACACTAGAAATAATACATAGAAGATTAATACTGGGATACTGCTCTGGTTGAGGTCACCTGTGGGTGTAGTGACTAGCATAACAGCTTAAAATACTAAAGATCGCGGGTTCGCATCCCCTTATGGCCATAGGATTTTTTAAAGAGAGGTTGTACAGCAGCTTGTATGATGTGAAGTACTCGTTAAAGATCCCTATCTTAATAGTACCTGTATAGTCAAAGGACTCCCACTGGGGTACCGTTCGATTAGCCTTAGTAGCATAAAGGGGCGTTAAACAAACAACAGACATAAATTAAGCGCTGAGACCTAAAACTTTCATTATACGTCCTATCCGAAGGACGAATTATCCTAGATTCATTTTTTACTCTCTTTAGAAGAAACAAGGCTACTTGTAGGGCTATGAACCCGCGACCTGTAGTATTAAAGGCTGCTATGCTAACCACTACACTAAAGGTGGTTGTTTACCTGTGGTATAGTTGTTAGCATAGTCGCCTTTTATACTAAAGGCCGCGGGTTCGCAGCCCGCAAGGTTGCTCTAGGATTTTTTAAAGGGAGTAAAAAATCATTGGGTATGCCGTCCATCGGATAGGATGTTAAATGGGGGTTGTACAGCAGCTTGTACGATGTCAGGTACTCGTTAATGATCCATATCCTAATTATACCTGGATAGGCAAAATTTAGGACTCCCACTGCAGCATCGTCCGATTAGCCTTAGTGGCATAAAGTTACGTTAATCAATACAAACGAATGGAATGACAATAAAAAAAAAAGTATAGTTTGTACAAATGTTTTGAAGGTTATATAAATACAAGACAAAGATTAGAAAAATAACGGGAAAAGAGAAGAGAGAAAGTAAAGAGATACTAATCTCAACAACCGCGGCGGATTAAACAATTTCCATTCTCTACTCTTTGAATAATTTATGTGCCTCCCCACCCCAACCCCGACACAACTGCTTAGTAACAGCTTAATTTTAATATTTTTGATGTCAAATTGTCTCGGGGAAGATCGACAGTCTTCCATTTAATGAGGTCCAACATCAAAAAGATTTCCTCGACTCGTGAGAACTGAGGCCAGGCGGAAGGGGGAGAGGAATCAAGTTATATCAAAATATTAAATTATTCATAAAGACGCTAAGTATGCTAAACGCCCCCCCCCCCTCTCTCGGAAGAGTCCATTTTGTAAAAGGGCCAGAGTTGTAAATAACTCTTTGCTTTTAATTTAAGTAATTTGGAAGTGAAGTGGAGTGGTTTGGATTGAGCTTTTAGTAAACTGTCCAAACTTACGAAACAATGGCCGTGTCCAAACTGTCTTCGAGCAAGTTAACTTTTCTTTTATAAGATTTGTCTTCGCTCATTCTCGCTGATTTCCGAATATTAAAAAATATGGTACTTTTCTGTTATAGTCACGCCCAGAGAAAATGTTTTTAATTTAGTTAGTACATTGCTTTAAATAAATAAAACACATGTTTTCTGAATAAAATCAATCTCTTGTCTGCACGTTTTTATATGACACCTCCATTTAATTTTACCTTTAAATGTTAACTTCATCTCATGCTTATTTTTATATATTCTCATTTCAGGAATAATATTATGCTGTTGAAAAAATCTGACCGCAGTTTCCTGACCTAAAAATATTTTTTAAATTCTACTGATACTCCACCATATTTAACGTGATTAATTATCTAGTCAAAACAAATGATTCGGCTCGGAATTGTTTTCTCCTGACAGTGTTGCCAGTAAGTGAACAGCTGTGAAATTAACTTTTAGTTAAAGCAATGTACTAACTAAATTAAAAACATTTTCTCTGGGCGTGACTATAACAGAAAAGTACCAAAAATATAAATAATTCATATTTATTTGTTGGGCCCATTGTGAATAATTCGGATAACTACACCGCGGCACGGACGTGTATCGGATCTGATTCATTTACGAAGGATAGATAGTAACTGGTCACACATGCCCGACACCGGGTCAACCGACTCGTTACTATCAATCCTTCGTATTGAAATCAGATCCGATACACGCCCGTGCTGCGGTGCAATTATGTGTGACCTGACTGTAAAAGGATACATCGATATATATGTATATATTAAATAATTTATTTTTGAATAGAAAAGATTTGGCTCCGCCGGGAACCGAACCCGAGTCTTCCGAGCGACATGCGCGGTATCCTTATTCATTACACCACGGAGTCGCCTCCAAACGGCGCCGAATCCTTCCTCTTCACTGACACCTCTCCCACGATCTCACAAGTTTTGCGAGTATTCTCGGGAGGTGGACAATTTTTTCGACTTTCGTCAATTTTTAAATTCAGGTGTCAGTTAAGAGAAAGGATTTGGCGCCATTTGGAGGCGACTCCGTGGTGTATTGGATAAGCATACCGCGCATGTCACGCGGAAGACCCAGGTTCGATTCCCGGCGGAGCCAAATCTGTTCTCTTCAAAAATAAATTATTTAAAATAATTTAAAAACAAGAGTGGTCATACACGATAATGATTAAATTAACATGTATATATTAGTGATGTAAAACTTTCGATAGTATCGGACATAAAACTATCGATAGTATTTGGTGATGACGGGGTGAGGGGGGGGGGGGTAAAATTGTTGAATTTTTCAGTTTGTACTATAGGAGCTAAAATGCACATTCCCATTTACAATTTTTTCTTTCCTCTTTTATAACATTTCAGTAAGTAAATGGATGGGTTCCATTATACCTTCAAAGAATTTTTATCGGTTTCAAGCTTAGTCGTAACCGCAAAGAATAAAAACTTTATAGAAGGTCGAAGAAACTGTATCTAGAGGAAAGCTATACCAACCCTCTTCAAGTAACAATGAAATCAGGATCTCCAGTTGTCGAATTAGTTAAATTGACAAGTAATTTCCATTAATTACACATAGGTGCTTAGAGGCAGATGATTCTAGTTTATACTTTCAAAACAAAGTTTTCGATAGCACTATTGATAGTTATCAATAGTGGTTAGGTAAAGTTAAAAAACCATCGATCGTTTCGACAGTTTAAGACTATCGATAGTATCTAGCAGTTGCTATTTATTTTATTATTATTTTCTTTGATTAGCGCATCTGGTCTTTGGCCGCGAAGTGTGGTCTGCTTACAGAAATTTGTTTTGCTTGCGGGAGAACAGACAGCCTGGAGGGGGTAGCCCAAACCTCACGTTGCTGCTAGCCATGGTCACCATGGTGCAGCGGCACACTGCCCATAGCTCCATTACCAATCCCATTGGGGCCAATTTGGCAATGTCCTTCCCACTGTTGGTGTCAGCGTCTTGGGTTCAAGGACAGTGACAAACTGGTTGAGATCCAAGGACTATGGCAGCTCAGAGTCAGCAAGACCTATTTTTCTTTCCCATACCGTACCAAACCTCCGGTTACTTACATCCTGGAAAACCACCCCGCAATTTTCAATAAGATAGACGTGGAAGGTTTATCATACATCCTGTCCAGTCGACAGGAGTCGCCTCCAGTAGGCTGAAGGGTCTCACATACATACGTTCTTGCAGGCAGTCGCCAGAATGGAGCGACCACTCATCCAAGTACAAACCACTCTCGATGTTGGTTTGATTACCTATTGCAAGCGTCTGTGTTCACTCGAACATCCGGCCTCCATTTTCACAGTAGTATTTCCTATTATTTTTCATTCCTCCATATAATTTTTTTCATATGACTTTTGTCTTTCTTAAAAATTTACTATAGCTATAGTTATTCAATGGGAATAATTCGAATACAATATCGTAACGTAAACAAAACCATATGATTTTGGTTCGTTATATTGAAAAGAGTTTTTGGAAAAGTTAGAACAAACTGTTCTAGCACATGTTGTTGACTGTTCCAGAACCTTCTACGCTTGTCTAGAACCTTCTAGACTGTTCTAATTCATAAAAAATAAGGAGCGATGGACTGGAGAGTTAGTCTTGCTCTGAAGCTGGAATCATATTATTTTTGTATTACTGTATCGTTACAAGTTGGTACTTTTTGTAACCTTATAGATTATTCGAGTTTACAGTTTCTGTGTGGCATTATAAATTATGATTTTCTCTGAATAAAATTATTTAAACCCAAAAATGTGTTACAATACTATGCCCCAGTTATGGGGTATCAAAAACCGCCGAGCATATTGTCGTTATCTGCACCGTCTATAAAACACTAAGGGCCAAACTGCTGAGGGAGAGTCGGTTCTACATTCTGTCTGAGAACGACTTCCCTTCACTCCATGACAAAGAAAATTACCCGCATTTCAAAAATATTGTGTGCGGGTGGAAGGAAGCTATCGGCCTTACCCACTTTACCTTGGGTAGAAAGAAGAAGCTCCAGGGAGGCCGCCGAACAGAGGAGGCGAAGAAGAGGATAATTAATGTTGAAAAATAAGAAAATATTGCTGTAAAAACTTTATATTGACTTACAGTACTTGCAGTAGTGCTATGTTATGCAGGCATGCGTATCATACCACTGTTGCAAAAACCCGTATTACCTACCCTAGAGGTACAGCAGGTTGGAATAAATAAATAAAATAAAAAAATAAATGAAGCTATATCATTTTAACAGTGACCTTTCCTTATAGTAAACAAGCTAGGATGTCAGGTTTCGCTCCGGTAGTTGTGTGGTAGTTTTAATAACAGAAAAACTTTAAAATTAAAGGAGATATAGAACAAAATTAGCACTTTCTTAAACTTCGGTTTTAACTTTGTATCAATATTAAGATTGGATATCAGGAGGTTGAAAATGGTGAATGGACAATTAATTTTGCTGCAACTTTACTGCTACTACAAAGTGAAAACCAAAATTTCATGAAGGCACAATTTTTTAACCACATTTCTTTTTATGCTGAACTATGAGGGGTGATAATATCTTATTGAAAAAATCTGGTGCGTGGGCGCAACACACAACTTTCACTTACCAACTTACTTAGATAAGAAATTGACGTGTTTTGTTAAATATCATTTCCTAAAGTCCCACATTTTTCTACATTCATTAAGATATGAATGTTTTTTATTTTTATTAATCGTTAAAGCCGTTTTAGAGTAAATAAAAAACCCCGTGAAAATGATACAAAATTTATTAAGTAAAGTCCCCCCTTCGGTTGATCAATTTTGATGAAATGTTGGCTATCACATATTTGGTATATACATACATCAAATACCCAGTTTGGTCACAATCGAGAAAGCCGTTTTTGAGTAAATAAAAAAAGCACGTAAAAATGATACAAAATTTAATGAGTAAAGTGCCCCCTGCGGTTGTTCAATTTTGATGAAATTTTTACAGACATATCTCGGGCATATAAATAGATCAAATACTAAGTTTAATCAAATTCGTTAGAGCCGTTTTTGAGAAAATCTAAAAAACATGTGAAAATGTTACAAAATTTATTAAGTAAAGTCCCCCCTCCGGTTAATCAATTTTGATGAAATTCTTACAGTCATATCTCGGGCATATAAATACATCAAATACCCAGTTTGATCAAAATCGTTAAAGCCGATTTAGAGTAAATAAAAAAAAACACGTGAAAATGTTACAAAATTTATTAAGTAAAGTCCCCCCTCCGGTTAATCAATTTTGATGAAATTTTTACAGTCATATCTCGGGCATATAAATAGATGAAATACTCAGTTTAATCAAAATCGTTAGAGCCGTTTCTGAGAAAATCGAAAAAAACCTAAAAAGTTATTAAGTAAAGTACCCCCTCCCTTTAAGTAATTTTGATGAAATTTATGCTGTCACATCGCGGGCATATACCTACACTAAATACCCAATTTCAGGATCGCACGGTTTATAGTTTTTGAGCTAGTCTGTTCACACACACACACGCACACACACAGACCATTTCGCGGGACTTGGTCATTTCGACTCAGGGGACCCCAAAACGTGTATTTCCGTTGAAAACCGGAAGTCGAATTTTTTCACGATCGCAATACTTCCACTTACTATATATTTCATATATAGGTAAGTGAAAGTAAAAATGCTGTAATTATTAGTTTAATTTAAAAGCAATGGAGAAACTAAGTATTATCGCTTAATTTTTTAGTAATTTAAAAAGAACAGCTGAAAAAATGTATAACCTTTAAATCATAAAAGATAACATAAAGGATAACCTTTAAAAACTGAACTGGATGAATGAACAATAAACATTGAGTGAAACGCACCCTAGCGCTTTCTGGTAGCCTGGAGCTTAAACTAAATTTTTCATTTATAAACTCGATGTCAATCTCAGATAGGCTAATTACATAGTACGGCTTAAAATTCCAGTCCTTTTCTCTTCGATTATACACCCTTTAGAGAAATACGGAAACCTTCTTCTCCGTTAGGGGTTATATGGCTACTCGCTGACATAACTTTCTTGATCGAAAGTTGAGTCGTTTTTAAGCCTTATCGGCACGCACAATGTACACTTTGTTTTATAATATATATTGATTATGAATTTTAAGAAGACGAGACAAAAAATCTTTTTATGACTTAAGCCCTAATATATTTTTTTTAAAATCAATGATTAATATTCATGTTACGGTTATTATTCGTTTCATAATGATGGTAATTATTCCATAATAAATCATTAATTTATTTTTCAATTGAAGGACAATTTTTTTTACCAGCGTAATTTGTAATTAGAAAATGATGACGAACAAAAAAATACCTAGTATTACAGCTTAAAAACAAACAATTCACATTTTTTTTTATTTTTTTTTTTAACGGAAACGGATTAAAACAAATCAAAAGCAACGAGCGTTGTCGGAGTTGTGGCGCTAAACTTTGTCAATATAGTCGAGGTTAGGCAGCTCGTGGGGGGAAGGGTCGGATCCGCCATTTATAAAACAAAGAACAACTTAAAAAGAGAAGAAAAAAAAAAAACAACAACGTCGGGCGGGTGTTTAATTCAAAATAGCGCCGCTAGAGGTACGCAGTCAACTTTTTAATTCGTATCGCATTAAACAGAAGAGTTTAATTAAAAAGCTATAAAGAAAACAACAAAAATGAAAAAAAAGAACTTTAGAATGCATCAATTATGAGAAAGTGATTAGGAGCCATTGTAAGCCATCTGGAACGTGGCAGCTTAAAACGAATGGCTTAAATTTCCTAGTGTAATGTGGCACGTGGTAAATTTGGGCTCTGGTAATTTCTTCCCTATTTGTCTATTGTCCACCGCTTAACCACCGGAAAAGTAGAGGGAAACGTATCCCTGGAAAACCGCCAGGAATCTTAAAAAGAAAGAAACGAAAAGTTCAGGAAATGGGGAAATAAGGGGAAAAAAATTCTATGAACGAAATGGAGAAGAGAAAATATGTATGCTTTAATGCGTCCTTTCCGTTTTATTGAAACAAATGTAGGAAGTAAAAGATTAATTTTTGCATAGTTAGGACATACCTTTGTTTGTCCGAAATTTAATTTTTCGTTGCTTTTATGAGGAGAAATACGAATTATATATGTACATATCGCACGCCGATCAAAAATCAAAATACAGTGGCCCACAGTCAAATTGACCTGTGTATATTGATAGAAGTCTTTTATAAATTAATCGTTCAACTAGTATTATATGGACAACAATAATTTATTGTTATCCATTAGCATCATAGTAAGAGGTCAACTGTGGAGTAGGGTTAGCATGGCAACCTATAATAATAAAAGTCACGGGTTCGCGTTCCGATGTGGTGGATATTTTAATGGGAGTAAAAAATCCTTTGCTATGCCGCACAGTGGTCCAACCAGGGAAAAAACCTCATAAATGAAAGTAGCCCAAACCTAATTTTTTCTTGGTTTTCGAATACTTGAATAGTTATAGAACAATGGAAAGAATATATTTTTTTAACTAGTTCAAAATTAAAATGTGTGTGTACTAGTACATTTGGACTTTTTAATGATTGAAAAAATCGTACTTTTCTACCAACATAAAAAAAAATTTCTAATATGTATAAGATTTACAATAAAATATTCCCCAATACACCAGGAGTGTTTCATCTGTATGTGCACTTTTATGGACTAAACATTTTTAAATAATATCAATAGTAAGAGAAGAAATTAATTTTCGAAATCGTTGCTGAAATAAGTCTGATTTTTTGAATTTGTTGGTTTATAAAACGCTTGCGTTACGTTGCGTTACGGTCGCAATGGTTTAATATGTAACTGTAGGTAGTAGAGGAACTGTGGTAAAATTTTCAGCGCCAACTTCGGCCAACTTTGGGATTTATAAGGATTTAAACCTTTCGTTACGGTGCGAGTGGCAAAGGCGGATAACCTTGGGGAGGAACTATTAGTTAAGAAAAATCCTCCTATAGGTCTGTAAGGGAGGGGGACTGACTTACAATTAAAATAAAATAAATCACACGTCATTTTCATTTTATTTCTAAAATACTAAAATAAAATAAAATTATTTTATTGATAGTTTATCCTATAATGGAAGACTTTTTTAAAAAACCCTTTCGGTCTTTTATTATTCTAAATTTATATTTCAGTGAAAAATCCAGTCTTCCTTTTTTGATAATATATATTTTTTAATATGTTATAACATCACTACGTTTCGAGGCTCATTGCCTCATCTTGCGTGTGTGTGTGTACATAAATGGTTTGTGTATGTATATATCATGAAATAATAATAATTAGGACAAGAGGTGTACAAGTATTAATAGGATTAAGTAGCATCAGACTAAAGCCAGTAACAGTGAGGTGGCCAAAATAAGAAGTACATTGTGATTATTTGATTATTTGACTTTAATATTTGACGATATTTTAAAGAATTGATATATTTTATAATTATAACATAGGTATGTATATAATGAGTATATTGTAATATAGGATTTTAAGTCATAAATGTTTATGTTCAAAATTTATAATTATTGTAAATTAAATTTTAAAAAAAGTTGTAAATATCATGTATAATATTGTTGCAGTCACCTGAAGATGAGGCAATGAGCCTCGAAACGTAGTGATGTTATAACATATTAAAAAATATATATTATCAAAAAAGGAAGACTGGATTTTTCACTGAAATATAAATTTAAAATTATTTTAATTTTAATTCTAAAATACTAAAATAAAAAAAAGTATTTTATTTTGTATTTTAAATAATCAAATAAACTACAACTACAAATAGGTTGTTAGAAGTTACACAGCTTCTTTATAGTGTATGGTTGTCCTTTGCACTAGAGCTCTCACCCCTGAAAATTGAGGTGGTAAATTTATTTCACTTTGATGCTGTAATTGTTGCAAGTTTTTTGAAAATCCTTCCCTAACCGCGCATATTCCAGGGATAAATGAAGAATTAATTGTGAGATTAAAAACTTTACTAAATGTGAATTTGCTCTCCGTACCCGATTGATTCTGCAGCATTTCGCAAGTATGCAGCGGAAACGGCTGAGATGGCAGTGACTCGGTTGCTCCTGGTACTATCTCCCATCGACCGTCCACAAAATTCTTTTCCATATAGCAGACATGATTGAGCACGCAGCTCTTTTTATCCGTTCCCTGTCAGAAAAGGCTCATGGAGAGTAGGAACAAATATTATATGCAGTACAGGGAACATCATTCCAGGAAGATATCTCGAGTCGCAACAAATGAAGATGTTTTCCACCAATTATTTGTAACAAGCAACCTATACATTACGGATTTAAGACCAGCATACAAGTATAAAAAGAAAAAAAGAGCTAACAGAGGAAGCATACAATTTACTTAAACAAGATGGAATAATTATATTCTATTTGTATTACTGTACATAAAAATTTTAAATAAAAAAAATTATCTACACAATTTTTTTCATTTTTATTTTCCACACCAAATTTTAACTTGATCTGATGCTCTGATTTCGTTGATATTGATTTCATTAGATTCGGCACCTAAAAAAACATATAAGACTATACCAAACACGAATGTTGAAATTTTTTATATTTTTGACTTTTTGACCTCAAATTTGGACTTGATCTGGTGGTCCCATTGCACTGATTTTGGTTTCATTAAATTCGGCACCTCAAAAATTAATACACGGGATGTTCCATGCCGCTAATAAAGTTAATATAATAGATATTAGGTTTTTTCCCATTTTCAGCTTTTTTGGACCACTGTGTGCCGTCCCTCGGATAGGACGTAAAATCGAGGTCCCGTGCCTGTGCGATGCCAGGTACTCATTAAAGATCCCTCTCCTGATTATACCTGGATAGGCAAAATTTAGGACTCCCACTGTAGCTTCGTTTGATTAGCGTTAGTAGCATAAACGGACAGAAACCTAACAAACAAACATCATTGTAATACTTTGGTTGCGGAAAAACAGATAAACATTAATCAGGATTTAATAATAACAATAAATACGCTTGTTCATGATTTATTGATCACACAGTGAAAATCATACATCTTGGTTTTCACCATTATTTTCTTTTAGTTAAGCTCTGATTTCTAAAATTTTTCATTATTTTCAAAGCTATTTAAACAATATTTGCCGTATATTGTTGTATGAACTGTTTAAATAATGGGACGAAACACAACTTTTTTAACAATAGAAGTAGTTCATTCAACATTTTAATTTTAGGTAAAGCTAAAATCATTAAAAAAAAAAAAAAAACCGTTCAACTGTCCAGCATATTGTGGAGATCTACTAAAAGGAAAACCCCATCACCGAAAAAGAAAAGCTAAAAATACTAGTAAATTTTAAGTCAGGGATAAGATAGTGGATGATGTTTCTTAATTTTTTTTATTTTCTATAAATTTTTATCTAGTAGATTTAATTTTTTACTTTCACTTACCTATATATGAAATATATAGTAAGTGGAAGTATTGCGATCGTGAAAATTTTCGACTTCCGGTTTTCAACGGAAATACACGTTTTGGGGTCCCCTGAGTCAAAATAACCAAGTCCCGCGAAATGGTCTGTGTGTGTGTGTGTCTGTGTGTGTGTGTGTGTGAACAGACTAGCTCAAAAACTATAAACCGTGCGAACCTGAAATTGGGTATTTAGAGTATGTATATGCCCGCGATGTGACAGCAAAAATTTCATCAAATTTGCTCAAAGGGAGGGGGTACTTTACTTAATAACTTTTTAAGTTTTTTTCGATTTTCTCAAAAACGGCTCTAACGATTTTGATTAAACTGAGTATTTCATCTATTGATATGCCCGAGATATGACTGTAAAAATTTCATCAAAATTGATCAACCTGAGGGGGGACTTTACTTAACACATTTTGTATCATTTCCACGTGTTTTTTTTATTTACTCATTAACGGTTTTAACGATTTTGATCAAACTTGGTATTTGATGTATTTATATGCCCGAGATATGACTGTAAAAAATTCATCAAAATTGATCAACAGGAGGGGGGACTTTACTTAATAAATGTTGTCCAATTTTTACCTTTTTGATCGATTATCTCAAAAACGGCCGTTAACTATTTTTATCAAATTCGTTATGTTTAATGAAAATTAGTTGTTATTTAATATCAGGTAAGCTTTATCATTATTAAAATGTTCTGAGGGGGCTTAAATGGGGAAGGGGCTTTTTTTGTTTTTCTATAAAGTACCTTTGTTTTAGTTTATATTGGGAAATTAACTGTCTCTCATCACGCTTAAAAATAAGAAACGGCTAAATATGATATATGAAGAGAATCAAGTAAACATATACAGGAGAAAAAAAGAAAAATATTCCGTCAACTCATAAAACACCTTGAGCTCACGCATGCGCCGTACGCCTTTAATGACAAACCAATGCGTTATAATTAAACTGTTCTGTTCATTTGATAAGTGGCAATTAACAAAACGCATTAATTTCTAATCTAAGTAAGTTGGTAAGTGAAAGTTGTGTGTTGCGCGCACGCACCAGATTTTTTTTTAATGTTTCACACACATTTGATACTTGTTTATATAATTTCTATGATTGGTTGGTTTCTGGTTTTTCTCATTTTTTTGCTTTATTTTTCTTAACGAATCCGAGAGTGTTATGAACGAAAGTGGTTTTATAATCAATAGTGGTAATAGAAACTTTTAGAAATCATAAATAGGAAATTATATATTCATTGATTATTTGTGGTTATTATTTTTTTAATTTATCTTAAAGGAATTTAAGATAAACAATTCGACACCCTTCATTTGAATAAAATATTATTGGAGCAATATTCCACTCAGAGAGTGTCCGTTCGGTGGATTTGCTTGTCAATATAAAATTCGAGGGACGCGAATTTTTCATTAAGTGTAAATATTATTGTATATTTTTATTCATCATGATTACATTTTTTGGACCACTCTAGTGATTAATTTTAGTGATGTTGTAACCTAATACGATATAAAACGTAACAGAGCTTGAAAATTGAAAAGAAATGATATGCTATAGATCTATAGCTAGCATATCGAGGCGGCAGAAACCAAAACAGATATTTTGACAGGTCTAGAACGTTCTAGGCCGGAATGGAGAATTTTCGAGAGTGTACATTCCCTATCCGGTTGTAAATCCGGTTGTCCCTAAACTTTTGAAGCTGCCAAAATGTCTGTTTTTATTTAATAGAAGTCTGTTAGTGTAATAGAATAATATTACACAGTTCTGCAGTGGTCTTGGTGCCGAGAGTTTGATAGCTGATTCTGAGTATAATTGGTGCGCTGAATCCAAATTTGCCATTAGTTTTCCTCTATCAGCTCTAGCTGTTGAGATATATAAGTGGTGTGACTTACCTCTTAAAACATAATTACTGGAATACATATGCAGGTTAATAGCAGGTGGAAAAAAATAAAGATATTAAAATTCTTTACATAAAACATTTTGAATCAATCAAAACCTTACAAACAAAAACATTATTTAAATAATAACTTTTTTTTTCAAGATAAACTAATTACATTTCAAAGAGACTCTATTTCACTCTTCGGAAGCTTCTTTTTCGCGACATTCTTGAATATAACTACTGTTAAGGTATGCTAAAGCTAAAAAACCAGAGCTGATAGGAAAAATCTGATTGCATTATTGGAATCAGCGCCCCAAACATAGTTAAAAGCAGCTATAAGATTCTAGGAACCAAACAAAAAAATGTTTTTTTCTGTAAGGCTGTGTTATCGTTAACCAAATTAAAATCGTCAGTTTAGAAATATTGCATTATAATATCATCACTGGTGTTAGGTCAAAAGGGGTTAAGTCATGAAATGTGAAGCTTAAACAACGATTTACCAAGCTATTAAAAATCATTATAAATTCTTTCTTATTGTATTTCTTGATCTCGATTTATTTCTTTAACGAATAAATTATAGGGAATAATGAATTTCAAGAATACGACAAAAAAAAAATATTTTATGACTAAAACCGTTTTGCTCAAACATGAATGATATGTAAGATCGCATTTGAATGGCATATTATAAGGGGATCAGGAATCCAAGTGTGATACAATTTTTAACAAGTACTTGCCTATGGCTTTTTTTTTTTTTTTTTTTAAAGAGTTTTGGATGCTGTTTCCGCTGAGTAACGCCCCCCCCCCCCCAAAGGTACAGTAGCAATAACTTATCCTGAACATCCTGCCGGGTTCGTTCCCGTCCTGGAACAACTCCCCTCGGTAGGAAGTCGACCGAGCCATTTCATTTACATTTTGTGAAAGGGGGAGAGGGGTTTGGAAGTTGAGTCTTCTCGTCCGCGAACCAATTGACGAACAGCCAAACATCTCTAGGTTTAATAACTAATAAAATAGTCTTTCAAAGATTTTTCTTATAATTAATAAATAAAAATTATAAACGAAACATTTCCTTCTAGTATATAGTCCGGGAGCTGAGGGCCAAAAAGATGCCAGTTTGAAGAAAATTTTTGATCATATAGGCTGAAAGTACTCATTTCATAGACAACAAATGTGAATGTCTGCCACCTCAGATCGGTTGCCTTCAAATTTCATAGGCAAACAAAATCGACATTTTTGAACTCTTCTCAATTTTTCGTTAATAACTCGAAAACGATTTATCGCAGAGGAAATTATGTTATCCTTCTAAATTTGATGCTCTTTCAACTTTCATCCAAAACATTTTTCATTTAAACGAGATGTTTTAGAGTTAGAGGGATTGGAACAAGGTTTCCACCAAAATCATAAAAATTACAGATTTTTGATGTACCGAACCCGACTAAACCACCAAACCGATTTAAACTTCAAATATATCATTCTATTTGCAGTATTTTAGCCTCATATTGTAAGAAGGAAGTAATACTTTGTGATCTCTATTTACCGAATTATATGCGAGAAACTGAAAAAAAAGTACACGGATTTTACACCACAAGGCGCTAAATACGTTAACGTTTTAATTACTTTGTCTCCAAAGGAGTGTGATTATTTTAAAATTAATGAGATCGTTTTACACAGAATTAGATAAGCTACAACTCTTATAGATAACATTTTTTATTTAGAGTAACCCTCTTTATATTGCAGGCTTTGGAACATTCATTTTTCCGCTAATGTGCCTGAATTGACAATTGGTTTTGGCGAAAAGACTTACTCGATTTTAACTGTGAGGACCTCAGTTGATGCGAAATTTAATCCTTTTATTTTAGAAAGAACACAATTTCGTTTGCGATATTACAATTATTATCACAATTGCGTGTTATTAGCGGGAATTTGAAAAAAGAAAAATCGAAAATGTCGATTTTGTTCGCCTATAAAATTTTATGGCAACCGATCTGAGGTAGCAGACGTTCACATTTTTACTTTCACTTACCTATATATGAAATATATAGTAAGTGGAAGTATTGCGATCGTGAAAATTTTCGACTTCCGGTTTTCAACGGAAATACACGTTTTGGGGTCCGCTGAGTCAAAATAACCAAGTCCCGCGAAATGGTCTCTGTGTGTGTGTGTGTGTGTGTGTGTCTGTGTGTGTGTGTGTGTGTGTGTGTGAACAGACTAGCTCAAAAACTATAAACCGTGCGAACCTGAAATTGGGTATTTAGAGTATGTATAAGCCCGCGATGTGACAGCAAAAATTTCATCATAATTGCTCAAAGGGAGGGGGTACTTTATTTTATAACTTTTTAAGTTTTTTTCGATTTTCTCAAAAACGGCTCAAACGATTTTGATTAAACTTAGTATTTGATCTATTTATATGCCCATGATATGACTGTAAAAATTTCATCAAAATTGATCAACCGGAGGGGGGACTTTACTTAATACATTTTGTACCATTTTCACGTGTTTTATTTATTTATTCAAAAACGGCTTTAACGATTTTGATCAAACTGGGTATTTGATGTATGTATATACCATATATGTAAAAGCCAACATTTCATGAAAATTGGTCCAACTGAGGGGGCACTTTATTTCTTGACTTGTTTTCCAATTTTTACCTTTTTTTCGATTATCTCAAAAACGGCTATAACGATTTTCATCAAATTCGCCATGTTTAATGAAAATTAGGTGTTTTTTAATATCAGGTAAGCTTTATTATTATTAAAATGTTCTGGGGGCTTAAATGGGGATGGGGCCTTTTTTGTTTGTTTGTTTCTTTCTTATAGGTAAAGTACCTTTGTTTTTGTCAACATGGAGAAATTAACTGTCTCTCGTTGCGCCTAAAAATAAGAAATATCTAAATATGAGATATGATAAAAATAAAGAAAACATAAAGAGGAGAAAAAAAAAAAATATTCAGTCAACTCATAAAACTCGTTGAGCCCACGCATGCGGAGTACGCCTTTAATGACAGACCATTGTTCATAATTAAAGCCGTTCTGTTCATTTGAGAAGTGGCAATTAACAAAACGCATTAATTTCTAATCTAAGTAAGTTGGTAAGTGAAAGTTGTGTGTTGCGCGCACGCACCAGATTTTTTTTTGTTCTGTAAGGTCGACATTTATTCCGTGGGGCCTCCACGAAATAAAAGTCAACCCTCCCAGGGCGGATTCGAACGGCCCGGGAATATTATTTTTGATTTCCATGAATTATAAAGCACATGGGTGTTTAGAGGCAGATGCTATCAATTTTTAAAAACAATTTTTTGAATAGTACCATCTAAAGTTAACAATACTATCGATAGCTATCGATCACTATTGCCAATAAAATTATTTAACCCAAAATTGTGTTAATATATATAAAACGCTTGTTTATACACACAACTACACAAGCATGATACTTACTTATTTTAACTGAGAATAAAAAAATATAGAAATACACAGATATATACAAAATAATTAATAAACAATAAATAGTTAATGGAGAGTTCTCTCTCGCTAGGATATTAGGTCATTTATATCTCTCTTTCAGCCTTTACATTTCATCAATAGGGCCTCATTACCAAGAGCTTTATCCACAAAGCTCCTCTTTGAACTTTCATTCGAGTTCGAATCTGGTTCCCCTTTTATTTTTCAAATAAAACTTTATATTTTACTAATGATTTATTTCTCTAAATACGGGAAAAGGGAGATGAAACTCATAAAATAGATTTCAAATAATCAAAATGCTTCCTTAATATTAAATTTTTATATTTATTTATAAATGTTTTAATAACCGTGAATTCAAAGATAAAATCCAGTCTATTAATTGAGGCAGTTAGTACCACTGGTAGTTGAAAGTTAGTTTTAATGGAGTAAATTGGATTTTCAAAGCCAGATGTGAGATGATATATATTTAAACTAGCATTTCCCGTCGCGGCTTCGCCCGCGAGCCTTTAAAGTCAATTCTGTGACCATTATCTTGGTATTGATCTAATATAATATGTTAATTGATGTTAAGGAGATTTAGTAGAATCTCAGCTTCCTGTAGGTGGAATGTTGGAGGGGGAAGCTGCCGGCTCGGTAGAAGAGAGCGAGACGCGCAATGGAGGGAATTCACTAAAACCGCCGAAACAAAAAATGACTTACTCGTCGTGAACGCTTCATTTTTCGGCTGTAAAACATGGTTTTCGACGCCCAATAGGGCCTTTCGAGTTAAACTCGTCGTATCAAATTCTTTAAAATGAGTACTAATTAGATATATTTTCTGGAAGTTCGAAAATAGATGTCCGTTAGAGTTAAACGACAATTTCGCCATTTAAACCCCTTAGGGGTTACATTTTTGATATTCCTTTCTTAGTGGTTACCTACATCGCTTTTAAAATATAAATTCCGAACTTCAAGTTTCTATTATAAGTAGTTTTTGCTCTGCGTTGACTCTGTTAGTCAGGACAAAGCCTCTTATATATATGGAGAAGAGATCGAAATAAACACGCACCTTCCCCAATAATGGGAATCACAGTGTGCATAATTTGATTACCACTAATATTTAAATAATCAGTAGCCATATTTTATGTGATGTCTATTTTAATACTATTGTAACGTTAAATCGATATTCAAATAAAAAACATATGGTTTAAAATCTCAACAATAGATTTCCGTTAGAGTTAAACGAAAATTTCGCCATTTAAGCCCCTTAGGGGTTACATTTTTGAAATTCCTTTCTTAGTGGTTACCTACATCGCGTTTAAAATCTAAATTCCGAACTTCAAGTCTCTATCATTAGTAGTTTTTGCTCTGCGTTGATTCTGTCAGTCAGGACAAAGCCTCATATATATAGATTACAACAGATTTTAATTTAAAAAGTAACCCATTATTCTCACTATGTAATAATAACAAATAAAACGTGAACTTTTTTTCTTTATTATCATTATGTCCCATTTTATGTAAAATTACAAATTGTTGTTTATAAAAAAAAAAATATTTGAATATCGAGATCTTAAAACAGCGTAACGGTAAAAATTGGCCACTATTGGTGATTATTGATGAATAACCTAGCCCTATAGACGTAGACTCATAGAAAATTTTTTGTTGTTGTTTATTTGTTTGTATTTTAAATCATTTTATATAAAACTTTGAGCTGTTGTTTAATATTGTTACTATTATGTTGCTGTTGTTATATTATCCATATTATTAATATTTTACCTAGTTTTAAAATTTTTGATTATTACTTTACTTAATCTTTAGAGGCCAGTTAAGCCTATATAGAGAAAATGTTATATATTTATAAATGAAAAAAAAAGAGAGAAAAAATATTATGTTTCTTTGTATTATATTAGTAAAATAATAAAATAACATTTAGAACGTAATCCTCGAATGTTTTGAATGTAAAGAAATTAAAAATATATTGTTAGAAAAACTTTGATTTAGTTTCATGTTATTTCAAACGCAAAGAACTAACAGGTAATAAGTTCATTTTTTTTTTATTATTCCATCAAGTCAAAAGACATATATTAGCAAACCGTTCAATTTTTCATGTATTAAGGCAAGGGAAATTCACATGTACAGTAGCCTAACCAATCGGTTTTCTTTCATAATTTTTACTTATTTAATTCAGAGTCCCATTGCGCGTCCACTCTTTGAAATTCAATCAGTGTAATGTAAGGATGACTTTGAACTTCAGGTTAATTTTAGTTAATAGTTTTTTAATTGAAATTAATATTTTTATAAAGAGTATGGTAGATAAGCATTTTCGTAGACGAAAAATAAAATTACGCAGCAAAATGTTGTTTATTTTTCATTAAAATGCATTATAGAGTTCATAGATGGTTAGAGGCTATCACTTATCCCCCCCCCCTCCTCCACCACACCAAGAAAAAGGTTTTCGATAGGTCAAAAAAACTATTAATAGACTCGATAGTTTAATACAATCGATAGTTTTATATTCCCATTTCTCAGAGATGTGAAATGATTCATTTATAGAATTAATAAGTCCTATAATTGTTATTATTTAGACCTACGATTAATATGCTATGTTCTGTAAAAGCAAATAAAAACATTTTTTCATTCATCGATCCAGAAATAATAGGATAAACCACGCAGTTATTGGCACTCAGTACAGTTATTGGCACCCCAATATTAACTTAAAGAAATAGGTAAACAAGTCCTAATTGTATTACAAGATATAGATGAGTCTAATGTTTGAAGGGTACTCTAAGTCATCTATGAAGTAAGACTTTAACATACTAACCATAGGGAAGATTTCACAATTAAATCCACAGGGTGCCAATAACTAAATTTGGCACTTTTAACAATAAATATTGCCGTATTGTAAAACTATTGAACTTTTCACCCAAAAAAAAAAAACCTCTTGAGTCTTTATGAGGTTAGATAATGAGGAGCTATAGGAAGTTTCTATTTGATCCCTTTATAAAAAGTATTTTTTTTTTTAATTTCACCACAGAAATGTAGTCTTAAGGGTGCCATTAGCTGTATGGTTTACTCTACCTTTTCTCATTTTTCTTGATAAGTATAGATAATGGTACGAATTAAACATTCAATTTACAAAACGCTACATTATGCAAATATTAAATATTCCACCCTTAAGAAAATTCAGAAGCAAATGATAACAGAGCGCGCTATTCGGTTCATCAACAGTCACGTCGCTAGATAATCTTAATACAACAAAGCGATCAGTTAACGATGCATGTCCTGATTAAACACTGTGTATGTTCATGTAAGCAGAGCATAACGAGCTAATTATATATTCCAAACTATATTTAGTCGTTCTTATTTGAATGTCAACTGTAAACATAATTGACTTGAAGGCAGCGAGACGAACAAATGAGCGTGTAAAATTGAAAAATTTAGTAAAAAGAAACGAATTCTTAAAAGATTAATAAGCGCGGTGCCGAATTGGAAATTACCGAAGGGGAGTCCGAGACGGAGGTGGGAGTAATTTTGTTAAGGAAGATCTGTCGAAGTTGGTGAATTAGTGGTGTCGGCATTGAACCTTCGGGTTAGCTTTATTATTATTATAATTATCTTATTTGGACAAAATAATTATATTCAATATATTTTGTTTTTCTAGATCTTTATTCGTCACCCCTTATCGCGATAAAAATTTGCTCGAATTATATTTAATATATCATATATATATATATACAGTACCGGTCAAAAGTTTAGACTCACTTGTATTTAATTCACAATCTTCAACTTTTAAAAATAATTGTAACTCAAGAGATAACATTTCAAAAATTATATGATTGTTTCGAAATACAATCTATATAAATAAAGATGAAATTCTGTTTGTTTGTTCTTTATAGAAATACATACCGTTTCGCTTAGTGGTTCTTTCATACCAGGTGCGAACACCTGCCCATATTAAAATTGCATAACAGCCGATCTCTGGGTATATTCTTTATTGTTATAAAAATCGTTATGATCTCGCTTTACATTAGATTTTTGCGAAATCAACCGTTGGAGTAAAAAAAAAAAATCTAATTTCTGTCCTAACGAACTTTTCTGTACACACGGCTTTTCTCATTGTTTTCAAAATTCCGTGGGTGAAACGGGGATATTAAAGCTAGTTATAAATAAATTAAAAATAAAAGTTGATACGTTGTCCAATAAATAAAATGTTGTTACTTATTTATGTTACAAAATCTAAAGGTGAGGCTAAACTTTTGACCGGTACTGTACATCGTAATGACTCGGCACCACATATTTAAGGATTCGACTTGACACATCTTTGACACTAACGTGAGTTTAAATAATTTTTATTAGAATAAAATTATAATTAACAACGCCAAACAAAAAAAAAAAAAAAAACTCAAAAGTATTAACAACGTTACAGAAAGTAACTACAAGTAATAACAATACAGTAACACAAAAGTAATTATATGATTCGATTTACAGAGCAAGACTGAGCCCACCTAGTCCATTGCTTCTTATATTTAGCCAGAAATAGAACAAGATCTCCTAAAAGATCAACAATCCTACAAGATCTCGAAAAATCCAGAATATGTTGTTTGATGTTTATTTGATTATTTGATTAATGTCACTTTATGCCATTTTTTTCAACAAAACCGCCCCCGATAACATAAAATTGCACCCCCGTATTATTGAAATCGGAGATTCTAATTTTTTTATACAGCGCCCCCCCCCCCCCACTTCCAAAATACAAATTGCATATTTTTTCAAAAATACCACCCCCGATAACATAAAATTGCACCCCCGTGTGATAGAAATCGGAAAATCCGCCCCCCCCCCCACTCATTCGAACCTTAAAATAAATATTAATGATAATGGATACCCAGTCATGATATAAGATGCTAAGGTAAGTGGGTAGACCGGGCGAATATGAAGGAGTGGTTGCATTTGACTTGGAAAAGGAAATGCTATATAATAAAACAAGGGAGCGGGGTAGTTCATTGGTAAGGCACCGAGTTGCTTTAAGTCCCGAATTCGAATCTGGTTGTTTTGGCTGAGTATCTATATCTATTTTTAATAATATTAAGCGACCCTCCAGGGTCAAACCCAGCATCTATAAAGTTGGTACTCTTAATTGAACGGTGAAAAAGTGAAAAAAAAAAACAACCTGGAGGTTGAGCGTGATCATGGTCAACTCACCTCCTTATACGACTGCTGACCAAGAAACAGTAGAGAACCTAAGACCCTTCGTGGCTTGTAGTAGTACAGCTTTTGAATATAATAATAAGGACGTTTATGAAACAGCTTACTGATTTTATTGTTTGTTTGACGTCACTGTATGCCACTAAGGCTAATCGGACGATGCTACAGTGGGAGTCCTAAATTTTGCCTATCCAGTTGTAATTAGGATAGGGATCTTTAACGAGTACCTGATATCGTACAGGCTCGAGACCTCCATTTTACGTCCTTTCCGACGTACTTTTTTACTCCCTTTAAAAAATCGTAGGGTCACACAGCGGGACAAGAACCTGCTACCTTTGATATTGTAGGTTGTCATGGTAACCACTACACCACAGGTGACCCCATCAAGGATGAGAGAGAGAAGCTTTATTTTACAACAAGCAATTCTGCCCAAATACATTGGGTTGCTATATAACGCAGCGTACAAATCATTAAACAAATACATGCATAGCTATAACTAAAAATACATTGTTACATTTTATTTTATAATTATAATATTATAGTAATAAGTATATAACTGTTATATAAACCAACCAAAATTCTAGAAATCTTTTCAATGCTATCGACAAAATCATTTGGCTTTCGCATTACAGTATTAACTAAACCTAATTTTCTGATTGAAGGGGTCTGGGCAAAATAGTGCCAAGCGACATTTTTAACAAAAATAAACTGTAGCTGCCGTCTCTTGTATATTATGTAATACTATATGTCTATGATGGAAATGCCACCTGAATATGACTATAGAGGCTCTATATATACATATTTAGGTGCCATTTCAATCATAGACATGTAGTCTAACGTATTACACTGCAGACTGCAGCTACGATTTTTTTTTGTTAAAAATGTTGCTTGGCACTATTTTAGCCCCGACCCCTTCATATCATGTCATTCATGTCTATACATATTGCTACATTTAGTTCTGTAAAATTAAAAAACAAATAAAATCAAAAAAAGTAGTGGAAAATGTAATTAAATTCTAAAGTTTTAGAAATTACTGCACAAAACGCTTATTGTCTAATAAATTAAAATTAACTGATAATAAAATATATTGTCACGTGGAAGATCTCCATTGAAGCTAGGAGACCCTGAGAGAGAGGGGGAACTCCTAGAAGAGGCTGGCCCTGGAGAGAGTGGGGCAGTCTGGGAGAGTCTGGGGCAGGCAGTCGGAGACGGGAGTCTGAGTCAGGCAGTCTGAGAGGAGAGTCAGAGAGGGCAGTCTAAGTCTGGGACAGGGTGAGCCTGGGGCATAGTGGGACCCGAAGTAGTCAAGTACCCCCCAGTGATTTATGAGTTATGGTACCCCCCCCTGTGTAGTTGGGACGTGTAGAAACGATATTGTAAATAATAAATGATGTAAATAGTACCTAGTTTGATTAATTACCACACAACCCTTGCCCAAAGATCCCAGTGTCACATTAGATTTGTAGATTTGAGAATAGGGGTGACACAAATTTGGTGGAGGCGCCGGGCAAGGGGTGTGACAATCTTTGATTGATGGTAAAGACGCGCAGTAAGGACTATTCAAGAAACACTATGCCGTCGGACGAGGAGGATACTAAGTCGGAATGCGGGTCGAGGTCCGTAAGAGTTAAAGTTCCGGTCCCCACTTTTAGCGGCCGTATTGGAGAGGACCCTAAAAGATTTTTCCGACACTTTGAAAGGGCGGCGAAGGCGAATGGTTGGGACACCGCAGCGTTTTTCCAGTTACTTCCTTGCTACTTGGGAGAAGCCGCTTTGGACTGGTTCGACACAGCGGGAGAAGAATGGACGGATTATGAAGAGGCCAAAAACGAATTAATAGAGGTATTTTCTCAAAGCACTCAGGGAGATTCGGCGTATTACGAACTCATCAAGAAAAAACAAAAGCCGAATGAAGCCGTTTGGGACTACTACCATAGTGTCTGCAAACTTTGCTACGACGTAGATCCCAAAATGCCGGAACGAGAGAAAATTCGCCACATCATGACCGGTCTTTCATCCGAAATCCTTTCAAGAGTCGCCGAGAAATCCAACCGAACGATGGAGGAACTGCGGGAGAACATCAGAAGGGCAGAAGCTGCTACATTCCTGGTGGAGAGGCGGAAGGTAGAGGAGAAAAGCCGAAGCAGCACCTCGGACCTAAGCCGAGACATTGAGGAAATCAGGGCCCAACTCGGAGAGCTGGTAAAAAGAGGTGAGCCTAACAGATCTAACTTTTATACTAAACATAATAATTACAAAAAACCTTATATTAAATCAGAATCAAAAAATAGGAATTTAACATCTAGAAATCATGATGGTAAAGTTATTTGTTTTAAATGCTCTAGACCGGGCCATTTCGCCAGAAATTGCCCAAACTAATTGCAGTAGCGATCAAGGCCAAGTTCGCTACTGCAGTTAAGAAAGTAAAATGTTTTTTGTGTAAAAAATTTGGCCATAAGAAGAAATACTTTAGAAAGAATCCTAAGTACCGATTACGTAAGAGAAAAAGTAGTTGCTTTGTGAATAAAGTTTCGGACACAAATTTAAATTCTTTGGTTCTATCAGCGTACTTTGATAAAAAAGAAGTGAAGCTTTTAGTAGATACGGGGGCTACCCGAAGTATTTTGAACTCGTCAATAGTTGACGACTTGGAGGAGGAAGTTAAAAAATTTGAGTTTATAAGATTAAGAGGAGCTGATGGAAAAAATTTGCATGTTAAAGGGGTTCTTTCTACAATGTTTCAATTAGATAATGTAATTCTTAACCATGAGTTTATTGTTGTAAAAAATCTGTGTGTACAGGGTATTTTAGGTTTAGATTTTTTAGAAAAATATAAGTCAAACATTAACTTAGAAGAGAGGACTTTATCGATAAAAACTCCCAGGTCGGAAGAAAAATTTTATTTTGACCCTTTAATCGTAATCGCGGGATTGAATGGAGTAGATACAGACGAGGAAGGGGACGGAAATAGCCACGACGGGCTCTTATTACCGGTTAAAGTACTCAGTTTACAAGACAATTGTCCTCCCACTGACCACCTGCCTTTTAACGTCAATCCAGACCTTCCTCACGTTCAAAAGAAATGTCTTATTGATCTGTTAACGAAATATCAAGACCTTTTCGTCGATGACATAAGAAATTTAGGCATGTGTTCAGAAGGGGAAATGAAAATCGAAACGACAGACGAAATCCCGGTCCACCAACCGCCATATAGGGTGTCACCAAAGGAAAGGGACATAATAAAGGGACAGTTAGAAGAAATGTTGGCTGCAAAGGTAATTAGGCCAAGTCGGTCAAATTATGCGAGTCCGGTGGTTTTAATTAAGAAAAGGGATGGCTCTTATAGGTTCTGCGTAGATTATCGAAAATTAAATTCGAAAGTAGTTTTAGACCGCTATCCTCTTCCGAGAATTGATGACCTGTTGGGGTGTTTAGAAGGGTGCAACATGTTCTCTAGTCTGGACTTACGAAGTGGGTTTTGGCAAATTCCGATCGCAGAGGAGGATCGGCGTAAAACAGCCTTCACAACCTGTCACGGACTGTTTGAATGGAATAGGCTCCCGTTCGGTATCGCAACAGCCCCAAGTTGTTTTCAGAGGACTATCGACTCCGTTTTGGCCGGGCTTAAATTTAAATCGTGTGTAGTCTACATCGACGACATTTTAGTAATGTCAAAAAATGATTTTGGAAACCACCTACAAAATTTGGAAGAAGTTTTAGAACGCTTAAAGGAAAAGAATTTCAAATTGAACCCCCCAAAATGTAAATTTGGTTATCCGGTAATCAAGGTTTTAGGTCATGTAGTCAGCAGTGAAGGGCTGAGTCCAGATCCGGAAAAGATAGCTGCCGTTAAAGAATTCGAGAGACCGAAAAACGTAAAAGGTGTTCAATCCTTTTTGGGGCTTGCAAATTATTATAGGAGATTCGTTGAAAACTTTGCTCAAATAGCCAGGCCGTTGACTTTATTGACGAGGAAAAGCTCTCGGTTCGAATGGGGCCAAAATGAACAAAATGCGTTTGATCAATTGAAAAAAGCCCTGACTAATTATCCGGTTCTGCGTCATTTCGATGAAACACTACCCACAGAAGTTAGGTGCGACGCGAGCCAGGTAGGCCTGGGGGCGATTTTATTGCAAAAGGGCGCGGACGGGCTCTCAAGACCAGTTTCCTTTATTTCGAGGCGGCTCAACGACGCAGAAACCCGTTACACTACCACCGAAAAAGAGTGTCTGTGCATTAAATGGGCTCTTACTAATTTTAGACCTTTTTTGTGGGGAAAGCAGTTTCAAGTAACGTCGGACCACCACGCGCTATGTTGGTTACATAAAAACAAAGATTTGAATAGCCGTTTGGCCAGATGGTCAATAGCCATGGCGGAATATTCATTTCAAATATGTCATAAGAAGGGAAAGAACAATTGTGACGCCGATTGCTTATCGCGTTACCCCGTAGGAGAGGCACCAATAGAGGTAGACAACCTCGATGGGCTGGTTATGACCGTAAGCGAGGCCGAAGTGGACATTGCAAAGTTGCAAAGGGAAGACGAAGAGTTAGGCAAAATAATTTCGGCTATAGAGAACCCTTCAAGGGCCGACCGAAAATATAGTAAAAAGACGAGAAGTTTTATAATGAAGGACGGACGCCTTTATAAAAAATATTTTTCAAAGGGAACCTCTACCCCAATTTTGGCTTTACCCAAAATTTTAGTTGATGAAATATTGCGACATTTTCACGACGACCCCCTCTCAGGCCACGTCGGACTGTCGAAAACCTTAGAGAAAATTAGGACGCGTTACTGGTGGGAATCGATGACAAAAGACGTAGAAAGATATGTGAAAGGGTGTCTCGATTGTCAAACGAAAAAGAACCCAGTGGGAAAAAAGGCGGGTATACTTCAACCCATCCCCGTGAAACATTTATTCGAAAGAATAGGCATAGATTTTATGGGTCCTTTTCCAAAAACTAGATCGGGTAATCGTCATATTTTGGTTGCAACAGAGTATTTAAGTAAATGGGTTGAAACTAGAGCAACCCCTGACGTGTCTGCCAAAACAGTTGCGGATTTTTTATTAACCCAGATAGTATGTCGTCACGGATGCCCTAATCAAATTCTAAGCGATAGAGGGAAATGCTTCATGTCAAAAATGGTACAGGAACTAATAATCGGATTAGGTAGTTTCCCTTCACATACGACTAGTTACAACCCTCGATGTAACGGCCTCACAGAAAGACAAAATGCAACGCTAGCGGGAATGTTGAGCCATTACGTTAATAAAAATCAAACGGACTGGGACGACTATCTACCCCTATGTACATTTGCCTACAACTCTTCAGTACAAGACACAATAAAAGAAACGCCCTTTAAAATAATTTATGGACGAGACCCGATTTTACCAGCTGATACATCATTGAAACCTTTCGATGGTATGGAAGAAACATCTAGAAATTTTTTGGAAATGCTATCGGAAACGCGAGAAAACGCCCGAAAAAGAATTGAAAAGGCTCAAGTTAAACAAAAACGGATTCACGATCGAAAAAGAAAAAACGTTAAATTCCAACCAGGGGATAAAGTACTTGTTTTCACTCCGCTTAGAAAGAAGGGTCTTAGCAGTAAATTTCTACATCGATGGATAGGACCGTCCGAAATTATTAGACAAATAGGACCATTAAATTATGAAATCCGAATAAAGAAGGGTAGAAAATCCAAAGTCGAGACGATACACGTAGGGCGTATAAAACGATTTTTTGATCGTTAATCGAAAAAAAAAAAAAGGAAGAAAAAAAAATGGATTATAAGATTTCATATTTCATTAAATTGTTGAATATTTTCTTTGCTTTGGGGAAAAGTGCAGAATCTAAAGGTTAAAGAATAGGAGGAAATGCTAAATTTGCGTCTGCTAGTAAACAATAGAGACTGAGCAAGCGGTACCCGGGAACAACGAACACAAAATTGGGCATAGCTAACTGTTAGCAAAATGCTAACAATTAACAATTGTCATAACTTTTTTTGTTTTTTTTTGTTCGGTACCCCTACCTGGCCATGTGTGGCATACGGGGGGTTACTCTACAGGTGTAACCAAACCTATTCTAACCATGGTGGGAGGGTTGAGATTTATTCCGTGGGGCCTCCACGAAATAAAAGTTATCCCTCCCAGGGCGGATTCGAACCGCCGCCGTTCGGCTCGAGCGTGTAACAACGGGTCGCGCTCCTACACGCTCGGCTATCCCGGCCCACACAATTGTCATAACTAACGAACAATTGAGGATCCTGTAACGTCCAAGAAATATCCAATTCAATTGCAAGATAAGGAGTCTAGATAACAATGCGCACCTCCCCATTGTAATTGGGATTGTAAGATAATCGTCAGCAAGACACAATTGAAAAGCCTGCAACGTTGAGAAAACACGATAGTCAATTGAGAATCATGGTTTTGGGTTGCGTTCATTGTGTTTTTCCCATCTTTTTCTTTTTTAAAGGACTTAAGCAAAAAATTTATCAGAGCCAAAGATTTCGATCATTATCGCGGTTTCCTACTAAAGAAACGGGTAAAAAGAATTTCATTGAGAAGGCCTATTGTCGCGGATAGGTAAACAGCGCCAACAGCTTTCCAGTCTAAGTCGGCGTCCAATTCCAAGAAGGGAGGCTAGAGTAAGAGAGCAAGCACAGTCAGCGTTAAAAAGTAGGTCAGTCGGTGAGATGTTATGCAGGATAGGCAAAACAAACGATCTTTTAAATCCCTTTATCGAGATTTTTTATTGTTTATAGTTTTATGACTTATATTTTTCTAGTTCTTTAGTAGTTGGTAGAAATTGGAAATGTGTTGGAAAAAATGGAATTTGTAAGAAAAAGTATAATTTTTAAGTAAAATTTTTAGAGGGTATTATTGACTAAATTTATATCTTGTATGGTTGAAGAATAAATTTAAAGTAGCAGAATAATGGAATTTATTTTTGTTTTGTTTTTCATTAAGTCAAGAAATAATTGTAAAGGAATTTCACTGCATATTGTAGAGGTTGTTATAGTTCTTAAGGGGAAAATTAAAATTAAATGAGACGGCCGGCATCCCACACCCCTTTCAGGTTCAAAGATGAGTAAAGTACTTGAAGAGGATAGTAAGGTACTTAAGGAGATTAGTAAAGTACTTAGAGAGTAATGTTTTTTAATTTGTTGTGGAATCCTACGAGTCAAACGTAGAGGGTTAATGTATGCAACAAGATTCTCAGAGTCAAACTGAGGTAAGATTTGAGGCAGGTGCTAGTCAAAAGCACGGTATATCGGAGAATGAACGGTAAAGGGGTGAGCCGATGACTGTCGGATTCAAGAGAAAATGATGCAGTGAGGTTCTTCGAATTTGAGATTTTATTTGGTTTATCACTTTTTTGTTGTTTCGAATTTTGGTTTTGTTTTTTACACTCGGTACTTGGTTCTTTTGTTTGCAAACTCTACAGTTAAGTAAATATGTAAAAAACCATTTTTCTGCCGCTTTGTTTATTTTTTGTTACAGGTCCCAACTAACCAACGAGGACGTTGGTATTCAGGGGAGGGGGGAGTTGTCACGTGGAAGATCTCCATTGAAGCTAGGAGACCCTGAGAGAGAGGGGGAACTCCTAGAAGAGGCTGGCCCTGGAGAGAGTGGGGCAGTCTGGGAGAGTCTGGGGCAGGCAGTCGGAGACGGGAGTCTGAGTCAGGCAGTCTGAGAGGAGAGTCAGAGAGGGCAGTCTAAGTCTGGGACAGGGTGAGCCTGGGGCATAGTGGGACCCGAAGTAGTCAAGTACCCCCCAGTGATTTATGAGTTATGGTACCCCCCCCTGTGTAGTTGGGACGTGTAGAAACGATATTGTAAATAATAAATGATGTAAATAGTACCTAGTTTGATTAATTACCACACAACCCTTGCCCAAAGATCCCAGTGTCACATTAGATTTGTAGATTTGAGAATAGGGGTGACAATATTAAAAGGTTGAAATGGGCATGATTCAAATTTATTGTTCTTCATTCTGGCGCCTTCTAATTAGCATATCAGCCATGCCGTTTGTGTGTTTGTTTGACGTCCCTTTATGCTACTAAGGCTAATCGGACGATGTTACAGTGGGAGTCCTAAATTTTGCCTATCAGGCTATAATTAGGTTAGGAATCTTTAAAGACATCGCACAGGCTAGAGATCTCTATTTTACATCACATCCTAAGGAAGGCATAGACTAGGATTTTTTTACTTCCATAATAAATCCTAGGACCACCACGGGACTCGAACCCGCGATCTTTAGTATTATAAGTTGCCATGCTAACCACTACACCACAGGTGTCCCCCCTCCAGAACATGTAGTAGAACAGTTATATAAATGTCATCATATGTCATAAATCATATGATTTTGTTTCACGTTACAATAGTAACAAAAACTTATTTAATAATGTTTCTAATTTTTATAATAGTCACTTGGACATCCATGTCCGTACATATTGCCTGTATATTTACCTCTGTAAATCTAAATAAATAAAAAAGAGGGAGAAAAGTTAAAGAAAACGCAACCGCTGAGAAGTAAAAATGGGAAAACTTTCTGAAAGTTTATATTTATACGTCAGTTATGAAGCGATAATTCAGGTAAAAAGTTGTACAAGAAAACAAGAGACCAGTGTTCTCGGGAATAAATCACACCTGCTTAAGATATTCGAGTCCGGGCTGTTCTATGTCAGTTTTACATCAAGACCCTAATTTCCACTTCAGAGCTCTTATAACAAATAGTACTAATTGATTTCAATAACTAAATTTAGGAAGACTGATTGTATGAGCCTACTTTTTTCCTAATATGCTATTTTTTAAATTGTTTAATAAAAAAGAAAAAAAATTATTGTAACACTTCTGTGGCATAAAAATTTTTTATTTATATAAAAATAACATTTTTCAATGTCACCCAAATTATGAGAACACAAATATTTAAACAAACAATTAAAAAGGTTACTAAAATTATCACTTTGTAACATAGAAATAATCATCTGGATTGAGCTTCAGAACCACACTAACTCTCCATTCCAACGCTCCTTATATATAGTCGTAAAGAGAACAATCGACAAACTTCTGTGCTCGTATAGATGGTACTCGAACATCGTAGTCACAAACATGTCCTATGACAGTTTGTCCCAACAGCTAATTCGTTCCAACCAATCTTTTCTAGTTATTGTATATCCTAAATATCTACATTTTTCCACGGCTTCAAATATTTTCTCTTCTACATCAATATCGCTAACGTCGTCACCGTTTCTACATATAACCATATATTTTGTCTTTTCCGTATTTATTTCAAGCCATACGTCCTTACCGGCTTTCAACAACGTTACTGTAGTTTTTTCTATCGTTTCCATGTCATCGTCCAGCAAAAGCAAATCAGCAGCATAATCGAGTACGGATATGTTTCCACCCATATTCAAACCCTTTCCGGTACTTATCTAAAGACATATTCTAGATCTAAATTAAATAATAATTGTTCCAAATTTGGTTAAAGCTGGCGCTGCAATATGATTGTGCAGTGGATAGCCAAAATATATCTCTGTTGAAAGATGAAATTCTGAAACCAATAATATCTGTGAGAAACTGTTTAAAATAGAAAAAACAAAACAAGATTTTAGAATGTTTGCTATATCAGAACATAACCATTTACTTTATAAAGAACTCTCATATGAAAACCCATATATCAATGATCAAAATAGGTTACACTTTATGCAAACTTTTTTAAGCAACTAAATGTCGATGTGAATTGTTTAATCAAAATTACAAGACAAATATAAAAGACAAAATTTTATTATTTTATTATCAGTCTATAACCGAACATTCTAGAAGATTGTCGAAAAATCCAAAATATGTTGTTTGATGTTTATTCGTTTAATGTCACTTTATGCCGCTAAGGCTAATCGGACGATGCTACAGTGGGAGTCCTAAATTTTGCCTATCCAGGTATAATAAGGATAGGTATATTTAAGGAGTACCTGACATGATACAGGCCCGGGACCTCCATTTTACGTCCTATCCGAGGGACGGCAAAGCCAAGGATTTTTACTCCCATTAAAAATTCCTAGGGACACCGCGGTATATGAACCTGCTACCTGGTATATGTCATGCTAACCACTACACCATAGGTGACCTCATCAAGAAAAAGAGAGTGATGCTTTATTTTAACAACAAACAATTCTTTTAAATGATATGGACAAAATCATGTGGGTTTCACGTTACAGTATTAACTAAAACTAATTTAAGAATGTTACTAATCATCCCCGGCTAAGTCCGTAGGACTCGCTGACCAACAATGAGAGCGGTGTGACGTAGGTTTGAACGCCCTACTCGCATATTTTTTAGTTCACCCAAACACTACAAACAGTCATGGATTCTCCTAAGGTAAAACGCTCATTATCCGGAGGTAAACTAGTCCCCCGTTCGGGTCTCCGGGTGGGGACTGCTTTAGGGGAATCATGGCGACAGTTGAAATTAAGAGATTTAGTATTAGGGACGTGGAACGTCAGAAGTTTGAATACAGCGGGTGGGTTAAAATCGGTTTCGAATGAGGTTGAGATGTACGGTATAGATATCGTGGCGCTGCAAGAGGTACGCTGGCCGGGGAGGACTCTTTAAGAGAAGGTAAGTACACTATTTGTACGGTACGGCGGGGGCGAAAATTATTGTTTAGGCACTGGGTTTCTGATTAGGAATAGGTTGATATCCGCTTTGAGGGACGTTCAATTTTTTGGGGACAGGATATCGGTAGCTGTATTTCAGGGGCGGTGGTTTAAAATCGCGTTAATAAACATACATTCTCCGACCGAAGACAGCGATGACGAAGTTAAGTCGGAATTTTACGATAAACTAGAGTGGGTTTTCGATAAATTACCACGAAACTACATGAAGATAGTTTTAGGAGACGCTAATGCAAAGGTGGGCAGGGAAGAAATATATTATCCGACAATTGGAAAAGAAAGTTTACACGAAATTAGTAATGATAACGGAATCCGATTGATTAACTTTGCTACTTCTAAAAAATTAATAATCAAAGGTACAACTTTTAAACATAAAGATATTCAGAAATATACCTGGACATCACCGGATTCACAAACAAGAAATCAAATCGATCAAATCGATGGCCGCTTACAGTAAGGGATGAGAAACGCCTTATGGTGTTTGAAAATAAAGTGCTGCGTAGAATATTCGGGCCGAAGAAAGATGAGTCAACAGGAGAATTAAGACGGCTACACAATGCGGAATTGCGTGAGCTTTACCCGGTTAATGTAATCGAGTCTATAGCTGCGCGTCGGTTAAAGTGGGCATGCAAAATGGCGAGTCTTAGTAGTGAACGAATTCCTAAAAGATTGATAAACGCTTTGCCGACTGGAAAACGACCGAGGGGTAGGCCTAGGCGAAGGTGGGAAGATTCGGTGAAAGCAGATCTTGTGAATTTTAGGATTGGACGGTGGTAGTTGGATGGAGGTACGAGTATGTAGGGACCGATTGGTGGTGTCGGCGTCGGGCCTTCGGGTCCGTTAAGCCTTATTGCATTGTATTGTATTGTACTAATCATCATGTAATTCATATCTATACATGTTGTTCAATATATTGACAATTTACTACAATACATTGACATATCGTGGACATTCATGTCTAAACATAATGCCACATTCCTTCTGTAAATCTAACAAAAAAAAAGAAGGGGAAATGTAATCAAATTCTACAATATTAGATATTACCTAGTTTTTTTAAGCGTAAATATGTTTCATTTGTATCAGTCATACACTGAATTTATTGTAATTTGACAATGTTTGCTAGCGTTGTAAATTAATAAATTATAAATTAATAAGAATGGATAAGGTTCTTTTCGATATGGCGCGAGGGAATGGCAACTATTCGAAGTTATAAGGAAAGGTGCGGAGGCGTCGACATATTTTCCTTCGCCTCGGCTGCAAGATAAAGCCAGGCAGGGATTCGATAGTATCGAATTCCGATTGGGTATTAGCTCGCTATCGATAATGCCTCTGGAAGCCTGCTCGCGCTACCGTAGCTTTTTCGCCATATTGAAATAGTTTACGTTTTCTGCTACGGGTGTTCTCCTAATATCTTTCACCTCGAGAGCATTTGAAATATTTACCAGAGGGAATATAACGCGCCGCAACAACTTAAAAAAAATCCATTTATGATTTTATTTTTCATCTTGAAACACCACTATAACTGGTTTATAAATCTGGACACCGACATATTTAAAAACACAGTAGGGCCTCCATTATCCGGGCCTCGATTAACCGGGGATCCAATTAACCGGGGTCCCGAGGAGCCAATTTTTTTTTTTTTTTTTAAATTTGTATGCCATTTATTTTGTATTTTTTTTTTTTTAAATTTGTATGCCATTTATTTTGTATTTATAATATTTAAAAAAAATATATACGTAAATATTTAACGATTACACAATGGTTAACTAACTATTACGAAATAAAACAATAAATGGAAAAACACAGAAAACGAGTAATGTATTATGAGATGTTTCCGGTATCTAATACTCCAATTCACAATCTAGGAACGGTATTGTTTTCAAGTCTTTCCAGGAAACTCCTACTCTGGCCTGTTTGGCTACAAAACAAAATATTGTCAGTTGTGATTTAGTCTCCATTTAAATACATACGAAGTAGCAAAATGTCGGAAAAAAGAAAACGTGTCGTTTTAACGCTTGAAGAGAAATTAACTATTATAAACAGACTAGCAGACCCGGCCACGAGTTGCTGTGGCTCAGTAGTTATATCCTAATATTTTAAAAAAAATACAGTAATACCATTGATACAGTAATTCATTGATAAAGATGAAAACCTTTCAGCTAATCAAAATCCAACGTGATTGAGAATAGAGCATTACAACATTTAAAAGTATTTGGTAAAGGATATAGGAAAGTTAAAGTTTTTATTTTTTACATCTCATATTTCAATGTAGTTTGATTAAAAAGGAGCTGATTGACTCACAGAGCTGCCAACACTATCGCCCTTTTTTTATGGATCGGTATAAACTAACTCGAAATGGCTATATTTTTTCACTAATTTTAAAAAGGATGACTGAAGTAAGTTTTGATAATCTCAGCCATTGATCTATTGATTATTGGCCTAACACTACTTCATCTTGGTATTGTTAGTTTAACAACGGGTTTAATTTTGCTCAGGGTCATGCCAATCTTGGTTAACGCGTCATATATGTCCTTTTAATAGGCGTTTTTCTCACAATCAGGCGTCAATTTCTTTGAGACCTCGATTTCCCAACCCTTCGGCTAATAAGTGTTCGGTAGGAGGGTGGTGTGTTGAAGTTTTTAATTTAGCAATATATTTGAGTTATAGTAAATCTCTTCTTAAAGAGGTTTTTACATAATACAATTAAGAATTTTTATTTATTCAAGTACTAATTTGTTCAAAATATTTTGGGTTAACCTGTTTTTGTTTTTTTTTAACACAAACCAAAGATTTGATGTTTTCCACATACGTGAGCAGGCGATACCCATTTCCCACGTGAGTTATGCCATTTCCCAAGGGAAAAACACGGATTTTCAAAGTCCAAGTGGACATTGTTTGCCCTTGGGATTTGTTTATGGTCATGGCAAAAGCCAAACGAATAGGATATTGAAGCCTTTTAAATTTTATTGAAAATTCTGTCGGTTCCAGGGGAATAGGTGGCAACAGGGCGATATCTCCTGTAAACCTTCCAGGCAACATTTTTCCTTCAATAACATTTCCTGTGATCCTTTTAATGACCAAACGTGTACCGTTGCACAATTGAGGTGGATTTAAGTTACGAAGAAGAATGATCAGTGAGCCAATATTCAACTGGAGATTGTTAGGGTGTATATCTAGGGAATTAAAAAATTCAGATGGGAAATTTACGGCTTCGTTTACATCTAGAACATTGTCAATTGATTTTGGAAGTTTATTTCATCGAAATCAACATTTTTTGCTGCCAAAATAGCACGACTACCCAGCCAATCATAGTCCAAATAATTGTTCAAAATATCAGGAAAGACACTTTATATTTCGTAGACAGTTCATTTTTCGTCTCTACAACAGTTCAGAAATTTTCTGGTAATTTGATAAATTTTGAATTTCGATGCAGCTCTATTTCACCGTTTCCAATATAGAGCAATTGTTTAAAAAATATATCTGCCGATGGATTATTTTGCAGTAGTACTCTCATATTTATGGCGGATAAATCTGAAACTTGAGGTTACCCAAATAACAATTATTCCTGTTCAGTAGAGGTGTAATAATCATTAAATGTAAAATTTAAAAAATGCCGCGATTTGTAATCCTTTCTTAATCAACAATCATTTAAACATAAGTAAAAAATTGTATTCTGGTGAAATTTACAACGAAATATCATTCCCAATAATAGCCTACTTTAAATTAAAGAAAGGATTAAAATCTTCGCTAACATTTCTTAAATTTTACATTTAAAGATAATTACAACTCTGCTGAACAGGAAGTAACAGCCTCTATTCGATTCGGATTAAATTTTCTCAACTTTAAATTATTGTTGATAAAGGAGGAATTACAAATCTTCACTGACATTTTTTAAATTTTACATTTTAGATCTCGGGATAAAAATGATAAAAAGGTTTGGTAAAATAAAAAAAACACTGTATTTAAATAATAATAACAAAACGAATAATGAAAATAAAGAAACTTCTGTTAAATAAATCAACTGAAAATATAATATTAAAGTCTTAATTATGCAGTTCTTTAGCAAATCACAAAGTATCCCACCTAATCAAAACACATTCTTTTTGTGAGGGAGTTTTTACGACTGGTTACCCGCAGTGTAGCTTACTAATTTTCACTAATTTTTGGCAACACTGACTCCCCAAGTCAGGTTTTGTATTAGGTTACACCTATGACAGTAGGTGCTGTTACAACATTTATAGAGTATTATTTCAAGTAATAGCATAATTTAAATTATTAAAATGTATTTACTTTACTAAAAGTTGATATCAGGGTGGGCCACAGCAAAGCGTTTCAGCTCTTAGCTAGTAATTTAATTTAAATACAAATAAAAAAGGAAAAGGAAGAAAAAGTACCTACACATTTGAGAATTTATTTTAACCTTTTCTTGATTTATTTATTCTTTAATGAAAATTAACAATCAATACAAATTTGTACTCGTATTACTATTTGTCTGTGGAAAATAATAATATAGGAACAAATAACTGCACTCACATAACGCAATACAAAATTATAATAATGATAACCTGTATTACAATAGCATGCTTATAAACAAAAACATTATGAAATCGACATATGACGCCATGTTAATAAATCGAAACACGGCCTACTGTATTTGCAATAATTCGCTATATAAGAATTATTTTGATCACTAATCAAGTTAAAACTATCCGGTCCGTTAAGTTGGCCAAAACTATATACATTGAGCCAAATTTCATTAAAATCGGTTGAGTAGTTTCTGAGAAATAGAGAGACAAACATCGGGACACGAGATTTTTATATATATAAGGATTAGAAAAGGGTGAAAGTGTTAAAAAATTGTCCGCTGAACTAGGAATCGGCGAACAAACTGTACGGGATGGATATTTTGAAGAAGAAAAAAAAGACATTTTCGACTTCGTATCGTCGTCGGCCCATAATATATAAAAACAGATTTACCTTTTTTGTTATTTTTGTATATTATAATTGAATGTAATAAAACGTTCGTTTGTTAATTAAAGTGATTATACCTTACAAGTGATTTTTTAACCTTTTTAAATGAAAAATGGCTTATGCCCACTAGGTGAACTACGTTCGGCGCTTACATACCCTCAAAATTAATTATATAGATTTCTGAAGAATCGTTTTTACATACATAGCAATTTAACAAAAAAATAAAAATCTTTAGTTATTTTTTTGGCACTTATACACTATGCATTTTCAAGCTTCAATTTTTATGTTTATTTAAATATGATCTAATAACTGCGAATCTAAAAAAAAAAAAATCAAACTATAGTTTTTATATTATTTTCAAACTGAAAAATCTTCAAATTTTTATTATTATTATTTTTAATGTTGACTTTATTATCCTATAACATTATTCTTTCTATATATATTTTTCTCTAAATACCATAATTTTTCTCTATCCCCTAAAATCTATAAAATGCTATACGAAATATAAAAATATACATTTGTTTAGTGTATTTCATTTTGTTGCAATGATTTATTGCTAATTTTATCGCAGGGTTTGATATTAACAAAAGTTGCTGATGAAAGGTGTTTTGATGTTTGGGAGCCTGTAGGTGACGGGACCAGGTTGTTATGAGCTGGTTCTTACCAGGAATTTATTTATCTTCATGAGTTCTTCTTTCAATTGGTTAACATTGTATTGCAGATTCTTGTCATTGTCCGAAAAAATAACGATGTCATCGGCGAATGCAAATAGCGAAAGGCTCACTGGTTTTAGGTTAGCACACCCAAGGTGGAATTTCCTCATTTTCTCCTTCGCCCTTCGGATAGCTGAGTCCATAACTAAAAGAAACAGGAGTGGACTAAGACTACAACCCTGTCGGATCCCTATGGTTGTTTCAATTTCTCGAGAAGTACAGTTGGCAAATCTGACCACATTTCGTGTTTTCTTGTAAAGACTTTCAACCGCCTGGATATGACCTTGATCGATCCCTTTCTCTCTTAAGGCGTCTAAGATGTCCCGCTTCTTAACTCGATCAAAGGCTTTTGCGAGGTCTACAAAGCACACCGATATTTCCTTTTCTTTTTCTAAAACTTTTTCAAAGACCTGTCTCATAGCGAAGATAAGGTCTTGGGTGCTCCTATTTTCACGGAAACCGTATTGCTCCTCTTCGAGCAAGCCTTCTATTCTTCTTCTAATCCTCTTTTCTAGGATCTTAGAATAGATTTTACTAGGAACGCTTAGGAGAGAAATACCTCTGTGGTTGTTGCAGTCTCTGTTATCCCCTCTTTTAAATATTGGGACTATAATGGCTACTTCCCAATCTTTTGGTATTTTCTTTCCTTTCCATATGAGGTTTAGAAGGTGCAGCATAATCTCTTTTCCTTTGGGTCCCATGTATTTCAGCATTTCAGGAGTTAATGAAGATCAAAGAGAGGAAGTGCCCTGGGAAGAGGATGATTATATCGATGAGGAAGAACTGGAAGAAGCGCTGGAGAGCATGAAGCTTGGGAAATCCGCAGGTAATGACGAAATAACTCCTGAAATGCTGAAATACATGGGACCCAAAGGAAAAGAGATAGAGTTAGTTATAGTAGAAATAAGAAGTAGAGTAGCCTAGAAACTAGAAACTACTACTACAACTAAAAAGAAAAATAAACTACAATAACGATGAAGTTAGATAAAGAGCTGTAATATCAAGGAAAGCCTCATCTCCCAGCTTCGTCCGGAATTCCAATTAAAACTCGATTCTCACCGCGAGGAATGCAAATTGAATATTAGCATGACGAGTTCTCGCACGCCTACCTCTGTGTTCTGTGCCTTCCTACCTCTGTGTGCCTACCTCTCTGCTGCGCTGCTACAATTTCGTTGGGGTGAAAAATAATCGGGTTAGGGAGTGTTCACATCTTTTCAGTCCTGGAGTTCCTTTCAGATGTAATGTATAATGTAATTATATGGTTTATTAAGTAATGAACTTTAGAGCTAAGCTTGTAACGAAATTCCTTACTTCACTGAAGTGCTAAGTACAAGGAATCTAACCTTAGGAAATATACAATTTAAATTTCTCTCTTATGCAAACATTATCATTCACATAATGTTTATCAAGGTTACTTAACTTTTCTGAAACGTTACTCTTAAGGTACTATTCAATGTGCAAAATAGTTGTGTAAACATAAAGTTTCTGTGCATGTAACATGTACACGATATTACATTTTACTTATATACTGTAACGTTAAATCGTTAAATAAAAAAAATATGGTTTCAAATCCCAGACCTTTGTTGGAAAAAAATAAGCGGTTGGAACGAACTGTTTGGGTTCAGATCATTCGAGCCTGGTCCACGCAGGCGTAGAATTGCCCACATTGTTCTGAAACATTCCAGACCTGACCATTTACGATTGTATGTAAGGAGCGAGTGACTGAACGAGTTAGTATAAGTCTGTGTCTTGACTGTGTAGCTCAAGTCATATGATTGTGTGTTATAACGTTATCATTTTTGTAACCTGGTCAAGTATTTAAGTTTTATTAATTCCTTGGCATTGATAACTGTATATTTTTGTTGAATAAATATTTGTTACCCACATAAGTGTTACAATACTTTGCGCAGTTGCATGGAATACAAAACTCTGAAAGTCAGTAACTCATCTTGGCCAAAAATGTCACTTAGCACTACTTCTGCGAAATAAGCCATCGATATATTTTTAAATAATTCTTAATTTATTTATTTGCTCATTTAATAAATGCATCTACCATGGCATCACAATGACGATTTTTTTGCGATATTGAAGTCGAAAAGAAAATGTGGAAAAATTTAGATACTTAAGATCTACAATAACTAGATAAAACGGGATTGAAGAGGAAATTAAGGATAGGCTAAAGGCGGGAAATTCTTATTCTTCTTCACTTGCGAAATTACTTAGTTTTCGCATTCAGTCCATAAATTTCAATATTAGTTTAATATCTTTTAATCTAGCCTTAATTTGAATTTGCTCATTGATTTTGTTTTTTCTAGTTGCCATCGCCCCTAAATATCTAAATTTCTTTATGTATTCAAACGTATTCCCTCCAATATTCATATCAGCAAAATCGTAATCACTTCTAGGGCTAAACATATATATTTTGTCTTATCCCATTGTATTTCACACCCAGGTTTTTGACCGGCTTTCATCAACATTTTTCTATTTGTATTTATGGTTTCCGCGTCCTCATCTAACAAAACCAAATCATCGGCATATCCTAGCATGGATATATTCCCTGCCAAATTCAAACCCTTTCCGGTATGTGTCACCTCCCTAATGGCATATTCCAGTCCAAAATTAAATAAAACTGGTGATAGAGAATTACCATGTTTCAAACTATAGCGAACCTTCAACTTCTCAGAAAACCTTTAACTATATCTGTTCTTTAGATATTATATTTATATTTTTACATACATCTATATATCATTTAAGTATAGATACAGTACTTCCACAATTTTATTTGCTTTGTATTTTTACACACATACATACATGCAATACAAATAATACATATACATACACTTTGTATTTTTTGTACATTGAGAGGTTATAACAGAATTATATAAATATATATTTAACAGGAAGGGCAATAAGAAGCAACATGATATAACAATAGTACGAAGAAAAAAGAAATGAATGTCGGTATCGCTGCTGACTACAAGACGAGTATCATCAAAATTTGTACTAGTTGCGGGGAAGGGGATGTTGAGGTAGTTGGTGGGGCTAACCCAATTAGTTGGAGCCCATTATTTAGCCAGCTCTACAAGACAAAGCTCCGGCAACTGGATTAGCTCTCACCGCCGCTTTCTTTTCCAACCTTCACCTCTTTAGTTAGGCCTTGTCGGGGCCTTTTAGGTAAAACCATGGGCGTCCGCAGGAGGGCAGGTGTCCCTCCCCCCTAGACGAAATCTTGCGGACTCACTTGGGTACAGGATAGAAGAGCTTCACATATTAAAAGCATTTTTCTTTATTATTTTTTATAAATAAGATAAGAATACTATTCTACCAGAATGAAATGATGTGTAAAAATTTCAAGTCGATACATTCACAACTTTTCTGGATTTTCTGAATAGTACACATCTCTAATTTATAAGTAAATAAAAATATAAAGATTATATTTCAGATTTAATGTTAACTATACAATACACAAAGTACACGATTGGCTTCAACAACGGAAAATTAGACTCAATCATGACATTTACTATTCATACTATTCTTCTAATAGTATGTATGACACATAAACGACTATAGTAAGTATCAATGATCCATTCATTTAGCACCTATTCCATTATTTCAGCATAGATGAGATTAAATATAAATAACACACATGTAAATGGAACTAATAAAGAATATAAATGAAATATGGTTTAGTTCGATCGCAATAGACAGTTAGCAAGAATGTACCAAATTAATTTTTTGCCATAATATATATTAATTAAATTCAGAATATAACACAAGATGATATGAGATAAGATATAATATCGTTAGGTTCTACCTAAAATAGGTTATCAAAATGTCTTTTGCTAAAAAAAAATAAATTCGATGCTTTTCCCACATGTGAAAAGGTGACACATAATTACCCGTGGGAAAAAACGGATTTTCCTAGTCCAAGCTGGAAAAAAAAAGATTTTGCTACTTGATACTTACCCACCCTGAATATGGTAAGATAATAAAGTGCTGTGTCAATAAATAAATTTACATCGCCATCTGTTGAAAATTTATAGAACTTACAAATAATCACACTCAATCCTAGATTAATAAGCATTTAATTTGCTATAAAAGAAATGTTGAGGCCATTAATCGAGACACACAATGAGCCAAATTTTATAAAGATAAATAGTTAAATAGTTTCTGATTTTACCTCCGACAAACATCAGGACACGAGATTTTTATAGATAAATAAAACATAATCTTACGATATGCTATGCACATAACCATATATATTTTGGCATGTTTATTGTTATGCTATTTCTATTCACTTTATTTTACTTCCTGATAGTTGTACGTGCATGTCATGAAGTACTGTTGTAAAGAATTTAGTTTGGCCGGAGGATGTTTTGCTTTCGTTTTAAATTCATTTAAAAAGAGAAGAGAAGGCAGCCATCGCTCGGGAAACGGGCGTAAGATAATAATGAAAGCATGCGATCAGCTGACCGATCTCTTTGTTCGGGTTCGAATCCCGTCCGAGTCGATAACACACGCCGTCCCATTCATCATCTATCGTCCGCTCTAGATTTTTTGTATTCCGCGTGTTCGCCCTGATCCTCCATTGTTCTGTATCCCCCGGAACATCTGACAGTCTCCGGAGGGCAAAAAGTAATGAGTCAGTAGCGAGGGAGTTTAAGTTCTGATGAATAAAAGGTTATCGATAACTCTCAAAAAAAAAAAAAAAAAAAAAAAAAAAAAAAAAAAAAAAAAAAAAAAAAGAGTGGGCGTGGAGGTTTTATTCACTGATAAAGTAAAACATCTACATTAGAATTAAGCTCGGCAGAAAAAAATTACTTAAGCAGTAAAACCATTTAATTGCTTAGTTCTAAGATGATTAGATTTGATTTTTCTTTTAATTATCAAGTAATGGTTCATTCATTTCTTTGTTAATGTTATCAATAGATAGGATATTTTCTTGTTAAGCTATTTCTACAGATAACATACTTCAAAAATCACTTTAAAACCCAGTAACACATTGATAGCATTTAATTTACAAAATCAGCTTGTTTATGGAATAGCGGGCCAAAACAAATTTAGTTAATCGTCTCAAGAGACAAACACTTTAGCACATATTTATATTCAGAATTAAAATTAGTTATTTAGGATATGGTACTTTTTTTTCAGTTGGCGCAGTAGGCCTAATAATAGGTACCTTTGGCCGCGCTGTGTGGTCTTCTTACAGACATTAGTGTTGCTTGGGGTAGCCCAAACCTCACGTTGCGGAGCACATAGGGGTATTTGACCCCAAAAGCTGGCCAAAACTATTTCCTTCCATTTTATTAGTTCAAAGTCCTCAAAATGGCTTCTAAATTTCTAATAGACATTAAAAATATGTTTTTAGCATTTAAAAAAATATTCATAGGTGAAAATTTTCCTAAAATAAATTTTTACGTTATTCCATCGACTGTGAAATAGGCATCTGTGGGTTTAATTTATGTTCATATTATTTTCTCTTTATGCTTTACACCTATGAAATATGCTTGTAACAAATAAAGATTAATTATAAATTTATCTATTACTATTACTTTTGAAAATTGGGGATAGTGTAAAATAGGAAAAAATAAAAATTTGTGGTGATAAAGTTTTACGTAAAGTTTCTATGGAGAAAAGGATACGGATCCTTAGCAAATATAGAAAACATTTCTAAATTTATGAAATAACCACTTGATAGAACCACCAATATGCAATATATGTAAATAAAGCTTCCAGTGCTGTTTTTTCTATTTTTTCTGATAAATTGAAATTTTTAAATGCTTTCCTATATTTTATCGCACGAGATGGAGTTTTTGTTAGACCCTTCAGAACATGGAATGCATTGATTTAACCAGAATGTCTTAGTTTTATATAAGTGGCGTACGTCAGCATATCAGTGCTAGTTGATGATCTGAGTTTTCCTGTTTTACGCCTCTTGCCTCTTTCACTTAAACCATCAAATGATTTTTCAGGGCGTCCACTAGATCTTAAGCTTTTAATTGATATCCACCTAGCCATTCCTTGTTTCTGCTTTAAAAAATTTTCTTTTCCTTGAAGAAGCATTCCATCTTACATAGAAATCGTGCCTCAAAATTGATAATTTATGTTTTAGCTTATTAAATTCCTTTTTTTTTGTTTTAAAAGCTAATGCTTTTGACTTTAAAAATATGTCAAATAATTCCCTTCTACTTATTATTATTATTCCAGAAGATCCTAAAATATAAATAAATGAAAATATAATAACATTTAATTTTTTAATATTATTTGATCAAACTGACATTTTAGAAATAAAAAATTATAATCCGCCCATTCGCAGCTATTCGCAGAATTTTTTTCATGAAACATAAACTACGATAATTACAGATTATCATAAAAAATATTTCGTTGCCCAGAAAAGACCAGAAGTATAACTTTTTAACCTTCAAATTTTATTTTTAGCTCTAAAATCTACCTACCAAAAACAAAGAAATATTGATAGTATTATTGAATACAAAAAATTTATAACGGTCTGGATAACAAGTACAAACCTTGCCTCGAACTATCCATCATATGATAATGCCGATAATTCAGTAAAAACAAAGAAAATTAACATATTTTGTAGACTAATATTTATGTGGTTAAAAGCGGTAAAGGCTAATGTCAGATTGGAATTAGAATAGCCGCCGGATTAAGGGCCTGGAAGACATAAGAATCATCTTGCATGATCCAACAGGTCCTCTACTTGAACTTCGAGTCATTATTTACCAGAAATTTCAAATTTCAAAAAATGGGTTTTGGCCAGCTTTTAGGGCCAAATACCCCTGTGTGCGGCGGCAGACTGCCCATAGCTCCATAACCAACACAGTTCCTCACGGGGCATGAGGGTTTTAGAGCTTATCTTCACAGGCTATGGGTCGGCTATGGGGGGCACATAGACTTGGCCAGAATATAGACCCCCACTGCTCCGCCTGTGGTATTTCAGAGACTGGTTGAGCACGTGGTAACAACCTGCACTGTATTTGATGGAGTAAGGACCAGAATGCTGAGCAGGAATTCTCTCTTCCATCGAAGGATGGAAAACGGCGTTGAGTCAAGCCCACTTCACCATAGGAGCCCGGAGAAGAGGACCTGGGGCAAGGAGATAGCAGTAGAAATAGAAGAGACCTTTCTGCTGTTGGGGACAGCTGAAGATGACGAAAATCAAAATAAATAGTTTATTAAGAGTAGTGAGTTGTTACGTAGTCATGCGTAACATCCCACTTCTGCTCTACCTACCTCTATTGCCTGTGGAATGGAATGTAAGGAAGGAAATAAATAAATAAGCTCCTTAACCAATCCCACTGGGGCAAATTAGGCAGTGTCCTTCCCACCGATGGCGTCAGCTCTCTCGGGTTTAAGGACAGTGATTGTTCTAGGTCCAAGGGATATGGCTGCTCAGACTCAGACTCTACAGATTTGCAACATATTTATTAAATTATATTGCACGTTAAAAGGTTTAGAAACATCTTGCATCCTTTTTTTTTTTTTTTTTTTTAATAAGGCGTCAACCACTTGGGTCATCATCGCCATTTATTCAATGTTCGGTTTATATCTTATTATGTAATTCTGTTAATTTTAGAAAGTCGTACAGTTTGTCTGTTACGTTGTCTTGCAGTATACAGTATAAGTCATTTGGTATGTCTAAGAGTGCTCTGTATTCTTCGTAGGCCCTGCCTTCAGTCAAAATATGCTTTACTGTCAGCGGACATCCACAAGCCTGACAGTTGGTAGGGTCTTCGCGTGCCATTAGGTGTCCATGTGTCAAGCGCGTATGACCAATGCTTAGACGCGTCAAGATTACTTCCTCTCTGCGCTTACTCCTGTTAGAGGACTTCCATGGGATCACCTCTCTTTTAATTTCAAGTAATTTATTTTCAGATAAATTTAACCACCTGTTTTCCCAACTTTGTTTCATTTTTTGCTTGATGAGGGATAAAAAGTCCGCTGCTAGAACCCCTAGATAAGGAATGCCATCTGTTATTGCTTTTTTGGCGGCCTGATCCGCCAATTCATTTCCAGCTATTCCGCAGTGACTTGGAACCCATACGAAGAATGCAGTGCTATTGCTTGTCACGCCCGACTTTATTGAAATGAGGATATTTTGAATTATGGGATTTAAAGAGAAAACATTTTTCAAACAGATTAGAGCGGAATGTGAGTCAGTGCAAATAACTATGGTTTTCTTTGTGGCCTGAATAACGTTTAAACTTTTATGGATTGCGACGATCTCCGCAGTAAAGTTGCTACAAGTAGCAGATAAGGAAAAAAGATGCTGACTATCATTGCATATTATCGAGGCTCCTACTCCTATAGAACTCTTAGAGCCGTCGGTGTAAATGTAGTTAGCGTCCCCTATTAGCATCCTGAATCCTTATATTTATTGATCAAGATGTGACACATAAAATGTTATAGATGTGCAAAGTCATGTGCTAAAAAAAAAATTTCAGTTAGGACTTAACACACTTTATGCTGCAGCCACAAATTTGTGTTGTAATTATAATAATTTTCTATGAAAAACGTCATTAAAATAATGATTTTATTTTATATATTGGATCAGGTGTGTGGACCGGAACCCTAGACCGTTTCACTTACAATCATCATGGCGCCTAAGTATAAGTAAGGTCATGAGTCACATATGATGAACCTTACCAATGAAAGTTTCACTTTAAAAATGTATATGACATTGATTATTATAATTTTTAAATATTTTTTATAAAGAGAGAAAATATTTTTTCAGGCCTTTGCCGGGATTTTAACACGGATTTTCTTATCACTAGTAAGGCGCTCGTGCCACTAGAACCATATCCCGTTCAAGTTAATCATTTATATTCACCGATGTCTTTCCCAGCGATCTCGCGAATTTGTAAATTATAAAGGGGAATGGACATTTTTTTTCATTTATTGAGGTCTCTTGACCATTCTCAAATTTATTTAAATTATTACTTTCACTTACCTATATATGTAATATATAGTAAGTGGAAGTATTGCGATCGTGAAAAATTTCGACTTCCGGTTTTCAACGGAAATACACGTTTTGGGGTCCCCTGAGTCGAAATGACCAAGTCCCGTGAAATGGTCTGTGTGTGTGTGTATGTGAACAGACTAGCTCAAAAACTATAAACCGTGCGAACCTGAAATTGGGTATATATATGGGGTAGAGTATGTATATGCCCGCGATGTGACAGCAAAAATTTCATCAAATTTGCTCAAAGGAAGGGGGTACTTTATTTAATAACTTTTTACGTTTTTTCGATTTTCTCAAAAACGGCTCTAACGATTTTGATTAAACTCAGTATTTGATCTATTTATATTCCCAAGATATGACTGTTAAAATTTCATCAAAATTGATTAACCGGAGGGGGGACTTTACCTAATAAATTTTGTATCGTTTTCACGTGTTTTTTTATTTACTCAAAAACGGTTTTAACGATTTTGATCAAACTGGGTATTTGATGTATATATATGCCAAAGATGTGATAGCCAATATTTCATCGAAATTGGTCAAACGGATGTGGCACTTTATTTCATAATTTTTTTTCAATTTTTACCTTTTTTATCGATTATCTCAAAAACGGCTTTAACGATTTTTATCAAATTCGTCATGTTTAATGAAAATTGGTTGTTCTTTAATATCAGGTAAGCTTTGTCATTATAAAAATGTTCTGAGGGGGCTTAAATGGGGTAGGGGCTTTTTTTGTTTGTTTGTTTTTTGTTTCCTATAAAGTACCTTTGTTTTTGTTTATATGGAGAAATTAACTATCTCTCGTTCCGCCTGAAAATAAGAAAAGGCTAAATATGAGATATGATAAAAATAAAGAAAACATATAGAGGAGAAAAAAAGAAATATATTCAGTCAACTTATAAAACTCGTTGAGCCCACTCATGCGGAGGACGCCTTTAATGACAGAACATTGTTCATAATATAAGCCGTTCTGTTCAATTCAGAAGTGGCAATTAACAAAACGCATTAATTTCTAATCTAAGTAAGTTGGTAAGTGAAAGTTGTGTGTTGCGAGCACGCACCAGATTTTTTTCATTTATTGAGGTCTCTTGACCATTGTCAATTTTATTTAAATTATTTTTCTTGTCATGATGACCATAAAAATCTCATTATAATTTTTGAATATTTTTTATAAGAACAAGAAAGGTTGGCCTTGGTCTATACATACTCGTATAATAGAGAGAGAACATTGTGGGGCAATATGTTGAATATTTAGGGAACGATCCGAAGGTAATATAAATTGAGGTGGTGGAGAGGGCTTCCCACCCCCGAAGATATTTTCGCTGGGACGCGACAAAAAGGCATTTGATCGAGGAGGCATTCCACTCTTCCAACGGCGAGTATTTTCGATAAAGGCCCAAGACAATCCAAAGATTCCGTTCCCATCCATTTGTCACCGCTATTTTTATATCATCTCTACACTTAATTAAAAATATTTCACTAAATTAAGAAATATTTCCTATTATTTACGCTGTTTTATTATATACATATATATATATATATATACAGCAGAACCTCCATTATCTGGGGTAATGATGTCTATGGGGGTCCACGGATGATCGAAAACCCCGGATAATCGAATTAAACATTTTATTGACAATGTGATAGAAAAAAAGGTTAAAAAATCACTTGTAAGGTATTATCACTTTTATTAGCAAACGAACGTTTTATATACATTATATTATAATATACAAAAATAACAAAAAAAGTAAATGTTTGTTATTATATATTATGGGCCGACGACGATACGAAGTCGAAAATGTCTGTTTTCTTCTTCAATATACCCCGTACAGTTTGTTCGCCGATTCCTAGTTCAACGGACAATTTTTTAACACGTTCACCCTTTTCTAATCTATTTATAAGAGTTAATTTCTCTTCAAGCGTTAAACCGACACGTTTTCTTTTTTCCGACAATTTGCTACTTCGTATGTATTTAAATCGAGACTAAATCACAACTGACAATATTTTGCTTTGCAGCCAAACAGGCCAGAGTAGGAGTTTCCTGGAAAGACTTGAAAACAATACCGTTCCTAGATTATGAATTGGTGAGTATTAGATACCGGAAACATCTCTTCATACAATACTCGCTTTGTGTGTTTTTCCATTTATTGTTTTATTTCATAATAGATAGTTAATCATTGTGTAATCGTTGAATATTAACGTATATATATTTTTAAAATATTATATATAAAAAATACATGGCATAGAAATTAAAAAAAGCTTATTAAAAAAAAAAATTGGCTCCTCGTTACCCCGGTTAATTGGATCCACGTTTAATCGAGGCCCGGATAATGGAGGTATAAATATATATATATAAAAGTTAGAAATTGTATTTTTCTTTAACCTAACATTTTGAACTCATTCTATCCTATGCTAATGCAAACCATTGTAATTAACTTCCTAGAAATAAGTCTGCACTCCCCACGTGCCAGACTTGTTCCCACTAATGTAAGCACTTCTAATCCATAATATACCCCAGAAATATATTATTCCTTGCTTCCAGCACCATCCCGTCTCTATACCAATTGTCCTTCTGATTTGATAAGTTTATATTTTGATGTATAATAAATCTATTTAAAAAAGTATTTGCGTTTCTATATAACTTAACTTTAAATATTTTCAACAATTTTAATTAATAGGTGGAAAATACCCCCACGCAAATAATTGACGAACTTTTGTTTTTATGTATCCCATATTTGCTTTTTGGGTTAGAACTTTGGACGTTAGGAATCTGTAACTACTGAAGTGTTTCTTGGTATAGATTTTAGTGTCAATTGCTATTTAATTACTACCCCAATTAATATAATGTATGTGTGAGACCAGGGTATTGAGTATCTGTTTTATATGACTAGCCAGGTGTTTTCAACAAAAAATTATTAATTTACAGAAAAATATAAATTTTAAATGAGATTTGGGTAATTTGAATGATTCTGTTGTATTCTGATGTAAGTATATGTGTAATATATTAAAATTTTAACAAAAGAAAAAATTAGCGAATATTGTTATGAATAAGTTATATTTCAGTTTGTTGATGTAAAAATTTGGATATTATCTGTTCAAAACTAAAAATTACTTGATGTTTCTTGCAGCACTGATGATAGCCGAATGACTGAATCGTTAGCTGTTATAAAATAAATATGGTTGAATACTGTTCACATTTTAATTCTTTTTTTATTAATAAATGTCTTATGTATTTTATTTATTTCTTGAAATTTACTAATGTATAAAAAATTCGATAAGTAAATGTGATATGAGATAATGATCGCGTGAAAAGGCGTGTTGAAAAGCTGCCGAATATTGCCTCAAAGTCAGTATTTCGCAAAACCATCTTCTTTTCAGAAGCATCTGAGGATTGCCAGGAATATAGGTGGAAGGAGTTTATTTTGAAAATATTGGTATCTGGAGCGGAACAAATAAGTGACGTTAAGGTCTTTATGGATATTTTTATTTGGGAAAAAATGGGGATGTTTAAGGATTTAAAGATGGGTTTTGGATTTTCAGGATTGGAGTCGAGAAATATTGAGTAATACTAAAATTCAACCCTTAAGCTAAGGATTGAACATAAGGTCTGGACAGATAGGTTTAATTTTCGAATAAATTAATTAGATTTTTACAATGAATGGAGCGTTTGACTAGTGTATGTAGTAGAAGTCGGGACCTCCATTCTACGTCCTATCCGAGGGACGGCAATGCCAATGATTTTTTTCGCCCTTTAAAAAATCCGATGGCTACCCCGGCACAGGAACTCAGGACCTTTAGTATTGTAGGCTGCTGTGCTAACCACTAAACCGCAGTGACTCGTACCCATGTTGGTGTGGGTGGCGGGCCCTGGTGAACGGCGTTTTGTTTATACCCAACCAGCACGGTATTACGGTATTGCGGGTTTAGTTTCATTCATTTTCAGGGGCAACGGTTCCAAAGTAACGTCATTAAAGAGGAGACAAGAGGCCCATATGAAATAAACATTTCCCACTTATTTTTAAACAAATATTATAACTAAATGATTATCATAAAATACTAGAACATGATTGCTTCTGCATGTACGGTAAGAAATAAAAAGTGCACATTTATATACTGTATAAGTGTTTGCATACGATAAAATTGAATTATGCTATTTGTTTAATTATATTTTCTAAGATTTTGAAGATCATCATCGTTTAGTAATAATGAGTTATCAAATCAACGTAAAAATTGAATACACCTAAAAATAGTTTTGTAAAAAGGAAAAATGTAATTTCATAACTACTCTTGCAGTCATTAGTGTTTGCTAACGTCATTTCTAATTATATATATTGTACGGGCAGACCCTAACACGCGTTGCCGTGGCTTAGTATGCGTTGAATTAATTATATCCTATTTTTTTTTTTTATAGTCAAATCAAAATTCACTGATAAAAACGTTTCAGCTAATATAAAAAACAACGGGATTTAAAATAGAACTTTTTACAAGAAAATTAGAATTTTAAATTGTTTAATATAGAATTTAGATGGGTTAAAATATTTATTGTTTACATCTTATACTTGACCATAATGTGTTTATAAATGAATAAAGAATATAATTAGAACTGAGTGTATTAAATTGAAAACAATGGTTTTGTTTAACCTATCTTTTGTTAAAACAAATAGAATCGATTTTTTCTCCAAGCGTGAAAAGGCGACACATTATTTGCCATGGATTAGGAACACGGATTTTCCTAGTACAAGGCGGAAAAAAATAGATTTATGCTTACCCTCTCTAAATATCAAAAGAAAATGGAGTGTCAACATACACCGCCATCTGTTGGAAATTTATAGAACTCACACGCAAGTGTAGTACAATAAGCAATTAATTTGCAAAAAAAGAAATATTGAGGCCAATAATTGAGATAAAAACTATCCTATCTTCTAAGTTGGACAAAACTATATAATACTTCGGTCGAGTAGTTACTAATTTAACCTTCGACAAACATCGGGACACGAAATTTATATCTATGCCACCTCCATTCTAAAATCCATTTTTTTGGCTTCATGTTTTAATTTGCGCCTGTCAACAAACATAGGCAATTAGCAAATGTGCGCTGCGCTATTTGCAGTATAGGGCTTCAGTGGAAGCCTTAAAGTCCCCCCCCAAAAAAAAAAAGAAGAAAAAAAAGGGCATGTCAGGCATGGGAAAGGATGGCACCCAGCGGTACCTCTTCCCTGGCTTGTTTTAGGTAATCTGAATTTTTGAATGAGGAAGGAGATCTCTCATCCAGCGCCTTTTTAATCTCCTATTTATGGGCATATCAGCTGTTGCCATGCCTCTAATCAGTTGGTTGAGATGACCGTGTAAGTGAGAATGGAAACGTTTGCAGAGTGTCTTTATATGTTGGTCTACTGTTTGCATTTGTAAGTCAGTAAGTAGGGTATTGTGGTCACGTAACATGGTGCTTTTACTATGAGCCTTAAAATTTTTGATTGAAAGTTCGGAATTCTTTGTAAGTGGGTCTTTTCGGCTGTGCCGTATATACCAATAGACCAGCGTCAATACTGTCTAAAAATTCACTCGTCGATTAAGGGATGGCTCCTCAACTCCCGAACCAAAACCGCTTTCATTAAAAATTTTGATATCCCTAAATTTCTCTGTATTTGTCTTGCAAGTACGATTCTGATAAATCGTTTCTTTTTCCTTAAGAAATTGAAAACTTTCAAGATAAAAATTGAGGGATAATATACTTTGATAAAAAGCTGAAAAGCTGCTTGGGAACACGAGAAACCATTTGCTAGAACTTCTTACTCGACTAAAACGGGCAAGAGAACTTTGAAGACGTTTCGGTAAAAAGGTCATTTGGTGTTTGGGAAGCTGCCAGCGCCAGGGGCGGCCCTTCAAGGAACTATCCCCAAATTTGGCCCCAGCATCATTGTGAGCTTTCAGAAAAATCCATTAGCACCGAGTCCCTTGTTGTGAAAGAGTTGCTGACGCGGGTGTCAACTACTTCGTTAAGTTTCCGTCCTCTTCTACTTATAACTTAGATATAAGAAGGCTTAAAGTTTTGTCCTTAAATGCATCTTGCTATTATAGAGAAACATCTTTATTTTTTTTTAAATCTCTTGGCACCTAAGTTTAGAAAAATTATTGCACTGTTATTGCAACACACTTGGCTTAGGTGAAGAGATCCTCATTTCACAAGCCATGACGAATTAATAATAAATCAACTATTATTTTTAAACTTTTTTACAGTCCCGGTCAAAAGTTTAGACTCACTTGTATTTACTCAAGAGATAACAATTCAAAAATTATATGATTGTTTCGAAATACAATCTGTATAAACAAAGATGAAATTCTGTTCAACGAATTGTGTATAAAACAATCATTTTTGTTTACATTTGAGGTTTGTTAAATACATTACTTTAATCATATGTCCTTCACTAGTATTAATTTAATGATGAGATAAAACACTTATAATTAAAAAATAACTGGTGTGGGTAAAGTAAAAAAGACCCGATTTTTATATGCACCTGTCGCAATTAAGCGACAATCAGCAAATGAGATGTTGGAATTTTAAGGCATGAGGGAAGATAGTACCCAGCAGCACGTCATCCCGGTCTGCTTTCAGGAGAGGAGGTCTCTCGTCCAAATCCTTTTCGGTCGCCTCATTAAAGGCATATCAGTCGTGGCCCTGTCCTTAATAAGTCAGTTGTTGTTTTGATTTATTTAATATTCGTCGATTGTATATCTGATGGATTGTTATCTGCTTAAATCTTAAATTTAGCACCGATGAGGACCTGAAATTCGAGTCAAAGTGTTGGAAAAGTACGTGATTACCATACATGTGTTCTATGCTTCTGACCGCAAGTTAGACAAAAAGTGTGTGTGTGTGTGTACACTAACAGTCAAAAATTTAGACTCACTTGTATTTAATGCACAATCTTCAAGTTTAAAAAAATAATTGTACCTCAAGAGATAACATTCAAAAATTATATGATTGTTTCGAATACAATCTATATAAATAAAGATGACATTCTGTTTGTTTGTTTTTTGTATTGTTCTATATAGAAATACATACCGTTTGTCCTAAATTCTCCAAATTTCGCTTAGTAGTTCTTCCATACCAGGTGCGAACACCTGTCCATATTAAAATTGCATAACTACAGCCAATCTCTGGGTATATTCTTTATTGTTATAAAAATCGTTATGATCTCGCTTTACATTAGATTTTTACGAAATCATCTATTGGAGTAAAAAAAAAATCTCATTTCTGTCCTAACGAACTTTTCTTGACCCAAGGCTTTTCTAATTGTTTTCCAAGTTCCGGGATATAAAGCTAGTAATAAATAAATTAAAAATAAAATTGTACTTAGTTGTTATGTTGTCCAATAAATAAAATGTTGTTACTTATTTATTTTAAAAAATCTAAGGGTGAGTTTAAACTTTTGACTGGCACTGTATCTGTGTGTGTGTGTGTGTGTGTGAGAGAGAGAGAGAGAGAGTGAGAGAGAGAGAGAGAGAGAGAGAGAGAGAGAGAGAGAGTGCGAGAGAGAGAGAAGAGAAGAGACGAGATATAGAAGATCCAAAAGGCCCGAAGATACGAGAGAAGGGAGGGGACTTTATTAAAAATGGAGCGCCCACAAAGGTGGAGGGGGTGGAGAGGGGTGGCGAGGGGGGGATCCCTAACTTGATTAGAGCTAACTTAAATGAAGTAGCTGATAGGGTTTGCTTTATCAAGTCCTACCTCGGCCTCCGCTGGCTTTATCCTTCCGGATTTCAATTTCACATACACTCTATCCATTACATCGATCCTCTTCGCGTAGACTCACAATGGTATCGTATTACTCATCTTGTAGCTTCAAGTTTAAAGTAAAGTATGACATTAACAAAGTATTATCAAGACTTATATGTATATAATTTAACATTAAACCTACCTACATATTATACTGGGTGTCCCAGATCTAATGTAAAAAAAAATTGGGTAATACTGCATGTTAAACGGGGTAGAATGGCGCAGAAACGAGTTTCCTATCTCAATCTGTTGAGGATTATTAAAATTAAAGTAAAAAAATACTTTCTTTAACATAAATTAATTTGTTTTCTTCTCTTCTACTAAAATTTGAAAAATTCTACATGAAAAATGTTAAAGATAAGCCAGCATCCAAAGTAATGGAGGCTTATTTAATAATTTAATAATTTTTTTTTTTTTAATTTTAGTTTATTATTACCATTTTTATATTATTAAGGATTCATATATTGTTCTTTCTAGTCTTAAAAAAGTAAAACTAACTCTAACTCATGGAAAGTTCGGCATCCATTACTTTGGATGCAGGCTCTAGCGCGCTTCCTCATTGCCCCAGCAGTGACATCTCTAGCGTGTTTTTCATTAGAAAAACTTCTTTTATACTCAAAAGGTGATGTGTATTTGTATCATGGGTTACACCACTAAAAGCTAACTGAATTTCACAGATTTTGGGAAATTTGACAGCTTCTAGGGTGCTCCATTGGGGAGTGAGGAATTTTCAAAAACTATTAAAAATTTAAGTTTTAATAAACGTTTTGTGTTCAGCTAGACCTGTAATAACTAGACCCATCTCATCTTTTAGAAAATTTAATGCTGATTAAGAAAATATCGTTTTTGTTTCTACGCTAAACCAAAGTAGAGAAAACTGCCATTTTTAAGAAAAAAGTAAGATTTTAAAAATAAAAACAAAAAAAATTCTATCACCTCAACAGATTGAGATAGGAAACTCGTTTCTGCGCGTTTCTACCCCGTTTATGGAGTATTACCCTTCTTTTTTTTTTTTTTTACACTAGGTCTGGGACACCCAGTATATACCTATTTCTACCGATGACGGTCAAATGACCGCTTTTGAAATAAACGTTGTAGTCTTTTCCAGTTTATTGTAATTGTAGCAGCACCTACATCTAATAGAAACCTGCCTTTGTCAGTGTTGCCACAAATTATATAAATGTATTTATACCTGGCTACACTGCGGGTAACCAGACATATGAACTCTTTCAGAGTGTGTGTTGATTACGTGTGTGGGATACTGTGACTTGCTAAAAAAACTGCATAAAGACTTATATTATATTTTCAAGTGGTTTATTTATTTTTTTCAACAGAAGTTTCTTTATTTTCATTATTCGTTTTGTTATTTTTATATGAATACAGTGTTTTTTTTTATTTTATCAAACTTTTTTTTTATTATTTTTATCCCGTACTGTTACAAATAGAACTAATCTCCTCGCAAATATTTATAATGCCGCTTACAGAGCCAGTAATCTAATTTGAATGATCGCCATTTGCCTTACCTCGTGAGTTACCTACAGTATAGTCGCTCTGTACCCACCATAAAACAAACTAACAAAATATATTCTAGCGGTCAAAAGACCGCTAATGGTAGACAACGGTAGAGTACATTTTATTATCAGGAAAAACGAAAGAAGAAGAGAAATATATATTGAAAAATTAAACAGCTATAAATCCACATGAAAATGTCCGAAAGACCGAACACTTCAAATACTCAATTTAGTCGATTTTTAATGAGTTGAAATGAATGATGAAAATGTTGCTAACAGCTGAAATTCTGTTGTTTTTTTAGAATCGGCCTCCAAGGTCCAATTTTCGATAAAGAATGGCGTAAATCCTGTATCGGCCTGTCCTGCACCTATTATCACCTATTAAGGGGAACTAGACCCCTTGAGACGCTCATTTCCATTCAAAAGATAACGCTTTATTCAAAGTTTTCCCATCGGACCCCGACGTCCGATCATCATGCTAGCAGTCGGACTCCGGGGACCGATGCCGTCCAATTCCAGTCCAACCGAAGGCGAAATGACTGATTTGTATATTTTTCCGGTGTAAGGGTTAAGGAAGGGTTAAAATGATGCCTCATTCGTGAAATTTGATGAAGTATTAAGGAAGTTATGGCGTACCGACAAAAAAAAAGGCTTTGAGATATAATATATGATTATTCGTACGTCACGAGAATTTGTCTACTTTTCTTCAAAAAATCACATTGGAAGTTTAAAAATATATTTTTTTATTTTTACTCTACGGGAGGGTTAATCGAAGTTTTACTGTATTTGGCAATTACGGCCTAAAGATAGTGGATGTAAAAAAAAGCCTGTGCAAAAAGTTTTCATAATGAGAAAAGTGTTGAATTTATAACTGGCTAGATAAGCTGGAATGGGAGGAAAAACTAAGGCGGCTTAATTCGGCTTCTTTCAATTTTATCTCCGTGAGCGTGTAGTGGGGCGGGAGTTGGCTGGCAGATAGTAGCACAGGCTCACGGTCGTCACCAATCCCTGCTCCTCTTTACAATTGCAAATGGAGAAAAAGTTTAGCGGGGAGTATTGCCAACTGCTCTCGCCATTTACATCCGCCCTCCATCTGTTTATCACCTTCACAAACTTTTTTTTTTTTTTGTCTACCTTTTTTTCTCACCCCTTCGTTAGGCAGTTTTTAAACCCGCCTCGGGAGCGAGATATCCTATTACGGCAATTAGCGAGATTTGGCGAAGTGAAATCTAAAACATCATCAACGCGTTAGGTGCGGCATCGGTCCCCGGCGACCGATGCCTTACATTCTCCTCTTAACAGCCGATTTTTACAATGAAAGTGTCCGAAAGTCAGAACACTTCAAACGCTCGATTTAGTCGATTTTTAATGAGATTATTGCATTTTAGAGCAGCAAAAGTTGCTAAAAGCTGAAATTCTGTTGTTTTTTAGAATCGGACTCCAAGGTCCGATACCGGCCCTGAGTAATAAAACAAGACTACTGGACAGCATCACCCTTCCGCGTCCGATAATACTGCAGCGACTATGTTTATCTTTAATATTATGAGTTTTATACTATATAGTTCTATTTAATTTCTTTGAAATTCTTTAATTATTGCATAAATATGAAAAGAAAACAATATTTTTTGTTTATACTTCTTTCTAAGTTCGTAAATATAAATAAAACATACTGATATTTGCTTTATTTATTTTATATAAATTCATTTCTTTAAAAAGAATTGTTTTTATCATAGAGTGAGTGGTTGTAAAGCAGTAAAAGACTCCGAAAAATCGTTTTAACATTGCAAAAATTATCAATATGGATAATAATTCAAAATTCCAGCCGTTAGATACTATTTTCGATGAAGTCACATAAATCCTGGATCGGACCCCGGGGGCCTGTCCTGCGCCTATTAGGCTGAGCGCACATTGAGACACTCGCGACGCAGAGCAGAGCAGAGCAGTTTTTGTGAAACTGAATTAGAAACGAAAGGCGCCGACCAATGTCCGCGGAAAACTGTGCGACGCAGTTTTTTTTCGTGCTGCCCGGCCCTCATCTGTGTCTATTTGCCCTTTTCTGCTCTGCGTCGCCTGCGTGGCACAGTTCAATGTGCGCTCGGCCTTATGTCTAGTTCCAATCCTTAACAAGAGATAATGTTCTTGACACGCTCATTTAATTCACTTTTCAGTCAAAAGATAAGGCTTTCGTCAGAGCATCGGACCCCGACGCCGCACCTAACGTGTTAAAGGGTTTTCGTCTAGTCTGGAGTAAGGAATTCGGAAGTATAGTTAACTTTCTGAAGATATTTTCTTCTAAATGACTCAAATTTTGGACATTTCACTATAATAATAATGATAATAAAAAAGGCTTAACGGACCCGAAGGTTCAATACAGACTCGCTGCACTCATCAATCCACCGACCGTCTCACAGCAGGGCAATCGAGGAAAGAAAAAAAAAAAAATTGTAATGTTTAAGCAATTATAATTTTCGTTGTTATAAGGTAGCTATTTTTTTTTTTTATTTCACCTACCTATATATGAAATGTATAGTTAGGGAAAGTATTGCGATCGTGAAAAATTTCGACTTCCGGTTTTCAATGAAATTACTTGGTTTGGGGTCCCCTGAGTTCAAATAACCAAGTCCCGCAAAATGGACTGTGTGTGTGAAATTGGGTATTTGGCTACCATGGGACGCGAACTCGCGACCGTCATTATTGTGGGTTTCTATGCTAACCATTACACCACAGGTGACCCCATATATAAAGGGACGTTAAATAAACAGCTTATATTAAATAACGGTAAATATATTGTAGATTTAAATAAATTTTATGTCAATAATACACTGAGTTTTATTTCACACTGAAAAACCGAAAGGGCTTATTTGCATGGGCGTACCCAGCGAGGGCCTGGAAGGCTGGAAGCAATACTTTTTTAAGCTTTTAAGGCTGAAAGCAACAAAAGAATTTTTTTTCACTTTTTTCAAGCAAATAATTGTAATAACTTAGTTGATAAAGCACTGCTATAATAATAGATAATTTTGGTTTTTATTCAGCTTTTCCTCGCTAAGATGTTCAACCTGAACGACCATAGCTTGCCCCCCCCCCCCGTACTTTTGTTCCTGGGTACGCCCTTACTTATTTGTTATACCAATAGAATTCATGTGGTCATATATTCTAGAAGAGATAGCTCGAGTAGTTATAGAAAGCAAATAATACAATAACATTGAAAATTTCCAATCCGTAAACTGTAAAAAAAAAATTGTAAATTTAGGAAGCAGCGATTGTTACCCGAAGGAGAGCAAATAGGAAAAAACAAAAGTAAGCTAGAACGAACAAAAACCTATCGAGAACAATTTATTTGGCGCCAGCGAACGAAAAGAAAGGCAACAGAGAGCCCTAATATATATCGGGCTAATAATTCAAAATATTGGTGGCCATTTCATGGAGCAATATTATTTAAGTCAATATTTTACAATTGTTGTGTCTCTTTCAATGCCTTTCTATATTATTCATTTCAAAACTAAATCTATATCTCAGTAGTGGTGAATGTAAAATTTATAGAGCAATATTGAATAGCTAAAAAAAAAAAAAACACATTAAATATGCGCCTCATTTTTATTACTTAGAACTATAAAATAAATTGGTCAACCTAGAATGAATCATACAGTTCTTTTCAAACTTTTTCCTTTAAATAAAATTGATGTGTGAACAGACTAGTTCAAAAACTATAACCGCACGAAACTGAAATTGGGTATTTGGTATATTTATATGCCCGCGATATGACAGCAAAAATTTCATCAAAATTGATTAAACCGAGGGGGCACTTTATATTTTATAACTTTTCCCCCTTTTTTACGTTTTTTTTTTACTCAAAATTTACACAAAAACGGTTTTAAAGATTTTGATCAAACTCGTCATGTTTAAAGAGAATCAAGTAAGTCTTCTTAAATATCAGGTAAACTTTATCATTATTAAAATGTTCTGAGTGGGCGAAATGGGGAATGGGCCCTTTGTTTTTGTTTATATGGATAAATTAACTCTCTAGTTACGCCTAAAAATGAGAAATAAGTAATATGATATTGAAGAAATATTTTAAAAAGAGAAAACTAAATATATAGTATATCCATTTCATTTTGTTTATTTTTTTTTCCTGTAAATTAGCTATTTTACGTCGTATATAGAACAACAGAGGGCTTTTTATAAAATTAATGGGAAGGATATTCTGACAATATGCAAATAAAATAAAAGACAATGACAGGGGCGATCATTGTGATGGATTGCGGAGGAAATTCTTGTTTCGGAAGCGGCACCGTAATGCAGATATATATAGAGAAATTTCCATCGAAATTTCCTGTCCGAAATTGCGGGGGGGGGGGGCGAGTGGAGACAAATTGCTCCTTGATGGATTCCGGGATTCTTCTCAGTTTTCGGCAACATTAAATAGCCCGAGGAGATAATGCTTAGGGAATTCCTCTTTGCATTGGGCCGGAAGTGAAGGCCCAAGATCAAGTAGATGGCACTGTATTTTTTTTTCATACAGCCTTTCGATCTAGGTCTATCGATTTTTTAAGGGTTCCCTACTAATCATTCTTCTAAAGGTCTGTACCCCGAAGGCAAACAACACTATTGAATTTAAAAAATTTAAACGACGTTTTTTTATTTAATTCACAGGTCACTTTATGCCGCTTAGGCTAATCGGAAGATGCTACAGAGGGAGTCCTTAATTCAGCCCATTCAGGTATAATTAGGATAGGGATCTTTAACGAGTACTTGATATCACATAGGCTCGAGACTTCCATTTTACGTCCTGTCCAAGGATTGTTTACTCCCACTAAAACATTCTAGGGCCACCACGGGACACGAACCCGCGACCTTTACTATAATAATTATAGTATTGTATTATAATTATAGTATTGTAGGTTGCTATGCTAACCACTATACTACAGGTGAACATACACCTACTTACTGAAACCCATTTGGACATACGACTCACTGATTTTTTGCTCAGCAAAGAGGAAGCATTTAAAACGTTTTAATGAAAAATGTTGAGATTAATAATGAACGCTCCCTGGTACGTAAGTAATAAAACTCTACACACAGACTTACAACAAACAAGTATCCAACAACACATAGGAACTCTTTATTCATGCTTGTATGTAAATTGCACTGACATAATAACAGACTAATCAACAATATGGCCATGCCTGACATGCCTGTTCTAAAAAGAAGCTGGATGAGAGACCTCATCTCCTGAATTAGTCTCAAGCCCGGAGAGGTGCTGCTGAGCTCTTTCCTTTCACCATGCCAAAATAGCCTTAGGTATTAATGTTTGAATCCATCGCATTCGCTGATTGCTGAGAGGTTTGAATTTAAGTTTGAAGAGTTATATACCATGATGATATAATTTGCTAAAATTGTTTCCAAAAGAGGCAACTATTCGGGAGCCATACAACACGCCTCGATAAAAAAAAGCAGGGCATAATATAAAACACAGCAGATTTTATTGATTTATACCTACATGAACTTAATAAATCGAACTAATAATTTAATATTTGTTTTTACATTTTTACTTTTAGGACTCCCACTATACTATTGTCCGATTAAATCTTAGTGCCATAAAGTGACCGTTAAAAAGAAAATAATATAGTGTTTTCGCAGAACAGACGACTGTTATTTTTCTTTTTCTGAACTAAACCTAAGGCTAAGTGATTAATGAGAGGGAACTAACTACAGAAGATGAAAATAGTGGAAGGCTGACAGGCTAATGGGATCCTATCGCGTCAATCTGATTCTTGGATCAGTTCAAGACAAACATTTAATCCAGGATCAGTTGAAGACAAACACTTAAAGCTTACTAAAGCTACTTTAATTTCATCTATACCCGATCGCTCAAACTCGTACAAAACCAATAATATTGTGGCTTTGAGGGAATGCATTAGCAACTTCATCAGTATCCATCCATGTTATCATCAGAATTCAATCATTCATCTTTCCCGCATTCGGAAATGTGTACTCATTAATTTTTTAATTTGATTATAATATTGTCATAGATTATTATTATTATTTTCTCTTAATTCTTTATTGTTGTTGCTTGCTTGTTAGTCACTTTAAGCCACCAAGGCTTATCGGGCGTTGCTACAGTGGTACCTAAATAAATAAATATACCTAAATAAATAAATATAATATAAATAAATAAATATACCTTATTTATATAATAAATGTTAATAAATAAATATACTTAAATTTCGCCTATCCAGGTATATTTAGGATAGGGATCTTTAAAGAGTACCTGACATCGTACACGCTCGGGACGTCCATTATACGTCCTATCCGATGGAGGGCATAGCCAAGGATTTTTTACCCGCTTTAAAAATCCTAGGGGCACCGCAGAAAGCGACCTTTAGTATTTTAAGCTGTTATGCTAACTACTACAGCATAGGTGCGCCCCACATAAAACATTTCATAAAAGAGGTTTGTAAAAGACAACAATCTTTCAAATTATATGGAAACTAACTTAAGGAAAAATACAATTTGAGGTTCTTTCTTTTAGAGACATTTCATTTCAATGTTTATCAAATAATAAAAAAAGGTAAGTAAGTAAACTTAACTTTTTGACGTTATTATTAAGGTACTATTTTGGTGGTACAAAAGATTTCTATAATTATAACACTTCTGGACAGGATGTAAATAAGTCAATGTCAAATGAAAGGCTCATATCGTCGTTGATACTGGAAAAGGTCGTATGTCGGTTAACAGCTAATTTTCAAGAGAACAAAAAAATCATTTTATTTGCAATATTTTTATATTTTTAGTTTTTGTGTTTAATTATAGAAAGAAAATTAAAATTGTTATTATATTCATTTGTAAAACCTTTTTTGTGTTAGAGTTTAAATTTTCCTTATAGACTGTTGTCACTCACGATTAATGAAGAAGCGAATCCCTGAAATTCTAATATTTTTTTTTTTTTGTGCAATATTATTCTTTTCTATTTACTGGTGACACACTTCGTCTTTTAAGACCCTAGAGCTACTCGTTTTGGTTAAAAATCCAATAAAATTGCATATCGAAATCGAAAATTTCTGAAGTATAAGTATGAATAAATTATCAGCGAGGATATACGGAATGTACATCTATGGAATATAGATGTTCCTTATGTAAATTACTAACTAACACCTGCCTCGTTTTGTTTAGAAATCGCACAAACACTTCACTTTTCTTTGGTATTTTAAACTTTGATCCGAGATAAGCCATTGAGGTTAGTAAGAATAAAAAGAGAGAAAAAAAAAAGTCATCAAGTTTTCTTTCAAAGTTTGGACATATTCGTTATTTTACCTCCAAAATTTTCAGGTATCTCTTCCGTGGTCCTGGAAACAGTCTCTTCATTCTTGCATGTTAATAGCTTCTTCCAAAATTCATCGTGGATATTTCTGCCTCGCTGGAAGGAAGATCATAGAGCCCAGGAGTGGGAACTGCCTGCAGATGCTATCGCGGGCGGTTTCAATTTTAATAAGAAAGAGTTTTTTTATCTCGCGAGATCTGAGATAAGTGTCGCGTAGAGAAGAGTGTGGAGCTCTAGCTCGCTCTAGGTAGGTACAGTACTCTCTCTCTCTCTCTCTCTCTCTCTCTCTCTCTCTCTCTCTCTCTCTCTCTCGTCCCTTATCTAGACTACACACATCGCTTGCTCCATCTAATTCTCCGCCTCTATTCTATCTTATCTTTTAAATGTTCTCTGCGTCTGTCTGCTTTCTTTCCGATTTTCTTTTATCCCCGGACACGTGTATGTCTTACCGAGAATATTGTTATCCCTGCGAAACCTTCTTTCCTGAATATAACCAAAGTAGGGTCGGTCTTATTTAAGTTGAGATAATTGATTATTAGGATTTTTTAAGTCAAAAGTTTTTTATTTTGAGAGCCTACGTTTTGATCCAAACATGTGAACCTTCATCAGGGCTAAAATGAAGATAACGTATGTGAGTAACTTGTAAATTATCTGCGCTAAAAGATGACATTATTTACAGATAGTAACAATAAAAAGTAACGAAATCCATCTGATGTTATATTTACATGTGGGTACTTATGAAATCTAATACAGTCAGACCTGGTTAAGTGGGGCCTGCTTATGTGGAATACCTCTTAGGTGGAACAAAAACTTGTTGCCCCATCAGTTTCCCCTTAAAAAAACTCTTTAACTGGAATGTTTTTACCCGTGTAAGTGATATAAATTTATTTTGAAGTTACCTCTGTAAGTGGGATGATTTGTGTATTCACCTCTATAAGTGATATCACATTTCTAAGAAAACGTGAAGGATTATCTCAGCCACAGAATTGGGAAAATGTGATAGGAGATACCAATGAGAAGCGTCCTACATTCAAACAGTATGTCCATATGAATGATGATATTATAGCAGCAGGAGAGGTGAATGATGAAGAGATCTTTGAATAATCTAAATCGCCAGACGGAAATAAGAATTCAGAAGAGCCAGGGAAGCTACCAGTCATGAAAAATGATGCATTAAATATTATTGAGAAGTTGCAGACTTTTTTGGAAATGAATAAAGAGGCTGAAGATGAAATCTTCGATAAATTATATGAAATAGAAAACAAAATTTTTAAGTGTCAAAATGAAGTGCAGACAAAAATTAGTGATTACTTTCATTAATACATTTTGTACATAGTTATCTTGTAATCTGCATTATTTTATTTTCACATTACAAATATTTTACTTATATAATATTTTATATATTTTACAAATATTTTACATTACATAATATTTTATTTAATTATGGTTTTTAAGTGTGTACTTTAATATAATATTTTTTTTATAAAATTATAAGTTGTTTAAAAACCTCTTTTAGTGGTACATGCCCCCTTAACAAGATACCTGCACCCTGGATAAGTGAAACCTTGTTTAAGTGGAATACCTCTATTAGTGCCAATAAAATCCTGTCACCAAGAGATTCCAGTTATCCAGGTGCGACTGTATTTCTATAAAAGATACTAAAAGTAAATATGAAAATTTGAATAAGTACAGGTTAAGGTTGTTGAGTCGATGGTAAAACAAAGACTGAGGGAAAAATTATAAGAAGAGAGGTGGTTAGTTTGTCGACTTCAAAAGGTTAATTTTGTGGAAATACTAAGCTTTTGATGTGAGATGCTACATGACGACTAATTATTAGATTCGATAAGTACCTATGTCATGTAAACATACCATAATCTCGATTTTGTTTGCTCTTTCTACACACTTGTTTGTTTGTTTGTTTAACGTCCATTTTTATGCTACTAAGGCTAATCGGACGATGCTACAGTGGGAGTCCTAAATTTTGCCTATCCAGGTATAATTAGGATAGGGATCTTTAACGAGTACCTGACATCGTATAGGCTCGGGACCTCCATTTTATGTCCTATCCGAGGGATGGCTTAGCCACACAACTTCCACTTACCAACTTACTTAGATTAGAAATTGACATGTTTTTTTAATTGCCATTTCAATAAAGTATAAAAAAGATGACTTGGTTTTGATTAAAAATGGTTAATTTAATCAAAATCATTAAAGCCGTTTTTGAGATATTGGAAAAAGATGTAAAAATCGGAAAAAAGGTAATGAACTAAAGAGCCCCCTGCGTTTGACCAATTTTGATGAAATTCTGGCTGTCACATCGTGAGCATATACATACACCAAATATCCAGTTTGGTCAAAATCGTGAAAGCCGGTTTTGAGTAAATAAAAAACACGTGAACATAAGAAAAAGTTTATTAAATAAAGTACCCCCTCCGTTTCACCAATTTTCATGAAATTTTGGCTGTTACATTGTGACCATATACATACACCAAATATCCAGTCTGATCAAAATCGTGAAAGCCGGTTTTGAGTAAATAAAAAACACGTGAACATAAGAAAAAGTTTAATAAATAAAGTTTTATTCTCCGTTTGACCAATTTTCATGAAATTTTGGCTGTTACATTGTGACCATATACATACACCAAATATCCAGTTTGATCAAAATCGTGAAAGCCGGTTTTGAGTAAATAAAAAACACGTGAACATAAGAAAAAGTTTAATAAATAAAGTTTTATTCTCCGTTTGACCAATTTTCATGAAATTTTGGCTGTCACATCGTGGCCATATACATACACCAAATATCCAGTTTGATCAAAATCGTGAAAGCCGGTTTTGAGTAAATAAAAAAAAAACGTTTAAATGATACAAAATTTATTAGGTAAAGTCCCCCCTCCGGGTGATCAATTTTGATGCAATTTTGACTGTCATATCGCGGGCACATACAGACATCAAATATCAAGTTTAACCAAAATCGTTAGGGCCGTTTTTGAGAAAATCGAAAATAACGTAAAAATTAGACAAAATTCTTTTAATAAAGTATCCCTCCGGTTAGCCAATTTTAATGACATTTTTGCTGTCACATCGCGGGCATATCATCATCATTTACTAAATACCCAATTAGAGGTTCGTAAGAATAATAGTTTTTGAGCTAGTCTGTGCACACACAAACCATTTCGCGGGACTTAGTTATTTCAACAGCTTTTAAGGGAAAATAGAATGACAATAGAAGAAGATAGAAATTTAGACTGTCGTCACTTTCTGCATAAGAAAAATTGCACTTATCTTCCTCGCTGGAACTAAAGACAATTGGTAGTTTCACCTTTAATTATGTTTACCTTGCTTTTGTGAATTGCTACTGCGCCAAAAAAAAAAAGTTGAAGAGAGCCAACTAACCCCACAGGAGAGATCATAGGAAAGATGACTGCCAGGACAGGGGAAAACAATCGAACAAGAAACTGGTTAATCGAAAGGGTAGGTTTTTCAAAGGAATTTGGGGCTATGTGAACAGAATCGGTGTCAAATGTTTTTCCATGCCTTTAAACCAACTTTACTGAAAATATAAAAATTTACTTACATGTTGTAAAATCAATCAATGGAGCACACTCTTATCTACACTGTTAGCATCGGATTGAAAACTCAGGACAAGACTCCCGAGGTCGAGCGGGTCACATGGTACAAAGGTGGGGCCTTCACAACAGGTGTGACGGAAATTATAAGCCAATGGCCAACCTACCCCTTATGCCAACCAACTCCGCTCTCCCCTACTATATATTTCATATATAGGTAAGTAAAAGTAAAAATGCTGATAGGCTTGAAAACGGCTCTAGGGACCGAAATCTTGCCTAGCTAAATAAACTTTTGACTGTTTTTGGTGAAAATTGGCCAAATTTTATTTATTTCATCATATTAAATAATTCACCGAACCAGAAAAAGATGATTAGCGAACTCACTTGTTTCTTCTCTTTCTTCCCTCCCAGTTACCCGTCCAACAAAGACCGAAAAAGCAACGGCCAGGAGATCTAATTTGAATAACAAAAATATTCAATAAAGCAAACCACAGACACTGAAGTCTGTGTTCATTTGCAACAGATTTGCTAGGTGCAATGTAATTAAAAATATAAATAAATATCTACATAAAATAAATATTTTAATTAACGGAAAATATACGACTTGCGAAAAATAACAAGGTGTAATAAATTCGACTCTTAGCAAAAGATTAAGCTATAAATAAACCCGTGTTTGAAGGGCAAATACAAGATTAAATTGTTAAGCCCTCGACAGTTGGAAATGAGGAGCGGACACCAATCTTGTTGAGGACAAAAGGACCTTAATGAGAAGTAAATATAAGAGAGAGAACATGGAGCAGTTTCCTTAAGTTCCCTCGACAATACTATCCACGGCTAACTGGATCAGTTAATTAAACGCCAGGAAATTGCAGGAATATCCTTTAACCTCTTTCATATTCACTATAAAAAGACTCCTTCAATACAGTATGTTGTGAAATTAACAACCAAAAAAAAAAAAAACGCTGAGTCCTTGGCACTATATTTAAAATTAAAAATCTAGTGCGTGCGCGCAACACACAACTTTCACTTACCAACTTACGTAGATTAGAAACTAATGCGTTTTGATAATTGCCACTTCTCAAATGAACAGAACGGCTTTAATTATGAACAATGGTCTGTCCTTAAAGGCGTACTCCGCATGCGTGGGCTCAACGAGTTGAATAGACTGAATATTTTTCTCCTCTTTATGTTTTCTTTATTTTTATTATATCTCATATTTAGGCATTTCTTATTTTTAGGCGTAACGAGAGACAGTTAATTTCTCCATATAAACAAAAACAAAGGTACTTTATAGGAAACAAACAAACAAAAAAGGAGTCCCAAACCCCCCCCCCCCCCCCCCCCCAAAAAAAAAGCCCCCTCAGAACATTTTAATAATGATAAAGCTTACCTGATTTTAAAGAACACCTAATTTTCATTAAACATGACGAATTCGATTAAAATCGTTGAAGCCGTTTTTGAGTAAATAAAAAAAACACTTGAAAATGACACAAAATTTATGAAGTAAAGTCCCCCCTGCGGTTAATCAATTTTGATGAAATTTTTACAGTCATATCATATCATCGAAAAAAAGGTAAAAATTGGAAAAAAATTATGAAATAAAGTGCCCGCTCCATCTGACCAATTTTGATGAAATGTTGGCTATCACATCTTTGGCATATACATACCTCAAATACCCAGTTTTATCAAAATCGTTAAAACCGTTTTTGAGTAAATAAAAAAAACACGTGAAAATGATACAAAATTTATTAAGTAAAGTCCCCCCTCCGGTTAATCAATTTTGATGACATTTTTACAGTCATATCTCGGGCATAAAAATAGATCAAATACTCAGTTTAATCAAAATCGTTAGAGCCGTTTTTGAGAAAATCGAAAAAAACGTAAAAAGTTATTAAGTAAAGTACCCCCTCCCTTTGAGCAATTTTGATGAAATTTTTGCTGTCACATCGCGGGCATATATCTACACTAAATACCCAATTTCAGGATCGCACGGTTTATAGTTTTTGAGCTAGTCTGTTCACACACACACACACACACACACACACACAGACACACAGACACACGGACACACAGACCATTTCGCGGGACTTGGTCATTTCGACTCAGGGGACCCCAAAACGTGTATTTCCGTTGTAAACCGGAAGTCGAATTTTTTCACGATCGCAATACTTCCACTTACTATATATTTCATATATAGGTAAGTGAAAGTAAAAACAATGCTTAAGAAACGCACAGTGCTTCGAATATATGAAGTTTTTGGACAAAAATCTTTTGACCATGGAATATTATAGAGAATGCTGAGCTGATTACGAATATACCTCATATGCGGGGTCGGAAATAATATTTGACCAAGTTAGATAAAAAAAAGAAGAAGGCAAAGCATGGTTTTGGCAAATTATCTGAAATTTAACAGAAATTAGAGAATCATTATCAGTTAATTGATCAAAATTTATCTTTAATAAGATAATTAACCAAACACAAAAGATACTTTCGTGATTGTACAAATAATACTACTTATATAAATAATATTTTACATAATAAAATAATTTTTGAAATTATGTACATAAGAGAAATATAAACATCAATTCATCTGAGGTCCTCGTGGAAATTAGCTCATCCACTCGTCTTTTTTACTTTCACTTACCTATATATGAAATATATAGTAAGTGGAAGTATTGCGATCGTGAAAATTTTCGACTTCCGGTTTTCAACGGAAATACACGTTTTGGGGTCCCCTGAGTCAAAATAACCAAGTCCCGCGAAATGGTCTGTGTGTGAGTGTGTGTGAACAGACTAGCTCAAAAACTATAAACCGTGCGAACCTGAAATTGGGTATTTAGAGTATGTATATGCCCGCGATGTGACAGCAAAAATTTCATCAAATTTGCTCAAAGGGAGGGGGTACTTTATTTAATAACTTTTTAAGTTTTTTTCGATTTTCTCAAAAACGGCTCTAACGATTTTGATTAAACTGAGTATTTGATCTATTGATATGTCTGAGATATGACTGTAAAAATTTTATCAAAATTGATCAACCGGAGGGGGGACTTTACTTAATAAATTTTGTGTAATGTTTACATGTTTTTTTTATTTACTCAAAAACGGTTTTAACGATTTTGATCAAACATGGTATTTGATGTATTTATATGCCCGAGATATGACTGTAAAAATTTCATCAAAATTGATCAACAGGAGGGGGGACTTTACTTACTAAATTTTGTCCAATTTTTACCTTTTTGATCGATTATATCAAAAACGGCTTTAAAGATTTTTATAAAATTCATTATGTTTAATGAAAATTAGTTGTTATTTAATATCAGGTAAGCTTTATCATTATTAAAATGTTCTGAGGGGGCTTAAATGGGGAAGGGGCCTTTCTTGTTTTTCTATAAAGTACCTTTGTTTTAGTTTATATTGAGAAATTAACTGTCTCTCATCACGCCTAAAAATAAGAAATGGCTAAATATGATACATGAAGAAAATCAAGTAAACATATACTGGAGAAAAAAAGAAAAATATTCCGTCAACTCATAAAACACCTTGAGCTCACGCATGCGCGGTACGCCTTTAATGACAAACCAATGCGTTATAATTAAAGCTGTTCTGCTCATTTGAGAAGAGGCAATTAACAAAACGCATTAATTTCTAATCTAAGTAAGTTGGTAAGTGAAAGTTGTGTGTTGCGCGCACGCACCAGATTTTTTTTGTTTCGACTGAAGATTCTGAAAAGTTCATTAAAGGTCTACCGCGACTTGTTCCTGCTTTATCATCAATGTTCAAAAATGTTTTGTTGTCTACTGTAAATGTGCAGTCCATGTTCATCTATTCTTCGTAACGTTCTTCAAAAAGAATTTTTCTACGACTGTACTCACTCCATTTTTGGATCAACTTCAAACAAAACAGTCTAACTTTATTTTCCAAATCGGTAACTAAATCAGGTTCCAATTTTTTGCCTTCTAAATGAGACAATACGGCATCTTTCTTACAACTGGGAGCCGCAGATCCACTTTTCAAAGAGTTTTCGATTTTTAAGACCTAAAAGAATACTCATGACTATTATGGGCAAACTTAATAAAAATTCAGTTCCAAAATTAAATGATAGTTTTATTTTTAATTTAAAAGTCAAATATTACTTTTATACGATAATAAAGTAAACGCAATTTCCAAATACAAATTGAATAAATGTAAAGTATATATGTAAAGACAAAATAGTAGCTACATTGATTTTATAAATCTATTTTTTTAATTAGGTCATACTTTCAGACACGGCTTAAAATTATTGTTATCGGCCAATTTAGTAAAAACTAATATTTTTTATGGAATTGAGTGCAAAAATGTATCTAATTTGAACGGCTAATTTAATTGTTGTAGATGCGAATTGGTTTTCAAGCAAGCGCTGAGGGCCTGATTTCATTTTAAAAAAATTGTCAAAGTCAGGGTCGCAGGTTATCGCGGATTATCTTTATAGATTTTTATTCTAAGTTAGTTAGACTACAAATATTTAAAAAATGATAGAGGTGCATTTTGAAATATTTCACTTTAAAGAGAGAGAGAGTCAAAAAATTTTCTTTCCCTTGGCCATATTTTCCAAAATAATTTCGACTTTCACTTAAAATAAAGTTCACAGTATACCTCTCCTCAACAGAAAGAAGACTAAATGAAAAGATTAAGACAAAGCCAATGTTTAAATCTAGTATTTACCTTCGATCTAAAATCCATTCTCGACTAATACGAGTAAGTAAGTGGTCACTAATACTGTTTTTTCTAAACATTTTTTAATTTGAATAGCAATGACATATATTCGGATAATAATAGAGGTGATTGCGGTGGGTCGAATAAGATGGACATTTATGTAAAATGTCGAAACTCGGTTGTTTTTTGGTTAAAATTTTGAAATCCTAGAAGATTAATAAGCACGAGGGGTAGGCCGAGGCAGAGGTGGCACGATAGCTTTGAAGGCGTATCTGTCAGTGCGTAGGGAGCCGGCTATGGTGTCGGCATTGAACCTTCGGGTACATCAAGCCCTCATTATTATTTGTAAGCACATACTAAAATTAAGAATGCAGTTGAAACTTCAAATGTTATTATGGAAAAAAACAAAAAACACTTTTTTGAGTGGTAACCATATTCTTGTAGACTTGTGATTTCGTTTTCTTTTTTTCTAAATAATTTTATTTAATATTCATCAGCAACTGAACTAATCCACTCTGACTTACTATAGGACCTTATTGTTCGGAGTGGCACAGCAATCCCAGATAAGGCACAATAAGGCACATACACTAAGGCACAGACTGATACGTGTGACGATAATGAAGATGCCATCAAAGGCAGGCTTTGATGATATTAGGTAATCAACAAGCCGAGGTAGTATTGTGGCTTGCTTCGTTGTCAACTACAGAGAGATAGGTACAATGAATGGGGTGATCTCATTTATACCTCTTTGATAAAAGTTTAAACAAAGTGTTTTGAATAATAAAAATATTAATCATCTTGTATAGAAGGATTCGGCCGCAAAAGTCTCCTATATAAGTTTTTATTTATTGACTCTAGTATTACCAAGGGGTGATCTGACTTCTCAGTTTTACTAAGAGGGGGGGGGGCTCTACGAACCCATAGTTTCTTTTTTTTTTTTTTACAAGAAACGGCCACTTTGAGGACCACGCGATATCACTGAAGAATCTTCCTTCTTCCTACTTCTCACTTCCCAGCGCAGCTTCATCATTCTCGACTGCTCCTCTCTTCTCTCCTTTGACCACCCAATACCCTTCACTCTCTTCTTTAATCTGACTTCATTGTTAATTACTTTCTTGAAAAGATCCCTGTCATGACAAAGTTCTTTTGATATGCCCAATGTTTCCAATTCTTCTTTAATTTGCCTAGGATTTCCACCAAATTTTTGTACTTTAAAATTTTACTGAAAATTTCTTTACATAACCTTTTTTCACTCATTCTCTCCATGTGCCCAAATAACCTTAACCTATTAATTCTCATATCAGTTTCTAAATCATTACTTTGCCTGTAAATTTCCTCATTAGACCTCCTCCAAAATCCTTCTGATGTTCTCTTTGAAATCTTCCTCAAAATTTTCCTCTCTATTTTTTTCAACTTATCTAAACTAGGAAACCTAGCCATTTCTACTCAATAAAGAATCACAGGTTTCACTACAGTATTATATTGCCTTTATTTTGCCTTTATCGGGAGATATTTCTTATTGTAAATTTTTCCCACTTGGAAGCACAAATCCTCTAATTTTTTAATTTTCCCCATGAAACTCTCCTTTTCCGATCCATTACAGCATAAAACTTCACCCAAATACTTGAATTTCTTAACAACTGAAATCTTCCCATATTTGGTTTTGACTGATTTTTTCTGATATCCTACCTCCGTGGTCATTAACTCCGTTTTCTCAAAAGATATTTGTAACCCGGTTTTCTCAGCAATTTCCTTCAGGCAATTTATCTGTTCAATGGACTCTTCTTCAGATTCAGCCAATAATGCTAGATCATCAGCAAAAGCCATAGTTTCTTTTATTGTTAATTAACTCTAAATAACAAAATGACAATATTTACGTGTTTATAAAAAAACTGTGGATGTAAAAAAAAAATGTATAGAGAAATGAAAGTGATTTTTCTGGATAATTAGAAATGTCATTTCCATGATTTCTAAAATTCATCATTCATGATATATAAGATATGTAACTAATTTACACTTAAAAAAAAAAATTGTTTTCAGGTTCATTAAAGAAATGTGCGTATTCACACATACATATCTACTCAAAGGTCTCGAAGCACCCACCTGCCAAATGTGCAACAACACAACTCACATTATAAAACACTTTTTGTACACAGATTGTGTACAACATAATGATGTACGAAAAAAGTTAAAGCTGCCGAAAACTTAGAAAGAAAGACTGGGGGATGAAGAGTCTTCGGCCCTAAAGTTATTCCAATTCTTAAAGCAAACAAATGACTATAATAAAATATAAAAAGGAAAAAATTAAAGCCAATGACCCTTAGGATTAGAGGCTAAACTGTAAATAAATAAGAAAAAAATTTTTTTTTGAAATTTATTATCAATGCATTTATAAATTTAAATTATATCCGTGAGTCCAAAAGCTGTTTTTCTTTTCTTTTCTTTTTTTTTTACTCAACTATTTCATCTAATTATAAAATACTAACATTCCCCGTCGCGGCTTTGCCCGCGAGCCTTTAAAATCAATTCTTTGATCATTATCTTGGTATTGATTTTATATAATATGTTAAGGAGATTTAGTAGAATCGGAGCTTCCGGTAGGTGGAAGGTTGGAGGGGAAAGCTGCAGGCTCGGTAGAAGAGAGGGAGGCGCGCAATGGAGAGAGTTCAATAAAACCGCCGAAATAACTTACTCGTCGTGAACGCTTCATTTTTCGGCTTTAAAACATCGTTTTCGACGCCACGTAGATCAAGATCTTAAAAATGAGTCCAAATAGATATTTTTTCTCGAAGTGCAAAAATAGGGGTCCGTTAGAGTTAAACGAAAACATCGCCATTTAAACCCCTTAGGGGTTACATGTTTTAAATTCCTTTCTTAGTGGTTACCTACATCGCGTTTAAAAGCTAAATTCCGAACTTCAAGTTTCTATCATTAGTAGTTTTTGCTACATTGATTCTATCATTCAGGACAAAGCCTCTTATATATATATATGGAGAAGAGATCGAAATAAACACGCACCATCCCCAATCATGGGAACCACAGTGGGCATTATTTGATTACCACTAATATTTAAATAATCAGTAGCCATATTTCATGTAAATATCTATTTTAATAATATTGTAACGTTAAATCGATATTCAAATAAAATAAATTCAAATAAAAAACATATGGTTTAAAATCTCAACAATAGATTTCCGTTAGAGTTAAACGACAATTTCGCCATTTAAGCCCCTTAGGGGTTACATTTTTGAAATTCCTTTCTTAGTGGTTACCTACATCGCGTTTAAAATCTAAATTCCGAACTTCAAGTTTCTATCATTAGTAGTTTTTGCTCTGCATTGATTCTGTCAGTGAGGACAAAGCCTCTTATATATATATATATATATATAGATTACATAAAAATTTCAATTTTACATTGAAACGCATTGATTAAATACACTTTTACATTAATCTTGAATGTTTTTCTGACTACCAATTATTTCACATTTTACATTAAATAAATTAACTTATAAGAAGTGAAAAATGAACAAGTTCCCTTCCATAGCAATTTTATCAAATTCTACGAATGTCTCTCTCAAAAATTGAAAAACGAATGGAATTTCTACCTACCTAATTGATTCCAACAATATGATGAAATTTATAAACAGGATTATTTCTTTAGTAGTATTACTAGCTCTAACAAAAGCTGGTTTCCAGGAAGTAAAAAAAAAAAATCCCCATCGGCAGCTAAACATTTTTCGTTTCATTTCACGAAAAAGACAAAAAATAATAATTTTTTTATTTTAAGAAAAAATAATTTCCTCACGAAAAACGGATTTACGGCAACAACGGATTATCCAATAAAAAATATATTTTGTAAAGCACCATTTGGCTTCGTCCTATAATGTTTCAAAGGAATATCCGAAAAAACGGATTGTCCGACGCTGGATTATGCGGCAACCTCTGTATCAGCACTAAGTTTCTTTAAATTGAATTGAAATAAGAACTGCATGTAACCTAAGTTATATTCTCCTCTGTTTTCGATTCCTGATAGAATAACCGTGACTATATAAATTTGGGTATTCGTTTCCGATCGGCGGTTTGGCTGGGATATGGCCGGAGAGGAAGCGAAGCGATAAGTCGTGGCCATTGTCTGGCTGACCCAGCGGCAATCATAATCGTAAAATGGAGGCCCTTCCAAAGGACTGAGCTTCTTCAGGGGGGGGTATAAAAAATAAAAGGCCCCCCCAAAGACCAACCCCCCAATGGCCCGAATCGTCCTCTCTAATCTCCCACAAATCACTTCCCACAAAGTCCCATCGTCAAGGAGCCATTCTCTCCCAAAGGGGTCAGTTCGTCGGAATAATAACTCTAAGGGAGAATAGCGAATAGAAATTTGAAAGAATAAAAATATGAACAAAGGGTTGGAAACCTCCGAGCTCTTTCCGTTCCCTAAAATATTATTCAATGCAGTTCTTTACCCAGCTCGTTATTAACTTCTTTGTTTGAATAAATTTATTATTTAGTTCATTTAAATGATATCGCCTATCAGCAAGAAGATGGTTACAGCTCACAATAAATATTCTCATCACTAGTAGTGTAGGTTGTTTACGGTGCGAGACGTAGCCGACCGCGGGAGTTACTCCAAGCACCGAAAACCCACTTTTGGTATGTGTTATGTGTTGAGGATAATGCTACGGATGTCTGTTTCTTGCAGAACCATGCTATGCAGTTTGATACAAGTTTAAAAAGATACCAGCTGATTGATTTCCTGTCTTCCAATCAGCATCTGCAAAACAGGTTAGAGTCATATCTTCTCTTAGTTTCTTATCTCGAGAACCTTAGCTACTTATCTCGAGTTGATTTTAGGTAGCGAATCACTCTTTTGATCACATTCCAATCACTTTGAGTGGGCTTCCCAACACGCCTGGAAAGGTTTCCTTCTGCTGAAGATATGTATGAAGTCGCTGATAAATACAATAGCGTAGGATATTATAGTTTGTTTATTCTTTATAGAAATACATACCTTTTGTCCTAAATTCTCCATATTTCGTTCAGTGGTTCTTTCATATCAGGTTCGAAAACATGTCAATATTAAAATTGCAAAGCTTTAGCCAATCTCTGGGTATATTCTTCATTGTTATAAAAATCGTTATGATCTCGCTTTACATTGGTTTTGTGGTAGCCCCAAATTTTTCTCATGATCAGTTTTACGTTGCATGCTCCAGAGTAGGTTCACCTAAAGACCTAATAATTATGACCCAGAGAGTAAAATTAAAAATATGGTATATCCTAAAGCTTTAGAAAAATAATCTATTAGTGCTTTTTTTGTTTATAGAATTGTTCACGTCTATTAGAAAAATGAAATTCCCTGGGTGAAAGCGGGATATGCAGCTAGTATATATATATTATTTGAAAAAAATCAGGTTCATTAGTTACTAAACCAAATAAAAGAAATTGTGCCTCCTTTATCCTAAAAAAAAAAAAATAATATTGTTTACAATAGCGAACTCCCATCGCGTTCCTCTCAGTTAAAAAGTATTAGATCTTCGGCTTTAGTTCTCCCAGAATGGATAGACCCGTTCCCTATAGGAAACAGGGCAAAATTTAACTGTTCCATATCAACTACTCCCATAAGTTACAAAGCAGTATTATTATCTTTTATATAATTTTTTTTTTATTAAAGCATTTATCGATAATTACAAATATATCACAACATAATAAATCTAGTAAATGTGAAGAAAAAGAAAAAAATCACATGAATAGATTTTTAATAATGATTCTTAATTAAAAGGTTCCTAGGGCATTCTTTTCAGACGCCTGAGTGGATTGATATTTAAATATAATAATTTTTATTTTTATTATAACTTAATTATTACTATTATAATATTTAGATTTTAAATTACATTTATTGTTTCAGGCTGAGAACACGTCTCAATCGTTCGTGCTGAGGTAAGTTTATAAAAAAATTAAATAAATCATAATTATTTTAAATTTTATGTTTTCTCAGATCTAAATTGTCTCATGGTTTCAAAAATACCTAAATTCAATGTAGTATTTTTTATTTATAATATTCTTATTAATCTGATGAATAAAATATCGACCTGTAATATTACTCTTTTTACCTATGCCATCTATTTTGGATTTTAAAGTTGTAATAATAATGAAGGTTTACCGAACCCGAAGGTTCGATGCCGATACCACAACTCTATCCACCGACCGCCATCCAGACCCAACTTCGAAAGATCTGTCTTATCGCAATCCTCCCACCTCCGTCTCGGCCAACCCCTCGGTAGTAACCCATTCCAACGTTCATGTACTGTATTGCTATGTAATGGGGGTTAATTTATTATTGTTTTTAATTAAGAAGTGATTACTGATTTAATGGGATGCCAGAGCATTTTATAGAGAATGCCCAAACTGATAAAGTATTTACTTCCCCTTATTTCATACAATACCTTCCCCTTTTGATGATGAAATATAAATAATTTAATTAAATTGATGATTGGCACTGTCATAGCTTACAATCATTACAAAAACATATTTTAGACAATTAAAAAAACTATGATATTGGGTAAATATACATATTGGGTACTCATCAGGATACTCCTAGGATCTATGACAGCTCTCTCTAGTCGTACAGCCTTTGATAGACCAGTTATCCAATAGTGCCAAATGATAGAAAAACGGCTTGGAGTCCTGTAAGCCTGATAACCATCTTTATACCACTAACTTGAAACACTTTTTTTAAAAATTCTCAAATATTCTTTTAAGCTCACCATGGATTAGCATGTTAATTAAAAAGTCACTAATGATACTTTTTATGTCCTGAAGGGACACCCTATCACTCCACATCAGGACTGTTCAAAGTTATAACCAAAAGTACATGTTAACAGTACGGGGTCACATTCAAGAGTAACCCACTGGAACATCCCTTGGCTCAAGTAAAGAATGGAGGGGGAAATATTCCTCCACTGACAAATTTATTAAAAAGGCATTTAAATGAAAACAAAAATGAAATATTTGTAGGTTCTCTACCAGGGGAAACACCTGTAAACTTTAATTTGCATGGTTCTTGTTATTGAGATAGTAATTAATGAAAAACAGATAGCGTGGGGACTATATTCTATTTTAACGGCTTTTATGTTAGCGGTCGAAACGGCTATTCTCTGGTAAACAAAAACAGGATGTCTTGAATTTAGCACATTATCCCCCTGAAAAGGAACTTGGGAGGATATTAAGTTTCCTCACCTAGTCCTTCTATTAATTTAGTTATTAATTAAAATATTGATCAGCTGATTTTAAATTTAGAATCCTTATTAAAAATGAACAATTTTGATGTCCAACAAGATATATTTTAGTTGATTACTTATTAAGTTTTCTAATTGGTAAGTGGCTCTATCATCAGCTATGACAATGATATATGGCTATTTTGACTACCTCTTAACCTAATACAAAGCAGTATATATATGTAATTATATAATAGTAAAACAAGTTGTTTTCTGGCGTTTATAAAACTGTTTCTCGGCTGTCATGTAAGTCGTTAGACAAACAATCTTGGTGAAAATACGTATGATATTACATATTATTGGTAGGTATGAATTAATGGTAGCTTACATTTTCGAAGGTGTATAATGTGTATTAATAGAGGCGACAGCAACGCGTCGAAAAAAATGGGCGTGTAAAATTGTGAACTGAATACAGTAAACCCTCGATATAGCGAACTGGTAGGGGATTTGATATTCATAGTTCGCTATAACGAGATTCGTTATAACCGAGGATTTTAAAATCTTAACGAACGCTCCTTGGTACGTAAATAATAAAACTTTACATACAGACTTACAACAACCTACTGTCGAACAACACATACGAACTCTTTATTCAGGATTTTTGTTAAATTACACGGACATAACAATACACTAATTATCGACATGGCCACGGCTGATATGCCTGTAGCTAGACGGCTAAAAAGAAGCTGGATGAGGGACCTGCTCACGTAAGGTATCAAGCCCGGAAAGAGGTGCTGCTGGGCACCTTCCTTTCATCATGCCTAAAATGCCCTAAGTTCATTAATTGTAAACAACACATTCGCTGATTGTCACGCTGGGTGACAGGTGTGAATTGAAGATTTTAGCCAATATTTTTTTTAGCCAATGGCCGCACTAATTTGATCATACTTAAAAGGAAATTCATTCATTAGAACTAGCTAAATTAAAACGCATGTATGTAATTAATTTTTCGATAAACTACATATTAATTAAACAATGAGATTCATTAATTTACCTGCCAAGTTCAATTGAGAGTTCTTTAGTCTTACCTTTAATAAGAGGGTCTGAGATTGGCATTTGAGATCTCATTTGTTTAAAGCAATTTATTGATTTTTTTCCAAATATTCATGAGCCGCAGAGCGGAGTCGTTCATTTGATGCTGAAGTTAATCCTTGGGCTGCGGTTGAATCTATTTTATCTTTGTTTTTTATAATGGTTGACAATATTCATTTTGGAATTCCATATTTTTCTGCGACGGTTTTCTTACTTAGAATTCCCGATTCAATATCCAGGAGAACTTTTAATTTTTCCTCGATTGATAAGGATTTACGTTTGTGACACATGTTTACCAACGAACTCATTGTGGATATTAAAAAACACTATAAACGACTACAGAACACTGATTCGAATAATATAGAAGTCGAAAAAAAAAATGAGCTAGTTTTGAGAAAAAAGTCAATGGAATCAGAGAGAGAGAGCAAAAGGAAATCGGATTAGTTAAGAGTAAAAAAACACCCCGATTCTAGAAAGTGGAGCTGCTTCGTCTTCCCGCGCTCATTCTACGTAATACAGTAAAAAAAAAAAAAAAAGGTTAATAAAAATTCTAGCAGTTCGTTATAACAGAATATAGTATCCTCAAGTACGCCTCCCCTGCGTGGTCCCAAAACCTCACACAAAGGCAGAAAACCAGGTTGGCAACGTTTCAACTGACGGTTCTGTTTCGAGTCACCAGGTTGTATCGGACAGTGTCTCACGAGGCGGTGCAAGTTCTAGCAGGAGGGGTTCCTCTCGACCTTATCCTGTGAGAAGACTTTTTGAAGAGGAAATATAAAACTGATGGCTCAGCTAGTCTACCGGAAAATATACGGGTAGGGGTTGCAGAGGACCCAAGCAAATGGAAAAAAGTCATACGGGAGGATACCATTGAAGAGTGGAACAGACGGTGGGTGCCCACCGCGAAAGGTTCCACTTTGAGAAAGTATTTCCCCACCGTTAACGCACGTTTGGAAGCAAAGTGGGTCCTCCCGGACTATTGGGTCTCTCAATTCCTTACCGGGCACGGGGCTTTTCGAGCCAAACTCCATAGTTTCGGGAAGGATATTGATCCTCTGTGCCCAATATGCTGAATACCGAAAACAGCTGAGCACATTGTATTAAATTGCGCCGCCTTTGAGTCACTGAGGTCGAAGTTACTGAGGGAAACTGGTCTCTACGTAATGGAGAACGAGTTCCCTGAGTTGATGGCCGAACAAAACTACCCGTATTACAAAGCATTTGTATACGGGTGGAAAGATGTTCTCGGACCAGCTGCCTTCAACCTTAGAAGACAACAGCACCGACCACCTGACTGAGGCCTCTGAAGAAGGAAGATGAAAAGTGGAAATGATGAAAAACGGGAAGTAATGTCTATGGACTACATGAGAACATGCTAGTGTTTTCATGTTGTCAACACCCGTGTTGCCGAGATGCAAGGTAGGGTAGATATAAAAATAAAAAATAAAAAATAAATAAATAACAGAATATAATAATTCTCAGGCAGCAAATTTATTTCGTAGTTCGCACTAACCGAGGGATTTCGCTATAACGAGGGGTTCAGCAGAAACATAATGGTCATTTTGGGGGGATAGTATTTTGGTTTGCTGTATCGAGGTGTTCGTTATATCCGAGTTCGTATTAATGAGGGTTTACTGTAGTGAACGAATTCCGAAAATATTAATAATAGCGGTGCCGAATGGGAGACGTCCGAGGGGTAGGCCGAGACGGGGGTGGGAGGATTGCTTGATGGCAGCTCTATCGAAGTTGAATCTGGATGGTGCAATAGAAGGATTAAGGAGTGAAGTGAGCGAGTTGTGGAGCCGGGATCGTACCTTCGGGTTCGTTAAGCCTTTATTATTAATAATTGTTCACCGACAGATTACAACATCTTTAACTCAAATTGTATTATCTAAATTTCACGTGAACGCCTGACTTGTAATAATTCGTGATAAAACTACAAAAAACTAGTTTAGGGTTAATTCAAATTAAACCACTTATTCGCTGGGATGAGAGATATAATTTTTTAAACCCGAATTTTTTTTTAATTTATTTATTGGCTTATAAAACAGCGTAGCCATGGAGTCTGGCCCAATCAATGTTAGTTAGAGTTAGTGTTACCTGTTAAGGTTAGAATAAAATTAAAGCAAAACAAAAATAAAACAAATTAACTAAATTTTCATCTAAATTACTGATATAGGTACTAAAAATAAACTTACTGAAAAAATTAAAAATTTTATAAATACCACCATTTATAAAAAATTAAATAATATCCAACTTTTCTTAAATATACATTTCTTTTAATACAATGATGCGATGCACTTGTCGTTCGAAAGGGTACCAAAATACAAAAATCTGGTGCGAGCGCGCAACACACAACTTTCACTTACCAACTTACTTAGATTAGAAATTAATGCGTTTTGTTAATTGCCACTTCTCAGATGAACAGAACATCTTTAATTATAACGTATTGGTTTGTCATTAAAGGCGTTCGGCGCATGCGTGAGCTCAAGGTGTTTTATGAGTTGACGAAATATTCATCTTTTTTTCTCCTGTATATGTTTACTTGATTTTCTTCATATATCATATATAGCCATTTCTTATTTTTAGGCGCGATGAGAGACAGTTAATTTCTCAATATATACTAAAACAAAGGTACTTTATAGGAAAACAAAAAAGGCCCCTTCCCCATTTAAGCCCCCTCAGAACATTTTAATAATGATAAAGCTTACCTGATATTAAAGAACACCTAATTTTCATTAAACTCGACGAATTTGATAAAAATCATTAAAGCCGTTTTATGAGATCATCGAAAAAAAGGTAAAAATTGGAAAAAAAATTATGAAATAAAGTCCCCCCTCTTGTAGATCAATTTTGATGAAATTTTTACAATCATATCTCGGGCATATAAATACATTAAATACCAAGTTTGATCAAGATCGATAAAACTTTTTTTGAGTAAATAAAAAAAAAACACGTGAAAATGATACAAAATTTATTAAGTAAAGTCCCCCCTCCGGTTGATCAATTTTGATGAAATTTTTACAGTGATATCTCGGGCATATAAATACATCAAATACCAAGTTTGATCAAAATCGATAAAACTGTTTTTGAGTAAATAAAAAAAACGCGTGAAAATGATACAATATTTATAAAGTAAAGTACCCCCCCACGGTTGATCAATTTTGATGAAATTTTTACAGTCATACCTCGGGCATATAAATAGATCAAATACTCAGTTTAATCGAAATCGTTAGAGCCGTTTTTGAGAAAATCGAAAAAAACTTAAAAAGTTATTAAATAAAGTACCCCCTCCCTTTGAGCAAATTTGATGAAATTTTTGCTGTCACATCGCGGGCATATACATACTTTAAATACCCAATTTCAGGTTACCACGGTTTATAGTTTTTGAGCTAGTCTGTTCACACACACACACACACACACACACACACACACACACACACACACACACACACACACACAGACCATTTCGCGGGACCATTTGGTTATTTTGACTCAGGGGACCCCAAAACGTGTATTTCCGTTGAAAACCGGAAGTCGAAAATTTTCATGATTGCAATACTTCCACTTACTATATATTTCATATATAGGTAAGTGAAAGTAAAAATATGCACTTTATTTATATAAAACTCAAGCATAGGAATAATTAAAAGATTGTTTTATAATTATGGGTTTTCAGGTAAATTGCCAGAGTTTAAGATATTAACTGACGACACAATAAAGTAGAACACATTATCCAAGTGTTCTAGGCTTTTAATATCTAGAACCCTCAACAGTGATAAGTCATCCGAGCCCGCATTGATATATTTATCGAGATATCTCGTTCTATAGGTCTCAAAAAATAAACATTCTAGAACCAAATGCTTTAGAGGGTTAGTGATTAGGAGGCCGTACCACTATCTTCAGCCCTTAAAAGATGAGCAATATTCCCATGATACAGCGCCAGGTGGTCTTCACTCGAAACTCTCAGGCGACTCACAGTTCGCAGCTTTCGGAAAGAGGTTGTGAATTTCAGGTAGTTTCCAGGTTCTGGGTGATTATAGCAAGAGATTCGCCTATAGATGTGGCTATAGTTTGAATTAAATGAGCATGTTCAGTCTTAATTGTTTTGAACTTAAAACCGAGGTTTCCCGCCATCCAATGCCTCCCAAACTTATTTGTTTAGCGTAAGCTCAAGCAAGAAGGCTATGAAACAGCTGTCGGATATCAACCGCCACGTGCGTCATCCCCACCCCGATTCATTCTGCTCTCAAGGCTGGAACCGAACGCATCACCTCCTTTGTCTACCATTTGGAGCTAAATGCTCGCCTTCCCATCTGGCTCTCTGCGCTGCACCTCTCCCAGATTTGGAGTTGTATGATCACTAATTACGAGAGTTTGATTGCTAGCCACTCTTTCATTTTCTTCTGAATAATCCAGGAGCCTATCTTCAAGTTGTTTTGTTCGCCGGTGAATTGTTCACTGATATCAGAGTGTAGTTCGCCAATGAGGTCTCATTAGGGAAGTTGCTTGTTTTGTTCGCCTATACTAAAAGACAATCGAATCAAACTATCATTCATATTTCATTGTGGTGGCCATCCACTTTTCTTTGTTTGTCATTCTCTACGTTACTCTTTTTAAATGTTATCGAAAAGGCCTTTTAGTTGTAAATTTTGTTTATTAAATAGATATTATATATATATATATATTCACTGATCACATGTTTCTTATTGACTTTCATTAATTTACATATGTCATTTTATTTTCTTTATTCAAGGTATAGATATATAAGTATTGTCCTTTTATTTCTATTTATTTTCTTAACCATTTCAGCTAAATCATTCCAATGTTCTGATTCTTTTATTCTATAATAAATGTGTGTTTCATGTAAGTTTATCAGCAATTGTTTGTATTTAACTTCACCCTATTTTTATTTCGATGCTTAAACAGAGCGTTCAATGTCTTTAGAGAATAAGTTATTAGATACACATAACAAAATGTTTTTTTTTAAACCCGAATTGTGTTTAGAATATTATACAATATAAATAATTTTTAATATATATATATAATAATTATATATTTAGTGGATAATATCGGGCTGAAGAGGACGCTATCTATACGACACAGGCACGCACCTGACGATGACAGTACAATGGGGTCGCCATTGAGGGCTTTTGTTATGCATATTAGGAATGTACCTCAGCTCATTCATTATTTTTAAATAATTTTATCGGGCTTAATTTAATTTTATAGTGTTTATGTTTTTCAATGTACGTGAATGAAATTATAACTTGCCTTTAGGCACAAAGTAAAAAACAATAAAAATTGTTTTATTGTTTGTTTCTGCTACGCTTTCTGTTACTAAGGCTAATCGGACGAAGCTACAGTGGGAGTCCTAAATTTTGCCTATCCAGGTATAGTTAAGATAGGGATCTTCAACGAGTACCTGATATCGCATAGGCTTGGGACCTCCATTTCACGCCCTATCCGAGGGACGGCATAGCTAAGGATTTTTTACTCGCATTAAAAAATCCTAGGGCCACCGCGGGTCGCTTACCGCGCGACCTATAATGTTCTGGATTGCTATGCTAACCCATATATACTTTTAGGACTTAACACTGATCACGCTGCTTGCACAGATATTTTAAATTAGGCCTGTTAAATAAATAATAACTTTAGAAAAAATAGTTTAAATAATAATAAGACTTTTTATAGGCCTGTAAGGTATGAATAGGTTGTTAGAGGGGGGTGGTGGAGGGGATTACTGCAGTAGAGAGCACCTGGCCACACTATAATGGAGATCGCTAATTTCGGAGGGTATTAAAGGGCGCCATATTCAGTCCAGGGAGAATAATAATAGCCTCCTTGTATAAAGCCAAAGAGGTAGGGAAGCAAAGAGGTAGGAGCAAAGAGACAGCGACTTGAAAATAAGCACCTCCCTCCCTCTACCTCTTTGGAATATTATTGCTCCAAAGTACTAGCTCCGTGATATTAACTACACTTAGCATTTAATTTCACCTTTATTAAAATCTACCTTTCCCCACCACTTAGCTATTATACGCGGCCTAGAGCCTCTGAAACAATGTCGAGTTTACTTCTAATAATGGTGGTTATAGCAAACCTAAAGCGTGGGTAAAGCGGCACTGGTATATATACGTTATATATATATATATATACACAGTCGAACCTGGATAACTGGAATCTCTGGGTGACAGGATTTTAATTCCACTTACAGAGGTATTCCACTTATCCAGGGTGCAGGTATCTTATTAAGGGGGAATGTACCATTAAAAGAGGTTTTCAAACAAATTTTTTTATAGAATTATTACAACACACACCTAAACACCATCTCTACATAAAATATTGATACGGGGCCCGGTGTGGCTGTGCGGTAAAGCGCCATACTCCCATACCGGAGCTACGTTTTCTTTCGTAGGAGAAGTATCATCCAGTGCCATGGGTGTTAGTATGGGCAGTATAGGGCTTCAGTGGAAGCCTTGAAGTCCCAAAAAAAAAAAATATTGATACAAATATTTGATATTTTTTGTGATGTGAAAACAAAATAATGCAGATTACAAGATAATTATGTACAAATATATTTTTTTGTTTTGTTCGGTACCCCTACCTGGCCATGTGTGGCATACGGGGGGTTACTCTACAGGTGCAACCAACCTATTCTAACCATGGTGGGAGGGTGGAGATTTATTCCGTGGGGCCTCCACGAAATAAAAGTCAACCCTCCCAGGGCGGATTCGAACCGCCGCCGTTCGGCTCGAGCGTACAACAACGGGTCGCGCTCCTACACGCTCGGCTATCCCGGCCCTGTACAAATATATTAATGAAAGTATTCACTTATTTTTTTCTCCACTTCACTTTGGCACTTAAAAATGTTTTTTTCTATGTCATATATTTTATCAAAGATTTGACCTTCAGCCCCTTAATTAATTAAAAAAAAAGTCTGCAACTTCTCAATAATATTTAGTGCATCATTTTTCGTGACTTGTAACCTCCCTGGCTCTTCTGAATTTTCATTTTCGTCTGCCATTTTAAATTTTTCAAGGATTTCTTCATCATTCAGCTCTCCTGCTGTCATTTCATCATTATCATGTGGACATACTGTTGGAATATTGGAAGCTTCTCATTGGTATCTCCTATCACATTTTTCCAACCCTGTGGCTGAACAGGAAAAATATGGATTCCACTTATAGAGGTGAATACAAAAATCATCCCACTTATAGGAGAGGTAGCTCCCCAAAACATTTATTCCACTTATAGAGATGAAAACATTCTATGAAAGTTTGGTTCCACTTATAGAGGTATACCACCTAAGCAGGTCCCACTTAACCAGGTACGACTGATTGACATAAGACCTTCTTCTGTATAAACGACGAAATGCTTAATTAATATTCAACTCAACAATCAATAATTTTAATCCAAAACAATCCGAATCATAGACTTTCCGGTTCATTGACGTTCGGATAATATTTGAAAGTGCTACAGTTATGCCTGTAAGTAGAAAAACATTACTTCAGCACTCAATAGTACTAAGATAATATTGGAGGAGAGCCCTAAGGAGGAGCTAGGTAGGACTATCTGTTGTCACCAAGTGTAAGGAGTTTGGGGGGGGGCTGAGGGGGCTAATCCCCTCCTTGGCCGAGGGCCAGCCTCCCGAGCCAACTCCCCCCGGGGGGGCTGCTATAATACCTGCATCATCATAGCCTCTTCATATTGCCTTAGCCCAAAGTGTATTCTAGTATATATTTATACTGTCCATGAATATCTTAATATTTTTCTATTGTGTAACAAGTTTTTATATTAAGACTTAAAATAATAATAATAGAAATGCATTTATTAGAAGAGAAGTAAAACAAAATGTTTATATCAACATTACAATAAATTTGTATAGGTAATATGCATTTCGCATTTCGTTGTTCATTATGCAAAACTTCGTATGTCAATTAACAACTGATTTTCAGGAGAACAAAAAAATCATATGATTTGCAATTTATTTTTTACTTTCACATGGTCTGTGTCTATGTATATGTGTGTGTGTATTTGTGTGTGTGTGAACAGGTCAGCTCAAAAACTATAAATCGTACGCACCTCAAATTGGTTATTTGGTGTGTGAATATGGCCGCGATATGACAGCCAAAATTTCATTAAAATTGGCTAAACGGATGGGGTACTTTATTTAAAGAAATTTGTCTAATTTTTACGTTTTTACGATTTTCTCAAAAACAGCTCTAACGATTTTGATTAAACTCGATATTTGTTGTGTTTATGTGCCCGCGATATGGCAGTCAAAATTTCATTAAAATTTATCGATTGGAGGGGCACTTTACTTAATAAATTTTGTCTCACTTTCACGTATTTTTTTTTTTTTTTCTTATTTACTCAAAAACGGCTTTAACGATTTTGATGAAACTGGTGTATGTATATGACCGCGATGCGATGGCCGAAATTTCATCAAACTTTATTTAATTAACTTTTTCTTATGTTCACGTGTTTTTTTTATTTACTCAAAATGTTGGGGGTGGGGGGGGGTATGATGTAACATATATCACTTCGAGGTCCTACAGAAGCCACTCATGTAAATTGAGGTTTATGAACATTCTATTAAGATATAAGATATTCCTCGGGCATTAATAGAAATGCTATTACTCGGTGCTATTAATTTAATATTAAAGCCCCGAAGATGGCCGTTTAGATGAGGCCGGTACGTAAGCAATCCTCTTAGCATGATTTGTACTAATGTTGTCCTCTTGAAGTAAATCACTTGAAAGAGGCTTATTCCACTACATATCTGCTTTACCCTTCTACCTCTATCTCTAGCTAGGAAATGCTGGCATTTATATTTTATCATAATATTCATCATGTTAAAGTTGTGAATTTCGTCCAGTACCAGGGGCTCAGGATCGGAAACCTTTATTATTTAGTATGTTAGAGGTAGTTCTATGAGGAAATTAATGTCATTCCTCTGGTATATATTGACCGGGGTAGTTATTTACTCATCAAGAACAAATTGATACTATCTTCAGGCAAACTAAAAATAACATAATGTGCAATAAAATCGGAGACACTCCTGAAAATTAGAAGACAAAAGATTTGGTGAGATGATGACAAAAGATGTGGTCTAAGCTTTTATCTTTTAAAATAATTGTTTAAAAATTATAAATTAATTACCGTAAAACGAGGGGAAATTGTGACTAATGGGGTGACTTTGTGACAATCTTATTTTTCTACAGTTTTTGAATTTTCCTCCTTAAAAAGAATAAGGTTAGGCAATTCATTGTACTTGTCAGTTGGTCAGTAATGTGCTGCAACCTACTGGCCACATATAATTTCTTTCATTCCATTTACCATGGTGTTTTATTTCATATATTTTTGATTGTTTTCATTTAGTTAAAATTTTGAAATAAAGCACCATGATAAATGGAATGAAAAAAGTTATAGAGATCCATATGAGGCGAGTAGGTTGCAGCACATTACTGACCAACTGACAAGTACACTGAATTGCCTAACCTGATTCTTTTTAAGGAGGGAAATTCAAAAACTGCAGCCTTCACAGAATCCTCCCACCTACGTCTAGGCCTACCCCTCAGACTTTTTCCAATCGGCAAATCGTTTATCAACCTTTTAGTTATTCGTTCGCAACTAAAACTCCCAATTTTGCGAGCCCACTTTAACCGACGAGCGGCTGTAACATCGATTACGTTTACTAGGGCCTATTTGGCCCAATATTCTATTTTCAAAGACCTTATGGCATTGCTCATTCCTTACTGTAATTGCCATGATTCGCATCCTTAAAGAACCCTCGGAAGAATTATAGTTTTGTAAATTTTAATTTTTAATTCTCGGGACAGAAGGCGTGAGCTACATAGTTTTGCAACCGAAAAATAACAAGAATTTCCCGCCTTTTATCCTAGCCTTAATTTCCTCTTTAATTTTGTTTATCCTAGTTATTGTAGATCCTAATTATCTAAATTTTTCCAAGGCTTTAAACAATTATCACCTCCCTAATGACACATTCTTGAGCCAATTTCGATGTAACTTTCCATCAAAATTCATTCAATTTTCCTTTAGCTGGTAGCCGGGAAACCAGTGAATGTGGTATAATCAATCCTAAAATGTGCTATTCAATTATAATGAACTAAATTGCAGAAGGACCTGTGCATGTTAAATACTCTCATGTAATATAATATAAGATAATATAGAAAGATTTTGCTTGGCACTAAGACGATTAGTGGCGCTATCAAGATGAGACTACTAGTAGCTAACATTAACATTTTATTAGACAAGTTTTATCGCCCCTTTGTTTTTTTATCGCCGTTCCAAGCTGGTCTAACACCCCCCCCCACCCCCTCGATTATTTCTTCATCATTGCTCCTCCCACCGCACTACTATTTATGCAAGTCCTTCCAATCGCCTTATAAGATAAAAATTAAACTTACAGATGTAATTTAATATTAATTATGTTGAATTATAAATTATAATTTTCATCGTACCCCATCAAAAACATGTGTTGTCGATACTTGGTTTGATTCCGTAAAGTAGTACTTTTCAGGCCTAGGGCTGAAAATAATTTCACTTGAACATTTTAACAAATAATAACACTTGAAGATATTTTTTCTGGAGGGTCTTCTGATTTAGTTTTGTAGTTAAATTCAGGTGGGGTTCATGTCTAGCGTTTCCATTAGTTTTTCAAGAGTGTGCATTTTGTTATCCCAATGTTTCGGGCTTTTAGAGCATCTTCTGAGGTTATCTACGGTACTTTTCTAACATTCCATCAACCAGTCGTTTGTACATACAATTGTTATATATAAAAAAAATATGGCATTTCTTTATTTCACATAATCAATTTTGAATAACAATTTTTCATGGTTGTGGATTACTGATGGCTCAATAATGAGTGACATTGTAATAGTCCACAACCAAGAAAAATTGTTATTAAAAATTGATCGTGTGTAATAAAGAAATGACATAATTTTTACTTTCACTTATCTATATATGAAATATTTAGTAAGGGAAAGTATTGCGATCGAAATTTCGACTTCCGGTTTTCAACGGAAGTACTCGTTTTGGGGTCCCCTGAGTCCAAATAACCAAGTCCCGCGAAATGGTCTGTGTGTGTGTTTTTTTTTTTTATTAGTTGCGATCTAAATAGCTAAAAATGTTATCTTTAGGGCACAGTAACTACCTAATTGCATAATTCGTATAAAAATACAAAAACTTGAAACTAATGCTGATATGAGTATTGTGAGTGTCCCTGATAAAGCTTTATATTATATAATTCAGTTATAGTGGGGCATAAATGGAAAAAAATATTAAATTTAGAGTCGACTCAAATAATTATAAATATTTTATAAATTCTTGTTTGTTTTCGACTAAAACTTACTGTAACCTTGAAAAAAAAAAGATTTAGCTGTTTAAAAAATAGCAATAATTTCATACATGTCTTCCAAGGTAAAATCCGCGATCTCATTTAAAAAAATTTATATAAATAGCTTAAGATTTATATGTTTCTTCCTAACATAACTCATTAAAGAGGCTAAGAAGGAATTTCTGAATTCCACTCATTATTTAGATTTTTTTTTCTGGAATGTTCCTGACATTAGATAATCGAAAATAAATTTAAGAATCGAAATGTCGAAGGTAATTACAATGGTCTGCTCTCTGCCTACTTACCTTCTACATTTCGAGTTACAACTCGTGTCGGAAGGATGGGGTACGAACTGAAACTTTATTTATTAAAAACGACAGTGTCACCTCTGGTGTTGTGGTTAGCAGTACCAAAGGATTTCGTCCCGCGGGACTTTTATCGACTCAAACGGTTACATTGGTAAAAACCAATGTAATGCAAGATCAAAACGATTGTTATAACAATAAAGAATATACCCAGAGATCGGCTGAAGTTAGGCAATTTTAATATGGAAAGGTGTTCGCACCTGGTATCAAAGAACCACTGAGCGAAATTTGGAGAATTTAGGAAAAACGGTATGGATTTCTATAAAGAACAAACAAATATGAACAGAATTTCATTTTTATTTATAAGGGGTGTCCCAGACCTAGTGTAAAAAAAATATTGGGTAATACTGCATGTTAAACGGGGTAGAATGGCGCAGAAACGAGTTTCCAATCTCAATCTGTTGGGAAGATCGAATTTTTTCTGTTTTTATTTTTAAAATCGTGTTTTTTTCTGAAAAATGACAGTTTTGTCTACTTTGGTTTAGCGTAGAAACAGGATTTTCCAAATTTTAGTAGAAGAGAAGAAAAAAGTTTAATTCATTTTAAAGAAAGTAATTTTTAAATTTAAACTCAGAATTTCTTTTTTTAAATTTTAGATTATTATTATCCTTTTTATATTATTTAGAATTCATACGATGTTCTTTCTAGTCTTAAAAAAGTATAACTAACTCTAAATCATGGGAAGTCCGGCATCCATTACTTTGGATGCAGGATCTGGCGCGCTTCCTCATTGCCCCAGCAGTGACATTCTCTAGCGTGTTTTTCATCAGAAAAACTTCTTTTAGACTCAAAAGGTGAAGTCCAATTGTACCATAGGTTACACCTCTAGAAAGCTAACTAAGTTCCGCATTTTTTGAGAAATTTGACAGCTTCTACTTCTACTTTCAGCTAGTGGGGAGTGAGGAATTTAAAAAAAACTATTAAAAATTTAAGTTTTAATAAATGTTTTGTGTTTAGCGCGTTAAAAGTCCCATTGAAAGTTGATTTAAAATAATCAGACCCATCTCTTCATTTAGAAAATTTAATGCTGATTAAGAAAATATCATCGTTTTTGTTTCTACGCTAAACCAAAGTAGACAAAACTGTCATTTTTCAGAAAAAAGCAAGATATTAAAAATAAAAACAGAAAAAATTCTATCTCCTCAACAGATTGAGATAGGAAACTCGTTTCTGCGCCATTCTACCCCGTTTAACATGCAGTATTACCCAATATTTTTTTACACTAGGTCTGGGACACCCAGTATAGATTTTATTCTGTTAATTTTAGGCTGCTGATTTTGAAAAAAAGTTGGTCTAGTTGTTGAAATATGGTATTAATCTTAAAAAGCAAAAAATAATCATTCCCATCAAATTGGTCTGGGTTTTGCAGCGCAAATAATGTAATTAGAACACTTTACCAAACTTTAAGTTACTAACAGCTTTTATTCAACAGTTACCTATATTAAAAATTGTCTATATTTTGGGGTAAAAAATAAAAGTTAATAAAAACTATAACACACTTCTTAATTGGGGTCTCCGATGATATAGTGGTTATCATGGCAACCTACAATACTAAAGGTCGCAAGTTCGCGTCCCGCGGTGGCCCTAGGATTTTTTAATGGGAGTAAAAAATTCTTGGCTATGCCGTCTCTCAGATAGGACGTAAAATGGAGGTCCCGAGCCTGTACGATGTTAATTCGTTAAAGATCCCTTTCCTAATTAAACTTGAATAGGCAACATTTCGGACTACTGTAGCATCGTCCGATTAGCCTTAGTTACGTTAAACAAACAAACAACAATAAAAGAGACAAGATTTATTAAAGACGAGGAGACAGGATCAGTCAATGAGCACGGTCCCCGGAGGTAGCCAGCCCGTTATGGTAATGCAACCAGTTCCTTTTCGGCTGCAGTTTGAGGTCCGAATCCTCTAATTGGCATCGCATTCCGAAAACTTTTTCAAATCCCAAAAAGCCCTTCCCTACCAGACTTAATTTTTTTTTTTTAAGCAAGTTTCGACAGCGGTTGCTTTTGTCATTTAATAAGGATATTTCTTTGAAGGGACTTCTTCACTTCTTGCAACAGGCAGGTTCTTGGAAGGACCGGATGACCAATCAGATGGTCAAGAATTTCCCGAAGATTCTTTCTCTTCTAATTCTCAAGGTGTAGCCATTGTTTTTATTTTATTTTCATTTTTTGTTTTTTTCGCCTCATTCACTTATAGAACTTGTGATATTGGTTTTATCGAGAATCGCCACAAGCAATGATTCCATGCACAGTCCATTGCCTATGCCTGTGAGTGTCCTACCGCACATACTTATCTATCCAAAAATGAATCATTGAAAATGATGTTCGAGTGACCAAAAAAAAAAAATCACAACATTATATTTTACTTAATTATTATCTTTATCCAATTTATAACTGGTCCTTCAATTTCCTGGGATTGAATTGATCGGTTTGTTTTAATATTTACTCGTTAATCCCACTTAATTAACTTTATTAACGAGTGCGAGAGCTAACTGGAGCGCGGGGAGAACTAGTTGGCGACGGTGGTGGTTCCTGGTGGCGTCAGGGAAAACCCTCCCCCCCGCCCTTATCTATAGTCTTACCTAATAAAGATTTTTGGACTAATTACCTATGCGAGAGGTAACTAGTCGCGAAAAAAAAGCCGTATTAATTACGGTTTTTAAAATTTTAGTTCGCGAGAACTAACAACAGATCGCATTGAAAACGTTGGTCGCGCTAGCCAGGAGGGGGGGGGGTAAGGAGGGGGTCCCCAGATCGGATGGACGAGCACTTTAATTCGTTAATCCTACTTAATTAAAGTACACACCGTATATATAACCGCATGTTTTTGCTTGTAGTTCGCAAAAGATGGTGACAATCGGAAAAGTGTATACAACGATAAACTAAAAAAAATGGCACCTTCGACAAGCCCTGCGACCATTTTTAAATTTTCGCTGAGAATTGCTGTTTTTCTCTTACAAATCGCAAACGAAGGGGTTAATCGAAAAAATGTATATGACCGAAAATATTCTCTCTGAAAACCATCATATATAAAAAAAATCTGGTGCGTGCGCGCAACACACAACTTTCACTTACCAACTTACTTAGATTAGAAATTAATGCGTTTTGTTAATTGCCACTTCTCAAATGAACAGAACGGCTTTAATTATGAACAATGGTCTGTCATTAAAGGCGTACTCCGCATGCGTGGGCTCAACGAGTTTTATGAGTTGACTGAATATTTTTCTTTTTTTCTCCTCTTTATGTTTTCTTTATTTTTATCATATCTCATATTTAGCCATTTCTTATATTTAGGCGTAACGAGAGACAGTTAATTTCTCCATATAAACAAAAACAAAGGTACTTCATAGGAAACAAACAATCAAAAAAGGCCCCAACCCTCCCAAAAAAAAGCCCCCTCAGAACATTTTAATAATGTTAAAGCTTACCTGATATTAAAGTACACCTAATTTTCATTAAACATGACGAATTCGCTAAAAATCGTTATAGCCGTTTTTGAGATCATCGAAAAAAAGGTAAAGATTGGAAAAAAATTATGAAATAAAGTGCCCCCACCGTTTGACCAATTTTGATGAAATGTTGGCTGTCACATCGCGGGCATATAAATACATCAAATACCCAGTTTGATCAAAATCGTTAAAGCCTTTTTTGAGTAAATAAAAAACACATGAAAATGATACAATTTTTTTTAAGTAAAGTCCCCCCTCCGTTTGATTAATTTTGATGAAATTTTTACAGTCATATCTCGGGCATATACATACATCAAATACCCAGTTTGATAAAAAAATTCATAGCTGTTTTTGAGTAAATAAAAAAAAAACCTGAAAATGATACAAAATTGATTAAGTAAAGTCCCCCCTCCGGTTGATAAATTTTGATGAAATTTTTACAGTTATATCTAGGGCATATAAATAGATCAAATACTCAGTTTAATCAAAATCCTAAGAGCCGTTTTTGAGAAAATCGAAAAAAATCTTAAAAAGTTATTAAATAAAGTACCCCCTCCCTTTGAGCAATTTTGATGAAATTTTCGCTGTCACATCGCGGGCATATACATAAACTAAATACCCAATTTCAGGTTCGCACGGTTTATAGTTTTAATAATATGTGTGTGTGTGTGTGTGTGTGTGTGTGTGTGTGTGTGTGTGTGTGTGTGTGTGTGTGTGTGTGTCTGTTCACACACACACACACACACACACACACACACACACACACACACACACACACACACACACACACACACACACACACACACACACACACACACACACACACACACACACACACACACACACACACACACGCACACACACACAGACCATTTCGCGGGACTTGGTTAATTGGACTCAGGTGACCCCAAAACGTGTATTTACGTTGAAAACCGGAAGTCGAAATTTTTCACGATCGCAATACTTCCACTTACTATATACGAGCATTTCATATAGGTAAGTGAAAATAATATATTGTTATTTTTTGTACAGCCGAATCTATTTTTTTAACGTTAAGTTAGTTGTAGCCGTAAAACAAACAAGAATCTATAATAGCTGTTTTGATCACTAGTACCAAAAGTGGTTGTTTTCGATGCGCGGTCGAGTTTAATTATTAGAAATTAGACCAAGCACCGAAAACACGTTTTTGTTACGTGTTATGAACAATACTTTTCATCATACTGCTCATACTTGAGTACATTAAAACAATTTTATATTTCATAAATAACTTACAGACACAATATAAGAAATTAAATTGACACGTTTTTTTAAAAAAAAACGTCTGTTTATTAACCTATAATAGAAGAAAAGTACTTATATGTTTACAATAATATTTATAGAACAATTCTGATAATCCATTATATTAAAACCTATGTTTTGTTTTCATATAAAGCGCGGAATTTAGCTGGAAGTAGTTCGTTTAAAGCTTCTTTGGCTTCTTCCAAAACATCTTCTGGTATATCCATGTTATTTTGCACTTCAAACATACTACTTATATTAGAATGAAGCATACTATAGCTAAAAGTAACCACCTTCAAACACCTGTTTATAAATATATATACGTATATTAGTAGCAGGTAAGGTAGGTATAACTAATCATGTTAAATATAACAACAAATTATAAAAAAAAAAAATCATCAACTTATTTAAGTGATTTTCCTTATTTAGTTTTCAACAAGGGAAAATATTTACCAAAATCAGGCCGAATGATTGACGTCGGCTTATCAACTTTCTACTGTGTTTGTGTATACAATATCATACAAAAATACAAACTAAATATATTAGGATTATGTTCTTAAAGAGAAGACATGTTAGTACAGCCGGAGTTGCAGACTACAGGGATCTCTTAGCCTGGACCACTTGAAAAGAAAACTTGCTCTTGCGGCTTTTATCCCAATTTGCGGGGGAACAGAAAACTCAGTTTATTAGTTCTACACGTTTTGTAAGGGCAGTTAACTCTTTCCGACATTGTATGGCCTCTCTCAATATTATATTATTTAACTTCTGAGACGTTTTTATTGATTTAGTATTATCGCGAATTTCATCTTTAAGTCAAATATAATAATTATTTTATCTCCAACCGGTTGGTTTGTTTTTAGTTTTAAGTCGTAGAACTTCCAGATCATCTACGTCTAGAGACGTTACTTAAAGAGGGTTGGTATCACCTTCCTCTATATCCATTTTTTAATATTTTTGATTTTTCATCGAACTTTATATTAACAGAAATTAGCACTGGCTATAATGTAACCCATCCTTCATTGAAAGTAATGTTTATCTTATTCCATAATTAAAAGAAAAGAAAAATAAATACAATAAAAAAAGGCATTAAAGCTCCTATCGTTCATAATCAGAAATTCAATGATCCCCCTGTTTATCACCATATAATATCGATAGTTATATGTCCGATACTATCGAAACTATCGATAAGGGACACTATCGTTACTTTTACATCATTAGTAAGTGATAAATGAATGGCTAATTAATACTTATTATAGTCAAATAAGCGATGTAAAAAATAAAAACTATAACCCTTCTTAATTATTTATCTAACAATTTTAAATTTTATTTTATGCTTCCATGGTCTGAATACATTATATGCATTTTTTCTTATATAAGAAGACATTCTTGAATTGGCCCTGAAGAAGTACACAGCAAGATGGGTGAAAGGTTGCCTGTTGAAAAACCTGTGACATAGTCAAACCCTGAAGAAGAAATGCATATTGTAACGTTAAATTGTCAAATATAAAACCTTATGGTTAAATATCCCAGACCGTTTGTTGGAACAACTAAGCGGTTGGAACGAACTGTTTAGTTCTAGATTGTTCGTCCTCCATCTACGGCGTTCCAGCAGCTTCTATGAAGACCTGGAACCTTCCAGAACGTTCATTTTACGACTATATATAAGGAGGGAGGCACTGGGCAAGTTAGTATGAGTCTGTGTCTTGACTGTGAAGCGCGAATCCTATGATTGTGCGTTATAAGTTATCATTTTTGTAACCTGCACGAATATTTAAGTTGTATTAATTCGTAGGCATTGATAGATGTTATATTTTCGTTAATAAATGTTCTTTAACCCACGGAAGTGTTACAATATGATTTTAAATTTGGCGTAAAGTTTTATTTTAAATCCCGTAGGTTTTTAGATGAGCTGAAACGTTTTTATCTTTATCGGTGAATATTGATTTGACTGTATTAAAAAGAATAGGAAATAATTAATGCAGCGCATTATAGCTATTGGGCCGCAGCAGCGCGTGGCCGTATATATGTATATAAGTGTGGCTTGCACGTACAGTACCAGTCAAAAGTTTAGACTCACCCTTAGATTTTGTAAAATAAATAAGTGCTCAAGGTCCCGAGTTCGAATCTAACATGGCTCAAGATATCTTTATTATTCGCCACAGTTCGTCTCTTGGGCCGAGAGACGCTCCTGGGGCAAACCCAGCCTCTATAAAGTGGGTACCCTTAATTGAAAAATTGAGGGGAAAAAAACCTGGCGGTTGAGCGTGATCACGGTCAAATCACCTCCTTGCATGACCGCTGACCAAGAAACAGTACTCTTCCTTACATAGTACCGAACCCAAGACCCTTCATGAGTTGTAGTGGTACAGGTTTTTTTTTTTTTTTTTAATATCCCGGTTCCACCCACGGAATTTTGAAAACAATGAGAAAAATCCGTGGGTCCAGATAAGTTCGTTAGGACAGAAATGGGATTTTTTTTTTACTCCAACGATTGATTTCGTAAAAATCTAATGTAAAGCAAGATCATAACGATTTTTATAACAATAAAGAATATGGGCCGGGGATAGCTCAGCGTGTTGGAGCGCAGCCCGCTTTAACACGCTCGAGCCGAACGGTGGCGGTTCGAATCCGCCCTGGGATGGTTAATTTTTATTTCGTGGAGGCCCCACGGAATAAATCTCAACCTACCCACCATGGTTAGGATAGGTTGGTTACACGTGTAGAGTAACCCCCCGTATGCTACACATGGCCAGGTAGGGGTGCCGAACAAAAAAAAAAAAAAAAAAAAAAAAAAATAAAATAAAGAATATACCCAGAGATTGGCTGTTATGCAATTTGAATATGGACAGGTGTTCGTACCTGGTAGGAAAGAACGGTTTGCATTTCTGTAAAGAATAAATAAAAAAAAAAAAAACTAACAGAATTTCATCTTTATTTATATAGATTGTATTCGAAACAATTATATAATTTTTGAAATGTTATCTGTTGAGTTACAATTATTTTTTTAAACTCAAGATTGTGAATTAAATACAAGTGAGTCTAAACTTTTGACCGGTACTGAATATATATATAAAATAGTGTTTAAGATTTAAAAAAAAATATATTTATTCTTATAAAATTGCATGATATGGCTATGAAATAATTAAACCCTAGCACAAATATTGAAGCAATGCTTCATAACCCCTCCCCCCTGTCCAAATATAATTGAAGACTTGAAGGATCTTCAATTGCTCAAAGCCTACTTCTCTGAGACTAGAACCGCCAGGATATTTGAAGCCTTTGCAGCCTTTGAAGGCTAAGACAACAGGCCCTCGAGTTCCTTGCAGGCCTCCTTCTCTTCTCTTTCACTTTCTTCCTTCAAATATTTGAGTTCCTTTACTTCCTCCTCAAAAGGAATCGTAGGCCCCTCTCAACTACTTACTGTCCTTATATTAACAGTTTATTCATAACTCTGAACAATTTCATTTTCAACGAGATAATTCATATGAAAGATTGATCAAAACTTTTTTCGGTGAACTAATCTATGGATTGAACATACTAACTCTACATAAACCAAGCTAATTGTTGTTCGATATTGAAATTAAGTATTTGAAGAGGTGGGACTGACTCTTTCGTTCAGAAAACTCAAAAAACTTACCACGTCTTGTAGAGTGGCCAGATAAAGATGATTTTTTTTGCCTTCGAAAGGTGCACCTACCCTGTGTAAGTTAGCTTGGAATAAAAAAATTTACTGTTTTAGAGGTAACAAAATATGAAATGAGAAAGTTTTGCAACAAAATGTTTAAAGGAAAGACTTTTGCTGCTCACCACATTGCCACGAACGAGTTTTAATTCACACAGAGTAAATTGATCTAAATAAGTAATATTTATTTAGGTTCACAACCATTTTATATATGAATTCGGTACCATTTTTTAAAATAATATCACCCACTAACTTAAAATATTTTTTTTTTTATTTTTACGAATTTTTCATAAATGTCAGCGTACTTATATAAAACATCTGACTACAATAAAGTTACAAAAAGACTTTTTTCCAACAAGCCAGACAAATGGCCATTAATTTTGTTCATGCCTGTTATTCTTAGGGGACTAAATATCCCAGAATAAAAATTACTTTTCTTCTTCTTCTTCTTCTACAACCCATGAAGAGGTCATGCAAGGAGGTGATTTGTTCGTGATCGCGCTCAACCGTCAGGTTTCTTCCCCTTAATTTTTCAAATAAGAGTAACTTTTTAGAGGCTGGGTTTGCCCCAGTGGAATCTCTCAGCCACCGAGACTATGTGTGACAGAAAATTTATGATATCCTGCGCCAAGCCAGATTCGAACTCAGGGACTCTCAGGAACTCAATGTCTTACTAATGAGCTACCCTAGTGAGTTAATTAGCGATAAACAACAGATCCAGGTTTAGGTCGAGTTAAGGTTTGAACAGTTGAAGAGTATTGTAAGAGTTGAGCACTGATTGATACTTGACAGTTTGATTTAATCAGAAGAAGGAACAATGCTACAATTGTTGGAACCGAATGAAGATCGTTCCGACCTTATTAAAACCTTATCAAAACCGGTTCCGTCCTATTCTGGGCGAGTCGAGTGGAAATAATCTTCCGGAAGCGTCCTTACGAGAGCGGAACTTTTTAGTTTCTATCTGGAAAGTGGAGAAGAGAGCTAATTAAAAGTAATGTCATTAACGTCCCCTCCTCGAGGACTCGACTTTCCAACTTGGCCAATGTCGTCCCTTTATATTTCTCCCTTATCGCCCGTTTTATCCGATTAATAAAGTAATATGCAGTAAAATCTCGATTATCCGGAGGGAACCGGGGCGGGGAGAGGAGAGAAAGTTTCAGGGAATATAAAAAATCACGGATAATCAAATTCATTTACATATTTACTTGTGGTTTGTAAGGATGCAAAAAAATGACTTCATACGTATAAAAAGCAAAATCTGCATAACATTGCAAGAGTTTTGTGGTTTAAAATAATTTTATCAAACGAAAAAAAACAAGTCACTATGCCAAAAAAATAAAATAAACTCAATTAATTAAAAAAGAGTACGATGGTCATTTGTGAATAGCATAGCAGCCCTGAATACTTTAGGTCGCGCGTTCAGCGTCCCGCGGTGGCCCTAGGATTTTTTAATGCGAGTAAAAAATGCTTGGCTACGCCGTCCCTCGGATAGGAAGAAAACTGGAGGTCCTGAATCTGTAAGATGGCGGTTGAGCGTGATCTTGGTCATTGCACAACCGCTGACCAAAACATAGTACTTCCTTACATAATACTGAACAAAAAACCATTCATGGGTAGTTGTGTTAAAGTAGTAGTAGTAGTATAAACTCTACCACCTAGTTTTTTTTTCACTCAAATATCTCTGCTGGATATAAAATGATACAGAAAAAAATCTGGTGCATGCGCGCAACACACAACTTTCACTTACCAACTTACTTAGATTAGAAATTAATGCGTTTTGTTAATTGCCACTTCTCAAATAAACAGAACGGCTTTAATCATGAACAATGGTCTGTCATTAAAGGCGTACTCCGCATGCCTGGGCTCAACGAGTTTTATGAGTTGAATGAATATTTTTATTTTTTTTCTCCTCTTAATGTTTTCTTTATTTTTATCATATCTCATATTTAGCCATTTCTTATTTTTAGGCGTAACGAGAGACAGTTAATTTCTCCATATTAACAAAAACAAAGTTACTTTATAGGAAACAAACGATCGAAAAAGCCCCCCCCCCCCCAAAAAAAAGCCCCCTCAGAACATTTTAATAATGATAAAGCTTTTCTGATATTAAAGAACACCTAATTTTCATTTAATATGCCGAATTTGATAAAAATTGTTAAAGCCGTTTTTGAGATCATCGCAAAAAAGGTAAAAATTGGAAAAGAAATTATGAAATAAAGTGCCCGCTCCGTTTTGATGAATTTTGATGAAATGTTGGCTATCACATCTTTGGCATATACATACATCAAATACCCAATTTGATCAAAATCGTTAAAGCCTTTTTTGAGTAAATAAAAAAAACACGTGAAAATGATGCAAAATTTATTAAGTAAAGTCCCCCCCTCCGGTTGATCAATTTTGATGTAATGCTGGCTATCGCATCTTTGGCATATACATAGATCAAATACCCAGTTTGATCAAAATTGTTAAAACCGTTTTTGAGTAAATAAAAAAAACACGTGAAAATGATACAAAATTTATTAAGTAAAGTCCCCCCATCGGTTGATATATATTTCATATATAGGTAAGTGAAAGTAAAAATTAATTCACGTTTACAGGAATCTTGAATGTTTTTCTTACAACTAATTATTTTTTAGGATTTTTTATTTAATAATTTAGTGTAGGCAAAATTAGGTGTAGGCAGACTCCCACTGTAGGATCCTCCGATTATCCATAGTAGCATAAAGGGACGCTAAACAAACAAACAATTACAAAAAACATCAATATGTAACGAAAAATTACAAACGTAAATTTAGTCTCGAAGGTTCTAGGCAAGCATAGATTATTCCCGAACAGTCACTGACACGTACTAGAACAGTTATACCTGGATATAATATTACGAACAGGGCGTGCTCTCTAGCGACTGAAGGTCTCTTCCATAATCGGCTGCTCCTGATCTTCTTCATCGTGCTTCCCTGCGTATGAGGCAAGTCAAGAACTCTTTTTTTTTTTTTTTTTTTTTTTTTTTTTTTTTATTTATTTATTGAAATTTACATATAATATATTAAGTAAATGTGCTAAAAAAAAAGAAAAGAAAATAATGTCTTGAATAAACATGTAGAGAGGCTATCCACTGATAGTACTCAACTAATATCTAACTTAAAAGATCTCTAGGCCATCTTCTTTTCAGACGCAGATGGATACCAATGGGTTCTGATGGGTCTGGAGTTTACTATGAAAGGACTGATATCTGGATCGGGCTAAATCGGCGACATATGGAACATTTAGGTCTTTGTGGATTAATTTATTTGTTACAAAATAGGGAGCATTGAGGATTTTTCGAAGGATTTTGGACTGTAAGGATTGGATACGAGAGGAATTAGAAAGTTTGGTGGAGCCCCAAAGCTCGATTCCATAAGCCCAAATAGGTCGTATTACTATCATATAAAGGAGCCTTTTAAATAACAGGTTGACAACAATTGCTTTGTACTTGAGGGAGGAGCTTAATTAAGCTCCACCCACTGTCAAATTTAAAATGTGTCAGGTTAGGTTACCATTTACTGTAAACAATTGGTATTCAAAATGAGAAATACTCTTTATTGTTAATAGATGCCATTGTAAAATGAAAAGAAGTAATTTCATTCTTGTAGATATTATATTTCTAACAAGTAGTTCTGAATATATTATTTTAAAACAACATTGCAGTTCTAAAAAAAGTTTTATAATTATTTTAATGTTTATATCAAATCAAAAGGTGCCAATATCTCTCATAAATGGCTCTATTATGATATTTAAAAAATAATAATTTATTTTTAAATATTTAATATCACTTAATTTAATATTATTAAAAAATAAATAATAACTGTCACTTTCATCTGATATCCTGTTATTTTCAGAACTTGATAAGCTGCTACCAACAAGGTTAACAATGATCTTATCCATTTCTTCATCAATAATAAAATCCTTTTCTCAATAGTCTACGCCAACCTTACAGAGAAAATGAGCATACAGAGTTCATAACTTTATAGTTTAAATTATAGTCTTTTTTATTTTTCACTAAATATTCGTGAACACGAAATATTATTTCCCTGGCTTGCCTTTTTATAACTTTCTTTGTAACACTCTTTTTTTGAGTACTCCGACTAGTAGAAGGATTTTCCATTTTAGAACAATACAAAAATAAAAAGCGGTAAAGTATAAAGAAAGCAGACAAAACAAGTTTGGTTATAATCACGGTTATAATGGCATTTCATTGGCTGGGATCTGACGTCAGTTTTCGTGCATGCGCACTAGAGGTACAATACAACTGTTGACAAGCGAGTTGGTAGTTTTGAGCGTTTGTCCAGTAAGTGTTGTAGTAGACAGTAACGTCGAGCGGTTTCTTGTCGTTTCAATCTTGTGTGGGGAAAAATGTGGAACGCTTCACGATTTTGCGTGTCATCCTTGCGCAGGGGCCATGCTAATCTTCTCTGTATCGTTCCAATTTTAGTATATGTACCGCCGAAGCGAGTACAAGAACTCTTTTAAATCATATGTTTCGTGTTTTGTTACACGTTATAAAAAAGATTAATGAAAATGTTTGAAGCATTCATAAGGACTTCTTTCTGTCATTCTGGATAATCGAAATGATTTTCATATTTGCTTGTGGTTAGTAAGGATGCTACCAAAATTACTTCATGCGTAGTTAAAAGTTTGCATAACATTGTAGCAGTTATGTGTAACCTATTCTTTTCTGTATACATTTTAATAGTAATGTGTTCTGTTCTGTTTTTTTAGTTGTTAAACACCACTTCATGGCTAATCGGACGATGCTACAGTAGGAGTCCTAAATATTGCCTATCCAGGTATAATTAGGATAGGGATCTTTAACGAGTACCTGAGATCGTACAGGCTCTGGGCCTCCATTTTAAGTCCTATCCGATTTACGGCATAAAAATGGATTTTTTACTACCTTTAAAAATTGCTATGGCAACCTGCCGGGCTGCGAACCTAAGGTGACCTTGGTATACAAGAGGCGATTATATATTACAATAAACAACAAACAAAACACAGAAAAAAAAAATGGTTAAAATAGTTCTAGTTGTTGGAACGAACTAACAGTTGGAACAAACTGTTATAGTACATGTTTGTGACTACGATGTTCGAGTACCATCTACGCTGGCCCAGAACGTTCGAGGCCTGTCCTCTTACGTCTAAATGGAAGGAGCTATGGACTGGAGTTAGTCTTGTTCTGAAGCTCAAGTCATATGGTTATATATCTATATAAATAAAGTTGAAATTCTGTTTGTTTGTTTGTTTATTTGTTCTTTATAGAAATCCATACCGTTTGTTCTAAATTCTCCAAATTTCGCTCAGTGGTTCTTTGATACCAGGTGCGAACACCTGTCCATATTTAAATTGCATAACTTCATCCGATCTTCAGCTGATATTCTTTATTCTCCAAATTTCGCTCAGTTGTTCTTTCAGACCAGGTGCGAACACCTGTCCATATTAAAATTGCATAACTTCAGCTGATATTCTTTATTCTCCAAATTTCGCTCAGTGCTTCTTTCAGACCAGGTACGAACACCTGTCCATATTAAAATTGCATAACTTCAGCCGATCTTTAGCTGATAATCTTTATTGTTATAAAAATCATAATGATCTCACTTTTCAATGTTTTTTTTCTATTTACGAAATCGACCGTTTCTTTAGAAAAATGGAATTCCCCGTGTGAAACCGGGATATACAGCTATATTCTATGTATATAAAGATGAAATTCTGTTTGTTCTTTATAGAAATCCATACTGTTTGTCCTAAATTCTCCAAATTTCGGTCAGTGGTTCTTTCAGACCAGGTGCGAACACCTGTCCATATTACAATTGCATAACTTCAGCCGATCTCTGGGTATATTCTTTATTGTTATAATAATCGTTTTGATCTCGCTTTACATTGGTTTTTACAAAGTCGGCCGTTTGAGTCGATAAAAGTCTCAGTTTATAGATTTTATAGATTTAAAAAATATAATTCTCCGGGTGAAACCGGGATATACAGCTAGTGTTTTATAAAGTGCTAATTTTTGTAACCTGTTTAAATATTTGTGTTTTCATAATTTCTGTGGCATTATTATTATCGTTCAATAAAAACTGTTTAACCCACATAAGTTTTACAATAAATAATAAACATAATAGTAGTCTGAAGTAGCAGATAATATCGTTTATACTCCTATCTACATATGATACAATATTAATCGCGGTCAAGGTTGATTTGTCGGGGAATTGACAGTCAGTTCATATAGCGTGCTCCGGATACAGAACATGTGTATATGTATATGCAACTGATTTTATGCAAATGCGCAGCGCATATATTATGCTGAAACCGTTGCTCGGTTCCTGTCGAAGCTGTTTAGTACTGTACGGTGGAACATATTGCAAGATAGCTTCAGCACGTTATTGGCAGCTTGCAGCTATCACACTATAACTAATTGTCTAGCGTTTAACAGGTAGTAAACATCCCACAAAATATGTATAAAATTTGAGTTTGTTCCAGTAATTATCAGGATTATTTTTATCTGAAAAGTGTCATCTCTAGTTATTTTATCTGCTGTGGAAAATTTATGTAGAAATCAATATTGAAAACAATGGTTTAAATATGACTTGGTCAACACTTTTCCTCACTCTTCTCCTCATGATATCCCTCTTAGTAAGAAACTCCAAATTTTCAATTCAGTTTCACGATCAGTAATATGTTATGCGGCGCATGTATGGAGATTTGAAGAATTTGACATTGCCGAAAGGGTTGTTTTTTTTTTTTTTTTTAATACAGACTATATGCTTTTCCTTAAAACTGGAATATAACCTATATATTTTTTTACAATGCAATTAAATTTTAAGTACATATTAAAAATTATAAAATTCCCAGATCATACTCGTAGATTGCCACATCAGTTAACAAAACTTTTAGTTACTAAAAATATTATCTGGCTAAATGTATGGAGGAAAAACTTTTGTTTATTAGACAAAGAAGACAACCTTTTTGACGGACATTGTTGTGGCAAAATTCAAACCGGTGTGGATGCTGAAAAAACAAGGTTCTAAAATAAATGCTTAATAGCCGGTGATAAATCTCAATATCATTCAATTTATAGAAGTTTAGAAATTGACCTTGGCGATAGTAATTATGTATCCGATACGAACCTTACGGCTTTCATTTGGCTAATACTTAAGGCAAGAGGAGAATTACTGAATCTAAACTACAGGGGGATGGGACGAACAGCGAAACCAAACGTGCAGTTTGTGTAATATGAATGAAAATGAAAATTTATTTCATTTCCTCGGTAGGTGTCCCGTGCTAAATGAGTTAAGGATTAGGTGGTTCAGTTTGGCTGTATTGGAGGAAACTATCGCATTAGGTTATCTCAATGGGAAACATTGGGGAAAATTACATGGATTCTTAAAAGAGGCATATAAATACAGGAGCTGGTAAGATACAATAATGAATAGGTTGGTTATAATTTCAGCAACCCATAATATATGTGTGTCTATATATGTAGCATTTTGTTTATAAATACTTATTTTTTTAACGTTATAAATGTAAGTAGTATGTAATTAGTAAGTAGTTATTTTTTAAAGTATTTTGTTTCTTTTTAAAAGGGGAATGGACACCGGTAGAAGGACATGTGTCCATTAATGAAAGCTTTTTCTTTCATTTTCATTTTGTATTTGTAAATCTAAAAGAAAAAGAAGTAGAAGAAGAACTAATAAGAACGTTCATTCATTCAATATTGAAAACAAATAGACAACAAAGAAATCAATTTTTGTGACTGAAGATACTCATAAACATTGCAGCATTTGAGCAGAACAAGCTGGAGTATTTTCAAAATGGAATGATAAGAAAAAATGTAAAAGGAACTTCGCACCAAAGAAAAAATACTAGGGACATAAAAAAAGTTCTATTAGCTGAAAATCGATGATTTTTTCCTAAGCGGCAGAAATCATTTTTTTTTTTAGACTTCCAAGCTACTGCTCAACAACTTAACTCCATCAAATGTTAATATTTTAGGATATACTCAAAACAAAGGTGTGCCCCATAAGCGATAATAATTCAAAAAATGAACCTAAAAAAATAATGTGCAAACACTAATCATCTTAAAATGCTTATAACAGTTATAAGGAATAAAATTGTTCAGACCGATTTATAATTTAAAAACATTGAATAAAAAAAAAAAAACTTTCACAAGTTACACTTACCAACTTAAATTAGGAATTTAAGTGTTTTGTTAAATGCCATTTCTCAAAGCCACACATTTAATAATTTTTGTCGACATTTTCTCTCTAAATTACACTAATTTTCTTATATTATTAAAGAAAAGTTTTTACTTGCGATAATTCGGCAATGCAAGCGTAATACTCCAAGTCGACTGATTTTATAATTCTATATGTAGTTGTTGAAAACTTCATTTAGTTGCCATGAAACAAATAACTTCCATTAAATGAACGGAACGGCTTTAATTATAAACAATGGTCTGTCATTAAAGGCGTACAGCGCATGCGTTGGCTCATGAGGCATGTTTTGTTAGTTGACGGAATAATTTTCTTTTTCTGTCTTGTATTTTGCTGTCACATCGCGGGCATGTAAATAGAACAAATACCCAATTTGAGGTTCGTACGGTTTATAGTTTTTGAGATGTTCACGCGCACAGAGACACGCAGACCATTTCGTGGGACTTGTTTATTTGGACTCAGGGGACCCCAAAACGTGTATTTCCGTTGAAAACCGGTAGTCGAAATTTTTCACGATCGCAATACTTCCCCTTACTATATATTTTATATGTAGATAATTGAAAATGGCAACGTTTTGTTTGCGCCAGCATTCGAAATTAAGCCCATTCACACTTCCTCACACACTCACTCATCCACATGTATGTACATATACATATGAACAGTGTCCATTGAAGGAAATTTAATCCCGTCCCTTACTGTAGAGCAATGTGAATGTGATTTAGCTATGAAAAGATCCTCGGAATGAAGTTAGAGAGCTGAGAGGGAGGGAGTGAGAGAGGAAGAGTGAGGAAGAGAGAGAGAGAGAGAGAGAGAGAGAGAGAGAGAGAGAGAGAGAGAGAGATTCCTTTTGAGACCTTCCCCCAAGGAGCTGGTATATAATGCCGCTGTTAGTGTACCAGCGAGTGTCCAGGGGATTTCCCTCGGGCCACAGGGCCTTCAGGGGGCAATCAGGGGATTTCTGTATGAATGTTGATTGGGGGCCCTAACCCCCTAAAGGGGGGGGGACTACTTTGTTGTGAGGGGGGCTATAGGAAAATGTTAATGTCTTCGGTTAAGTTGGACGCAGGTTATTCGCTTGGACCTCCAGCTTCCATAATGAAATCCCGGCAGTTGACTCTGCAAACGTTTGCCTTAAACTAATGAGCAAACAGTGCTCTGGATGCGGGCCTGTGTAATAACTAACGATCGTTCGGTTCTTATCTCCTTGTATTAGGGCAATATTAAAGATGGTTCATTAATTAGAAATTTTTAACCGGTTTTTAAGCAGCACATGGATAAATCTGAAAGTGAACTTTTTTTAGCCAAATAACGGCTTTTTTTAATATCTATGGTAACTGAAGCATAAGTTGACATTTTGTACAACAAGTTTGAATAATAAGATTCAGGGTTGATTATTTCGGATCAAAATTTGATGGTAATTTGCTAAGTTATAAGAAAAAATTAAATAAATTATAGATAGTGTGCTCTATCCATGGATCATTAAGAGCAAAATTGCATTGTTAGCTGTGCTGCCAACGACAATAGTTTGATGAAAACTCAAGCTTAATGAATACCATAAAAGTAATTAAAACATAATTGAACTCTAATAAACCAACTAAAAAGCTTATTTAACTTGACTTCCACCCTAATCAAACAGGTTAGCAGAAACGGAGTTTTCAGGCCACTAGAAAATTCGCCATTACAACCTCTCACAAATAAGCTTGAGTTTTCATCAAACTAATGTCGATGGCAGCACAGCTAACAATGCAATTTTGCTCTTAATGATCCATGGGTAGAGCACACTATCTATAAATTGATAAAATAACAAACCTGTCATCCAGCCAGACTCAGACTTCCATAAACCACCCCCAGATGGTACACTATTGTCTAATTCTGGCGGTTGTTGACATCGATTTCAGCTATTGAAATTATGGATTTATTTGTTTTAATAGTTGACACCTACATTTAAGCCCTTAAACATTGTATAAATCTATTAAAAAGGATATCAAATGATTCGCATGAACTTAATGAATACCATAAAAGTAATTAAAACATAATTGAACTCTAAGGTTTGTTATTTTATGAATTTATAGATAGTGTGCTCTATCCATGGATCATTAAAAGCAAAATTGCATTGTTAGCTGTGCTGCCATCGACATTAGTTTGATGAAAACTCAAGCTTATTTGTGAGAGGTTGTAATGGCGAATTTTCTAGTGGCCTGAAAACTTGGTTTCTGCTAACCTGTTTGATTGGGGGCCGGGATGGCCGAGTGGACAAGGCCGCTTCCATCGTGGTTAGTACTTGGATGGGTGAGCGCTTCATTTGGATGACCGCCCACCAATGAACGCCACGCAGTCCAAGTCTACCCCCACCCCCGGGTATGTGAGGCCCGTCAGCCTACTGGAGGCGACTCACACCGACCGGGCGTAGGAGTGATGAACTTTCCCCGTGTATCTCATCGAGAATCGTGGTGGTGTTTTCCAGGATGTCAGTAACCGCCCGGAGGTTTGGTTCAGGGACGGTATGCTTCGGGGAAAGAAATATAGGTCCTCGGGGCCTGCTGACTCTGAGCTACCATAATCCTTGGACCTAGACCAGTTTGTCGCTGTCCTTGAACCCGAGAGAGCTGACGCCATCGGTGGGAAGGAGACTGCCAAATTGGTCCAATGGGATTGGTTATGGAGTTATAGGCAGTCTGCCGCTGTACCATGGTGACCATGGCTTGCAGGAACGTGAGGTTTGGGCTACCCCCTACAGGCTGTCTGTACTCCCGCAAACAAAACAAATGTCTGTAAGATGACCACACTGCGCGGCCAAAGGTCTCATTAGGCCTAATACGCCATCCGAAAAAAAAAAAAAAAAAAAAAAAAAAACCTGTTTGATTAGGGTGGAAGTCAAGTTAATTAAGCTTTTTAGTTGGTTTATTAGAGTTCAATTATGTTTTTATTGCTTTTATGGTATTCATTAAGTTTATGCGAATCATTTGAAATCCTTTTTAATAGATTTATACAAATGGAATCTCGGTAATCCGTTTCAGGGCGCTCGAAGGTGGTCGTACCTACCCAGTGGCCACCTCCACCTCCAGCCCCGAAAGGCCGAAAGAGAGAGGAAGGGGACAGAACCTGCTAACCAGCCTGACCCCAACAAGCACTCAAGACCTGTACAGGTCGGCGCCTGGTGGTCTCAGTAACCACGACCACCACGTCCGTACCAGGCACCCCTAGGGGTCCTGGCACCACCCAACGATGACGCCCGGGAGAGCGTCATCCCCGTGGTACCATTTGGCATCACCGCCTCAACTCCCGAATGGATAGCGGGCCGGACAGCCTGTGCTACGGATTCTCCTACTTAGGGCATGATGGCGGGGGCTTACCATCATGGCCTAAGGAGGACTGGTCCCGTGCCAGCGCCTCTGCCGTACGCGAGTTGTAACAACAACTCCCCAGGGGGCACCACAAGGAGGTGACAGTAGGCTTCGCAGGGGATCGGGCAAGCGGGGAACACCAGACAGTGAGTGGGGCACTGTAGCCTGATGTTCCCACATGAGGGTAAGAAGACTCCCGCACCAGTCTTCCGCCTCAGCCCCCCTTTACCTCTGCCATTTGCCCCCCAATAGATTTATACAATGTTTAAGAGCTTAAATGTAGGTGTCAACTATTAAAACAGAAATAAATCCATAATTTCAATAGCTGACATCGATGTCAACTACCGCCAGAATTAGACAATAGTGTACCATCTGGGGGTGGTTTATGGAAGTCTGAGTCTGGCTGGATGACAGGAGTCTTATTTTATGAATTTATAGTTATTGTGATGAATTTAGTCTATCAATGGATCGTTGAGAGCAAAATTGCATTGCCAATAATTCTGTTCCTGAAGGGACACGCGACTCATCTGACTCTCCCCACTTCCCGATTCTGCAAAGAACATGTGAAACTTGCTATTAGTCGCACTCTATCAAGATCCTACACATTTCATCCCACCAATGAACGTGGCCATCTTTAATTGTTTAAAAGAGCACTGGAAGTGTGAAGTTCATCATTGGAAAGTCTAAAATTGTGCAAACCCAACATTAAAGAAACGAAATTTCTGGTCATTACTAAAATCTATTTATCATACTTAACTGGATGATCTCATTTTTCGTTTAAACATGTTTGTTTGTTTTTATCTTATTTCAGCATTTTGTTTATAAAATAATTAAATTCTGGAAATTGTATTTTGTTTACATTGTGAATTTACTAGTTTAAAAAAAAAAAATATTACTGTTTTTGAAGGTCTTTATACATATTAAAAATCATAGGAATCAAAAATTAATGCATGCGTCAACTTTAAAATCATAAATGTCAACTTTCCAAACCTTTACATTTTTATTTGTCAACTACACTGGTCGACAAGGTTTTTTTCACAAGAGATCTGTATAGTGAATCTAGTGGCATTTTCCATCCTGAATTCAGATATGTAGTCAGAATTTTCCCATCAGGCATAGTTTTTCTGTAAAAGCTACTTTTCAAAATATGATTTTAGCGTTTTCTTTGACCTGTCATAGGAACCGTTACCTCATATGTAGCTATTTTACACAAGCTGTATTATTGAAATTATTTGCAATGTCATGCTGAAGCGCAATAAAACATGACTGTGCAGGTTCATTGTTGTTGTTTAGACATGTTCAGACCTCTTTGGCATTGTGATGTGTCAGTATTGAGTTGACTGTGAGATTGTTGAGTAGTGAAACATTTCCTTCCTTTCTGTTTAGAAGTGTATTGTGTATGTTGTGCATGTTGTATTTCTGTGCTTTATTTTTTCATCATGCCAAGAAATTGTGTAAATCATGCAGATAATTTCTGCTATATTTGTGGTGAGCTGACCTTCAAGTCTCAGAGGCGAAATTTAACCCCACTTGTAAAGAAGTGTTATAAACTTTACTTTGGCTGTCAAGTTGGTGATTTTGATAAGAGCTGGGCCCCAAATACATGCTGTGTTTCGTGTGTTAGACTGCTGACTGGGTGTAAAAATGGTACACATCATATGCCATTTGCAATTCCCATGATTTGGAGGGAACCGAGGGATCATTTAACTGACTGTTATTTTTGTTTGACAAATATTAAAGGAATCACATCTAAAACAAAATATACAGTTAAGTATCCGAATTTGCAATCTGCAATGAGACCTGTCTTACACAGTGAAGAGTAGTTATAATTTTGAGTTAGATAGCTACTTAACTACTTGGAATATTATAAAAAATTCAAATGAATATCACACAAAACTCCTGCCCGATGGGGAAAAACTGTAATTATATTTGAATTCAGCACGAAAAATACTTTTAGAATCTGTTATTTTAATTCTTGTGAAAGAAAAAAAGTTAAATTTTGTCGACCAGTGCTATTGGTTCATTTTAGAAGTTTCTAAGGAATCATTTTTTATAAATTCTGCAAATGTAGACTATTTGTATGCAAATGTAGGATATTGTATTCCTAGTTTTCTAGAGGGATTGGCCTATCTAAATTCATAATAAAATTGTCATAAACAGTGTCAATAATTTTTTTTCTTAAACTGTCAACTATTGGTACAATTACCCTAATGTAATAAAGTTTAATAAAAAAATAAATAAAAAATAAAAAACGTGTTACAAAGTGATTATGTAAATAATGTGTGTGTTAAATGGTTTTAATTGATTTTTCGGTTTTAAATGTTTTATGTAAAGAATTTTAATATCTTGTTTTTTTCCCACCTGCTATTAACCTGCATATGTATTCGAGTAATTATGTTTTAAGAGGTAAGTCACGCCATTTATATATCTTAAAAACTAGAGCTGATAGAGGAAAACTAAAGGTAAATTTGGATTCAGCTCAGCAATTGATCTCAGAATCAGCTATAAAACTCTCGGCACCAAGTCCACTGAAGCTCTGTGTAACGTCTAAATATTCCACAAATTGGCTAAATGCGCTCCAGCGTAGATGTGAATTTAGTTAAATATAAAATAAAAGATATAAAAAAAGATAGATATACATTAAAATGTACTGCCTGATTTTAATATTCTTTTCCACTTCAAGTAAGGAAAGATTACTTGTTATCTAAAGCGATTCGCTGTTTAAAAAAAAAGTTCTGAATAATTTTCATTCTACTTTGAACTTATTTTCTGGGGTCACCTGTGGTGTTGTGGTTAGCATGGCAACCTACAATACTAAAGATCGCGGGTTCAATTCCAGCGGTGGCCCTAGGATTTTTTAATGGGAGTAAAAAATCCTTAGCTATGCCGTCCCTCGGATAGGACGTAAAATGGAGGTCCCCAGCCTGTACGATGTCAGGTACTCGTTAAAGATCCATATCCTAATTATACCTGGATAGGCAAAATTTAGGACTCCCACTGTAGCATCGTCCGATTAGCCTAAGCAGCATAAAAATGGACGTTAAACAAACAAACAACAACATAAACTTATTTTCTTCATTCTAATTTAAAAAAAAAATCATGCTTGTTGAAAGGCGTGAACTTTATATTTTGTGAGATGATGTTTGAAGAAGTTGGGTGTTCAATATACATGACACATTGTTCTCCACCGGTGTGCGCTCGCCGAGATAACCGACTTAGTACCTAACCAGATTACTGATAACGATTTAATCCTCTTCGATAGTGAAATATCGATATTATGAAAGAGCTGTTAACTAGACAATCTGTCATATCGGCACGCTCCGGGAAACAAAGAACCCGTCACTAACACCCGTTGCCAGCCCTACATCAATGCGTGCCCTGCAACACTTCATCTCGATTATTTATTAAATAATCGATTTTTTATCACTGCATGGCGATTAGTCTTCAGTAAAAAGAATTTAATAGACTGAAAAGTTGTCACCTATGGTGTAGTATTTGGCATTGCAGCCTACAAGACCAATGAGAAAACAAGAAAGTGCACACAAAAGTTTCTTATAACAATTTTCCAAGACATCGTCACAAGTTCTTTTTGCATATCCCTACCTTGTTCTATTATCCACAGTTAAAAATAGTTAGGAATTTTTAAATTCAAAATGAATAATATGTGTATTAACGTTAATTGTATTATATTCGATACTCTAGCTGTATATACCGGTTTCACCCGAAGAATTTCTTTTTTTAAATCTATAAAGTGAGACTTTTATCGGCTAAAACGATCGATTTCGTGAAAACCAATATAAGGCGAGATAAAAACGATTTTTATAACAATAAAGAATATACCCAGAGATTGGCAGAAGTTGTGCAATTTTTATATGGACAGTTGTTCGCACCTGGTATGGATTTTTATAAAGAACAAACAGAATTTCATCTTTAGTTGCCGGTTTCAACCGTGAAATTTCATTTTTCTAATGTAAAAAACCAATGTAAAGCGAGATCATTACGATTTTTATAACAGTAAAGAATATCAGCTGAAGATCGGCTGAAGTTATGCAATTTTAATATGGACGTGTTCGCACCTGGTATGGATTTCTATAAAGAACGAACAGAATTTCATCTTTATTTACATAGATAATAGCTGCATATCACGGTTTCAACCCAGGGAATTTCATTTTTCTAATGAAACGGATTTCGTAAAGAACCATTGTGAAGCGAGATCATTACGATTTTTATAACATTAAAGAATATCAGCTGAAGATCGGCTGAAGTTATGCAATTTTAGTATGGACAGGTGTTTGCACCTGGTATCAACGAACCACTGAGCGAAATTTGGAGAATTGGGGACAAACGGTATGGATTTCTATAAAAAACAAACAAACAAATTCTATCTTTATTTATATAGAAGATGTTATCAATCATAAGGTATTTTTTTTTTTTAGTGAAATTTCGAGTAGTTACTTTTGTAAAATTAATTTAATACGGCGAGTAATATTATTACAATCTTAATGTAAATTATTGTAAAAATATTAAGATAATTGGATCGGTCCATAAATTGAAATCATTGGAAAAGTGAAAAAAAACAAAACAAACGTTTCTACTTTTGTATTAAGAGATTTCCTTAACCTAAATTATTTTCGTCATCCCATACTTCCGCTTGGAATACGTTTTTCATTACTTGATAAATCTATGTTCAATCAATTGTTCTGAAATATTAAATTTTTTGGACATGTAAGGTTTTTCCCTGATTATGGAAGACAAGCGATTGTTACTAATCATATATTTTGGAATTTTTTTATAAAACACTTACAAGCTCACATATATTGTCTAATAAATGAAAGTATAAACATATAATGTTGAATTGAAGGGCAAGATTCAAATTTATGGTTCTCCGTTCATATCTTCTATAGGTTCTTTGACAGTGACAGGCCAAGCAAAATGTTTACGCCAAAACGTACTTACTGCTTTGGTTATAGGAAGATATTTTCTTGAATTTGTTGAGTTTCTCCTGACAACGATTATTTGAATGGTCTGTAAAAGTCGCTAGATCAGCCGGACTTATAGGGTATCTATTGAATTAGATGTATTATTATTACTTATCATTATTATATTGTATAAGCATTATTTAATGTATAATTTGAATCAAATATATACTCGTAATGTTATAATCTGTGATGAAGGAGACATCATAAGTAAATTGTTTTTGGTGAAACACAAAAAAATATGTTCATCTAGAAAATATCAGAGCTAATGACATTTTATTTTTTGTTTGTTTTTTGTGTTATACTATTTAATTTATTATTATCATTTTTATTATTATTTTCTTTTTTTTCTTTTATTATTATTTTAGTTCTACGGAAATTTTTATTATGTTTTAATATTGTTTGCTTGTTTTTTAACGTCACTTTATGCCACTAAGGCTAATCGGACTATGCTACAGTGGAGTCCTAAATTTGGCCTATCCATGTATAATTAGGATACAGATCTTGTAACGTGTATCTGACATCGTACAGGCTCGGTACCTCCATTTTATGTCCTATCCGAGGGACGGCATGGCTAATTTATTCCCATTAAAAAATCCTAGGGCAACCGCTGGGCGCGAACTTGCGACCTTCAGTATTGTAGGTTGCTATGCTAACCATTATACCACAGGTGACCACTGTTTTAATATTGTTTACCACCTGGGTAACAAAACAATATTAAAACAGCAATTGGGCAATTTGTCTGTTGGCGGAATTTTATATATATATAAATAAATAAATAAATTGCTTAAACAATAAAATCATTCATTCATTTATTCACGTTAGTCATAGAAAATGTTCTGGAATATAAATGAAGTCCTTAAAAAGAAAAGAGTGATTTTCTGAAATTTAATAAATACATGTAAAACTGTGATTTCCCTGTATCCAATTTTCGCTGATTGAACCTATTCGCACATCTCATATATGTATAGGTGCTCGTTAGGGAAGGGATTTGATATTAAAATAGATTCCGATGAAAAAAAAAAAAGAGGAATTCCGACGGGGCGAAGGTGACTAAATAAAATATAAAAGAAATTTGAAGAGATCGTAATTAGTGAAAAGTGGAGGTAGAGCTGTTGAATAAAACAAGATGGTCTTGCTATTACGTTGGGGGGCGGGGGGTAACGAGCGCTGCTGTGCGCTAACATTTAGGTCGCTTTTTGTCCCTGCGAGGTCTTCTATACTTGATTCGGGATTTGAAAATGTTACCGTATTGTTAACCAAGTGTCCATTACCTATCTCTGCCTACATTTATTAAATTAATGTACCCAAGGAACAGAGGGAAAAAAATCGGTGGAGATTGGTTCTACAGAGAAATAAAGCCAAAAAGAAAAATCTGGTGCGTGCGCCCAACACACAACTTTTACTTACCAACTTAGATTAGAAATTAATGCGTTGTGTTAATACAACTTCTCACTCAGTTACACATTTTTCCACATTCATTTCTTAATTTTGTTTTCATTTGCTCTATAACAAACACTAAATAAAAGTTTTTATTGAGATAATTCGGCAATGCAAGCATAATACTCTAAGTCGACTGATATTTATAATTTTCTATGTACTTGTTTAAAATTTCATTTAGTTACCATGAAACCAATAATTTCCATTATATGAACAGAACGGCTTTAATTATGAACAATGATCTGTCATTAAAGGGGTACTACGCATGCGTGGGCTCAACGTGTTTTATGAGTTGACTTAATATTTTTCTACTCTATATGTTTACTTGGTTATTATCATATCACATATTTAGCCATTTTTTATTTTTAGGCGTAATGAGAGACAGTTAATTTCTCCATAAAAAAAAAAAAACAAACAAACAAAAAATGCCCATTTAAGCCCCCTACCCTATTTAAGCCCCCTCAGAACATTTTAATAATGATAAAGCTTACCTGATATTAAAGAACACCTAATTGTCATTAAACATAACGAATTTGATGAAAATCGTTAGCCGTTTTTGAGATAAGAAAGGTAAAAAGTTGTAAAAGAGTTATGAAATAAAGTGCCCCCCTTCGTTTGACCAATTTTGAAGAAATGTTGGGGATCACATCTTTGGCATATACCTACATCAAATACCCAGTTTATTACAAATCGTTAAATCCGTTTTTGAGTAAATAAAAAAAACACGTGAAATTGATACAAAATTAATTAAGTAAAGTCCCCCCTCTGGTTAATCAATTTTAATGAAATTTTTACAGTCATATCATATGCATATCAATACATCAAATATCAAGTTTGATCAAAATCGTTAGAGCCGTTTTTGAGAAAATCGAAAAAAACGTAAAAAGGTATTAAATAAAGTACCCCCTCCCTTTGACCAATTTCGATGAAATTTTTGCTGTCACATCGCGGGCATATACCAACACTAAATACCCAATTTCAGGTTCGCACGGTTTATAGTTTTTGAGCTAGTCTGACCAAAGATGGCCAGCTCAAAACCCGGAGCCAGGGGCCATTTATTAGTAATCTGTATTAATCCTCAAAACTCTCGCCTATCCCGGGAAAACCACGTACAGCCTAAAAGGTGAGGAAGAGGGGGACAAAACAAAACTTAATAAATATGGCAATAATAATAATAATAATAATAATAATAATGAAGGCTTAACGAACCCGAAGGTTCAGTGACGACAACACAAATCTCTCCCTGCACACTTCCATCCACCGACCTCCATGACAATACTCAAGGACAATACTCGGATGACAGACTCAAGGGGAGGACGATACGCGATACGCTGAGTGAAACTAAAATACGTCATATATAGCTGAGTAAAAATGTCTGAAGAGTTTTGTGCATTTGCGTAACTTTAAGATTTTTACTTTCACTTACTTATATATGAAATATATAGTAAGGAAAGTATTGCAATCGTGAAAAATTTTGACTTCCGGTTTTCAACGGAAATACACGTTTTGGGGTCCCCTGAGTCCAATTAACCAAGTCCTGCGAAATGGTCTGTGTGTGTGTGTGTGTGTATGTGAACAGACTAGCTCAAAAACTATAAACCGTACGAACCTGAAATTGGGTATTTGGTGTATGGATATATCCGCGATGTGACAGCAAAAATTTCATCATAATTGGTGAATCGGAGGGGGTACTTTACTTACAGAATTTTATCTAATTTTTACGTTTTTTTCGATTTTCTCAAAAACCGCTTTAACGATTTTGATTAAACTTGATATTTGATGCATGTATGTGCCTGCGATATGACAGTCAAAATTTCATCAAAATTGATTAATTTGAGGGGGTAATTTACTTTATAAATTTTGTCTTATGTTCACGTGTTGTTTTTTCTTTACTCAAAAACGGCTTTCACGATTTTGATCAAACTGGGTATTTGGTGTATATATATGCCCGCGATGCGACAGCGGAAATTTCATCCACATTGGTGAAACTGAGGGGGTACTTTACTTAAAGAATTTATCTAATGTTTAGGTTTTTCTTTATTTACCCAACAACGGCTGTAATGATTTTGATAAGACTGGATATTTAGTGTATGTATATGCTCACAATGTGACAGACAAAATTTCATCAAAATTGGTCAAACGCAGGGGGCTTTTATTTCATAACTTTTTTTCCAATTTTTACATTTTTTTGGAATATCTCAAAAACGGCTTTAATGATTTTGATTAAATTAATCATTTTTAATCAAAATCAAGTCATTTTTTAATATTATTTACAGAAATGGCAATTAAAAAAACATGTCTATTTCTAATGTAAGTTGGTAAGTGAAAGTTGTGTGTTGCGCGCATCGCACCAGATTTTTTTAAATTTCAGTTATTGATTATAGGTTTCCTTTTTGGTGAAAGATGAGTGGGCGGAAATCTGGCATTTCTAATGATTTCCATACATGTCAATACATTTTTTCTGACCTGATTTTAAATTAATAATATTTTTATTATCGACATAGTTTATAAGATAATAATCGATCTTCATATCGATATAAGGTAATGCATTATTACCCTGTAAGATAAGTATTAAAGCGGTTGACCATATAATGCATATCAATATGGAGAAATCCGAAAATCAAGCTCAGACTTTTATCATTGTGATAAAGATCATACCAGGACTTTTATTTTCTGGCCCGAAATATAAGAGTCACGATATGATTTTTATTTATTTATTAGAACTATAAAACTCCGTACCTGACTTTTATATTCTTTCCGAGAAAATAAGAGTTTATTTCAAACCCTGCTTTCTTTTAAAATACCATTTACTAAATTCGTATCCAAATTGGGCTTTGACCTGACCCATCAAAGATTAATTTTATTGTTAATATTCAAAATTTGGTACAAGATATTTCAGTTATACTTTGATTATATTAGTTGATCAAAATTTTATTGAATTAATATGCCGACGATATAAATGCTATTCGGATTGGGAAATTTAGGAGCATTTATGAAAAACATAACGGTTAACTCGATTTAACCAAATGGAAGTTCAATTATTATGCGTATGAGTTTAATATAGATTGGGGCTATTGTATGCTAAAATGCTAAAATGGGGCCTATTGTATATTTATGAAATATAATTGTATTAAATTGAATCACTTACAGAGGCTGTTAAAGTATTGTTCCTGCAAATACCGCAAAATGGTTTGTATGTGTCTGTGCCTAGGTCTGTGTGCGTGAACAGACCAGCTATAAGCCGTACGAATGTGAAATTGGGTAGTTGGTGTATGTATATGCCCGAGATATGACTGTAAAAATTTCATCTAAATTGATCAACCAGAAGGGGTACGTTATTTTATAACTTTTTTTCCCAGTTTTACGTTTTTTCGATTTTCTCAAAAATAGCTTTAACGATTTTCATTAAACTCGTCATGTTTAATAAGGATCAAGTATTCTCTAATATCAGGTATGCTTTATCATTATTAAAATGTTCAGAGGGGGCTTAAATGGGGAAGCCGCCTTTTTTATTTTCCTACAAAGTAACTTTGTTTTTGTTTATATGGAGAAATTAACTGTCTCTCGTTACGCCTAAAAATAAGAAATGGCCTATATTTGAAAAATGAAAAAGATCAAGTAAACATAAACAGGAGAAAAAAATATAAATATTCCGTCAACCCAGAAAACACGTTGAGCTCACGCATGCGCAATACGCCTTTAATGACAAACAAATGTTTGATAATTAAAGATGTTCTGTTCATTTAATGGAAATTATTTGTTTCATGGTAACTTTATGAAGTTTTCAACAACTACATAGATAATTATAAAATCAGACAACTTGGAGTATTATGCTTGCATTGCCGAATCATCAGAAGTAAAATCTTTTATTTAATAATAATAATAATAAAAAAAAATAGTGCACTTTAAAGAGCAAATACAAACAAAAATAAGTAAATGAATGTGGAAAATTGTTTGACTTTGAGAAATGGCAATTAACAAAACTCGTCAATTTCTAATCAAAGTATGTTGGTTAGTGAAAGTTGTGTATTGCACCAGATTTTTTCTAATTTCTATAATAACTAGCTAGGGTGCCCGGCTTCGCTCCGGTAGTTGTGTGGTAGTTTTAATACCAAAAAAACTTTAAAATTAAAGGAAATATAGAACAAAATTAGCACCTTCTTGAAAATTCGGTTTTAACTTGGTATCAATATTCTGCAGACTTGAGAGTCCGCCCTAATTAGGAACCCTGTATAATTTACAGGGTGTTGAAAATGGTAAATGAACAATTAATTTTCCTGCAACTTTGTCGAGTTATGCGTCGCTTTGGTGATTTCTGTGATTCCGAATTCTATAAGCCTTCGGTTTCTGTATATCTCGAATCTTACTACTATTACGATGTGAAAACCAAAATTTATTGAAGGCACAATTTTTTCATCATATTTCTTTTTATCTTGAACTATGAGGAATGATAAAATCTTGAATGCTGTTATTGGAGTTAGTCGTTTTGTCAACTGGAATGCTCATCATACGTAGTAACCAAACCAACTTCTTTTTCATAAACACAATAAGAACACTTCAAACTTTTTATTTTCGATTTATATTTAGTCAATTCATCTATTTTTTATGTCTAATTTTATTCGATCACTGAACGACTAAGAAATGTTCACTCATATTGCATTAAATTTACTTAAGTATATATTATAAATAGATTAATTGCAATGTGCTGAGCATATATTAGCCTGCTTATGAGAAAACTAATTTTTTAAGGAATCCAGTTGGTTTTCTAATTGATTGCTGAGATGTAAAGTACTTATTTTATATTGAAACGCGAACTAATTATTTTCTCTTAATTTTTTAGTAATTTAAAAACAACAAACAGAAATATTGCCCTGCAGTTTCAGCTTCTCGCAAATCGGCTTGCCAAAGCCTCTGTGGCACAAGGCGCGGGCCTCGTATTCCTGGGAAGACTCAGTTTCCCGCGATTCTGCCTGCCTAAGCCTCTGTTGTTCAATCCTATTTTGATGTTCGTCGAGTTTCAGCTGCTCTTATTTGACGTTGTTTTTTAGCTTTTGCGCTCACTACTCCTATTGAAGCTCGCTTCTTAGGAGGCAGTTTTAAAAAATAAATTCACCATACATGTAAATAGATATTGTAATGTTAAAAAAAAAAACATATGGTTAAAAAATCCCAGAACTCGACGCCTGCGGGACGGTCTTACCGGGCCTTATTGGCCTTTTCAAAATCTATAAAATGATTTTTTAGGTCGTTTTTACGACTCTAACGGTCGATTTCGTAAAAAAAAAAAAACCACTGTAAAGGGAGATAATGACGAATTTTATAACAATAAAGAATATATCCAGAGATTGGCTGAAGTTATGCAATTTTGATATTGACAGGTGTTCGCACCTGGTATCAAAGAACTACTGAGCGAAATTTGGAGAATTTAGGACAAACGGTATGGATTTCTATAAAGAACAAATAAACAAACAAACAAACAGAATTTCATCTTTATTTATATAGATTAAATAAAATGACTGTTATAAGGAATAAAACACGTTCCTTCCTGTTCAGAATGAAGGAGTTTTACTATCTTTAAACCTACTTTTTTTTAATATCAATAAAATTAAATTTTTATTTTTTATTGGAAACGATTATCACCTTTTATTATTATTCAGTTTTTTATTTGCAAAAAAACTCACGGGGGGGCGTCAGCATCCCCTAAACGACCATTAAGCGGCCCCCCCTCAATAAAGAAGCAGAAGGCCCGGGGCAATAGAACTCCTTTAATATTCACGTCTTCAACTCTTCCGGTTCGGCAACTTCTTCTCAGTTTGCTCATTGTACGGCTTTTCGGTAAAAAGTTTTGAGACATAGTCCCTCTAGCTTTCGTCGTTTTAGGCTTTTATGGGGGAACCTTGTATAGTTTACAGCTGAGATTGATTAGTTACCCGAAATAATAATAAACTAAGAGAACCCAAATGTTCGATGCAGATGTTTGGTATAATGCATAAGTGAACTAAGCACCAAACGCAATGTTCTGAGAATATTAGTGGAATTTTGAGAAATAGCATTGCGTTTGTTTCTTAATATTCTTTTTAAGTACAATTTATTTCACTTTATCATTTGTGTTATTCGAATATGAAAGAAAAACGCGATTCAAATAAACCTAACAGTAGGTAATTTAAAAATAATAAATAATATTTAAAAATTATTAAATTGGTTCGCTGTGGTTTTATACTGACCCATTTATAAGTCGATCTTAGAAGGAAAAATTCTTTGGCTTACAGAACTATGTAAAAGATCCCAATTTATTTTGAAAAGCTATATAAGCCATTTTCATGCATTTTACACATTTTCCAAGATTAAAATAATTACTATAAGAAGGGAAAACAAATTAAAAATGTACTTTTTATTTTTCATTGCTATGGAAAAAATATGGTGCGTGCTCGCAACACACAACTTTCACTTACCAACTAACTTAGATTAGAAATTAATGCGTTTTGTTAATTGCCACTTCTCAAATGAACAGAAAGGCTTCAATTATGAACAATGGTCTGTAATTAAAAGCGTACTCCGCATGCGTGGGCTCAACGAGTTTTATGAGTTGACTGAATATTTTTCTTTTTTTCTTCTCTTTATGTTTTCTTTATTTTTATCATATCTCATATTTAGCCATTTCTTATTTTTAGGCGTAACGAGAGACAGTTTATTTCTCCATGTAAACAAAAATACAGGTACTTTATAAGAAAGAAACAAACAAACAAAAAAGGCCCATCCCCCCCAAAAAAGCCCCCTCAGAACATTTTAATAATGATAAAGCTTACCTGATATTAAAGAAACTCTAATTTTCATTAAACATGACGAATTAGATAAAAATCGTTAAAGCCGTTTTTGAGATAATCGAAAAAAAGGTAAAAATTGGAAACAAAGTCATAAAATAAAGTGCTCCCCTCAGTTGGACCAATTTTGATGAAATGTTGGCTTTTACATATTTGGTATATACATACGTCAAATACCCAGTTTGATCTAAATCGTTAAAGCTGTTTTTGAATAAAGAAAAAAACAGGTGAAAATGAAACACAATTTATTAAGTAAAGTCCCCCCTCCGGTTGATCAATTTTGATGAAATGTTGGCTTTCATATCTTTGGCATATTCATACATCAAATGCCCAGTTTGATCAAAATCGTTAAAGCCGTTTTTGAGTAAATAAAAAAAACACGTGAAAATGATACAAAATTTATTAAGTAAAGTCCCCCCACCGTTTGATCAATTTTGATGAAATTTTTACAGTCGTATCTAGGGAATATACATACATCATATACCCAGTTTGATCAAAATCGTTAAAGCCGTTTTTGAGTAAATAAAAAAAACACGTGAAAAACATTCAAAATTTATTAAGTAAAGTCCTCCCTCCCTTTGAGCAATTTTGATGAAATTTTTGCTGTCACATCGTGGATATATACCTACACTAAATACTCAATTTCAGATTCCCATGGTTTATAGTTTTTGAGCTAGTCTGTTCACACACACACACACACACACACACACACACACACACACACACACACACACACACACACACACACACACACACACACACACACACACACACACACACACACACACACACACACACACACACACACACACACACACACACACACACACACACACACACACACACACACACACACACACACACACACACAGACCATTTCGCGGGACTTGGTTATTTCAACTCAGGGGGTCCCAAAACGTGTATTTCCGTTGAAAACCGGAAGTCGAAATTTTTCACGATCGCAATACTTCCACTTACTATATATTTCATATATAGGTAAGTGAAAGTAAAAATAAATGAAAAATAATAAAACAAGCACTATTTTTAGGATTTTTCCCAAATTAACCGATTAACGCCTTTAGACTGATATATCAGTTCGAGCTCTGCAGTCCCTGTGGCATGTAGACTGATATATCAGTTCCGCCCGCTTCAGCGTTAGAGACTGAAACTGCGGATCTTATTTAAATTGATTTCTTAACTCTAAGAGTAAGCACCTTAAGTAGTCAGCACCTTAAGAGATGTTTTTGTGGCTTATTTTAAAACAAACATTTAATTTTTACTCTTCGCTTTTGGATTTATGGTATCATTATTTAGGAATGCAACACTCATAAATCGTAGGTAACAACTCGTAAAAAATATATAGTATACAATTTAAAAATGTTATAAAATAAACATATATAGATATATAGATATATAAAACATTTAATATAATAGTTCTAAAACATCGGAGAAATTAAAACAGATTTTCATCAAATGATTTTAAAGGCCTTTTTAAATTTTCTAAAATATATTTGGTGTAACAATATGAAAAATAAGCCTATCATGCATCCTACTTAACATTAATATCGCTACTTTATAGTGAATCTAACATATTGAAGTTCTTAAAGAAAAATGTCAAAATGAAATTCTGTAGAATATTACATGTATTTTGCCTTTCCATAAAGGAAATAACCTTGAAATTTATGAGAAGTTTAATCTCCTCACAGGGAGCGAATTTAATATGCAAAGCTACATAGACCATTTTTATTCTGAATTAAACTTGACAAACCCTCTCTCCAGCTTTAAGGTATGAAAATAAATATTGACAAGTATATTCCCTTCTGAGAGCACTCATAATATAGTCATGTTTTTTCTTACTTTAATATATTCTATTCTATGTTTAATATATATACATACAGCCGCATCTTTAGGTGACAGGATTTTAATACCACTTAAAGAGGTTTTCCACTTAAACAAGGTTTCACATATCCAGGTTGCAGGCATCTTAATAATCACTGAAAGAGTACTCACAATATATTCTATACTATATTTAATATTTTTTATTTTTATTTTAACTTATAAACTTCACTTATGTTGAGTTGACTACATGTTTAAGTTTTAAATAACAGCATAAGTTATTATTAGAGCTCGGATTCCCGTGCCATTGCATGTTTTTTTTTGGATAGTCAGAATAGAGCGAACTCAAGTTACTTATCCCAATCAAGCCTAATGGGATGTTTTATACTGCACAAAATTGCACGTTTTGGGGTTTACTGCGCGTTATGAATTTTTTTGCACGAAATTGCATCATTCGATATTTTGAAGAAAACATATATTACAAATTGCAATTTTCTTTAATACACATCAAAACAATAGTGGAAAAATATATCCATAGTATTATAAAAAAGATCCAAAATTCAGAGGTTATACCAAAATCAATATTATAAAAATAATCTGTAAAAATAAAAGAGTTTCTAATTCAATTTACTTTCCGCTTCTTACTTTTTTTAACCGACTTCGAACCAAAGAGGAGGTTACTCAATTCGATACGTATGTGCCTTTTTTTTTTTCTCTTTATGTCCACCGCTATTATAAATTACTAGCTAGTGCGCCCGGCTTCGCTCCGGTAGTTGTATGGCAGTTTCAATAACAGAAAAACTTTAAAATTAAAGGAAATATAGAACAAAATTAGCACTTTCTTGAAAATTTTAACATTGTATCAATATTAAGATTCGAGATCTGCAGTGTCTGCCCAAATAAGGAATCCTATATACTTCATAGGGTGTTGAATGAACAATGGTGAATGAACAATTAATTTTGCTGCAACTTTGTCGAGTCATGCATCGTTTTTGATGGTTTCTGTGATTATGAATCCTATAAGCCCATTCCAAGCAGTCAGCAGATAATAAGTTATTAGATTATTAGTTAAAAAACTATATTATTGGAATACAACTTAAGCGCCGACTACTGCGATGGCCCCATTAGATCCAGAAGTTTAGAAAATATCGAAGATTCATAGAAACATTTTTGTAAGACCTTTCTTCCAGTTCAACCTCCCTTAATATATCCCCCCCCCCACCCTAATTTGGCCGAGCTCTGCACTTCTCCAATCTTACTACTGTTACTAAGTGAAAACCAAAATATCATGAGGGCACAATTTTTTCATCATATTTCTTTTTATCCTGAACTATGAGCGGTGATAAAATCTTATTGAAAAAATTGTATTATTGGAGTCAATTCATCATTTTGTCAACTGGAATGCTCATCATAAATAGTAATAAAACCATTTTTCATAACTACATACAATAAGAACACTTCAAACTGGTTATTTTCGGTTTATAATCAGTCTATTCAGCTCTTCTTTTTTGTTTTATGTCTGTTTTTATTCGCTCACTCATATTGCATTAAATTTACTTAAGTATATGTTAGATATTGATTAAATGTAAAGTGTTAATCAATCAACCATCTTATGAGAAAATTAATTTTGTAAAGTATCCAGTCGGTTTTCTAATTGATTGCAGATATGTAAAATCATTAATTTATTTTAAAAGAAAAGGTGAAACTAATTATTTTCGCTTGATTTTTTAGTAATTTAAAAAGAACAGCTGACAAAATATATAACCTTTACAATTTGAACGGAATGAATGAACAATAAACATTGAGTGAAACACACCCTAGCGCTTCCTGGTGGTCTGCAGCTCGAAATAAATTTTTCATTCATAAACTCGTATGTCATTCTCAGGTAGGCTAATTAAATGTTGCGAGAGGCTTAAAATTCCAGTCCTTTTCTCTTCAATTTCACACCCTTAAGAGAAAAATGGAAACCTTCTTCTCCGTTAGGGGACATACAGTTACATGCTGACATAAATTTCTTAATCCTATGTGTAGTCGTTTCTGAGCCTTTTCGGCACGCACATTGTACACTTTGCTTTATAATATATATTGATAATAAATCAGTTAAAACCATATAAACACACACATTTTTGACATAATCACTTTGTAACCAAACCAATTACATGTCAAAACTTATTTTTCACTTCGGAAGCTTCTTCTGCGTGACTTTCTTGAATGTTTCTACAAACAGTCTCGTTTTAGGTTCCAGCAGTAATCTCCCATCATATGGGTATCCCATGATCCAGTTTAGCATTTCAAAAGTATGCCATAACAAAGTAATTAAGATGATTTGCCGGTGGGTAAAAATCATAATTATATCATAATTAGTTATTACTAGATGTTATTATTTTTAATTCTTACAAACAATTATATACCTACAGCTAGCTAATTGTTTAATATTCTAAAATAAGGAGAAAAGCGAGCTAAATTCATTTACTACGAAATAGATGTTTCGGATTGTGTTATCTATATCATTAGGTATTTAAATTTAAATGAAAGTACTGTTAAGGTATGCTGAAGCTAAGAAATTAAAGCTGATAGAAGAAATCTGATTGCATTATTGGAATCAGCGCCCCAAACATAGTTAAAATCTTCTATAAGATTCTAGGCACCAAAAAAAATTTATTCTCTGTAGAGCTGTGTTATTTTTGTGTCACTGCATTGTCACTGGTTGGTTGTATTGTATTTTGAATTATAATTTTTCGTAAATAAAATTATTTTAACCCAGATTAGTGTTAAAGTTCCAATCGAGAATCGTGGTGTGGTTTTCCAGGATATCAGTAACCGCCCGGGGGGTTTGGTACAAGGACGGTACGCTTCAGGGAAAGAAATATAGGTCCTCGGGGCCTGCTGACGCTGGGCTACCATAATTCTTGGACCCAGACCAGTTTGTCATTGTCCTTGAACGCCATCGGTGGGAAGGACACTGCCAAATTGGTCCCAATGGGATTGGTTATGGAGCTATGGGCAGTCTGCCGCTGCACCATAGTGACCATGGCTTGCAGCAACGGGAGGTTTGGGTATTATATTATATCGGTTAAAGTATTAATCCAGATGAAAACTCGATCCCAAATTTAAGATTAAACTCTCCTCAATTTTTGCGGTTCATGCATTTTTATGTGAAATTAAAAAAAAAAAAAAAAAAAATGGAACAAAGTTTTGCCGAAGTGGTACGACTTTACCCGATCGTTGGCCGGTAATGATATGATAAAGGTTTTTATCGGAGAAGAGCTTCCATTTTCCAACACTCTTCCAAACTTAAATGGCCCAAAGAACATCTCTTTTCCCCGGTATGGCCTCTTGTAATGCATATTTTAAAAGTTTCATTGCCCTTTTCTCAAAACTTTTTTTTTTTTACAAACTATTATACTTTATTATGAAAACATTTTTTAATATATAATACATGAATAAAACAAGAAGGACCTTATCATAAAAGTTTTAAATTCGTTTATCGGACATTGGCTAAATATCAGTCGGTTTTTTAGAATATCTTGGTTTAAGTAATCTTCCTATATATTTTTAAACTAATTATCTAAACTAAAATTAAACTTATAGTATTTAAATAATATTCGATATAATCAGATTTGGGCAGTAGTTAACTAAATTTGTAATTAACTACACAGACAACTACATCTAGTTTGTAGTTGGAAGCGCGCAACTACTATTTTTCAACTACCAGTTAAGTAGTTGTAATTTAAAACTACAACTACAGTAGTTGAGAAAAAGTACTTGGGAATGGCAAATACAATAAGTAGTTGTAAATGTAGTTTTAGAGCGACAACTACATTTGCTAAGCAACCTCTTTAAATCACATGTTTTTGCTATTTTTATTTTGTGTTTAGATAAATACTCAATAGATAAATGGGCTCCATTATGGTTGATAATCTGTTTTAAAAATAGAACAATACATATACGTAATACAAATTTTTTCCATGATTTCCGGCAGTCAATTATTTTTTTTAACCTTAGGTTCTAGATCAATCCCATGTTTTATATATTAGCTGAATTTCATTTGATATACTCCTTATCGATAATATTATATATCGATAATTACTCGTTATCAATAAAAGTAGTTGTAGAGTCAGGCCCATAATTACAGTTGCAACTACTAGTTGTAGTTGTAGTCCATCAACTACAAATTACAAAGTAGTTGTAGTTTCAACAACTTCCCAACTACTGTGTCAGCAGTTTTGTAATTTGTAGTTCAACTTCTTTTTGCCCAACTCTGGATATAATGAATGAAAGAATAACTTTTAATATTTGTTCCTATCAGTCCCGGCCACGAGTTGATGTGGTTCAGTAGCTACCTATATAAATGACAGAATTAATTATATCTTTATATTTTTAATTTTTAATACATTCGTCTCAGCTAATCCAAAAGCCTAAGGGATATAGAATAGAACGTTTAGCCAAAATTAAAATTGTGTGTGGTAAGGAATTTAGGAGATTTAAATTTGTTTAATCTTTAACATCTCATATTCGACTATAGTATGCATTAATGATCCATTCATTAATCACTTACTGGATTATTTCAGCAGAGGCGAGATTAAATATAAATAACACAACGTAAAAGGAACTAATAAACAATATAATTCGAATAGGGTTTAGTACAATCAGAATAAACAGTGAGCAAAAATGCACCAAATTAATCTTTTTCCACAATAGCTTAGGATTAAAATTAATTAAATTCAGAATTTAACACATTATGATATGAGATATGGTGTTCAGGCAAGTTTTTAGTTAGGTTTTATTAATAAAAACCTTTCGCTTCCCTGATGATGAAAGTATGGCCGGTGCTCAATGCTCTTAGTTTCGTTGGTTAATGTATTAAAAAGGTTTAAATAATAAAAGAATAACAGGAAAGATATTTAACATAAAGTTTACATTTGAAATTTAGAAAATATTAACATAATTAATAAGATGATCAAAGTAATATGAAAAAGGAACAAAATAATATGAAAGGAAATAACGAAAATTCTCTGATATTTAAAGCTTAAACAATAATTTATTAAACACAAATAATTTATTAAATAAGAATGAAACAAATGATTGAACGAAAATGAAAGACAACTTATAAACTATTATAGACAAAAAATATGTTTTAATCGAATGGCCATTGATGAACTATAGAGTAGAGTAATAAACAAATGATTAATAACTATAATACAAAGATATATATAATAACTAAATGTTAAAAGGTAAAGTTCAATGTTCAGAAAATGTTATTTAAATTTGAAGATTAAACACAATGTAATGTTTATACATTATTAAAAAAATAATGATGGAAGTATTTTACTTTAAAGGTCCATCCCGCTGGGAACTTACATCTTCCTCTTCGCTTGTCTTCTAAAATAATGTTTGCAAATGTGCACAATACACAACTAAACACCCTGGGTGTACGAGAATGTCATAAGATGTTTCATGTTTATGACATGAATATACATATGAATGTTGTTAATGAATGTTTCAAGCGTGAGGAGTAATGTGTACTCGGCTGGCGAGAATCAACAGCTGACTGACCTGGTGGAGCGTCTTTTGTTTATCTCAGAGCGTCTTCGACCAATCAAAAACGCCCACGCACATTACACTAAACTAATGCTAATTAAATACTTAATATAGATTGGTATGATATTCAATGTTAAATTTAATTAATATTAAATGATAATAACGACAACATATTAGTTACTGAATTTACAACATATTAATTATTGAATTTAGAATTAATTTAAAAATGCTGAACTAAAAATTAAACTAAAGAATTATATACAATAAAAAAATGGGTTCCCTGAACATATCGCGTCAGTAACCACAAACCATGCTGCATTATTGTTTATTTATGCATATTCTTACTGTACTACTTATCAAACATTTTTTTTATCATTATTGTGTACAAATATTATTATGTCATTTTGTGTGATTTCCAATCTGCAAATTAGCAATAAGCAAATTTGTTGAATTCCTATTGGATGAATTGCTAACATACTATATACTAACTTAGCATATCTCTCGACCACCGCCTCAAAAGTCGTCGGGGTGGAATGTAAGGGTTTATGTTTGATGTTAGTGTCTGTGCTAAGGGGTTCGTGTTAAATGTTAGTCTTTGTTGGAAGTTTTTGTAGTATTGTGTGGGTGTATCGATAACTGTTGGGATATTCTGGTCCTTGTGAAGTAAGTCATTTGTCACATAGTATGCTACGTCTACTATTTTCCTCAATACCTTGGACTGGAATGACTGAATTCTTTGGATGTTTGAGGGTTTTGCAGAACCCCATAGTTCTACCCCGTATGTTCATACTGGTCGTATTAGTACTTTGTAAATAGTAAGTTAGTTTGTTATTGATAATTTCGAACTTCTGCCGAGTAACCTAGATAACATTCCAAATCGATTGTTAAGTTGTTTCCATTTCAGTCCGATGTGGGTCCTCCATGTCAATCTCTTGTCCAGGTGGAGCCCAGATATCTTACAGCTTGGGATTCAGGGATCGGTGTCAAACATATAAACATAAAAATCTGGTGCGTGCGCGCAACACACAACTTTCACTTACCAACTTATTTAGATAAGAAATTGACGTGTTTTGTTAAATATCATTTCCCAAAGTCACACATTTTTCTACATTCCTATCTTATTTTTATTAATCGTTAAAGCCGTTTTTGAGTAAATAAAAAACCCCGTGAAAATTATACAAAATGTATTAAGTAAAGTCCCCTCTTCGGTTGATCAATTTTGATGAAATGTTGGCTATCACATATTTGGCATATACATACATCAAATACCCAGTTTGGTCACAATCGTGAAAGCCGTTTTTGAGTAAATAAAAAACCCCGTGAAAATGATACAAAATTTATTAAGTAAAGTGCCCCCTGCGGTTGATCAATTTTGATGAAATTTTTACAGACATATCTCGGGCATATAAATAGATCAAATACTAAGTTTAATCAAAATCGTTAGAGCCGTTTTTGAGAAAATTAAAAAAACACGTGAAAATGTTACAACATTTATTAAGTAAAGTCCCCCCTCCTGTTAATCAATTTTGATGAAATTTTTACAGTCATATCTCGGGCATATAAATAGATGAAATACTCAGTTTGATCAAAATCGTTAAAGCCGATTTAGAGTAAATAAAAAAACCACGTGAAAATGTTACAAAATTTATTAAGTAAAGTCCCCCCTCCTGTTAATCAATTTTGATGAATTTTTTACAGTCATATCTCGGGCATATAAATACATCAAATACCAAGTTTGATCAAAATCGTTAAAACCGTTATTGAGTAAATAAAAAAAACACGTGAAAATGATACAAAATTTATTAAGTAAAGTCCCCCCTCCGGTTGATCGATTTTGATGAAATTTTTACAGTCATATCTCGGGCATATAAATAGATCAAATACTCAGTTTAATCAAAATCGTTAGAGCCGTTTTTGAGAAAATCTAAAAAAACTTAAAAAGTTATTAAATAAAGTACCCCCTCCCTTTGAGCAAATTTGATGAAATTTTCGCTGTCACATCGCGGGCATATACATACTCTAAATACCTAATTTCAGGTTCGCACGGTTTATAGTTTTTGAGCTAGTCTGTTCACACACACACACACACACACACACACACACAGACACACACACAGACACACACACACACAGACCATTTCGCGGGACTTGGTTATTTTGACTCAGGGGACCCCAAAACGTGTATTTCCGTTGAAAACCGGAAGTCGAAAATTTTCACGATCGCAATACTTCCACTTACTATATATTTCATATATAGGTAAGTGAAAGTAAAAATATCAGATATCAAACATAATAAATTTAATTTAGTGTATGAGATAGATAATGTTAATTTATAACTTTTTAACCGACTTCGAACGAAAGAGGAGGTTACTCAATTCGATACGTATGTGCATTTTTTTTTTTTTTTTTTTTTCTTTTTTTTTTCTATGTATGTCCACCGATTACTCCGAGATGCATCTTGTAGAGTATTTTCCCAAGTTGGTCCCATTAAAACCTTTTTTCTGTTCTTAATTTATTTAAGAAGTTATCGGGAAAAAACATGAAAATAAATATTTAATTATCACTAAAAAATTTTACTTATTGGAAAAACATATGGCATATATAACATAAGGTATGCTCCAACAAGCTAGTAAACTCATTGGTAACTAACAAATCTCAAGGGTAGGGTATTGGTTTTAGTGGGCGATCAACTTCAAGGTCATTACGTCTTTTGGAGCCTTAAAACAAATCTCAATATTGTTTTAATGCTGGATGAATCATGTGGGAAAACTAACCAATCAAATTTAGAATCAAAAGAGTGGGGGGAGAACATGAGCAGTCTATTAGTTATCGACGTGTTTTAAGTGCTTGTTGGAACCAACCTATACATAACCTTGACTAATATTTCAACAGTAGATTTCAATAAAGACATTTAATATCCGCAAAATAAAATATCGCTGTCGTTTTCTGTAGCGATATTAGTATACATATTAGATAGACATATATTTTCACCGATAACAGTGAACCTTCTGAATTCAGATCTAGTCGACGGTTGGACACCATAAACGTAAGACCACGCAATTCGTGGAATTCCAAGAAAGACTGAGTATTGATAACCGTTTTAAAGCAGAATTTAAGATTTCTTCAAGTTCTCCAAGGTTCGTTTAAATTTAAAATCGTAGCCTTTTTGCTTTAAATCAGATTTTGATTTCCGACTTTCACTCGCTATGCACGTTAAAAAGGAATACAATAATTCCTGGAAAAGCTTATTTGCAGTTGATTTGGGGGCCTTAACATTCAGGCACCTCTGTCTTCTTCTGGAATCACTCGGTCATATTAATATACAATGTAATCATGAAATCTTGTGCCGATTCTTCATGGAGTGAAACTTGTTATGTTTTCCGGATTACTACTATAGGTTTTTAATTTTGTTTCTGCAACTAGAATAAATTAGAAAGTCTGTCATTTAACAAAGTGCCAAATCATTTATTTTAAGAAGACGAAAATCTGCTATCTAAGCTCAAATGTGGCTCGAAAAAATATTAGGGGCATGTCTTTTTCTTCTTCTGCTCAACAACCCGCTTGCGAGTCGAGGCCTCTTCAATCAGTTTCCGCCAGTTGTTCCGGTCAAGTGCGGCCGCTTTCCAGTTTCGAGATCCAAGGAGCTCTCTGGCATCGTGTGACACTCCGTCCAACCACCTCAGCTTCGGTCTTCCGCGACGTCTCGTCCCATGCAGTACCAATATTTGCTACTGTCTAGATAGGAGAGCCTAGATTTAAAAATCTTTAAGATAGGCACTTATTAGGAATTATTTCCATCAATAATTTTCCAGTTGATTTTTCGATTTTTTACAGTTTTCCACTTGCCTAAATTGTGAGTTGTAATTGTTTGTTGTGAATTAACTGAAATGTAGTAGAAGAGCCAGACTGTCTTAAGAAAATTTCCATTGATTTTGAGGTTGCGATCGATCTTTATTAAATCGAAAGAAATTTAAATATTCGATTATCTAAAGGTTGCCGAAATTTTAAATAGCCAAACCGTCAGTTCAGTGTTTGCGGTTCGTGAGAGCATAAGAGTGTTGTTAAGAGCCTAAGTCCAATAATAAATGAATGAATTTTATTGAAATAGACAGTGAAAATGAGCTTGCATGTGTTTAGGGTTTTTTCGCATTCGAGGTAGTCATCTCTCAGGTACCGAAATAACTAACACATATAGTGTGTATTGTATTTCCCAATTAATGAAAATTTTCCTATGACACTTTCCCCATAAAGACATTACACTGTTTAACAAAGAAATTGAAATTTCAATGTTTGCTGATGTTCATCCATCAATAAAAACTGCAAAATAAAAGTTGATATCTCCCAGAATCAAAGTCTTTGTATGAACGTCCCCTCAGCGAAAATTTGGCAGCAATGAAAATGCTTAATATCATAAATGCTACCCCACTAGAATTGAAGAAATTTATTTTCTAAATAATTTTTTATTACGAAGGATATTATTCTTAGTACTTCGCTTTTAAATTTAGTCAAAAATTCATCTAAAGGGATTACGAACATAATTGACTCAACATTGATCTTATTAAAAAAAAATTCCAATTATAATCGTAGAAGGTAGGGTGTAGAAGTTGTACTATACAGGCGCCGCTTTTAAACTTTTCTGTGTGTAATCATAAAATTAAACTGTTTATATAATTATGTATAATAAAAAAGCCCGGGAAAGACGAACGTGGTAGAGCGTAAAAAATTTCGAAATTTGTTTTACCCAACTTACGGTTTTCTACATTTGTTATCATATCCAACTAAAAAGCATGAAATAAAAAACATTTTATAAAAAAAAAAAAAAATTAAACCGACTTCGAAACCTAGGAACCAGTAAAAATAAATGCACTGAAAAGTATGAAATAATTACCTTCTGATTTTTATGAGTACACAGCAAAATTGAAAATGTTATAAAAAGCGAAGAAATGCAATAAGACAAATAATTTTACTTTTATTTGTACAAATACTAACTTTTATAAAAAATTGTGAAATTAAAATATTAAATACTATGTTCAATACAACACAATCTTTTCGGAGGCGGCGCAACATTTAAAATATTTAACACTAGACATTATGAAAATCGTAAAATGGACCTTCTCTTCTCATCTATTCATTTTAATGCCTACTGATGGAATTGTATTGGTAAAATGTCATTTATATTTGCGCCGCCTCCGAAAAGATTGTTTTGTATTGAACATAGTATTTAATATTTTAATTTCACAATTTTTAATAAAATTTAGTATTTGTACAAATAAAAGTAAAAGTATTCGTCTTATTGCATTTCTTCGCTTTTTATAACATTTTCAATTTTGCTGTGTACTCATAAAAATCAGAAGGTAATTATTTCATAATTTTCAGTGCATTTATTTTTACTGGTTCCTAGGTTTCGAAGTCGGTTTAATTTTTTTTTATAAAATGTTTTTTATTATAATAATAATTTGCATTTTTTTTTATTATTAGAATTCACAATTTATATTTATTGTAGTGCTAATATGTGTTCAATAGTTTTGGTTAACCTGTCTTTTGCTAAAACAAATAGATTTGATGTTGTCCCCACATGCGGAGGCGGACATGTAATTGCCGATGGGAAAAACAGGGATTTCTTAGTCCAAGCCGGAAAAAATAGATTTAGCTACTGGATGTTCAGTCAAAATGAAGTTTTGTGTCTATAAATAAACTTACAGAGTAATCTGTTGGAAATTTACAGAGGATACAAATTATCACACTTAATTCTTGTATAATAAGCATTTAATTTGCAATTATAAAGATGAAAGTCTGTTTGTTCTTTATAGAAATCCATACCGTTTGTCCTAAATTCTCCAAATTTCGCTCAGTGGTTCTTTGAAACCAAGTGCGAACACATGTCCATATTAAAATTGCATAACTTCATCCAATCTTCAACTGATATTCTTTGTTGTTATGAAAATCGTAATGATCTCGCTTTACAATGGTTCTCTACGAAATCGACCGTTACATTAGAAAAATGAAATTCGTCGGGTGGAACCGGGATATGCAGCTATATACTATGTAAATAAAGATGAAATTCTGTTTGTTCTTTATAGAAATCCATCCCAGGTGAGTGACACCTGTCCATATTACAATTGCATAACCTCAGCTGATATTCTTTATTGTTTTAAAAATCGTAATGATCTCGCTTTACATTGGTTTTTTACATTAGAAAAATGAAATTCCACGGGTGAAAACGGGAAATAATGATGGAATTCTGTTTATTCTTTATAAAAATCCCTAAGGTTTGTCCTAAATTCTACAAATTTCGCTCAGTGGTTCTTTGATACCAGGTGCGAACACCTGTCCATATTAAAATTGCATAACTTAAACTGGTTAACTTTACATTGGTTTTTACGAAATCAACCGTTTGAGTCGATAAAAGTCTCACTTTATAGATTTTATAGGTTTAAAAAATTAAATTCTCCGAGTGAAACCGGTATATACAGCTAGTTTGCAATAAAAGAAATGTTTAAGTGAATAATCGAGATAAATACTAAGAGATTCTTATATATATGTATAATGATTAGATTAGACCGTCAGTCCAGGGTTAACCTATCTAATTCTATAAATTCATCATTTCACATCTAATTCCCTCTTCAACATTGTAACCACATTCGCTGTCGTCGATGACTGACAGGTGCGAATAGAAGTATTCTCTTCATACTTCTATTATAATATAAAATATATATATTTTTTCGAATTCTCCCTGCGGTTTCTAACAATGTATACCTATTATGCAATACAAAGTGTAATTTTGTATGGATTCCCAGTTTAGGGAGTGTACACCTGGACGCACAGACCATAATGACCTTTGAACAGGTGAACCGCATGTGCCATTCGGCCGAGTGGGTCCTACAGAATACAGATCAGTCCCCAATACACTGAGACCACAGGGTCCAAGTTTCAATTGAAACAGTTCTCCCCTCTGAGGGAGGTCTAATTTTCAGGGAGGATGTAACCGTTACAGGCGGAACTGATTCCAGTCTTGCCCAATAATAGCTCAGCTCTTTGATCTCTCTCAAACTACGTAATGGTACTTGAGTAATCACTTTATTATATGTTCCCTAAAATAATTATTATATTGTTACACCTACGTGAGTTTAAATAATTTTTATTAGAATAACATAATAATTCACGACGCCAAAAAAAAAAAAATCTGGTGCCTGCGCTCAACGCACAACTTTCATTTACCAACTTACTTAGATTAGGAATTAATGTGTTTTGTTAATTGCCACTTTTCAAAGTTATACATTTTTTCACATTCATTTCTTTTTTTTTTTTTTTCATGCTCAAAAAAAAAAACACTAATTTCTTTTATTATTAAATAAAAGTTTTTACTTGTGATAATTCGGCAATGCAAGCATAATACTCCAAGTCGTCTGATTTTACAATTCTCTATGTACTTGTTGAATATTTCATTTAGTTCCCATGAAACAAATAATTCTCATTAAATGAACAGAACATCTTTAATTATAACGCATTGGTTTGTCATTAAAGGCGTACTGCGCATGCGTGAGCTCAAGGTGTTTAATGAGTTGACGGAATATTTTTCTTTTTTTCTCATGTATTTGTTTACTTGATTTTTTTCATTTATCATATTTAGCCATTTCTTATTTTTAGGCGTGACGAGAGACAGTTAATTTCTCAATATAAACTAAAACAAAGGTACTTTATAGGAAAACAAAAAAGGCACCTTCCTTATGCAAGCCCCCTCCGGAAATATAAATACTGATAAAACTTACCTGATATTATTCAACACTTAATTTTCATTAAACACGACGAATTTGATCAAAATCATTGAAGCCGTTCTTGAGATAATCGAAAAAAAGGTAAAAATTGGAAAAAAGTTAGGAAATAAAGTGCCCTCTCCGTTTGACCAATTTTGATGAAATGTTGGCTGTCAAATCTTTGGCATACACATACGTCAAATACCCAGTTTGATCAAAATCTTTAAAGCCGTTTTTGAGTAAATAAAAAAAAACACGGGAAAATGATACAAAATTTATTAAGTAAAGTCCCCCCACCGGTTGATAAATTTTGATGAAATTTTTACAGTCATATCTCGGGCATATTAATACATCAAATACTCAGTTTAATCAAAATCGTTGGAGCTTTTTTTTAAAAAATCTAAAAAAACTTAAAAAGTTATTAAATAAAGTACCCCCTCCCTTTGAGCGATTTTGATTAAATTTTTGCTGTCACATCGCGGGTATGTAAATACAATAAATACTAAATTTCAGGTTCGCACGGTTCACACACACACACACCAGTTCGCGGGACAGCTTGGTTATTTGGGCTCAGGGGACCCCAAAACGTGTATTTCCGTTGAAAACCGGAAGTCGAAATTTTTCACGATCGCTTTACTTCCACTTACTATATATTTCATACACAGGTAAGTGAAAGTAATAACTACTAGTTACAATGAAGTGACGCAGAGTGCTTCGATATTTACAGCCAGACTAAAACTCCAGTCAATGCTTTTTATATTTAGTCCGAAATCGAATTCAATAAGGTTCTCGAAAAGCTTATAAGATTCTCATACAATCTATGGTAGCTAAAACGGTTAGATAACAGTTTCAACAAAATGTTCAGCACTCTTTTCAATGTAACATAACAAAATCAAACAAAAAAGTTTTGTTTTATGTAACAATATTGTAAAATAGTTCTAAACCTTTTTTTGGAAGGAATTAACAGTTCGCGAGTACCATCAACGCTGGCCCAGAAGGTTCTAGACTGTTCTCCTTACGAATATATATAAGGACTAGAGAGTTAGTTAGTCTGGTTTTGAAGCTGAAGTCATATGGTTTTTTCTGTGTTAAATATTCATGTTTTCGTAATTTGTGTGGCATTGAAAATTTGTAAACCCAGATAAGTGTTATGATAGTTTTTCGTTAAATAATCTGAAAGTAGAAATGATCTTTATTTGGTTATAATGCTGAAACGGCGAAAATATTTTAAAAATAACTTTTTATTTTTAATAAGTTTAATACAGCAGGGTTCCGATTAACCGAGGTCCGGTCAACCGAGGTCCCGATTAACCGAGGTTCCAAGCCTGAGGGGGTGGGGGGTGTATGTGTACATATATGAGTTCATTTAAACAAACTAAAATAAAAGATTTCTTTTTAAAAAAATAGTTCCATAATTTCTTTTATTATTATTGTTATTATGCATTATTATTAAATATTCATTAGGTTTTTAAGCAGATATGTAGTTTTATTTTTAAAATAACCAACATTTTCAGTTGGTATTGATATGGTTCCGATTGACCGATTATTTCGATTAACCGAGGTAACCTTGGTCCCATCGACTCGGTTAATCGGAACCCTACTGTACTTGATAATTGTACAGTAAACATGTGATTCCGTATTTATATATTATAGTGGTACATCCCAGTTTCACCCGGAGAATTTAGACTCGCCTCCAATGTAAAGCGAGATCATAACGATTTTTATAACAATAAAGAACATAACGATTTTTATAACAATATGTACCCAGAGATCGGCTGAAGTTATGCAATTTTAATATGGACAGGTGTTCGCACCTGGTATGAAAGAACCACTAAGCGAAATTTGGACAAACTTTATGGTTTTCTATAAAGAGCAAACAAACAAACAAACAAGCTGAATATAATTTTTTTTAATATAGATTATTCAGACGTGTTGCACTTATTTTCATGTATAAACCTTTTTTTAGAAATAAAAATATGTTGATGAGAAACTATCCTAAATGTTGCCTTGAAAAAAAACTGCTCCGTTAAGTTCCTAGGGTTATAATTGATGGAAGAGGAAGAGGTAGAATTAATGTTTGCTTTTCTTTGTGTGCTAAAAGAAAGAGATTAATTAATATAATATTCAAAAAATATTGTAGGGTAAAAAAAAAAAAAAAAAAGATGGAAAAGATTTCTAGACTTTTTGTTGGAACAAACTGTTCTAGTACATGTTCGTGACTGTTCCAGGACCTTAGACTAAATATAAGGAGTTTGTCTTGTTCCGAAGATCGAATCATATGGTTACTTTTTTGTTACAGCGTCGTTACAAGTTGATACTTTTTAAAGCGTTATTAATAATTTGAGTTGTTATCGTTTAAAACAACTTACAGCGATTTGATAAAAAAAAAAAAAAAAAAAAAAAAAAAAAAAAAAAAAAAAAAAAAAAAAAAAAAAAAAAAAAGAAGGAAATAGAAAATCAATAGATTTCATCTACATATATATTGTTCGTTTGTTTTAACGTCACTTTATGCCACTAAGGCTAATTGGACGATGCTACAGTGGGATTCCAAAATTTTGCCTATCCAGGTATAATTTGGATAGGGCTCTTTAACGAGTACCTGGCATCGCACGGGCTCGGGACCTCCATTTTACGTCCTATCCGAGGGACGGCATAGACAAGGATTTTTTGTTCCCATTAAAAAATCCTAGGGCCACCTCGGGACGCGAACTCGCGACCTTTAGTATTGTAGTTTTCTGTGCTAACCTCTGGTATAGAGGTGACCCCTCATCTAATATATAGAAGTACGGCAAAAATTAATAAATATTTAATAAAATGAAACAAATGTAGTTGGCTCCTTTTGGGATTCCGTACTTTCCGATGATTCTTTTGAATATTTTTATACATTGCCGCCACATCACGGTCATGCAAAACCTTAAATACCCAATTCAGAATCGTAGGACAAATCTTTTCTGAGCTGGTTTGTTCACACGCTCAGACCACTTCGCAGGAAGTTGGATTCAAGGGACCCTAAAAGGTATCTTTCCAATTGAAATTTTTAACTATGACAATACTGTCTATTCCTATATATTTCATATAAATAGTAAGCAAAACTAAAAAGGAGTTTAAAAGCTTCGATTTAAAAGTGTCTAAGCGCTCCGATTCCGTGACTTCTACCCACTGCAATGTTAGCCATTCCCTAGCACGCTCTTGAGGCATTCAGTCTTGAATACCTACATTCGCCTCGATCGTTTGCTTAATCGCTAATCGCTACTCAAGCCAAGAGCTAGTAGCTATCAAGCATTATGAGCGGCTTAGAAAGCCATGAAATGAGCGAATTAACCGCTCCTGCAAGAGAATTAACTCAGTTGAGCATCATGTAACGTTATTATAATGCTAATATATTAACCCTTGGAAAAGATGATCCCACTTAAGCTCATCATCCCTTATGATGGAGCTTTAAAGTTGAGAATTTCTCTTTCGTTCTTTCCCTGAGAACAAAGATGTTATATTTAGCCTTTATTAAATTTGTGAATATACTTTGAGAAGATATGGTAGCTGAGAGAAAAATGCGGTTCGGATTGGAGTTATATTGTGGCATCTAAATGTTTACTAGTTGGTCAGTGCCAATAATTCGCATTACATATAAATCAATGACCTTACAGCCTTGATGACTTGATGACTGAGTAAACACACCGTAGTATAAAGAAGACATTTTTTGTCTGTTAAATTTATGCCACTAACGCTAATCGGACGATGCAACAGTGGAAGTCCTAAATTTTGCCTACCCAGATATAATTAGGGTAGAGATCTTTAATGGGTACCTGATGATGGAGATATTGATAATGGAGATTTGTTCTTCATCATAAGCTAGCGTTGGATGCGTCAGCCATATTGGTTCGCTTAACGTCACGTGAAGTATAAATGGCTGTTCGTTTAAGGTCGTCCGGCAAGGTTCGAGGCAGAAACTGTTGGTGGGTGAGGTTCGTAGAGAGTAAAGGCACCTTCAGGATTATATTCTCATTAAAAATCCTAAGGCCAACGCGGGATGCGAACCCGTGACCTTTAGTATTCTAGATTGCCTATCCTAACCGATATGTACCTGTAGGTAGGCTATCCAGGATACTTTAGGTGAACCCTAAGATACGATTGATGGATATACTTGATATCTCCATCAACATATAACAATATAATAAAAAAGAAAAAATGCTAAATATAACTAAGACAATAAAAGGAAACAATAATGTTAAATGGAAGTTAGTTAATAAGAAGTCACTAATGAGACTTGTGCAGATGAAAACAGCCGCTGCACACAGGGGTATTTGACCCGAAAAGCTGGCCAAAACTATTTCCTCCCATTTTATTAATTCAAAAGTCCACAAAATGGCTTCTATATTTGTAATAGACATTAAAAATGATTTTTTAGCAGTTAAAAAAATACTCTAAGGAGAAATGTTTCGTAAAATAAATGTTTACATAAATCCACCGACTGTGAAATAGGCATCGATTTATCTTCATATTATTTTCTTTTTATGCATTGCACCCATGAAATATGCTTGTAACTAATTAAAGATTACTATTACTATTATTTGAAAAAAATAAATAGGTGAATATAAAAAGTTATGGTGATAAAGAAAAAAAATGTTTTCCTAATTCATTAAGGATTGTTTAATATCTCTTCGAAACACAACTTATATCCCAGGAAGAAACGCACCAACCTTTCTCAAAAATGCATATTAAATTTAATTATTCATTATTCACTTTCCTCGTCACTTAATGAACTTTCGGAATCACCACTATCGGTTAAGTTGGTTGGGGGAGACAACATTTCTAAAGTTTCCTTACAAAACCTGTTTTCTTGAACTTCTCATACCTGTGATAACTGGATCTGATGTCAATATTAATTACATCAAGATTGCACTCTATCGGGGAAAATTTTCTGGTCTTATTTTCTCTATAAACCCGGAAATGGTTATTTCGGGTTTCTGCTGCTTCCTCAGATAAAAAACCAATATGAAGCAGAGGGCTTTTTATCACTTCAAAACCATCCCTTAAAATTTTGTGAACAGATGGCGTCATACCATACCATTGATAAAGTTTCTCTGCATCCGTTGTAAATTTTAATGTAACAAATGATTTTTCAGAGCGTCCACCAGATCTTGAGCTTTTGATTGATAACGTCCCACTTAGCCATTTCTTGTTGCTGTTTCAAAAACCTTTCTTTTCCTTGAAGAAGCATTCTATCTGACTTGGAAATCATGCCTCAAAATGGATAATTTTGTTTTAGCTCTTTCACATGCTCTAGGTTATTACAATATTTCCCAATGAGAAAAGACACCAAAAATTCCTTCTTTTTTTTAAAAGCTAATGTTTTGACTTTAAAAAGATGTCAAATAATTCCATTCAGGTTAAAGTTATTCTTCCAGAAGATCCTAAAATACAAATAAATGAAAATTTAACAAAATTTTTTTTTTTTATTATTTAAAGAAATAGACAATTTATTAATAAAAAATTATAAGTCTCCCAATCGCAGCTATTCGCAGAATTTTTTTCAAGAAACATAATCTACGATAATTATACATTATCATAAAAAATATTTCGTTGCCCAGAAATGCCCAGAAGTATAACTTTTTAACCTTCAAATTTAATTTTTAGCTCTAAAATATACCTACCAAAAAACAAAAAGATATTGATACTAGTATTGAATACAAAAAAATTATAACTATCTGGATAACAAGTACAAACCTTGCCTCGAACTATCCATCATATGAAAATGCCGATACATCAGTAAGAACAAAGAAAATTAATATATTTTGTAGACCAATAAATATGAGCACAGACGAGGTAAAGGCTAAGGTCAGATTTGAATTTGAATATCCGCCGGATAAAGGGCCTGGAAGAGATAAAAATCATCTTACATGATCCAACAGGTCCTCTACTTGAACTTTCAGTCATTATTTACCAGAAATTTCAAATTTTAAAAATTGGGTTTTGGCCAACTTTTAGGGCCAAATACCCCTGTGTGCGCTGTTCAATTCATCATTCCAAAACATGTAATAACGCACTAATACATATAAGCTCTTCCCCTCATCTTGATAGGCAAAATTTATGACTCCCACCGTAGCATCGCCGATTAGCCTTAGTAGCGTAAAGGAATGTTAAACAAAAAACAACATAGGCTTCTTTTTTTTTTTTTTTTTGGTAAACTGTTTAGGCCACAGGTACTTCTCCCGAATGCAATTTATGTATTAAAACTGTTTTTGTTTCTATAGTGGCCTGGTTATGTACATTCAAAAGAAAAGAAATCTTTTAACCGAACTTTAGCAAAGCAAAGTGTACGTTTTCCACGTTTTGTACAAAAACTATAATAATTTTTTTTTATTTGGCCCCCTCTGTTCCTAACTCTTATACTATACGGGGTTACCGGGGCAAGGGAGAGGGTGGGGGTTAATGCCCAATAAGGGCAGATCCAGGAGGTGTCACATGGGTCATGAGCCCCCAAAACATTTTGGCTTTTCAATTTTTTTGTATTTTTAAGTTAATAATGGCATTAGGTAGTTACTATGCCCTAAACATAACTAACCCTAAACATAATTGTTTAGATCTCAGCCTTTCTCTATTAAAGGTTCATAATCTCATTAAAAAAAAAACTGCTGTCAGCCACGTCATTATGAGATAGGGGGTCATAATCCCCCGAATTTCGTTCTTGATCCACCCCCTATGCCTAGTATTATTAAATATCCCCTCAGGGTTTCGAACTTCCTATCTTCGGGTTATCATAGACAGGGGGAGCAGTATTTGCAAACGCGTTAGACCACTCGGCCATTGCGCCAAACGAAAAACGAGTAGTTTCCCTTTATGATATACATATACAATGCAGTATTGTCCTGATTTAGAGAACGAATAGGGAGGTCTTATCGCCTGAGAGAGTATTGTCCTGGAAGATGGACGGAGGACCCGCTAGCAATCTAGAAGCGAAGGTAACTTGTCGAACAGAGGGTCTCGGACATTAGCAGTGGATACAGTTGGGGGCAGTCAGGTTTATCGGCCCCCCTAACTGCCTGCCCCCAACTTCATTAGCACCGCCACCTCCAGTCGTTAGGAGAGGAGAGAGAAGAATTACCATCCCCTGGGGGCAACAAGGAAGGCTCAACGGATCCCGGCAGTCAGTGGGGGATAAACCGCGAATTTATAATTGCCAAGTGGGGGGGGGGGGGGGGGCGATTTCAATGTGGTCTTAGCAGCCCCCTCTTTAGGGCTTAGTTCGATAATTACAGGAGTGAGTCGTAATCTTATCGTAGCTATAATTTCCCTCGATAAGTCTATACTTAGTTTTTTTTTGTTTCTATTTTTTCTTTTTATAAATGTATTAACCACTGTGATATATATTATTTCTCAAAGCCTTCTTTTTGTCGGTACTGCCATAACTTTCTTAATACTTCATCGAATTTATGAATAAGGCATAGTTAGGGGAAGTGGCGGTGTACAGATATTCACCGCAAACCTTCTTACCTTGTAAGGGCTGATTCTTGTTTCATTCTGTTATATGAAAAAAAATTAAAATAAGAAAATAAATTGAAGTTACAATTATAATTAAACTAAATGGACAGCGGAAATCATTAAGAAAAATAAATTAATTTTACAAAATTTTTATTGTTGCACACTTGAAACATTTATAATGAAACAAAAAAAATAATTTGAATTATTATTAAAATTATTAAAAAAATTAAATAAATCCTTTCTTACTGTTAACACAATTAATAAAAAATAAAATAAATTGAAAGAAAAATAAAACCTTCTACTTTTATTTATTTTATTTAAAAATAAAACTTTTAAATTATACAATAAAAAAAAATTATCTTTTAATTCTAAATTATTGCAATAAAAAAAATTCTACCAAAATATTATGCAATAAAAAAATCTTAAATTAATATAAATAACATTAATTTCAGTTATTATCAATTAAGTTTTCAATAATTATGGTTTAAATCTAATAAATTTATTGTAAATTATTGTTTCAAATAAACAATTATATTTTGGTGTAATGGCGGATGGAGCTTTAACACATAATTAAAATTAAACAATGTTGTTGTACGAACTTATGATGATGAGGTCTGGGTGCCTTGGTCGTCAATGTTCAAATTTTGAAGTCCTTAACGGTTGACCGGGCTCGGGAATTTTGTAACCAAGTTGGTGAATGACCGTTGATGGATACTTCATGGGAGTTTAATTTAGTGTGATCACTAAATTAATTTGTTATTTGATGATAGCACACAGATAAAAGAAAAAAATGGCACCGTCTCTGTTCAGATCTAGACGTGTACTGATTGTTTATAATAGTCCAGCCTAGCGGTAGTATAAACAAAGCTCCTTAATCCTAGGATCTTTTAATGTAAACAGAGCTATATTCTGGTTACAATTCTAGTCGATAAATTTAAAACATCGTAAAATAAATAAACTTAACTATAAACTTCGAATTTGTTATACATTTTTTTTTCGTTTTCATTAAATAAAAATATTTTTTTTTTTAAATAATTTAAATGTTAGATTGTAATAAAAATGATTTTGAACAAAAATTCATTCTTGCTCCAACAGGCATCATTTTAAAGCTTTCCTTAAACCGCTACTCCGGTTTTTGCGAGAAAAATGGTCATAGAGGTAACTAAACGGTGTCAATCTTTTCAGGTTTTCAAGAAGAAAATTTTCAGTCATATACATTATTTCGATTAATCCTTTCGTGTGAAAGTTTTGAAAAGCGAAAAACTGTAACAAATCTCTGCGAAAATGGTCGCAGGACTTTTTCGAAAGGTGTCATTTTTTTCAGTTTGTCGATAGGAAAATTTTTGGTTACATACACTTTTCCGATTGTCGCCGTCGTTGGTGAGTTATAAGCAAGAACATTAATTTCGATCTGTTGAATGAATCGTCATAGAAATGGTCCCATTAGATCCAAAAACACAGAAACTATCTAAAACGAAGCATCAATAGATTTATTTGCAGCATATTTCATTTTTTTTTAAATACGTTTCTTCGATTTCAAGCTCGTTGATGGATGGATAGTAGCGTCCTGGATCCTGGCGCTGTAACTAAATCTTTCATTCATAACCCATCGACATGTATAGGTTGGCTAATTACGCGTTGCAAGAGGGAAACAATTTTAGATTTTATATAATTATATATATAAAATTTATAAAAAAAAATTACAGATTTTATATCTTCGATATAACGGCCCTTTGGATAACAATGGAAACCTTCCTCATGGGCAGGTCATATATGGCTACAAAACCATATAACTTTCTAGATCGTACATGGAGTCATTCTTGAGTTTTATCGGCTCGCACATGTACACTTTGCTTTATAATATATACACATATCTTTATATATATTATCAAAGTTAGCTTTTGTGTGGGAGGAGAATTATTTATGTTTTACGGGTTCATCCGATATCTTTTATATTTTATAGAAAAACAAATATTTTTAACAGCCATGAAAATTCATAAAAACGGTTTTAGACTGCACTGATTTTTTGTAAGTGGTTATGGCAGTTTTGTTCGTATATATTTACATCAAGAATCGTTGATACATATAACATCTGAAATTTAGACCAGAATATTACAACAAATTTATAAAGGGTATCAATTTAGAAGTATAATCCGTATAATTACTTTTGCCAATTGGCGTCCCGAAACCTTTCCATTTTATTGAATGTATTATTCGAAACTCTAAATGAACTCTCATTGTATAATTCAATAAATAATACAACAAAGGGGATACGGAAGTGGGTGGGGAGGTCGGACACCTGTGGCTTTAATATCGGTGAGGCTAATAGTGACCAATCAGAGAGCGCAAACAATCAGGTCCGACGAATCAAAACGATCGTTTTAAAATGTTTGATTGAAAAACGGTCGGTTTTATTCATTTACTGTCCATCACCTGGGAAATGAAGCATGGAAAATAAAAACATTATCAACCTCTTGTTTGTGTTCCAAACGAACGACCAGTATTCTGAAGTGGATGTTTGAATAAAAAAATAAACGCAATTTCAACCAATTTTTCTCTCATATGTACAAATATACAATTAAAACTACAACAAATATGCAACCCATTATTCATATGTTTTCATTGCAATGAATTATTAGTCAAATCGAATTCAGCCTAAGATTTATTAACCCTTGGAATAGTCAGAATTAATAATTAAAGCATTAATATTTGTACACTCTGTTTTTTACCTAAATTAAAAATCTGGTGCGTGCGCGCAACACACAATATTCACTTACCAACTTACTTAGATTAGAAATTAATGCGTTTTGTTAATTGATACTTCTCAAATGAACAGAACGGCTTTAATTATGAACAATGGTCTGTCATTAAAGGCGTACTCCGCATGCGTGGGCTCAACGAGTTTTATGAGTTGACTGAATATTTTTCTTTTTTTCTCCTCTCTATGTTTTCTTTATTTCTATCATGTCTCATATTTAGCCATTTCTTATTTTTAGGCGTAACTAGAGACAGTTAATTTATCCATATAAACAAAAACAAAGGTACTTTATAGGAAACAAACAAACAAAAAAGGCCCCAAACCCCTTCAAAAGAAAGCCCCCTCAGAACATTTTAAAGCTTACCTGATATTAAAGAACACCTAATTTTCATTAAACATGACGAATTTGATAAAAATCTTTAAAACCGTTATTGAGATAATCGAAAAAAAGGTAAAAAATTGGTAAAAAAATTATGAAATAAAGTGCCCGCTCCGTTTGACCAATTTTAATTGGACTCAGAGGACCCCAAAACGTGTATTTCCGTTGAAAACCGGAAGTCGAAATTTTTCACGATCGCAATACTTCCACTTACTATATATTTCATATATAGGTAAGTGAAAGTAAAAAAAAATTTATTATTATTACAATAATAAATTAAAATATTAAATACCATGTATGTTAAATACATCACAATCTTTTCGGAGGCGGCGCAATTACTAAAGTTATTAAAATTTTATACACTAAAAATTAGAAAAATCATACAATTCTCTATAGATTTTGTATTTTGTTAAAGTTTACCCACTCGTTTCCAATCCTGCTTCCATCTCGATTTATTATACTATTATATTAATATCCGACAGTGATTAATATTATTATAATTGTCACATCCTACATCCGATTAATTATAATTTATTATAATTAAAATCTGTAGAACATTATTAGTTAGCAGAAAAAGATTCGAGAATCATGTAAACGTGAATTACAATTTTTCTGTAACATTTGATATTTAGAAGAAATAGTTGAGTAAAAAAAAACTGGTTGTGGTCTCGCGGATATAATTTAAGGTTATTTAACCATAATTTGTTGTTGTTGTTTGTTTAACGTCACGTTATGCCAATAAGGCTAATCGGACGATGCTACAGTGGGAGTCCTAAATTTTGTCTACCCAGCTATAATTAGGATACGGATCTTTAACGAGTACCTGCCATCGCACGGGCTCGGAATCTCCATTTTACGTCCTATCCCATGGACGGCATTGCCGAGGATTTTTTAATCCTTTAAAAAATCCCAGGGCTACCACGGGACGCAAACCAGCGAGCTTTAGTATTGTAGGCTGCTATGCTAACCACTACACCACAGGTTACCCCTATTTATAATTTTATCCTAAACTCCTCTACCTACCTAAGCTAATCTTGTCATACACTTTGTTTAGATTTATAAACGTCTTGTTATGTTTTTGATCTATTTAACTAATACTGGGTATTGCTTTATCGGTATCCTGATTTTGTTAGCTTGTTTTTGTCAAAAATGTGATTTTTAGTGTTTTCTTACTTTTCTTTAAGCCGAAGGTTTCTTTTTTCTAAATATCATAAGGGGTATTTATAGATTTTTACTTTCACTTACCTATATATGAAATATATAGTAAGTGGAAGTATTGCGATCGTGAAAATTTTCGACTTCCGGTTTTCAACGGAAATACACGTTTTGGGGTCCCCTGAGTCAAAATAACCAAGTCCCGCGAAATAGTCTGTGTGTGTGTGTCTGTGTGTCTGTGTGTGTGTGTGTGTGAACAGACTAGCTCAAAAACTATAAACCGTGCGAACCTGAAATTGAGTATTCAGAGTATGTATATGCCCGCGATGTGACAGCAAAAATTTCATCAAATTTGCTCAAAGGGAGGGGGTACTTTATTTAATAACGTTTTAAGTTTTTTTCGATTTTCTCAAAAACGGCTCTAACGATTTTGATTAAACTGAGTATTTGATCTATTTATATGCCCGAGATATGACTGTAAAATTTTCATCAAAATTGAACAACCGGAGGGGGGACTTTACTTAATAAATTTTGTATCATTTTCACGTGTTTTTTTATTTACTCAATAACGGTTTTGATCAAACTTGGTATTTGATGTATTTATATACCCGAGATATGACTGTAAAAATTTCATCAAAATTGATCAACAGGAGGGGGGACTTTACTTAATAAAGTTGTCCAATTTTTACTTTTTGATCGATTATCTCAAAAACGGCCTTAACGATTTTTATCAAATTCGTTATGTTTAATGAAAATTAGTTGTTATTTAATATCAGGTAAGCTTTATCATTATTAAAATGTTCTGAGGGGGCTTAAATGGGGAAGGGGCTTTTTTTGTTTTCCTATAAAGTACCTTTGTTTTTGTTTACATAGATAAATTAACTGTCTCTAGTTACGCCTAAAAATAAGAAATGGCTAAATATGAGACATGATAGAAATAAAGAAAACATAGAGAGGAGAAAAAAAGAAAAATATTCAGTCAACTCATAAAACTCGTTGAGCCCACGCATGCGGAGTACGCCTTTAATGACAGACCATTGTTCATAATTAAAGCCGTTCTGTTCATTTGAGAAGTATCAATTAACAAAACGCATTAATTTCTAATCTAAGTAAGTTGGTAAGGTTAAAGTTGTGTGTTGCGCGCTCGCACCAGATTTTTTCTAATAAAAATTAAACATTTTATGCATCGAACTGTCAAGGTAACTCTAAAATGCGAGTTATGGAAGCGATATTTCGAGTTTCTCCCCTCACTGTTGTCATGATGTTTATAATTCTGATCGCACAGGCTCGCTGACACGCTACATCCGACTGCTGCTGCTATCCGAAATCTAACACGACGAAGCATTAGCATCACCTTTCAATGATTCGCGGTAGAGCTCGTTGTGACAAGTATCCAGGGCTGAAAGTTTCAAAATGGACATGGGAGTTTCCAAGTTCTGTCAGTCCATCATTGTGTTATTAGTGACGGATTTCCGATTTCGAAATGTGATGTTCAGGAAAGCTCTCTTTAGGTGCAGCATTTCCTGTCATACTGTGATCCGTCACAGTGTGATGATCAAGTCTTAGCTCTGATGCCGAAGAGTGTGTACACGTTTAAGTCGCTCTGAGTCACAAATCCCTTTTACGTTAAGTCTCTCGTTACTATTGTGGTGCACGTTATTATTTATAATAATGCCTTGCGGATATTGCAATAAAAATATTTCTCGTTCGACAATTTCCGTCGAATGTAACAATTGTTCAAAATTATTCCATGCGAGCTGTGCAAACATGTCAAAAGAAGATATAGAATTTCTACATAGTGAAAATCGTGTCTGGCATTGCAATGAATGCCATGATGCTCGACGGGCAAGTTTGCGTCTGGAAGCAGGAACAGACGAGAATGTGAACGTTCTTTATTTAAAGTCGGCCATTGATCGATTGACCGATCAACAAACTCAACTAATCAATGACCTCAATAAGGCTAGTAATGCCCGTGATAATGAAATAGCCGATTTAAAATCACTTATTATTGAAAAGAATGAGGTGATTGAAAGGCTTTTAAAAAAAGTTGAAACTCTTTCTATAGAAAATGTGAAGTTAAAAAAGGATGTAATAGACTTAAACACACGCCTTGATGACATTGAGCAGTACTCACGTACTAACGATGTTGAGATAGATGGTATGCCTGAAGATAAAAACGAAAATATTTATCAGGTGGTCCAGGATGTTGCAAAAGGGCTTAATTTGAAAATTACGGAGGAAATGATTGATGTTTGCCATAGAATGAGACAATTCCCTGGGCGAGATGGACCTCGCGGTATTTACGTAAGATTTGTCCGAAGGGCCGATAAGGAGAAACTGATAAAGGCTCGTCGAGTCAAGAGGGACTTCTCTACTAGACATATGGACCGGCAAGACGATCACACCATTTGGATTAAAGAAGCATTAACTCCAGCACGTAGAAGATTACTCAAGGCTGTTAAGGAATCCAATAGACTTCTAAAATACAGGTTTGTGTGGACAAGAAACGGCAGGATCTACATACGTGCCGACGAATCGTCTCCTGTCATTCCGGTACGGAAAATTGAGGATATTGATGGCCTAAAACCACGGAACATACAATAAATATTAAAATGTGTCTTAGGTGGGTTAAACGTAAGTTAATATTATACCCTTATCGTTTTCTTTATTTATTTGAAGAATTTAATTGCTATAGTTCTTATCTTCTATCTTTTTTTTTTTTCTCTTGTTTACTTCTCTTTCACAAGTTTGTAGCTCTATATTTATTTTAATATATTTTCATTTTGTACTATTGTTATTGGGTAATATCTTAAAGGTTAAGATTAGTATTTAAATAACATTACTTATGAATAACAGGTATTTGTCTTGTTATTATCAAAATGTTAATGGATTACGAACTAAAGTAACATCTCTGTATAATAATGTTATCTGCAATAATTATGATGTAATAGCTTTCACTGAAACTAATTTGATCGACGATATACTTAGTCCAGAACTGTTTGACAGTAGATACATTGTTTATAGAGCCGATAGAGATTTAAAACTTAGCACACGATCTTCCGGCGGCGGTGCTTTACTTGCTGTTAAATCTTCTATTAAGTCTAAACTAGTGAGTTGTTTATCTAATAGTGATTCTGAGGCCGTGTTTGTCAGGTTTTACTTAAATAATTTATCTCTAGATGTTTGCGTTATTTATATCCGACCTAACTCGTCAGTACAATCATATAAAAAAATTCTATTTGATCTTGAAAGAAATCTTAAATTCAATCTAAACAACATAATTATTTTCGGTGATTTTAATCTTCCCACATTTATTAATTCTAATTTTAATGATAAGCAGGATCCCAAAAACAGAGAAATTAATAATTTTTGTAGTATGCACAACCTTCAGTCCTTAAATTATGTGTTAAATGGTATGGGACGCACTTTGGACCTCGTTCTTAGTGATCTTTCGTCAACTTCTTATAATGCAACTTCGGTTACAGTATCAAGGGTTAACGCAGATGATTGTTTGGTTATGGAAGATTGGCATCATCCCCCGCTTTTGATACAAATTAATTTCAAAAGACGTATTAATAATCTTCCTAGACTAAGAGAAAAATCCTTCAATTTCAATCGTATAAATCAGGAAATATTAGAAATTTATGTAAACAAAGTTGACTGGTCTTATCTTTATTCTATGAATAATGTAGATGAAGCGGTTGAATATTTTTACTCTATTTTGCTGTCTATTTTTGAAAAAATAGTTCCAAAAGTAAAACCTAAATTATTTAGTTATCCCTGTTGGTTTGATTCGGAAATTATAAAGAAACTGAAATTGAAGGGGTGCGACGTACATACAGTGAATTTCACTCCCAACAGTTTATTTACTTACGTAAGGAGGTTAAAAAATTAATTAGGGCTCGGTTTAGTGAATTCATCACTAAATCTCAAAATGCAATCAATCACGATCCTAAATCCTTTTGGAACTTTGTTTCTAATAAAAAAAGTAGTATGAGCAACCCTTCTGTAATGAAGTTAGGTCATAAAACTTTTATAGGTCGAAGGAAAATTGCAGAAGGATTTAGGGAATACTTCAGTTCTGTTTACACAGATCAGCCCTCACAGTATAATGTTAGCCATATTCAAGATGATGTCAATGGTGTCTCTGACTTCTTATCAGTTCAGCCAATCACTATGCATGATATCATTTCATCCATTAAAAAACTAAATGTATCTAAATGCATCGGTCCAGATGGTATTCCACCTTTTATTTTGATTAACTCGTATATATACCTTTTAGAGCCACTTCACTTTATTTTAAATCTATCTTTAAAAAATAAAGTGTATCCAACTGTTTGGAAACAATCAAAGGTTACTCCGATATTCAAAAAAGGTGATAAATCCAATATTGATAATTATAGACCAATATCGATAATTTCAGTTTTTTCTAAAGTTTATGAAAAAATTCTTTTTAATCGAATAATGAACTATATATCAAAATACATAATAATTCAACAACATGGTTTTTTCCCAATGCGATCTACAATTACAAATTTAACTAATTTTGTTGAATATATTTCCGAAAAATTCAATACTGGCCAACAAGTTGATGCAGTTTATACTGACTTTCAGAAGGCGTTTGACCGAGTTAACCATGATATTTTACTTCATAAATTATCTAGGTATGGCATATCAGCTGATTATATTGACTTGTTAGCATCTTACTTGCGCAATCGGTTACACTTTATAAATCTAAATGGAGTTAAGTCACAAACCTATGTGACACCATCTGGGGTACCTCAAGGCAGTAATTTAGGGCCCCTTTTGTTTTTATGTTTCATTAATGATATCGTCAGACACATAAAATTCTCTGAATGTTTGTTATTTGCTGATGATCTTAAATTATTTAGGTTTGTTGAAGGAACAGAAGATTGTAAGAAAATACAGAAAGACTTAGATGGCTTGATCAGATGGTGTACAGAAAACTGCCTTCACTTTAATATAGATAAATGCTATGTAATGTCCTATTCTCGAAAAAAACACCTAATAGAACATAATTATCAAGCAGGGTCACAACCGTTGAATAGGGTTGAAACAATCCGTGATTTAGGAATATTATTTGACAAACAGCTAACGTTTTCAACGCACATTGACAATGTATTTATGAAATGTAATAAACTGGCTGGATTTGTGAAAAGAACATGTAATCAATTTGACAATCCAAAGACTTTATTAATATTGTTTAATTCACTTATAAGGGTTCATATTGAATATGGATGTTTTATATGGTTTCCTAGAACAGCCAAAAGTTTATATTTGTTAGAAAAATTACAAAAACGATTCTTAAGATTTTTATACTATAAAAAGTATGGTTCTTATCCGGGTTGGGAAGTTTCGTATAATTACTTAATGAATGAATTTGGTGTAGCCCATAAACTGGAAGAAAGATGTGCCATTTTGTCAATATCTCACTTAGTTAAGCTAGTCCAGGGAGGTCTTGATGATCCTACTATGCTTGGAAAACTAGACTTTAGAGTTGGTAGGATTAATAGCAGGTTGAAGGAGGACTTTTATATGCCTGTGTGTAAGCCTTGTTACAATCCTCCACTAAATAAACTCACTAACCTCTGGAACTCTCTATGTGAGGTACTTAAACTTGATTTCAGTTTTGGATTGGGAAAGATCAAAAGTATTCTGTGGAAGCATTTCTCGCATATTAGTGCCTAATGTATACATAACTGAAATATATGCATTTCAGTTGGATCCATGAATATATTGTATGCGTATATTATGTATATTTGCGTTTGTGTGTGTATAATTATAAATGTATGTATATATATATATGTATATTGATAGGTTTTCTAAGCATTTTTTTATTTTTTTTTTTATTTTTTACTTCACTTCATATCCCTAACTAGACATTAAGAAGTATTAAAGATTACTTTGTTTATGTGTGTATGTATATATATCTATGTTTTTATTTTATTTTAGATATTGTTTTATTAGGTTATAGTATTCCTAATGCATTTCATTTATAAGGGCACTACCTGATATTATATTTTTTATTGTTTAAGTATGAGTGATATTTTCATGAATAAGGGATATTTTCTAGAAGGAATTCAAATAATAGGTTCAGAGCTTTGACTTGTTTTCTTTTTTTTCCTTTTCTTTTCTTTTTTCTGTTTCTTTTGTTTTTTTGTATTTTTTTTTTTTTTTTTTTCCCCTTTTCTTTATGATTCACGATGTAATCAACAAGTTGTACACATTACCACCTGTAATTGGGCGTATGCCTGTTGGTGGGCTTATGTAAAATAAATAAATAAATAAATAAATAAATAAAATAAATAAATCCGAATCAGGGAAATATTTTCCACGCGAAAATTTCACGTGCGTAGTAGGTAATGATTTATTTTCTGGTTTTCTTGATAAAATGAATAGTGACATGAAATGATTATCGAAGAATTTAGTGCCATTGGTACTACTTTCTTCTAAATACAAGAAGAAAGTAGTGCAATGAAAACTGTAAATTAATGTACTTTTTTTACCACTGTTGCAAAAACCCGTATTACCTTAGAGGTAGGGTAGGGTGCAATTAATAAAGGAATTAATTTATTGATTAAAATATAATAATCGATAAGATACGTGTTGCTCTCCCTGAATGACGTAGAATACTTCCTCTACAATAGGATTTGTTTTGTTGCTTAACGTAAGTTTAAGCTACAGTAGGAGGCAAAAATTTTGACTATCCTGGATAATTAGGATGGTGATCTTTAATGAGTACCAGACATCGTACAGGCTCAAAACCTCCAGTTTACGTCCTATTCGAGGGACGGCATAGACAAGGATTTATTACTCCCATTAAAAAATCCTAGGGCCACTCCGGGACGCGAACCCGCGACTTTTAGTATACTACACCACAGGTTACCCCTATTTATAATTTTATCCTAAACTTAATCATATAATGTTTATAACTAAATAGTATTTGTTATTCATTGTATTTTTAGATAAATATGGCGCCCGACGCCTAAAGCTCCATGTAATTATACCAAAAAATATAAATTTATGAGATCGTCTTGGTGGGTGTACTATTAATCATACAACGTTTGAAATGTTACCTCTTGAGTTAATGATGGTGGAAGATATCAATCATATTCTACCTCTTGAGTTAGAATTATTTTATTAAACTTGAAGATTGTGAATTAAATTGAGTCTAAAATTTTGACTGGTACTGTACCAATTACCTTTTGAAATAAGTTATATAAGATCATATTATTATATGCGCTATGCCGAGGGACGCCATAGCCAAGGATGTTTTACGTCACGCGATCTTTAGTATTATAGGCTGCTATGCTTACCTCTGTACCACAGGTGACCCCCTAGCTCCGGTTTGAAATGGCTACCTTCGGGTTACCAATCATATCTTGCCATGGGCAACGCGTATTTCTATCCCGCCACCTAAACGAACTAGAACTATATGCTCTAACTAATAATGAATACAATACCCATACAAAAGAAATGTCAATTTTGACCTTTCTTTTGTATGGGTATTGTAGGTATTGGGTATTGTAGGTGGGGTGTGATTCGGAATTGAAACCCTTTTCCCTGATAGCAAGTTTAAAATGCAAGTTGAAGTTTCCATAATGTTGAAGTATAACTTTGCACCTCATATGATGCGTTACTTAGAACATAGAAATTGATAAATGTACCATATAACACTACGAAATGACTAGTGTTGGCAACCTACCTTCACAATAGGATTGATGGATATACTTGATATCTCCATCAGTATATAACAATATAATAAAAAAAGAATGCTAAATAGAACTTAGGCAATAAACGAAAACAATGCTAAATGGAAGTTAGTCAATAAGGAGTCACTAATGAGACTTGTGGAGATGAAAGCGGCCGCCATTGTCCCACCTTAATTAAGACAGCAGGTAACACCGACCAGGTAGCCGAGAGGTGCACAATATATCGATTGGCTGCAGTATCGATATCAACTGTCAATCATCTCTTATCTTTTCTTTACTCCCTTCATTCCGTTCAAAGGATGATATAGCGTTTCTTAATAAACTTTTTCTTCTACGATTACAGGCTGTGGTTCAAGTACAATATTACCAGTCATAGGTTTCAATAATAATAATAATATAAATAATAATAATAATAATAATAATAATAATAATAAAGAAGGCTTAGCGAACCCGAAGGTTCGATGCCGACACGACAACTCGCTCCCTGAACACCTCTATCAACCGAACGCCATCCAGACCCAACTTCCACAAATCGACAGAGATTCGCTTTTTTAATTTTATCTATGTCCAATGCAAAAAAAAAAAAAAAAAAAATATTAGGTTTAATTATAATTAAGATCTACTCTATTAATTTTTTATTATTACAAATTTAAAAAAAATCTGGTGCGTGCGCGCAACACAACTTTCACTTACCAACTTACTTAGATAAGAAATTGACGTGTTTTGTTAAATATCATTTCCCAAAGTCACACATTTTTCTACATTCATATCTTATTTTTATTAATCGTTAAAGCCGTTTTTGAGTAAATAAAAAACCCCGTGAAAATGATACAAAATTTATTAAGTAAAGTCCCCCCTTCGGTTGATCAATTTTGATGAAATGTTGGCTATCACATATTTGGCATATACATAGATCAAATACCCAGTTTGGTCACAATCGTGAAAGCCGTTTTTGAGTAAATAAAAAAAACACGTAAAAATGATACAAAATTTATAAAGTAAAGTGCCCCCTGCGGTTGATCAATTTTGATGAAATTTTTACAGTCATATCTCGGGCATATTAATACATCAAATACTCAGTTTAATCAAAATCGTTATAGCCGTTTTTGAGAAAATCGAAAAAAACCTAAAAAGTTATTAAGTAAAGTACCCCCTCCCTTTAAGTAATTTTGATGAAATTTATGCTGTCACATCGCGGGCATATACCTACACTAAATACCCAATTTCAGGATCGCACGGTTTATAGTTTTTGAGCTAGTCTGTTCACATACACACACACACACACACACACACACACACACACACACACACACACACAGACCATTTCGCGGGACTTGGTCATTTCGACTCAGGGGACCCCAAAACGTGTATTTCCGTTGAAAACCGGAAGTCGAATTTTTTCACGATCGCAATACTTCCACTTACTATATATTTCATATATAGGTAAGTGAAAGTAATATTTTCCGTTGGACATAGATAAAATTTAAAAACAAAAGAATTAATAAGGGTTATTAAAAGTCAAAAATTCGCAAATAGTAAAATTTAAATGAAGTATGATCAAGTTTATGCATTGTTAAATGAGCAAGAAAATGACCATTTTCAAAAATTCGTAGCTACCAATGTACTCAAATATACCGGTTGAAGTTTCTTACAGTACGTTCATGTAAGCATAACATGTAAAAAAATGAGATTTTTATCAACTAGCCCACTAGAGATATTAGAGCCTAAAGTTTACAAATGATTAAAAAATGTGAAGTTTTTTAAAATTTATAAAAAAATATGGTAAAGAATATCAGGGTCAAGAGGCATTTTAATGAAAGCTACTTAATTAGGTTTATTATCATGCCAAAAATCAGCTTTGATGTACATGCCCTTATACCCAAAACTTACCCTCAAAAACGGTGTTTTGAGGATTTAAAGCAGTTGTTTTCAATAGCACTTTTCAAGTATTGGACTTCAAAATATTCAAATAATAAAGATAACACAAAATATAGAACAGACTTTAAGGAAACCAATTGTGTTTGAATTATTAGTCTATGACTTACCAGTCTTAAGAAAATGAGTTTTCTGTGAGAGCTTAAAAACTCTAAAATCGGCCTGAAAGGTGAAACAAAAATGGCTGCCATTTTGAAACGGGTGATCCTAAAAAAAAAAATAAAAAATTGATTTGAACTACTGATTCCATACGTAATTAGCGGTAAAATTGTATTTTTTTTTCTAAAATGATCGAGCAACCACCTTTGGACCACTTGATATGGAATGACTATAGTGTAAATTCTACGGTTGATTCGTCCTACTTAGGTCCAAATACTCAAAGCAATACATTATTTTCAAAAACCCTCAGGATTTGCTCATCCCTCAATATTAGCGGCCACGTTTTTAGCCTTAATTATCGGTTTGAATAACGAAACCAAATCATTCAAAATGTTATAATTTCCTTATTATAATGTATGTACCATAATGTATGGAATAATAAGTAATGAGAGAGAGAAATGCTTTATTTTTTCAAAACAATACAATGCTGCCCAAATACATTGGGTTGCTATAACACACTGCATATTTATCAATAAATACTTTCATACATTAATTAAACCAAAATTACATTTTACATAGCATGCATATACACCTACAGTTTTATAATCTCACAATTATTTTTTTATTTACTATTCATTTTATTTTTTCTCTTTCCTCCCTTAACCCTTCTTTCTCTTTTCTTTTGTTATGTTTTAAATCACTCTTGAGCAACTCTGTATCCTCCTTCTCTCTCATTTCCCTCCTTATCATATTATGACACGCATACAGAGACTGTATGGATAATAGATATCAATAGTACATAATAAATAAATAAATAAAAAGAATAAAAAATAAAAATACTTTGATAACCAAAACATCCACACGTAATTATACTATATATAGAAGCATATAGTAGAGACCTTCCACTTTTGCCCTTACATACTTTACGAAAATCTGATAGTTTTGAGTTATGCGCGAATAATGTATTATTTATTCATATTTAATTTTTAAATAATTTTATTAGAAGAGAAAAGATTGACCTCGACCACGGCATGTCATTGGTAAGGCAATGAGTCTGCAGGGTATCTTTAATATTTTGTCACAGATCATCATAGAGGCCTTGAGACCATCCTGGGGCAAATCCAGCCTCCATAAAGAGGGTACCCTTAATTGAAAAATTAAGGGGGAAACTGACCATGAGCGTGATCACGGTCAAATCCGCTCCTTCCACGACCGCTTTTAAAGGAACAGTACTTCCTTACAAAGTACTGAACCTAAGACCCTTCATGGTAAAACCATAGTAAATGAAAAAGAATTTACTTAATTTGTAGCTTTTGCTTCTCATATTATCCGCCTGCGAACGCACATGTATATAATAAAAATTAAGATCCCTGATATTCAGATATCGATATAAATATAATTGATAGTGGACTAAGGGATCAAGATGGCCGGGACCGGATGACAGATCTGCGGCCCCTCACCCAACTTCCTGTCTTCCAGCCCTTCCGGATTTTTCGGATCATTATTCAACTTGAACGTCACTACATTTAAGTCCCCCCCTTAGCGGCCATTGCTCGCTCCATCGCATTTATATTTCTGATTTATATCACACTTTTTTTCTCTTTTACTTTTTGGTCTAGGTCCTTATCATTTATCACTCATTATATTGAACTGTTCTCGGTCAGTTCAAAAAGAAATTAAAATGATATACCGACTTTCTGTGTTTAAAAAGCTATTTAGTTTAAAGTATTCTACAGTTATAGAACAGGCTTGACTTTTAACTCAAATAATAATTTTAATAATTATTTAATTCATATACAAACCCTCAGTGCAGTAGAGCCTTAATGTAATCTGGACTGACTAATGCCATTGTACGGATACTAAAATTTTCCGGATAATTGATGCAATTATAAGAAAGTAAAATAGGAATTGAATTATATATTTGCAAATTATTGGATTATATAGGTACTATATAGCAATCTACAATATTAAAGGTCGCGGGTTCGCTGTGGCCCTAGGAATTTTTAAAGGGATTAAAAAATCCTAGGCTATGCCGTCCCTCGTATAAGACGTAAAATCTAGGTCTCGAGCCTGTAAGATGGATATGCAAAATTTAGGACTCCCACTGTACCATCGTCCGAAAAGCTTTAATAGCATAAAGTGACATGAAACAAACAAAATACATTCTTTTTAACATAGTAAGCAAAACACTGAATCAACAAATACTACGTAAACCAAATTCGACTAACCCCAAATCACTTTCTACTGTTATTAATAAACGCTGTTAAAAACGAAACTTTTGTGTATCTATTTAATCATCCAATGACGGTCTGATATAATAATTTAAGTCGATATGAAGAATACTAGAATTTCCAGAAAAATCAAATGATGGTGCGAAAAATAATAGCAGTAATAGAACCACAACGTAATTAAAAAAAAAAATCTCAAAGTAAAATCTTTACTACAATCAAAGTGCTTAAGAATTAAAAAACGAATTCCACTATGTGTCTTTTACTTCGGTTTTTTTTTATTATACATCAAAAAAATCTATTCATATATACTTTTATTTTTCATTTTTACAATGTTTCGGACTTTTTTGTCCATTCTTAAGTACCTACAAATTTTTTTTCATGCTATAAAAATCAATTAATACGAAAAATTAGTAAATTTTCATACAGTACAGTTTATAAAAAAATTTTTAAAAAAACTACTACTAAACTATTACGTGAAACAACGCAAAATATATTATTTTAAATAGTTCTAGGCTTATTGTTGTTACAAACTATTCTAGTACATGTTTGTGGCTACGATGTTCGAGTACCATCTACGCTGGCCCAGAAGGTTCTAGACTGTTCTCCCTACGATTCTAAATAAGGAGCAATGGACTGGAGAGTGGTGGTCATGTTCTGAAGCTCAAGTCATGCAGTTATTATTGTGTTGCTGTGTAGTTGCAAAGTGATACTTTTTGGAAAACATTTAACTATTTCATAGATTTCATAGTTTGTGTGCATTTTAAGTTGTTATTTTCTTTAAATGAAATTATTTCAGCCTACATTACTTAGGCCCGCTTTCTCCAAAATAATTTAAACTTACAAGGGGAGGCTACGGACGTGGGGACACCGATTACAATGAAACTTTTTTTCAAGTTTCTAAATCCAAAATTATTAGATACGTGTCCGAGGGTTCTTGCCAATGGGCCTTCTGAGCCGAGAAAAAAAATTTCTTAGGTACGAAAATAGCCAAAAATTGCATCAACAAAGTTGCCGCTGCTCAAAGCTCCTTCAACCAATTTCAATGAAATTTTCAGGGATGTCAGAGTATTGAAAAATATTAGACACGTGTATAGGGGATTGGCGAAATTAGCCTCTGGAAACCCAGAATAAATCATTCATTATTGTGGTATATTCGTGCTCTCTGGGTAACGTTAAAAATCAATTCCATTACTTTGTAAATTGAATAAATTACGTTTTTCAGCTTTTTACGTCAAAAACTAAATATTTGTATTTAAATATTATTAAATATTTAACAGGAATTATTTTTCACGAAAAACCATTTTTTGCTTAGACTGAAGAAAAATTTTCAAAAAAAAAAAAAAAAAATTACTATTTGAAATATGTTCCAGTTTTTATGTAAAAAGCACAATTTCATAGTTACTTAAAAAAATACTTTTACACTCCACACTCGTTTGGGTGATATTTATCAAAAAAACAGCTAAGACATAAGTTTTTTCGGCAATCAGAGCATTTAATAAAAGGTACACCTTTGCAGTTGCAGTTTCCATCCTTTTTCATTTCATCAGGAAAACATATTTGATTGACATTTTGAAATATTGCTCTCATTTGAATTAACTTGGATGCAAACCAAGCATATTTTACCATGTCAACAAATAATAGAGATGATAATTGGTGGTGAATTAAGGAATGAATTTTCAGAGCATCTTCCCTTGAACTAATTTCCTGACGACCATCACTCAATATTTCAGGGCAATTTCGTATTTTTTTAATGAAGTTTTTTACTTGTCAAAAAAAATGAACATCACATGGTTGACAATATGCTGTTTTTTGTATTTAGAAGTTCATACTGTGTTTATAACTGCAATCCCTTAATTCAATAAAAACAGTTGTCGTCTTCCAAAGATTTATTATTTTTAATTTTTAACAAACGTTTTCAATCATAAAATAATTCCTTAATTCTTTTGGCAAGGGAAAACAATAATGGAAACACTTTCAGATTCAAAATTCAAACTTTCGAATTCAATTTTTTCCAAAATTATCTTAAATATTTTTTTAAGTAACTATGAAATTGTGCTTTTTACATAAAAACTGGAACATATTTCAAATAGTAATTGTTTTTTTTTTTTTTTTTTTTGAAAATTTTTCTTCAGTCTAAGCAAAAAATGGTTTTTCGTGAAAAATAATTCCTGTTAAATATTTAATAATATTTAAATACAAATATTTAGTTTTTGACGTAAAAAGCTGAAAAACGTAATTTATTCAATTTACAAAGTAATGGAATTGATTTTTAACGTTACCCAGAGAGCACGAATATACCACAATAATGAATGATTTATTCTGGGCTTCCAGAGGCTAATTTCGCCAATCCCCTATACACGTGTCTAATATTTTTCAATACTCTGATATCCCTGAAAATTTCATTGAAATTGGTTGAAGGAGCTTTGAGCAGCGGCAACTTTGTTGATGCAATTTTTGGCTATTTTCGTTCCTAAGAAATTTCTTTTCTCGGCTCAGAAGGCCCATTGGCAAGAACCCTCGGACACGTATCTAATATTTTTGGATATAGAAACTCGAAAAAAAGTTTCATTGTAATCGGTGACCCCACGTCCGTAGCCTCCCCTTGTTAGATTAACTTAAACCGGATTATCTTTAATCCGAGGTTTAAACTCTGATTCACTTTCTACAGCCTTAGTTTAGTTTAAGCTCGGTTTAAACCTAATCATATGAAGGTTATTATGTTTTTTAAAAGGTTGGTACATATTTGTTTACATTTCCTTGTTGAAACTTCTATGGAAAGAGAAGGTAATGTACGGGTTATGGAAAGATTATTAATACATATTATTTTGTTTTTACCAAAAAAGTAAATAAGGTGAAAGTGCTCTGTAAAAATGGAGCAAAAAGAAGTAAAAACTTTTCTCAGTGTGAAATTAATGTTGTTCTGGCTCTTCTGGAAGAGAAGAGAGACATTTGTGAAACCAAAACCAGATTTCGTCACTGTCATAGAGAAGGAGGATGAATGGAAGAAATTGGCGAATAAATTCAATGAAACGAGCGGTGCTGTTTTCAGAGATTTAATTTGTATGTTAATAAAATGTTCTTTATAATATGATATTATTATGCCAAGAATATTAATAACCTCTATTACATTTCATAAATTTTTTTCAAATAATGTTGAACCTTTTTACTATTATTATCATTTTGTTTAAATAATAAATGATCTAAGTTGAGCGATATATAATTATTATAGCTTAATAATAATAAAATTTCATCATTATGACATATTGAAGTGAAACATAATTTACAACATAACCTTGATATTAATTATGAACCAGTTAAAATAAAAATAATGCACGTTAATAAACATTTTTTTCTCATCTCAATTCTACTTCACTGATTTAACATATTCTGAAAATATTCTTGGATTAACTGATTGCGTCTATTGATGCGTCTCTTTGGCAACAAAAACACATCATAATCTTCTTCTTCCATGTCATTTAAGATTTAAATTATGTATATTTTCCATTTTTGTGTTCAGTCAAGTGCAAAACAATAATTCTTGAGTAACAAGAGCGAGTATGTTACACAAAATGTTTGTTTATATTTTGTAGTTTAAACGTAATTCAGAGTTTAAACCGGGAAAAATAAAGGATTAACTTAATCTAAGTTTAAATCAAGTTTAGAGGTTAAACTGACTTGAAGAAACTCACATCTGGTTTAAACCAAGAGATAATTCGGATTAAATTTAAACTCGGTTTTAACTAACTTGGAGAAAGCGGCCCTTAGTATTACAAAGCAATTAAAATTTACGTTCTAGTACGTAGAATTACTTCTATATAATCTTTAAAAAAAAAGTTTTTGGTTTTCTAATTCTGAATAAATTATGATTTTATTTTTTTCTAGTTATGTTAGGCCAAAACATCGAACCCTATTTTTTAAATGAAAATAAACATACTCCGGATATTCGACGGCCCGGTTAATCAACACTTAAAATAAAAAAATAATAGTTAAAGTGGGCGACTATGGGTGCTATTTATAGAGAGCACCTTGAATATTTGTATTAATATAACTATAGCTACATTATCGTACAGGCTTTGAAACTCTGAAAATAATATTTCAAGCCCATTGTATAAAAGCTTTTTTCTGCAATATTAATTTTTTTTTTTTTAGTATTAACCTGAAAATGTACAGTACCAGTCAAATGTTAAGACTCACTTTTATTCAAATCACAATTTTCAAGTTTAATAAAATAATTCTAACTCAAGAGGTAGTGTATGGTGGATATCTTTCACCATCATTAACTCAAAAGGTAACATTTGAAACATTATATGATTAAGTTAGAATACAATTATTAATAGGGGTGTTTACAACAGTAACCTACAATAATACAAGTAGCGGTTTCACGTCTCGCCGTGGCCCTAGGAATTTTTAAAGGGATTAAAATCCAAGGCTATGCCGTCCCTCGTATAGGACGTTAAATCTGTATGATGTCAGGTACTCGTTAAAGATCCCTATCCTAATTATACCTGGATAGGCAAAATTTAGGACTCCCACTGCAGCATTACCCGAATAGCCTTGGTAGCATAAAGGGGCGTCAAAGAAACAAAGAAAGAAATTATAAATAAAGTATTAATAAATTTATAGTTTTTATGTTTTTAAATAATAATATGTTGTTAATATTGTAATTTTACAAAACTAAGGGTAAGTCTAAACTTTTTACAGGTACTATAAGTAAATTAAGCCAAAAGATGATCAAATTATATTTTTTATTCCTAAATTAGAAACCACTTCTCATTTATTAAATTCCACAAAAAAACACTAATTTTTTTTTAATTATTAAATACAAGTTTTTACTTCTTATAATTTGGCAATGCAACCATAATACTCCAAGTCGTCTGATTTTATAACTCTCTATGTACTTGTTAAAAACTTCATTTAGTTACAATGAAACAAATAATTTTCATTAAATGAACAGAACGGCTTTAATTATGAACAATGGTCTGTCATTAAAGGCGTACTCCGTATTCGTGGGCTCAACGTGTTTTATGAGTAGTCGGAATATTTTTTTTTTTTTTTTTTTTTTTGCTTCTCTATATGTTTACTTGAGTTTTATCATGTTTCATATTTAGCCTTTCCTTATTTTTAGGCGTAACGAGAGACAGTTAATTTCTCCATATAAAAAAAAAACAAACGTTTTTGTTTACTTTATTGTAAACAAAAAACAAACGAAAAATGCCCCTTCCCTAGTAAAGCCCCCTCACAACATTTTAATATTGATAAAGCTTATTTTATTATCTGATGCATTTTAATATCTGATATTTAAGAACACCTAATTTTCATTAAACATGAAGAATTTGATAAACGTCATTAAAGCCGTATTTGAGAAAATCGAAAAAAGGTAAACATTTGAAAAAAGGTTATGAAATAAAGTGCCCCCCTTTTTGACCAATTTTGATTAAATGTTGCTATCACATCTATGGGATATATATGGGACATTCTTTTACAAACCGAACAGATTTGGACAAAAATTGACCGACACATTTTAGATTTAACTGAAACTTTTTTTACGGGTTCTATATCGAAAAAAAATAGATACGTGTAAAAGGATTTTTTTTTATTTTCGATATTTTGAAAAATAATCAAGATCGAAAATTCGTGAATTTGATGATTTATCGATAATAGCCTATTTTTCAAAAAATCATAACTCCGGTTCTATTTAAGCTAAAAAATCTATTTTTTTTTTATTTTGAAGGTAAAAAGACAAACTTTAAGAAAAAAATACTTTCAAAAGAAATTGTCTAAAATTCAAATTGTTATTAACAATTTCAATGTTTAAATCGGTTTTTAACAGTGGCGCCACCCATGAATCAACTTTTTACTATTTTTATCGTATTCTGCGTCAAATTTTCTATCGAAAACGCTTTTAAAATCGATGGAGAAATTATTTTTACTGTAAGAAAAAAATTAATTAATTTAGCGCGGTACGTCACATCGACAACGTGGGTCACATTTCACGGCTCATATTCTTGTTTTACACCGTTTATCTCTTAAATACAAATAATTGTTTCATTTTTTTAATTAAAAAACATATTTTATTAGCCAAGAAGATGGGAAAAATAGAAAAAATACATAAATAAAAAAAAATAAAAAACATTGTTGAAAATGAAATTTTTTTATTAAGATTTCGATAATGCCTTAGTTAATAAGAACAATATTTAGAATATAATAATAAATACAATATTTAAAAATAAGACAATGTTTACATTTTCTGTTTAAAAATTTTTACAATAACCTTTTTTTCGCAAGATGAAAACCGTTTTGCTTCCAATTGCTGTAAAGAAATCGGATTAATACAATGATATTTTAAAGTTCCTTTTATTGTTAAAGCTTTTTGGAAACGTTATATTTAAGATTAGTCTTTTTGCATATGAATTCGCGTCACTCATTCTGTCTGTGTGTGTGCAATACATGAACAGAAGCAATATCAATTACTGGGCAACAGAAGCATTGCCGAATATAACGTGTTGTTATTCGACAGTTAATGAACAATTGTACGAACGTTTCCAAAAAACTTTAATAATAAAAGGATTTTTAAAATATCATTGTATTAATCCGATTTCTTTACAGCAATTGGAAGCAAAACGGTTTTCATCTTGCGAAAAAAAGGTTATTGTAAAAATTTTTAAACAGAAAATGTAAACATTGTCTTTTTTTTAAATATTGTATTTATTATTATATTCTAAATATTGTTCTTATTAACTAAGGCATTATCGAAATCTTAATAAAAAAATTTCATTTTCAACAATGTTTTTTATTTATTTTTATTTATGTATTTTTTCTATTTTTCCCATCTTCTTGGCTAATAAAATATGTTTTTTAATTAAAAAAATGAAACAATTATTTGTATTTAAGAGATAAACGGTGTAAAACAAGAATATGAGCCGTGAAATGTGACCCACATTGTCGATGTGACGTACCGCGCTAAATTAATTAATTTTTTTCTTACAGTAAAAATAATTTCTCCATCGATTTTAAAAGCGTTTTCGATAGAAAATTTGACGCAGAATACGATAAAAATAGTAAAAAGTTGATTCATGGGTGGCGCCACTGTTAAAAACCGATTTAAACATTGAAATTGTTAATAACAATTTGAATTTTTGACAATTTCTTTTGAAAGTATTTTTTTCTTAAAGTTTGTCTTTTTACCTTCAAAATAAAAAAAAAATAGATTTTTTAGCTTAAATAGAACCGGAGTTATGATTTTTTGAAAAATAGGCTATTATCGATAAATCATCAAATTCACGAATTTTCGATCTTGATTATTTTTCAAAATATCGAAAATAAAAAAAAATCCTTTTACACGTATCTCTTTTTTTTCGATATAGAACCCGTAAAAAAAGTTTCAGTTAAATCTAAAATGTGTCGGTCAGAAAGGTGTTCGGTTTGTAAAAGAACGTCCCATATACATAAAATACCCAGTTCGATTCTCTATTCTCTATGTACTTGTTGAAATTTCATTTAGTTACCTTGAAACAAATAATTTCCATTAAATGAACAGAACGGCTTTAATTATGAACAAGGGTCTGTCATTAAAGGCGTACTCCGCATGCGTGGGCTCAACGTGTTTTAAGAGTTGATTAAATATTTTTCTTTTTTTCTCCTCTATATGTTTACTTGATTTTTATCATATCTCATATTTAGCCATTTCTTATTTTTAGACGTAAAGAGAGACAGTTAATTTCCCCATATAAACAAAAACAAATGTACTTTATAGTAAACAAAAATGGCCCCTTCCCCATTAAAGCCCCCTCACAACATTTTAATAAATATAAAGCTTGCCTGATATTAAAGAGCACCTAATTTTTATTAAACATGAAGAATATGATAACAATCATTCAAAAGCCGTTTTTGAGATAAACGAAAAAAGGTAAAAATTGGAAAAAAGGTTATCAAATAAAGTGCCCCCTCCGTTTGACCAATTTTGATGAAATGTTGGCTATCACATCTACGGGCTGTATATACATTAAATACCCAGTTTGATCAATAGCTTTAATGCCGTTTTTGAGTAAATAAAAAAACAATGATACAGAATTTAATAGGTAAAGTGCCCCCTCCAGGTTTGATGAAATTTTTACAGTCGTATCTCGTGCATATAATTACATCAAATACTCAGTTTAATCAAAATCGTTGGAGCCGTTTTTAAGAAAATCGAAAAAAACGTAGAAAGTTTTAAAGTAAAGTATCTCCTCCGTTTGACCAATTTTGATGAAACTTTCGCTGTCACATCGCGGGCATATACATAAACTAAATACCCAATTTCAGGTTCGCACGGTTTATAGTTTTTGAGCTAGTCTGTTCATACACACAGAACATTTCGCGGGACTTGGTTATTTGGACTAAGGGGACCCCAAAACGTGTATTTCATATATAGGTAAGTGAAAGTAAAAAAATCAAAACTGTTTTTTGAGTTGTCACCATCTTCTTATCGATATGCGATATTTAAATATGTTTATAATTTCTGGTATCAAACTAGATAGCATCTGTTACAAACGATCATTATAAAATCATTGACGGGTCTAATCTAAACAAGAAGTAAATAATGTTTTTTGATATGTGACGTTGTTGCGAACAAGGAGTTGAGGTATACGTTCGATGGATGCCTTTTCCGATTAATAAAAAGTTAGTTTCAGTTCCCAGGTACCATCGATTTAATGAGCCGAGTATCGAAAAAGACCTTCCGAAGGCAATATTTGGATTGGATGGTCCAGTTTGGCAACTTTAATTAAAGCCCTCGCTGTATTCTCCAACTTGAACAAACGATTACAAACCGACTGCTAAACTTTAGCGGTATTAATTTGGTTTCTTCATCGCGGCCCCCCCCCACAACACTGCGCTACAAACATATGATAATTGGATTTAGGAGGCAGCGGTGACTGGGGGCGATAATTAAATATTTAGTGCGGCTGTGACAGCGGGGGTGGGGGACCGGAAGAGGAAGACAATGCCGGGGGTGCACACGGCCATCAGAATATATTACAGCTGGAACCCTGCCCGCGCAGGATTATCAAGTCAGCTCTGGTGTAGCAATGGTCGATAGTAAGGGATCGAAATGTCCCCCTATCGATTGCTATTGTTTGTATTATTTAGATTTCAGATTTTAGGTTCGTAATCTATATATATATGTATATATATATATATATATATATATATATATATATATATATATATCTATATATATATATATATATATATATATATATATATATATATATATATATATATATATCTATATATATAGAGATTACGAACCTAAAATCTGAAATCTAAATATATATATATATATATATATATATATATATATATATATTATTATTATTATTATATTATTATATATATATATATATATATATATATATATATATATATATATATATAAGAAGCTTTGTCCTGACTGACAGAATCAACGCAGAGCAAAAACTACTAATGATAGAAACTTGAAATTCGGAATTTAGATTTTAAACGCGATGTAGGTAACCACTAATAAAGGAATTTCAAAAATGTAACTCCTAAGGGGTTTAAATGGCGAAATTGTCGTTTAACTCTAACGGAAATCTATTGTTGAGATTTTAAACCATATGTTTTTTATTTGAATATCGATTGAACGTTACAATATTATTAAAATAGACATTCAGATAAAATATGGCTACTGATTATTTAAATATTAGTGGTAATCAAATTATGCACACTGTGATTCCCATTATTGGGGGTGGTGCGTGTTTATTTCCATCTCTTCTCCATATATATAAGAGGCTTTGTCCTGACTAACAGAATCAACGCAGAGCAAAAACTACTTATGATAGAAACTTGAAGTTCGGAAACAAGATTTTAAAAGCGATGTAGGTAACCACTAAGAAAGGAATTTCAAAAATGTAACCCCTAAGGGGCTTAAATGGCGAAATTGTCGTTTAACTCTAACGGACATCTATTTTCGAACTTCGAGAAAATATATCTAATTAGTACTCATTTTAAAGAATTTGATACGACGAGTTTAACTCGAAAGGCCCTATTGGGCGTCGAAAACCATGTTGTACAGCCGAAAAATGAAGCGTTCACGACGGGTAAGTAATTTTTTTTCCGGCGGTTTTAGTGAACTTTCCATTGCGCGCCTCCCTCTCTTCTACCGAGACGGCAAATTTCCCCTCCAACATTCCACCTACCAAAAGCTCAGATTCTACTAAATCTCCTTGACATATTATATTAGATCAATACCAAGATAATGGCCACAGAATTGATTTTAAAGGCTCGAGGGCGAAGCCGCGACGCACACAGGGGTATTTGACCCGAAAAGCTGGCCAAAACTATTTCTTTCCATTTTATTAATTCAAAAGTCCTCAGAATGGCTTCTATATTTGTAATAGACATTAAAAATGTTTTTTTAGCAGTTAAAAAAAATACTTTAAGGAGAAAATTTTCATAAAATAAATTTTTACTTAGCTCCACCGACTGTGAAATAGGCATCCCTGGGTTTACAATATATGTTCATATTATTTTCTCTTTATGCATTGCACCCATGAAATATGCTTGTAACTAATTAAAGATTTATTATCATTTATCTATTACTATTATTAAAAAAAATGAAAATACATAGTGTAAAATAGGTGAATATAAAAAGTTATGGTGATAAAGAAAAAAAATTGTTTTCCCAATTCATTAAGAATTGTTTAATACCTCTTCGAAACACAACTTATATCCCAGGAAGAAATGCACCAACCTTTCCTAAAAATGCATATTAAATTTAATTATTCATTATTCACTTTCCTCGTCGTCCTACTTTCGTAATCAGCACTATCGGTTAAGTTGGTTGGGGGAGACAACATTTCTAAAGTTTCCTTACAAAACCTGATACCTTTTTTCTTGAACTTCTCATACCTGTGATAACTGGATCTGATGTCAATATTAATCTATTAATTGCATCCAGATTGCACTCTGTCCGGGAAAATTTTCTGGTCTTATTTTCTCTATAAACCCGGAAATGGTCATTATCTGCTGCTTCCTCAGATAAAAGACCAATATGAAGCAGAGGGCTTTTTATCACTTCAAAACCATTCCTTGAAACTTTGTGAACAGATGGTGTCATAGCACACCATTGATAAAGTTTCGCCGTATCCGTTGTAAATTTTAAAGTAACAAATGATTTTTCAGAGAGTCCACCAGATCTTGAGCTTTTGATTGATATCGTCCCATTTAGCCATTTCTTATTGCTGTTTTAAAAACATTTCTTTTCCTTGAAGTAGCATTCTCTCTCACTTGGAAATCATGCCTCAAAATGGATAATTTTGTTTTAGCTCTTTCACGTGCTCTAGGTTATTACAATATTTCCCAATGAGAAAAGACACCAAAAATTCCTTCTTTTTTTAAAAGCTAATGTTTTGACTTTAAAAATATGTCAAATAATTCCATTCAGGTTACAGTTATTGTTCCAGAAGATCCTAAAATACAAATAAATTAAAATATAACAAAATTGAACTTTTTTTATTATCTAATGAAATAGACATTTTAGTAATAAAAAATTATTAGTCTACCAATCGCAGCTATTCGCAGAATTTTTTTCAAGAAACATAATATACGACAATTATACATTATCATAAACAATATTTCGTTGCCCAGAAATGCCCAGAAGTATAACTTTTTAACCTTCAAATTTAATTTTTAACTCTAAAATATATCTACCACAAAACAAAAAGATATTGATACTAGTATTGAATACAAAAAAATTATAACTATCTGGATAACAAGTCCAAACCTGGCCTCAAACTATCTATTATATGATAATACCGATACTTCAGTAAGAACAAAGAAAATTAATATATTTTGTAGACCAATACTTATGAGCACAGACGAGTTAAAGGATAAGGTCAGATTTGAATTAGAATATCCGCCGGATTAAGGGCCTGGAAGAGATAAAAATCATCTTGCATGATCCAACAAGTCCTCTACTTGAACTTCCAGTAATTATTTACCAGAAATTTTAAATTTCAGAAAATGGGTTTTGGCCAGCTTTTAGGGCCAAATACCCCTGTGTGCGACGGGGAATACTAGTATTAAATATTGTAATAACATTAAACTCACATTGTATATAGATATCTACTAAAACCGATATGGACCTACGGGATCATGGTGACCTGAATTCGGGCTCTGGATTTGTAGGTAAGACATGTCCCCTTTTTTAAGCCCGGAAATTGGAAATTAAAAATTGAAATGTTAATAGAAATTTGTTTGAAGTCATATTCAATGAGAATAAGACTCTCGAATAAAGAAAACATTGTTCACTTTAAATAAGTAAGTTTGTATTAACATCACTTTATGCTACTAAGGCTAATCTGACGATGCTACTGTGGGAGTCCTAAATTTCGCTTATCCAGGTATAATTAGGATAGAGATCTTTAACGAGTACCTGACATCATACAGTATCGAGACCTCCATTTTACCTCCTATCCGAGAGACGGCATAGCCAAGGATTATTTACTCCCTTTGAAAAATCCTAGGGCCACCGAGGGACAAGAATCTGCGACCTTTAGTATTGTAGGTTGCCATGCTAACCACTACACCACAGGTGACCTCTTTAACGAAGTTAGTTTTCTGAACAATAAAAAATTCCTGATATTTTCTTTGCTTTGCCCAGCTCTAACGCATGGAAAGAGTGTATTCCATCATTAAAATGGAATGCAGCCAAGAGGGACACCTAAAGAATATTGAAGCTGTTTAAAGGAATATTAGGACTAATTTTATTTAAAGGAAATAAAAACTTACAATGCCACACAAACTATTAAAACACAAATAATTAAACACATTACAAAAAGTATCATTTTTGTAACTACATAGTTAATAAGTGAAAGTTGTGTGTTGCGCGTACCGCATCAGATTTATTTATTTTTTTTTAACTTTAATTATTAATCCGCACCTATCAGCAAGGTGCTGACAATCAGGGAATGAGATGGTGGTAATAGGTTATAATGACATGTGAGGCATGAGGAGGGAAAGTACCCAGCAGCACCCCCTTCCTGGCTTCAGTCAATTACCTCGGTTGTCTAAGAGAGCAGATCTCTCATCCAGCGCCTTTTTAGTCTTCTCGTACCCATGCTTATGTCAGCCATATTACTGATTAAATTATTTGGATGTCCGTTTAAATTAGTAAAAAATCGTTTGTATAGCGTCGTTATGTGCTGGTCGACTGTTAGTACATGGAGGTCTGTATGTAAAGTTTTGTTAGTCACGTACCAAGGTGCTTTTGTAATGAGTCGTAACAATTTTGATTGAAACGTTTGAAGTTTTTGTAAGTGAGTCTTTTTAGCAATGCCGAAAATCTGTGAGGAATATGTCCATTTGGGTATGAGTAAGTTAGAGTACGTATTTAGTTTTTGTTTCAGTTTCAGTTTTGATGATTTAGAAAGTAGTGGGTAGAGAAGCTTGAGTCTTTTGTTAAGAGTCCTTTTTTTCATTTTAACATGTGGGCCCCATGTCATCCTTCTGTCAAAAGTGAGTCCCCGATAGTATACTGTGTCCGTCTGTGGAATTTGGTTATTGGTAATATAAACTGGGGGGCAGGTATTTTTCTAAGCGTTAATGTAATGTGTTTTGATTTGTCATGATTGAGATTAATTTTCCATAGTTCAAACCAACCGTGTAATTTGTTTAAGTGATGTAATGTCAAAGACGCCTGTGTCGCGTCCTGGTGTTTCGTGATAATTGCTGTATCATTAGCGTAAGTTGCAGTAAATGTCTCGTTGTTAATAGGTATGTCGTGCGTGTATATGATGTAGGGTAAAGGTGCTAGTATTGAGCCTTGGGGTACTCCTGCCAAGATTGGATAAATAGAAGAAATTTCTGAACCCTGCCGGACAGAGAAAAATCTATCGAAGAGGAAAGATTGTAGGATAAGGTAATAAGTGTACGGTAATATGGTCTTGAGTTTAAAGAGAAGACCCTGGTGCCAGACTTTGTCAAACGCTTGAGCAACGTCCAAAAATACTCCAGTTGCATATAATTTTTGTTCTAGAGCTCCTGAAATGTAGACAGTAACTCTGTGTAGTTGATGCGTCGCACACAGGGGTATTTGGCCCTAAAAGCTGGCCAAAACCCATTTTTTGATGTTTGATATTTCTGGTAAATAATGACTCGAAGGTGAAGTAGAGGACCTGTGGGATCATGCAACATGATTCTTATCTCTTCCAGGCCCTTAATCCGGCGGCTATTCTAATTCAAATCTGACCTTATCCTTTAACTCGTCTGTGCTCATAAGTATTATTCTACAAAATATATTTATTTTCTTTGTTCTTAGTGAAGTATCGGCGTTATCATATGATGGATAGTTCGAGGCAAGGTTTGTACTTGTTATTCACATATTTATAATTTTTTTGTATTCAATACTAGTATCAATATCTTTTTGTTTTTTTGGTAGGTATATTTTAGAGCTAAAAATTAAATTTGAAGGTTAAAAAGTTATACTTCTGGGCATTTCTGGGCAACGAAATATTTTTTATGATAATGTATAATTATCGTTGATTATGTTTCTTGAAAAAAATTCTGCGAATAACAGCGATTCGGAGACTAACAATTTTTTATTACTAAAATGTCAATTTCATTAAATAATAAAAAAAATTCAATTTTGTTATATTTTCATTTATTTATATTTTAAGATCTTCTGGAATAATAATAATAACTAGAAGGGAATTATTTGACATATTTTTTAAGTCGAAAGCATTAGCTTTAAAAAAAAAATAAGAAATTTTCGTAGTCTTTTCTCATTGGGAAATATTGCCTAGCTAATAGCCTAGAGCAGGTGAAACAGCTAAAACATAAATGATTAATTTTGAGGCATGATTTCTAAGTAAGATGGAATGCTTCTTCAAGGAAAAGAAATGTTTTTGAAACAGCAACAAGAAATGGCTAAGTGGGACGATATCAATTAAAAGCTCAAGATCTGGTTGACGCTCTGAAAAATCATTTGTTACTTTAAAATTTACAACGGATTTATCAATGGTATGCTATGACACCATCTGTTCACAAAATTTTAAGAGATGGTTTTGAAGTGATAAAAAGCCCTCTACTTCATATTGGTCTTTTATCTGAGGAAGCAGCAGAAACTCGAAATAACCATTTCCGGGTTTATAGAGAAAATAAGACCAGAAAATTTTACCGGATAGAGTGCAATCTGGATGTAATTAATAGATTAATATTGACATCAGATCCAGTTATCACAGGTATGAGAAGTTCAAGAAAAAAGGTACCAGGTTTTGTAAGGAAACTTTAGAAATGTTGTCTCCCCCAACCAACTTAACCGATAGTGGTGATTCCGAAAGTTCATTAAGTGACAAGGAAAGTGAATAATGAATAATTAAATTTAATATGCATTTTTAAGAAAGGTTGGTGCGTTTCTTCCTGGGATATAAGTTGTGTTTCGAAGAGGTATTAAACAATTCTTAATGAATTAGGAAAACACATTGTTTTTCTTTATCACCATAACTTTTTATATTCACCTATTTTACACTATGTATTTTCATTTTTTTTAAATAATAGTAATAGATAAATGATAATAAATCTTTAATTAGTTACAAGCATATTTCATGGGTGCAATGCATAAAGAGAAAATAATATGAACATATATTGTAAACCCAGGGATGCCTATTTCACAGTCGGTGGATTTATGTAAAAATTAATTTTATGAAAATTTTCTCCTCAGAGTATTTTTTTTAACTGCTAAAAAAGTATTTTTAATGTCTATTACAAATATAGAAGCCATTTTGAGGACTTTTGAATTAATAAAATGGAAGGAAATAGTTTTGGCCAGCTTTTCGGGTCAAATACCCCTGTGTGCGTCGTCGAATGGTAAGTGGGGAAGCCGAATTGGTGATCAGGTAACATTTTTTGGTCTGTTAGTATGTCAACTAATCTTTTGTGTAGTATTTTTTCAAATAATTTGGAGCATATTGGGAGGAGGCTGATTGGTCTGTAGGATGAGGGATTATGTATGGCTTTACCTGGTTTGTGGATCATTCTTATGAGTGAATATTTCCATTGTATTGGGAATTAATTAAGCGAAATTATTTAATTTCGCCTTTTATTAAGTAGTATAAATTAAAAGCTAGGCTTGGGTAAATTGTCAAGTTAATGAAGTTAAAATCTACGAGGCCTACTTTAGGATGCTTGGCGGTCCTATAAACGTCAGATACAGTCACCATGTTCCCTCAGATATGCATTAGTTTGTAAACTTGTAGCGAGGAAACTTGGCTAATAAGAAGGAGAAGTTGTCGAGTCGGAAAACTGAAGGACAATTTTCTCTGTGAGGGCGCAACGTTATTTGACAGCCCACTACGGGCTTTTCCATTCTCTACACGTTTCCCTACTCTTGTCTAAGGGCTCTCAGCTCTCGTACCTATAAGCAAGCACTCCTTAACCAAAATGTCCCAACATTTATAGATATTTTAATGTGTTTCCCTGTCTAAGTCATTGTCTACACAGGTCCACATTTAGAACTGGTAGAATTTTTATATTATTATTAATAGCATGGTCGTCACCAACACCAAATTATTAGGGGGGCCAGTAGTGATATCAAAAAAATTCTAAATGCTTTATGCCTTATTTAACTAAAAAATTCCTCACAGCTCTATCAATACTCAATTTACCTTTTAATGGCTTGAGAAAACTGGTAAAAACGTAAAATTTTTTTTTTTTTTCGGTATCCCTACCTGGCCATGTGTGGGTTACTCTATAAGTGTAACCAACCTATTCTAACCATGGTAGGAAGGTCGAGATTTATACCGTGGGGCCTCCACAGAATACCATCCCAGGGCGGATTCAAACAGCCGCCGTTCGGCTCGAGCGTGCTGAAGCGGGTCGCGCTCCAACACGCTTGGCTATCCCGACCCAACTTAAAAGTATTATAAATAGTAGACAAGAGACAGTAGGATTATACACAAGAGTACCAAGTAGGATTATAAAAGTTCGTGTAGATATAACTATTGATCAGGTAAACATAATAAGGTATTAGTCTTTTATATAAATTCCCTACTTCATTGTCAGGCTGAGAACTCTTTGACCTGCCCTCGTATATGTATGTATGGCTATTATTTCAATATAGCCGTTTGTTTTTTTTAACCCGTCATTGGTCGCTGCGTGAGAATTTCTCTCACATATTTTGTTTTTTTGGCGGGAAACGGCTCTTGGTGCTTCTGAAAACCTCCCCTACTTACTATCTGTAAAACAGGATATCAAGAAGGGGACCAAATTAGTCTCAACAATTTTTTTATTTATAAGACGTTTCGGCTCTTTTGAGCCATCTTCAGTTCAGCAAAACTGGCAGACAAATCATTTGAAGTCACACAGGGCAGATACAACTCTCAACCAAGGTTGAGAACCATCCCTAACCAAGGTTGAGAGTTGTATCTGCCCTGTGTGACTTCAAATGATTTGTCTGCCAGTTTTGCTGAACTGAAGATGGCTCAAAAGAGCCGAAACGTCTTATAAATAAAAAAATATATTGTTGAGACTAATTTGGTCCCCTTCTTGATATCCTGTTGAACAGTCTTATAGTCTCAAGAACTGAATATCTTATAAGTTACTATCTGTAGTTCACAGACTGACACACCTCCCTGAACACTCCCCGCTCCAATACCAAGCTTAACACCTGCTCCAGCTTCCTTCTACTCCGCTCAATCCGATCTCATGAGAAGTTCTCTCACGCGCGACTGTCAACGATATATTTATTGAGAGTTTTTCTCACGCGCGACTGTCAGTGTTACGTACAAGTGAGTACTTCCAAAATGTTTCTTTAAGAGGGAAAAATGACTCAATGACTACACTAAAGAATAATATTCTAGTAGAATTTTCCGACTACTTTATATTCAAACTTTGAAGTTCCAAAATACATTGTATTTCTAATTGAACATTATATTCAATATTGTTAATTAAACTAATGCTTGTAGTATTAATTTGGCTTTAAGGTTATATTTTTTCTTTTACTCTTTTTAAAAAATGTTAAACAGTAGTTTTGAATGACTATAGTTGTTTTATCCCCTTAATAAATTTTTTTTTTTAAGATTTCATAATTTGTACTAATAATTGACCCTTTTTTAAGTACAGCTTCATTGTTAAAATTTAAACTAACTTATGATTAAAATGAAAAAAAAAAGTAGTGATTGTTGTGAGAGGAATTCTCACGTGCGACCATCCATGATAAAGTTGGTCTAGCGACCATGGCCGGGTTAAATCGCTTCCACTGAATTGCTCTGTCTTTTTATTATATTCTTCCCAAAAAGATCCACGGACATTTTGAATCCTCTATTATTATAATAATCAAGAATATAGCATGTTTTATGCTATTATTAAAATATTTGTCGAATTATCTCTATCGTGGAACATAGCGGCCTTTACAGAGATAATAGAGAATAATCGGAAGGTAATTTGTGAAAAAAATAAGTTGCATAAAAAGAAAAAAAAACAAAAAAAACAAACAAGATTGAAAATAGATGTAAGGAGAACAGACTACGATGACCGTTTTGCGTCTATTATACTATGATATAAGAAGTTATAATATGAAGATAATATATTATATTAAGGGATAGCTGATGAATGGGGAGATAGAAAAGTGTTGGGGAGCTAAATTAATGATGGCCCAGGTCCGATCTCGCCTCGCTTATAATAAATCAAATTCAAAGCAATTACTTTCATCTTACAACAAATTATAAGGCGCCTTCATGAAGGAATTATTTTTGCTTAAATAGGTTTCACTACTTATACTAATTCCATATAACATTTCTTATCAAATAGCTCCAGTCATTTTAAAACTACTGAACCTATAATTTTTTTTTTTTACTTTCACTTACCTACATATGAAATATATAGTAAGTGGAAGTATTGCGATCGTGAAAATTTTCGACTTCCGGTTTTCAACGGAAATACACGTTTTGGGACCCCCTGAGTCGAAATAACCAAGTCCCGCGAAATGGTCTGTGTGTGTGTGTGTGTATGTGAACAGACTAGCTCAAAAACTATAAACCGTGGGAACCTGAAATTCGGTATTTAGTGTAGGTATATGCCCGCGATGTGACAGCAAAAATTTCATCAAAATTGCTCAAAGGGGTACCCCCTCCCTTTGAAGTTGACGGAATATTTTTCTTTTTTTCAACTGTACATGTTTACTTGATTTTTACTTTCACTTACCTATATATGAAATATATAGTAAGTGGAAGTATTGCGATCGTGAAAAATTTCGACTTCCGGTTTTCAACGGAAATACACGTTTTGGGGTCCCCTTAGTCCAATTAACCAAGTCCCGCGAAATGGTCTGTGTGTGTGTCTGTGTGTACGTGTGTGTGTGTGTAAACAGACTAGCTCAAAAACTATTAACCACGCGAACCTGAAATTAGGTATTTAGTGTATGTATATGCCCGCGGTGTGAGAGCAAAAATTTTATCAAAATTGCTCAAAGGGAGGGGGTAATTACTTAATAACGTTTTACGTTTTTTTCGATTTTCTCAAAAACGGCTCTAACGATTTTGATTAAACTGAGTATTTGATCGATTTATATGCCCGAAATATGACTGTAAAAATTTCATCAAAATTGATTAACCGGAGGGGGGACTTTACTTATTAAATTTTGTATCATTTTCACGTGTTTTTTTTTTATTTACTCAAAAACGGTTTTAACGATTTTGATCAAACTGGGTATTTAATGTATGTATATGCCAAAGATGTGATGGCCAACATTTCATCAAAATTGGTCAAACGGAGGGGGCACTTTATTTTATAATTTTTTTCCAATTTTTACCTTTTTTTCGTTGATCTCAAAAACGGCTAGAATGATTTTTATCAAAATCGTCATGTTTAGTAAAAATTAGGTGTTCTTTAATATCAGGTAAGCTTTATCATTATTAAAATGTTCTGAGGGGGCTTAAATGGGGTAGGTGTCTTTTTTGTTTGTTTGTTTTTTTGTTTCCCATAAAGTATCTTTGTTTTTGTTTATATGGAGAAATTAACTGTCTCTCGTTACGCCTAAATATAAGAAATGGCTAAATATGAGATATGATAAAAATCAAGTAAACATATAGAGGAGAAAAAAAGAAAAATATTCAGTCAACTCATAAAACTCGTTGAGCCCACGCATGCGCAGTATGTTTTTAATGACAGACCATTGTTCATAATTAAAGCGGTTCTGTTCATTTGAGAAGTGGCAATTAACAAAACGCATTAATTTCTAACCTAAGTAAGTTGGTAAGTGAAAGTTGTGTGTTGCGAGCACGCACCAGATTTTTTTTTTGTCTTCAAACATTGATTCGCACCTGTCAGCGGTCTGCGACCAACGGCGAATTCGATGGCTGCAGCAACGCAATAATATGTAAGGCATTTATCGCATGAAGGAACGAAAGTGGCCAGCACTTGATTGACACTAATTGAGGAGAGGAGGCCTCACATCCACCTTTTTTTTAGCCGCCTTCTAACGTGCAAGTCAACCGCGGCCATGTTGTGAATTAATCTGTTATGGTGTCCATCCAATTTAACAAAAAAGCATGATTAAAGCGTTTGTACGTGTTGTTGGATAGTCGGTTGTTGTAAGTCTGTATGTAGAGTTTGGTTACTTACGTACCTGGGAGCGTCCTTAATTTTTAATTGAAAAGTTTGTTATCTTTTTAAGTGTGTCTTAATGTCCAAATGGGTTTAAGTAAGTAGGTTTATGTATTCAGTTTTTGTCTAATATTCAATTTAGAAAAAAAAGAGAGTAAAGAATTTTTAGGCGTATGTTCAAGGTCTTTTTTTTTTTTTTTTTTTAAATTTTGGTGTGTGGGCCCCAAGTCATCCTTCTGTCGAACACAAGTCCATGGTAACGTGCTGTTTCTGTCTGTGGAATTTGGTTGTCACCGAAATAAACTAGGGGATATGCATCTCGTCTGAGTGTGGAAGTTATGTGTTCTAAAATAGGCCTATAATGTTTAAAATGAAAGATTAATTTTGACATTTACCGCTTTTCCGAATTAGCCTTCATTTGAGTGTTTTATATATTATAAAACAGAGGAATTTCAGGATAAGAATATTTACTTAATTTGAAACGTCCATCTTTCAAATAGAATATTCTCAGGTAGTTGATTTAGATATGTTGAAAATATTTTTTTACAAAAACACTGATTTGATTTCTATGTAATTTTTAAGTCGAGCAATTGACAGGTAATCAGTTTTTTATTTTTATTTTGGTTAATTAAGGTATTCAAGAAACTCAATTTTTAACTCGCTATCTCACGGTCCTGCATCAGCTGCTAGGTGCGTATTTATTTTTTTACTTTCACTTACCTATATAAGAAATATATAGTAAAGGAAAGTATAGCTATCGTGAAAAATTTCGACTTCCGGTTTCCAACGGAAATACAAGTTTTGGGGTCTCCTGAGGCCAAATAACTAAGTCCCACGAAATGGTCTGTGTTTGTATGTGAACAGACTAGCTCAAAAACTATAAACGGTAGGAACCAAAAATTAGGTATTTGGTGAATGTATTTGCCCACAATGTGACAGCAAAAATTTCATCAAAATTGATCAAACGGAGGTGGCATTTTATTTCATAGTTTTTTTCCAATGCTTAAGGTTTTTAAGAGTTTCTCGAAAACGGCTTTAATGATTTTGATCAAAATCGTCATGTTTAATGAAAATCAGGTCTTCTTTAATATCAGGTAAGCTTTATCATTATTAAAGTGTTCTAAGAGGACTTATATAGGGAAGGGGCCTTTTTTGTATTCCTAAGTACCTTTGCTTTTTTTTATATGGAGAAATTATCTGTCTCTCGTTACGCCTAAAAATAAAAACTGGCTAAATATGAAATATGAAAAAAATCTGGTGCGTGCGCGCAACACACAACTTTCACTTACCAACTTACTTAGATTAGAAATTAATGCGTTTTGTTAATTAATACTTCTCAAATAAACAGAACGGCTTTAATTAATATGAACAATGGTCTGTCATTAGAGGCGTACTCCGCATGCGAGGGGTCAATGAGTTTTATGAGGTGACTGAATATATTTATTTTTTTCTACTCTTTATGTTTTCTTAATTTTTATCATATCTCATATTTAGTCATTCCTTATTTTTAGGCGTAACGAGAGACAGTTAATTTCTCCATATAAACAAAAACAAAGGTACTTTATAAAAAAGAAACAAAGAAAAAAGGCCCCCCCCCCCACAAAAAAGCCCCATCAGAACATTTTAGTAATGATAAAGCTTACCTGATATTAAAGAAAACCTAATTTTCATTTAACATGACGAACTTGATAAAAATCGTTAAAGCCGTTTTAGAGATCATCGAAAAAAAGGTAAAAATTGGAAAAAAAAATATGAAAAAAAGTACCCTTGGCTATCACATCTATCTCAAATACCCAGTTTGATCAAAATCGTCAAAGCCTTTTTTGAGTAAATAAAAAAAACACGTGAAAATGATACAAAATTTATTAAGTAAAGTCCCCCCTCCGGTTGATCAATTTTGATGAAATTTTTACAGTCATATCTCAGGCATATAAATAGATCAAATACTCAGTTTAATAAAAATCGATAGAGCCGTTTTTGAGTAAATATAAAAAACACGTGAAAATGAAACAAAATTTAATAAGTAAAGTCCCCCCTCCGGTTAATCAATTTTGAAGAAATGTTGGCTATCACATCTTTGCCATATACATACTCTAAATACCCAATTTCAGGTTCGCACGATTTTTAGTTTTTTGAGCTAGTCTGTTCACACACACACACACACACACATACACACAGACACACACACACACAAACATACACACACACACACAGAGACCATTTCGCGGGACTTGGTTAATTGGACTCAGGGGACCCCAAAACGTGTATTTCCGTTGAAAACCGGAAGTAGAAATTTTTCACGATCGCAATACTTCCACTTACTATATATTTCATATGTAGGTAAGTGAAAGTAAAAATCAAGTAAACATGTACAGTTGAAAAAAAGAAAAATATTCCGTCAACTCATAAAACACGCTGACCCCCCGCATGCGCAGTACGCCTTTTATGACAGAACACTGTCTATAATTAAAGAAGTTCTTTTCATTTAATGGAAATTATTTGTTTCATGGTAACTATATGAAGTTTTCAACAACTACATAGAGAATTATAATATCAGAAGACTTGGAGTATTATGATTGCATTGCCGAATTATCACAAGTAAAAACTTTTATTTAATAATAAACAAATAAAGAAATTAGTTTACTTTAGAGAGCAAATACGAACAAAAATAAGTAAATAAATGTGGTAAATGTGTGACTTTGAGAAGTGGCATTTAAGAAAACGCTCGCACCAATTTTTTTTTTTTTTTTTGCAAGCGAATCTCTGACCTGACCAATACTTAATTAATGGTTTTTCTCGACCGACAGTCGATATAATGGCAGCTATTAAACTAAGCGATACCGAAACAAAAGAAACGTGGCGGAAGTATATTAATAAAATACGAAGGAGAGAGGAAATGCTATTGGCGTTGGCGATATTCCGGGATCAAAGAGGAACGTAATGAGTCCCGTGTAAAGATGTGAGCAACTTCCGGCGGGACAAAGTTAAAAGAAGAAGTCATCTTCCGAGCCTCGGCGTTCGCTATCAAAGAGTTGATTAATTCCCATTCATTCACCTCCCTACGACCTATCGATTCCTTTCATCATCGATTCATTCACAAGAAGTAGAGCAACGAATTTTTCTAGAGTTCACAGAACGGGAGAAGGTCCCCTTTGAGAAGATTTTCTTTTTTTTAATAACTCCTTAATTTGGGAAGATTGCCAAGGAATGAAGCGGGCCTCCTAGACCCCAAAGATGAGAGGCTAGCCACCAAAGAGGAACTTTACTAATCATCTACTGCTGGTTAACATGAAAAAAAAAAACTATTCAAACGTTTCTATAAGAAACTTTTATCTCGTTAGACACCTGTGGTGTAGTTTTTAGCATAGCATCCTGCGATACTAATTTGTAACAACTTGCACTACTATTTTTAAGATAGTAAATACCTATAAGTCCTTAGAAGTATCTCTGAAAACGCTACTATATAAATTAATGCAGCTTCAAACAAAATAATTTAAAAAAAATTTACCAGAAATACGTTTACTAAGAACGCGACATTGATGTTTAAATACGTTAGTCAATCTATATAAATAAGGATGAAATTCTGTTTCTTTCTTTGTTTGTTCTTTATAGAAATCCATATCGTTTGTCCTAAATTCTCCAAATTTCGCTCAGTGGTTCTTTGATACCAGGTGAGAACACCTGTCCATATTAAAATTGCATAACTTCAGCCGATCTTCAGCTGATATTCTTTATAGTTATAAAAATCGCAATGATCTCGCTTTACAATGGTTCTTTACGAAATCGACCGTTTCATTAGAAAAATGAAATTCCCTGGGTGAAACCGGGATATGCAGCTATAATCTATGTAAATAAAGATGAAATTCTGTTTGTTTGTTTGTTCTTTATAAAAATCCATACCGTTTGTCCTAAATTCTCCAAATTTCGCTCAGTGGTTCTTTCATAGTAGGTGCGAAAACTTGTCCATATTAAAATTGCATCTTCAGTCGATCTTCAGTTGATATTCTTTGTTGTTATAAAAATCGTAATGATCTCGCTTTACAATGGTTCTTCACGAAATCCGTTTCATTAGAAAAATGAAATTCCCTGGGTTGAAACCGTGATATGCAGCTATTATCTATGTAAATAAATATGAAATTCTGTTCGTTCTTTATAGAAATCCATACTAGGTGCAAACACCTGTCCATATTAAAATTGCATAACTTCAGCCAATCTCTGGGTATAGTCTTTATTGTTATAAAAATCGTATTGATCTCGCTTTACATTGGTTTTTACGAAATCGGCCGTTTGAGTCGATAAAAGTCTCTCTTTTATAGATTTAAAAAATGAAATTCTCCGGGTAAAACCGGTATATAAAGCTAGTACTAAATAAACTCTATAATACTATAATACTAAATGGATCTCTTCCCGCGGTGGCCCTAGGATTTTTCAAAAGGAGTAAATAATCCTTGGCAATGTCGATAAGACGTAAAATGGATTATTCGATAAGCCTATACAATGTCAGGTACTTATTAAAGATCACTACCCTAATTATACCAGGATAGGCAAAATTTAGGTCACCCACTGTAGCATCGTCCGATTAGCCTTAGTAGCATAAAGTTACGTTAAACAACTAATCAAATCCTACACGGGAGGGAGTACCCTACGTCTACGTTCTCTAAGTACTATTCAGGGAGAGGAACACTAATCTTATCCAGTTTTCGTTGCACTACTTTCTTCTTGTATTTAGAAGAAAATAGCGCAATGTTTATATGAAAAGAAGAAAATAAATCATTAATAATATCATGAAATTTTCGGGCGGAAAATGTTTCCCTGATTTAGATCACAGTACGACAGGAAATGCTGCAGCTGCACAAAAGCTTCAACATCACATTTCAAAATCGGAATCTGTCGCTAACACATTGACGGACTGACACAACTTGGAAAGTCCCATGTCCATTTTGAAACATTCAGCCCTGGATAATTGTTGCAACGAGCTCTACCGCGAATCATTGAAAGGTTAAGGTAATGCTTCGTCGTGTTAGCTTTCGTATAGCAGAAGCAGTTGGATGTAGCGCGTCAGCGAGCCTGTGCGACAGGAATTATAAATATCATGACAGCTGTGAGTGGAGAAACTCGAAATATCGATTCCATAACTCACGTATTAGGGTTATCTTGACAGTTTGATGCATGAAATGTTTAATTTTTACTAGAAACAAAATCTATAAAAGCTTATAAGATATTTAGAAAAAAGTAATATATGTTATAATGAATCCAGCGAGTTTATAATATTTTTTTAATTTCTTTTAAGGAAAAGGCTTTACCTAGAGAATAGAGAAGAAAAGAGAAGAAGAATAAAGTCAGAGCAGGAGTTGAAAAAAGAAGAAATAACAGAGGTTTTCCCAAAGCAGCTAAGGGTGACAGTGTATTAATGTTTGGTTCCCATTAAGGTTTTTGTGTTCAATGGGAGAGGTTGAAAGGGGTTCAATAAAATAAGAAAGTTCATTGTTTATTATAAACCTGAACAGGGGTGAGAATCCGTGCGGAATATTGTTTTAGAAAGAAAAACCTTATTTACTAAAGACCTCTTTTACTAAAGAGAGTATGAATCAAAAGTTGGACGTAAAATGAAGGTCTAGAGCCTGTACGATGTCAGGTACTCGTTAAAGATCCCTATCCTAATTATACCTGGATAGGCAAAATTTAGGACTCCCACTGTAGCATCGTCCGATTAGCCTTAGTAGCCGTTAAACAAACAACGCTATCTCGGTACTTTGGTTGGAAGCAGGGTTGGAAATAAAGAAATAGTTACCCTTTTTTTTTTTTTACTTGTATTATTTAATCTGCATGTTATATCAATCATCAACAATCAGCTGATGTGCTGGCTTATAAATTAAATAAAACAAAACAAAATTGCTTGATAGGCATGAGGAAAAGCGGTACCCCTTCCGCGGCTTTGCATTATTTATGAACTTGAAGTAATGTATAACTTGATATTTTTTTTTTAACTCTATAGTTTTGGCCGAAACTTAGGCTCTACAAATAAAAAAAAAAATGACTGAAAATCCTCCGATTAGTTTTTTTTTTAATGAAGGAATCTCCTCCATGGTTTAATATTTATTTTATTCTCTCAACGTTTCGGGCTGTTGGTCCATCTTCTAGGTGTATCTTCAGCACATTTTTAATTTCCATCAACCATTTGTCTGTATATCTAATTGTTTTATATTTAAAAAAATATACATTTCCTTAATTCATTATAATCTGTCAAATATTAGTACAAGAAAATACTAAAATAAAAATCAAATCTGATTAACATTTATTTTAAGAGGTATGAAGTTCTTGAAAGGAGTAAGCTATATTGTGTGTGTGTGAGAGAGAGTGAGGGAGTGGAACAGAGAGAACACAATATTGAAAAAACTTTTGCTGCCCAATTATATTGGGTTGATAATACATAGCATAATCATTTATCTTATACAGAATATTTGTTAAGTCCTCAATACTAATAAAACTAATATATCCCTGCACATACAAAGAAACTTATGACTTTTTTTTTTTTTTTTAGATTTATAACATTTTCTCTCTGCATTTCTTCTTCAGAGTTTGAACAGATTTTTCAACTGCCAAGTTTTCACCCATCTTGCTGTGGGCTTCTTCAGGGCTCTTCAGGCAAGTTAGGTTTTAATAATAAAAACCTTTCGCTTCCCTGATGAAGAAAGTATGGCCGGTGCTCAATGCTCCTAATGTAATAAAAAGGTATAAATAATAAAAGAATAACATAAAAGACATTTTACATAAAGTTTACTTTTGAAATTTAGAAAATATTAGCTTAATTAATAAGAAGAACAAAATAATATGAATGTAAGAAATAAAGAAAATTCTCTGATATTAAAATCTTAAACAATAATTTATTAAATTAAATAATTTATTAAATACAAATAATTTATTAAATACGAAAGAAACTTAAATGATTAAAGGAAAATGAAATACACTGTCTTATAAATTATTATACACAAAAAATATGCTTCAATCAAATGGCCATTGTTAAACTATAGAATAAAATTATAAACAAACGGTTAATAACTATAACACATAGATAGATATAATAACTGAATTCAGCAATTTAATTTTAATATTAGAAGGTATAGTCCAATTTTTAGAAAATGTAATCTCAATTTGAAGATCAAACAAAATTTAATATTCATTAAACATTATTTATAATACAAGAAATTTTCATTATACAAAATCAATACCAATACCAGCACAGAAATCATTCTTGTATTGGCCCTGAAGAAGCCCACAGCAAGATGGGTGAAAGCTTGGAAGTTGAAAATCATGCTTTATGGTCAAACTCTGAAGAAGAAATTCATATAAAGGATTCAGACCATGAAAAGCTATAAAAAAATTTCTGTCTATTTAGAAATACAATCACTTTTTTTTTTGTAATATTCAAATACCGATGACTGATTGACACCAAGTTATCTTCTCAACACAGTTCATAGCCCTAAGGACTGTTGCTCAGTGATCTGGAAGCGAACTGCTGCGAGCTATTCAAAGCAGAGGGCAGCGGTTGCGAGCACTGAATGCGGAAGGAGGCTAATGGCAGTTTTCAACTACAGTTGTAACTCGTCCCTGGTAATCGCTGCCATATCTTACCCAAAGGTTCCAGCCCGAGTTATACTGCCCCGGCAATATACATGTATCTCTACCATATGTGAGCAGTACTGTGTTTTATACTGTACTACTTCTTTGTAAGTGAACTGTTAGCTGGTTCTGTGTTGAATGTTATAATATTCAAATTTCACGTTTCATAAACATTTGATCTTTTATACAGTGGTGGCAAAAAGTATTTGCACACCAAGTTTCTTCTTGGTCTAATGAAAATAATGACTTTAGGTAATAAAAAAAAAAATCATACAATTTCCAAAAAAAAAAGTATATTTAATGCTAGTTTATTACATATATAATTAAAATAAAAAACTTCTTCCATAGGGGTCACAACTGGTGTAGTGGTTAGCATAGAAATTTACAATACTAAAGACCGCGGGTTCGCGTCCCGAGGTGGCCCTAGGATTTTTTAATGGGAGTAGAAAATCCTTGTCTATGCCTTCCCTCCGATAGGACGTAAAATGAGGTGCCAAGCCTGTACGATGTCAGGTACTCGTTAAAGATCTGCTAATTCTTTTTTTTTTTTTGAAATATTCAAATTTGTGCTCTTCACCTATGCGTGATATATTGGCATTAGATATTCCAATAAGTCTCTAGGCCACCACCTCAACAATCGTCGGGGTGGATTGTGTGGATTTGTGGTGGATTTAATTGTTTCTGCTAGTGGGTTCATGTTGAAAGTTAGTCTTTGATGAAAGTTTTTGTAGTTTAGTGTACCTGTATCGATTACTGTTTGGATGTTGAGATCCTTATGTTGTAAGTCAGTCACGTAGTACGGTGCATCTACTATCCCCCTTAATACTTTTGATTGAAAGGATTGGATCCTTTAGATATTTGAGGGCTTTGAAGTGCCCCATAACTCTACCCTGTATATCCAAATGGGTCTAATAAGCATGTTGTATATTGTAAGTCTGTTGGTTAGGGATAATTTAGAGCGTCTGTCAAGTAATCTTGATAATAGTCCATATCGTTTGTTTAGTTGCTTTCTGATTAGTGTGATGTGGGTTTTCCATGTCAGTCTTTTGTCCAGGTGAAGTCCCAAGTATCGTACTTCCTGGGAAGTAGGAATGGGGCTATCATTAAAATATACCTGAGGACAAAACCCCTGATTGAGATTAAATACTATAAATAAGCTCTTTAATTCGTTCATTTTCACTCTCCACCTTTTTGCCCACGCCTAAATATACGGAGGGAGCAAAATTTTGAGCTTGGAAAGCAATCCTTGTTGCCATACCTTATCAAAGGCTTAACTAACATCTAGAAAAACACTTGGACAATAATTTTTCATCATTCATTTACTATACTTATTAAGTACTAGCATTCCCCGCCACGGCTTCGCCCGCGAGCCTTTAAAATCAATTCTGTGACCATTATCTTGGTATTGATCTAATATAATATGTTAACTGATGTTAAGGAGATTTAGTAGAATTTGAGCTTCCGGTAGGTGGAATGTTGGAGGGGGAAGCTGCCGGCTCGGTAGAAGAGAGTTCACGAGAGTTCAAGAGAGTTAGACGCAATGCAGAGAGTTCACTAAAACCGCCGAAACAAAAAATGACTTACTCGTCGTGAACGCTTCATTTTTCGGCTGTAAAACATGGTTTTCGACGCCCAATAGGGCCTTTCGAGTTAAACTCGTCGTATCAAATTCTTTAAAATGAGTCCTAATTAGATATATTTTCTCGAAGTTCGAAAATAGATGTCCGTTAGAGTTAAACGACAATTTCGCCAATTACGTTTTAGATATTCTTAGGGGTTACATACATTTTTGATATTCCTTTCTTAGTGGTTACCTACATCTCTTTTAAAATCTAAATTCCGAAGTTTCTAATCATAAGTAGTTTTTACTCTGCGTTGATTCTGTCAGTCAGGACAAAGCCTCTTATATATATGGAGAAGTATATATATGGAGTAGTATATATATATGGAGAAGTATATATATATATATGGAGAGATATATGGAAAAGAGATCGAAATAAACACGCACCATCCCCAATCATGGGAATCACAGTGTGCATAATTTGATTACCACTAATATTTAAATAATCAGTAGCCATATTTTATGTGAATGTCTATTTTAATACTATTGTAATGTAACGTTAAATCGATATTCAAATAAAAAACATATGGTTTAAAATTTCAACAATAGATTTCCGTTAGAGTTAAACGACAATTTCGCCATTTAAGCCCCTTAGGGGTTACATTTTTTAAATTCCTTTCTTAGTGGTTACCTACATCGCGTTTAAAGTCTAAATTCCGAACTTCAAGTTTCTATCATGAGTAGTTTTTGCTCTGCGTTGATTCTGTCAGTCAGGACAAAGCCTCTCATATATATATAGAGATTATGAAAACAAATATTTCAATTTTATATATATATATATATATATATAAATTAAATTTCGAGACCACATAAAAACTACCTATTAATTTTTTTTCTCCTGGGCAATGTAGAAGAGAAGTTATCTGAAGCAACAACGCCTCTTGGCCAGGCATTAAACGAACACTTATCGGAGAGGGCTTTGTAATAAAGAGACAATTAAAACTTTTTCCAGTTTGCGAGAGAAGGAATGGGGAAATTGTGGGGGGAGGGGTGGAAGTTTTTCAGCGGAGAGTGGCCCAGGTTAAATATTTAATATTTAACATCTCACCTGTCGCTTAAATAATTGGATGTTTTTATTGTCAGATTAAATCACTAAATTTTTTTTTTTTTTTTGACTCTAATAATGATACTGACAATCAGCGAAAGTGATGACGGTAGTGGGAAATGATGACATGTCAGGCATGAGGAGGGAAAGCACCCAACAGCACCCCCTTCCTGGCTTGATTCAATTACCTTGGATGTCTAAGAGAGCAGATCTCTCATCCAGCGCCTTTTTAGTCTTCTCGTATCCATCCGTACTTCAGTCATATTACTGATTAGACTATTAGGGTGTCCGTTTAAATTATTAAAAAATCTTTTGTATAGCGTCGTTATGTGCTGGTCGACTGTTGGTATATGGAGGTCTGTATGTAAAGTTTTGTTAGTCACGTACCGGGGTGATTTTGTGATAAGTCGTAACAATTTTGATGGAAAAGTTTGAAGTTTTTGTAAGTGAGTCTTTTTAGCAATGCCGAATATCTTTGAGGAATATGTCCATATGGGCTTCAGTAAGTAGGTGTACGTATTTACTTACGTATTTACGTATTTACCTCGACTGGTTTCAATTATGGAAAATTAAACTCAATCATGACAAGTTAAAACACATCACATTCACTCTTAGAAAACAAACCTGCCCCCCTGTTCATATTGACAACAACCAAATTCCACAGACAGACTCAGTACACTATCTAGGACTCCTTTTCGACAGAAGGATGAAATGGGGCCCACATGTCAAAATGAAAAAAAGGACTCTTGACAAAAGACTCAAACTTCTCTACCCGCTACTTTCTAAATCATCAAAACTGAAACTGAAACAAAAAGTAAATACTAAATTTAATTATCAAATTATCCCGACCATATATGTAAGCAAAACAATAAAAAAAACTCATTGAGTGAAACCTCTTATCGTTGGTAACTCAATTTGTTCATGCTTTGATGAGGGTTAGACTAGAGTAGTGTTAATATTTCGACAGGAACTAAGAACTTGGTTCAACCTTGGCAGCAATATAAAGTAACTTATAGGACACTTAGCAAGTTGGTTTACCAAGTCCTCACAACTCTAATAATTACCAATTAGTTCTCTTGTGGAGGCACCTCCTTCCCTACCTCGCTCTACTTTGTATTACCCCGTATCTACTTCCCCTGAGGAGTTTCCTTAAGTCCTCCTTAAATAAAATATTTTGAATAAATAATCTTAGTTTTATATAAATTACTTATAATATATAATTATAAATTATAAATAACAATTTTTTGTCATTTAAAACCTGCATTATTTTCGCCCCAACCCAATACATTAAACCCTCGATATAGCGAACTGGTAGGGGGTTTGATATTCATAGTTCGCTATAACGAAATTCGTTATAACCGAGGATTCTTTTTTTTTTTTTTTTTTTTTTTTTTGAGCCATTGGCCGCACTAATTTGAACATATTTAGAAGGAAATTCATTCATTAGAACTAGTTAAATTATAACGCATGTATGTCATTTATTTTTAGATAACTACATATTAATTTAACAATGAGATTCATTAATTTACCTGCCAAGTTCACTTGAGAGTTCTTAAGCCTTAGCTTTAATACGAGGGTCTGAGATTGGTATTTGAGATCTCATTTGTTTAAAGCAATTTATTAATTTTTTTCCAAATATTCACCAGCCGCAGAGCGCAGTTGTTTATTTGATTAAGTTAATCCTTGGGCTGCGGTTGAATCTATTTTATCTTTGTTTTTTATAATGGTTGACAATGTTGATTTTGGAATTTCATATTTTTCTGCGATGATTTCTTACTTGGAATTCCCGATTCAATGTCCTGGAGAATTTCAATTTTTCCTCGATTGATAAGGATTAACGTTTGTGACACAGGTTTACCAACGAACTCATTGTGTATTAAAAAACAAAGAGTATAAACGACTACAGAACCCTGATTAGAATAATACAGAAGTCGAAACAGAACTGAGCTAGTTTTGAGAAAAAAGTCAATGGAATCAGAGAGAGAGAGAGAGCAAAAGGAAATCGGATTAGTTAAGAGTAAAAAAACACCTCAATTCTAGAAAATGGAGCTACTTCGTCTTTCCGCGCTCATTCTACGTAATATAGTAAAAAAAAAAATAATAAAAATTCTAGCCGTTCGTTATAACAGAATATAATAATTCTTAGGCATCAAATTAAGTTCGTAGTTCGCACTAACCGAGGGATTTCGCTATAACGAGGGGTTCAGCAGAAATTTAATGGTAATTTTGGGGGGATAGTATTTTGGTTCGCTATATCGAGGTGTTCATTATATCCGAGTTCGTAATAATGAGGGTTTACTGTACATAAGTTTCTTATGTTCTCAAGGTCTTAAAATAATTGCATCATTCTACATTTCATATTGTAACCTTCAATATGAAAGAGCTTAAAATTTCGAATAAGTTTATCAATCGTAAAATCAGCTCAGTCGTTTCACCTAAACTTATCAATTATCGGCAATTCTTGCCATTCTAGCGGAAGTATGCTCCTGTATTTGGAGCGTATACATGCATTAAATACCCTATGTTTGTATGATTTATAGTTTTTGAGCAAGTCTGTTCACATACACACCCACAGATCATTTTGCGGGACATGGTTCTTTGGAATAAGGTTACCCCAATACGTGCATTTCCATTGATATAAACGGAAATCAAAACTGTTCATAATCGTAATATTTTCCTTTACTAAATCAATATATATTATAAAGCAAAGTGTACAATGTGCGTGCCGAAAAGGCTCAAAAACGACTGCACGTACTACCAAGAAAGCTATGTCATTGTGTAGCAGTATACACCCTAACCGTGAAGAAGTTTTCCGTTTATATTTTTAGGGTATAAAATTTAAGAGAAAAGGGTCGGAATTTTAAGCCTCTCGCACCATTACCGGCGAGGAATAATTAGCCTACCTTTACGGGTTAGTGAATGAAAAATTTAGTTTGAGCTGCAGACTACCAGGAAGCGCTAGGGTGCGATTCACTCAATGTTTATTCTCCATTAATTCAGTTTGTAAGGGTTATATATTTTCACAGTTCTTTCAAAATTTCTAAAAAATTAAGCGTAAATAAGTAGTTCCTACTTTGCCTTTAAAAAATACATAATGATTTTACATCTCTGCAATGAATTAGAAAACCAACTGGATTCCTTAACAAATTAATTTTCACATAAACAGGCTAATTGATCAACACATTACATTTAATCAGTATATACTTAATATGTAAGTAAATTTAAAGCAATATAATTGAACATTTCTTCTTAGTAGTACAGTGAGCGAATAAAAATAGACATAAAAAAGAGATAAATTGACTGAATATAAATCAAAACAAAAAGTTTGAAGTGTTCTTATTGTAGTTGTTAAAAAGAAGTTGGTTTGATTACAATGTATGATAAGCCTTTCAGTTGACAAAATGGCTAACTCCAATTTCAGCAATTTTTTCATTTAATATTGTATCACTCCTTATATTTCAGGATAAAAAGGAATATGGTAAAGAAATTGTGCCTTGATTTGCGTAAAATTAATTTTTCTTTTACCATTTTCAATCTCCCATAAAGTATATAGGGTCCCTTATTTGGGTGGACTCTGCAGATCTCGAATCTTAATATTAATGCCAAGTTAAAACCGAACTTTCAAGGTGCTAATTTTTTCTGTTATACTAGCACACAACTACCGGAGCGAAGCAGGGCAACCTAGCTAGTATTTCATATAAAGGTAAGTTTGTATTTTGCAGCCAAAAGCTACTGAACAAGTTATTATATTTATATTTATATTATATTTTATCCAAAACTTGACTCAATTTTGGTACTTTATTCTTGTCTAATTCTTTTAAATATAATATTTTAAAATATTTTCTTTTACTTTGAAAACTGAGTTACCACCTTCCTCATTGCAACACTATTTTGATAATTCATTTTGAAATAACTTAAATCGCAATCATTCCTTTCATCAATTAATTCATCATAACAAAAATTTATAAGGGCAGTTTCTCTGCTACAGTCAGTACTCCACTCGATAGGATTATGGTCGAATCGATACGATGACGAAGAAGAATAATTATTAAAAGAAATGTCTCAGTTGTTCGTTGAGCGTATTCCAATCATTCTTACCAGTATTAGTAAGTTTAGATGTGAAATCGCTATTCACCAATATACCAATAGATGAATGTATAAAAATCATAGAAGAAAATTGGGAACAAGTAAAAAATCATACTAAAATTAAAGATAAAAAATTATTTACAGACGGTATAATATTGTGTACTAAATATAATTTTTTTAAATATAATAATAATTTTTACAAACAATTGTATGGACTACCAATGGGAGGTATACTTTCAGTTAATTTAAGCGGAATATACGTCAATAAATTAATGGAAGAAAAAATGAAAATATTAAAAACTCAACCGGCATTAATTAAAAAATATATAGATGACCTAATAATAATTACAGATAAAGAAAATTATGAAAACATAATGAACCACTTTAATAACCATAATAAAAGAATCAAATTTACTATTGAAATACCAAAAAACAATAGACTAAGATTTTTAGATGTGGAATTAATATTGAAAAATAAAAAAATAACCACAAAATGGACAAAAAAGGAAACAACAAGCAACCAATTGTTAAGCTTTATTAGCAACCATCCAAAATATCAAAAGATAAATGTTGCAAAAAACTTAATAAACAGAGCCATTAGTATAACAGACGATGTACACATAAATGAAATTGAAACGAAATTTTTCGAAATTTTGAAAGAAAATTTTTATCCTAAAAAAATTATAAATGACTTGTGGTACAAAAGAATAAAAACTCATCCAAAATACCAAAATCATAAAAGTGAGGATAATCTAATTGAGAAAATCACCAAAAAAAATATGACAGATAAAAGAATAAAAGAAAAAGGAATAAATAATAAAGAGAATATAAAGAAAAAACAAAAAACAATAACAGAATTTTTTAATAATAATAAAACTTCCGAAAAATCAAATAATCAAGAAAAAAGAGAAAAAAAGGGAAATGATTTAAATAAAAAGTTCTTCAAAATGCAGTACATAAAAGGTCTGACAGAAGAAATAAAAAGATCTTTCAAAAACTATGATCATTATGATATAAGAATGGGAATGTATAATAATAACAAAATGAATCAATATTTAACAAATATGAAAGATAAAATAAAAGAAATAGATATAAAAAATGTCATATACAGAATTGAATGTAATGATTGAAATAAAATATACATTGGTGAGACTTCAAAAAAATTAAAAACAAGAGTATTACAACACAAAGATGATTGTAAAAATAGCAAAAATATAAACAAGACAGCATTGGCCCTACATAGTATAAAAAATAACCACACATTTAATTTCGATAAAGCAAAAATAATAGAAAAAGAAAAAATAGCTAAAAATAGAAAAATATTAGAAGCAATACAGATAACAAAAAATATAGATAAAACAATAAATTTTAAAACAGACACCAAGAATCTAGGTACACATTATATAGACATTATAAGCAAATTAAATTTGAACTGTTAAAAATATTAGATATGAGGAGAAGAAGATTAGAATCAAATCAAAGGTAAATAAATTGATCCCCATAGAGAAAAAATCTGGTGCGTGCGCGCAACACACAACTTTCACTTACCAACTTACTTAGATTAGTAATTGACGTGTTTTGCTAAATATCATTTCCCAAAGTCACACATTTTTCTACATTCATATCTTATTTTTGTTAATCGTTAAAGCCGTTTTTGAGTAAATAAAAAAACCCCGTGAAAATGATACAAAATTTATTAAGTAAAGTCCCCCCTCCCGTAGATCAATTTTGATGAAATTTTTACAGTCATATCTCGGGCATATAAGTACATCAAATACCAAGTTTGATCAAAATCGTTAAAACCGTTTTTGAGTAAATAAATAAAACACGTGAAAATGATACAGAATTTATTAAGTAAAGTCCCCCCTCCAGTAGATCCATTTTGATGAAATTTTTACAGTCATATCTCGGGCATATAAGTACATCAAATACCAAGTTTGATCAAAATCGTTAAAACCGTTTTTGAGTAAATAAATAAAACACGTGAAAATGATACAGAACTTATTAAGTAAAGTCCCCCCTCCAGTAGATCAATTTTGATGAAATTTTTACAGTCATATCTCGGGCATATAAATACATCAAATACCAAGTTTGATCAAAATCGTTAAAACCGTTTTTGAGTAAATAAAAAAAACACATGAAAATGATACAAAATTTATTAAGTAAAGTCCCCCCTCCGGATGATCAATTGTGATGAAATGTTGGTTATCACATCTCTGGCATATAAATACATCAAATACCAAGTTTGATCAAAATCGTTAAAACCGTTTTTGAGAAAATAAAAAAAAACATGTGAAAATGATACAAAATTTATTAAGTAAAGTCCCCCCTCCGGTTGATCAATTTTGATGAAATTTTTACAGTCATATTTCAGGCATATAAATAGATCAAATACTCAGTTAATTCAAAATCGTTAGAGCCGTTTTTGAGAAAATCGAAAAAAACTTAAAAAGTTATTAAATAAAGTACCCCCTCCCTTTGAGCAAATTTGATGAAAATTTTGCTGTCACATCGCGGGCTTATACATACTCTAAATACCCAATTTCAGGTTCGCACGGTTTATAGTTTTTGAGCTAGTCTGTTCACACACACACACACAGACACACAGACAGACACACACACACACAGACCATTTCGCGAGACTTGGTTATTTTGACTCAGGGGATCCCAAAACGTGTATTTCTGTTGAAAACCGGAAGTCGAAAATTTTCACGATCGCAATACTTCCACTTACTATATATTTCATATATAGGTAAGTGAAAGTAAAAATAATCAGTCTGTGACAAGGAGATGACTAATAAGTAATGTTAACTTTAAATTATTAAAAATTAATTATAAAAAATGATGATTATGTGTATATATATGTGTGTCGGATAAATATGTACATATAGGATGAAATTGACAACATGTAATAAAGCATGAAAAGAAATTTTAAGGTAATTTAAAATTAAATTATATAAAAACTTTATAAAAAAATCTGGTGCGTGCGCGCAACACACAACTTTCACTTACCAACTTATTTAGATTAGAAATTGACGTGTTTTGTTAATTGCCACTTCACAAAGTCACAAATCTTTCCACATTCATTTCTTATTTTTTTCCTTTTATGAGTAATTAAAAACACATGTGAAAATGATACAAAATTTATTAAGTAAAGTACCCCCTCCATTTGATCTATGTTGATGAAATTTTTACAGCCGTATCTCGGGCATATTAATACATCAAATACTCAGTTTGATCAAAATCGTGAAAACCGCTTTTGAGTTAATAAAAAAACACGTGAAAATGAGACAACATGTATTCAGTAAAGTGCCTCCTCCAATTGATCAATTTTGATGAAATTTTTACTGTCACATCGCGGGCACATACATATACTAAATACCACGTTTGATCGAAATCATTAAAGCCGTTTTTGGGTAAATGAAAAAAAAACACATAAAAGTGGGACACAATTTACTAAGTAAAGTACCCCCTCCGGTAGATCAATTTTGATGAAATTTTTACAGTCGTATCTCGGGCATATAAATAGATCAAATACTCAGTTTAATCAAAATCGTTAGAGCCGTTTTTGAGAAAATCGAAAAATACTTAAAAAGTTATTAAATAAAGTACCCCCTCACTTTGAGAAATTTTGATGAAATTTTTGCTGTCACATCGCGGGCATATACATACACTAAATACCCAATTTCAGGTTCGCACGATTTATAGTTTTTGAGCTAGTCTGTTCACACACACACACACACACACACACACACACAGACACACACACACACACACAGACCATTTCGCGGGACTTGGTTAATTGGACTCAGGGGACCCCAAAACGTGTATTTCCGTTGAAAACCGGAAGTCGAAATTTTTCACGATCGCAATACTTCCACTTACTATATATTTCATATATAGGTAAGTGAAAGTAAAAAGAATTTAACGATGTGATATATTATTGTGAAAAAAATATTGTGATTTATATAGATAAATGTTTCTAGTTGTTTTTCCTGAAGATGGTGCGGGTGCCCCGAAACGTTGAAAATGGAAAATAAAAACAAATAATGGAAGTTGTTATTTCATTAAACCATGGATAAAAAATAATAATTAAAAACTTCCGAAAAATCAAAAAAATAAATGATATATATAATATTTTAAAATATTTTCTTTTACTTTGAAAACTGAGTTACCACCTTCCTCATTGTAACACTATTTTGATAATTCATTTTGAAATAACTTAAATCGCAATCATTCCTTTCATCAATTAATTCATCATAACAAAAATTTATAAGGGCAGTTTCTCTGCTACAGTCAGTACTCCACTCGATAGGATTATGGTCGAATCGATACGAAGACGAAGAAGAATACTTATTAAAAGAAATGTCTCAGTTGTTCGTTTGGCGTGTTCCAATCATTCTTACCAGCGCTCTCTTCGAGAAATTATCGGCTACCGCCATCTATAATGAGTATTGGAAATTACTAAAAAGAAAAAAAAAATTAGTGTTAGCGAAAGCATTATTCCCCTCCGAGTAACTTTTTCATTTGGAAATGATTTCTTAAAAAGAAACTCCTGCTCCCTTCATTCTGTATTCAACATTCCCTCCGCTTGTTTTTTCTGTTTTGTCTTTTTTTTTTGTCCTAGGAAGGGCAGCTGCAAGTCGGGAACAATGATGATAAATGAATTGGAAACAACAGCAACAATTGAACATTGAAAAATCTCTGTTCTGACTTTTAAAACACACAATTCTACCTTCTTATTTTATTTTTTTGTATACAAATGATAATGTGATAACATTGGCGTGATGTTGATTTAGGAGAAGTATTATATTGTCAGCTAAAAGAGAAAAGGGAAGGGAATAACCCTCAGTTTGTAAATTTTTTCAGGAAGAACAAATAAGTTATCTCCTTGTTGTTTGTCAATATAAAAAATCTGGTGCAGTGAGCACATCACAGAACTTACTTAACACCCTTAAGGCCCCTTCTATTACGGCTAATCAGACGATGCTGCAGCGAGAGTCCTAAATTATGTCTATCCAGGTATAATTAGGATAGGGATCTTTAACGAGTAACTGACATCGTACAGGCTTGGGGAGTTCATTTTACGTCCTATCCGAGGAATGGCATAGCCAAGGATTTTTTACTTCCTTAAAAAAATGCGAAAATTAGTATTGACTAAAATATACATTTTTTTTTTTTTAATGATGTACTTAAAGAGCTACCGGAAAGGGAAACTTCATTTTTTAATTATTGTGATGCTTGTTAATCAGAATTTTCTTTCCTGAAGAAGTCCTGATGATCAGGACCTTTCACCTTAGTGAGGAAGATTTTGGTTTGCATAAGGTTTATTTATAAATGAAGGAATCTTTTGGATTATGCTGTACTTTGTTACCCTAACGTATTTGGCGCATCTTCTGGGTTTATCCATTGTATATTTTTAAATTCAATAACCATTCGTCCATACATACAATTGATATATAAAAAATACTGGGTGTCCAAAAAGAGTATTCGGGGTTTGAAAGTTGAATAAAATCTCAAATGTAGAATATCAAGTAGGATGTTTACGTTTTATTTAAACACAATGAACTGGAAATTTATTTAAAAAAAAGAATATTGTCTGGGTGTCCACCATAACGCTGCTGGCACTCCTCGAATCTCAAACGCAGTAAATAGTGTAAATAGTACTGTATATAATACTGTAAATACTACTAATGAGTTAAACGAGCAAAATGATAAGAGGTTTTTTGCCCCAAGAACTTCAAGAGTTTAAAGGATATAACTCTAGAACATGGTTTCAGCAAGACGGCGCCACTTGCCATACTTCAGACTTATCAATTGCTACGGTAAATGAATTATTCCAAAACAAAGTAATTTCTCGTAGAGGCACCATTAGCTGGCCTCACAGGAGTCCCGATCTCAGAAAAGTAGGGTATAAGAAAAGAAACCGACGAATCTAACGCAATTAAAGCTAAATATCAGAACAGAAATGACGGCAATCTCAAGAACAATGTGCCAACGCGTTTTTACAAATCTGCGTTTGAGATTCGAGGAGTGCCAGCAGCGTTATGGTGGACACCTAGACAATATTGTTTTTTCTAAATAAATTTCCAGTTCATCGTGTTCAAATAAAACGTAAACATCCTACTTGATATTCTATATTTGAGATTTTATTCAACTTTCAAACCCCGAATACTCTTTTTGGACACCCTGTACAATAAAGTATATGCTTTAATCTAATGGCCGTGTATATAAGTCATTTGTTTATTACTCATGATCGCTTTTTATAAAAACTTATCATGGCTCTGAACTTCTTCGCCATGGCTAAAATGAAAACTAATATATGAGCAACAATATTAGAAAATAAGAATCATTCAAGATAATAACAAACAAAATCCAACTGATGGTCAAACGACATGGATAGAAATCTAGTAATTTTATAAAAGATAATGAAAATTTATATGAATACTGAAATAAGTAGGTAATCAACATGATCAAATAAAATCTTATATTTACCTTGTTGAGTCCAGAGTAATACACAAACTGAGGGAAAAATTATAGGTGGTAGTAGCTAGTTTGCCAACTTCAAAAGGTTTATTCCGGGGAAACCCAAAGCTGGTTAGGTAAAACCCCAAAAAATAAGGTAATGCCATCAGGGAAAAAAAAAATGAAGAATTTCAGTAAACAAAATAATAAAACAATTTAATCTATTTTTGAGGGTAACCACCTTGTTTTAAATAATTTATTTTTTTATCTGTGAAGAGGAAGGATTGGCTCCGCTTGGAAGCGAGCTCTGTGGTGCAGTGGTTAGCATACCGCGCATGTCACTCGGAAGACCCGGGTTCGACTCCCGGCGGAGCCCAATCTTTCCTCTTTAAAAAATAAATTATTTAAAAAAATATAATAATATAAATGAATTTAAGTGAAAAACGAATAAAAGATTACCTTTATACAATATAAAAGTGGAAATTATTATTTTCTTTATATTCCAATATTTCGTTATGCGACCTTTCACTACTTTATAAACTTTATTAATATATTAACTATTAACTTTATTAGTATAAACTTTATTATTTTCTTGAATTCTAAGCTTTCTAACGATATATTATACGTTAATATAACTTCTAAAATAACCGGAAATTGAAATTTTATTTTGGGAAGTTATTAACTTTTAAATCGCTTTATGGCTAATCGAACGATGCTAATGTGGGATGCTAAATTTCCTTAACATTTCTTATATTGTAACTATGCTGCTTTTTTTGTTTTGTTTTTTTCACGTAACGGTTTCAAGATATAAAACATATGTTTCTCATTTAAATGCCAGTGGCGAAACTCAAGTAAAAATCCGCTTATTTTTCCCAGTTCTGTTTTTAAATTTTCCTCTATATTTTTGCAAACGTTAATTTAATTTGAACCTTTTGTGGCATTGAAGAATGATTGCCATATTCCGTGCCGCTAACAATTTCGCGTTTAATTTTATCGCGTGATATCTGTTGAGTAAACATTCAGCGAAGCTTTCCCCTAAGCTCGGTGAATCAGTTAAACTTCTATTTGGGATTTTGCGAAAATAACATTCGGTATGATTCATTAGAATTTATGATAGCTTTGTACATTGTCAGAGGACCCAGGAAATTAAACAATAATTTTATTATTCGTTGAGACTGATGTCCCTTTAGAAAAAAATCTTGATACGTAGTAAATTTATCAATAGAAAAAAAAATGGCAATCAATAGTAGCAGATACAAGTGAATAAAATGAAAATAAACATAATGGTGGATGATGGTTGACCGTAGACATACGTATGTATGTGTGCCGACATTTCGACTAACTTTAGGTCCTCATGATGGTTAAATGAAAAATCTGGTGCGATGCGCCCAACTTTCACTTACGAACTTACTTAGATCAGAAATCGACGTGTTTTGATAATATGTAAACGCCAATCCTCAACTTCACACATTTAAGTATATACTAATATTTGTAAATCTCCTTAAGTTATAGAGTATCTGTATAGCAAAATTTGGTAGTTCTTAGCACTTTTCGTATCACTGTTGCTAATTTATTTATGAAGGGACTAATTTCATCCGCTGTCGAGTTTTTTTTACTGCTTGCTTGTTTTTTACTACGAATTGCTTTTTGCAAATACATCGTGAAGGTAAATCGATAGGGGTATTTACGTCTCTTATGCCTTTCTGGAAATCAAGAACGATTACTGTTCCTCTAAAATCGCTTTGTATTGTTTTCAAAAATTTATTATGGAACTAAAGTTTCTAGACTAAAATAAAAAATATACTAAAATATAAATAAAATATACCTACTTCAGTCGGCAAAGCGTTTATCAATCTTTTAGGTATTCGTTGGCAACTAATAAACTCAATTTTGCGGGGCTAATCTAAACAAGATCCTATTATTTTTAAGTGAATACGGAGACCTGGGTTCGAATTCCAGTCATGGCTAATCTTTTCTTTTTTACTTTCACTTACCTATATATGAAATATATAGTAAGTGGAAGTACTGCGATCGAGAAAAATTTCGACATCCGGTTTTCAACGGAAATACACGTGAACAGACTAGCTCAAAAACTATAAACCGTGTGAACCTAAAATTAGGTATTTAGTGTAGGTATATGCCAGCGATGTGACAGCAATAATTTCATCAAAATTGCTCAAAGGGAGGGGGTACTTTATTTAGTAACTATTTAAGTTTCTTTCGATTTTCTCAAAAACGGCTCTAACGATATTGATTAAACTGAGTATTTGATGTATTAATATGCCCGAGATATGACTGTGAAAATTTCATCAAAATTGATCAACCGGAGGGGGGACTTTACTTAATAAATTTTGTACCAATTTTACGTGTTTTGATTATTCACTCAAAAACGGCTTTAACGATTTTGATCAAACTGGGTATTTGATGTATGTATATACCAAATATGTGAAAGCGAACATTTCATCAAAATTGGTCCAACGGAGGGGCACTTTATTTCATAACTTTTGTTCCAATCTGGTGCGTGCTCGCAACACACAACTTTCACTTACCAACTTACTTAGATTAGAAATTAATGCCTTTTGTTAAATGCCACTTCTCAAATGCACAGAACGGCTTTAATTATGAAAAATGGTCTGTCATTAAAGGCGTACTCCGCATGCGTGGGCTCAACGAGTTTTATGAGTTGACTGAATATTTTTCTTTTTTCTCCTCTATATGTTTTCTTTTTTTTTATCATATCTCATATTTAGCCATTTTTTATTTTTAGGCGTAACGAGTGACAGTTAATTTCTCCATTTAAAGAAAAACAAAGGTACTTTATAGGAAATAAATAAACAGAAAAGGCCCTTACCCCATTTAAGTCCCCTTAGAACATTTTAATGATGATAAAGCTTACCTGATATTAAAGAAAACTTAATTTTCATTAAACATGACAAATTTGATAAAAATCGTTAAAGCCGTTTTTGAGAGAATCGAAAAAAAAAAAGTAATAATCTTTTCTTTTTATATAAAATTCTGAATTCATATTGAAAATAATAAGCAGAGCTTTAAAAAGAGATATATTATTTTCGCTAGTCCCTGTTTGTTGGCACATGTTAAATTGAGGATACAGTTTAAATTCTCATGTCAACCATCTTCTTGCTGATGTACGATAAGTTTTGATCATTACTGCTACACTTCAACTCTATCTAAGACTGTCTGGACTGCTCTCTAGCGTTAAATATTGGGTTGGGAAAAAAGTAATTTCGGTATTAATAACGTTTTTCAAAGCGATTTTTTTTTCATATAAATTTCAAATAATAATCAAAGATATATGTGCCGTTTCGATCGATGGCTTTTTGCCGTTTTTTCGGTAAAACCATTATACGATCACTATAGAAGTTCTGTGCTTTCTGGGCGAAAAACTGAACCAATTGATTTACACAAGACTTTTTTTATTCCAGCTTTACACTATTAAGAGGGTTCTGAAGAGAACGAAACAGGTAATAAATAGTCAGACGGTGCAAGGTGCAAGGTGGATGCATCAAAACTTCCCAACCAAGCTCTCGTAATTTTTGCCGAGTCACCTAAGATGTGTATGGTCTATCATTGTCTTGATAGAATACAACGCCTTTCCTATTGATCAATTTTGGGCAGTTTTTCTTTAATCTTCTGCTTCAACCGCATTAGTTGTTGACAGCAGATAGTCGAATCAATGGTTTGGCCAGGTTCGAGCTGCTCATGATGAAGTATGACTTTCCAATCACACAAAACACTCAGCATCACCTTCCTTGGCGTCAATCCAGGCTTTGCCACTGTTTGTGAAGTTTCTCCGGGCTTCGACCAAGATCTTTATCGCACATTATTGTCGTACGTGATCCACTTTTCATCACCTGTAATTATTCTTTTAAAAAATCGCTCGATTTCGTTTCGGTTCACCAGCGATTCACAAATGGAAACTCTGTCCATTAAATTTTGTACGTTAACTTATGTGGAACCCATATATCCTATATATAAGCATACTCGTATATATACATGCTTATTTTGGTATCCATTCTTATGTAAATTGTTCAAAACTTGTCAAAAAAAGCAATGTATATTGCAGAAAATATTGACAAGTCTGTCAATTTTAAAACAGACACTAAAGGTCTCAATATGCAATATGGGGAAATATTAAGAAAAATTAATACTTAAGTTTATATGGATTGCATGGGTCTTTAATTTTTATTTTGGAAGTATACAGCTGATGTACATGATATAGTTTTGGGTTTTTCTAAATAATAGGCCTTTGCTGGAGGGTGTACTATAATGAATTGGACTTTGCTCACCCTGAGTGTTTTGGGTGTCTTGGGGTTAGGGAACATTGGTTGAGAGTTGTATCTGCCCTGTGTGATTTCAAATGATTTTGTCTACCTGTTTTGCTGGTCTGTATATATTAAATACAGATGACTAAATGACTGTATTCACAAATATTTATGATTTATTAATTGTATTGTTAAATGTTTTAGAACTGAAGATGGCTCAAAAGAGCCGAAACGTCTTTTAAATAAAAAACTTTATTGTTGAGACTAATTAGGTCCCCATCTGATAACCTGTTGAAAAATATAGTCTCAAGAACTTAATGTCTTATAAGTGTTCAAAACTATTTTGTGGTCGATGTTTAGCTCAATAGCGATGAAATATGTCGGTCTACCTCGTTGTTTTGAAGAATTTCGTCTACTTTTTCGACTATTGGCCTGCTAGGGCGAGTTTCATCATTAACATAAAAATTTCCGGAACGAAATCGAGAGAAACTGTTCTGAGACTGATGTTCGTTAAACACACATCACCATGAACACCACAAAATTTTCGAGAAGCCTGAGCTGAATTTTTTCCTTTTCGGAAGTGAAAAAGCAAAATATGACGAAAGTGACCTTCTGGAATCGCCATGTTCAAAGCGCAATGACGTTTGACTGAGTAAATGAATGACACTGTGTTGATATACAGTACCATTCAAAAGTTTAGTTTCACCCTTAGATTTTGTGAAACAAATAAATAACAACATTTTATTTATTGAACATCGTAACAACTATAATTGTATTTTTAATTTATTTATAACTAGCTGTATAATATACAGTTTATATCCCGGTTTCACCCAGGGAATTTGGAAAACAATGAGAAAAGCCGTGGGTCAAGAAAAGTTCTTTAGGACAGAAATGAGATTTTTTTTTTACTCCAACGGTTGATTCCGTAAAAATCTAATGTAAAGCGAGATCATAACGATTTTTATAACAATAAATAATGTACCCAGAGATTGGCTGGTATGAAAGAACCACTAAGCAGAGAAATTAGGATAAAAGATGTGGATTTCTATAAAGAACAAACAAACAGAATTTCATCTTTATTTATATAGATTGTATTCGAAACAATCAAATAATTTTTGAAATGTTATCTCTTGAGTTACAATTATTGTTTTAAACTTGAAGATTCTGAATTAAATACCAGTGAGTTTAAACTTTTGACTGGTACTGTAAGCAATATTCCATGGACTGTGATCTTTCAAACGTGGTATTGTATGGCTTCACTTAATAAGGATTACAAGCAAAAAGTGACTTTGATAAGCGATTTTTGGGAAAAACCAAAATTACTTTTTCCCCAACCTAATATTAGATTTAAAAATCTGTAATTTATCTCTTGACAATAGATTTTGTGAATAGAAGCAAAAAAAGTTATAAAAAAACGAAGATTTACGTCATGTGACACTCTTGTTACAAACGAGCGATATTATCTTGTATACCAGGTGTATTGGGTATGGATATTATTGGGTAATTGCGTATCGTAAGGTCAAAAGATCTGAATATAAACTTAGGACTTATTCATGGAAATTGCTCTCACCTTGCAATGCGGGGGCGTCCCACCTCTTGTGGTACAAAGTTCACCTTTGCTGAGTACAGGTATAGGTATTTAGATACTAAGTAACCTTTATGTCTACCTGTTCTCAGAGGTTTTCGTTATTAACACAACACTTCACTTTGATGAAGCTCCTCATTGCTACTAAGCAAATAATTCAATATTTTCCCTTCGTTCCAGGAATCCGAAAACTCCCACCGGTTCGCGGGATCTATCGAACGGGAAGTTAACTGATAAATAAATGTGGCTACTTGCTAAAAGGGGAGCTGTTCGAATGTAGTATCGATTGTTATATATAAATTCCAGGGTAGTGAGAAATAGTGATGTATAACAACCGATAGTTTTATACAATAGAGATTATCGATAGTTTTAAACGATCTAGACTATCGAAAAAATTGTGATAGCCTCTTTATATATGCACTCTTCTGCTATATAAATAATTTAAATAGAACAATAAACAAAATTTGATAGTGCAATTTTATTTATTATTATAAAATAAAATGCTGAACTATTAATAAATATTAACTTAACTTAACAAAAAATATAAACTCAAATTTACTGACCAGGATCATCCTTACACCATTCTGATTGGATTTCAAAGGTATATCGCGCTGTGGTATTCTTAATTAAATAATTCAAAATCATGAAAGGAAACCCATTTAAAGGCTAAATACAGTAAACCCTCGATAAAGCGAACTGGTAGGTGATTTGATATTCATAGTTCGCTATAACGAGATTCGTTATAACCGAGGATTCTATTTATATATATATATATATATATATATATTTTTGCCAATGGAAGCACTAATTTGATCATATTTAAAAGGAAATTCATTCATTAGAACTAGTTAAATTAAAACGCATGAATGTAATTTATTTTTTGATAAACTACATTTTAATTAAACAATGAGATTCATTAATTTACCTGCCAAGTTCACTTTTGAGATCTCTTTTGATTACAGCAATTTATCAATTTTTTTCCAAATATTCATGAGCCGCAGAGCGCAGTCGTTTATTTGATGCTGAAGTTAATCCTCTATTTCATCTTTGTTTTTTATAATGGTCGACAATGTTGATTTTGGAATTCCATATTTTTCTGCGATGGTTTTCTTACCAAGAATTCCCGATTCAATATCCTGGAGAATTTTCAATTTTTCCTCAATCGATAAGGATTTGCGTTTGTAGCACACATTTACCAACGAACTCATTATGTATTAAAAAACACAGTATAAACGACTACAGAACACTGATTCGAATAATACAGAGGTCGAAAGAGAACTGAGCTAGTTATTGAGAAAAAAAGTCAATGGAATCAGAGAGAGAGCAAAAGGAAATCGGATTAGTTAAGAGTAAAAAAACACCTCCATTCTAGAAACTGGAGCTACTTCGTCTTCTCGCGCTCATTATACGTTACAGTAAAAAAAAAAAAAAATAATAAAAATTCTAGTAGTTCGTTATAACAGAATATAATAATTCTCAGGCATCAAATTTAGTTCGTAGTTCGCGCTAACCGAGGGATTTCGCTATAACGAGGGGTTCAGCAGAAATATAATGGTAATTTTGGGGGGATAGTATTTTGGTTCGCTATATCGAGGTGTTCGTTATATCCGAGTTCGTAATAATGAGGGTTTACTGTATATATTGTAACACTTCTGTGGATCAACAAATATTTTTTATCAGAAATTTACAATTATCAATGCCAAACGAATCAATACAACTCAAATATTCGAGCAGGCTACAAAAATTATAACTTTCTCGTTTTATAACTTTCTCGTTCGTTAAAAAATTATAACTCGTGACACCATTTTTTGCATGCAATATCAGATAGCTTCGTACTAGATTTTTTTCTGATCCAAGTTTGCACATAAATTGATAGCCTGGATTACAAACAAAGGTTATTAAGCCTATTTCCAATATTTTAAAAGAACAGTGTTGCCCTACACAACCGGGAACAATCAAGATGAATTTTTTCACTAACCTTGGGGACGAACATATTACTCTCATTTGGGGATAACTAAAAAAAACATTCATACCTCGAAATCACATTTCGATTTAGAATGTTTTTATTTCTTTTAGATAACATTTGAACGTTTGATGAACCAAATGTTTCTGATAGTTTATAACTTACTGGAAGACTTGATCTATGTTATTTCAATTTTGTAAAACAGTGAAAATTCACATCTTCCATTTTGGTATAAATATATTTTTCAATTCATTACAACATTCACAACGTTTTGAGGCTTTAATGCCTCATCTTCAGGCGCACTCCTTACTAATCCCAATTAACAATATTTTAGTTAAACGATACATGAATTCATTAAAAATCTCATCAATAAATAAATTCATCAATTACTCCTCTCTCCTAGGCCACTTTATTGAGTAACAGTGAGTAATCAATAACAAATATTTACTAACGAAAATATAACAATACCAATGCCAAACGAATTATAAAAAAAAATTATAACTTTATAGCACACTAATCATATGACTTGAGCTTCACAGCCAAAACGCAGACTAAGACTAACTGGCTCAGTCACTCTCTCCTTATATATAGTCGTTGAAGGAACATTCTAGAAGGTTCAACGTCTTCTTGGAAGCTGGTGGAACGACGTGAATGGAGGTCGAACAAGCTAGATCCAAACAGTTTGCTCCAACCGCAAGTTTGTTCCAACAAACGTTCTGGGATTTTAAATTGTATGTTTTTACTTTCACTTACCTATATATGAAATATAATTATTTTCAATGGCTTGGTAATTAGTTTAAGCTTAACATTCAATGACTTAACCCCTTTTGACCAAACATTAGTGATATATTAAGGGAAATTATTGCGATCGTGAAAAATTTCGACTTCCGGTTTTCAACGGAAATACACGTTTTGGGGTCCCCTGAGTCCAATTAACCAAGTCCCGCGAAATGGTATGTATGTGTGTGTCTGTGTGCTCAAAAACTATAAACCGTGCGAATCAGAAATTGGGTATTTAGTGTAGGTATATGCCCGCGATGTGACAGCAAAAATTTCATGAAAATTGCTCAAAGGGAGGGGGTACTTTATTTAATAACTTTTTAAGTTATTTTCGATTTTCTCAAAAACGGCTTTAACTATTTTGTTTAAACTGAGTATTTGATCTATTTATATGCCCGAAATATGACTGTAAAAATTTCATCAAAATTGATCAACCGGAGGGGGGACTTAACTTAATAAATGTTGTCCCATTTTCACGTGTTTTTTTTTTATTACTTTCACTTATTTACTCAAAAACGGTTTTAACGATTTTGATTAAATTGGGTATTTGATGCATGTATATGCCAAAGATGCGATAGCCAACATTAAATCAAAATTGTGATGGGGTACTTCAACTCAAAACCGGAGGAGGGACTTTACTTAATAAATTTTGTATATTTTCACGTGTTTTTTTTATTTACTCAAAAAAGGTTTTAAGGATCTTGATCAAACTGGGTATTTGATGTATGTATATGCCAAAGATGTGATAGCCATCATTTAATCAAAATTGGTCAAACGGAGCGGGCACTTTATTTCATATTTTTTTTTTAATATTTACCTTGTGCTCTCCAAAACGGCTTTAACGATTTTTATCAAATTCATCACGTTTAATGAAAATTAGGTGTTCTTTAATATCAGGTAAGTTTTATCATTATTAAAATGTTCTGATGGGGCTTTTTTTTGGGTAGGGCGCCTTTTTTGTTTGGTAGTTCCCTATAAAGTACCTTTGTTTTTGTTTATATGGAGAAATCAACCCTCTCTCGTTACGCCTAAAAATAAGAAATGGCTAAATATGAGATATAATGATAAAATATAGAAAACATAAAGAGGAGAAAAAAAGAAAAATATTCAGTCAACTCATTAATTAAACTCGTTGAGCCCTCGCATGCGGAGTACGCCTTTGATGACAGACCATTGTTCATAATTAAAGCCGTCCTGTTCATTTGAGAAGTAGCAACTAACAAAACGCATTAATTTCTACTCTAAGTAAGTTGGTAAGTGAAAGTTGTGTGTTGCGCGCACGCACCAGATTTTTATTTAACGATTTAACGTTAAAATATAAATTTGTCAAGGTCAGTAACATGAGATTTTCAATGAAAAATCAAATGTTTTGCTTACATATATCTTCCAACTTGGTGGGATAATGTACAAAAAAAACAACTGGTTGCCTGCTAGCCCCTTAACTTGAAAATTACTTGGTTAATGGCATAGAAAAAATATAAATAAACAAACCAACAAAAGAAAATAATGCTACATCAAATTACTTATCATCATGTTGTAAAAAAGAAAAGAAATATAATGAATAGTAGTTGAGACTAAGATCCAAATTAATTCTTATTCATGAACAATAATACTAAATGAATTTTTTAGAATTTCGCTGTCAGATGCCTCTCATATTGTTTGATTTTTATTTTTTCAAATTATTTTTATCATTACTATTATGTTTGACTAATTTTTTGTTTGGTTTTTGCAGGTGTTGGCAGCTGATATCTTTCGGTGAGTTATTTTATCTCTGTAGTACAATTTAAACATCCTGACTTTTAATATTTTTTCTTTACTTTTTCTATTAAAAACTCGGATCTTAGGATAAAATAAATCCAAAACCTTTTTACTCATAAGTTATTTAAAATGACAACAAAAAAATGCTGCTTTAAAATTAGGTTTAAACCCGGTTTCAACACTTTCCGAACTACTGTATAAATATACGCCATCTTTGTATTTAGCCCCATATCCACTTATGAAGGATTAAATATGTTTGAAAAGATAGGCGGGCGCAAGCGACGGTGCTGCTTCTTCGACGGTGCTACAGGAACTAGAGAAACGATAAAAGCCGGGCCATTACCTGGGATTCATAGGGTTTTTTGGCGTTTTTAATTTATTTTTCCATAATTAAAATCCGATTGAGCAAAAAATCATTTGAAAAATATCTAATAGGTATTGCTCGGTCCCTCAGCGTTCAAGTAGAAAATCAAAAGACGTGTCATTCCCTTCTATTTCCAAAAAAAAAAAAGCTTCTTAAAGAGTGGATTGTAAAATTAAGAATAGATAAGCCTGTTTCGAAACATATGACGATATGTAGTCTTTATTTTAAAGAAAGAGACTATATTTATCCAGGTAAATATTAGTATTTGACATTTTATTATTCCAAAATACTAGTTTTATGCAAATAACATTGAGACCATAGTGTCATAGATTTGTTTTTCTTTTTTAATTTACCCCATTTTTCTACTACATCCGTTGTGCTTAATTGTTCCATGTTTTCAATGCGAAGCCTGAAAGTTTTGACAAATAAATAAATAATATGACAAAGAATCTAAGCTGTCATAACAATGATTGTGTGAATAGGTAATTAATGTTATTACTAACCGAAAAACGTCGAGTAAAGTTGCAATGATGTGTTTGCATTTACCAGAACTACCAGCTTTACACGTACATTGACAAGAAAATTGCTTATTATTATTAATAAATTTGATTTCCATTTTTATTTGATGGGGCAGTCCTTTAAGATTGCTAGCTTAAAGGTACGAGGCTTGTAAAATAACTGTTTTTTATTTTTAGATATTATTCCACAAGTAATTATCTGGTTTGCATCAAGGGTAGCCTGCCCTTCAATTAATGGTCTTCTAAAATTACCAATTATCTCTATCACATCAACTAGGTCTAACACCATTCTTTCCGACATTTTGTAAAACTACTAGCGCACCCTCTATTCGATTGCGCCCGCCTATAAGCGAATGTTCATTTAAAAATTTACACTCGATTTCTCATTTTATCCGTTTTTCGGTGAATCCGTTGAATTTTATCCTGACCCGATTTCAACGGATTAAGCGACAGCTTTTGTCTTATTACATTACCTAATCTACAGCTGGTTCTTTGTGTTGAACAAAAAAATTACTAACAATATTTAAGGAAAAACTATATAAACAAAATAAAAGACGGAGAAGTTAAATTCGAAAGTAAATTGCAAACAGCGAAGATGGAAGACAAGAGTAGAGCAATAGAATAAAATTGGGCAGTAAAAGCAGCTTGTGATTACTGGGCTTTATCGCGCGTGGTGGGGTTAACAAATGTTGGTTTCGGCCAATAGGGAGCTAGGGAATATCTGATCGGCCAATCGGCGGCGGTTTGACTGATAGCCAACCAAATAATCGACCAATAGGATCTGCTTACTCATCCTTTGATAGTGCCTCTACCTTCGTCCCTTATTGCTCTGTTTTCCTTCTGCTTCTCGCTCTCTCTTCTCAGTCTGTTTTAGTTTGAATACAGTTACGAGATTTGTTTTATTTTTTAGAAATAGTTTTAAAAAAAAGTGAATATATGGGTGATTCTAAAATTATGGTGGCATTAATGTCAGAAACTGATAAATTGACAACCGCCTGAAGGATTTTAAAATTGTTTTTCTGCTATTTATTACCTCATTGGTAATGAACACAGCTATCGAATTTTCAAGCGTCTAAAGACATTATAACATTCACTAATATCAATAACAATGCTCTTTTTGTCACTCCCTGATATGTTGATTACTAATCGTATTCAGAAAGTTAGTTTTCGATTAAGTATACATACCTTAAAGCTAAGATATGTAAAGTTATAAGAATTCATCTACCCATCTGAGTGAGTTGATTTTATGGTTCCTATTTTGAGTTAACTGTTAGTTCTTTAACTCTTTTTATGTTGTGGATCGAACTCCATTATACCTACATAAGAACAAGAATTCTTTTTTAAAATAAGTAAATTAATATAATAATGTCCTATGTTACGTTTTGTCACTCCCTAGAACACTATTTTCTTAGAAAATCATTAACTCGAAAACTATGAATATAAGGAGCAAGTGACCATGCCATCTGTAACCAGAAAAATAAGAAAAGATGACTTTAAAACTCCATAAAATTTAAGAGGCAAATACCACCAAAATTTTAGAATCGCCCATATAAGATTTATTATTGTCACTATTTAATAATTTTAAAAACATCGTTCATGATATCTTGTATAATTGATATTCATAATTTTAATCAGGGAATAAAGTATATATTATTAAATATATCTAATACGGATATGATATCTGCTAACTCTCCGGACAGCGCGGTCGACCACCGCGCGTCGGTAGCCATTTGTCTTCGGTTGGTGGACATTGGGTCTGTTCCAGCCCCCCATAAACCTCTTCCTCGCCATCGGGCTGCTCTTATTGGCTGAGATATAGCTTGGGATCCGAGCGAGGGGAACTCGAGGAGTTCCCTGCTTGGTCTTTGGGGATGATAACTATTAAATAAGTATAGAAGTTATTTAATTGTTGTTTGATTTATATTTTATTCAAGTTTCGCTTTCACTTACCTATATATGATACTAGTTGAGGTACTTGTTTCTACAGTTGAAACAGGTTATGAAAAGCGAGCAACCCTAAACTATGCTGAATATTCTATATACATGCTACTTATCAAAACATAAAAATTTAGTTTAATAAAGAGACAGATATCGTTTAAATATAACTTTTTACAAAAATAATGCAAATGTTTACTTTCACTTACCTATATATGAAATATATAGTAAGGGAAGTATTGCGATCGTGAAAAATTTCGACTTCCGGTTTTCAACGGAAATACACGTTTCGGGGTCCCCTGAGTCCAATTAACCAAGTCCCACGGAATGTTCCGTGTGTGTTTGTGAACGGACTAGCTCAAAAAATATAAACCGCACAGACCTGAAATTAGGTATTTAGTGTATGTATATGCCCGCGAAGTGACAGCAAAAATTTCATCAAAATTGGTCAAACGGAGGGGGTACTTTATTTAAAGAATTTTGTCTAATTTTTAGGTTTTTTTTCGATTTTCTCAAAAACGGCTCTAACGATTTTGAATTAACTTGGTATTTGGTGTATCTATATGCCTGCGATGCGATATTAAAAATTTCATCAAAATTGATTAATAGGAGGGGGCACTTTACTTAATAAATGTTGTCCCATTTTCACATGTTTTTTTTTATTTACTCAAAAACGATTTTCAATCAAACTTGGTATTTGATGTATGTATATGACCGTGATGCGACAGCCGAAATTTCATCGAAATTGATTAAACGGAGGGGGTACTTTACTTAATAACTGTTGTCTCATTATCACGTCTTTTTTTTTTTTTTACTCAAAAACGGCTTAAAATACACCTATCGATTTTCCTTCACGATGTATTTGCAAAAAGAAACTCGTAGTAAAAAACAAGCAAGCAGTAAAAAAACTCGACTGTTGATGAAATTAGTCCCTTCATATATAAATTAGCAATAATGAATCGAAAGGTGCTGAGAATTATCAAATTTTGCTATACAGATACTCTATAAGTTATGTAGATCTACAAATATAAGTAAATACTTAAATATATGAAGTTGAGGAATGGCGTTTACATATTATTGAAACATGTCGATTTCTAATCCAAGTAAGTTCGTAAGTGAAAGTTGTGTGTTGCATGCATCGTACCAGATTTTTTTATTATTAGAATTCACAATCTCTATTTATTGTAGTGCTAATAGGTGTACAATGACTTTGTTTAACCCGTCTTTTGCTAAAAAAAATAGATTCGATATTTTCCCCACACGTGAAAAGGTGAAACATTATTATGTTTCACTCAGGCTATTGCCCAGGCGAAAAACACGGATTTTCCAAGTCCAAGGAAAAAATAGGTTTGGATAATGGATGGATACACTCCTTAAATATCGAAAAAAAAAAAATAACGTGTTGCGTCAATAAATCAACTAACACTTCTATCTGGCAGAAATTTATAGAACTTACATGTAATAACACTCAATCGTAGTATATTAAGCATTTAATTTGCAATAAAAGAAATATTGAGGCCAATAATAAAATGTAAACTATCCTATCTTTTAAGTTGGACTAAAACACACACAATAAGCTAAATTTCATCAAGATCGGTTGAGTAGTTTCTGATTTTACCCCCGACAAACATCGGTACCAGAGATTTTTATATGTATATATATATATATATATATATATATATATATATATATATATATATATATCATTCATGTTTGGGCAAAAGGGGTTAAGTCATAAAAAATGTTTTTTGTATCGTCTTCTTAAAATTCATAATTGACTATAATTTACTCGTTATTCATAATTTATTATAGTCTCTGTTGAAAGAATATAGTTCATTTATTATTCTGGAATAAAGAAATACAATCAGAAAGAATTTATAATGATTTTCAATCGCTTGGTAAATAGTTTAAGCTTAACATTCAACGTATTATGAAAAATAATCATTTCTTTTTTTGCCTTAAACATTTTATTGAAAACGCGCTCTTGCAACCTTTTGAGCACTGACCATTTTGTGCAAACATTGAATGCGTTCAATGAGTCATTGTTAGTTACAGTAGGTGAGTTGGAACATCCTGGTCATCGCAATCTTCCTATTCATCCGTGACCGATTTTGGCTGACGATTTCGTCATCAGATTGGGATTAAAAATTTTCTTCCTTCGTGCTTCGAGGCCATTTTTTGATGTCCTCCTTTGATAGGGTAACGCTTAGTTCACATTTGTTAGGAAACTCGTGAAAATTCTGAAGACAATTTTAGAGTTGAGCTTGTGAAGTTTTCTTCGTCAGAATCGTCAATCACGTCTTTACAGTTCAAACAAGAGGTTTATTGGCCAGATCATTTTCCAAGAACACTAGATGGTGTCACTTTTCACAATGCACTAAATTAAAAACGACGTCTTTAATTTTTGGTTTCTTTCAAAAACTGTATGATCCCATCCGGTTGTTTTATTATGTCCGAATGTGGAAATTTTTTGTAATTAATTTTTATTTCCTGGTTTCCTGCAAGAGGTTTCGTGTTTGGGGGTATGGATGACTTGAATTTGATGGTCATGCGATCAAATTCTTCTCCTTTTGGGTGACCCTCATAGCGACGGATTCCGAACGTGCCGGAGTAACCAACCGCCGGATTATTAAGATTGTACTGTATAACCCTTTTAAGTTTAAATTTGGTGTGCTGTGGATGCCTAAGCCTTAAACAAAAAAATAATAAATTATGCATGTTTTTTCTTATGATTCTATTAATATTACTCCCAAATAATTATTTTATATGATAAAACAGTTCAAAACTGTGTTATAAAATAATGGATTTAATTTATAATTCTCATTAACCTTTATTAATGGCTTATAAATCTACTGCTAAATTTTCATTATAGCTGGATTGTATATATTTCATTATTTTTAATTATTTAAGGTAACATGGTGTAAGAAAATATCACCTTTACTATTACATTATGTATGCCTTCTCTTTTTAAACTTGTGCACTTGAAAATTTGTCCCCTTTTGACCAAACATTGGTGATATATTAAGGGAAATTATTGCGATCGTGAAAAATTTAGACTTCCAGTTCTTAACTGAAATACATGTTTTGGGGTCCCTTAGTCCAACAAACCAAGTACCCCGAAATGGACTTTGTGTGTGTGTGAAAAAAAACTAGCTCAAAAACGGAACACCGAACAATGCTGAAATTGGTATTTGAGATATTTAGGTACATGCTCGCTATTACACCTTCGATCCATTTACCTTCACAATACATTTACAAAAAGCAACTCTCACTAAAAAACAAACAAGGAGTAAAAACAAACTCGACTAATGATGGAATTAGAATTTTTCAGGCCACTTAAAAAAATAAATAAACAATAATGAATCTCGTGCTAATGAAAGTACTGTAAAGTACGACGGCCTTAACTATGCCGTCCCTCGGATAGGACGTAAAATAGAGGTCCCGAGCCTGTACGAGATTAGGTACTCGTTAAAGATCCCTGTCCTAATTATATCTCGATAGGCAAATTTTAGGACTCACACTTTACCATCTTCCGTAACGTAATTTGGTTGTCGCCGATATAAACATAAATTTAGTGTCAGCAAATTCACTAAGGGCCGCTTTCTCCAAGTTAGTTTAAACCGAGTTTAAATTTAATCCGGATTATCTCTTGGTTTAAACCAGATGTGAGTTTCTTCAAGTCGGTTTAACCTCTAAACTTAGATTAAGTTAATCCTTCATTTTTCCTAGTTTAAACTCTGAATTAGGTTTAAACTGCAAAATATAAACAAACATTTTTTGTGATAACATACTCTCTCTTGATACTCAAGAATTATTGTTTTGCACTTGACTGAATACAAAAATGGAAAATACACATAATTGAAATTTTAAATGACATGGAAGGAGAAGATTATGATGTGTTTTTGTTGCCAAAGAGACGCATCAATAGACGCAATCAGTTAATCCAAGAATATTTTCAGAATATGTTAAATCAGTGAAGTAGAATTGAGATGAGAAAAAAATGTTTCTTAACATGCATTATTTTTATTGTAATTGTTTCATAATTAATATCAAGGTTATGTTGTAAATTATGTTTCACTTCAATATGTCATAATGATGTAATTTTATTATTATTAAGCTATAGTAATTATATAACGCTCAACTTAGATTATTTATTGTTTAAACAAAATGATAATAATAGTAAAAAGGTTCAACATTATTTGAAAAAAAATTATGAAATGTAATAGAGGTTATTATTATTCTTGGCATAATAATATCATATTATAAAGAACATTTTTTAACATTAAATCTAAAACAAATTAAATCTCTGAAAACAGCACCGCTCGTTTCATTGAATTTATTCGCCAATTTCTTCCATTCATCCTCCTCTATGACAGTGACGAAATCTGGTTTTGGTTTCAAAAATGTCTCTCTTCTCTTCCACAAGAGCCAGAAGAACATTAATTTCACACTGAGAAAAGTTTTTACTTCTTTTTGCTCCATTTTTACAGAACACTTTCACCTTATTTACTTTTTTGATAAAAATAAAATAATATGTATTAATAATCTTTCCATATCCCCTACATTACCTTCTCTTTCCATAGAAGTTTCAGCAAGGAAATGTAAACAAATATGTACCAACCTTTTAAAAAAACATAATAACCTTCACATGATTAGGTTTAAACCGAGCTTAAACTAAACTAAGGCTGTAGAAAGTGAATCAGAGTTTAAACCTCGGATTAAAGATAATCCGGTTTAAGTTAATCTAAGTTTAAACTATTTTGGAGAAAGCGGGCCTTAGTGACTATAGGTTAAAAAAAACAACAACAAAAAAACCATAAATTATAATAGAAATTTTGATTGCAACTACTTATTTAATTTCTTTGTTGAATAATTTCGGTGCTGACAGTTTATTCCCGACCGTGCCTCTCCGAATCCTTGCGGTTGCCTTTATTACAATTAGAATAGCTCTTGTGGGCTCAAAGCCGCAGCCAGTTATTACAGGATTCTGTCAGCTGTTCTAAATTGAATTCAAGAATTTCGGTCATCATATATCTCTTTGATCTGAGTACCTACAAAGGGTTAAAGGGGTGTATAATTCGACATAAAATTAATGGTTTTAAAATATTTTTTAAATTTCATACATCCGACTACATTATTACATGAAGCCTAATTGAAATTAATAGTTCACTAAATTCAAGCTAGTTCAAAATGGAAATATAAATATATGGATATGGAGAACCTAATCGATGCGCACAACATACACTTACCACCTTACATAGATTAGAAATCGACGTGTTTTGATGAATATGTAAACACCATTCTTCAACTTCAAACATTTTTCCGTATTCATTTACTTTATTTTTACTTTCACTTACCTATATATGAAATATATAGTAAGTGGAAGTATTGCGATCGTGAAAAATTTCCGGTTTTCAACGGAAATACACGTTTTGGGGTCCCCTGAGTCCAATTAACCAAGTCCCTAGAAATGGTCTGTGTGTATGAACAGACTAGCTCAAAAACTATAAACCGTGCGAACCTGAAATTGGGTATTTAGTGTATGTATATGCCCGCAATGTGACAGCAAAAATTTCATCTAAGTTGGTCAAAGGGTGGGGGTACTTTATTTAATAACTTTTTACATTTTTTTCGATTTTCTCAAAAACGGCTCTAACAATTTTGATTAAACTTAGTACCATATTTGATGTAGTAATGCGCCCGAGATATGACTGTAAAAATTTCATCAAAATTTATCAACCGCAGGGGGCACTTTACTTATTAAATGTTGTATCATTTTCACGTGCTTTTTTTATTTACTCAAAAACGGCTTTCACAATTGTGGTCAAACTAGGTATTTGATGTATATATATGCCATAGATGTGACAGCCAACATTTCATTAAAATTGACCAAACGGAGGATGCACTTTATTTCATAACTTTTTTTCCAATTCATAGCTTTCTTTAAATTCTTGCAAAAACGGCTTTTACGATTTTGATCTAATTCGCCATGTTAAATTAACGTCGTCTTCTTTAATATCAGGTAAGCTTTATCGTTATTAAAATGTTCCGAGGGGGCTTAAAGGGGGAAGGGGCCTTTTTTGTTTACATGTAAAGTACCCTTGTTTTTGTTTATATGGAAAAATTATCTGTCTCTCATTGCGCCTACAAATAAGAACTGGCTAAATATGAAATATGAAAAAAATCAAGTAAACATATAGAGGAGAAAACAAGAAAAATATTCCGTCGACTCATAAAACACGTTGAGCCCACGCTGGACACTTTTAATGACAGACCATTGTTCATAATTAATGCCGTTCTGTTCATTTAATACAAATTATTTTATTAATAATCTAATTTAGTTATCCAAGGTAACTAAATGAAGTTTTCAACAACTACATAGAGGATTATAAAATCAGACGACTTGGAGTATTATGCTTACATGGCCGAATTATCGTAAGTAAATTTTTTTATTTAATAATAAAAAAAAATAGTGTTTTTTATAGAGCAAATAAAAACAAAATTAAGAAATGAATGTGGAAAAATGTGTCTTTGAGAAGTGGCAATAAACAAAACACATCAATTTCTAATTTAAGTAATTTCGTAAGTGAAAGTTGTGTGTTGCGCGCACGCACCAGATTTTTTTTTCATATTTGCTCCCTAAAGTTAACTAAATATTTTATTGTTAAATAAATGTTTTTACGTGTGATGATTCGGCAAGCTACAGAAAATCATACTCTATCGCGTCTGATTTTATAATTCTTTATTTAGCTCCCGTGAAACAAATATTTTCCATTAAATGAACAGAACGTCAATTGGTCATTCCACGTCATATCATCCAGCCGAAGTTCAAAATTTTACCTCCCCTAATAAAGATAAAAAGAAGATAAGAAGATAAAAATTTATAGGTATTAAGTACGTACAAACATAAGAAAAAATGCCAAATTTTACCCAATTCCAACTAGTAGTTTCAGGATTATGGTAATTTGAACTTTTGAGATATTTGAAGTTCCGATGACTACTTAAGCACAAACCCAACTTGTAGCTGTTAAGACTTTCCTCTAATAGTAGTAGAAGAATGGGCATTAATTGAACTGGAGCTTTCAAAATTTATTCATTAATTCTGCATTTCATACAGAATCGGATGATACCATAAATATTAGAGAGATCATTTTCCATCATGTAAAAAAGAATTGTTAAACATTAAAATTTAGATTTTTTCCAAGCTGTAAAACAGTCATCGAAAAATGCCATGGGCAAAAATCTCTCTCCAACCAGCCTAACAAATTATATATCAATAGAAAGAGGATAAAATTCTCTATCTAATGATGAAATAATATGAGTGGCTTATTGACTTATAAGGATTTTATGTCGATTTGAATCAAATATAAAAAATAATAAAAAGTAGTAAAATTTAATTTAAGAGTGGCGCATACAAATTAATACAGCTGAAATATCATCATACAAAGATGTATTATTGAAAAGGGCATCTAATTTTCTTTTAAATGATATAGTGATATAGGTGTATAATGATATAATTAAAGGCGTACTGCGCATGCGTGGGCTCAAAGAGTTATAAGAGGTATCAAAATAATGTCCTTTTTTCTCCTGTTTATGTTAATTCGATTTTTTTCATATTTTATATTTAGCCACTTCTTCTTTTTAGGCATAATGAAAGACAGTATATTTCTCTAGTCCTACGTAATATACAGCTGATTGCAGCTTCAGTTTATTTTTGTTAAAATTGTTGCTTTGCACTATTTTTCCCCGACCCCCTCATATATGAAGTGTATATATATATATATATATATATACAAAATACCTCATTTCAGGTTCGTGCGGTTTACAGTTTTTGAGCTAGTTTGTTCTTACACCCATAGGCAATTTCGTGGGATTTGGTTATTTTGACTCAGGGGACCCCAAAACATGTATTTCCGTTGAAAACCAGAAGTCGAAATTTTTCACGATGGCAATACTTTCCCTTACTATATATTTCATCCATAGGCAAGTGAAAGTAAAACGATGTTTGTTGAAGCAGACAATTATTTGACTAAACTTTACAAACACAATCAACCATAGTGACAATATTTGTTTCCCCCCCCCCCCCCACCAAAATTAACAGCTGGACTCGTTCTAGGTATATAATTAGATGGATATAATCCAATTTGATTGTAGCCGACTAAATTGGACACGAGATTACATGTCCTATGCAGATGCGGTGTAGCGTTAGTGGCCTCATACAGGGAGGGTTGCTCTGGGGTCCTGAGTTATGATGGAACTCAAATCGAATCGAATCTGGACGTATACTAGTATAATAAATCGATGTCTATTAGCTAAACAGTATTGGATAGCTGTAAAATAATCGATACCCTATCGGTTCATCAATTGGAGAGTTCTTGGAGGCTGGTGGCTAATCGACTTCATTCAGTTTCCTATCGATTTTGTTCGCTTCACGAGTATAAGTTACTAAACCTTTTCTAGGAAGAGTTTTACCTAATGTAAACTAAAATCAAAAATTAAAAAAAAAAAAGATTTAGCTTTTTTAAAAGAACGCTTTATTTTCTACAAAATAAATACAATTGTACTTTATTTTCTACAATTGAACATAATTGTTGAACGAAACATATGGATTTTGTCAGTTACATAAAAGATAGTCATATTACAGGCATGTTGCTAAACTTAATCGTGGACGAATTAAGAAAAGATTAATAAGTTGCGGTACCAAATGGGAAACGTCCGAGGGGTAGCCCGAGAAGGAAGTGAGAGGATTGCGTTAGGGCAGATCTGTTGAATTTCGGTTTCGTTGGAGTTGTCTAGGAAGCGAATAGTAGTGTCGGCATCGACCCATCGGGTTCATTAAGCCTTTATTATATTTTAAACAAAGTATACTGATATATTAGGTGGAGGTAAATTACATAAGTGATTTCATTATATAGGGTAAACCGTACAGTTATTGCCACACTGTACAGTTATTGACACCCCAACTTTAACTTAAAGAAATAAGCAAACAAGTCCTAATTTTATTTCAAGATATACATGAATCTAATGTTTGAAGGGTCCTCTGAGTCATCTATGAAGTAAAAATTTAACAAACTAACGATAGGGAAGATTTAACAGATATACTTCCGGTTTTCAACGGAAATACACGTTTTGGGGTCCCCTGAGTCCGATTAACCAAGTACCACGAAATGGTCTGTGTGTGTGTGTGTGTGTGTGTGTGTATATGAACAGACTAGCTCTAACTATAAACTACACAGACCTGAAATTGGGTATTTAGTGTATGTATATGCCCGCGATGTGACAGCAAAAATTTCATCAATATTGGTCAAACGGAGGGGGTACTTTATTTAAAGAATTTTGTCTAATTTTTAGGTTTTTTTCGATTTTCTCAAAAACGGCTCTAACGATTTTGATTAAACTCTTAAATTGATTAATTAGAGGGGGCACTTAACTTAATATGTGTTCTCCCATTTTCACATGTTTTTTTTTTTATTTACTCAAAAACGGATTTAACGATTTTAATGAAACTTGGTATTTGATGTATGTATATGACCGTGATACGACAGCCGAAATTTCATCGAAATTGGTTAAACGGAGGGGGCACTTTACTTAATAACTGTTGTCTCATTATCACGTGTTTTTTTGTTTACTCAAAAAACAGCTTAAAATACACCTACCAATTCACCATCACGATGTATTTGCAAAAAGCAACTCGTAGTAAAAAACAAGCAAGCAGTAAAAAACTCGACTGTTGATGAAATTAGTCCCTTCATATATAAATTAGCAATAATAAATCGAAAAGTGCTGAGAATTATCAAATTTTGCTATACAGATACTCTATAATTTACTGAGATCTACAAATATAAGTATATACTTAAATTTATGAAGTGGAGGAATGGCGTTTACATATTATCGAAACTATCGAATTATCGTTGTGTGTTGCTAGCATCGCACCAGATTTTTAACAATAAATATTGCCATGTGGTAAAACTATTGATTTTTTGACCCAAAAAACCTCTTGAGTCTTTATAAGGATTGATAAAGAGGAGCTATAGGAATTTTCAAATTGATCCCTTTATAAAAAGTATTTTTTTAAATTTCACCACAGAAATGTAGTCTTAAGGGAGCCAATAATTGTACGGTTTACCCTATGCATTTCATATATATAGGTATGTGAAAGTGAAAATTGTCAATTGCTAGGTAATGTAGTCTTAAGGGTGTCAATACCCTAATATTAATTTATTTTATTTATTTATTGTGTCAATATATTTATAATTTTTATATATATATATTCATCGTAGCACAAAAATTAGATAAAGCTTATTAATAATTATGATTTTAATTCGATCTTATTTCTCTTACTAGAAATGTTTATGGGCGCGATAAGAAAAAATAAAACCTTATATTTATTTGCAACCTTACCTTACGTAGGTATATATATATAACATGTTATGGTTTAAGGGTAATTTGTTGCTCTTTTGTTCCTAATACTTATGCTCTCCCAATTTCTTAATTTTGTAATACATTATAAAAGTTTCAAATTATATTGTTTTTTGAATTTTTTATAGATACCAATCATAAAATAATGCTCGCAAAGTCGAAAAAAAATCTAATTTTTCGACCCAAACTACAAATTTGACAAACAATGGTAAATAAAATTTTTGTTGAAGGGAGGATTTTGATGCAAAGCACTGTCATTAATTTGATTGGTCAGTTATCTCGTTGAAAGATTGGTTTGTCTTTTGTTGGAACTCAGGGATGTTGGTCAAGGCGTTCTGCGCATGCGAAAGAGTCTTTAAACTCCTTGTTTGAACAAACCTACTTTTAACAAATTTCTTTGTGAATAATTCTTCATATTTCAATCTGCCGAGATGTATAAACTAGCTAAGCTAAATGAAGCCATCTGAGTGGCTACTTATTTGGGGGTCATTGCAATAGAAATGGGAGGGCACAAATTAATGTGAATCTTTTTGAAAGCATCCGACATTTCCTCTAAAAAAGTTTTTTTGTATTTTTTTATTCAGATAATTTTTTTCGGGTCTTTTTTACTTTACCAAAACCTCTTAATTATTTATGGGATCACCTGTGGTATAGTGGTTAGCATGGCAACTTGCAATATTAAATGTCGCCCAAAGATTTAGGAGTTAATGGGAGTAAAAAATCCTTAGCCATGCCGTCCCTCGGATAGGACGTAAAATGGAGGTCCCCAGCCTTTACGATGTCAGGTACTCGACAGATCCCTATCCTAATTATACCTGGATAGGCTAAATTTAGACTCCCACTGTAGCATCGTCCGATTAGCCTTAGTGGCATAATATGACGTTAGACAAACAAACAAAACTGATTTATCTTATTATTAAATTAATCCGAATGACGAACAGATGATTAAAGTAATGTATTTAACAAGCTCCAAACAAAAAAATTTAGTTTAATTTAAGTATAACCACGATTTCTTCTGTGCAACTTCTCAAACTGCATCTAAATGCTGGAGATATTTTTGGTGAAAAGCAAGCTTCATAAAATGTCCTCTTCTACATTTCCGTGTTGTATACAATATTCCGAACCTTTGAAATGTCTTAATGCCACTTCTTCTGATTCAAGAACACAACTCAGTTGTATCAGATTCATTGTTAACAAAAACAACTTCAACGGTTCTTAAAATGTAGGAGGTAACCTTCTTCATGTATATATTTTTTCTTTTAAAATAGACATAACTGGTGTTATTTAATAAAAATATAAAAAAAAAACAGTTATCAAAAATTAAAAAAGACCCGTTTTTTCAACTTTAGACGTAAAAATATAAATAAATATATTTTCTGAAGTATTTAGATATTGAAAATGCATTTTTTTTCTTAGAGGTAACAGAAAGAGTGATAACATAGATATGAAAACCTTTTGGTGGCGTTGACAACTAAATGACATCGTCAATGCTCCTGGAATATCACTCTATCGCCAACTGTTCCATTTAAGAAAGGAAGACTTTCTTCTTTATCTGGAATTCTTCGTGAAGAAAGGTCAAATATAAATACCTATATTTCTTTGAAAATCAATAATATAAATAAGAATTACTAAGAAATTTCAGCTTCTATGTGATCTAGTGCGAGCTTTCATGGTATATTCGATGAGTTGGTATTCGCCTAAAACTGAGCCCTGGAGTCGGATAGTTGTTAAAGTTTCTAGTGGTTTCAGGCGTGACTTAATTTAATCTAACTTTATATAATATTCATACCAAGTTCTCTGTTTAGTGGAAATTCAAGTAAGCAAATATACGAAATATTATAATACAGTAATGGATGAAGAAGTGAATTTTGAAGTTTGCTTCAATGATTATTTTTTTCTATGACGGTAGCCTAAAATTTGATTTTAATCCATAACGGAAATAACAAGAATAAAACAAATCTATGGTTACAATACTTACGCTATTCAATTATATATTAGATGCTTTACACTCCGTAGAATATTCTCGATAAATCTTTAACATGTACTAGCAGGTGGCAGGGGGACGCCCCCCACCCCATTTATCCAGAGTGTAACCAATTAAATTTAACATAACATAAATGTAAAATATTAGCTAATTACAGCATGCTATATTGATTGATTATACCCAAATTCTCCACCTGATACGTTATTTTCACAAGTGTCGCACAGCGGGAAATTTTGTCATTTAGCTGCCAAAAATCTATAATTCCTGACCGAATGACGATAATCGAATAATTCTTTAATAATAATAGAAGTTATATCAATTTAAATACTTTCTTTTCATAAATTACATAATTAACGTGGATGAAATTAAAACGCACTTTTATCCAACAATTTTTCAGCCATTCTTCTTATTTATAAAATATGTTTGGTGCATTATTATAGAAATTAAGCTTAATAGGGAAAAAATTAATTTATTTTAAGCAAAATCTATGATCACCTCTCTGATATTATTATTTTTTTCTATTCAGCTTTAAATTTTATATTATTCCACCAAAAATATTTTATAAATAAGAAGAATGGCTGAAAAATTGTTGGATAAAAGTGCGTTTTAATTTCATCCACGTTAATTATGTGATTTATGAAAAGAAAGTATTTAAATTGATATAACTTCTATTATTGGCAATAGTTGGTTCTGATTTTTTTCACAGTGGTAGAGGGTAAAGGGTGCTAAAATACCATAATAGAATTAGATCGATCAAATGCGATCGATCGGCGATATATCGATTTAAAGATTTAAATCCCTATATTTGAACCATTATTAAAAAATCGGCCTCGAATTGGACTAAATCATAAAATATACTTCTCGTTGAATTATATGAAAATATTTTATTCCCTTAAAATTCCTAAAAAAAATAGGGTATTTTAAATTTAATTGTTTGGATTTTTTCTTATTTAGACAATAATTATTTTAAAATCTTTCAAAAGGAGGTAATGCCTGAAAAAGATATGTATGTAAGCAGAAAGCTCAGTAGATAATAATACTGACTCATTTCATTCTCCATGTATAACCCTGTACCTAGTAAAATAATTTATTAAAATTTATGTGAAGAAATGATTCATATAAAAATTAATTTTAAATACTTTGAGGGATGTTATTTTTATTATTCTCACTCCTTGGATACAAATTGATAAAAGTGTTCTTCAATTTGCTTCCTATTCCTTCTCCAGTCACCCACAGTGTTCCCCCTCACTCCATAATCCTGAGCTGCTTTTTTTTAAGACTCATCCTTGTCTCTTTTAATTTTTTTTTTCGAGTTATCCTATGATATCCTTATATTATATAGCGCGACGAAACGTCAACTGAGAGTTTTGTTAGAAGGGAATAAAGGAATGGGCATTAGATGAAAAAAAAAATCCAGAATCTGCTACTAGAAAAGGTTTCAAACAGGAAGCGTAGTGAACTAATTCTTGGAAAGAAATTAACCCGAAGGTTCTTGTGCACAACATTAGCTTCCATCCTATGTTTTGAGAGTTGATTTTTTTTTCTTCTGAGAATAGCATTGAAGTTTCCGTCATGGCCAAGGGCACATCTTCATATACATACACAACCCTCCCCCCTCCTCTCAGACTTGGCACCTCGGTTGACCGGACCTCGGTTAATCGGAACCCTACTGTATATCATTTTTATGTCAGCTTGAACCGTATTATTTTATGAATTCTGTAATAAAGTTGGATCTTCGGAAATTGGTTCCCATTTGTCTTTTAAACCAAGGAGCTTGATCCTACTCACAACTCGATGAAGCTAATAGAGTTATTAAATTACTAGCTAGGGTGCCCGGCTTCGCTCCGGTAATTGTGTGGTAGTTTCAATAACAGAAAGGCTTTACAATTAAAGGAAATATAGAACAAAATTAGCAGTTTCTTGAAACTTTTAACATATTATCAATATTAAAATTCGAGATCTGCAGAGTCCGCCCAAATAAGGAACCCTATATACTTTAAAGGGTGTTGAAAATGGCGAATAAGCAATTAATTTTGCTGCAACTTTGTCGAGTCATGCATCGTTTTTGATGGTTTCTGTGATTCTGAATCCTATATTTCTATATTTCCCATATTTCTTTTTATCCTGAACTATGAGGGGTGATACAATCTTATTGAAAAATGCTGTAATTGGATTTAGTCATTTTATCAACTGGAATGCTCATCATACATAGTAATAAAACCATTTTTCATAATTACATACAATAAGAACACTTCAAACTTGTTATTTTCGATTTATAATCAGTCAATTCAGCTCTTCTTTTTTGCTTCATGTCTGTTTGTTTCGCTCACTGTACTACTAAAAAATGTTCAGTCATATTGCATTAAATTTACTTAAGTAGATGTTATATATTGATTAAATATAATGTGTAAATCAATTAACCTTCTTATGAGAAAATTAATTTTGTAAGGTATCCAGTCGGTTTTCTAATTGATTGCATATATGTAAAATCATTATTTTATTTAGAAAGAAATGGTGAAACAATTTTAAAAGTAATTTAAAAAGAACAGCTGAAAAAATATTTAACCTTTACAAACTGAACAGAATGAATGAACAATAAACATTGAGTGAAACGCACCCTAGCGCTTCCTGGTAGCCTGGAGCTCGAACTAAATTTTTCATTCATAACCTCGTATATCAATCTCAGGTAGGCTAATTAAATGGTGCGAGAGGCTTAAAATTCCAGTCCTTTTCTCTTCAATTTTACGCCCTTAAGAGAAAAACAGAAACCTTCTTCTCTGTTATGGGTTTTATAGCAACACGCTGACATAACTCTCTTAAACGTGCGTTGAGTCGTTTTTGAGCCTTTTCGGCACGCACATTGTACACTTTGCTTTATAATATATATTGATTATAGCATGAACCCATTAGAACAAACACTTAAATCCATCAAAAATCCACACATTCCAACCAGACTATGTTTAATGGGTTGATCAATTAAATAACAGCAAAAACTTAATAAAGGGTGGATAGAGCACAAATTTGCATACCGAAAATTTTTCAGATGGCGTGAGACATTTATTTTATATAATAATGAATGAATGAGTTTATTGCTTTTAAAGTTACAGCTTATAGCAAGTATTTTACATAATATTAATAATAATAATAAGATTTTTATTTAAAAAACAAAGGAACGGTACCTACACTCCATAATATCAAAGAAGATTCCATGTATTGTTAAAATATTTAATATCGATATTATCAAATCGATTCGATAATATCGATGTCACTCAGTGGCTCTTCTCTGGATTTTTTCAATTAATGTAGTTTATTATGGAAGATCTCCCATCCAACGCCTTTTTAATCTCCATTAGTAATGTTTTCAGGACTGTGTGTAAATACCTTTTTTTTTAATGATATTAATAATAATTTTTCATATATAAAGACTATTTTTTTATATTAAACAGTTAGCTGTTTATATAATCCGTTTTAAGGTAAGTTTAAAAAATAAGAAGAATAGTTTTACCTATTGTAACGTTGATTTGTTTAATAAGAAAAAAAAAAAACCTGTGCTACAGTGGTGAGCATGGCAACCTACAATAGTAAAGGTCGCGGGTTCCCGTCCCGAGTTGGCCCTAGGATTTTTTAATGGGAGTAAAAAATCCTTAGCTATACCGTTCCTTGGATAGGACGTAAAATGGAGGTCCCAAGCCTGTACGATGTCAGTTACTCGTTAAAGATCCATATTCTAAGTATACCTGGATAGGCAAAATTTAGGAATTCCGCTGTAGTATCGTCCGATTAGCCTTAGTGGCATAAATGGACGTTAAACAAACAAACAAACAAAAAAAATATGGTTTAAAATCCCAATCTTTTTGTTGGAACAACTAGCGATTTGAGCGGACCGTCAGAGCACGTGTTTGGGACTAGATTGTCGGAGCTCCAGGCCTAGATGATTCCACGGGGGTCTGGACCATTCCAGACCATTCCTTTTACGACTATATATAAGGAGCTAGTGTCTGAACCAATTAGTCTTAGTGTTTGTCTAGACTGTGAAGCTCAAGCCATATGATTTGTGTGCTATAAAGTTATAATTTTTGTAACCTGCTTTTATATTTATGTTGTTATAATTCGTTAGGCATTGACAACTGTATATTTATGTTTAATAAATATTTGTTAATCCGCAGAATTGTTACAAAATAAATATAAATAATGTTTTTTTTTTATAGTCCAGATATTGTATAAAATATCTAGGAACTGTGATATTAAGGGAGTAGCGCCTTACCAGATCAAAGCTACAAGTCTGTTTTTATACGTTTTCTATTCCTGCGATATAGATGGAGTTGTTTGTTGGTAACCTAGTTCAAGATGTCTACTACCTTCAGTAGAGGGCTGGCCAGTGTATATAATGGAAAAGTATATTTTCAAACTGGAATGCAGTACAACTTTGTTTATCCTGAATAACTGGGACCAAATTCAATCCGGCTAATACGAAAATATGGGTAGTAAAATGAATTCCTCAATTAGTAAAAATTTAATTTTTTCACAGTAAAAAATGTGTCATCATCTACAAAACTGTTACTTAAAAAATAATTTGGAGCGCTGCACTTACATACCTATATCAAGTAGAAATCCCTAAATTTTAGCGGCCACGTTTCGCATACAAAAACTACTATGGGAAAGACAATAGCTTTGTAAATCAAAATTTTTACGTTTCGGAACAGGAGGCCCATGCTAAACTATTTCTTTACTGAAAAGTAGCAAGCTTTTAATCAAGCCTTAATTTCCTCATCGTTTCGTTTTTTCAAGTTACCATCGCCTCTAAATATCTGAATTTCTCTACTTGTTCAAACATATTCCCATCTAAATTAATATCAACAAAATTGTAACACTTAGGGTAAACCGTACAGTTATTGGCATTAAGACTTAAGACTACATTTCTGGGGTTAAATTAAAAAAAAAAAAAAAGTTAAAAAGGGATCAAATAGAAACTTCCTATAGCTCCTCATTACCTATCCTCATAAAGACTCAAGAGAGTTTTTTTCGGGTCCAAAGTTCAATAGTTTTACAATAAGGCAATATTTATCGTTTAAAGTACCTTACTTCATACATGACTTAGAGGGCATTTCAAACATTAGATTCATGTATATCTTGTAATAAAATTAGGACTTGCTTACCAATTATTACTTTCACTTACCTATATATGAAATATATAGTAAGTGGAAGTATTGCGATCGTGAAAAATTTCGACTTCCGGTTTTCAACGGAAATACACGTTTTGGGGTCCCCTGAGTCCAAATGACCAAGTCCTGCGAAATGGTCTGTGTCTGTGTGTGTGTGTGTGAACAGACTAGCTCAAAAACTATAAACCGTGCGAACCTGAAATTTGGTATTTAGTTTAGGTATATGCCCGCGATTTGACAGCGAAAATTTCATCAAAATTGCTCAAAGAGAGGGGGTACCTTACTTAATAACTTTTTAGGTTTTTTTCGATTTTCTCAAAAACGGCTCTAACGATTTTGATTAAACTCAGTATTTCATGTACAAATATGCCAGAGATATGACTGTAAAAATTTCATCAAAATTGATTAACCGGAGGGGGCAGTTTAGTTAAAAAATTTCGTATCATTTTCACATGTTTTTTTTTTATTTACTCAAAAACGGCTTTAACGATTTTGATCAAACTGGGTATTTGATGTATTCATATGCCCGATATATGACTGTAAAAATTTCATCAAAATTGATTAACCGGAGGGGGGACTTTACTTAATAAATTTTGTACCATTTGCACGTGTTTTTTTAATTACTCAAAAACGGTTTTAACGATTTTGATCAAACTGGGTATTTGACTTATGTATCTGTTAATGATGTGATAACCCGCATTTCATGAAAATTGCTCAAACGGAGGGGGCACTTTATTTCTTAACTATTTTTGCAATTTTTACCTTTTTTTCGATTATCTCAGAAACGGCATTAACGATTTTCATCAAATTCGTCATGTTTAATGAAAATTAGGTGTTCTTTAATATCAGGTAAGCTTTATCATTATTAAAATGTTCAGGGGGGGTTTAAATGGGGTAGGGGCCTTTTTTGTTTGTTTGTTTTTTTTTTATATGGAGAAATAAACTGTCTCTCATTACGCATATGAGTTATGATAAAAACCAAGTAAACATATAAAGGAGAAAAAAAGAAAAATATTCAGTCAACTCATAAAACACGTTGAGCCCACGCAGGATGCTTTTAATGAGAGACCATTGTTCATAATTAATGCCCTTCTGTTCATTTAATGGAAATGATTTGTTTCATGGGAAATAAATGAAATATTCAACAAGTATATAGAGAATTATAAAATCAGTCGACTTGGAGTATTATTCTTGCATTGCCGAATTATCTCAAGTAAAAACTTTTATTTGATAATAAAAGAAATTAGTGTTTGTTATAGAGCAAATGAAAACAAAAATAAGAAATGAATGTGGAAAAATGTGTAACTGAGTGAGAAGTGGCATTAACACAACGCATTAATTTCTAATCTAAGTTGATAAGTGAAAGTTGTGTGTTGCGCGCACGCACCAGATTTTTTTAAGTAGAAGTTGGGGTGCCAATAACTGTCTGGTTTATCCTTTGTGGGTTAAACAATTTTGACTAAACGAACATAATAATTTATAATACCTCATAAATAAAGAAAACACATAAATTAAAACTGTAACAAAAAGTATCAATTTGTAACGATTTAGTACACACAAATGTAACCAGATGACTTAAGTTCCAGAACGAGACTTATTCTGCTATCCATCACTCCTTATATAGTCTGAAGAACAACTGTTTGCAAGGTTCTAGGCAAGTGTAGATGGTACTCTAACAGTTTGTTCCAACTGTTAGTTCGTTCCAACAACAAGTCTAGAACTAAAAAAAAAATCTTAAAAAGTTTTTTTTGTTTCACGTTAAAATGTCTTCACCGCTTCTACGGCTAACCATATATATCGCCTTATCGGTATTTATTTCCAATCCTCGAAATCGTAGAAAAGAGCGGGGTCGGTTGGCATTGGGGGTAGGTTGGCCATTGGCTTATAGTTCCGTCACACCTGCTGTATAGGCGCCACCATCATACCATGTGACCCGCTTTACCTCGGGAGCCTTGTCCTTAGTTTTCAATCCGATGTTAACAGTGTAGAGAAGAGTGTGCTTCATTGATTGATTTTACAACATGTAAGTAAATTTTTATATTTTCATTAAAGTTGATTTAAAGGCATGGAAAAACATTTGACTCTGATTCTGTTCACATAGCCCCAAACTCCTTTGAAAAACCTAAACTTTCGACTATCCTGTTTCTTGTTTGATTATTCTCCTCTGTACTGGCAGCCATCTTTCATATGATCTCTCCTGTGGGGTTAGTTGGCTCTCTTCAACTGGGGTTTGTTGGTGCAGTAGCAATTCACAAAAACAAGGTAAACATAAACAATGGTGAAACTACCAATTGTCTTTAGTTCCAGCAAGGAGGATGAGAGCAATTTTTCTTATACAGAAAGTGACGACAGTCTAAACTTCTATCTTCTTTTATTGTCATTCTATTTTCCCTTAAAAGCTGTTAAAAACCGATTCAAAATTATTATATCATCATAATGCAGCTTTTAGTAACAATAATATGTGTCAGGCAGTACTTGAATGAGATGGCTAAACAACTCCACCTTATGGGCCAACCTGCCCCACACAGGGGGTTAGTAGGCATACTTTATATTGACGAATTCTTCAATTTCGTATGATCTTAGTATTAAATATTATGTGGTGAAAAAATACTTGAAGTACTCTAATATGGAGTTTACAGTGGTATCAGCCCTGTTGGGATTATAATAACAGGAATGACTCAACAATCAAAAAAGTGAAAACTGTTGCCTAACAACCCCGCTCTCCCCTACTACTCCCACCGACAAAAAATACCTTTTATAAATAAGTAATATATCGAAGATTTTGATCGTTTGAGATTTCTTTAGCTCTTGCTTAAAATAAATTATTATTCTAATGGACAAACTAAAAAAGGAAAAAAAATGAAAATAAATCTTAATAAAAATAAATTAAAAATATAGAAGGGGAAAAAGGTTTTAAATTTCAACCTGCTTAGTGGAAGGTCTCTTTTCATCCAATTTCCCACAACTGGGATAAGGAAATATTTTGCATCTTTTTTACTCGACTGAAATTCTATATCAAGCTTACCTTAATTAATTTTATTGAATTTTATTTCTTTGATATTTAACAAACTGTAAAATTTTATTCCGGAAACAAGCGAACCGTAAGATCTGTTTAAAGGTTGTGCTATTATTTAAGGAAACGATCAATTGGTTGAAGTGCACTGCTTCAGATTTCCTTCGCCATTAATAAGGTTTTCTGGTTTATTTATTAAAAAAAAAAAAAAATTATGTATAATAATATTTTATACTATGGCACCCCGAAGGTTCGATGCCGACACCACCAATCATTCAGTACAGCGTACAATAACCTGTTCTAAGTATTAGTAATGTAAAACTATAGATACACTCGATGGTTTTAAACTATCAAGACTATAGATAATTTTTTTAAACATCCATAGTAGGGGAGAGCGGGGTTGGTTGGCAACAGTTTTCACTTTTTTGATTGTCAAGTCGTTCCTGTTAAGATAATCCCAATAGAGCTGATACCACTGTAAACTCCAAGTATTAGAGTACTTCAAGTATTTTTTTCATCACATAATATTTAATACTAAGATCATACGAAATTGAAGAATTCGTCAATCCAGAGTATGCCAATTAACCCCCTATGTGGAGCAGATTGGCCTAGAAGGTGGAGTTGTTTAGCCATATCATTCAAGTACTGCCTGTCACATGTTATTGTTATTAAAAGCTGCACTATAATGGAATAATAATTTTGAATCGGTTTTTAACAGCTTTTAAGGAAATTAAAATGACAATAGAAGAAGATAGAAGTTTAGACTGTCGTCACTTTCTGCATGGGAAATATTGCTCTCATCCTCCTTCCTGGAACTAAAGACAATTGGTAGTTTCACCTTTGTTTATGTTTATCTTGCTTTTGTGAATTGCTACTGCGCAAACCAAACCCAGTTGAAGAGAGCTAACTAACCCGAAAGGAGAGGTCATAGGAAAGATGGCTGCCAGGACAGGGGAGAACAATTGAACAAGAAACTGGTTAGTCGAAAGGTTAGGTTTTTCGAAGGAGTTTGGGGCTATGTGAACAGAATCGGAGTCGAATGTTTTGCCATGCCTTCAAATCAAATTTACTAAAAATATAAAAATTTACTTACATGTTGTAAAATCAATCAATGAAGTAAACACTCTTCTCTACACTGTTATTATCGGATTGAAAACTCAGGACAAGACTCCCGAGGACGAGCGGGTCACATGGTACAATGGTGGGGCCTTCACAACAGGTGTGATGGAAACTATAAGCCAATGGCCAACCTACCCCCTATGCCAACCAACCCCGTTCTACCCTACTATCGAAAAAAATTCTAAAGGGGGACAAGTAATAGCCAGCCTCTAAGCATCAATGAGCTATATAATTTATGTTCATCAATTTTTTTATGGCATATATGCAGAAAAAAAATATTAAAAGCATAATTTCATTCATTTGTCTAACGAAAATGCTTATCTACTCTCTAAAAAATATTAATTTCAATTGAAAAATATTAACTCAAATTAACTGACCTGAAGTCATCGTTACACTATACTGATTGAACTTTAAGCTAGGCAGCGCTCTGGGGCTCTGAATTAAATAATTAAAAGTTAAGAAAGGATACCCATTGATAGGCTAAAGACCTGAATTCCCTTGCCTAAATACATGAAAAATTGAATGGTTTACTCATAAATGTCTTCCGAGATAATGGAATAATATAAAACCAAAACCAAAAAGAACTGATTAAATGTCAGATACTTGACTTCAAAATGACATATAAACTAAATCAAAGTTATTTTTAACAATATATTTTCAAACTCTCTAAATCAACTACCTGAGAACACTGTGTATGAAATAAGCCCGTTTCGAAGTAAGCTTGTCCAGGCAAATGTCACAAAAACATCCTTTTTTTTTTTTTGTTTAGGGAAATTATGTATTCCGCCACATCCAAAGGAAAGTCCTTGAAGAGGAGGAAAAGGATCGCGTTTTAAATGTTATTTTGTCACCACCACAAAATACTAATCGATAGTATCGATAATTTTATGCCCGATACTATCAAAATTATCGATAGTGGAGACTATCGATAGTTTTACATCACTACCATTTGTTCGTTCGTTACTTATAGATAACGGGAGGAACTGTCAGTCTATCACGGATCTAGATGAAAATATTGTAAGGTGAAACACAAAAACATATGATTTGAAAGAGTTCTAGACTTTTTGTTAGAACGATTTCAAACTGTTCTACTTCATGTTTGTGACTGTTCGAACCATCTAGGCTTGTCGGGAACCATCTGGAATGTTCTAATTCAGACTATACATACATATACACATATATACATATACATACATATCCAGCTGAAAATTTGTAAGTGGCTTTATTTTTTTCTAATGCTACATTTTTATTATGGAAATTCTCGGATCTGGACTGATTGTCGTGACCTGCGCCACTAATATGTCAACCTAACGACCTTATGAAAATTTATAAGCGTCCAGCTGATTTTCAGATTATTGCTTACTAAAGATTAGTTAAATCAGGTGCCCTTATTGACCTACAAATCTGTTAGGTAGGCCGTTTCTTCAGGCTTACGCCCGTTAGGTTTAAAAATGTCGATCTATTTAGGTCTGAGGAAACGGCCCATAGTATTTGTCGACGACATTGCATCTGATTATACTGATTATTTTTAAAAAAATATCATGAAAATCAGCTGTATGTTCATATATTTTCATAAGGTCCTGCGATTGGCATGATAGGTTTGAAGGAAAACCTAGGATGTTAAAATTTCACATAAGAGTGCAAGATCCCATTTTTTTTTAACTGAATGAACGTTTTCCAATGTTTTTGATTGTGCCACATTTGAACCTGCCGTCGTTTTTTGTGTTAAAAATTTATAAGGATAATAGTTGGCTTAAATATCTAATAAATCTAAATATGACTTTTGAAACTGCTATAATTTTTTTCTTTATTTGTTTATTTAGCGTCACTTTATGCCACTAAGGCTAATCGGACGATGCTACAGTGGGAGTCCTAAATTTTTATTAAGGTGCACCAGATTTTATTAATATTGGTAGATTTTTTAAACAACAACATCTTAGTTGCAAAAAGTATTTGAACATCGAAGTTTTTAAATATTTCAATATCGATTTCGGTTTCCTAAAGAAAATTTCAGTTGAATAATATAACAAAATAAAGATTATGAAATAGAATATTTCTCAAACAAAAACGATAATTATATATTATTATATTAATAAAAATAATATGAACAGTTCATATATTTCAGTGAGGGAACAAAAGATGTTTACAAATCCTTAGTAGAGAACAGATGTGCTGATTGGCAAGTTTACGGTGGACTGAAAAAGGTTGGATGTGGCTCTGTGCGGAGAGTTGTGTGTATTTTCTCCCTTTTCGCTTCATAAGCATTTTCGCCGAGGCAGAATTACTCGCCTCCCACGTCTCGAAAATGCTACGCTCTACATTTCATTTTTCCGTCCTTTTTTTTTTTTTTTCTCAGCAGTGATACATTAATGAGCTCAAGAGATATTTTTAATGATGATTTTTTATTTATTTGAGGCTAGGCAGATTTTAGTCAATTATTTTTGTGATCCTTATTTTTAGACATCAATTTTTTCAAGTTTTTGTTAAACGTTTCGGCATTTGCGCCATTATTAAGATAACAATATTTGTGACCATAAAAAATATTTTCAATTAAATAGGCTTTGTCAGATAAATATTTCTACTAGTCAAGAAACAATTTGACTTTAGAAAGTTACTATCTAAAGGTCGCGTGTTCGCGTCCCAATGTGGCCCTGGTTTTTTTTAACACCTTACGTTCGGCGGCCTATTTTAGGAGTATCCTGAATTGAACGGTATCGGTCCCCGTGGTCCGACTGCTAGGATGAGCCACAGACGATATCGGGCGTCGGGGTCCGCTTTGACGAAAGCTTTATCTTTTGATTAAAAGGGAATTAAATGAGCGTCTCAAGAGCATTATTTCTTGGTAAGGATGGGAACTAGACGTAATAGGCGCAACACAGGCCGACACAGGATTTACGCCATTCTTTATCTAAAATCGGACCTCGGAGTCCGATTCTAAAAACCAACAGAATTTCAGCTGTTAGCTACATTTTTTGCACTAAAATGCAGTTATCTCATTAAAAATCGACTGAGTGTTTGAAGTATTCGGACTTTCAGACATTTTCATGTGAAAATCGGTTGTTAAGAAGAGTATGTAAGACATCATACTATCATGCTATACTCATATAATTATTATGTAAAAATTATAGGGGTATAGCTCTCCTTAGCGTTGTCTACAAAATTCTAACTGTAGCGATCAACAAAAGAATGCTCACTTGGGTGGAAAGAGTAGTTGGAGAGTGCCAAAGTCGTTTCAGACCTGGCAGATCTACTATTGGCCACATTTTCCCTCTGAGAATAATGCTGGAGAAGGCATATCTGTTTGTGGATTTCAAGGAGGCCTATGACAGAATGGATAGAAGAGAACTCCTAAAAAGTATGGTAACTCTAGGGCTGCCACAGAAACTTGTCCAACTTACAAAAATGACACTATCTAAAACAAAGTGTCGAGTGAAGATTGAGGGTGACGACTCCAGGGAATTTGGTGATTCCAATGGTCTCAGACAGGGCTACTCACTATCACCAACACTATTTAAATTAGGCAGTGAGGTCCATCCGGACTAATCCTGGAGGAACAATTATCAATAGAATGACGCAGCATATGGCCTACGCAGATGATGTCGTAATCACAGGAAGAACTCTTCCATCATTATCTGGTGCATTTCAAGAATTCAAGGAGACTGCGAGTAAATTTGGTCTTGAGGTCAATCCTGAAAAGACCAAATACATGCGATGCTCTAGAAGGGGCAGGCAGGAAAACCCTTACATCTCAGTATGCGGTCAGAATTTTGAAAGTGTTGACAAGTTCAGATACCTCGGATCAGTAATAACCACAAACAATAATATCAAGGAAGAAATAAAAGCAAGACTAGCAGCTGGGAGTAGGTGTCTGCATGCACTTCAGAGGGTACTCCGCTTTCGAAATCTTTCGCGCAGGGCAATATTGACAATATATAGGACAATCGTCAGACTTTTGGTAACGTATGGCAGAGAAGAGTGGGTCCTGACCCAAGAACACGAAAAAATGATCAAGGTTTGGGAAAGGAAGGTCCTCAGAATGATATTTGGACCAATTAACGAAGCAGGACTTTGGCGGTCTAGAAATAGCGAAGAACTAATGAATATTTATGGTGGACCAGATGGTGGTCCAGTGGTTTTCATCAAAATGGCGAGAATCAGATGGCTAGGCCATGTGGAAAGAATGCCGGAACATCGTCTACCTAGAAGTCTGCTCTATCAACCTCTGGAAGGAAGACGAATGCGAGGGAGACCACGGCTGAGATGGCTCGAGGACGTGGAGGCGGACCTGCGGCGGATAGGGGTGCCTAGGTGGAGGAGACTTGCCGTTGATAGGAACGAGTGGGCAAGGATTGTATCGGAGGCCAAGGTCCTATAAGGGCTGTAGAGCCATTGTAAAAATAATATGTAAGACATCGGACCCTGGGGACCGAGCCCGCACATAATGTGTTAATGGGAGTCCTTTAAATCGTTGTCTATACCGTCCCTCGGATAGAACGTAAAACGGAGGTCCCGAGCCTGTACGATGTCAGGTACTCTCACTGTTACACTCTATTATTTCTTTTCATTTCTTTTCTTTCTATATTATAATAATAAGTATTATTTATGAAGAATTTAGTTTAATTATAACTATTTATTGGGATCACCTGTGGCGTAGTGGTTAGCATAGCAAATTACGAAACTAAGGGTTCGCTTCAGGCGGTGGCTCTAGATAGTGACTATGCCGTCCCTCGGATAGGACGTAAAAGAGAGGTCCCGAGCCTTCTACGATGTAAGGCACTTGTTAAAGATTCCTATCCTATTTATTAGTGGATAGGTAAAATTTAGGACTCTCACTTTAGCATCGCCCGATTAGCCTTAGTGGCAAAAAGTGACGTTAAAACAGACCAACAACAATTTGACTTTCAAACTTTAAAAGATAAAGATTGTCTTTTCACTAGTAAAAATTTTTTTTTTCTAATAAGGACATTCATCCTGTTTAATTGAAAATATTTTATGGTCACAGATATTGTTATCTTGATAAATTAAAAAAGTGATGTGTAAATGTAAGAATCACAAAAATACTAGACTTAGATATTTTTAAGTTCTATATATATATATATATATATATATATTCTCTAAATATATAAGAGGCTTTGCCCTGACTGACAGAATCAACGCAGAGCAAAAGCTACTAATGATAGAAACTTGAAGTTCGGAATTTAGATTTTAAACGCGATGTAGGTAACCACTAAAAAAGGAATTTCAAAAATGTAACCCCTAATGGGCTTTAATTGCAAAATTGTCGTTTAACTCTAACGGACACCTATTTTTGCACTTCGAGGAAAAATGTCTAATTTGGACTCATTTTAAAGATCTTGATACGACGAGTTTAACTCGAAAGCCCCTACGGGGGTCGAAAACCAAGTTTTAAAGCCGGAAGCGTTCACGACGAGTAAGCAATGTTTTGTTTCGGCGGTTTTAGTGAACTTTATCCATTGTGCGTCTCCCTCTCTTCTACAGAGCCTACAGCTTCCCCCCTCCAACATTCCATCTACCGGAAGCTCCGATTCTACTAAATCACCTTAACATCAGTTAACATATTATATTAAATCGATACCAAGATAATGATCACAGGATTGATTTTAAAGGCTCGCGGGAAAAGCCGCGACGAAGAATGCTAGTATTATTATATCGTGAAACAAAAAAAATAAAGAAGGAAAACACGTATGATTGAAATAGTTTCAAACTTGTTGGGACAGTTGGAACAAACTTTTCAAATGCATGTTTGCGTCCGTTCGATTACCTTCAACGCTTGTCGAGAACATCCCAGACAGTTCTATTTCAGACTCAATATAAGGAGTTTTGGTCGGAACAGTTATTTGTTATGGTTACGTTTTGTGTTAAAAGTATCGTTACAAGTTGATACTTTTTGTAACTTTATTGATTATCTGAGTTTATATTGTTTTGTGGAAATTTAAATTATTATTTCATTTAAATAAAGTTATTTAAACCCTCATAAGTGTTACATGATCGTCCTGCTATCGATTATCGTGTGGTGTCATCATGATTGATAGCTTCCAGTTACTTAATATCTTAAGCTTCCGTCATCACTTTCCCTGATGATTACCACAACGTTCACGTTGACGGGGCGAACTATTTGGAAGAAAACATTAAAATATTCCTTATTTCAATTAATAAGGAAAGATATCATGATAACATCCCTTACTTGGGTTCACTGTGTCAAAAGGGCTTTCGAAATCCGTTAATGCCTGCTAAGCTTTTTGTCGAAAAAGAAAATGTTATTAAGAAATTTCAATTTCTCAATATTAAAATGATCATCCAAAAATCCTTCTTTCGGTGAGGCAGACCTGCCTCTAAAGATAACCCTACTTTTTGCCCTAATCTTATCTGCCCTTCTAACTGAGATAATGGTATAGTTGGATGTTTTTGTATTTTAGGAGAGGAATTCAAATTATTATAAAAATATAAAATAAAGAAATAATTATTACAAAAAATGAAATGAATAACCTGGAGTCAACTGTGGTGTAATTGTTAGCAAAGCAACCTACTCAACTAAAAGTCGCGAGTTCGCGTTCCGCGGTGGCCCTGGGATTTTTTAAAGGGGAAAAAATCCTTGACTCTGCCGTCCCTCGGATAGGGCGTAAAATGGAGTTCTGTCTCGTTAAAGATCCCCATCCTAATTATACCTGGATAGGCAAAATTTATGACTCCCACTGTAGCATCTTCTGATTAACCTCAAGTACCCCAAAAGGTGTATTTAAATGGATATAATCCATTTAAATGGAAAAATAAACAAAATGTAACAGTTTACTTGTATGTAACTGTTTTTAAATAAATTGTTATTTACTGTGTAAAAAAAAAAATATTAACTTCACCTAAAAAAAAAATATAAACTCATCAGAGTCATCTTTACACCTGCTGAATCATCTTTACAATATCAAAGGTAGGCCGCGCTATGGGATTCTTAATTAAATAAATAAAAATTATGAGAAAAAAAAAACATTTGTAGGCTAAATACACATGAATTTGTCAAGGCTAAAAACATGAGGTATTTGATAAAAAATCGAATGTTTTGAACGTGTTGTTCGAATATATTATATATATATATATATATATATATATATATATATATATATATATATATATATAGATAAACATTAAAAAAATGCCCTTTTTGAGAAAAATTGGAATTAAAATTTAAACTTGGTTTTAAGAAAATTTCTTTATATTATCTTGTCAGACTGCTTTGATTTATTTGTAATAATGAAACACTGGTATCCTATTTTTGTTCTATATTATTTATTGATTCATGTGTATGTATTAATGTAACTTTTAAAATTGACACTTGACATACCTTTATGTCATGTTCATATCTATTTTAACCATATCTTTATTAATTCAATGGTACTTTAATTTTTATTGTTTACATACTATATAAGAAAAACTAAAATCAAGTGTACATTGTGCAGGTGATGAGTATGGACGCAATAGTCCGAAACGTCCACCAAATTTAAAGAATGTAAAAAATATATATTGAAAATATATATTATTGAGACTGTAATAGGATACCAGTGTTTCATTATTGAAAATTTCTTTTGTACCAATCTATACATTTTTATATATCATATAAAATGGCATGGAATGCGCTGTTAAACGACACCAATCTCTTAGTCCTAGTCAAATTTGGAAATCTTTTAAAATTTTAATCATAAAATGCTAGATTTGTGGAATTTTAAAACTAGTTTTCAATTAGTTTAGTAATGAAGATATTTTCATCCCACTTTTATATTCTGTTGTATGAATAGATATAATACCACTTAAAAAATATAAAAAAAAATTAAAAATGCCCTTTTTGATAAAATCGAAATTAAAATTTTACATTTAGTTTTAAGAAACTTTCTTAAGTACCAACCTATATATTGTTTTATATCATATGAAATGGCATGGAATGCGCTGTTAAACGACGCCAATCTCATAGTCCTAGTCAAATTTGGAAAACATCTAAAGCTATTTTTAATCATGATTTTTTCTGTTTCTGGACCTATTTTCGAGGGCTTTAGAGACCAGTAATTCGAAAACGGGTGGACATATCGCAGTAATATTTTTACTATTGTTCCAGTAGATACTAGTAGTACACATGTACCAAATTTCAAGAAAAACCGAGATGGTGAGGTTTAAAATGATATATTTTTGTGTTGATTTGACGTGGAATGGCACATATGTCTTCCACTTTGAATGAATAATAAAAACAAAACCGAACGCATGCCATTATAGCTCCTATAGTTCCTAATGAAAAATTCAACTATTCAAACACCGATCCCTCTCGGTTGTCACCATATACCTAACATAGATAGTATCGATATTTTTATGCCCGATACTATCGAAACTATGGATCGTTTTACGTCACTGGTCACAAACGTCTGTACAAGTTTCAATTTATCAGTCTAAACCCTAAAAGCACTTTTTTTTTTTTTTTTTTGTCAAATTTTGGTAAACATAAATATAATACTTTTAATATATCAATACAACATATAGCTAAAATATTTTAGATATTATAGAGGAAGTGTTTTGTAGAGATCCAATCTGTGGAATGGAAGGAGGTAGCCTCAATATACATATCAACTTCCTACCGAACTCTTTTCTCCACCGGCTTTCACATTTACCCCTCAGCCTGGTGTGGCTTATGATACCTTATACAATACTGTGTAAAGTGGCCAGCTTCTTTTCTATTCTGTTTATTTACAGATTTTATATTTTCACTTTGTTTAAGGCTTAGGTTTGTTTAAGGTTAAATTACATTTATATAATTTTTAAACTATTTAATTAGAAGATAAAAGGTTCGACTACGGCCGGGAATCGAACCCAGGTACTCTGGGTCGAATCTTTTATCTTATAATTAAATAGTTTAAAAGTTATAAATTTATTACAAATAACGATAACTAATGTCTACTTAACAAAGTACTACATTCATATAAGTATTTAAAATATTATATAGACAATGTTACATTATTTTTATACGAATTACAGGGAAAATATCATGGGACCAGCTAATCCATACGAATTACCGAGCTACGAATTATAGGGATTCTATAAAAAAAATAATTTAAGTTAGCTTCCGTTTGCAAATACTTATACGCATTTGTGATTATATATTTTATTTTTTGTCCCTTTATTAATCGGACGATGCTACAGTGGGTGTTCTAAATTTTGCCTATCCACTTATAATTAAGATAGGGATCTTTAACGAGTACCAGTCCGAGTCCATTTTACGTCCTATCCGATGGACGGCACATCCAAGGATCTTTTACTCCCATTAAAAAATCCTAGGGATACCTTCAGTATAGAAGGTTGCTATGCTAACCACTATAGCACAAGTGACCAAAATGCCATGTTATTAAATGAAGGGGTCGGGGCAATATAGTACCAAGTAACATTTTTAACAAAAATAAACTGTAGCTGCAGTCTCCTGTATTTTACGTAGGACCATATGTCTATAATGGTTATGCCACCTAAATATGACTATATAGAGGCTCTATATAGTCATATTTAGGTGGCATTTCCATCCTAGACATATAGTCCTACGTAATACCTATACAGCAGAGTGCATCTACAGTTTATTTTTGTTAAAAATGTTGCTTGGCACTATTTTGCCCCGACCCCTTCAAATAATATAATAAAAATTATAACTGCGTTGCATTTACAAAATTCACTGTTATGCATTCTTATATATTAAATTATAGTTGTCTTATTATTTTCTTATGAGAAATTGTTGCATTTTTCCATAGTTTCTGTATCAATCCTGCTAATAATCTGATCTATTATTTTTTATTAATTGTAACAAATCAGTTAACCAACGAGCTCAGTTAAGTATATATATGTATCTCTGTATCTATATATATTTATGAATGAATATATATACATACATATAAGTATAACCAACCCCAAGTAATAAATCTCGACCTTCCTACCATGGTTAGAATTGGTTGGTTACACCTCTGGAGTGTAATAAACCCCCGTATACCATACATGGCCAGGTAGGTGTACCGAACGAAAAAATGTCAAGTTAAATATATAACAAGACAGGTATGATTTGATATATAAGTTAATTAAATTAAATATAAATTTTACAAAGATTATCGTTTCTGATGTTAATTGTTGCACTTTTTTTTTTTTTTTTTTTTTATCTCCTACTGCTGTGGCAGTGGTCCTATACCAGTCGACTCGACAGCCCTGATGAAGACCTCAATCTCGGGTCGAAACGTCATCACGTTGTTTTGTTTGACCGCACCCCTAACCATTTCCATTAAATGTAAATAAAGTTCATTGATATTTCTATTTGTAAAGAAGTGTTTTATAAACCTAATTCTGGAAAAAAGTTATTAAATAAACTTACATGCATTTTGGTTATATAATTTTAATTTATATATAATGAATTAATATAAAAGTTGGGAAAAAGCAATCAATAACTGATCCGAGGAATGTGGGAATATATAAGAACAGTGAGAAGGAGATGGTTGGAAGAAAGTATAAATTTCCCCTTCAAGACTAACACATATTGCCGGGCCGCAGGGGGCTGATTTTTCATCTGAATGGTTTTTCCAACAATTTCCATTTTCATGGAAAATAGGTAAGACGCCTCTCACAAAGATATATAACATTTATTGCCCCTGGGTTCACCATATTGGGTTTACTGGGAAATTTTATGTTTGTTTTCCTCTAGTGTATATAACTATTGACTGAATTAATAACTTCTATTGGCGAGTTTATGTGTAGCTCTATATTATTCTGTTTTATTTCACTCTCGAATTCCTGTTATATTTTAGTATGCATGGAAATTTCATACACCATGCATTAATTTTGCTCAAAAACGCATGATTTTATTGGCTTGATAATGTGAAAATTGAACAGCTCTAATGAGTTATAAAAAAAAAAAAAAAAAATAGGGTCAGCTGTGGTATTGTGGTTGCTGTGGTTAGCATAGCAACCTACAATACAAGAAGTCTCGGGTTCACATCCCTCTGAGGACTTAAGATTTTTAACGGGAACAAAAAATCCTTGGCTATCTAAGATATCTTCTATCGATATTTCTACTCCATTGATTATCCAGTTGTTGATTTTTTTTTTTTATTCACCTTTTGTTGTAGATACCTTTTATTTTTTTTTTAAATTTTTATTATAGTTATGTTTATAATAGATAGTTATTTTTAGAGATGTGTGATTGCCGACTGTAGTAAACATAGGATGATCGATTATAAGGATTTTCAATAAATTTTTTTTTTTTTATTAGGAGATAATACGTTTCTACGATCCAAACATGTGGATCTGCACCGGGGATAAAATTAAGACAAATATATGTATATCTATGTTAGAGGATGACAATAAATGTATACTTTACAAAACTGATAATAATATAAAAGATGGTAAGCAGATACATCAATATTAAAATAAGTGGCTGGTTATCAAGATAAAATAAAATCTGATATTTACCTTCTAAGTCCAGAGTGATACAAGGGCTGAAGGTAAAATAAGGTGACGGGACGCCCAACGCTTTTGAAGTGAAAGGCTACTGTATACAAATTGTTATGTCTGGACTCAATAATAACACAATATTGAGATAATACATAAGGTAACAATCCATAAAAAATTGAAAAAATATACAGAAGGAAGTTATACAATACTAACGACAATAATAATACAGTGTTACATGGAAAATTGCGGATACCTATGAAATAAAAACTAGGATTTGAGGATGAGGAAGATGTTAGAATAATTGGATTATCTCTTTTTTTCGAAATTATCTCATCTGTTTTATGATTTACAGGGTTATTTTTTTCCATATGGATGAATATGGATTCTGAGAGGAGTCGTTTATCGTGGTTTGGTACAGTAGCTTATATGAAGGGGTTCTCAAAGTCAAAGGAATGGTTGTGGGCAATGGCATGTTCCGCTAATTTGGACGTTGGCTTTATATTTTTACTTTCACTAACCTATATATGAAATATTTTAATTAATCCAATCTTAAATTGTGGCTGACCACCAATTTTTAAATAATTTATTTAATCCTTCCTCTTAACTGATTTGCTCAGGTACAGGATTTGCAAATGTTTTCTCATAATCACGTGTTTTTTTTATTTACTAAAAAACGGATTTAACGATCTTGATCAATCACGTTAAGCCCATGCATAAGGTGTACGCCTTTAATGACAGACCATTGTTTATAATTAAAGCCGTTCTGTTCATTTAATGGAAATTATTTGTTTAATGGTAAATAAATGAACTTTTCAACAACTGCATGTAGAATTATAAAATCAGACGACTTGTAGTATTATGCTTCTATCGTCAATTTATCGCAAGTGAAAACTTTTATTTAATAATAAAAAAAAAAATTAGTGTACTTTAGAGAACAAAAATAAGAAATTAATGTGGAAAAATGTGTGACTTTGATAAATTGAAATTAACAAAACACGTCAATATCTCTTAGTTACCCATCTAAGTAATTTGGTAGGTGAAAGTTGTGTGTTGCGTGCATTGTACCACATTTATAATTTAAAAACTGTTAATTTAGGAACGTTGGCTTTCCAAAATAAAAAATCTGGTGCGTGCGCGCAACACACAACTTTCACTTACCAACTTACTTAGATAAGAAATTGACGTGTTTTGTTAAATATCATTTCCCAAAGTCACACATTTTTCTACATTCATATCTTATTTTTGTTAATCGTTAAAGCCGTTTTTGAGTAAATAAAAAAAACACGTGAAAATATTACAAAATTTATTAAGTAAAGTCCCCCCTCCGGTTAATCAATTTTGATGAAATTTTTACAGTAATATCTCAGGCATATTAATACATCAAATACTCAGTTTAATCAAAATCGTTAGACCCGTTTTTGAGAAAATCGAAAAAAACCTAAAAAGTTATTAAGTAAAGTACCCCCTCCCTTTAAGTAATTTTGATGAAATTTACGCTGTCACATCGCGGACATATACCTACACTAAATACCCAATTTCATGATCGCACGGTTTATAGTTTTTGAGCTAGTCTGTTCACACACACACACACACACACACAGACACACAGACACACACACACACACAGACCATTTCGCGGGACTTGGTTAATTGGACTCAGGGGACCCCAAAACGTGTATTTCCGTTGAAAACCGGAAGTCGAATTTTTTCACGATCGCAATACTTCCACTTACTATATATTTCATATATAGGTAAGTGAAAGTAAAAGTTTTAACTGAAAATCATGATAATCATAAACCTATCGTAAAGAATAACAGTTGACTATCTCTCACCTCGAAAATAATTGACCATAACACAGCTCTAAAAATAACTAAGGTTGCCTCTACAAATCCAAATTGTCACTTTTAATCACCTTTTATTCCCTTCTTCATTTAATATAGTTGATTTTCCACTAGTACTCTCCCAGTTCGTAATCAAACGTTCACCGGATGTCAGACACTAAAGCCAGTTTTAGTACTACTTGAGCGCTTTATAAAAACACTCGGGGCTACAACGTCACAGAGGGAGGAAATAAAACACGACTAATTCCGTTTCATGACTTTCCGGTTGTCCAACAGATGTCCTCGCAGATCCTCTTACAACTCTTTTGTTTTCCCGCGCCAAATTAAAGGCGGGAATTGTTTTTGGCGCGCGCGCCAATCCCCCGATGAAAAGAGGTAAGAATTGATTACGCTAATCCTTTCTATTATACTTAGGAACTCTTCGGAGGATTTCTTCCATCCCGGGTCGTGTTCTCATTCCATAGCGGGGGGGAGGGGGGGGTTCGAGTGTGTAATACTAGAATTCAGATTGGACCGGGGAAGGGGGGCGGGAGGAGGAGGTTAAAAGCAATTTTAGCCGGGAGGGGGCGCTGCGAGGAAATAGGTTTCCATTACTGTTACTCCGCTCCAATACCTCTATCGCTAATAGTGAACTCTTACTGTTACACTCTATTATTTCTTTTCATTTCTTTTCTTTCTATATTATAATAATAAGTATTATTCATGAAGAATTTAGTTAGATTGTAACTATTCATTGGGATCACCAGTGGTGTAGTGATTAGCATAGCTACATACAATACTAAAGGTCACATGTTCGCGTCCCACAGTGGTCTTGGGAGTTTTTTAAGGGAATGAAAAATCCTGGGCTATGCCGTCCCTCGGATAGGACGTAAAATGGAGGTCCCGAGCCTCTACATAACGAGTCAGGAATCCGTTTAAGATCCTTATCCTAAATATAGGTACCTGGATAGGCAAAATTCAGGACTCCTAATGTAGCATCGTCTGGTTAGCCTTAGTGGCATAGTCTTTTCAATGTAGAAGACAAAATCATATAAAATCAAAATTTTAGAATATGATCACAAAACTAGGCACCATTAAAAATAAATGCACTATATGAAATAATTACCTTCTAAGTTTTATGAAAACATACCAAAATTGAAAATGGTATGATAAGCGGAAAAACGCAATTAAGTGAATAATTTTATTTTGATTTGTACGAAAATCCACTGTTAATTAAAAGATTAAATACCATGTTCATTACAACAAAATCTTGTAAAATAGAAAATCTTCTCAATGAAATTTTACTGATTACTATTTCATTAGAAAAGATTGAAACCAGTAGATGGGAAGAGAACATCCCTTTAGAAGATTTTCATAATTTCTATTAGTGTTGTATAAAACATCGATGTTTTTTTTTTAGTTTTTTTTTTTTGAAATTCGAAACTGTATAATCAATATAAATAAAGATAAAATTCTGTTTGTTTGTACCTTATAGAAATCCATACCGTTTGTCCTAAATTCTCCAAATTTCGCTCAGTGGTTCTTTCATACCAGGTGCGAACACCTGTCCATATTAAAATTGCTTAACTTCAGCCAATCTCTGGGTATATTATTTATACAAGCCCCAGAGGATAAAAATAAAAATATAGTATATCCTAAAGCTTTATAATAATAATCTATTAGTGTTATTTTTGTTGTAATTTTTGTTTATAGCATTGTTCGCATTTATTAGAAAAATGTAATTCCCCGGGTGGAATCGGGATATACAGCTAGCATAAATATAATAAGTAGATTTGATCGAAGTAAATTAATGAAACGAAAGGCCATATCCACTAACATTTAATAAAAATTAATAAATTAAATTCCATGGTCTCACTATAAAAGATTAATCTACACGACAATAATAAGACCTATCTGGACTTACGGAGTCAAACTTTTGGGTCCCTCCAAACAATCGAATTCCTCTCGCATAATAACCCTAAAATCCAAAATCCCTTATAAATAAATAACCTTGCTTCATCCTCTATTCCCGACAATCCTCCTCTTCATCATCCGTCTGAAAAGAAGATGGCCTAGAGATCTACTAAATTAATATAATATTAATATTAATATACAATATTCTCCACGTTTCTCCATATCCCTTTTCATGTCGTTAATTTACTTCTATCAAATTAACTTATTGTATTGATAAGTTACAGTATCACCCAGTGCCATGGGCAGTATAGGGCTTCAGTAGAAGCCTTGAAGTCCCAAAAAAAAAAAAAAAAAAAAAAAAGTTACAGTTGTTAATTTCAAAAAATATTTTTTTTAAAAAATATCCACATTCAATACAACACAATATTTTCGAAGGCGGCGTAGAATTTAAAAAACATTAGAAATTATGAAAATCTCTTAAAGGGATCTTCTCTTCCCATCTATTGATTTCAATGTTTTCTAATGAAATCGTAATCAGCAACATTTCATTTAGAAGATCTTTGCAAGATGAATTTAGAAGATGTTGCGCTGCCTCCGAAAAGATTATGTTGTATTGATTTTGTGATTAACGTCCATTTATACTATGGATAATCGGACGATGGTCGGGTGAGAGTCCTAAATTTTGCCTATCCAGGTATAATTATGATAGGGATCTTTAACGAGTACCTGACATCGTACAGGCTCGGGACCTCCATTTTACTTTCCATCCCTGGGACGGTAAGGATTTTTTACTCTTTTTAAAGATCCTTGTGTGTAAAGAGCTCATTATACAATATTCATTTTCAATTATACTGAGAATTCATAAAAATCAGAAGGCAATTATTTCATAATTTTTAGTGCATTTATTTTTACTGGTTCCTAGTTTTCGAAGTCGGTTTATTTTTTTTTATAAAAAGTTTTTTATCTATTGTAAGTTGTCATTGTAGAAGTACATATGTACGTATATACACGTCTGGAAATCCCACATGCACCTGAAGTAGATATAGCTAAATTGACATTCCGAACTAAAACGACTTCAAAGGTTGGGGTACTTGAACACTTTGCACTCAGTCCCATAGCATTCCAGAAGCTTCAATCACGATATAAGGGGGTGGCGTTCTGAGAGGTTAAGCAGGCGTAACATTGGCTGGTGGAGATCAAAACATGGGGCATAGGGCCCTTAGTTAGGGATGTCTGCTTCTGTTAGTGTCCCTAGTATCGATTTATCATAGCACACCCACAATATCGAAATGCGTCCTTCACGCAATATCGATTCTGTTGCTCTGTTTTTTTACTTTCACTTACCTATATATGAAATATATAGTAAGTGGAAGTATTGCGATCGTGAAAAATTTCGACTTCCGGTTTTCAACAGAAATACACGTTTTGGGGTCCCCTTAGTCCAAATAACCGAGTCCCGCGAAATGGTCTCTGTGTGTGTGTGTGTGTGTGTGTGTGTGTGTGTGTGTGTGTGTGTGTGTGTGTGTGTGTGTGTGTGTATGAACAGACTAGCTCAAAAACTATAAACCGTATATGCCCGCGATGTGACAGCAAAAATTTCATCAAAATAGCTCAAAGGGAGAGGGTACTTTACTTAATAACTTTTTAGGTTTTTTTCGATTTTCTCAAGAACGGCTCTAACGATTTTGATTAAACTGAGTATTTGATGTATTTATATGCCCGAGATATGACTGTTAAAATTTCATCAAGATTGATTAACCGGAGGGGGGACTTTACTCAATAAATTTTGTTTAAATCATTTTCACGTGTTTTTTTTATTTACTCAAAAACGGCTTTAAAGATTTTGATTAAACTGGGTATTTGATGTATGAATATGCCAAATATGTGATAGCCAATATTTCATCAAAATTGGTCAACCGAAGGGGGGACTATACTTAATAAATTTTGTATCATTTTCACGGGTTTTTTATTTACTCAAAAACGGCTTTAACGATTAACAAAAATAAGATATGAATGTAGAAAAATGTGTGACTTTGGGAAATGATATTTAGCAAAACAGGTCAATTTCTAATCTAAGTAAGTTGGTAAGTGAAAGTTGTGTGTTGCGCGCACGCACCAGATTTTTTTCTTTATGAATATCTATTTATTATAATTTGGTTTATATTATAATGCGCACTATTCAGGGAAGTTAGATTTTAGTAATAAAACCTTCATCTTTCCTGATAGTGAAAATTATGGCCGAGTGCACAATGCTCCTAGTTTTGTTTCTTTTGTAAATGTTGATTAACATAAAAGATTAAAATAAAAGATAATTTTCATAAAGTTTACTTTTGAAATTTAGAAAAAGATTAACATAACTAAAAAAAAAGATTAACTTAAAGAAAAAAATTAGTGAAAGGACCGGAATGAAAATTTTCACCAATATTTTCGAGCTTAAAAAATTAATGTACTAAATGTTGTTTGTTTGTTTAACGTCCATTTATCCTACCAATGCTAATCGGACGATGCTACAGTGGGAGTCCTAAATTTTTCCTATCCATGTATTATTAGGATAGTGATCTTTAACGAGTCCCTCAGATCGCACAGGCTCAATTTTACGTCCTATCCGAGGGACGACATAGCCAAGAATTTTTTACTCCCTTTAAAAAAAGGGCCACCATGGTACGAGAACCCGCGACCTTTAGTATTGTAGATTGCCATGCTAACTACACTACACCATAGGTGACCCCCATTTATTAAATGTAACAATGCTGTTATGCAACCTTAATAACTATTATAACATAAAAATACTAATGGCCATTGATGTAGAATGAAATTTAAATTTTAATACATAAATTAGACACTACCGAAAATAAAGTAATAACTCTTGAATGTGTTTTTTTTTTTTTGGGGCCTTTATTTTTTAATTTACGCCTGCCACCAAACTTCGACAATCAGGAAAGGTGCGCATTGTGTCATTTAATCTGGGATGTTTAACGAAGATCTACATCCAGCGCCTTTTTATTCTCCTATTTATTGGAATATCAGTTGTTGCCATGTTATTCTTATCGGTCAATTAAAATGACCGTGTAAGTGAATTTGAAAACTTTGTAAATTGTCTTTATATGTTGGTCTACTGTTTGCATTTGTAAGTCAGTATGTAGGATATTGTTGATCACGTACCAACGTGCTTTTAATGTGAATCTATTGCTTTTATTCGCTTATTTACTAGCAATTATATGCTTTTACTATCAGTATGGTAAATGGGGCCGGGATGGCCGAGTGGACAAAGACGCATGATATAGGTAATCAAAGGTAAGCAACGTTGGTCGTGGTTAGTACTTGGATGGGTGACCGCACCATTAGGGTGATCGCCCGTCAATGGGCGCAACGCTGTCCCAGCCTACCACCCTCCCCCGGGTATGTGAGGCCTGTCAGCCTACAGGAGGCGACTCACACCGACCGGGCGTAGGAGTGATGAACCTTCCCCGTGTATCTCACCGAGAATAGTGGTGTGGTTTTCCAAGATGTCAGCACCGTAACCGCCAGGAGGTTTGGTGCAAGGACGGTATGCTTCAGGGAAAGAAATATAGGTCCTCGGGGCCTGCTGACTCTTAGCTGCCATAATCCTTGGACCTACACCGGTTTGTCACTGTCCTTGAACCCGAGAGAGCTGATGCCATCGGTGGGAAGGACACTGCCGAATTGGCCCGAATGGGATTGGTTGGGCAGACTGCCGCTGCACCATGGTAACCATGGCTTGCAGCAAAGTGAGGTTTGGGCTACCCCCTCCAGGCTGTCTCATTGTCTCATTGGGTAAAACCGCCAACCGAAAAAAAAAATCAGTATAAATAGTAATATGTCATGTGTAATGCAAGGGAATGGGTTCAGTATTGAAACGATTAATTAAGTTTACAATTTGTTAATCTACATAAATAAAGATGAAATTCTGTTTGTTTGTTTGTTTCTTCTTTATAGAAAAACATACCGTTTGTCCTATATTCTCCAAAATTCGCTCAGTGGTTCTTTCATACCAGGTGCGAACACCTGTCCATATTAAAATTGCATAACTTCAGCCAATCTCTGGGTATATTCTTTATTGTTATAAAAATGATCACGCTTTACGTTGGTTTTTTACGAAATCGACTGTTTGAGTCGAAGAAAGTCTCATTTTATAGATTTAAAATATGAAATTCATCGGGAGAAACCGGTATATACAGCTAGTAAACATTAAAACGAATAATTATACTAAAATTAAAAGAAAAGCATAAATTCTTGATTCAATTATTTCTCTGATAAAAACGTGAACTTTTTTGTTATAATTTTTAAATATTAGTTATAAGAAGAGAATAGATAGACTTGAGCGGGATACATGCCTGGTAGTTCAACTGGCAAGAGCGCCTTAATGGTGATACGGAAATCCGGGTTCGAATCCCAGACAAGATCAATCTTTTCTCTTCTTATAAAAAATATTTAAAAATTAAAGATTTCAAACTACAAATGACTACCAGGAAGTCCAGACTACCTGGACATGCATCACACCGAGGTTATTTACTTCAGTGAGGACTCTTTTTTCTTTTTTTTTCACCTAGATGTCGACTCTTTTTGTAAAAATGTTTTTTCCTTTTTATTTTCTTATATTTTTTTACATGAACGGGGACCACTGAGAGGGAACTTTACAGGAAGGGAAAGGGCTGTCAAAGATGTCCTTTGACGTTTGTGGCTTTTCGAACTTTCCGAGTCTATTTTATTTGGCGGAGACTCCATTACCGTCAAAGCGAGCGGAACAGCTCGCCGCGATTAAAGCGGGACCTAACAAAGACAGGACCGTATTTATCCTCCAAGTCACTGAAGGGTGTCGAAGAGTTGTTGTGAGGGGGGCCGGAGCTGTCGAACGATTTCCTGTTTAAGGGTGGGGGGGCGTATAAAAGGGGAGTTCTGAAAGATCTGTGTCACCCGTCATTATTAAAGTTACTCAATACATATTAAATGTTTCACGTAAAACATGTGATTTTGTCAGTTACCTTGAAAACAGTTCTAAAATTTTTGTTGAAACAGTTACCCAACTGTTGTAGTAAAAGTTGTAGATTGTTTAAGGACAAGGGCGTACCCAGGATCAAAACCGGGGGGGGGGGGGGGGCAAGCTATGGTCGTTCAGGTTATAACATCTTACCGCGGAAAACGTGAATGAAACCAGAATTATGTACAATTATAGCAATGCTTTATCAACTAGGTTATTACTATTATTTGCTTGAAAAAAATTATTCTATTATTGCTTCCCGCCTTAAAAGCTTAACCCTTAAGTAGTCGCGCCAAAATAATTACGTAAGTAGTCGCGCCGGGTCAATATGACCCGACACCGAATTCATATCCCAAAGGGCAATAAAAAGGATTTATTTAAACAAAAACTTGTAAAATAATTTATTTTAAAGATAATTTATGTACATTATGATGAATTATAATTGAAAAAATGTACAAGGTTTAACAAAACGTACGATAAATTTTGGAAAAAATAATACTTCAATTGAAATCACATTGAGGGACTAAGAAGGTTTATTCTAGTCAACACAAGTAAAATATATGCCTACAAATGTTCAAAAAAAAAAAAAAATAAAAAAAATAAAATTGAATTAAAACACACATAAAAAATGTCAATATTTTCAGCAATAATTATTGTTGTCCTCGTTGCATTCTTTGCATATTATTAGCGAATGATTTTTGCAAATTGAATTATCGCACACCGAAAATCTCTGATTGTATTTAGTGACACACGATCCTGGGCAAAGATGGCATCGTTTTCTTGGTCTAGGGCTTGATGTTTGTTGCTGAACACCTTGCTGCTGAACACCTTGTTGCTGAACACCAACTTTTTGTACCTTAGTGGGTGGCGGCTGATCATCTTCCAAATATAATTGAATCCTTTTTCGCAAGTTTTTAGGAATGCAGCTGATCGTTGATCTGCTTTGACGGTGCTTGAGACATAGCTTTTTTGAGAGTTCTTTCAAAAAAGTGCTCCTTTGTATTTGTTCTTCCTTCTCACCACTTGCAAGTCGGTTATGTTTATAAATTACAAAAGCATTGTATGCAGAAAAAGTGAAAAAATATTGCCAGAGGCCATCTTTTTGTTCTTCTACCAACGTTGTAATAGCTGCACAGTTGGTCCAATACATCGACACCTCCTTTAGTTGCATTATAGTCAGTAATGATGTCTGGTTTCCTTTTTTCGTTTGTTGCCTCGTCGATGTGGTTATCAAGATGCATAGAAGAAACTAACACTACGGCCTTGTTTTTCTTCGGAACATATGAAACCATTGCAAGTTTCTGAGTAAAACCAAAAAGGCTGGAGTAAACGTCTCGTGATTTTTTCGGCAAAAATTCTGGTGGGATTTCTGGCTTATTTTTTCTCAAAGTGCCGACAAGGGTTAAATTGTTTTCCAAAAGGGAAAGAGAAAGAGGTATGCTGGTATACCAATTGTCGGTTGTGATATTACGTCCCGAGCCATTGATGGGCTCTGCCAGCCTGTGTACAATATCACTCGGCGAATTGGACTTGTGGAAAGGTCCATCAGGATGTGTTCCAGCTTTGACTTCAAAATTCAACAAATAAAATGTTCTGGCGTCTACTAGTGCAAATACTTTTATCCCATACTTGTTGGGCTTATTAGGCAAGTATTGCCGAAAAGGACAACGACCTCTAAAGGGTATCAATTGTTCATCAATTGTGGTATATTCGGCCGGGCTGTAGTGCTTAGAAAAGTTTTCTTGCAAAATAGTCAAAAACTCGCGCACAGCTGCTAACTTGTCTGTTTTTGTCCGTATTTCCCTGTCTTCAGTGTTATCGAATCTTATACATCTCAATAAAAAAAGGAACCTGTGGCTTGACATAGTAATTGGAAAATCTGTTATGCCGTTTTATTCCCACAAATCTCTGAAACTAACGTGTGCTGCCCTAAAAAAAAGTGTAAAAAAATTTTTGTCACGTAAGTAGTCGCGCCGGGTCAAAATCGACAAAAGCGTTAAAATGGTTGGCTTGTGGGCTCCTGCACTAAGACTGATACTCCCCACCTGTCGAGAAGGGCGAGAAAATCAGCTAGAGAGGGGATAAAAGGGATCCGCTTCCCCTAAGGGACTCAGCTCTTTGAGGAAAGTAAACAGTGGGCCAATATGACCCGGCGCGACTACTTAAGGGTTAAAAAATTATTACATCCAGCCTTCCAGGGGATCCCCTGCCCTCCGCTGGGTACGCCCATGTTTGAGAATATTCCACATCCTTCTAGAATGTTGTATTTCGGACGATATCTAAGAAGCGATTGATTGAAGATATTCGCTTAAAAACATATATGGATGTTATTTGACTAAACAGCAAGGTTCTGTAAAAGTTTCAGATTTATACCTTGTTATTTTTCGAGTTTTGAGGTCAAAAACCATTAGATTAAAGTATACTTTATTATATAACTAGCTGTATATACCGGTTCCACCCGGAGAATTTCAATTTTCAAATCTATAAAGTGAGACTTTTATCGACTCAAACTGTCGATTTTGTAATAACCAATGTAAAGCGAGATCATAATTATTTTTATAAAAATAAATAATATACCCAGAGATCGGTTAAAGTTATGTAAGTTTAATATGGACAGGTGTTCGCACCTGGTATGAAAGAACCACAGAGCGAAATTTGGAGAATTTAGGGCAAACGGTATGGATTTCTATTAAGAACAAAGGAACAAACAGAATTTCATATTTATTTATTTAGATAGTTATTAAGTATTAATTAATTTTTTGAAGAGAAAAGATTTGGCTCCGCCGGGAGTCGAACCCGGGTCTTGGAGCCGAGCTCTGTGGTGTAGTGGTTAGCATCCGCGCATGTCACGCGGGACACCTATTCAAAAAATAAATTATTTAAAAATAATTTAAAAAGGTGGTCACCCACAGATTAAGATTAGATTATTATTAAGTAATAGTTTTATTCATATTTAGTATATTAATTTTTTAAACTCGAAAATATTGCGGAATTTACTTTCTTCCATAATTGAGTTGGTGATTATAAATACACAATGTTTAAAAAAAACGAAAACACAATGTTTTTTTTCTTTTTCACAGGTAAGTGGAGTTTGAGTATCATTCACTGAGATTTCAAAACATCGGAGATGTAAGTTTTTAATATTTTAAATTCATTGATTTATCGAACTAACGTTATTTCAGAATCATTTCATTTGACAAATATGAAAGATTTTCTTTTTTTTTTTTTAGTTTCTAGGCTTTTGGCAGGCCAAGTACATTAAAGATAATTATATTTCTAATTGGAAAAATAATTGAAGTTTAGGGAACCTCTTTAATGCAAATGTAACGTGAAACAGAACACAAAAAATAAATTTAAAACAGTTCAAGATTTATAGTTGGAACGAACTAGATGTTTGTGACTGTTCGAGTACCTTCTACGCTTGTCGAGAACATTCCAAACAGTTTTATTTCGGACTTAATATAAGGAGCGGACGAGTGAAGAATTAGTTTTGTTGGTTACTTTTGTGTTGCTGTTTCGTTTAAGTTGATACTTTTTGTAACCTTGTTGATTATGTGAGTTTATACTGTTTCTATGGCATAGTGAACTATTATTTTTTTTTTAAATAAAATGGTTTAAACCCACATAAGGGTTACAGTAGAAACATTTTTCAGCTTGTCCATAAATTTTGATTAGTGGATTAGTGATCTAAAGTTGTAAACTATCGTTAGTTTTCAAATTATCGATAATCCTATCGAAAACATTGTTTTTTTTAAATGGAAAAGTGGCACTAGCATCTGCCTTTAAGCACCTTTGTGCAATATAATTCATTTAAATGTAAAATAAAATGTTACAGAGTAATTTTATTTAGTTTTCTAACAAAAAGTGCGTATGTACCTACAGAGTGTAGATCTAGAGGATCACGTTTTAAATGTTGTCGCGTCTTGTACAGGTTGAAGCAGAGGAAACGCATGTTTTTCACTGGGACGAGGTTTGATAAAAATTATAAAAACAAGGCTTGAGCGATAGATTTTTTAATGGAGTTTTGAAATATACATTAATTAGTTTCGAAAAATAATACTTGAAGATGACGTTCTTATTGCTAGATACAAATATGGATCCTCTCCTGAAAGTTACGCACGACTCTCACCAACATTTCATTCGGCACGGTTTCAATTGCTGACGAATGGAATTCTTTCCATTCGTTTTAGTAAATGTAGACTCTTGATTTTAAATATTTCCATAAAAGAAGTCGCATATCGACAAATCGGGTGAGCGAGGAGGCCAGAGAACATCTGCACATTTGAAAATCACATGTCCTGGCAACATTTGTCGAGTTTGTCGAACCACTTCCAGAGATGCTCTCGCCGTGTGAGCTGTGGCACCGTCCTGCTCAAACCATATTTCTCTCCTGTTCACTTGACGTCTTTAAGTTCTGGACGAAGAACGTTGTTTAGCATTTCAGCGTAGCGCTCTGATGTCACAGTAACTGCAGTTCCTTCCTCTTAAAAAAAAAATAGGGTTCAAAACTGCATTAAACAATCTATTGCTCAATGCTTTTTTTATTATTTTTATCTACCGGGTCCCAGTCATTCAATAGTGAAAAACATGCGTTTTCTCTGCTCTACCCTATACCTTACAAATCAACTTCGTCGACATATGAGGATTCCGGTTACTTAATGAGGTATGAGTATCAACTTCTATTTTTTTTTTTTTTTTTTACTTGTGCCCACACGGATTATCGCTGAACCTCGCAAAGACAAAAATAATTACTAACTCGCATATCACCATAGCAAAAACAGACATTCCAGAAATAAGCATAGTAGACGAAATCACATATCTAGGGCAAAGGATCTCTTTTAAAGATAGACAAGCAACAGAGATTCAAACAAGGACAGCTGTGGCTTGGCGGAAATATTGGAGCTTAAGAATGATAATGAAGAATAACAATATCAGCCAGCCCCTAAAAACATTAGCTTTCAATAGCTGTATATTACCTGCTATGACTTATGGATGCCAAACATGGTCTCTCAACAAATGCCATGAGAAAAAAATTCAAACATGCCAAAGAGCTATGGAGAAGAGCATGCGAGGCATAAAAAGAAGCCAAAAGCTCAGTAGCATATCAATAAGGAAAGAAACCGGGGTTACAGACGTAATCAGGCATATCAAGAAGATAAAGTGGCAATGGGCTGGGCATCTAATGAATGACGGAGGAAGAATGACGAAAACTGGGCCAAGAAACTCACAGAGTGGATCCCCTTAGATATGAAAAGGAACCGAGGGAGGCAAAGAAGAAGATGGGTAGACGAGATAAGGAAGGTGGAAGGAACCCTGCGGTCACGGAAAGCCAAGGACAGGGAATACTGGAAAATGAAAATTAGCGAACTCTCAGCGAACACAAAGTACGGATAGTCCCCGTAAAAGACTTTAACAACTCCTGAAAAGGAAGGTCTATATACATGTGCGATAAAAGAAAATTACATGCAAATGTAAATACTGTTACTATAAATGTATATATGTATATAAATAAAGACTATTAGTATTATTATTATCAACTTCTTCTAAATCCATTTTCCTTGAATTTTTTATTTTTTATCGAACTTTATACTAACAAAAATTACCCCTGGCTATAATGGAACCTATCCTCGGCTGACAGAAATATTTATCTTATTCCCTAATTAAAAGAAAAGAAAAAATGACAATCAAAGAAGGCATTATTGCACATGCCGTTCGAAATAAAAAATTCAATTTTCTAGGAACCACCCCGTTCATTACCATGTAATATCGATGGTATCGATAGTTTTATGTCCGATATTATCGTAACTATTGATGAGGGATATTATCGATATCATCGCTACAGTGGATATCTTTCACGAAACAACTCACGGATTTTTTTTATTTAATTAATGATTCATTCCCTTACGTTAGTTAAACTTTTGATAACTATTATAGCAACTAGAAGTTGAAGCTATTAATGAAGAGTTCCTTTGTTCTATAAAACAGTTCTCAGAGGAATTAAAAAAAAAAAAAAAATCTTCTAAGAAGAAGTTTTCCTAACTTTGTTCAGTATAGCCGAAGCCCTCAGTCGGATTTGTACAGTAAAGTTCAAAAGTGAAGTCATAACCGCATGAGTACTTCACATTTAGTCAAAAGTCCCTCCCCCCCCACCTACTCCCTCCCACCACTTAAAAAAGTTGAGGAAGCCGGAAGATCAAAAGGGAAATATGGCGGTCAAGTTCCTTAAAGCAATTGGACCTTTCATGTGAAATTCTTTCCCGAGTCGTTAGCGAGCCAACCTTTCCAAACTTTTGTAGACCTTTCTGTAAGTTCATTCCAGGTCGCTTCGCGATCGTTTGGGAGTTTACGGCTGGTTGGATCCTTAATCGTTTGATGTTTATTCCCTGCTGGAACAAACTTTTTCGGCTAGGTTAGGTACAGCATGTAGTGATCGTAAAGTGTCATTGAAAATCTCCTCTACAATACTAAACGTCACGGGATCGCGTCCCGCGATGGGACTAGGATTTTTTTAAGGGATTAAAAAATCAATGGCTATCCAATTTCTGGAATAGGGTATTAAAAGGATGTCCCGAGCCTGTGCGATGTCAGGTACTAGTTAATGAGCCTTAGTAGCATAATGTGACGTTAAACAAACAACTTTGTAGCTAATAATTTGAGTTTTCATTGTTTATCTGACATTTTGAGGTAATATTCCTTTTAATAAAAATTAATTCAACCCAAATTAGTGTTATACAATTTTATTAACTCAATGAAATTTAGCTGAAAAAACCAACCTACTAAATTTGCAACAATGAGTTAGAGGATAAATATATAAACATTGATAATAATAAAGAAAATTCCCCTCCCAACCTTTTCCGTAGCAACCTATTTGATGAACCCCTGAGAAAATGTATCTAAGAGTTATCTTAGATATAAAAATGTTTGGCCGTATGTTTTTTACCTCAGAACTATCTCATAAAATAAATTTTTGAAATATTCAGAACTAGCTGTATGTAACGGTTTCACCCAGAGAATTTCATTTTATAAATCTGTAAAGTGAGACTTTCATCGACTGAAAAGGTCGATTTCGTAAAAACCAATGTAAAGTTAACCAGTTTAAGTTACGCAATTTTAATATGGACAGGTGTTCGCACCTGGTATCAAAGAACCACTGAGCGAAATTTGGAGAATTTAGGACAAACGTTATGGATTTTTCCCGGTTTCACCCGGGGAATTTCATTTTTCTAATGTAAAAAACCAATGTGAAGCGAGATCATTACGATTTTTATAACAATAAAAAATATCAGCTGAAGATCAGCTGAGGTTATGCTATTTTAATATGGACAGGTGTTCGCACCTGGTATGGATTTCTATAAAGAACAAACATAATTTTATCTTTATTTACATAGATTATAGCTGCATATCCCTGTTTCACCCGGGGAATTTCATTTTTCTTATGAAACGGTCGATTTCGTAATGAACCATTGTAAAGCTAGATCATTATTATTTTTATAACAATAAAGGATATCAGCTGAAGATCGGTTGAAGTTATGCAATTTTAATATGGAAAGGTGTTCGCACCTGGTCTGAAAGAACCACTGAGCGAAATTTGGAGAATAAAGAATATCAGCTGAAGATTGGCTGAAGTTATGCAATTTTAATCTGGACATGCGTTCGCACCTGGCATCAAAGAACCACTGAGCGAAATTTGGAGAATTTAGGACAAACGGTATGGATTTCTATAAAGAACAAACAAACAAACATAATTTAATTTTTATTTATATAGATTGCTCACTTAGGTTAACCAACTTCTTTATATAATTTAATATGTGGATATTTTGGGTTTTTGAAACTTTTGAGAAACCCATCGTTTCTAGGGGTTAGAAATGACACGTCAAATCAAACTTATAACTTTATTTCAGTTTACAAAAATAACAAAAAAACAAAACAAAAACAAGTAGCTATGCATTAAAGTAAAAAAGAAAATAAGGAAAACGAGATGTGAAATGTGAAGCGAGATCGAAACGATTTTTATAACGATAAACAATATACCTAGAGATTGGCTGAAGTTATGCAATTTTAATATGGACAGGTGTTCGCACCTGGTATCAAAGCACCATTGAGGGAAATTTGGAGAATTTAGGTCAAACGGTTACGGATTTCAATAAAGAACAAACAAACAAATAAACAAACATAATTTCATCTTTATTTATATAGAATAACTAACAATAAAAGAAAGCTATGTGTGCGTAGTGACCTACCCCCTATAAGGTAAAAATAAGAATTCAGATACTGTTCGGTATTTTGATTTTATTTTATTTCATCACAGATAATTTTTTTTTTACATTTCAATTTGAATTTGCCACCTTAACTGTCACCGGAGATAACAATCGCTGGGTCAACAATTGGGTTGTCAGTGGCATCATGATGGCATTTGGAAGGGTTTGGAATTCCGGGCTCAGCCATTTTTGTTGCGCACTTGCTTTCTTGATTTTGAACAGTAAGTAAGGTTGGGTTTGTACCTCTTGGGTGTCAAATTCTTTCAAATTTCTACCTCCTGGGTATGAATTTATGATTATTTTGAAGTTTTCTTTTTAACCATCATTGTTTGACGCTGGCCGCAAAATTCAAGAAGGACGAGCAACAGGTGAAAATTTCCTTCATCCTAAAACATTCCTTCAATGTCTTTTAACCGATTATCCTCATTTCACCCTTGCCCGAAATTCCGAATCAGCGTACAGCGTAAGCTTGGTAAGTTGCATTAAAGGCTTATTTTATTTTATTTTTTTATTTTACAGTCCATTTAATTGTATTAATTGCTTTTCCGAGCTCACCAGAAATAATTTTTTCATCCCGTTTTTTACGTTGGTGATATTAATCAGATTAATTGTATTTTTCCCCCTTTTTTTATTTTCACTAAAATTATCATACAGATACCCCATGGCATTGCTGTGGTTAATTTCAGGTAAAGTTAACAGTTTATTAAAAAAAATTCTTTTATTTACTTAAATTTTATTTATGAAAGCATATTCAATGTTCTAAATTTTCTTTGTATATGCAAAAATAACAACTTCCGTGTATTCGACATATGTACCAACGTATATTGCAACCAATCTGGCAAACTTCTTTTTTCAATTTAATCCACTCGCTGCGCTATCAGACCTGAGAATGCATTTAATTTTGAGATTGAATTTGCCGGCATAGACCGGGTCAGCTGCAGTTAGTTCAGGATTGAATTCCAACTGAATATAGACTTAACGTTGAGCAGCTGATTCTGATCAGTACGGGACTCACTTAATATTTATAGATATCTTTGTTACTAAAGAAAAAGAAAAAAAAAAAAGTGTAAAAGTTCAGTTGTTCTGCCATTATGTTTTATGTTAAGTTTCAAGTGACTTTAAATAGCTATAATTAGATTATGGTTAGAGGGAGATCAATAAGTCCCACATAATTACTTTAATAACGCATATATTTCATTTACTGTAATGGTTACATTATGGATTACAAGATTATTTTTACGAAATTGTTGTCTGAACTATTTAACTTCTTCTTTATTATATCCAATATATAATTGGTTTCTCAACCAATTATATATTGGATATAGATAGAAAGACAGATAGATAAATCGCTTTATTTATAATCAAAAGAAGTTTTACATTTTGAAAAAATTTACAATAAGCTTTCATTCAGAAAGAGCTGTCCATATAGAATTAATCTTACTAATTAGTATTACATTAAAAAATATGAATAAATGGAAATTCTTTAAAAATTAAAAATCATTATTCTTTTATAATCATACATACATTATATGAATGGAAAAAAACAATAAAATAAGAGATTTGACTCCATTAAGAAATAAAAAAGGGATTACACTCTTTTTCCTATGAATTATACAAAACCAACAATATTGTTTAAACAACAATATTCTTCGTTTTTTTTTTTTTTTTTTTTTTTTTTTTTTTTTTATAAATATGTACAGAGAAAAAATAACAATTAAAGCCAAGAACAAGAATAATGAAAAACAAAAACAATAAAATAAGATAGAATTATTCACCTTAAATCATACCTAACGAATAAAAATAATTTACATTTACATTTTTATGAATTAAACTGTTGTATCAAATAGGTTCGGTATTTATAAGCAGCTGTGTGAAACATTAACAGACCATTCCAGTCCTCCCCATTCAATAATCCTACAATTTGATTCTTACTCAGTTCTTTTCTCTTTAAAAACCTCCACCTAAACTCTCGAAGAACAGGACAGACACCAATATAATGATTAAGATCCTCAATAGCCTTCATATTACAAAGAGTACACAGTCTTTGTTCTTCGCTCCTTCCTACGTTATTATTGAGGTATATCAACTGTCCCCGCAGTTTGAAAATTACTTTAATAAAATTCATTTTATTACCATCCGACATATAGTGTCTTTCCCCCAAGTCCACGTGTAATTCCCCGTAGAGCCCATGAAAATTAGAAATTCTTGCCTTTTCCATTAGTTCAAGCTTATGATTACGCTCTAGTTCTTTTATAACTTGGGAAATCAAAAGATTATCATTGTACTGCTGTGAAATACATAATTTCTCAAAAAGCAATGTGTTCTCCTGGTGCCAAAATAACTTCTTTCTAATTATTTCTGCAGCTAAAATTTTAGGATATCTAGTTTCTGGTAAAGTTAGAACTTTTTGTAAATATTTTAGGTGAAATTCAACTGTATAAAATAAAATAGGGTGAATATTGGTCTCCAGATACAAAATGTAATTTGGGGAATTATTCGGAAGGGAATATTGGATATATAATTATATATATTCTTAACTATACCCATATAGTAAAAAATATCCAAGGAGGTTAAGAAACCAATTATATATGTATTGGATATAATTAAGAAGAATTTGAGAAGAAGGAGAAACATGTCTTCAATGAATTCGTTATTATTTAGTTTTAAGAAGGAAGTACATTCTTTGTTAGATGTGAACCTCAATCTGACCACTATTTTGATAAAATTAAAAAAAGTTGTAAAAGCAAAAGACTTGGAAATTGCGACAAAGCCGAAACGTTGTAGATGATGAAATAAATGTCTTTTGTGTAATTGTCCTGGTGATTGCTATAATACTGTTAACAGCAACTATACCCCTATAATTTAACTTCTTTTTCAACTGAAGCGTTTCTCATTTTTAATTCATTGAATGTAGTTTTGAAACATTCTTTGTGTTGTGTAAACATTGTGTTGTATTGTGTTTTTCTTTACTATTCTGGCTGTATTGTGTTCATAATGGGATTATTAATCCCCGGGGGTGATTTCATGTCATTTACTTCACTTAAGATATCATCTAATGTGACCATCTTTGCTGAAGAAAAGTAATAAGTAGACAAGAAAAATTATTTATTACGGCGAAAATAAAAATAGTATCCGTATAGGAAATTTCGGCCAAGGTTCGGGGACCCACTAACTGACCCCAATTGTTTATAGTCTCCCCACTACTCCCAACTATCTCGCACTAGAGATGATATATGAGATAATAATAATAATAATAATAAGAAATGCATTTATTAAAAATATAATCAACATATTATATAATGTGATATGCATTTATACTCTTGGTCAAAGACCATCAGAGTGAGCCCAACAGCATTATTTCATATACAACAATTTTTTTTATTTTTTTATATACATATAATAACACTAATTTACATTATTTTGGTACAATAAACAATTAACATTATTTTGGTACAAATAAACATATTAGTACTTATAGTATATGATCTGACAATAACTTAACAATATAAATAGCAAAAGGCAAGTAGTAAATATAAACAATAATCATCCAACCAAAAAAAACCCTCAATAATTCGAATACAAATCCCGTCACACTCTCTTTCCTTCACTCAAAACACTCTCTTACACGTAAATATTTCTCTTTTAAATTAATATGTAAATATCAAAAATATAGTAAGAGAGACCAACAAATAAACAACATATGATATATAGAGAAAAAACAATCAATAATAATCAATACTAATACAATAATAAACTACTACTACGAATAATAATATAATAATAATAATAATAATAATAATAACAATTAAGAATTAATTACCAATTAAACCCACATACTGTATATTCACCCGTCTCCCTTCGATTAAGATTCTTTTCAACCATTATATTCCTTAGTCAGGCTATATCTATAATACCACGATTGTTTAGAGTAACCAACCAGTGCAGTCCAGTTTTTCCAATTTAAATATTCTATAACATCTGTTCTGCTTAGGATATGTTTTTTAACCTTGCGCAGAGGCAATATCGTAACCAATGAAGGTCTACTGAGGTGCGATTATTGCTAGTTGAAAACTTTCACACCGTATATTTATAATCGTATAGTTTGGTTAGAAGAAAGAATACTGAAATACACAAATCGGTTTCGCGGAAAGTGAGTGCGCTGATTCTATTGACTGAAATGGCATGTTTTTTATTGTAATTCGCAATACGTCGGCGGCAATCGGAAAAGTGTAAAAATGTTCGTCTCGACTCACTGAAAAAAATGACCCCTTCGAAAAAGTCCTGCGACCATTTTTGCTGAGAATCGTTCTTCAGTTACAACTCTAAAAAAAAGGGGGTTACTCGAAAAAATGTATTTAACCAAAAATTTTCTCCTTGAAAATCTGAAAAGATTGGCACCATTTAGAAACTTCTACGAACTTTTTGGTTTTCTCGCAAGAACCGCGGTTTTAAGATTTTAACTCGAATCAAAGGCCAAGTGAGTAATTTTTATTATTTTTTTTCGGTGTAGCGGTTAAGGAAAGCTTAAAAATTAAGCCTCATTCATGAAATTTGATGAAATATTAACCCGCCGTTGGTCGCGTTGTGAGCATTTTGCTCACACTTGCTGAAAATCTTGTGTATTTCGCTTATTTCTTCTTATTTAATTCTGAAATTTTTTCTATTTGTCATTTATACATTAACTCACTTTAGGAAGTTGTTTTTGAAAAAAACAATTGCCGCGCTAAGCCCCTATAAAACGTTTTGTTCGAAAAAACGGGAGCGTGAGCAAATTGCTCACAGCGCGACCATCCATGACACAGAACTGAGCCACCGTGCGGGCCGCTCCCTGACCTGCACGGACTTGTCCATCTTCGCAGTAATTAGCCCAAATCTTGTCAGTAGACGTTTGTCTTTCTTTGATGAAATATTGTAGCTGTTCCGTTTGGTAGATTAGTTCGGAAAATGAGTGGAACAAGACGTCCTGCGAAGATATTACGGCTTTTGAAGGATAATCCGGAAGAAAAAAATGACTAAGTATTTTCGTCTCTTCTCTTAGGTTTTTTAGTTAAAGGTTAGATTAGTTTTTATATTTTTTAGTAAAATGGGGTATTTCGTTTTTAGATCGTTATTCCTGCCTTCTTGAAGTTGAGCAAAGTGGTAATACTGGAGGTCTAATCTCCAGTCTTCCTCTCGAAAAATCCGTCGACTTGCCAAAACTAGTGCCGGAATTCGAGTATCAACGTACCAACTTTATGCGAATTTTTTATATTTTTATAATTTTTTTTTCTTTTCAACTAAAAATTTCTTATTTTTTCTTTTTGTAATTTTCTATTAATATATGCTACTGCAATTTTCTTACAATAACTACTTCTTTTTTTAAACTAAAAATAGTTTTAAAGACTTTTTATTCTTGTTTATTCTCTTCTATTCATTCCAATCCTATAAATAAATTATAATAAATGCATTAAACTGATGAAAACACCTTAAACAGATGATTAATTTAATGATAAAGATATTCTAAATTAAAAGAAACAAAAATATTGCGAAGAATGCTGCTGAAAAATAATAGAATAGCCAAAAACTGAGGTGTGAGCAATTTGCTCACGCGCGACCAACGGTGTCCCACGGAGGGGCGCGACCAGCGCCGGGTTAAGGAACTTATGGCATACAGACAAAAAAAAAAAAGGCTTGAGGAATAATATATATGATGATTTATCTTTTAATATGTTTCTTAAAAAAAACTGATGATCCGCTGGTCTTATATCAATGAAACTCAACACAATAACAATATGCACTGTAGTCCGAACCAGTGGCGGATCCAGATATTTTCTGAGGGGGGGCGCACTTTTTTTTTTTTTACATTTCATGAGTAATGAAGGCCCTAATTTAAAATACATATTAATACATAATGATGTTTTAAATTACTGTAAATGTTTAAATACAATTCATTTTCAATTAGTGGACTTTAAGAATGACTAAATATAGATCATTATGAATAGAAATAGTAATACTTTATGAGTGTCCCCGTCTCTCAGGGGGGGGGGCGCTTCCCGCGCCCCTCTCCTGGATCCACTACTGGTCCGAACCTGTATGAAATTTCAGGGGAAAATGGCCGACATAAACCAATTAAAAACTACAGAGATTGATCTAGTGGATCGATCTAACGCATGGACTCTGAAGCCATCTCCCCAGGCTACTAAATGTGAAACTTATTCAATTAGGGATTTTTACAAGTAAACTCTTTCTATCTGTGAAAAGGTAAAAATCTTATATATATTATTTTGAAGGGAAAAGATTAGCTTTGGCCGAGACTCTAACCCTTTACCCTTGATTGGGCTTGGTGCCATAGTGGTAGCATAACGGACACCCGTTTTCGAGTTTCTGCTAAAGCTAATCTTTTATCTTCAAAATTGAATACTTAAGCTTAAATAATTAAATTTAGTAGATAAACAACGGTACTCGTTGAGGTAGAAGTTATATGCGATAAAAAAAAAAAGTAACTAATAGGAAATAAATCTCCTTTATCAGTTGGATAGGAAAAAAAGGAAAGTTGGGACTGTCAGATACAGTAAAGCATGGCTACGCTAATTATTCAGGTTTTCAGTTTTATTCAATTAAGCGTTGTATCCTTTAAAGCCCCCCCCCCTCTCCACTCCTCTCCTACCTTACCTGTACCAGGTGATATATACACCAGGTGCCAGCGCCAGGACCGAACCAAACCCTTCTTGTCTTGTCCACCCTCTCTCTCTTCCCTATTCCTTAATTTGCCAAATATTTTAGACTACTCCAGAATAATAAATGGCCCCCCTTCAATTATTCTGCTGTTTCTAAATTTTTTTCTTTAAACGCTTCTAGTTACCGTAGCAACACTAGAATAACATTATCTCAATAAAACATCTGTTAATTTTCTATTAATTAGATTAGGGGCATATGTACTTTGATGTTCTTAAATGGGACGTTCTTTTTCCAAACCGAACACCTTTCTGACCGACACATTTTAGATTTAACTGAAACTTTTTTTACGGGTTCTATATCGAAAAAAAGAGATACGTGTAAGAGGATTTTTTTTTATTTTCGATATTTTGAAAAATAAACAAGATCGAAAATTCGTGAATTTGATGATTTATAGCTATCGATAATGGCCTATTTTTCAAAAATTCATAACTCTGGTTCTATTTAAGCTAAAAAATCAATTTTTTTTTTATTTTGAAGGTAAAAAGACAAGCTTTAAGAAAAAAATTACTTTAAAACAAATTGTGTTATTAACAATTTCAATGTTTAAATCGGTTTTTAACAGTGGCGCCACCCATGAATCAACTTTTTACTATTTTTACCGTATTCTGTGTCAAATTTTCTATCGAAAACGCTTTTAATAAAGGTGGAGAAGTTATTTTTACTGTAAAAAAAAAATTAATTAATTTAGTGCGGAACGTCACATCGACGCGTGGGTCACATTTCACGGCTCATATTCTTGTTTTACACCGTTTATCTCTTAAATAAAAATAATTGTTTCATTTTTTTAATTAAAAAACATATTTTATTAGCCAAGAAGATGGGAAAAAATAGAAAAAAACATAAATAAAAAACATTGCTGAAAATGAAATTTTTTTATTAAGACTTCGACAATGCATTAGTTAATAAGAACAATATTTGGAATATAATAATAAATACAATATTTAAAAATAAGACAATGTTTACATTTTCTGTTTAAAAATTTTTACAATATCCTTTTTTTCGCAATATGAAAACTGTTTTGCTTCCAATTGCTGTAATGAAATCGGATTAATACAATGATATTTTAAAGTTCCTTTTATTGTTAAAGCTTTTTGGAAACGTTCGGACAATTGTTTTTCTTCTAATTTGTATTCATATGCTAAATCAATTAATTTTTTTCTTACAGTAAAAATAACTTCTCCATCGTTTTTAAAAGCGTTTTTGATAGAAAATTCAACGTAGAACACGATAAAAATAGTAAAAAGTTGATTCATGGGTGGCGCCACTGTTAAAAACCTATTTAAACATTGAAATTGTTAATAACAATTTGAATTTTTTGATAATTTATTTTGAAAGTATTTTTTTCTTAAAGCTTGTCTTTTTACCTTCAAAATAAAAAAAATTAGATTTTTTGCTTAAATAGAATCGGAGTTGTGAATTTTTGAAAAATAGGCTATTATCGATAAATCATCAAATTCACGAATTTTCGATCTTGTTTATTTTTCAAAATATCGAAAATAAAAAAAACTCCTCTTACACGTATCTCTTTTTTTTCGATATAGAACCCGTAAAAAAAGTTTCAGTTAAATCTAAAATGGGTCGGTCAATTTTTGTCCAAATCTGTTCGGTTTGTAAAAGAATGTCCCAAATTAGTACCTTTATAGTGATATTATGGACTAACACCTGATTGTATATATATATCATTGTATTCCTCAGTTTTAAGATGTGCATGTATGTTTAGGTTATTTATTTCTTTGTTTAACGTCACTTTATGCTAATTGGACGATACATCAGGGGGAGTTTTAATTTTGTCTTTCCAAGTATAATTAGGATATGGATCTTTACGATTAACTGACATCGTACAGGCTCAAGATGTAGTAAATATATTATAAATATTTTTACAGTGCTTCCACAACGGATCTAGAATCTTCATAATTTTTTGTTTTAATTCATCAAAAAATAAGATGTGTCAATAAAAAGAATAAATATACTTAAATTATATGCATCAAAGTATACGTTTGATGCATTTAAAAAAAAAAAAAAAAGTTATAGAATAATCTTATAAAATAATTGGGATGGTTGTTGTTTGTTTAACGTCACTTTATGATGATTGCACGATACTGTGGGAGCCCTAAATTTTGCCTTTCCAGGTATAATTATCCAATATCGTAAAGGCTCAGAACCTCCATTTACGTCCTATACGAGGGACGGCATAGGATTTTTTATACCCTTTAAAACCCGCTACTTTTGGTATTATAGGTTGCTATGCTAAACATTCCACCATAGGTGACCCCAGGTTATTCATTTCATTTCTTTGTAATCATTTTTTCTTTATTTTATATTTTTATACTAATTTTAATTCCTCTTCGAAAATTAAAAAAACATCCAATGATACCATTATCTCATTTAGAAGGGCAGATAAGATCAGGGCAAAAAGTTGGGTTCTCTTTGAGGGCACATCTGCCGCTCAGAAAAAAGCATTTTTAGATGATCATTTTAATATCGAGAAATTGAAATTTCTTAATAATATTTTCTTTTTTCGAAAAAAAGCTTAGCAGCCATTAACGGATTTGGAAAGACCTTTTTGCCTCGACAGCTGCCTTCAGTCTTGGTGCGGGGAGGAAAATTAATATTGATAAGTCCTAATCCAGGCCTATATTTTCCCGCCCCCGCCAAAACTGAAAATAGGCCAATTAATAAACTGGTGGAGGGGATAATGGGGGGGGGGCTGATCTTTATTAATTCTCTTGGCCTTCTGTATCGTCTCGGTTTCCGTCAGTTCAAGGATCGATTATCTACGAATCGATTGCGTCAAAGTAAGGAAAATGACGACATATATTTTTCCATTAAATGCACATTTTGAATAAATATCTGTGATCCCAGGTAATAAGTGGTTTAATTGAACTTTCCAAGTTTTCAGGGTACGAAGTTTAATCCGTATTGTTATGAAGATCAGTAATGTTGGCGATGTTCGTTACAGTATAAGACTTACGTTGTTTTTTATGTTTATAAAAAAGTGAAATAAATTAAATCACATTTACCTTATGGAAACATAATTACCCCCTCAGTCACAGATGTTGACAACAACCTCATATCGCAGACAGACCAAGTACCCTATCTGGGACTTAAGTTCCAGGATGACATGGGGTCCTCATGTTAAAATGAAACATACGACGCTTAAAAAAAAGACTGAAACTACTTTATCCCCTCTTCTCAAAAACTACAAAACTCAAACTAAAACAGATATTAAAGACATATACATACTAACTTAAACCAATATGGACATACTCATCACAGATTTACGGAACAGCTAAAATGACACACTTAAATAGAATGACTAACCAGACCCCACATACGGACCTCCACCAACCAACTATTGACCTTTTTTTTTTTTTTTTTTTTTTTTTTTTTGGGTCCACCCCTTGTTACAATAAAAATTTACGATTTGATTAGTTATCGATTAAAACAAAAGAAACGAAATTCAGAGGTGTGTGAGTGTGAGTCATAATTAAATTAATCGTAACCTCTAAACCTCTAAACAAAATTATTTATATGGAACAAGAAACGAAATAAGGGATTAGAAGTAATTTAAATAGCAAACAAAAATCAAACCAGCTGGATTAAACTTAAACATACAAAAAAAATATTCCTTTTCTTAACTAACCTAAAGTAAATTTAATAAATCTTAATACTAGAGCCTTTTTACTTTCACTTACATTTATATGAAATATATAGTAAGTGGACGTATTGCGATCGTGAAAAATTTCGACTTCCGGTTTTCAACGGAAATACACGTTTTGGTGTCCCCTGAGTCGAAATGACCAAGTCCCGCGAAATGGTCTGTGTGTGTGTGTCTGTGTGTCTGTGTGTGTGTGTGTGTGTGTGTGTGTGTGTGTGTGTGTGTGTGTGTGTGTGTGTGTGTGTGTGTGTACTAGCTCAAAAACTATAAACCGTGCGATCCTGAAATTGGGTATTTAGTGTAAGTATATGCCCGCGATGTGACAGCATAAATTTCATCAAAATTACTTAAAGGGAGGGGGTAATTTACTTAATAACTTTTTAGGTTTTTTTCGATTTTCTCAAAAACGGCTTTAACGATTTTGATTAAACTGAGTATTTGATCTATATATATGCCCGAGATATGACTGTAAAAATTTCATCAAAATTGATTAACCGGAGGGGGGACTTTACTTAATAAATTTTGTAACATTTTCACGTGTTTTTTTTTTTTTTTATTCAAAAACGGCTTTAACTATTTTGATCAAACTGGGTATTTGATGTATTTATATGCCAAAGATGTGATAGCTAACATTTCATCAAAATTGGTCTAACGAAGGGGACCACAACAACGCATTAATTTCTAATCTAAGTAAGTTGGTAAGTGAAAGTTGTGTGTTGCGCGCACGCACCAGATTTTTTTTTTTTGTTCGGTACCCCTACCTGGCCATGTGTGGCATACGGAGGGTTACTCTAGAGGTGTAACCAACCTATTCTAACCATGGTGGGAGGGTCGAGATTTATTCCGTGGGGCCTCCACGAAATAAAAGTCAACCCTCCTAGGGCGGATTAGAACCGCCGCCGTTCGGCTCGAGCGTGCAACAGCGGATCGCGCTCCTACACGCTCGGCTATCCCGGCCCCAATACTAGAGCCTTAATAACTAATATATTTTGTTTATCAAAATCACAAAGAACAAATATAGTAATAATTACTGTCTTTTGAATGACCAGCGGGGTTGATGCGGCCGTCCTAGGCTAGGTCCCTCGCTCCTCGACTATCCACCGTGATTAGATGTGGTTTCTTTGACTACCATATATCTCCTTCCGTATATTTCACTCAAACGTCTTCACTATTGAGCGAAAACTGCACCCAAAAAAAAACCACTGAAATCGCTCAGACGAATCGGTCACCACGAGGTGTACGCTCTCTTCAATTCCCACTCTCCTCGACCGCTCGCCTCGACCAGCTGGTCCCTTCTTTTTTTTTTAAAAAAACAATGAAGCTCTGGGCCCCCACACAACACTAATTTTCCCCTTCGCCGAAAAATTATAAATACATAAATTTTCCGAAACTTAAAACTAACTAATTTACAATATTTTTTTGAAACTATTTTATGCGTGTATCCAATATTTCGTTTTCATAAATTTTTAATAATATATTCATCTTTTCAAACTCTGAATTTCTTTTCTTTTGTTTTAATCGATAACTAATCAAATCGTAAATTTTTATTGTAACACCCTTCCTCACAGTTTAGGCTATACGGGGTTCCCCGGGCCAGGGGAGAGGATGGGGGATTAATGCCGAGTTTTATTAAATTTTCCACTGGCTCTGGGTTTTGAACTTACTATCTTCTGGTTCCCAAATCATCTGTCCGGTTGTCAGTGGCAACGCGTATTTGCTAACGCGTTTAGCCACTCGGCCATCCCGCCACCCAAAATCGATCAGTATACAGCAATACTCTACGTTTTCACACTAACCTACATGGACATAACAATCGCCTAATAATGGACACGGAACAACTAATATCACAATAAATACGAGGAGGAGATTAAAAAGGCGTTGGATGAGAGATCTCCTCACTTAAACATCTCTAGTAATTGAATCAAGCCAGGAAGGGGGTGCTGCTGAGCACTTTTCTTTCCCATGCCTGACATGTCATCGTTTTCTCATCTGGCGACCACATTCGCTGATTGTCAGCAATATGCAGACAGGTGCAAATAAATAATAAAAGCAAAAAAAAAAATATATATATATATATATATATATATAATGTTATTTATTTTTTTGTTTGATTTCAGGCAATCCACAACCAGGGTGATGTTTGCCGACTTAATGTTACTTATAACAGTTTAGTATTTTTGGGGGGGGGGGGATTTATTGGGATGATTTAAAAATGGTAGAGTGAAAAAGAAAGGAATATATAGAAATAATGATCCAGAGAATGAAAAGATAGAAAATAAGATAAAAAAAAAAAAATAATAAAAAAAAATAAGTCAATGAGTAAATAAATAAAACATTTATAAAGTGGAGTGTTTTTAGATCTGTTTATATATCTGCATGTGTTTTAAGTAATTTAATATCTCCGAAATATGCGTGCTTTTGTCATTTAGTAGGGTCGCTAAATGGTATGGAAGATCCGTACCTAGCAACCGTCTGCAGTCGGTCAGTAAGTGTTTAACTGTCAAGGGTACGTTACACTGTATACAGGTTGGTCTTGGTTTTCCAGTCAGCAAATGATGATGTGTGAGTAGTGTATGTCCAATTCGTAATCTTGTTAATATAATTTCTTCTCGTCTGTTGTTCCGAATTGATGATGTCCATGGTCGTATTGAGTGTTTTATTTCTCTTAGTTTATTTTCCCTAGTCTTTGTCCAGTTTATTTGCCATCTGTCTGTTATTTTTGACGCTATTATTGGGTATATGTCAGTATGGGGATTCTCAAGACAGTCAGACGGCGGTATTAATGCTGCTTCCTTTGCCGCTTTATCGGCTTTAAAGTTGCTAGATATGTCATTGTGTCCTGGGATCCACACGAAAAGTACGTTCCTTTTATTTATTTTTAGCTTATAAAGCATAGCAAATATAAGAACAATTATGGGGTGATAATGTTAATATCTTTATATAATCTATATAAATAAAGTTGAAATTCTGTTAGTTTGTTTGTTTATTTGTTCTTTAAAGAAATCCATACCGTTTGTCCTAAATTTTCCAAATTTCGCTCAGTGGTTCTTTGATACCACGTGCGAACACCTGTCCATATTAAAATAGCATAACTTCATCCGATCTTCAGCTGATATTCTTTATTCTATAAATTTCGCTCAGTGGTTCTTTCAGACCAGGTGTGGACACCTGGCCATATTAAAATTGCATAACTTCAGCCGATCTGTGGGTATATTCTTTATTGTTATAATAATCGTTTTGATCTGGCTTTACATTGGTTTTTAAAAAATCGATCGTTTGAGTCGATAAAAGTCTCAGTTTATAGATTTTACAGATTTAAAAAATGAAATTCTCCGGGTGAAACCGGTATATACAGCTAGTTTGTAAATAAAGATGAAATTCTGTTTGTTTGTTTGTTCTTTATAGAAATCCATACCGTTTGTCCTAAATTCTCCAAATTTCGCTCAGTGGTTCTTTCATACTAGGTGCGAACACTTGTCCATATTAAAATTGCATAACTTCGGCCGATCTTCAGCTGGTATTCTTTGTTGTTATAAAAATCGTAATGATGGTCCTTTACGAAATCGACCGTTTCATTAGAAAAATGAAACTACCCGGGTGAAAACGGGATGTGCAGCTATATATGAAATTCTGTTTGTTCTTTATAGAAATCCGTACCTCGTGTGAACACCTGTCCATATTAAAATTGCATAATCTCAGCCGATCTTCAGCTGATATTCTTTATTGTTATAAAAATTGTAATGATTTCGCTTTACATTGGTTTTTTACATTATAAAAATAAAATTCCCCTGGTGAAACAGGGAAATAAAGATGAAATTCTGTTTGTTCTTTATAGAAATCCATTCCGTTTGTCCTAAAATCTCCAAATTTCGCTGAGTGGTTTTTTGATACCAGGTGCGAATACCTGTCCGTATTATAATTGCAAAACTTAAATTGGTTAACTTTACATTGGTTTTTACGAAATCGACCGTTTGTGTCGATAAAAGTCTCACTTTATAGATTTAAAAATTGAAATTCTCCGGGTGAAACCGGTATATACAGCTAGTAATTTATAAAAGTACGCTTAAATGAATGAAAATTAGTAAAAACCAAACAATTATATTCATTTAGTTAGTTTTCATTTTATTCAACTAGATAAATTTCCTGCTGAAAGGACTCGGTAGTTTGGCCCCGATTTCTGATGAAAAGACCTGACGGGTGTTCGTTATCCCTATTGATAATTAAGGGATTAGTTCAGTCCGGAAAGTGGTGCTTGGTGCTTTTATGATGAAATGTTTAAATCATTTATCGGTTTACTTATTTGCCGGTTTGCACTGGTTTAATCTTTGAGAATAAATATAGATGGATAGATTGATGCTTTGTTTTATAAAGCAATGCATACTTGCATCCACTGAGATTGGACAATTATATAATCTTTTTACGTTCAAGACATGGCTATAATTTATGTACATGTAACATTAATCATAAGAAGTTATTATTTTTGTATTATAAACTATTAGGTAGGGTAAACCGTACAGTTATTGGCACCCTTAAGACTACATTTCTCCATAAAGACTCAAGAGGTTTTTTTGGGTCAAAAGTTCAATAGTTTTACAATATGGGTATTTTTATTGTTATTATTATAAACGTAGGGTAAACCATACAGTTATTGACACTCTGTACAGTTATTGACACTCCACCTTTACCTTAAAGAAATAATTATACAAGTCCTAATTTTATTTCAAGATATACATGAGTCCAATGTTTGAAGGGTCCTCTAATTCATCTATGAAGTAAGACTTTAATAAACGAACCATAGGGAAGATTTAAGAATTAAATCCACAGAGTGTCAATAACTAGTTTTTGCACTTTTTACAATAAATATTCCCTTATACCAGTTTATATTGCCAATAAACTGTTGAACTTTTGATCCAAAAAAATCTCTTGAGTCTTTAATAGGATAGATAAAGAGGAGCTATAGGAAGTTTCAATTTGATATAATTTTGATTAATAGCCAATACCAAACAATTATATGCATTTCTTCTTCAGTGTTTGGCCATGTAATGGGTTTTTCAACTGCCAAGCTTTCACCCATCTTGCTATGGGCTTCTACAGTGCCAATACAAGAATGAGAGTGGAGAAGGGGATCAGTAACTTATGGGCCGTATTTATGAACGATCCTGAGTCATCCATAAAATAAGAATTTAATAAACGAACCATAGGGAAGATTTAAGAATTAAATCCGCAGAGTGTCAATAAATAGTTTTTGCTCTTTTAACAATAAATGGTAATATTTATTGTTAAAGGTAAACTATTGAACTTTTCACCCAAGAAAACCTCTGGAATCTTTATAAGGATAGATAAAGAGAAGCTATAGGAAGTTTCAATTTGATTCCTTCATAAAAAGTATTTTTTTTACTTTCACTACAGAAATGCAGTCTTAAGGGTGTCAATAACTGTATGGTTTACCCTAACTTTTATAAAGTTGGAATTATAAAAAAAATTCTAGACAGGATTAATGTCCAGCTGACCGAAACATGAATAAATTAATAAATAGAAATTTAAGGTTGTTGATTATTGTGAATAAAACTTTGATCAGTATACTGGGCGCCCCCCCCCCCCTTGAGAGGTGAGGACACCAATCAAATATTAGTGTTTCTTTATAAAAAGTAATTTAGTAATTTTTTAAAAGTCTTTAAATGAAAAATGGATTGTATTTAAACATTCATTACAAATTTACTATGTAATTATGCAATAATATTTTAAATTAGGTCCTTCATGACACATACAAATTTAAAAAGTAAAAAAGTGCGCCCCCTCAGAAAATTTCTGGATCTGCTATTATGAGATATTCGAGTTGACTAATTGTTCACCTTATTTTTACTTCCACTTACCTATATATGAAATATATAGTAAGGGAAAGTATTGCGATCGTGAAAAATTTCGACTTCCGGTTTTCAACAGAAATACACGTTTTGGAGTTCCCTGAATCCAATTAACCATCATGTAAGCTTCATTATTATTAAAATGTTCTGGGGGGGGGGGGCTAAAATCGGGAATAGGCATTTTTTGTTTTCCTATAATGTATCTTTGTTTTTGTTTATATGGATAAATTAACTGTCTCTCGTTACGCCTAAAAATAAGAAATAGCTAAGTATAATATATGAAAAAAATCAAGTAAACATATAGAGGAGAAAAAAAGATAAATATTCCGTCAACTCATAAAACCCGTTGAGCTCACGCATGCGGAGTACGCCTTTAATGACAGACCATTGTTTATAATAAAAACCTGTTCTGTTCTTTTAATGGAAATTATTTTTTTTCATGGTAACTATGACGTTTTCTACAACTACATAGAGAATTACAGTATTATTATTGCCGCATTATCACAACTAAAAACTTTTCTTTATTAATAAAAAAAAAAAAAGTGTATTTTAAAGAACAAATATAAACAAAAATAAGAAATAGATGTGAAAAAATGTGTGACTTTGAGAAGTGGCCATTAAAAAACACGTCAATTTCTAATCTAATTAAGTTGGTAAGTGAAAGTTGTGTGTTGCTGGCATCGCACCAGATTTTTCCATTAAATACACAGTTTGAATAAATATCTGTAATCCCAGAAATAAGTGGTTTAGTTGAATTTCCCTTAGTTTTCAGGGTACGACATTTAAAGTTTAATCAGTATTGTTATAAGATCAGTAGTTTTGGCGATGTTCGTATCAATATAATATATACGTTGTTTTTTACATTTATCGAAATTACATCACATTTACCCTAAGGAAACATACTTCCCCCTCCACCCCATTTATGTTGAAAGCAACCTCATACTGCAGACAGACCAAGTATACTATCTGGGACTTACGTTCTGCAGAAGGATGATGTGGGGTCCTCATGTTAAAATGAAACATACGACGCACGCAGGGGTATTTGGCCCTAAAAGCTGGCCAAAACCCATTTTTTGAAGTTTGAAATTTCTGGTAAATAATGACTCGAAGTTGAAGTAGAGGACCTGTGGGATCATGCAACATGATTCTTATCTCTTCCAGGCACTTAATCCAGCGGCTATTCTAATTCAAATCTGACCTTATCCTTTAACTCGTCTGTGCTCATAAGTATTGTTATACAAAATATATTAATTTTCTTTGTTCTTACTGAAGTATCGGCGTTATCATATGATGGATAGTTCGAGGCAAGGTTTGTACTTGTTATCCAGATAGTTATATATTTTTTGTATTCAATACTAGTATCAATATCTTTTTGTTTTTTTGGTAGGTATATTTTAGAGCTAAAAATTAAATTTGAAGGTTAAAAAGTTATACTTCTGGGCATTTCTGGGCAACGAAATATTTTTTATGATAATGTATAATTATCGTAGATTATGTTTCTTGAAAAACATTCTGCGAATAGCTGCGATTGGGAGACTTATAATTTTTTATTACTAAAATATCAATTTCATTAAATAATAAAAAAAAATACAATTTTGTTATATTTTCATTTATTTGCATTTAAGGATCTTCTGGAAGAATAACTGTAACCGAATGGAATTATTTGACATATTATTAAAGTCAAAACATTAGCTTTTAAAAAAAATAAGGAATTTTTGGTGTCTTTTCTCATTGGGAAATATTGTAATAACCTAGAGTATGTGAACGAGCTAAAACAAAATTATCCATTTCGAGGCATGATTTCCAAGTGAGATAGAATGCTTCTTCAAGGAAAAGAAATGTTTTTGAAACAGCAACAAGAAATGGCTAAGTGGGACGATATCAATTAAAAGCTCAAGATCTGGTGGACGCTCTGAAAAATCATTTGTTACTTTAAAATTTACAACGGATTTATCAATGGTATGCTATGACACCATCTGTTCACAAAATTTTAAGAGATGGTTTTGAAGTGATAAAAAGCCCTCTGCTTCATATTGGTCTTTTATCTGAGGAAGCAGCAGAAACTCGAAATAACCATTTCCGGGTTTATAGAGAAAATAAGACCAGAAAATTTTACCGGATAGAGTGCAATCAGGATATAATTAATAGATTAATATTGACATCAGATTCAGTTATCACAGGTATGAGAAGTTCAAGAAAAAAGGTATCAGGTTTTGTAAGGAAACTTTAGAAATGTTGTCTCCCCCAACCAACTTAACTGATAGTGGTGATTCCGAAAGTTCATTAAGTGACGAGGAAAGTGAATAATGAATAATTAAATTTAATATGCATTTTTAAGAAAGGTTGGTGCGTTTCTTCCTGCGATATAAGTTGTGTTTCGGAGAGGTATTAAACAATTCTTAATGAATTAGGAAAACACATTTTTTTTCTTTATCACCATAACTTTTTATATTCACCTATTTTACACTATTTTCATTTTTTTAAAAATAATAGTAATAGATAAATGATAATAAATCTTTAATTAGTTACAAGCAAATTTCATGGGTGCAATGCATAAAGAGAAAATAATATGAACATAAATTTTAAACCCATGGATGCCTATTTCACAGTCGGTGGATTTATGTAAAAATTTATTTTATGAAAATTTTCTCCTTAGAGTATTTTTTTTAACTGCTAAAAATGCGTTTTTAATGTCTATAACAAATATAGAAGCCATTTTGAGGACTTTTGAATTAATAAAATGGAAGGAAATAGTTTTGGCCAGCTTTTCGGGTCAAATACCCCTGTGTGCGACGCTTAAAAAAAAGACTGAAACTACTTTATCCACTCTTCTCAAAAACTTCAAATTGAAACTAAAACAGAAATTAAGGACGCACGCACCAGATTTTTTTTACTAAAAATTACATATTTCATTATCACGGCTGCCTAATTTGTGTTCTATACAGTTTATACAAAATTTTCCTTTAGGACACCTTAAGGTTCCAGATAACATGCTAAAGTAGCTATTAGGCTCTCGGTGCATTATAGATGTTGGGGACAGCTGATAGGGTTGATGTCTTCGCAACAAGAAGCTGATATGGGCCCCTCCTCGTGATTAATCATGCATCACAAGACAAGGAGATAGTTGGGGGCTCCCAATCTCTGCTCCCTAACCGCTCCCGCCCCGTGGGACCAACGGAGAGGATTTTTTACTCCCGAGATTGCCTCCGAATATTAACACATGTTCCGCCGGGAAATAGCCCCGAAGTTTCCCGAATGAAAAATAGATCTAGAGCCAGGAAAGAAAGGCTAGCGGGACTCTTAACCGCGTCCTCAAAAAATGAAGTTTTTCTCATGACCAACTTTCCACGATATAACGATACATTAAACATTGAAACGTGTTTCGGGCTAAAGAAAGTTAAAAGATGCACCCACGTTACCCGCAAGATTATTTCTTTCATTTTTTATTATATTATTAATGTATATAAATCATTTCACATATGTATTAAAATATATAAACATTTCTTATTATTAACACTTCCTTTAAAACCCAACTATTTCATCACCTCCTGAATCTCCATTCTTCTGTCAATATGTAAAATAGTGAAAGCAATAGTGAGGATATATCTATTTGATTTTTTGTATCTTTTAAGCTCAAAAGCTGATCAAATATCTGTACTCAAGATCCAAATGTTTATGTTTTATTTCAATATTCTGTCTCAGTTATTTTTATTGTATTTATTCGAAGTAGCCAGACAAATGGCCATTAATTTTGTTCATGCCTGTTATTCTTAGGGGACTAAATGTCCCAGAATAAAAATCTTATATAATAAATAATACTATACAGTATACAGAATAAAAAACTTTTCTTTCTTTCAAAACATTCTTCGTTCTTTCTTTTCTTTCTTTCAAAACATTCTTCGCTCGTCCAATGAAGACTGGTCTAACTAAAAAAAATCTGGTGCGTGCGCGCAACACACAACTTTCATTTACCAACTTACTTAGATTAGAAATTGACGTGTTTTGTTAAATATCATTTCCCAAAGTCACACATTTTTCTACATTCATATCTTATTTTTGTTAATCGTTAAAGCCGTTTTTGAGTAAATAAAAAAACCCGTGAAAATGATACAATATTTATTAAGTAAAGTCCCCCCTCCCGCAGATCAATTTTGATGAAATTTTTACAGTCATATCTCGGGCATATGAATACATCAAATACCAAGTTTGATCAAAATCGTTAAAACCGTTTTTGAGTAAATAAAAAAAAACATGTGAAAATGGTACAAAATTTATTAAGTAAAGTCCCCCCTCCCGTAGATCAATTTTGATGAAATTGTTACAGTCACATCTCCGGCATATAAATACATCAAATACCAAGTTTGATCAAAATCGTTAAAACCGTTTTTGAGTAAATAAAAAAAACACGTGAAAATGATACAAAATTTATTAAGTAAAGTCCCCCCTCCGGTTAATCAATTTTGATGAAATTTTTACAGTCATATTTCGGGCATATAAATAGATCAAATACTCAGTTTAATCAAAATCATTAGAGCCGTTTTTGAGAAAATCGAAAAAAACGTAAAAAGTTATTAAATAAAGTACCCCCTCCCTTTGAGCAATTTTGATGAAATTTTTGCTGTCACATCGCGGGCACATACCTACACAAAATACCCAATTTCAGGTTCCCACGGTTTATAGTTTTTGAGCTAGTCTGTTCACATACACACACACACACACACACACACACACACACACACACAGACACACACACAGACCATTAAACGTGTATACTCCGAAATGTTGAACAAAGCCAAGAAGGAGGCTTGGCGTGACTATTGTAACGCTACAGACAAGTCCAACCCATGGAATATTGTGTATAAAATGGCATCAAGTAAAATTAGATCACCAATTACACTTAATACAGTAAAGAAGAAAGACGGAAGTTACACAAACAATCTAAGTGAAACATTAGACCACCTAATGATAAAGTTTTTTCCCGCGGATCTCCAGGATGGAGAGACTTTCTCTCACAAAAGCATCAGAGAGGCAACAAAATCCATCGATACTCAGAATGATAAACAATTTACATTGACCGAAATCACCAACATAATAAATAGTTTCAAGAGTAAAAAATCACCGGGTATAGATGGCATGGATGCAGAGATACTAAGGAAGCTGTTAGAGTTAACAGCCTTGTATAATGAATGCTTAAGAAGAGGCTATTTTCCAACCGAATGGAAACATGCCCTTACCATTATAATAATTAAACCAGGGAAAGAGCATCTGGATGAAGTGGGAAAGTTCCGGCCAATAAGTCTTCTACCTTTACCCGGTAAAGTACTAGAAAAGCTGTTGATCTCGAGAATTATGTTCCACATTAATAAAAACAACAATATTCATCAGAAACAAAAAGGTTTTACACCACAAAACAGCACTATTGATGCTATTACAATAGTCAACAACTTTATACAATCAAATTTTAAAAAACGTAACAGAGTGCTGATTCTATCTCTAGATGTGGAAGGAGCGTTTGATGCAGCTTGGTGGCCATCGATCCTTTTTCAGCTCAAAAACTTCGGATGCCCCAAAAACCTCTACTTACTCTCTAAATCATATTTTTCAGAAAGGAAGGCTACAGTCTCATGCAATCTATTACAGAAAACTAGAGTAGTCACAAAGGGGTGCCCCCAAGGTTCGTGCTCATCCCCAGGTTATTGGATAGTGCTGTACGACTCATTGTTGAAGATACCACTTCCTCCTGAAGCAGAGTGTGTAGCTTTTGCAGACGACTATTACGTCATGATCAGAGGAAAATCCGTCCAAGAATTAGAGGCAATAGGCATTGAGGTTTTACATTTGGTTGATAATTGGGCAAGGCTGCATAAGATGAAGTTTAGCGCAAATAAGTCACAGGCCTTACTCTTGAAGCAAAAAGGAGAATTAGAGTCAATAACGCTCTATCTTGACGGGTACCCAATTAAACAGGTTGAACAGATGAAATGTCTCGGAGTCTTATTTGATTACAGATATAACTTCAATGCACATATAGATTTCTTTACAAGTAAAAGCCTTCAACTTATAAATATCCTTTCAAGGTCAGCTAAAGTGCATTGGGGAATTGGAAGTGATGCTCTTCAACTAATTTACCGCGGAGCAATTGAACCTATCCTGACTTATGCTTCACCAGTTTGGATAAAAGCGATAGAGAAAAAACAAAACCAAGCCAAATTAAAACGAATACAAAGGCTGATGGCCATAAGAATAATTAAAGGTTTTCGAACTATATCATACGAGAGTGCCATTGTACTTGCAAATATTGAACCGATTATTCTGAAATTGGGTTTACAATGCAATTTTCATAGAATTTACCACGATGGAAATGATGAAGAAGCGGAATATGAGAAGCCAGTAAGTTTCAGAGAGTGGCAGCATCCAGGAGATACACCAGGTATAATATTTTATAAGGAACCAGAAGATGCTAAATATTCCATATACACGGATGGGATTAAAACTGAAAGGGGAGTAGGATGTGCATTCGTGGCAATGGAGAGAGAAGAATTTTACAGCGCTAAGTTTAGGCTAAGCCCTAAATGCTCAAATAACCAAGCCGAAATGCTAGCTATATTGAAGGCCCTAGAGTGGTGGAAGGGGATAACTAAGGATCATGGAGAAAGAACACCAACTGTTGTAATTAAATCAGATAGCAGAATCTGTTTAGACATATTGAAGAACCACAGAGGCCACTCTCCGATAGTCGAAAAAATTAAAATACTTTTAACACGTTGAGCGCCAAGCGGTACGATCGTACCGCTGTTGGATTATTGGCTGGGGCCGAGGCGGTCCCCAGGTACCGCCCGCTCCCGCCAGCTAAAAGATTGTTCTGGGCAAGGGGACCGCATGCCGAGCGTGATTTCAAGGCATATTGGACCGCTCCGGCCCCGAACAATTCGCCAATGCAATTGGCCCAAATGTGTTTTTTTTTTTTTTTTTTTTTTTTTTTTTTTTTTTTTTTTTTTAATTTGGGGGGTATAAATAAATAAATAAATAAAATAAATTAATTTTATTTATTTTTTTACAAAACAAAATATCTTATTTATTAAAATAACATATTTTAAGGGGACAAGGGTTGACGTCGCGGTCATAACCGGGCAGCCCCCGTACTACTATAGGTAGCGGGCTTTACCCTGGGGCCGGGCGGTACATACGTACCGCTCACAAAATTATTGTTTAATTGCCAAAATTAAACTTTTTATTTATTTCTTTTGCAATTTTTGTATCATTCTAATCATATTAAAGTTATAAATTAGGAAAAATTGCTTTGGCCCCAGGCAAAAGTACATCATCTTTTCCCTGGCGCTCAACGTGTTAAAATCATTGAACAACGAGGTGAGGTTTCAGTGGGTAAAGGCTCATAGTGGTGTAATAGGGAATGAAATGGCAGATACTCTAGCGAAGGAGGCATCAGAAGACGAATCGATAGAAGAAGCATATTCTCTGGCCCCGAAGTCGTACCTTGTGAACAAACTTCATAAGAACTTGATATCGGCTTGGCAGGAAGAGTGGGCACAAAGCGACAAGGGCTTAATTACGAAGAAATATTTCCCGAACATCAAGTCAAGGCAGGATGCGGAACACTTCACAATTAACTATAAATTAACTCAGGTCTTGACGGGACACGGCCGGAACCGGGCATATCTTCATCGATTCAAAATTTTAGACGACCCATGCTGTTTATGCGACTCTCATACGCCACAGACATGGGAGCACATAATTTTTGATTGCGAGAATTTTGAAGCTATCAGAAGAAAACTTATTCAAGATGTCATTACATCAGGGAGTTATTGGCCTGCAAAAGAGACTGACTTAATTTCAAAAGATTCCTTTCCATCTTTTTCCAGTTTTCTAGCAAAAATAGACTTTAATATGTTATAGAAATATTGTAACTATAATTATTAGTAATGTACAAGTTATACGTTATGTGGTGCATGTGAACAATAAAGTGATTTAAAAAAAAAAAAAAAAAAAAAAAAAAAAACACACAGACCATTTCGCGGGACTTGGTTATTTCGACTCAGGGGGTCCCAAAACGTGTATTTCCGTTGAAAACCGGAAGTCGAAAATTTTCACGATCGCAATACTTCCACTTACTATATATTTCATATATAGGTAAGTGAAAGTAAAAAATCTGGTGCGTGCGCGCAACACACAACTTTCACTTACCAACTTACTTAGATAAGAAATTGACGTGTTTTGTTAAATATCATTTCCCAAAGTCATACATTTTTCTACATTCATATCTTATTTTTATTAATCGTTAAAGCCGTTTTTGAGTAAATAAAAAACCCCGTGAAAATGATACAAAATTTATTAAGTAAAGTCCCCCCTTCGGTTGATCAATTTTGATGAAATGTTGGCTATCACATATTTGGCATATACATACATCAAATACCCAGTTTGGTCACAATCGTGAAAGCCGTTTTTGAGTAAATAAAAAAAGCACGTGAAAATATTACAAAATTTGTTAAGTAAAGTCCCCCCTCCGGTTAATCAATTTTGATGAAATTTTTACATTCATATCTCGGGCATATAAATAGATGAAATACTCAGTTTAATCAAAATCGTTAGAGCCGTTTTTGAGAAAATCGAAAAAAACCTAAAAAGTTATTAAGTAAAGTACCCCCTCCCTTTAAGTAATTTTGATGAAATTTATGCTGTCACATCGCGGGCATATACCTACACTAAATACCCAATTTCAGGATCGCACGGTTTATAGTTTTTGAGCTAGTCTGTTCACATACACACACACACACACACACAGACACACACAGACCATTTCGCGGGACTTGGTCATTTCGACTCAGGGGACCCCAAAACGTGTATTTCCGTTGAAAACCGGAAGTCGAATTTTTTCACGATCGAAATACTTCCACTTACTATATATTTCATATATAGGTAAGTGAAAGTAAAAATCTGGTACGATGCGCGCAACACAAAACTTCCATTCACCAACATAGTATGATTAAAAATTGACGTGTTTAAATAAAAATGTAAACGCTATTCATCAAATTCGAACAGTTTTATGAAATTTCACGTTTTTCATTCTCCTGCGAAACAAATTCAATGTCCAATGCTAACATCAATAAATTAAGATTAGTGGCTCAAAAAATGGTAGCTAATAAAAAATGTCCCACCATTTATTTAAATAGGAATAAAATAAAATTTGATTCCAGTCACTCCTGTAAGCTCTCTGATTTGAATGAGCCTGATAATTTAGCCCAAAGTATTTTAATCTGTCCCTTTAACTTAGCACCAAGAATAAAATATTTAAACAAATATTTATCAGAGTCTGCTGATGAGGAGCAGCAATTAGCAGATTTACTTAGTTTCTCGGAGCCGGAGGATTTAAATAAATTGAATGATATTTATATATATTTTTCATTAAGCTAGTTGAGGTCAGAAAATAGATTCTGTTAGTTAACTATTACAAAATATTTTTTGTTTTGGTTTTATATCTTTTTTTAAGGTTTACAATTAAATCAATCCTCAGTTGGAGGATTATTATTTTATTGATTTTTAGTTATGTTCATACTGAAGTTATAATTGTAATTATGTATGTATGTAATATTATTTTTTATATAAAATGTCCTTTCGTTTATTTTTTACATGATATTTATTTTTTTTATTTTTTTTATTTTGTTATAAATTCCGACTGATTTTTTAATTCTATCTATTTGTTCATTGATTTCATAATTAAATAGTTGTTGATAACTTCATTCAGTTACCATAGAAACAAATAATGCCCATTAAATATCTATGTTTCAAAACATGTTGAGAACTCATTCCCATGAACAGAACTTCATTAATTATAAGCAATTGTCTGTCATTAGAGGCGTACTGCCCAGGCATGTGCTCAACGAGTTTTATGAGTTGACGGGATATTTTTCTTTTTTTCTCCTATATATGTCTACATGATTTTTTTCATATTTCATGTTTTGCCATTTCTAATTTTTAGGCGAAACTAGAGACAGTTAATTTATCCTTATAAACAAAAACAAATGTACTTTATAAGGAAATCAAAAACTCCCTTTCCCCAGAAAACGCCCTCAGAATATTCCTATGATAATAAAACCTATTTAATGATATGATGATATTAAAGAATAATTAATTCTCGTTAAATTAAATGGTGAGTTTAATCGGTATTGTTAGGGCTGTTTTTGAGAAATTCGAAAGAAAAAAAATGGTAAGAATTCATGGAATATTGCATCTTTAAATTCTATTTTGAAAAGTCAAAAAAATTTCGATTGATCTATTGAATAAAGTCGATCCAAATGTGACAATCGACAATCGGTCATTTCTACAAAGGGTGCTTTAGGTACAGAATTATACCCAGAATAAATGTTTTTTACTAATATTCAATACGAATGTTGTATTCTTTTTAAAGTTGTTCATCACAGCTTATTCGCAGTTTGTTATTAATTAAAAAGAAGAAATGTTAATTAATAAAAGTTTTTAAAAATGGGACAATGGGGGAAAAGGAAAGATGGAAAGGGAATTAGGTTCCTATATTTCTAATGAGCCAACTTATTTATGGTTCAACTTGTTTCTGTTTCTGCTCCACAATAAAAGAGCAACTTTCAGATGGCCTCTCCTCTCGTTAAAAACTTTTTACGAGGCGGTTATTTGTCTTAGGTATAGTTGCAGATCTTCGTGCCGCTTCCTTTTCCCTTAATGGAAACGTGGGGGGGGGGGAGGGCTTATTTAAAACAGTTTTCCCTGCCCCCCCCCCCAACATTGTAAGGGCTATTCAAAGCTCCGTTGTCTCATAGTGTAGTCATCGAAGCAGAACGTTAACTGTAACGATAACTTTTTTCGGAGTTGAAAATGGCTGTAGAAGAAGTTTTCTGATTCATTAAACTAAAGTAAATTTCTCTATTGTTCGTTTAACATGTTTTTTTTTTTCTTTTTTACATTTCTTCGAATCAAAAAGAACAAGAAAAAAATTCAAATTAAAAAATGTCATATTAACTAAAAAATCTGGTGCGATGCGCGCAACACACAACTTTCACTTACGAACTTACTTGGATTAGAAATCGACGTGTTTCGATAATATGTAAACGCCATTCCTCAACTTCACACATTTTTCCACATTTAAGTATATGCTTATATTTGTAGATCTCCATAAGTTATAGAGTATCTGTATAAAAAAATTGGTAATTCTCCGAGTTTGTTCAAAATCGTTAAAGCCGTTTTTGAGTAAACAAAAAAACACGTGATAATGAGACAACAGTTATTAAGTAAAGTGCCCCCTCCGTTTAACCAATTTTGATGAAATTTCGGATGTCGCATCAGGGTCATATATATGCATCAAAAACCAAGTTTGATTAAAATCGTTAAATCCGTTTTTGAGTAAATAAAAAACACGTGAAAATGGGACAACGTTTATTAAGTAAAGTGACCCCCCAATTCATCAATTTTGATGAAATTTTTACTGTCGCATCGCGGGCATATAGATACACCAAATACCGAGTTTAATCAAAATCTTTAGAGCCGTTTTTGAGAAAATCGAAAAAAACCTAAAAATTACACAAAATTCTTTAAATAAAGTACCCCCTCCGTTTGACCAATTTTGATGAAATTTTTGCTGTCACATCGCGGGCATATACATACACTAAATACCCAATGTCGCACAGGTCTGTGCGGTTTATAGTTTTTGAGCTAGTCTGTTCACATACACACACACTCACCCAGAAACACACACACACACACAGACCATTTCGCGGGACTTGGTTAATTAGACTCAGGGGATCCCAAAACGTGTTTTTCCGTTGAAAAGCGGAAGTCGAAATTTTTTACGATCGCAATACTTTCCTTACTATATATTTCATATATAGGTAAGTGAAAGTAAAAAAAAAAATCCATAATATAGTGTAACACTTATGTGGGTAACAAATATTTATTTAACTTTAATATACAGTTATAACAATGCCGACGAATATATAAAACTTAAATACTTGTGCAGGTTACAAAATTGATAACATTATAACACACAATCATATGACTTGAGCTTCACAGTCAAGACGCAGACTTCAACTAACTCGTTCAGTCACTGCTCCTTATGTATAATCGTAAATAGTCAGGCCTGGATCATTCTAGAACAATGTAGGTAGATCTACGCCTTTGTGGACTAGGCGCGAAAGATCTAGACCCCAAAAGTTTGTTCCAATCGCATATTTTATTCCAACAAGCGGTCCGGGAGGTTACGCCATATGTTTTTTTTTATTTGCTTATCGGTTTACGCTACACTATATATCATATAAAATGTCATGAAAAAATATTTTGAAAATCCCATAAGAGTCAATAAATACGCCAATTCAGCAAGATATTCGAAAAAATAAAATTGATATGTTGCCAATGAACCTGCAGGGTAGAGACAACACAAAAATTAAAATAAATAAATGAATAAATTTACAATGCCACAAAAATTATCTAAACACAAATAATTTAACACTATGTAAAACAGAAATAACCATATGCTTAAGCTCCTTATATATTATCGCTCCTTATATCAGTCGTAAGAGGATGGACCTCGAAGGTTCTGGGCCAGAGTAGATGGTATTGGAATATTGTAGTCATAAAAATGTACTAGAACAGTTTTTTCCAACTGTTGCTTACCTATAAATGAAATATACAGTAAGGGAAAGTATTGCGATCGTGAAAAATTTCGACGGAAATACACGTTTTGGGGTCCCCTGAGTCTAAATAACCAAGTCCCACAAAATGGTTTGTGTGTGAATAGACTGGCTTAAAAACTATAAACCGTACGAACCTGAAATTGGGTATTTGGTAGATGTATATGGTCGCGATGTGACAGCAAAAATTTCATCAATATTGGTCACACGGTGCGGGTACGTTATTTCATAACTTTTTACGTTTGGAATACGCATTGCCCATGGCAGCTTACGATTGGGAAACTGAAGATAGCAAGTTCGAAATCGCGGGAAATATTTAATAATACTCGGAAAATGACTTTGGTCCAGCTAGATTTCGCATAACTGTGTGGCGGTATGTAAACCAAAAGAGCCTCATAATTTAAATCGGGTATGGGTAATCTTTGACATTTTGTGGACCAAACTTCGGTGTGCAAATACATTCAAGAACCGCATTCAAAAGTATTTCATTTTTTGCGATTACGTTTTTTGAACATACATTAATTATTGTTGTTCAAATGAAGCTATACCCATACATACCGAAGTAATGACACCCTTATTAATCATAGTCTTCCTCATTTGGAGTAAAAATGAGTAAGTAGTATAATATTTTTTTTTTATTGATTTTCAAAATTTTTCAGCTGCCGGTTGTTGCCCACTTATGATTTATGGTTTCGGATTTCCATACCCAATGTTTTGGTCTATATAAAGGCTGGTTTAAAAAAAAAAAACTTTTTTTTTTTATTTGATGTTGTTTAACGTCGCTTCGACTGCCGAGGTCATTAGCGACAACTGTTCTTCTTACATGTAGGACATTAATTTCGTGCTCCTGAGGTACTTCAGTGTTTTTTCTATTCCGTTGTTTACTTTGTATGGATCTGAAGTTGTAATATTGAAGTCGCGGCGTTCCTTCCAGTATTTTTGACACTGAAAAAGGTGTTCCACTGTAAGAGTGGTATTATCAAAAAGTTGACAGGTAGGCCGGTGAAGTCCAATAAGCAGGTAGGTATCAGTCAGCTTAGTGTGACCAATTCTCAGCCAGGTTATGATGGCTGCTTCCTTTGGAGTTAAGTTCTTTGCTGTTGTTGCTGAGTTGAGTTAACTTCTTTGCTGGCAGCCAAGCATGGTTATCTTCTTTGATCAGGCGAAGGTGATTACGTGTATTTTGCCACTCTTTGTTGCATTTTTCCTTTACTTTGGTTTTCACCTGTTTTGCCCACTCGGAAGGAAATATCAATTTTAGATCAGGAGGGTCTGAGCTCTTGGCTGCTTCTTTTGCCACTAGGTCCGCTTGTTCATTTCCTTTAATCCCGACATGAGAAGGAACCCACAGCATCGATACTTCCCTCCCGCTTTTTACTTGTTCGAAATTTATTTCCAGAATTTTTTTATGTGAATAATCGTTGCTCCATAAATTTTTTAGTCCCTTTATTACCGAAAAAGAGTCAGTCACAATAACTGATTTTGGAATACGTTTGTTATTAATATACTCATATGCTTTTAGTATTGCTACTGATTCGCTGGTGAAAATCGAATTTATATTGCTTAGCTTCCATTTGTCTTTACTTGTCCTGCCCACCATGCTACATCTAACGCCGTTTTCATCCTTAGACCCATCGGTGAAAATCAATTCGTGGTTAGCGTATAAGTTTTCCGTCATTTCATGATATATGAATCTTAGTGTTTCGTGTGGGGTATTATTTGTAAGCCTGGCTAGCTCGAGCTCAGTCTTAATTAATGGGATTGTCCATGGTGTTTTCTATTTTCTGGGGAACAATATCTGTGGATAAGGGGAGGTGAAACTCGTTGAGGTATCGTGTGATTCTGTCCTTCAGTGACTCCGATCTGTGAGGTTCAATGTTATTGGTAATGTCATTCTGTAGAATGTTAAAAATGTTGTGAATAGAAAGAAAATGTTATTCTTTCTAAGTAAAAAAAATTAAAAATATATAAAAAGTGGAATCTTCATGACAAAAAAAAAAAAAAAAAATGAAATTATCCCCGGAACAAATCCAGTTAACATTTATTCAATTTGGGCCGAAACGTTAAGACAAATACCCTCTGAGGGAATTATTAAGATAAGCCTTCACAAGGCAGTAATTATGTTTGGGTTCGAAATTAAATTATTTAATAAAAAAAAGGAAATAAAAAATAAAAAGCCCCCCCAACTTCCTTGGACCTAATTTATCTAAAAGCTCTTTTAAAAGGCGAAGAGCGTTGAGCCTAACCCAGAGGAACGGGTATTAAAAGGGCCATATTTTAATTAAACCTTCCGTAGGCTGACTTAGATAAAAAGCCTGCCAAAGCGAGCTCTGGTGCTGCTGACCACGCCGGAAATTCGAGTTATAGCCCTTAAAAAGCAAATTAGAGCTTAAGGTCGTAGTAGCATCCCACCTGGAAGTGGTATAGGTAGTGGAAATTACAGGTGGAATTGTCTTGTTAATAAATAATTAGTTAATATAAGGGTACAGTGGAAAAGTAATTTTATTAAGGAAATAGATTAACGGTGCCTTCTAGTGGTTTCTCAAGTATGCTTGGGTAAACCATATAGTTGTTGGCACTCAGTACAGTTATTGGCACCTTGGAGTTGCCAATTTAAAGTTGGATTCAACTTAAAGAAATGGGTAAAAAAGTTCTAATTTTATTACAAGATATACATGAGTCTAATGTTTGAAGGGTCCTCTAAGTCATCTCTGAAGTAAGACTTAAATCCACATGGTGCCAATAACTAGATTTGGCTCTTTTAACTAATAAATATTGTCATATGGTAAAACTATTGAAATTTTTACCCAAAAAAACCTCTTGAGTCTTTATGAAGATAGATAATGAGGAGCTATAGGAAGTTTGTATTTGATCCCTTTATAAAAAGTATTTTTTTTTTAATTTAACCACAGAAATGTAGTCTTAAGGGTGCCAATAAGTGTACTGTTTACTCTATAACGTTAAACAAAAAAATAAAATAAATATATATAAGATAGTACGGTTAACGCCACTTTATGCTACTAAGGCTAATCAGACGATGCTACAGCGGGAGTCCTAAATGTTTCCTATCAAGGTATAATTAGGATAGGGATCTTTAACGAGTACCTGACATCGTACAGGAACGGTAGGGGAGAGCGGGGTTGGTTGGCGTAGGGGGTAGGTTGGCCATCGGCTTATAGTTTCTGTCACACCTGTTGTGAAAGCCCCACCATTGTACCATGTCACCCGCTCGACCTCGGGAGTCTTGTCCTGAGTTTTCAATCCGGTGCTAACACTCTAGAGAAGAGTGAGCTTCATTGATTGATTTTACAACAAGTAAGTAAATTTTTATATTTTCTGTAAATTTGGTTCAAAGGCATGGTAAAACATTTGACTCCGATTCTGTTCACATAGCCCCAAACTCCTTTGAAAAACCTAACCTTTCGATTAACCAATTTCTTGTTTGATTGTTCTCCCCTGTTCTGGCAGCCATCTTTCATATGATCCCTCCTGTGGGGTTAGTTGGCTCTCTTCAACTGGGTGTTGTTGGCGCAATAGCAATTCACAAAAGCAAGGTAAAAATAAAGAAAGGTGAAACTACCAATTGTCTTTAGTTCCAGCAAGGAGGATGAGAGCAATTTTTCTTATTCAGAAAGTGACGACAGTCTAAATTTCTATCTTGTTCTATTGTCATTCTATTTTCCCTTAAAAGCTGTTAAAACCGATTCAAAATTATTATACCATCATAATGCAGCTTTTAATAATAAGTGTCAGGCAGTACTTGAATGAGATGGCTAAACAACGCCACCTTCTAGGCCAACCTGCCCCACCTTGGGGGTTAATTGGCCTACTCTGGATTGACGAATTCTTCAATTTGCTATGATCTTAGTATTAAATATTATGTGGTGAAAAAATTACTTGAAGTACTCTAATGCTTGGAGTTTACAGTGGTATCAGCCCTATTAGGATTATATGAACAGGAACGACTCAACAATCAAAAAAGTGAAAACTGTTGCCAACCAACCCCGCTCTCCCCTACCTTTATTTTACGTCCTACCCCAGACACGGAATAGCCAAGGATTTTTCACTCCCTTTGAAAATTCCTAAGGCCACATCAGGATGCGAACTCGCTTATAAAAATATATGCTAAAAAAATACGCACAACCTAGTTTACTGAAGAATGTGTCCATATATTCGTTAGAATCCATGTTAGCATTTATTTTCTCTTCGATTTCAACTATCTTACTCTCCTAAAGTCGGAGAAACCTACGGTATACGAGTAGAGGTTAGCATGGCAACCTAAAATACTAAAGGTCGCAGGTTCGCGCCCAGCAATGGCCCTAGGGTTTTTTAATTGGAATAACAAATCCTTAGCCATACCGTCCCTCGGTTAGGACGTATAATGGAGGTCCCGAGCCTGTACGATGTCAGGTACTCGTTAAGGATTCCTATCCTAATCATCATAGGCAAACTTTAGTACTCCCACAGTAGCATCGTCCGATTAGCCTCAGTGGGATAAAGTGACGTTAAACAAACAACAGCAACTAATTTTTTATGTTGTATGGTGTTACAGATTATTAAAATAGATTATTATTTCTGTCATGTTATAAAAAGTCACAGAATTGCCTTATCATACGTGATCACATGTTTTGATTACACTATTAGCAGTGTAAAGGAAACATATGCATGTTAATAAAACTCTTAAAAAGCTTACTAACCTTTTTATCACTTCAATTTAAATATATCTGAAGTTATTGCTGTGGATATTCTCAAAACTATATTTGAACAATGTAATGAAGGTACCGAAGAACTTCCTTCAAATTCACGACACAGCTACGAGATTGAATATAATAAACTATAGGAATAAAGAAAAGTTGATGATCTATTTAGAGACGATCCATTATATAATATGAATAATAAAAAGTATTTTAGCTCCAAACGTGACATTCAATTACCATCCATTTTACGTCCTATCCGAGAGACGGCATATCCAAGGTTTTTAACTCCCATTAAAAAGTTCCTAGGACTAATCCGGGACGCAGAGTTGGGCAGTAGTTAACTACATTTGTAATTAACTACACAGACAACTACATGTAGTTTGTAGTTGGAAGCGCGCAACTACTATTTTTCAACTACCAGTTAAGTAGTTTTAATTTAAAACTACAACTACAGTAGTTGGGAATAGCAAATACAACAAGTAGTTGTAAATGTAGTTTAGAGCGGCAACTACATTTGCTAAGCAACATCTAATTAAATCACATGTTTTTGCTATTTTTATTTTGTGTTTAGATAAATACTCCATAGATAAATGGGCTCCATTATGGTTGATAATCTGTTCTAAAAATAGTACAATACATATACGTAATTCAAAATTTTTCCATGATTTCCGGCAGTCAATTTTTTTTTTAACCTTAGGTTCTCGATCAATCCCATGTTTTATATATTAGCTGAATTGTATTTGATATACTCCTTATCGATAATACCAGATATCGATAATTACTCGTTATCAATAAAAGTAGTTGTAGTTTCAGGCCCATAATTACAGTTGCAACTACTAGTTGTAGTTGTAAAAATGCAACTACTTTTTTGAAACTACAGTAGTTGTAGTTGTGGTCCATCAACTACAAATTATAAAAGTAGTTGTAGTTTCAACAACTTCCCAACTACTGTGTCAGTAGTTTTGTAATTTGTAGTTCAACTTCTTTTTGCCCAACTCTGCCGGGACGCCAACTTGCGACCTTTAGTATTGCAGGTTGCTATGCTAACCACAACACCACAGGTGACCCCTAAAAAATTAGTTTTTTATACCGGTTTGAAAATATATTTTTAAACATCCCCTATTCATTTCAGCTGAATGGTTAGCACAATCCCAAAAGATTTAATAGCCCGAGGACTATTCGACTATTACGAAAATCCGTTTGAATTAATCCCTCACCATTCCCCGTGTAGCAACATATCACGTGGATTACTTTGAGGTTCGTTCCAACTGGATCGCCCACTCAAACACATCGGCCCCTCGCACAAACACCGGCTAAGCTCCTTTCATTAAATTTAAATTGAAAATACCCCGAAACCCTTCTAAATAGAATTTAATTCCTTCCCTCTCATACTCTCTCTATATTCACGAAAATGTTGTATTGATAAATCTCAAAAAGTCCTAACGATTTATTTCTATATTTTTTTCTGAACCTGATGGTTTTTGAAATTTTCTGAACATTTGAAAAGTATATTAAGAAGTGAGTGTTAATTGGAGAAGGCTTGAAGTGCTGAATTATTGATTCGGAGATTAAAAAAAAATGTGTCTCTGAGCTCAAATTAGGTTCTGCATATAAGAATGGATATCAGGGACATTCCAAATTATTATTTCTTTATCATTGTCCGGTAATTTTAACCCTTTGCACTCGAGGTCTCCGGAGCGGAGACAATGCAAATAATTTTCAGTTTTAACATATAAGGACATAAACAAATCGTGAAAACTATTTATAGGATATTTCGCTTTTGGTGATAAATGACGGTCACGGCTCTCGGTGTTTTTCATTTTTTTTATAGTACATTAATCTTTTAACATCGTCTATATTTTGTGGTTTTATTTACTCAATTGTAGAACAATTTAGTTCGGGGCACCCAATAATCCCTTTACTTTGATTTAGTTTCCCATGTGCTTCTGCTCTAATCGGAAAGTTATTAAGTAGATTTTCACATTTTATGAGCTTTTCTGATTGGATATCTGAGAAAACGTCAACTAAAAGGGTCCCATCTCGTAATTTTTTAACTGTTTTGACTTGCCTAATTAGATTTTTTATGCTTTTATATATAAGGAACAGCGAAACCTTTGTGAAATCTAAGGGATTTCCATCGTTATCCGCTCCGGTTCACTTAATTATCAAAAATGTTTATAATAAAAATATAAAAAAATATATAAAATTTCAAAATAATAATTTTGAAATCCATATTAAATTATAAAAAAAAATAAATGTAAAAAAATTAATTCTTTTTTTTTGTAACTATGTCTTCTTGAAGCTTCACAAATACTTATAAGCTAAAGTTCATTACAATTCCTTACTTGGTTCTGAAATTTTACTGTAGAATATTACGTTTTAAGGGTGTACGTTTTCGCGAATAAGTTGCGTCGAGTTGCCGGTAGGTGGCACTCCGAAACGGTGCCGATTGCAAAGGGTTAAATTGTGATTCATATTTTCTTTTAAGTTATAAATGAAACAACACAAAAATAAAAAATAAAAAGAAATTAGGAACTAACGACAGATGGATACAATAATAATAGCACTTTAAGTAAGACGCACAATGGTTCAAGGAATTAGTAAACAGAAATAATTTTAGGTTATAAGTTAACCTGTGTTTAAGCGGTTATTCCTGGCTGTTTAACTTCAAACTCTGTTTAGCCCTTATCACTAAATTTGATCAAGCGATTCCACATTGTACATTAGGCATAAACAATAGACTGCCTTTAATCATCAGTTTCGGTAACCAACCCATTAAAACGACAATTTTACACGCAGCGATAAAACATGTTTTCAAAAATCGTCACTTTTTCGTTTCAGCGGAATAATTTCGTTTGTTTGTATGGCACAAGGCTAATCGGACAATGCTACAGTTGGAGCCCGAAATTTTTCATATCAGTCAAAAGTATTAGGATATGGATCTTTAACGAGTACCTGACAGGATCGAGACCTCCATTTTATGTCCTATCCGAGAGACGCCGCACACACACACAGTGGGACGAGTCATCACTCCCGTCGGACATCGGCTATAACTCTCAAAGAAATTTCGCTGGACATCTCAAATTTTGTCAGTTTGTGTTTTTGAGGATGCAGAATCTTAATTCTTGTAATTTCATTCATAATCATTACATATATATATATATATATATATATATATATATATAGCAATTATGTTTACAGTAGTATGTTGTAGCAATAATAAATAGATAACTACTATGATTGAAAATGTAATTAAATAATAACAAATTTAATGTAATATACCTTTTTTAAAATTATGAAATTATTCATTAGCTTCACATTCTTCCATATGAGCAAGCTTCTTGCTTCCTGGGACATTTTACTTTACACAACACTATTTCATTGAGGTTGAAATGGGATCGGAATTTATAGCAAACTATCAAACTCTCAAATAATATATTGAGGTTTTTCTGGAATGCTGCTCTCTACAATCCCAAAAATGTTTCTGATTTGTTTCTTGATCCTTATTCCGAAGCCAGGTCGTATCAGTCAAATCTATCTTATTCTTTTAAAAAAAAGAAGGTCATTTTTTTTTTATATATTTATGATGTTAGCAGCACAAAAGTCGTATAATACCTACGTTTGATTTTGTTTGACAGGACTTAAAAAAAAAGCTAACAAAATTATAACTTTAGTCAATTCCAAAATACCTACTTTAACCAACCAGCTACTGTCTATTTATAATTTAATGTAAATTAAAGACAGTGAAATATTTTTGTTAACAATATTTCGTGTCCAGTGTACTCTTTTAACTTACTAATTATTATAGTGCAGTACAAATATAAAATATTAAAAACATTAACACTTTTTTTAAATGTTCAAAGCTATTCTATTGGAAATCGTAATTTGGTGAATAAATTGTTGCAGTTGGTTCGACATATATTAATTTAAGGATTATGGGTTGATAAAAACCCAAATATGCTAAGAAGATGTTCTAAATAACCAAATTCACTCTTGAGTTCAGTATTCACGCGTGGTTAAATCTCATTTAAATAAGAATAGGCAGATTGTGGCAAGATCGGAAAACTGTTTATGAAACTTCAAACCTTTTCTAACAATAGGCTATATGTAGTTTTCCGGGCAATTTCCGGCATTTTAATATATTGTACCAAATAGTTTACATTTGTTTCAACCGTTGTAACTGTTGCATATGTTTTTCCAAAACTATATTTCTGGTGTATTACAATTCGTTAGCAATGCTTGATCATACTGTAAACATTTCATTAGGTTTAGCCAAAAAATATAGGCACACTTACTTTAAATATTAAAAAGATGAATGTCTTACTGCCATGTTTCAACTCATATTGTATCATTATTAACGCAAAGTTTGAGTTAAAAATTAGTGCACATAACGGGGAAAGGATTCTAGTTTATTAATATTACAATGAAACCTCTAAATTTTAACTTTCATGTTTTGGCCCAATGTTTAGGAGTCCTTTTATGACTGAGGACTCGCCCCACTGTGCGGCGTAGCCATGGACTTTTTACCCCTTTAAAACATTAGGAACACATGAGTTGCTAACCCGCTACCTTTATTTTTGTAGGCTACTCTTTGGGATGACAGATATATTTTTATTACTTTGTCGTTTCACTTTCGTGCATGCTGGTACATGTTGTACACTTTTATGGCATACAGATAGAGGCCTACTGCAGGAGAACATTACTGCCAACATTTCCCAGGTAGTTATCACACCTTGACTATGTGACTGCTCCCCAGTTCCCTCTACCACCTTGTGCTCTCGCAGTAAAAACTAACAACGAGAGTTATCTTCGAGACTTGAGAGAGCTCTAGGAGCGGGGAGAGGTACTTAGCTTTATTGGTCCACCTGTACACAGTCCCTCGGCGCCGCAATTTCCTGCCTCGCCAGGATTCTTTCTTCTTCTTCGCTTCTTGATGGCTTCCGGTCTACGGCCCTCCGTGGTGCAAACATAACCCTCCCCTCCCTTAATCCTATCCTATAACCCTCAGAGCAGAAGGACCTCGCAGGACCCTTCTGGTGCAATTAACTGTAAGAAAGGAGTCCACTCCTCCAAGGTCTATTGCTCGGAAGCAGTTTTCCTCAGAATTCGATTAAAGGCTATGTGCCACAGTAAATCTTGCCTTTAATTGCCGATTGAATTCTTTGAGATTATTTATTTTTAATATGATTCTATAAAATCATGCCTTGGAGATTTCTATATTGTTCTAATCATTTTAACGTTTGGGTTACATGGCCATCTTTTAGTCTAAAAAAATGTATTTTTTCTATAATTGAAAAAGGAAGCATCGAAAATAATACTTAACATCTATTAGTAAGAAAATTGTTTTCAGGGATATCTTAAATATTTTTATAGGAAAAGTTTAGATATTTAGGATCTAGATAAAGGACGGATTCAGCACGAAATTTGGGGGGGGGTCATGACCCCCGCCTCATAATCACATGGCTGACTTTTTTAATGAGATTATTACCTTATATTAAGAAGGAATGCGATAAAAAAAAACCTAAAGTGTTATATTTAGGGCACAGTAATTACCTATTGCATGATGTTTTTTTTAAATGATGGTTCATTTAAATATTCAAAAAAATTAAGAGCGAAAATATTAAGGGAGGGGGGTCGCTAAGGTTTACCCCTGTGAACACCTTTTTAGATCCACCCTTGATCTACAACATCAAAAAACACTAGTCTTGGCTAAAGGCGGGAAATTCTTGTTCTTTTTCGGCTGCAAAATTACTTAGCTCACGCCTCCTGTCCGGAAAGTAAAAATTTACAAAACTAAAATGCTTCCGGCTGTTCTTTATGGATGTGAAACATGGCCGTTTACAGAAAGGGATGAGCAACGCCTTATATAAAGTACTGCGTAGAATATTTGGGCCGAAGAAGGAAGATTCGACAGGAAATTTTAGACGGCTTCACAATGCAGAATTCAGCCGCACTTCAGTTAAAGGGGGGTGCAAGATTGGTATTCTTAGTTGCGAACGAATACCTAAAATATTGATAAACGCTTTCCCGACTGGAAAATGTTTGAGGGGTAGGCCTAGGCGAAGGTGGGAGGATTCGGTTAGGTCTGATGTTGTGGAGTTGGAATTGGACTGGGGGAGGTGGATGGAGCTGTGTAGGCAGCGACTGCTGGTGTCGGCATCGAACCTTCGGGTTCTTTAAGCCAATTCTATTCTTCTACTTTGTTAAAATAATATCGAACATAAAATTATAATTCTATACACTGATCTGGAATAATTTAAACAATATATTAAGAAAACCACGAGGGAACACATTGGGTTAACGTACAATGCGATAAATACTTAACCACACTCTTAATTAACACCAAACAGAAATTTAATTAACACTTGACTCTCACACTGATTAACTGACTGAATTAATAAACACCCAGCTTCTGCTAATCTTTTTTTTTAAACCAGTTTTAGTATCGTTTTTATTTCTACATTAAAACATACCTACATAAAACTATTTTTATTTTATTACCTAAACTTTATATTTTCATAAAAGCGCGTGGGGAACCTGAGGAAGACAGAATACACGTTTTAGGGTCCCCTGAGTCCAATTAACCAAGTGCCGCGAAATGGTCTGTGTGTGTGTGTGTGTGTGTGTGTGTGTGTGTGTGTGTGTTTTTTTTTTTTTTTTTTTTTTTTTTTTTTTTTTTTTTTTTTTTTTTTTTTTTTTTTTTTTTTTTTTTTTTTTTTTCTGGGTAGGGGAAAAATCTTACATAAGACGCTGTGCGACTAAAGTCCACAACAGTGTGAGATTCCTACTCACTAAAAAACCACCTCCCTATTCTTCAATGCCACCCCACGGAACCGCTGTCAGGCATTACTTCACGGGGGGCCGAGTGGCTAAGTGCCTACTTCTTTATTTCTTTATCATGCCATTGCTTGGCCTCTCCTTTCCCTCTCCTGGGCTCTAAGGGACCTGCCGATTTTCGCGGCATAGTCTGTAACAGCCCTCCAATTCTCCTGCTTGATCAGCATCAACGAAACTAAGTTTTCCGGGGTAGACTTCTTCCCCAGAATCACATCAAGCTGCTCCTTCTCTTTGGCTAATCTCCTGCAACAAAAGAAAACATGTTCCACCGTTTCGTCGGCGAGGCCACAAATGCACAAAGCTTCCTTTTCTAGCATGAATCTGGCTAGATAGGCTCTGAAGCAGCCATGTCCGGTGAGCAGTTGGGTGAGATAATAGTCAACCTCTCCATGTTTGCGGGCGATCCATATTGATATGTCGGGAATCATCTTGTGGGTCCATCTTCCGGAAGATGATGAATCCCATCGCCTTTGCCAGCTTTCCACAGTTTTCCTTCTCTCTTCTTTATCTACCGTAGGCCAGTGAGCATTGGGCTGTTCACGTCTTCCATGGTAAATTCGATTGCGTTCCTCCGCCAGAAGATCAATCGGAGGCATATCAGCTATGACACACGCAGCATCATAGGAAACAGTGCGAAACGCTCGAGCAACCCGCAGTGCATTTCTTCGATGCATACTGATAGCTTTACGGGCATATGACTGTACGTGAAAGGCATTAACCCATATCGGTACCGCGTATAGCAGCGTGGAACTGGCTACATTAGCCAACAGTCTTCTCCGACTCTGCTGGGGTCCACCGATATTTGGCATAATTCGGGCCAATGCATTTGTAACCCGGGCTGCTTTGGAGCTAGCTAAGTACAGGTGTTCGTCGAATCGCAACCTGGCGTCAATCGTGTGTGTGTGTGTGTGTGTGTGTGTGTGTGTGTGTGTGTGTGTGTGTGTGTGTGTGTGTGTGTGTGTGTGTGTGTGTCTGTGTGTCTGTGTGAACAGACTAGCTCAAAAACTATTAACCGTGCGAACCTCAAATTGGGAATTTAGTGTATGTATATGCCCGCGATGTGACAGCAAAAATTTTATCAAAATTTCTCAAAGGGAGGGGGTACTTTACTTAATAACATTTTACGTTTTTTTCGATTTTCTCAAAAACGGCTCGAACGATTTTGATTAAACTGAGTATTTGACGTACTAATATGCCCGAGATATGACTGTAAAAATCTCTTGGAGGAGTGGACTCCTTTCTTACAGTTAATTGCACCAGAAGGGTCCTGCGAGGTCCTCCTGCTCTGAGGGTTATAGGATAGGATTAAGGGGGGGGAGGGTTATGTTTGCACCACGGAGGGCCGTAGACCGGAAGCCATCAAGAAGCGAAGAAGAAGAAAGAATCCTGGCGAGGCAGGAAATTGCGGCGCCGAGGGACTGTGTACAGGTGGACCAATAAAGCTAAGTACCTCTCCCCGCTCCTAGAGCTCTCTCAAGTCTCGAAGATAACTCTCGTTGTTAGTTTTTACTGCGAGAGCACAATGTGGTAGTGGGAACTGGGGAGCAGTCACATCGTCAAGGTGTGATAACTACCTGGGAAATGTTGGCAGTAATGTTCTCCTGCAGTAGGCCTGTATCTGTATGCAATACAAGTGTACAACATGTACCAGCATGCACGAAAATGAAACGACAAAGTAATAAAAATATATCTGTCATCCCAATAAGTAGCCTACAAAAATAAAGGTAGCGGGTTAGCACCCCATGTGTTCCTAATGTTTTAAAGGGAGTAAAAAGTCCTTGGCTACGCCGCACAGTGGTTGAAAGGCGGAAAAAACCTATTTTTTGAAGGTATCGGAATATTCTTTTTCTTTTCATTATTAATTAATAAAATAGTTACCTGACAGATTCCATCAATTTATTCGGAGATATTCTGATTTTTAAACTTGTTAGGACCCTTTGAAAATCGGTCATTAAAAAAGTTTATTTTTCAACGGAAAATTTATAACACTATGACAATTTTTACAACTCGCATTTTTGTTTCTTACAGCGATTTTCAAAGGGTTGGATAAAGTATGAGATACACGTTTTAGGGTCCCCTGAGTCTAAATAACCAATTCCCGCTAAATGGTCTGTCTGTGTGTGTGTGTGTGAACAGACTAGCTCAAAAACTATAGGCCGTACAAAACTGAAAATGGGTATTTTGTGTATGCATATGCTCGCGATGTGACAGCAAAAATTTCATCAAAATTGAACATCCGGAGGGGGGACTTTACTTAATAAATTTTGTATCATTTTCACTTGTTTTTTTTTTTATTTGCTCAAAAACAGCTTTCACGATTTTGATCAAACTGAGTATTTGACGTACTTATATGCCCTAGATATGACTGTAAAAATTTCATCAAACTTGATCAACCGGAGGAGGCACTTTACTTTAATTTTTTTTTCCAATCTTTACCTTTTTTTCAATGATCTCAAAAAAGGCTTTAACGATTTTTATCAAATTCGTCATGTTTAATGAAAATTAGGTGTTCTTTAATATAAGGTAAGCTTTATCATTATTGAAATGTTCTGAGGGGACTTAAATGGGGAAGGCGCCTTTTTTATTTGTTTTTGTTTATATGGAAAAATTAACTGTCTCTCGTTACGCCTAAAAATAAGAAATGGCTAAATATGGGATATGATAAAAATAAAGAAAACATGTAGAGGAGAAAAAAAGAATGCGGAGTACGCCTTTAAAGACAGCCCATTGTTTATAATTAAAGCCGTTCTGTTCATTTGAGAAGTAGCAATTAAAAAACGCATTAATTTCTAATCTAAGTAAGTTGGTAAGTGAAAGTTGTGTGTTGCGAGCACGCACCAAATTTTTTTTCTTTTTAATGAATTATTTTCATTGTTGGATGCATAAATAACGAATTGTGTACAATGTTTTATTGAAAAGTTATTTGAATGATATTTATAGCTTTTACGTATTGTAAGACTCATTTGGGTTTATATATTTTTTTATCAATTTTTTTTTTGTCTTCAAACATTGAATCGCACCTTTCAGCGGTCTGCGACAATCAGCGAACTCGATGTCTGCAGCAACGCAATAATATGTAAGGGATTTATGGCGTGAAGGAAGGAAAGTGGCCAGCAACACCCCTTTCCGGGCTTGACAAAAATTCAGGAGAGGAGGTCTCTCATCCAGCTTCTTTTTAGTCAACCGTGACCGTTGACCACATCAACTAATTAGTCTTCTCCCCAAACTTTTCGAAAAATTACTATACAAAAGATTAGTTAACATACTGACACAGACAATATAAACTGAAATAATCAAAAAGGTTATAAAAAGTATCAACTTGTGATGACACTTTAACACACACGTAACAATATGATCAAGAGAGGAAGACTAACTCTTCAGTCCACCCCTCCTTATATTTAGTCCGAAATAGAACTGTCTGGAACGTTCTCGACAAACGTAGAATTTACTCGAACAACCTAGTCACAAATATTATATAAGGTTTGTTCCAAAAGAGAGTCTAGAACTATTTTAAATCATAAACGTTACACTATTTTATTTTATCTTAATAGTTAAATTAAACAAAACAAGAACCGGATTGATCTGGAATAAGACTACAAATACAATACAATAGAAAACAAATTCCATTTTATTTCAATATGTCCCATTCTGACAGAAATCAGGATAAACTGTTTTGGAAAAAGGACTCTGAGTATGGAAGAAACCGTAGATATCCTAAACGGCAAATGTACCCAACAACTATTTCTGTATCTCAAAACTGCAACAAAATATAGACAAGAAATGATTCATGAATATAATCAGTAGAAATAGACTCCCTAAGAGTGGAAAAAATCTCCTATAGCTAGTTTAATAATTTGGTCATTTTTATACGAGGAATTTTCTTGTATGTATCTTTGAAATAATTTTTCTTTTATTATTTGGCTTCTATTACATACCACTTATCACATATATTCTATATATATATGTGTGTGTGTGTATATGTATATATATATATATATATATATATATATATATAGAATATATGTGATAAGTGGTATGTAATAGAAGCCAAATAATAAAAGAATATATATATATATATATATATATATATATATATATATATATATATATATATGCAAACTATATTTATAAGTTGCTAGGATATCTCGACAGACGGACTTACGTCCATTGTCTATTTATGTCTTATTATTTTCATATTTTGTTTTGTTTTCTAAGTATAATATACTATTTCGTTTCATGAATAAACGTTATTTCTATCTTTTATCTATTTATCTATCTAATGATTGGATGAGAACCAGAGAGAACTGCAATTGCCTACTAATCTGTCCATATCTCATGTCTTGGAAGACGAGTTTCCATGAAAATGGTAAAACTTACCGGTTTTACATTGGAATTTGTGGTTCCATTGTAATAGTATTGTTGCGGTCAGCGGTAGTAGACAAAGCACCTTTGGTGAACAATACGTCCGTTGTTCGGTGCCGCACTGGCTGTCGGGGAAGATCAAAGACTTTGTTCTGGATGAACCCCGAACCTTCTAGAATCTATCCAAGACTAATAAATACCAGCTTTAACAAGCCTCAGTGGAGTTGTTTGGCAACACCCGTGGAGTACACTTCGTAGTGAACAGTGATAAGTCTATTGTGATAAGATAGTGTGATAAGTGGTAAGCCTTATTGTGATAAGTTATTGTGGTGATAGTGTATGTCTTAGAAAAGACTCTAGTTTTAACCCGTGCGGTTAGTTATAAGTAATTAGAGTCTGCATACACAGCCTGGTCTGTATCTGATAATAAGGCAGTAATTACCCTTGTGAGTATTGATTAATAAATTATTGTCCTAGTGTTAATTGTTATATTTTATCGAACCCGAAGCCCGTAACAACTGGTGTCAGAAGTGGGATATATTTTTAGCATTAGCGTATTTATTTATTTTGTTGTAAATAATTTTTTAGTTTGTTATTTTAGTTAATTTTTGTAATTTAGGATATTGAAAATTTGTTTGTCTATTTTGAATATTGTTTATTTTATTTAATATTTGAGTTTTATTTAATCTTTTTGGTTTCTTTTAATAATTTAGTTTATTGTTTATAGTGTTGAGAATTTAATTTGTAATTTAAATCTTAGTAACTGTGTATAGGATTAGATTTCTTTTTTCTTTTTTTTTTTCTTTGTTAGTTTATAATCAACTTATTATCTTTAAGTTTTGATTTGTTAATTTTAATTTTGATAATTGTATATAATATTTAAAATGTCAACCGGTGGCTTGAGATTGTATGATTTGAAAGTAGCAGATTTAAAAAGTGAATTAGAAGAACGCGATTTGGATACTTCTGGGAACAAGTCTATATTGCAACAAAGGCTCAGGGAAGCTTTAATTAGTAGTGGAGAAGATCCAGATCACGTTCTTTTTGAAACAGAATTTAGTAAATTGAAAAATGAGTTGTTAGAATTTAAAAATGAGTTGTTAGAAAATCAAAATGAGTTATTTTCTACGTTATCAGAATGTTTTACTACTTTAGAAAATAAGTTAGTTGATAGTGATACTCCTAAGATTTCGGTTAAGAAGGTTCTTAGTGCTACGCAAAATGATAAAGAAGAAGAAGAAGAGCCCTTCGACCTTGATCCTCAAGTGAGTGTTGAAGATGTGAAGGTGCCGCTTGGTGGATTGAGAGAGGTGGATCCTTTTGTGTGTGGACCTTGCCGCAATGGTGTTCATTTCGAGGAGGAGTTCATGAAACCCAAGCCTGAAAGAATAGGAAATGCAGGGTTAGCTGCTGTACAGACTGTCATGGATTCTAGTACTTTTGGGTATGCTAAACCTGACAAGGAAGATTGCGATGAAGGCGCTGAGGAAAAGCCTGTTGAAGTGGGAAGGCTTGTTCAGGTGGATTCGACAAGAGAAGTCATGGAAGTTGAGTCAACCACTAGTGTTGAAAAAGGAGCGGAGGATATTGAGAACATGAGAGATCATCTCGAGGATGGTGATAGCTCCCAAGATAAGGACGAAGAGTTTGTTGTTTCCCGTAGGTTCCATCCAGGAAAAAAGCAATACGGATACTCCCTTGGATGGGAGGGATGCCCTTCTGAACAGAGTGGCTGGGAGCCGGCTGGAAGCTTGGAGGCTTGTCGGCGTCTGTTTGGAGCATTTGAGGAGAGTTTGGCCGAGCGGTCTTTGAATGGACAGAGGTCAGCCGTATCGAGGAGGGCCGGATACACCCTTGAATGGGAGGGATGCCCTTCTGAACAGAGTGGCTGGGAGCCGGCTGGAAGCTTGGAGGCTTGTCGGCGTCTGCTTGGAGCATTTGAGGAGACTTTGGCCAGGCGGTCTTTGAATGGACAGAGGTCAGCCGTATCGAGGAGGGCCGGATACACCCTTGGATGGAAAGGATGCCCTTCTGAACAGAGTGGCTGGGAGCCGGCTGGAAGCTTGGAGGCTTGTCGGCGTCTGTTTGGAGCATTTAAGGAGAGTTTGGCCGAGCGGTCTTTGAATGGACAGAGGACTGCCATATCGGAGAGGGCTGGAAACGATCAAGTGACAAACTCTGGAAACTTTTCAATCAGTGGTCGGCTAATCAGGTACAGCAAGCAAGGAACCTTGAGCTGGAAGGAACCTCAGGGAAAGGCTTGGTGTGGGTCTATGAAGCGTGATGATGCGGAACTTGAAATGTTAAACAGGAGAATGCCTTTAACTGATTCTGATGAGGATGATGACCCCTTAGCAGAGAAATTGAAATTGGAGAGAGAAACTGACAATGAAGTGACAGTGAGTGGCATCATTCGAGGACCTGATCGGCCTCCTCCTAAGCCAAATATTACCCATGGGACTACAGAAAGTCCAACAGCGGTAGTAGGACTCGAATCGAATGGTGATGAGAGCAAACCATCAGCTGCTCATGGTGCTGTTAACGGAATCTTAGTTAAGCAGAGCATTGGTCTAGACCCTCACAACCAACAGGTGCTGGTTTCCAAAGCAAGTGTTGTAAGGATTGATCCAAGCCAGGTCCCGGACCCAACTTCTGGTGTTTGTGTAATGTCAAATGCGTTTGGCATTGTGGAGCTCGACTCTGTTGCACCGGCCAGTGTCCTTTCGTTGAAGGTGGCTTCGCCTGGTAGTTTCAAGAAACTCGCTGTGCTTCTAACACTCGGTCAGGAAACCGGAAAAGTCCTGCTGGAAGCTGAAGAGGAGAAAACACCTGAGCCTATTACACCCCATTCACGACCTGATCTGGGACAGATCAGCATTAAGGAGGGGGTAGTGTTGCGGTCAGCGGTAGTAGACAAAGCACCTTTGGTGAACAATACGTCCGTTGTTCGGTGCCGCACTGGCTGTCGGGGAAGATCAAAGACTTTGTTCTGGATGAACCCCGAACCTTCTAGAATCTATCCAAGACTAATAAATACCAGCTTTAACAAGCCTCAGTGGAGTTGTTTGGCAACACCCGTGGAGTACACTTCGTAGTGAACAGTGATAAGTCTATTGTGATAAGATAGTGTGATAAGTGGTAAGCCTTATTGTGATAAGTTATTGTGGTGATAGTGTATGTCTTAGAAAAGACTCTAGTTTTAACCCGTGCGGTTAGTTATAAGTAATTAGAGTCTGCATACACAGCCTGGTCTGTATCTGATAATAAGGCAGTAATTACCCTTGTGAGTATTGATTAATAAATTATTGTCCTAGTGTTAATTGTTATATTTTATCGAACCCGAAGCCCGTAACAGTATACACTTTCATCGGGGCCGACTGGGAAACGTCTGAGGTGTAGGCCGAAATGTAGTTGGGAGGATTTCGTGGAGGCAGATCTGTCGAAGTTGGGACTAGATTGTGGTCGTTGTGATGGGAGTGAGTTGTAGTGTCGGCATCGAACCTTAGGGATCATTTAGGCTTCATTGTTATGATTATTACTATTAATATTATTATACCCTTTCATAGTATGTATAAATAATACTGGGTAATCTGCAGTTTGCAAGTTGGACGCAAGAAACAGGAAACTAAGTCAGGTAAATTCGTGGATTTTAGGCCACCAAGCCCTAAGTATATACGTTTTAATTAGTTTCCTTCTACAGGAGGGTCTGGTTTTCAAATTAAGGAGCTCGTTTTACACAGCTTTAATAAGTACTTTTTTCATTTTGAATAGCCCTGAGCAAATTGCAGGTATTGGAATATGAGAGTAATTCGGGGTCACCTGTGGTGTATTGGTTAGCATAGTAGCCTACAATACCTAAGAGCGCAGGTTCGCGTCCCTTGGTGGCCTTAGGATTTTTTAAAGGGAGAACAAAACCCTTGGCTGCTATCCGTCGGATAGGACATTAAATGGAGGTCCTGAGCCTGTACGATGCCAGGTACTCGTTAAAGTTCGATCCGTATCCTAATTATATCTGGATAGGCAAAATTTATGAATCCCAAACTATTGCATCATCCGATTAACCTTAATCGGCATAAGATGTTAAACCCAAATGAGGGTAATTCATTATTCCGATAAAATTATTAAGATTAAGATTGACGATTTTTGAAAATAGGTTTTAATGGAAAGACTTAATCGATTTTAACGAAAAGTAACTTATTTTTTTGTTAATATAAGTTTTTTTTTTTCATTTTTGTTAGTTTGACAAAAACAATGATGTGATCTAAACACTAAAAAATGTTAACACCTTCGAGCAGTCACGAGGCTTCTAAAAAGAATGTGCCAGGAAAATCAACTAAAGTGAATATAAATGTAGCTAGAAAATTTTTACTTTCACTTACCTATATATGAAATATATGGTAAGTGGAAGTATTGCGATCGTGAAAAATTTCGACTTCTGGTTTCCAACGGAAATACACGTTTTGGGGTCCCCTGAGTCCAAATAACCAAGTCCCGCAAAATGGTCTGTGTGTGTGTGTGTGTGTGTGTGTGTGAACAGACTAGCTCAAAAACTATAAACCGGGCGAACATGAAATTGGGTATTTAGTTATGCCCGCGATGTGACAGCAAAAATTTCATCAAAATTGCTCAAAGGGAGAGGGTACTTAATTTAATAACTTTTTAAGTCTTTTTCGATTTTCCCAAAAAGGGCTCGAACGATTTTGATTTAACTGAGTATTTGATCTATTTATATGCCCCAGATATGACTGTAAAATTTTCATCAAAATTTATCAACTGAGGGGGGACTTTACTTAATAAATTTTGTATCATTTTCACGTGTTATTTTTATATACTCAAAAACGGTTTTAACTATTTTCATCAAACTGGGTATTTGATCTATTTACATGTCCGAGATATGACTGTAAAAATTTCATCAAAATTGATCAACCGGAGGGAGGACTTTACTTAATAAATTTTGTATCATTTTCGGTTTTCATCATCATGTGTTCTTTTTATTTACTCAAAAACGGTTATAACGATTTTGATCAAACTGGGTATTTGATGTATGTATATGCCAAAGATGTGATAGCCAAGATTTCATCAAAATTGATCAAACGGATGGGCCACTTTATTTCATAAATTTTTTCCAATTTTTACCTTTTTTTCGATGATCTCAAAAACGGCTTTAACGATTTTTTTTTCAAATTCGTCATGTTTAATGAAAATTAAGTGTTCTTTAATATCAGGTAAGCTTTATCATTATTAAAATATTCTGAGTGGGCTTTCTTTGGGGGGTAGGGGCCTATTTGTTTGTTTTTTTGTTTCCTTTAAATTTTCTTTGTATTTGTTATGATAAAAATAAAGAAAACATAAAGAGGAGAAAAAAATAAAAATATTCAGTCAACTCATAAAATTCGTTGAGCCCACGCATGCGGAGTACGCCTTTAGTGACATACCATTGTTCATAATTAAAACCGTTCTGTTCATTTGAGAAGTGGCAATTAACAAAACGCAATAATTTCTAATCTAAGTAAGTTGGTAAGTGAATGTTGTGTGTTGCGCGCACGCACCTGATTTTTTTTTTTGTCGCGATTATTTAAAACGAAACAATTAGAAACATACACTAGATTATAATGCTTTAGATGTTGTTCGTGAAATATCGCAGTATTTACATTCATTTCATTTCTAGAAAGGAAAACTTCTTCTTTCTGGAAATATACGTCGTTTTCTGTTTGTGTTGATTTGTTTAACGTCCTTCTATGCTACAAGGGCTAATCGGACGATGCTACAGAGGGAGACTTAAATTTTCCTTAACCGGGTATAATTATGATCGCGATTTTTAATGACGTAAATAGATATATAAACAAAAGAAATATAACAAAGTTTTTTAAAAAAAAAAAGAAGAAAAAAAATCATGTTATTACAGAAATGTTATTAAAATTGCACTTTTGTATTCTATTTTGTCAAAAAATCTATTCTTAGTAAGTTTGTGATTATGAGAATAATTCTATTTCAGGCTATATTTGTAACTCAACCATTTCAATATTCCCAATATTTATAGAGTTTTGAAAATTTATTGTTCATTATTAGATCATTTTTTTTATTATTTATTTAAATATCGATTGTAAATTTATATCTTAACCAGTTTTAGATAAGTTTTTACTTGGTTTAGCCTCTAAATATTTATCTCTCTCTATATAAGAGGCTTTGTCCTGACTGACAGAATCAACGCAGAGCAAAAACTGCTAATGATAGAAACTTGAAGTTCGGAATTTAGATTATAAACGTGATGTAGGTAACCACTAAGAAAGGAATTTCAAAAATGTAACCCCTAAGGGGCTTAAATGGCGAAATTGTCGTTTAACTCTAACGGAAATCTATTTTTGAGATTTTAAACCATATGTTTTTTATCGATTTAACGTTACCTGGACTACAGACCTCCTGGACTACAGATCTTCACTTAACTTACGAAACAAAAGACTAATATACAACACTATACTAAAACCCATTTGGACCTACGGAGCAGAACTTTGGGGTTCCGCTAAACAGGTACACATAAACAAAATTCAAACAGCACAGTCAAAAATTCTTCGAAAAATTGCAAACGCACCATGGTACATTTCTAACAACACAATACACAAAGACATGGACATTCCAACAGTAAAATCATACATTCACGACAAATACACTACATTTCATTGTTCAACTCATAACCACCCAAACCCACTTGTTTCTTCTCTTTCCTCCTCCCAGTTACCCGTCCAAGGAAGATTGAAACGACAATGGCCGAGGGATATGCTCTAGCACAGCAATTAAATCAATAAAGTCCAAGACAACTGCATCCAACAAATTTGCTAGATGCGCTGCAGCGCAGGTGCAAATGACGCAAAATATAAATAAATAAACGTTACAATATTATTAAAATAGACATTCACATAAAATATGGCTACTGATTATTTAATTATTAGTAGTAATCAAATTATGCACACTGATTCCCATGACTGTGGATGGTGCGTGTTTATTTCGATCTCTTCTCCATATATATAAGAGGCTTTGCCCTGACTGATAGAATCAATGCAGAGCAAAACTACTAATAGATATAGAATGCAGGCCTCAAAGTCTCGTATAATTTCAATAATTCACTTAATAGTGCAGGTTACATGCCAAATTTTCGCCTATTCAGGCATCTTCAGGGCTACAACAGTTTCACATGCAAGCTAGAAACAGACTGAAACCTTCCCATCTACGAGACTTTGAGGCCAGCATTCTATATCTATAATTGAATAGTCTCTTCCTAAAAGCTTGTTTACAAAACTACTAATGATAGAAACTTAATTTAAGTTCGGAATTTAGATTTTAGGTAACCGCTAAGAAAGGAATTTCAAAAATGTAACCCCAAATGGCGAAATTGTCGTTAAACTCTAACGGACACCTATTTTTGCACTTCGAGAAAAAAATATCTAATTTGGACTCATTTTTAAGATCTTGATACGACGAGTTTAACTCGAAAGCCCCTATGGACCGTCGAAAACCATGTTTTAAAGCCGAAAAATTAAGCGTTGACGAGGAGTAAGCAATTTTTTGTTTCGGCGGTTTTAGTGAACTCTCCATAGCGCGTCTCCCTCTTCTAACGAGCCGCCAGCATCCCCCTCCAACATTCCACCTACCGGAAGCTCCGATCCCTGTTATGTTTCAATATATAATATATGTTGTCAATATATAACATACTATATCAAATCAATACCAAGATAATGATCACAGAATTGATTTTAAAACCTCGCGGGCAAAGCCGCGAAGGGAACTGCTAGTAGATTTATATGATAATTATCTATACAATATTTTTATACTTTTATAAAAAAAAATAAAAATGCATTCATTGGATAGATTGTTATAATTATGGTTGGTTTTATATTGCAGTTGATAATTATTTCTTGAAAGATAGCAATCCTTGTATCTTTTTTTTTTTTTTTAATCTTTATTTATTCCAGCTCGGCTTCTTAAAGCCATACATGGGTTTATATAACAATTATATACAAAGTTTAACAATTGGATATGTGAGGGAATGGTCTCACGCAGGAGACACCCTTAACTGATCAAATTTATAATACATCAATATTAAGTAAAACTCGAACATAAACGAAAGAAAAAAAAATAAAAGAAAAATAAATAGATAATTATAATAATAAAGTAAATATGCACATGCTATAAAAGAATGTCTTGTAAAAGTCTTGGTTTTAGCCTACGGGACGTTGTTGGTTTCCCGAGGTTAAAGGCAACAGCTCTCTTAACAGACGGCAGCTGGGAGTGAAACTTTCTGAAACGATTTTTTATAAACTCGTCTATGTGTTCTACCTTGAGTTCTCGGTGGAGTTGTTCATTTCTGATAAATCATGGGGCATCTACTGCTATTCTTAACATCTTGTTTTGGAATGTTTGCAGCTTTTTTTGTTTTGAACATGATGCAGCACCCCATACTTCGCAACCATACATCAATAGTGGATCCTTGTATCGATATAATGTCCTCTCCGTCTTTTTCGTCATAATTGATAAGATGGCCTGAAACTTTAAATTTAGCGCCAAAAAAGAAGTAGGCGTGGCTTATTTTAGTTCCGCTTTCAGGAAAACTTCCTTTGTTGTCGAGCAATATATTCAACCAAATCTTCGTTCAAATTCATTGTCTGTTTGGAAATACTACACAGCATGGATTTTAAGGTCGAATTTGAGAAGGAACAAGCTTCGATCATTGAACTTGAATGATTTAGCATTTTAAATAATATCTGTGATGTAAATATAATCCATAAGTTATACGAAGCTGTAATCCGCTAAAAGAAGATTTAAAAGATAGATTCGGTGAAGGAGTGTTGATAAAAAAGAGGAGGGATTACTCCTGTTTCCGTTGACGTCATAAAGAATAAAACTTCCTCTCAACTTCTATCCACCACCGCCCCCCTTACCACCCCTTCCACCACCGCCCCCCTTCCCCCCCCCCCCTTCCACCACCCCCCTTGAAGACACATCTTAGGCTTAAGGAAGGAAGAGAAAACATTGTGTCCCCTCTGGCAAATCTTCTCTAAGGTGTGCTTCAGCAGCTAAACCTTTCAATTATCAAAATACTTCCTAAGCTCTTGTATAAATTATTCTTAGCCCAAGCTAAAAAAAAAAAAAAAATATTTATTTAACCCGGAAAAAATAGCGCTAATCGAAGAGCTGATTTCGATAGCGCTGCGTCAATGAGACGAAGTGAATTAATTATGGTTTCAGGGATGCCACATCATCATCTAAATACAGTATTTATGATACTTTAAAACGAACATTATGTACATTTACAGTTTTTATGCCCTTTTATCAGTGAAAAACTAAGAATAGTATAATTTACTTACTTCTACAGAGGTTCAATTTATGCAAAACATTTTGATTTTTAATTTATGATTTATTGGAAAGAATAATTATTTCATAAAAAAATCTGTTGCTTGCAACACACAACTTTCACTTACCAACTTACTTAGATTAGAAATTAATGCGTTTTGTTAATTGATACTTCTCAAATGAACAGAACGGCTTTAATTATGAACAATGGTCTGTAATTAAAGGCGTACTCCGCATGAGGTTTACCAACGAGTTTTATGAGTTGACTGAATATTTTTCTTTTTTTCTCCTCTCTATGTTTTCTTTATTTCTATCATATATCATATTTAGCCATTTCTTATTATTAGGCGTAACTAGAGACAGTTAATTTCTCCATATAAACAAAAACAAAGGTACTTTATAGGAAACAAACAAAAAAGGCCCCAAACCCCTTCAAAAGAAAGTCCCCTCAGAAAATTTTAATAATGATAAAGCTTACCTGATATTAAAGAACACCTAATATTCAATAAACATGACGAATTTGATAAAAATCGTTAAAGCCGTTTTTGAGATAATCGAAAAAAAATGGTAAAAAATTGGTAAAAAAATTATGAAATAAAGTGCCCGCTCCGTTTGACCAATTTTGATGAAATGTTGGCTACCACATCTTTGGCATATACATTCATCAAATACCCAGTTTGATCAAAATCGTTAAAGCCTTTTTTGAGTAAATAAAAAAAACACGTGACAATGATTTATAAAGTAAAATCCCCCCTCCGGTTGATCAATTTAGATGAAATTTTTATAGTCATATTTCAGGCATATAGATAGATCAAATACTCAGTTTAATCAAAATGGTTAGAGCCGTTTTTGAGAAAATCGAAAAAAACTTAAAAAGTAATTAAATAAAGTACCCCCTCCCTTTGAGCAAATTTGATGAAATTTTTGCTGTCACATCGCGGGCTTATACATACTCTAAATACCCAATTTCAGGTTCGCACGGTTTATAGTTTTTGAGCTAGTCTGTTCACACACACACACACACACACACACACACACACACACACACAAACACACACACACACACACACACACACACACACACACACACACACACACAGACAGACACACAGACCATTTCGCGGGACTCGGTTAATTGGACTCATGGGACCCCAAAACGTGTATTTCCGTTGAAAACCGGAAGTCGAAATTTTTCACGATCGCAATACTTTCACTTATATTTCATATATAGGTAAGTGAAAGTAAAAAAAACCACAAAGAAAATTTCACAAAGGAAAAATTGCAAAAGAAATAATGAAACAGTAAATAGAATAAACAATGACGAAAGCATATCAACAGGAATACACTACGCTCCCAACTAAACAGGAACAATGAGTTACAAATAATAGAAAAATTTACATTGGACTTATAGTTAATAAATTTTCTCATTAATTATTGATAATATATAAGTCACAGTCTGGTTTCACAATCTGGACATAACTTGACCGTATGCTCTCCACAAATGCTCTTTCCATAAATACGATAAGATTTTGACATTCTTGTCTTCTGCCAAGGACAAAATTGACACTCGAGGTCCAGTGTTCCCCGGTTGATCCGTTTGTCAACTTTACGAAGATTCAATAGGCTTCTAATGGTAGCACTTCGTTTCTAAGACACAAGGTTACATCTGAGATAGGACTTCGTCTTGCCGATGACGTTTCTTCAAAAAAATAAATTAAATGATTGACTTACCTAAAGGTAATGACCTCCCTCCAGCATCTATTCTAGTAATAAGTGGAGATAGAACCTCCGGAAGGTGGGCCAGCTAGGATTGTGGGTTCATCTGTAATTAACAAAAATGTGCGGTCTTTTCGTCGCTAACGCGAACGCTACATTTCCCAGGTTTAAAGTTAGGTATTATTTCCGTGGTAGTCTTACTTAGCCCAAAATATGTCAAGTGTCTAAAAAGGAGTACGGAGTTGGTTTCTGTCTAGTTAAGTGTATAAAATTGAGGGGTTAATTTGGAATCAAGTTACTATAATTTACGTTGAATCTTTTGTAGGCGGTCGGGGAAAAATTAATTTGTCATATATAATATCTCATTATGGTGAAAGCTGGATCCTGAGCGAAAGGTAGCACTTCGTTTCCGAGACTGACACAAGGTTACATCTGAGGTAGGGCTTCGTCTTGCCGACGACGTTACTTAAAATAAATAAATTAAATGATTGACTTACCTGAAGCTACTGATCTCCCACCAGTATCTGTTCAAGTGCTAAGTGGAGATGGGCCTTAAAGATAGAATTAAAGATCCCTATCCTAATTATATCTGTGTAGGCTTACTTTAGGACGCCTAGTGAGGGATCATTCGATTAGCCATAAACGGAAGTTAAAAAATCTGGTGCGATGCGCGCAACAAACAACTTTCACTTACCAACTTACTTAGATTGGAAACTGACTTGTTTTAATAAATATGTAAACGCCATTGTTCAAATTCACACATTTTTCACTTATTTTTGTTTGTATTTGCTGCTTAAAGTAGAATATATTTTTTTATGGTTAAATAAAAGTTTTTATTTGTCATAATTCGGCAATGCGAGTACAATAATCCATCGCGCCTGCTGTATCACTCGATTTTTTTTTTTTTTTTTGTATTCAATATTCAGCCATTTATTATTTTTTAAGCGTAGAGAGACAGTTAATTTCTCCATATAAACAAAAACAATGTTACTTTATAGGAAAACAAAAAAGGCCCCTTCCCTATTTAAGGAACCCCCCGGAACATTTTAATAATGATAATTATGTAATAATTTGTTATCTGTTAGATGATTCATTTATAATGTTCAAACTATACTATTAAAAGGTAAAAGATTCACCATGGCCGGGAATCGAACCCCCTGCATGCAGAGGACCTGGGTTTCATTCCAGGCCATCTTCGAATCTTTTACCTTATAATTAAATTGCTTAATAATGATAAAGCTTACCTGATATTAAATAATACTTGATTCTCATTAAATTTGACGGTTTTAAGCAAAATCGTTAAAGCTATTTTTGAGAAAATCGAAAAACCGTAAACATGGAAACATAAGTTATAAAATAAGTGCCCCCTCCGGTTGATCAATTTTGATGAAAGTTTTGCAGTCATATCTCAGGCATATAAATACAATAAATACCCAGAGTTCTATCAAAATCGTTAGAGCCGTTTTTGAAAATATCGAGAAAAAAAACGTAAACAGTTATGAAATAAAGTACCCCCTGCGTTTGACCAATTTTGATGAAATTTCACTGTCACTTCAAGGGCATGTACATTTACCAAATACACAATTTCAGGTTCATATGGTTTATAGTTTTTGAGCTAGTCTCTTCACAGACATACTGACAGACCATTTCGTGTAACTTAGTTATTTGGACTCAGTGGATCCTAAAACGTGTATTTCCGTTGAAAATCGAATATCGAAATTTCTCACGATTGCTTTGGGATAGGAATTTCAATTTTATAATTATTTTAATGACTAGGTATTTACAAGAAAATAATCTATCTTAACCTCTAATGGTTTTAAAATAAAATTTAACATAATTTTATTCTATTCAATAAAAAGCCACAAATAGATTTTTTTAAAATGATTTAGTTATTATAAAATGATGATTCATTACCACCAAATACCCAATTAAATTTGAAAAACCTCGATTTCCTAACTTAATCTAAGATATTAGATCGGTAACTTTCTGTTTTGTAAGATATTGCCAAGCGAATTCCACAGGTGAATCAGAGAGCTATCAGTGAAATAGTCCACGTATCCGAGTCGGATCCCAACAAATGATGGGGCAATAATTCTGAAACATCTCCCCTTACAGAGCCCTTCACTCTACTGTACTCTTTACACTCTTTACAAGCTCTTCACTTTCCACTAGTTACCTACCCCTGTATGCTCTGACTAATGTTTTCCGCGTCGGTTTTAGACAATTTATTTACTTTATATTGCTTAAACTTTTCACTTCTACCTTCCTGACAAATAGCTCGTGGTCTCTCTCTTTTTTTACCTTTTCAACATTTGGGTCGTTGTATAATTAACCTGGAGGGGAACAACGATTTGTTAGGCCGATGGGTTGTAGGAAAGCTGCTTACGAGGAAAATGAAACTGTGAGCAAAGTAAAACCCGGAAAGTACTCTGCTTAACATTAAATTATTTATTTAGATATGCATAACGACATTTTTCTTAAATTTGCTATATAATTTGGACTCGTAATAAGCTAATATGCGGTCATGACAAGATATAAAAAAAAAAACCCAAAACAAACAAAACGAATTAACAAATTAAAGGCTAAAGGTAAAAGAAAAAATATGGTGCGATGCGCGCAACACACAACTTTCACTTACCAGCTTACTTTGATTAGAAATTGACGTGTTTTGTTAAATGTCATTTCTCAAATTCACACATTTTTCCACATTCATTTACTTAGTTTTGTTTGAATTGCTCTCTAAAGTACAATATAGATTTTTTTATTATTAAATACAAGTTTTTACTTGTGATAATTTGGCAATGAGAGCATAATACTTCTAGTCGTCTGATTTTATAATTCTCTATGTAGTTGTTGAAAACTTCATATAGTTCCCATAATACAAATAATTTTCATTAACAGAACAGAACATCTTTAGTTATAAACATCGTTTGTCATTATAGGTGTACCTCGCATGCGTGGGCTCAACGTGTTTTATGAGTTGACGAAATATTTTCCTTTTTTTCTTCTGTATAAGTCCATTAGATTTTTTTTATATTTCATATTTAGCCATTTCTTATTTTAAGGCGAAACGAGGGACAGATATTTTTTCCATATATACAAAACCAAAGATACTTAGGATAGGAAAACCAAAAAGACCAGTTTTATCAAAATCTTTAAGGCTATTTTTGAAAAAATCAGAAAAAAATTTATGAAGTAAAGTGCCGCCTCCGTTTGATCAATTTTGATGAAATTTTTACTGTCATATCGCAGGCATATACATAGATCAAATACCCTGGTTTTTCAGCCGAGTTCGACAAAATCGAAAAAAAACGTAAAAAGGTTATGAAATAAAGTACTCCCTGCGTTTGACCAATTTTGATGAAATTTTTGCTGTCACGGTAACATACTATACCAAATACCCAATTCTGTTCACACACACACAGACAGACCATTTCGCGGGACTAGGTTATTTGGACTCGGGTCCCCTGAAAAAGTGTATTTCCGTTGAAAACCGGAAGTCGAAATTTTTCACGATCGCAATACTTTCCCTTACTATATTTCATTTATAGGTAAGTAAAAGTAAAAAAAAATAATTGAATTATTTTTCTTATCATGATGAAAATTCTTATTACTACAATTTTTAAATATTTTTTAAAAGGTCAATCTTTTCTCTCCTTATAAAATATATATATACCTATATATAAATATGTATATATATATATATGTATATATATATATATATATATATATAGTTTATACCCGCTAATATGAGGTTTGAATGGCAGATGGAACCTTGGAATAATGTAACCCGATATTTGTTTTCCCTAACAGGCTGTGAGCACCTGACTGCCAACTATCCCTTAATAAGCGACTGGATCAGAGTTTTATTCAAGGCATGCGTGCCAGGCTCTCATCTGAGTCGAATATCCAACTGAAATTAACATAACTGCCATCATTAAAATTGTACATTTTGTATAAATACGTATATAAAAATGACTGTACGAGTCAGGAATCGGTCTTTAAAACTTCGTCAGTATATTCCTCTACTTGTAGTAGTGATGTAAAACAATCAATCGATTGTATCCTCTATCGATAGTTTTGGGCATAAATCTATCGATATTATGTGCTGATTGACGACCAAGGGGTGGGCGAGGTATTTCTGTAAATAGAGCATAATATTTCAAGCTTGACGAACCCGAAGGTTCGATGCCGACACCACCACTCGCTCCAAGCACACCTCTATTCACTGACCGTCTTCCAGACCCAACTTTGATAGATTTGCCTTCGCGTAATCCTCCCACCTCCGTCTCTGCCTGTCCCTCCGTGTGTCTCACAAAGAAGTTTCGCAATTTCACAAGCCCATTTTATTCGTTTCGGTGCTCAACATCAGTAAGCGTCTGAATTCTCTGCTTAGTTCATCCTTCTTAGGTCCAAATATTCTACGCAGTACTTTATTTTCAAAAACCCTCAGCCGTTGCTCATCCCTCAATGTGAGCGGCCACGTTTCGCATCCATAAAGGACCTTAGGAAGACAATAATAGTTTTATAAATCCTAATTTTTAAGCTTTGGAACAGAAGGCGCGAGCTAAGTTACTTCGCTACTGACAAGTAGCACGCATTACCGACTTTTAATCTAACCGTAGTAAGTAAAATAGAGCATAAGTTCCATTATAGTATGAGGTAATATTTGTTAATTTCAAGCTTGGTAAATTTTGTAACCGCAAGAAATGATTGCTTAATCAAAAAGCCAAGGAAATAGAATTTAAAGGGAATTGTTACAGACTCTCTTCAAGTAAACATGCGCCCAGTGTTCCCAATTGTTTAAAAAACCACCCACCGTGGGATGCGAACCCATATTCTTCTATTAGTAGGTTAGTAGTAGACTTAGTATTGTAGGCTGCTAAGTAAATCCACTACACCAAAGGTGACAATATTATTTAGTTTAAGATAACATATAGTATACATTTTTTTTTTATAAATCAGTAGGTTACTATTTTATTCGTTGTTGTTTGTTTTAACGTCCCTTTATGGCACTGAGGCTAATCGGACTTTGCTACAGGGGGAGTTCTAAATTTCGCTTATCCAGGTATAATTAGGATAGGGATCTTTAACGAGTACCCGACATCGTACAGGCTCGGGACCTACATTTTACGTCCTATACGAGGGACGGGATAGCTAAGGATTTTTTACTCCCTTTAAAAAATCCTAGGGCTACCACGGGGCGCGAACTCGCGACCCTTAGTGTTGTAGTTTTTCATTCTAACCACTACACCACAGGGGACTCCCTGGGCGCCTGGTTACTTGAAAGGGTGTCTGTATCAATTCCCTTTAAATTCTATTTCCCTGGCTTTTGATTAAGCATTCTTTTTTTGCGGTTACAAAATTTACCAAGCTTGGAATTAACAAAATTTACCTCATAATATTATGGAACCTATACTCTATTTTACATAATACGGCTAGATTAAAAGCCGGTAATGCGTGCTACTTTACTCCCGTTAAAAAAATTTTCACGATCGCAATACTTCCACTTACTATATATTTCATATATAGGTAAGTGAAAGTAAAAATCCTAGGGCCTCGAACCTTGGCACGCGAACCCGCGACCTTCAGTATTGGAGGTTTCTATGCTAACCACTACACCAAAGGTGACCCCCCCCCCCCCCCTAATTTGTTATTTGATTGAAATTTATTTATTTTTTTGTTTTGTATGTGGTGTATGGTTAACTATATTTGTACTCTATATTAACTATATTTAACTATATTTGGATAATACTCAAAATAAAATAAATAAATTTATCATTATTATTATATGATAGTGGTAGATAGTTCTAGTTCGAGATGACAGTAGATCTCGTGCACTGTTGCCAAAACTACTTTACTAAAAACATTTATTTTATTTTAAAAAATTTAAAATGTGTAGTATTTGATTCTCTATTAGCCTATCCTAAAAATACTAAACACAAAAGATAAATCTACAACCGCAATAAATTCTTTTTGACATTTTTTTTACTTAAATGTAGTAATGAATGTAATAGCCGGTGGTGCGGTAAGGAAAAAAAAAACAAAGATACACGTAGATTAACATTTAGTGTTACAATTATATATATGTAACACGTTGTTCTCCTCTGAAAAAAAGAATAATGCTTCATTTAACAACTTATAAATTATTCAATATCATTAATTGTGTCATGTGACGAACCTACTTTGCAATATTTAAATTTAACTGAACACATAATTACAATACAATCAACTCGTTTGATGGCTACGAAATAATTCACAGCTATATGAATAATTTAAACCCATTCATGTTGTTTCATTTCATGCTTTTGCTAAAGCGAAATTTCTCTTTATTTCAGCATGAATCGAACGATTTATAAAATTCTAAAAGGCCTTTGCTAAATATTTAACATCTGGCGACCACCTGCTTTTAACGGATATAAATTTTCAATTCCTAAGCTTCTTTATAAATACATTTTTCGATAATTTAAGAAATATATTCACTCCTTACACCAAGACTTCTCTGCGAGAATTGGCTATGTTTAATTAGTTTTATAATCCAAGCTTGTCTTAAATTATTTATATAAACAAGCATATTGTCCTCTGATAAGATAAGCTTATCAAATAAGAAGTTATTTAAAAATAAAATTATTATTTGAAAAAAAATAAATCGGACGATGATACATTGGTAGTCCTAAATTTTGCCTATCCAGAGCAACAATTAGGATAGCGGTCTTTAACGAGTACCTAACATCGCCCATTTTACGTCCTACACGAGGGACGGCATAGCCAAGGATGTTTTACTCATTCGAATATGTGTTAAGGTCAGGCCACACATGTCCGCTCCGCATCCGCACCGCAGCACGGATCTGATTCATTTATGATGGATAAATAATAACCGTTCACACACGCGGATGCGGATGCGGATGCGCTGCAGACATGTGTGGCCTGACCTTTAGGCATAACTAAAGGTCACATGTAAGTTCAATTAAAAATATTCTGAACATAACCTATAAAAACGATTAAAATTACATATTACTCAGACTGTTAGAATACTTTCTACACTGACTCTATCTTTATTAACTGTGTAAGGGTCAGGCCACACATGTCCGCACCGCATCCGCATCCGCGTAAGTGAACGGTTACTATCTATCCTTCGTAAATGAATCAGATCCGTGCTGCGGTGCGGACATGTGTGGCCTGACCTTCATTGATTGTAAAGCTAAACAATTGATTCCTTGTCATTATGTCATAATTTGTTTGTAATTTAAAATAAATAAAAACTCATGAGGTCACCTGTGGCGTAGCGGTTAGCATAGCAACCTATAATACTGAAGGTCGCAGGTTGGCGTCCCGCGGTGGCCCTAGGATTTTTCTAAGGTGGTAAAAAATCATTGGTTATGCCATCCCTCGTAGAGGCCGTAAAATGGTGGTACTGAGCCTGTACAACATCAGAAACTCGTTAAAGATCCCTTTCATAATTACACCTGGATAGGCAAACTTTATGACTCCCAAAGGGGAGTCTTACTTTAGTCTTAGTAGCACAAAGGGGTATTGTGGAAACAAATAATAAACTTAAATTTCTTAATAAAACTTCATTTGTTTATTGTAAAAAAAATATATTTTAACGTTAAACAAAACATATTAACTAACATTTGGAACAAACTGTTCTAGTGAATGTTTGTGACTACGATGTTCGAGTTCCATCTATGCTGACCTAGAACCTTCGATGCTGTTCTTCTTACGACTAAATATAAGGAGCGATGAATTTGTGAGTCAGTCTTGTTCTGAAGCTCAAGTCATTTGGTTATTTTTGTATTTCTGTATTGTCACAAAGTGATAACATGTTTAATTACCGTGTCTTTTCAGTTTGTGTGGCACATTAAAATCTCATACTTACGTTCAATAAACATTGCTTCAACAAACGAATTCTCACAATATGAAAAAAACAAAAACTTATTCCATATTTTTAATACAATCTTTATATATATATATATATATATATATATATATATATATATATATATATATATATATATATAAATCTCGTGTCACCATGTTTTTCGGGGGTGAAATCAGAAACTACTCAATCGATCTGTATAATATCTTTATACTATCTCAACCGAATTTTGCTCATTGTGTATAGTATTGTCCTACTTAAAATATAGGACATATAAATCAAAGTTATCTATATCATTCGAAAAATTACATTTTTATGTTTTGATAAGAACGTCGTTTGATGTTGCTCCCGCTCCGTGCTTCGCTTTTCATAACGCTTTTCAGAACCTACTGATACGATATGTCATATCATCATGTGTTATATTCGGAATTTAATTAATATATATTACAGCGAAAGATTAATTAGGTACATTTTTCCAATTATATTCTTTACTAGGTGTATATAACGGTCTCACCCGGAGAATTTCAGTTTTTAAATCTATAAAATCTATAAAGTAAGACTTTTATCGAATCAAACGATCGATTTCGTAAAAAACCAATGTAAAGCTCGAGATCAATACGATTTTTATAACAACACAGAACATACCCAGAGATTCACTGAAGTTATACAATTTTAATACGGACAGGTGTTCGTACTTGGTATGAAAGAACCACTGAGCAAAATTTGGCGAATTTAGGACAAACGGTATGGGTTTCTATAAAGAACAAATAGAATTTCATCTTTAGTTCTATAGATCAGTTCCTTCTGCATGTGAGTTATTTACATTTAATCTCGCTACTGCTGAAACAATCCAGTAAATGCTAAATTAATGGATCATTAATACTTACTATAGTCAAATATGTGATGTACTTGTAAAAAATCCTTTTGAATTTTTGTCAAACAATTTTAACCCGTAACTGCTCACCTCAGGTCAATATGACCCAGAACATAAAAAAAAAAAAAATAAACAACCTTAGGGTGTATGATATTAGTTTTAAACAACAGGAGAAGGCTTGAAAATATATATTTATTTATGTATACAATAAATGAAAGTTTTAAAGTATGAATGACATGTTGAATTATAGGTCTGAAGTGAAGTAATAAAATAAAGGAACTCCTTAACATTACTATTATTAACATAATTTCTTTTCATTTAAACTAAAAAAAATTTCCTTTGCAACCTTTGCAGTTATTACAGATAAGAAATGAGTGGTTTTATACAAATTTAGTCCCTCCATCGGACACAAAAAAATTACTAATCACTTAGGCTTACACAACTACTTACCACGAGTCAAAATATCGATTTAGATAAAATAAACACCTCCCTTATTTTTCAGACACTGCCGAGATGTAACTGGAGACAAAACCAAGGATATGTCAAAGTTTGGTGATCATTCAATGCCAAAAAGGTTTAAATAGAACGAAATGAAACTTGGTACGGGTCAATATGAACTGACATGAATAGTTAAAGGTTGAATTTGGGGTTATTTTCTATTTTATATTCGGTTTGTATTTAGATTAGCTGAAACGTTAGTTACTTTATCAGTGAATTTTGATTTGATTCTATTAGAAAGAATAGGATATAATTAATCCAACGCATTATAGCTACTGAGCAAGGCTTCCGTTCGTTAGCTTATATGTATTGAAGATTGATTTGCATGCGCACAAGATTATATTGTGAGGGTTGTATGTTCAGCGGGAGGTAGATTGAAGATGTCTTTTGTCTTGACATGGCAAATCTTGCTCCAATTCGTCAAAGTAGAGAAGCGAGCATACGCAAACACAGAGAGATACAACACTCTCATATTTCAAACTTGTCAATATCTTTATGTTTAGGGTTTAGGGTAGCTCTTTGGACTGTTTTAGACAGAAAGGGGAGCTCAATTGCTTTATATAGATATATATAGAGCCATCCTTTTTGTATTTATTTCTCTTTATTTTCGCCTCCATTGATCAAAACCCGTGACGTTTATTGGCTTAGGAATATTTTTCAAATAAGGTGATGAAATATTGTTGGTCTCATCCGAAATGACAAGGGCAATTCTTGATAAGGATGGCAAGTTTATTCAATAAGGGCTTTCTTTTAGCCACCCTCGGCTTGCCTTAGCCCGAAGTGTCTTTTGCCGCTCTGTCTACTTATCCTCTATTATTCTGTAAACTTTCCTAAATTGTTTTCAGAAAAAAAAAACTTCGTTTTCTTTCCCTCTTAAAATAAATGAAAAAAGTATACTCTGGAACAAGGTACGAAATTATTTTTAAGTAAATACCTTTTACAATACCATTGAAATATAATAATATAACTGATAAGTGAAGAAATTCTGCCAATTCGTAAAAATCTGGTGCGTGCGCGCAACACACAACTTTCACTTACCAACTTACTTAGATAAGAAATTGACGTGCTTTGTTAAATATCATTTCCCAAAGTCACACATTTTTCTACATTCATATCTTATTTTTGTTAATCGTTAAAGCCGTTTTTGAGTAAATAAAAAAAACACGTGAAAATGTTACAAAATTTATTAAGTAAAGTCCCCCCTCCCGTTAATCAATTTTAATGAAATTTTAACAGACATATCTCGGGCATATATATACATTAAATACCCAGTTTGATCAAAATCGTTAAAGCCGATTTAGAGTAAATAAAAAAAACACGTGAAAATGTTACAAAATTTATTAAGTAAAGTCCCCCCTCCCGTTCATCAATTTTGATGAAATTTTTACAGTCATATCTCAGGCATATTAATACATCAAATACTCAGTTTAATCAAAATCGTTAGAGCCGTTTTTGAGAAAATCGAAAAAGACCTAAAAAGTTATTAAGTAAAGTACCCCCTCCCTTTAAGTAATTTTGATGAAATTTACGCTGTCATATCGCGGACATATACCTACACTAAATACCCAATTTCATGATCGCACGGTTTATAGTTTTTGAGCTAGTCTGTTCACACACACACACACAGACACACAGACACACACACACACACAGACACACAGACACACACACACACACAGACCATTTCGCGGGACTTGGTCATTTCGACTCAGGGGACCCCAAAACGTGTATTTCCGTTGAAAACCGGAAGTCGAAATTTTTCACGATCGCAATACTTCCACTTACTATATATTTCATATATAGGTAAGTGAAAGTAAAAAGTTTAACGAGGAACTGACGTATTAACATAACATATTAAACCAATTTTATATTGTGAAACAATTTTATTTGTTTAACCTCCCTCTTTATGCTACTAAGACTAATCGGACTTTACTATAGGGGAAGTCCTAAATTTTGCCTTTGAGGTATAATTAGGATAGAGATCTTTAACGAGTACTTGACATTCTACAGGACCTCCATTTTAAGCCCTATCCATTTTAAGGACGGCATAGCCAATGATTTATCACGCCCTTTAGTATTGAAGTTTGCCATGCTTAACCACTACATTACAAGTGAACACCTTAAACAGTTTTTATTCAAAGAAAGAATAATAATTTAAAATTCCAAACAAATTATTGGAACATAAACTAATAAGCAGGTTACAAAAATTATTATCATTATCATTTTTTTCGTTTGTTTGTTTAACCTCCCTTTGTGCTACTAAGGCTAATCGGACTTTGCTACAGGGGAAGTCCTAAATTTTGCCTTTCAGGTATAATTAGGATAGGGATCTTTAACGAGTACTTGACATCCTACAGGACCTCAGTTTTACGCCCTATCCAAGGGAAGACATAGCCAATGATTTATCACTCCCTTAAAAAACTCCTAGGGTCCTTGGAACCCGCGACCTTTATTATTGAAGGTTGCCATGCTAACCACTACATTACAAGTGACCCCGTTAAAGAATTTTAATGCAAAGAAAAAAAATATTTTAAATAATTTATTTTTGAAGAGAAAAGATTTGGCTCTGCCGGGAATCGAACCCGGGTCTTCCGGGTGACACGCGCGGTATGCTAACGGTGCCAAATCCTTTCTCTTTACTGACACCTCTCCCACGATCTCGCACGTTTTGCGAGTATTTACGGGAGGTGGACAATTTTTGTCCAATTTTGGGCATCTCTTGACGTTCGTCATTTTTAAATTATTTTATATGAATTTAATCATTATTGTGGGTAACAACCTTGTTTTTAAATTATTTTAAATGATTTATTTTTGAAGAGAAAAGATTTGGCTCCGCCGGGAATCGAACCGGTTCTTCCGCGTGACATGCGCGGTATGCTAACCATTGCACCAGGTTATTTTGACTCAGGGGACCCCAAAACCGAAATTTTTCACGATCGCAATACTTTCCCTTATATTTCACAGAGTGGTGAGTGAGGGTCGGGTCGGGATAGCCGAGCGTGTTGGAGCGCGACCCGCTTTAGCACCCTCGAGCCGAACGACGGCAGTTTGAATCCGCCCTCGGAGGGTTGACTGACTTTTGTTTCGTGGAGGGCCCACGGAATAAATCTCGACTTCCTACCATGCTTAGAATAGGTTGGTGGCACCTGTAGAGTAACCCCCCGTGTGCCATACATGGTAGGGGTACAGAAAAAAAAATCTGGTGCGTGCGCGCAACACAAAACTTTCACTTACCAACTTACTTAGATTAGAAATTGACGTGTTTTGCTAAATATCATTTCCCAAAGTCACACATTTTTCTACATTCATATCTCATTTTTGTTAATCGTTAAAGCCGTTTTTGTGTAAATAAAAAAACCCCGTGAAAATGATACAAAATTTATTAAGTAAAGTCCCCCCTCCCGTAGACCAATTTTGATGAAATTTTTACAGTCATATCTCGGGCATATAAATACATCAAATACCAAGTTTGATCAAAATCCTTGAAACCGTTTTTAAGTAAATAAAAAAAACACGTGAAAATGATACAAAATTTATTAAGTAAAGTGCCCCCTCCGGTTAATCAATTTTGATGAAATTTTTACAGTCATATCTCGGGCACATTAAAACATCAAATACTCAGTTTAATCATAATCGTTAGAGCCGTTTTTGAGAAAATCGAAAAAAACTTAAAAAGTTATTAAATAAAGTACCCCCTCCCTTTGAGCAATTTTTATGAAATTTTTGCTGTCACATCGCGGGCATATACCTACTTTAAATACCCAATTTCAGGTTCCCACTGTTCATAGTTTTTGAGCTAGTCTGTTCACACACACACACACACACACACACACACACACACACACACACACACACACACACACACACACACACACACACACACACACACACACACACACACACACACACACACACACACAGACGCACACACACACACACAGACCATTTCGCGGGACTTGGTCATTTCGACTCAGGGGACCCCAAAACGTGTATTTCCGTTGAAAACCGGAAGTCGAAAATTTTCACGATCGCAATACTTCCACTTACTATATATTTCATATATAGGTAAGTGAAAGTAAAAATATACGATATATGTGAATAACTTGATATTCCAAACCGGCCATCCAGCCCTTAGCACACTGACTGCATAGATATTTTTATATTTCAGTCCAGTAAATAAAACGTGACCTCTTAAATCGCACCAAGCCCTAGATCATACGATACGAGCCGCTGTAAAAACCAACTACTGTATTATAAATAGTGACTAAAATAAAGAGTGGGGCCACCGGAAGTCACTAACTATAAATTATAAAGGGAAACAGTAACGGCAAATAGTTGGAACCTCTGGCAGCTCGTCTTGTCAGTTCTAATCCGGAAGTTGCCGATAAAGTACGAATTGCTGTTGGCAGTATTCTCTGTGTTCAATATCAATTCTCACTATTGGCAAAATAATTTGATATAAACTATTATAAAATCGGTGTTTGATTATTAAAAATTTTTTTGAAGGGAATGTTTTCAATTAGTCGTAATATGAAAAATAATTTTTCGGAAATTTAGGGTTCCACCAAATCATGGAATCCTTCTCGCATGTTTTATAATAAAAATATTAATATTATTTCACGGCACAACAACACAGTTACAGGTCTTGGCCTCCTCCAACCGCTGTGTAGTAGCAACCCAGTATTGACTAAATATTGACAAACGCCTAACACAAGACTGAAAAGACAAAAAACTCTTCGCAGTTTCTGACTTTTGCAATATTCAACAGTCATGTGCTTCAAACTTCCAATTCACTATTGTTTGTTTAACGTTGATTTATACTATTAAGGCTAATCGGACGTATCTACAGTGGGAGTCATAAATTTTGCCTATCCAGGTATAATTAGGATAGGAGATCTTTAACGAGTATCTGACATCGTACAGTCTCGGGACCTCCATTTTACGTCCTATCCGATGAACGACATAGCCAATAATTTTTTACTTCCATTAAAAAATCCTAGGGCCACCTCGGGACGCGAACCCGCGACCTTTAGTAATGCAGGGTAGTATGCTGACCACTAAACCACAGTTGATCCCTCAAATCACTATTCAAAGCTAATTTATTTGTTAGTAAAATGACCTTTCTGAACTTACGGAGCTGAACTTTGAAGTTACACCTAACCAAAGAATTTCTCTCGCATCGAATCCTTGTTATCCTAAATTCTTAACAAACTTCTTAATGCTTCTTATTTTGTCCCACAGAGGAGTGTATAGGTAGTAGAGGCGAGCTGGTATTCAGTAGGTACAGCAATCAGCTAATCGAGAGATAGGATAAAACTTTTAGGAAGCGGCGCTGGCAATTAAAGAGATGAATTGTAGTAATTTATCTACAGCTATTTCAAACATTCCGCTATCGAAATCATTTCACTTCATTTCAATTAGGGATTGGTAACTGTCCATCCGGCTAGAATAGAAGAAACACTAACTGACTACTTAGCACTCAATCTATTGGTTAGAGGTTTAGTTCTTTTTTGTCATATACTGTTAGCAAATCAAATATCACGCTAAGATTTTAAGAATATTGGATCAGAAGTTATTAAACAGAAAAGGATTTTTCTTTTTTTGCCAGGAGGTAAGATTATCTGTTGACTATAATGTTCATATAGCTAAACTACGTTGATCACGAGTCCTTGCTAATTTTCGTTAAGGTGCCTTTGCAGTTTGCGAACCTTACCCGCGAGGAGGTGGTCCCCCGAACTTTGGCGTACCACCAACAGCAATTTACACGGAAACGTCAAGTCAAGCGAACATTGATGTCTGACCGCACCTATGCACCTTAATACAACAATGTACATTGCAAAGACGGCTGACCTAGCGGGTTATTATGGAAATGATATCGATTTTTGATTGCCTTATCAGGTGCAATTATTACAACGCACGAGATATAAGCGATATTGGGGTCAGGTCGTAGAAGTAGAATTTTTTCGTAGAACTTCGGAATGGTATCGATTTTAGGTTACTACTAAATTACTTATTACTACTAAACTACTACTCAGGTATCGATTCATTGCAAGTCAGGACATATAAACGATATTAGGATCGATTATTAGTTTAATTAAGATCCTCAATTTGTAGGGTGCGGGTTCCACCTCCTCCCCCCTCCAGAAAGGGGCAACATTTCTGTTTCTTACTTCTATATCTCCTCTGAGTGTTTTTCCAAACTTTCATAATGTTATAAATCATTTCCCCCATTTTTTCCTTCACAAAAATGAGCCTTTGGATTGTCTATTCTTAGATATTTAAATTATCGGTTTAAGGGATTTCAACTTTCATATATTGTACTGTGACACTCGGCATATAAAATTGAATCCCAACAAAATCTATCCCGACCAAAGACCTAAGTTATATAGGACAATTTAGCAGAAAATATCGTAGGCAGGAGCGTAGTTGTGGCCACACTGCGGACAGTAGATGCTTGTTTAGTGCGGCGATAACACAACTCCTCTGGAATAAACTTCTACCGTAGCTGCTACAGAAATCCTCCCCACCCCCACCCCCCTCACAATGCTATTGTTGAAATTCATGTTTATGTGTCTTCCTGAATTATTTATTCACATCTTCCATCAATCTTATCTTTAGATATCGATTTTTTTTTTTTTTTTTATGAGGGTCAATTTATATCAAGTGGTTTCTCTACTATTTTAGAAAAAAAATTATATTTTTACCAGCAATTACGTATTTATTTTTGACCGGTTGACCCTAACATATTCTTAAAACTTGTTTTGATCTAATGATTCCGTACGTGATTGGTGGCTTTTTTTCCCTGTATTTCTTTCATATTTCATATATAGCTGTATGGTTTATACCTTCAACTTAATGGTAAGGCACAAACCAACCTTTGTGAATTAAGTGGACTGTATTTGAAGGTTAGAGATGTTAAAAAATGAAATGGACTTAACAGATTACAGATTTATTGAGAAAAAAAAAGAACAAAAAAGACCTTACAAAATATTGTTTGTTAGTGGATATTTTAATGTATTTAAATGAGATGGCCATGCGGACTCAGTAATTACTTTTCCAATATGCCCTATCTTCTCCATATTGTCCATGTAGTTCTTCAAGATCTCTCTCTGCTCTTCATCGCCTCCAGCCGGGGAACCGGCTCCTCTTTTTACTCACTCATGTCTTGAGTAATCTTGATTGAAGAGAAAAAAAAAAAAAACAAATGGATGGACCAGGCCTGGTCTCTTTCAGGAATCTCGCTCACCAAGTTCCTTCTCAGCCTCTGCCCCCAGCAGAGTTCGCCGGTGGGGCATTCAAATCTTGGCGGTCCCGCCATTCGATTTGCCCACCCCTGCTTCTGCAATTTGTAGTACCTTTCGGGAAACCGAAACAATAGCCATTCTTTATTTTTAGGCATATAGAGAGACAGTTAATTCCTACATATAAACAAAAACAAAGATACTTTATAGAAAAACAAAAAAAGTCTCCTTCCCCATTTAAGCCCCCTTAGAAAATTTTGATGATGATAAAACTTACCTGTTATCAAAGAATACTTGATTCTCATATTTGATATATCGATACACGAAAATCGATATATAAAAAAAAAACTTAAAAATGAGACAAAATTTATTAAATAAAGAGCCCCCTCCGTTCAATCAATTTTGATGAAATTTATGCTGTCATATCAATTCTTAATTCTCATTAAAATAAAGAGTTTGATCTGGATCCACTGCCACATCACGGGCATAAACATACACCAAATACCCAATTACAGGTTCGTAGGTTTGTAGTTTTTGGCTAGTCTGTTCACACAGATATAAACACAGCCCATTTCGCGGGACTTGGTTATTTGGATTCAGGGGACCCCAAAACGTATATGTCCTCATTCCTGAGGGCTGATATGAGTGAATAAAAGTACGAAGAAAAAAAAAATTAATTATTGATTTTAAACCTTCGTTTTAGATGCATGAAAAACATTAAGCTTGCTTTGGAAAAAAAAATGTTAAGGTATGTTAAAGTTAAACTTTGAACTTTCATAATTTTTAAAACTTTTTTTTTTCGAGTTTTTAAATATTTTTCCCCAATGCCCCTATACCATTCATATGAACATTCCAATTTATCTTCCTTTGAACAGGCTCCTGCACAGTGACGAACTTGCTCCTTTGCATAAAGCATCAGATAACATACAATCAGCATTGGATATTAGCAAAGCAGAGGGCTGAATAAATAAAATTAAATATGTATCGAACAAAAGGGGTTGGTGGTGGGGGGGGGGGGGGGCTTGATTTGACGAGGCCTATGAATAACAGAATAGGAAACCGCCTCCCCCCCCTCCACCTCTCTACTCAACCAACCAGGAGCCTTATTTTACACCTCAACAGTCACCTCAACCAATAGCGTCTCTTGTCTTTAAATATTTCATTTTCTCAATGACCCCATTTTGATTACACAGCCCAAAAGAAAAAAAAAATATTTTGTTACCTAGCAACTTATAGCTGACGAACAGTCCCGGCCACGCGTTGCTGTAGCTCAGTAGCTATAATGCGTTGAATTAATTATATCCTATTATTTTTACTTTCACTTACCTATATATGAAATATATAGTAAGTGGAAGTATTGCGATCGTGAAAATTTTCGACTTCCGGTTTTCAACGGAAATACACCTTTTGGGATCCCCTGAGTCAAAATAACCAAGTCCCGCGAAATGGTCTGTGTGTGTGTGTGTCTGTGTGTCTGTGTGTGTGTGTGTGTGTGTGAACAGACTAGCTCAAAAACTATAAACCGTGCGAACCTGAAATTGGGTATTTAGAGTATGTATAAGCCCGCGATGTGACAGCAAAAATTTCATCAAATTTGCTCAAAGGGAGGGGGTACTTTATTTAATAACTTTTTAAGTTTTTTTCGATTTTCTCAAAAACGGCTCTAACGATTTTGATTAAACTGAGTATTTGATCTATTTATATGCTTGAAATATGACTGTAAAAATTTCATCAAAATTGATCAACCGGAGGGAGGACTTTACTTAATAAATTTTGTATCATTTTCACATGTTTTTTTATTTACTCAAAAACGGTTTTAACGATTTTGATCAAACTTGGTATTTGATGTATTTATATGCCAGAGATGTGATAACCAACATTTCATCACAATTGATCAACCGGAGGGGGGACTTTACTTAATAAATTTTGTATCATTTTCACGTGTTTTTTTTTTATTTACTCAAAAACAGTTTTAACGATTTTGATCAAACTTGGTATTTGATGTATTTATATGCCCGAGATATGACTGTAAAAATTTCATCAAAATTGATCTACGGGAGGGGGGACTTTACTTAACAAAATTTTTTTATCATTTTCACGTGTTTTTTTTATTTACTCAAAAACGGTTTTAACGATTTTGATCAAACTTGGTATTTAATGTACTTATATGCCCGAGATATGACTGTAAAAATTTCATCAAAATTGATCTACGGGAGGTGGGACTTTACTTAATAAATTTTGTATCATTTTCACGGGTTTTTTTTATTTACTCAAAAACGGCTGTAACGATTAACAAAAACAAGATATGAATCTAGAAAAATGTGTGACTTTGGGAAATGATATTTAGCAAAACACGTCAATTTCTAATCTAAGTAAGTTGGTAAGTGAAAGTTGTGTGTTGCGCGCACGCACCAGATTTTTAAAACAATCAAATCAAAATTCAATGATAAAGATAACGTTTCAGCTAATCTAAAAACCAACGGGATTTAAAATAGAACTTTACGCAAAATTTAAAATTTTTTGGGAAAGAATTTAGATAAGTTAAAGTTTTTATGGTTTACATCTTATATTTGACCATATAGTGTTAATGAATGACACATGTAAAAAGGAACTAATAAAGAATATAATTGGAACAGGGCTTAGTACAAACAAAATAGACAGTTAGCAAAAATGTACCAAATTAATCTTTTCCATAATACACATTAATTAAAGCCAGGATTGAGGAATCCTATTTGTTCGTCGATAGTTGGTAGTTGTAAGTCGGTATTTAGCGTTTTGTTACTAACGTACAAAGGAGCGTTCGTTATTAGTCGTAAAATTTTGGATTGAAAGGTTCGTAGTTTTGTGTGTATTTTTTGCTGTACCATAAATTTGTGTGCCGTACGTCCATATGGGTTTCAGTAAATATGTGTCTGTACTAAGTTTCTGTCTGATTTTCAATTTTGAAAATAGTGAGTATAGTACGATTTGTTGTAATGATATGAATGATTGTTGATATGAAAATAGTTTTGAAGTCTGATTTTCAATTTGAAAATAGTAAGTATATCATTTTCAGTCGCTTGTTTAATGTCTGTCTTTTCATTTAATCAATTTAATTAATTACTTTAATTCATTTAATTAAATACTTTAATTTATTTATTTAATTAATTTATATATATATATTTTTTTTTTTTTTTACAGATTTCTTCTTCGTCTTGTACCGTCTTCGGTGAGTAAATATTGGATATTTTAAAGTAGAAAGTGATATGCTGTAGTTGTATTATATTTATTTTTTATTTCATCTCACAATATTAATTTTGTCGTGTTTCCCTCTCTAGACTTTTGTCCTCTATCAAAGTGTGTATGGGCATTATTAATAAATGATAGATATCATGTTTGGATAATAATAATAATAATAATAATAATAATAAATAGGTATCATTAAGTAGTATGGTAGTAGTTAAATATTATTATATATGATATTATTAAGATGTATTGTTATTAAGATATTATTAATCATACCAGATATAATTATATATTGGCTTATTGTATAATAAACACTCCTGACGAACAGCCTATATCAGTAATCAAATTTTCTAAATTACACAAACTTTTGTTCTGTTATTATTATAAATAAAATTATTTTCCCTTTATCAATCTATTTAGTAATAATGTAACACAAATATGGGTTTTAAATAATTTTATTCACGTAAAAATGTAAAACAAAAATGTGAAAAAACAAATTTTTTTTTTTGCTTGTTTAACATCACTTTATACCCCCTAATGGGACGATGCTACTGTGGGAGTCATAAATTTTGCCTATCCATTTATTATTAGGATGGGGATCTTTAACGAGTACGTGTCACCGTACAGGCTCGGGGCCTCCATTTTACGTCTTATCCGAGGGACGCCATAGCCAGGGATTTTTTACTCCCTTTAAAAACTCTTAGGGCCACCGCGGGACGCGAACCCGCTACCTTTAGTATTGTAGGTTGCTATGACAACCACTACACCACAAGTGACCCCACACAAAGTAGTAACAACGTTACAAAACAGTCACCGTCAGTCATAAAACAGTTACTCAAAAGTAACATTCTTCTGCAATCTGCAATAAGTCCCCTAGTCCATCAATTCTTATAATGCCTTTACGCTAGACGAACCACACCCTCAAACATGTAATCTTTGCCGTACCTGTGTAAAACGAACAGTATATAGTATGATCGCTACTATGCACCTTAATAAAATAATTTTCATTACAAAGACGACTATCCTGCAACCAGTGTGGCTGTTCTGGGTTTCGTTCTAATATATTATGGATATAAACATTATCAGAAAAATGCTAAAAGAAGTTTATCTTAACTAACTCAAAAGCGACTCTATCGCTAGCCCCCAACAGATAAAGTGACTGTTCGAGTTCGGGTCTTATTTAGATTAACCGAACACTATTCCGAACAGGGTGTTCGAGGATGAGGTTCGCACAGTGTAAAGGCACTTTTATTTAGTCCGAAATCGAACATGCCAGAAAGGTCTAGATCATTCTAACATGAATGTAACTGCTCGAGAATAGTCTTTTTCAATCAAACGAAATAAAATATATGATTTGTTTTTTCACTTTACAATAATAATGGGCCCATATTTAATGGGTTGTAATCACGTTGTTACGTAAAAAATATATATATTAATTGGTTATAAATAAATAAAACAATCGTAACAAAAAAAAATGGTAGCTCAGTGGAGACGGGCGGGTTCTGAAATGACTAGTGATTAAAAAAATAAAATAAATTAAGGGGCGCCACGCTATTTATTTTAAGGAAATAGCGAAAACGTAAAGGAATCTAAATAAAAAAACATAATTTAAATTTAATAAGTGAAAGGTTACCTTAAAATCTCGGAGAGTGCTGTACATAAAATTCAATTTGCAATTTACACTTATGAACTACTTAATGGTGAGTTAAAAAGAAATAGAACAAAACAAATTAAACTCAAATAAAAGGAACTTTTAATTAACACTATATTTACACTACGATATTAAAAATAAAATTTACTCACAATTTCTGTAGTCAGGCCTGATCAAAATCAAACTCTTATTTACACACCTAGAAACAATTTAAACTCATAACTATACAATAAACAAAAAAAAAGCAAGGTTTAACAAAATAAATTAAAAGAAACATATCTTCAGTCTGTTCTCTTAACTCGCCTGTCTTCTCGTAGCTTCGTTGCCAGCAGCCACTCGGCTTGGCGATTCTCGTCACCGGAATCTCTTCCGTGAACGCCACTATTCTTCAATTCTCTGATATTTAGCGATGCAGACCACAACTACGTTAATCACTAAAACAGTCTCATTTTATCGTCACTCGTCAAACGCTAGCGAACATCTCCTGTATTTTCCTTCGTTGTTTAAAAAAAAAAACAATTGCCTCAATAACAGCTGTTTTACATTAATTACTGTGGTTCCGTCTCTTCTTTTAAAATAAAACATAAGTATTTTTATAGCTAAATAAAAAATATTATACCAACAAAAAAACTAATACAGACCTTTTAAAACAACACATTTTAATTATATACAAAAATATATTAAGCCCTCTTCCATTATTAATTCATGAGTTTTATTAAATACAAACTCTTTCATCAATAGCGTTATTTAACCTCCTGACAGCGATACAGCGGATACACGAGTCCCTCCTAGATGAAATGAAAGGGTGGGTTCGAATCCCGTCGCGGGTAATTAAATTTACATGACCGCTTACATAATTAGCGACTAGTGGACATGCAGTGTGTAATGGTTGGAAATTGCCTGACACCAAGCTTGCAAACAACGGGGCCTGTTTTCAGTGTTCCGTCTCTCTATGCTTTAATCAGTTCGGCTACCGTTTGTATGTTAGTGTCATAATGCACGTCGGCAAAAAGATTGTTATTCAAAAAACTGTTCTTTTGGATAATCACATTTGATAATACGGGAGCTGAGGGCCAAAAAGGCGCCTGATTTGAAGAATGTTTTTGATCATATAGGCTGAAAGTAATCATTTCATACAGGCGCCATATGCTGGGAACTAAGAGAAAGGTTTACAGGCGCAGTGAATTAATTATAAAAAAAGAATACATCCAGTTGGAATGTCTCTAAGTTTGTCCAGTAAACCTCTTTATTTGTTATCAAGTATTACAAAAAATAAAATAATATGAAATAAAAAACTTTGATTGATTGATTGATTGATGATTACACATATACATTTGTATCTATTAATGATTATTACCGTTATTATTTAATAAAAGTAATAATAATAAATATATTGTAACACTTCTGTGGGTTAAGAAATATTTATTAAAAAAAATATACAATATACCACACGAATTATAACAACATAAATATTCGAGCAGGTTACAAAAATTATAACTTTATAGCACACAAATCATATGGCTTGAGCTTCGAAATCAAGACACAGACTCAAACTAATTGGTCCAGTCACTCGCTTCTTATATATAGTAGTAAAGGGTCTAGATCCCTGTGGTATCATCTATGCCTAGCACCAGTCCTCTGACGATCCGCCCGAACCACGTGTTTTTTTATCGATTTAACGTTACAATATGGTACAAATAAATAAAATCGAAGTAATAATTATCGGAATTTCAGGACTTTCAATCAATACGGTGACAAATGATTTATAAGCATACTGCAAAAAAAAGTTATACTGAAGTGTAAGAGTTAAAAAACTTTCTTTTTTTTTTCATCATACAAACCCAACGACCATTTCACAAACTTTCCAAAACATTTTTTCAATCTCCTCAAACGAACATTCATCCGTTAATTTTTAATTAATATCTCAATTGAGAAAATCAAAGTAAAATTTCTATTGGGATCATTAATAATACGCAGATCGGACGAAAGAACATTTCCAATCTGTATATAACAGTAAAGGGTTTTGGTGGGAGTGAAGTTTTAGGGGGGGGGGGGGGGTGGAAAGTTGTAGAGTTGTTGTATAATTATATTTTTTTCCCAATAATATTTAAGGGAATCCCTTATTGGGAACGGGAGTATCCCTGTGCTGGGGGATATAATTTTTTCCACATCCCGTCCGTAAAGGGCCAGATCACACGCACCGCCGAGCGCCCCAACTCACTTTTATATATTGCACACACTCTTCGATATTTTATTAAAGCTTCCTTTTGAAAGGGGTATCATCTCTCTTTTTGAAAATTATTATTTTTTTTTTTTTTTCTAAATTCTGTTTTAAATCGGTATGAAAAGATGGATGATATATTAATGTCGAATATAGGAGACCGGATTAGGTGCCGACGAGTGCTGCCCTCTGTAGGGAATATAATCAGCTGAACAACCAAACGAAAAAAACAGTATGGCGCTCCCAGCTCATCTTTGCTCAGCGTTCATCCGAAACGTTTTTACCAAGATTATTCAAACTTTGTATAATTTTTTTTTATATTTCAAAGGACGAATTTTGAAACATAAATTTACAAAACCTCAAAAATAATAGAAGGATTATTGTTTTAAATTTTAGGTCAAACATTAATGATTTATTTAAAAAATAAACATCAGAGGTTGACAAAGCGGCACATATATTAAGTAATTTAGAACTAACATTAATGTAATAATTCTAACAATGAATATGTCATATTAATCATTAACCCGAGTAAAATATTGTTTACATTATAATCAAACGATATACACAATCAAAAGTCTGTGTCTTGACTGTGTAGCTCAAGTCATATGATTGTGTGTTATAACGTTATCATTTTTGTAACCTGCTCAAGTATTTAAGTTTCCTTAATTCGTTGGCATTGTTAAACGTATATTTTTGTTAAATAAATATTTCTTTACCCACTTAAGTGTTACAATATGTATCAAGGCAAAAGATTAATTTAATTAAGTTTGAACTAAACGCAATTCCAATATATTATTTATTAGTTCCTTTTTCATCTGTGCTATTTATACTTAATATCGCCTATGCTGAAATAATCCAGTAAGTGTTAAATAAATGGATCACTAATACTTACTTTAGTCTAATATGAGATGTAAAAAATGAAAAAACTTTAAACCTTCTAAATTCTTTACCAAAGAATTTTAAATTTGGGGTAACGTTCTATGTTAAATCCCTTTGATTTTTAGATTAGCTGAAACGTTATCTTTATCAGTGAATTTTGATTCGAATTTATTAAAAATCAATATATATTATAAAGCAAAGTGTACAATGCAAAGTGCGTGCCGAAAATGCTCAAAAACGACTACACGTACTGTCAAGAATGTTATGTTGTCATATTGCCCTATTGCCTCTAGCGATGAAGAAGGTTTCAGTTTTCATTTTAAGTGTGTAATGTTGAAGGGACAACGGCTGTAATTTTAAGCCTCTCGCTACATGTAATTAGCCCCTCTAATAAGCCCGGGTGAGTTAATGAATGAAAAAATTTAGTTCGACATTTAGAAGCCAGGAGCGCTAGCTAAGCTTAATTCATAAGGTTATCGTTCTTTAGTTTGGTTTCTTATGGTTTTAGCTTCAGCTGTTTTCTTTAAATTACACGAGATTATGTATAAATAATTATTTTTTCCTTTTTATTTTTCAATGAGGTCATTACATCTCTGCAATGAAGTGAAATTAAAAATAAACAAAACCAACTGGATTCCTAAGCGAATTAAGTTTTAAAGAAGAGGAAAGAATTGGTCGACACATTGTCTTTAATCAATATACAATATAAGAGTTTAATTTACAACAAAAAAAAAATTGCTTATTAGTGTAGTGAGCGAATAAAAACTAACACTGAATAAAATAGATAACCTATAGATAATATGATTAAAAGATATAACCTAATGGAATATATACCGAAAATAAAGTGTTCAGATAATATTTCTGTTTAATAGTTCTGTCCTGTTCGTAAATTTTGAACCGAATTCGAAAATGGAGAAGTTACTCAACTTGATAAGGATGCGGTACCGTCATGAGAATGGTCTCAATGGAATCAGAACATAGAAACTATAAAACATGGTATATACCAGGACATATTTGCTGCCAAAAAAATTTTTCCTAATCTAGAAAAGGGAAGAAAACGCATAGAGAGAACCGCATTAATGGGGTCTCTTATACCCAAACCATATATGGGCGTACTCTGATGTTTCGAAACTTACCACTAATACTAAGCTGAAGTTTCAGGATGGTACAAATTTTGTTTTAATCATGATTAATTTTGGTCTGTTTTTCTGTACTATTAAATTTTAAAGTTATTGTTTTATCTACCTATTCCACAAATCCCTGAGCGAAGCCAGGCCCCAAAGCTAGTAAACTAATAATTATAATATTATGTTTCATCTTTTAAATTTATCACTCAAAATATATTAATTAATCGTAAAAATAAGTAAATCAAATGGTCCCAACAAAACATTAGGTAAAAACAAAACAAGTGAACAACAACAATAGTTAATAAATAATGAACCCATATATACTACATTCAAACACACACACACACACACACACACACACACACACACACACACATATATATATATGCGTGTACAACATGTATATATATTCAATTTACCCATTATATTCCCTAATTAATCTATATCTATATACCCAAGCCTCTTTAGTATATCCTAATAGTTCAGGCCAGCACTTTCCATTTAAGTATTCTATTAACTCGTCCCTACTCAAGACCGAATAAGAGAACCATCTCATCCTAAACTCCTTTAACTCAGGACATTTTGCTATAAAATGTACAACATCCTCCTTTTCCTTCATAATGCACAATGTTCCGATACCTTCTGTGTGTTGATAGTTCCTCCTATGGTTAAGATATAAGAGCTCTCGTCTTAGCTTAATTATTCAACTTATTACCTATAATAAGAGTAGGGCTCTGATTAACCGAGGTGTTAAGTCTGAGAAGGGGGGCGGGTACGTATGTGTTCATTTAAACAAAATACAATAAAAGATTTCTTTTTAAAAAAATAGTTTCATAATTTCTGTTATTGTTATTGTTATTATGCAATATTATTATTAAATATTTATTAGATTTTAAGCATATATGTAGCTTTTATTTAAAAATAACTTACTTTTTCAAGTGGTATTGGTATGGTCCCGATTAACCGATTATTTCGATTAACCGAGGTAACCTTGGTCCTTATCGACACGGTTAATCGGAACCCTACTGTACATATATATGGTATGTAAAAAAAAAAAAAAAAAATTATACCACTACAACCAATGGAGGTATAACTGGATTCAATACTGTTTCTAGGTCTGCGGTCGTGAAAAGAGTCGATTTAACCATGATCACGCCCTTAGATTTTCGATTAAAGGTACCCCTATAGATAAAGGCATGGTTTGCCCCAGAAGGGTCTCTCGGCCCCAGAGACGAACTGTGGCAGAGTATTAAAGATATCCTGTCTAATCAGATTCGAACACGGAATCTTGAACGCAGCAACGCAAATCCTTACCAATGAACTACATAGCTACCCGTGTATGTATACATGATATACAACATACATACATACAAAATATACATTACTTATGAATTTATGTTGTAGGTATATGATGTACAATGAACTTGAATATATTCTATAATGTATTCTTTTGCGTATGTACAAGGGCGTCCGCTTGGGGAGGGGCAGGGGACAGCTTTCCCCAGAAATTTTGAAAACAAAAACTACAAAGTAAATAATGATGAGGCAATGGTTGGATGTGCGGTCAAAATATATAGCACTAATATAGAAGAATTACATATTTTATTTTTGCCAATATTTCGTCCCCGATTTCAGATCCTTATTAGGGCTAAATGAAATAAAAAAGAAGGTTTATTAAGGTTCATTTTACATTTTTTGAACAGTAAACTGCTATATTTTATATTATTAACTTAGGCTTCATTGTTATGGACCATTGTAACCTGATTATAATATTTTTACCAATATCTCAATATTACTTAACATTACCTCAGATAAGCTGTGTTTTATCAGAGTTTTATCTCATTTTTCATTTATTGCTTTTATTTTGGTAATGCTTCATAAAATTATTTTATGATAAATTATTTGTACAAATATAATGTTGGTGGAAAATATTTAGAAAGATCACGGTGGTCAGTAAAAATGAAGCCAAAGTTAATAAGTTAAAATATAGCAGTGTACTTTCGTAAAAAGTAAAATGAAGCTCTTTTATTTTTTATTTAGCCCTGATGAGCTAGTATAAAACAATAAGTTGTGTAAAAAAAACAACTTATACGATTGTAGATTGTTGGTTAAAGATAATTTTAACGTCTGCCATATAACCTAAACTCCTTATACTTCAGTTTAATTATTTTTGAATTGAAAAATATCCTCATTACCCATATAAACAAAAAATTTACTCGCATAGAAATAATTTGCGAAATTCGGAAGTACCTATATTTCATCGATTATAGTTAAAGGCCTGACTGGTTCCAATTAATTTTTTGATAGTACATAACTTGAGAAAGAGGATATCATCTTAATAATATAATAACTACTAAGTGTTAGCGATTTGTAATTAGCTCGGTAAAAGAGAGGAACACACGCAATGGAGAGAGTTCAATAAAACCGCCGAAACAAAAAATTGCTTACTCGTCGTGAACGCTTCATTTTTTGGCTTTAAAACATGGTTAAACTCGTCGTATCAAGATCTTTAAAATGAGTCCAAATAAAATATTTTTTCTCGAAGTGCAAACATTGCTGTCCGTTAGAGTTAAACGACAATTTCGCCATTTAAACCCCTTAGGGGTTACATTTTTGAAATTCCTTTCTTAGTGATTACCTAAAATCTAAATTTCGAACTTTAAGTTTCTATCATTAGTAGTTTTTGCTCTGCATTGATTCTATCAGTTGTAATTATCTATATAAATAAAGATGAAATTCTGTTTGTTTGTTCTTTATAGAAATCCGTACCGTTTGTCCTAAATTCTCCAAATTTGGCTCAGTGGTTCTTTCATACGAGGTGCGAACACCTGTCCATATTAAAATTGCATAACTTTAGCGAATCTATGGGTATATTCTTTATTGTTATAAAAATCGTTGGTATGTTCTTCATTGTTATAAAAATCGTTATGATCTCGCTTTAGATTTAAGACGAGTCGAAATTCCCCGGGTGAAACCGGAATATGCAGCTAGTATTTACTTATATATTATGTAATTATAATAATATATATTAAATTTCACATAATTCAATAAAATTTAATTTAATATTATAATATGACAGTATGATGTGATAGATAATATATTGTAACACTTATGTGGGTAACAAATATTTATTCAACAAAATATACAGTTATCAATGCCAACGAATTTATAAAACTTAAATGCTTGAGCAGGTTACAAAAATGATAACGTTATAACACAATCATATTGAGCTACACAGTCAAGACACAGACTTATCTAATTCTTTCAGTCACTCGCTCCTTATATATAATCGTAAATGGTCAGGTCTGGAAGGTTCCAGAAAAATGTAGACAGTTCTACGCCTTTGTGGACTAGGGACACGGAAAGATCTAGACCCAAACAGTTCGTTCCATTCCTTATTTTGTTCCAACAAACGGTCTGGGAGTTTACGCCTTTTATTTTTTTTTATTTGCTTATCGATTTAACGTTACAATATAATACAACAATTTAACAATACAATACAATAATAAATTATTATCTATTTAAATAATTATTTATTTAACACACTGTAAATATAATTGAGATGATAGCGGCGGAACGAATAAAATGGGCGTGTAAAATTGCGAAACTTCATATAGTTCACATCTATACTACATTATAAAAATATTAATAAGGGCGGTGCCGAATGAGGAACATTCGGTAGGTAGGTGGTAGTTATGCCGAGACGGAGGTGGGAAGATTGCGTTAAGGCTGAACTTTCTAAGTTGGATCTGGATGGGGTTCGGAGGATAGAGGTGTGCAGGGAGTGGAGTTGTGGTGTCGGCATCGAACCTTTGGGTTCTTTCACCTTCATTATTATTATTAATAATTTTTTTCGAATATTGAAGTCATCGGTTGGTAGGTTTCCGTTTCTGGAAAGGAATGGAAAAAGAAAATCATCCTCCTCAGACAAGAAGTCATTAGATCGGAATGCCGCAATCGAAGGCCGAACATAGATCGATCTAGCGCCGCCATATTGATCCGTGTTCTATTGTCTGGAACTAGATCGTGTTCTTTGGAAGATGGCTGGTCCGTTGTGGGTTGTGGTTCTGTTGTGGTTGTGATGGCCGCGTCATTGTGTGGTTTCGTCTTCCTTCCTCTTCGTCTGGAGGTCTTGGTTTTGTTGTTCGTTCTCGAGAGAAGGTGAGTCAGGAGACCTTGATTGAACAGTATCAGGGCGGAACATCCGGCATCATGAAAGTTTTTTTTTAATTTATTGAAAAGAAATTATTCAATCTGCCACACTCTTGGGTATTTAGCATCAGTGATATAATGATCCATTCATACACAAACAACTAAAGAATAAACAGAATGGAAAAAGAAAATTATAGAATGAATTTTATAGAATATAAAATTCAAAAGACAAAATACATAAAAAAAAAAATTAAAGAAAATAAATGTCTATGTAAATTCATTCACACTTATGTATAATATTTACATTCAGCCAAGGAATCTCCGAGTCGAGCCATACCGCCCATATGTCGGAGGCAAAACAGGTCTCAAGGAGATCACAGCGGTTCTTGCCCTCGGTATTAAGGGCCGGTGGAGATTGGGAACAGAGAACTAGAGCTACATTCATGAAACCATTGATTTCGGATAATATTTTTAAAAATCTGGTGCGGTGCGCGCAACACACAACTTTCACTTACGAACTTACTTAGATTAGAAATCGACGTGTTTCGATAATATGTTAAGGCCATTCCTAACTTCACACATTTTTCCACATTTAAGTATTTTCTTATATTTGTATATCTCCATATGTTATAGAGTATCTGTATAGCAAAATTTGGTAGTTCTCAGCACTTTTCGATTCATTATTGCTAATTTATTTACGAAGGGACTAATTTCATCAACAGTCGATTTTTTTTTACTGCCCGCTTGTTTTTTTTTTACTACGAGTTGCCTTTTGCAAATACATTGTGAAGGAGAATCGATAAGTGTATTTACGTCACTTATGCCTTTCTGGAAATCAAGAACGTTTACTGTTCCTCTAAAATCGCTTTATATTGTTCCCAAAAATTTATTATGGAACTAAAGTTTCTAAACTAAAATATAATTAATTAAACAAACTCGTGCCCCCTCTAATCGATCAATGTTAATGAAATTTCGACTGCCACATCGTGGGCATATACATACACTAAATACCGAGTTTGGTCAAAATCTTTAAAGCCGTTTTTGAGTAAACAAAAAAAAAACACGTGAAAATGGGACAACAATTATTAAGTAAAGTGCCCCCTCCAATTAATCAATTTTGATAAAACTTTTACTGTCGCATCGCGGGCATATAAATATACCAAATACCGAGTTTAATCAAAATCGTTAGAGCCGTTTTTGAGAAATTCGAAAAAACCTAAAAATAAGACAAAATTCTTTAAATAAAGTACCCCCTCCCTTTGAGCAATTTAGATAAATTTTTTCTGTCACTTTATAGTTTTTGAGCTAATTTGTTCACTTGTTAAGTTGTGTGTTGCGCGCATCTAACCAGATTTTTATCTTTGTGTTATAAATCTTTATTGTTACCTGTCAGCTATTAATAAAAAATGAAAGAGGAAAATAAAATATCTTTATTTTAGTTTTATTAAAAAAGAATATTTCTCTAAAAGTCGCGGGTTCTCGTCCTGCAGTGGCCCTAGGATTTGTTAAAGGGAGTAAAAAATGCTTGGCTATGCCGTCCCTCTATACTATCTAAAATGGAGGTCCCGAGCCAGTACGATGTCAGGTAGCATAATATAAAATAAGGGGTGGATACAAGGTTACGTATATTAATATCGGACTATCGGTATATCCACAAAGAAGTGTATTGCTATATTAATCTATCAATTATATTGGCATGCCTCTCGATAATCGGTATATATTTTCTACCTCTCTCCACAAAACATTACTAGCGGTTGTAAGCATAGTTGTTTTCTATATTTATAAAAATATCGATATCACTTTATACTTGAATCTAATTAGTAATCAACTTCTAGTAAAAATACATAACATTATGTGGTGTAATGGTTAGCATAGCAGCCTACACAACAGAAGGCCACGAGTTCGCCTCCCGCGGTGGCCATGGATTTTTTAAAGGGAGTGAAAAAGCCTTAGCTACGCCGTCCCTCGAATAGGACGTAAAAAGCGGCCCCGAGCCTCTACGATGTCAGGTAACTCGTCGAAGATCCCTATCCTAATTATACCTGGATAGGTGAAATTTAGGACTCCCACTGTAGCTATGTCCGTCTATCCTCAGTGTCAGAAAGTGATGTTTAAAAAACAAGCATACACTTTTTAAATACAATTTTTAAGGTTAATTTCTTATTTATAAAACAAGCTTCTTCTCGTTTATGTTATTATGATTTACGTTATTTGTATGGTCATATTAATTTTATTATTATTATCAAGGCTTCAAAGGTTATAATTAAAACAATTTTTTAATGATTTTAATACACGCTGCCCAATTCAGATGCCGAATCCTCATTTCAGGCAAAATACGGAACTTTATTTTTTTTTTTCACTGGGCCCATAATACCTAATAACCAATGAAATATTGAAATAAATGAACCAATGAAATAAAATTCAATAATTGGCCTTATTTTGACATCCGAGCAGTGTTAGCAATATTGTTTTTAGTAGTTCCGAATGACTCTTATTTGCTTATAAAATACTAGCATTCCCCGTCGCGGCTTTGCCCTGAAACCGCGCGGCTTTGCTTTAAAACCAATTCTGAGATCATTGGTATTGATTTAATATAATATGTTATATATTGACAACATATATAACATATTAACAACATACTTCCGGTAGGTGGAATTTTGGAGGGAGAAGCTGCCGGCTCGGTAGAAGAGTGGGAGACGCGCAATGGAGAGATTTCACTAAAACCGCCGAAACAAAAAATTGCTTACTCGTCGCGAACGCTTCATTTTTCGGTTTAAAAACATGGTTTTCGACGCCCAATAGGGCCTTTCGAGTTAAACTCGTCGTATCAAGATCTTTAAAAAGAGTCCACATTAGATATTTTTTCTCGGAGTGCAAAAATAGGTGTCCGTTAGAGTTAAAAAATTTCGCGATTTAAACCCCTTAGGGGTTACATTATTGAAATTCCTTTCTTAGTGGTCACCTACATCGCGTTTAAAATCTAAATTTCGAACTCCAAATTTCTATCATTAGTAGGTTTTGCTCTGCGTTGATTCTGTCAGTCAGGACAAAGCCTCTTATATATATAGAGATTCTTTTACTAGGTATCTAGATTAATTTATTTTTGAGTAGTGAAGGATTAATTCCCTAGTAGGACAGGAATGTTTATTTGTTGTTTAGGGGCGAAAAACTGTTGGGGGTTTCTTTGTTTACCTATCTTGAGGAAACCACCGAACTGCGTCCCGCCGGATACCGACGAGAGCGGCCGATGGGGGCAAACGGAGCCTCCCGGTCCCACATGTTGTGTTTTGTGGCATATCTTTTGACACGAGGCTTTGGATGTGGATAAAAACCATGCTTTCCACCTAGCTTCGTTACATTAGTTACGAAACATAAAGTACAAGAAAAAATGCGCTAACATGCTAATATTTTAACTTCGACTTTAACCTCATTGGTATTTTACTGCATTAAAAACAATCCTTGGTATCGAATTTAAAAAGCTCTTGGTGTCAAAAAGGGAGAGCTAGATTACTCAATGTAATAATACTGAATACAGCATTTTATGAGGAACTGACTACATTACTCTGCAATAGATTAGAAAAAAAGTCAAAATGTGGAAAAAAGATTTAAAAGTATTCCGGCATATTGTCCGTCGACGAAAATTGAAGGGGTCGGGGAAAAATAGTGCCAAGAAACTTTTTTAACAAAAAAGAACCTTAGGAGCAGTCTGCTGTATATTACGTAGAACTATATGTCTATGAAGAAAATGCCACCAAAATATGTCTAAATAATAAATGAATATGGTACTCTATGTCTATAGGGGCTCTATATAGTCATATTTAGGTAGCATTTCCATCATAGACATATACTCCCAATATACAGTAGACTGCAGCTACAGTTTATTTTTGTTAAAAATTTTGCTTGGCACTATTTTGCCACCGACCCCTACAATTACCGTATAATTGTCGTCATCCCTTTCATCTAGACACCCTTTAAATATCAAGTAAATGGAATTAAAAAAAAATACGGTGGAATATTTTTTTTTTTTTATTTGATTAAGGATTATTTATCATTTGTGTTAGAATGACCCCTAAAAAATTCGAGACAATACGACTTGACAACAAGAACACACACACACACACACACACACACACACAAACACACACACACACACACACAAACACATACAAGCATACATACCCATCCATCGCGGACTCATATCGTTAATTAGATCCCGAGAGAGTGGGGCGGCTTATTGTGGGAGATGAGTCTTGATTAATGGTGGTAGCAATTTGTTACGCGGAGCGGTGTAGCCTATCTCAACTGTAGGTCTACGAGCTGCTCTGTCGTTCGAAATGTCTACACGCCAAAGTAATGAATTCATTTTTATCTTGTCGGGATTATTTTACTGTCACGGCGAGGTTACTTCTATATACGAATTAATTTCCCAGCATGATGGATTGTACGTACATATTAAGAAAGTTGTGGGGGAACAAAGCAATGTTATATTGATATTTGTCTTCAGTACACATTATAAACTTTGAAATATTATATTACGAGCAGTCCCAGCCATGCGTTGCTGTGGCTCAATATGCGTTAAATTAATTATATCATTTATATTGGATTAGGGTGACCAATTAAGTCTCAACACTATTTTTTCGTTAGAGCTTTATTTATGCAAACGTTTCGGCCAGTTCGGCCATCTTCAGTGCTGTAAGGCAACATAATACAATTTTTTTTATTAAATTAACATATTTGCAAAACAATTATCTATTATTCTGATAACAATTCATTTAAAACACAATAACAATTAAATTCTCTCATAACTTACTACTAAATCAACAATAAAAATAATAAATTAATAAATTATTAACAATTACCTAAATATGATTGATTATAAAAATTGTCTTCTAAAAATCCACCATCAGTGGTTTGTCAATTAATAATTAAAATAAATAGGTATCTGCTACCCTGGTCCAACTACCTGTTACATACACATATATAATGTGTGTATGTGTGTGTGTGTGTGTGTGTGTGTGTGTGTGTGTGTGTGTGTGTGTGTGTGTGTGTGTGTGTGTGTGTGTGTGTGTGTGTGTGTGTGTGTGTGTGTGTGTGTGTGCGTGTGTGTGTATGTAAGTAAAAGTGTGATTTTTTTTTTTTTTTTTTTTTTTAATCATAGAAATGAATGGTTTTCCGTGTGGAGTCCATTATCCCTTAATCCTCCCTGAACTTAGAACAATGAAAATATTAAACACATAGTGGGACCAGGGTAGCAGATACCTATTTATTCTAATTATTAATTGACAAACCACTGATGGTGGATTTTTAGAAGACAACTTTTATAATCAATCATATTTAGGTAATTGTTAATAATTTATTATTTTTATTGTTGATTTAGTAGTAAGTTATGAGAGAATTTAATTGTGATTGTGTTTTAAATGAATTGTTATCAGAATAATAGATAATTGTTTTGCAAATATGTTAATTTAATAAAATAATTTGTATTATGTTGCCTTACAGCACTGAAGATGGCCGAACTGGCCGAAACGTTTGCATAAATAAAGCTCTAACGAAAAAATATTGTTGAGACTTAATTGGTCACCCTAATCCACATTTATAAATTGGATAGTCTCAAGAAGTAGGGAAAAAAATTAATAACTAATAATTATATCATATTATTTTTAATAAATTCGAATAAAAATTCACTGATAAAGGTAACGTTTCAGCTAACCTAAGAATCAAAGGGATTTAACATAGAACGTTACACCAAATTTAAAATTCTTTGGTAATGAATTTAGAAGGTTTAAAGTTTTTTCATTTTTTACATCTCATTTAAAATTTTGCAAAATTTAGGACTCCCACTGAAGGATCGTCCGATTAGCCTTAATATTATGAAGGGGCGTTAAATAAAAAAACATTTCTACATTTTCAAATGTATTTTCCTCTCTACATCACTTTTTTCGTTTGAAATAATATATGTAGTATGGTATTATTTATTTATTTAATTATTTGTTTTGACTTGCCTCTACCCGAAGGGGTCATTGGTATTTTTTTTTTAAATTATATTGTAAAATCTGGTAAGCTTCAAAAAATTCATTAGTTTTTCAACACTACCTTCGGTATCCCGTAGCACTTCTTTCAATGATGTGTTCATTTTTAGTTTTGTTCTTGTAGGCTGGTAGTGTTCGCAGTCCACTAATAAATGGGAGACCGTGATCAGGGCACCACATTTGACGCAGGTAGGGTGTGCGAGGTTGTGAAGTATGGTATTTAAATAGATAATTCTACAGTAGTTTTAATTTTTATATCGGTTCCTTGTTTGCTAAAAAGTAACGTTTAAGTTTGCAGCGCATAACTTGAGTTCTGGTGATACGAATTTAAGTATTGAGAAATGGAAGCTCGACTAATTAAAACTCTGCTCTGTTCTCTAAGAAAACAGGAAACCCACTCACCTAGTTAGAGTTCACACAAAACCTTCCATTAATCTTCATACTATTATACGGACTCCACGACATCCGGATCCTTCCAGTAGTTGACAATACTGTAGAAACAAAGACCGCACGAGGCGTGCTCTGCCAACACCAGACTTGGGTACTCCATCAGACACAGCTGTTCGCGGACGTGCGGGAGGAACTCCAGGAAGGCTGACAGGTAGGGGAAGGAGTTCTATATTATTTCACCTGGGATCCCGAGAGCACTATATCACCTGGTTCAGGGGTAGCTGGGGGGTCTTGATATCTCCCTGGGAGGATTAAGATCTGGGTCGTCCTAATTCAGATGAGGGTTAATATTTTAATGCAAATGAATAGCTATCTCATTATCAAAGGTTTTAAAAATGCTTTAGGTTCATTCGTAAACATCAGTTTATATATCTTTGTAATGTATTAGGTATTTACTTAATAAGCATCGAAAGCGGTCCTTTAAGGTACGAGTTTCGGTTTTGCTGTAATGAAACCGAGTACTGTAGAGACAGTTTCGGTACCAGCATAATTTCAAATTTTAATTATATTTCCAGTTATAATTAGGATAGGGAACTTTAACGAATTCCTGACATCGTACAGGTTCTGGGACCTCCATATTACGTCCTATCCGATGGATGGCATAGCCATGGATTTTTTACTCCCATTAAAAAATTCCTAGGGCCACCTCGGGTCGCGAACCCTCGACCTTGCGTATTGCAGGTTGCCATGCTAACAACTACACCACAGGTGACCCCTGTACAATGTTTAAATATTGCAACGCTAAACAAAAACCATATGATTTTGTCTGGAACATTAAAAAAAGTTCTACACTTTTTGTCGAAACGGTTAAATAAATGTTCAAGTACATGCTCTAGATTTCTAGAGAATATTCTACGTCGTTCTAGAATGTTCTGTTTCAGACTATATATAAGCAAACGGACTAGAAGTTTAGCCTGACTCTGAAGATCAAAGCTTATGATTACATTTGTCACAATGTTGTTATTAGTAGTTACTTTATGTAAAACTAGCTGTATATACCGGTTTCACCCGGGAAATTTGATTTTTAAATCAATAAACTGAGAATTTTTCTACTCTAAACGGCCGATTTCTTATAAGCCAATCTAAAGCGAGGTCATAACAATTTTTATGACAATAAAGAATATACCTAGAGATTGGCTGAAGTTATGTAATTTTAGTTTGTACAGGTGTTCGCACCTGGTATGAAAGAACCACTAAGCGAATTTTGGAGAATTTAGGACAAACGGTATGGATTTCCATGAAGAATTTCACCTTCATCTTCAGAATTTCATCTTTATTTATATAGATTATAACTGCATATCCCGGGTTCACCCGGGGAATTTCATTTTTTTAATGAAACGGTCGATTTCGTAAAGAACCATTGTAAAGTGATATCATTACGATTTTTATAACAACAAAGAATATCAGCTGAAGATCGGCTGAAGTTATGCAATTTCAATATGAACAGGTGTTCGCACCTGGTATCAAAGAACCACTGAGCGAAATTTGGAGAATTTAGGACAAACAGTATGGATTACTACAAAGAACAAACAAACAGAATTTCATCTTTATTTATATAGATTGTTGATAATTTTAGCTTATATTAATAATTTAAGGCGTTGTAAATTATAATTTTCTCCTTATAAAAATTGTTTATTCCCACAATAGTGTTACATTAAGTGGCTATGATTACTAGGAAATACAAAATTGAAGAGGAAATCTACACTTTATTAAGGCCGGGAAATATTTGGTACTTCACAGGCGCGAAATTACTTAGCTCACGCTTTCTTTCCAGAAGAATTTAAAAATTCCTTTTTACAAAACTATTGCTCTTCCGATTTTTTTAACGGATGCCAAACATAGACTCTAGCATTGAGGTATGAGCAACGGCCTAGGGTTGTATTACATATTTGGTAACAAGAGGGACGAATCAACCGGAGAATCAAGACTTTTTCACAAAGCCGAATTGAGTGAACCTGAACATGGTAAATATGAAAGAGGGTAAAATTGTAAAACTTGATATTAAACCAATCCCCAAAATATTAATAAGGTGCCGAATCGTCCGAGGGGTAGGCCATGATGGAGGTAGGAGGATTGAGTTAAGGCAGATCTGTCGAAGTTTGATACGATTCGGAGATCAGCAAAAACATTTACGATACGCGGTCTGAAAAAAAAACTTAATAGCCCTATCTAACTAACCATTATTATCATTTGGGACATATTATGACCAAGTTGCAAATAAAACTAGCTAATAGTTTAAAAAATAAATCTAATAAAAATAATTCTTTGAGTTCTTATGCTGAAAGAACAAAACAAAAATATAAAAAGTTTGATATGTCCCTTGCTATTCGGCCAACAAGGTGTCGCCCTGACAAAAACTTTGCGAGGACAGGAAACGTGATGTGAGAAAGGCATTATCTAAAGTGCTCACCAGGAAATGTGCAAACAAAATATTCAACCTCTCCTCAACTTGTTATACCTACCCTTCTGGAAATTTACTTCGCATATCACTTTAAGACCCGCAATTCTATATCTTCATAAATAATTTAAATCTTCCTCTTACATTAAGTGAAGATTTTCCACATTATAACATTATAATATGTTACAACATTAATCTTACTATCGCACCCTTCGCCCTTTAAAGCCATCTATTTGAACTAGAAAAATGGTTCGGAGAATGGAGAATTAAAATTAATTCCACCAAGTCAAGTCACGTAAATTTTTCTCTACGAAAATCTACTTGCCAACCTGTGACAATTAACGACCCAGTTCCTTCAAAGAATTTCGTACGATACCTCGGACTGTAATCAGACAAACGACTCAATTGGAACATACATACCAAATTTAAAAAACTGGAACTCAACACACGGTACAAGCAGCATTCTCATCTCCTGGACTACAGATCATCACTCACCTTAAGAAACAAGCGACTAATTTACACTACTATTTTAAGACCTTTTTGGACATACTGTGGGGTTCCGCGAAAGACATCCACATTAACAAAGTACAAACTTCACAATCCAAAGTTCTCAGAAAAATCACTAATACACCTTGGTTTATATCGAATCAAACACTACACAATGACATGAACATACCGACAGTAAAATCTTTCATACAAGACAAATACCAAACATTCCACACTTCAATACTACATCACCCTAACCCACTCATCCATTCTCTTTCCTCCTCCCTGTTACCTGGTCAGCCTCGACGTCGACTGAAACGAAGGTGGCCAAGAGACCTCTTATTATAGTAAATTATAACGCCTCAAGAAAGTCAAAGTCAAAAGCAGCAGTGACCAAATTTGCTTGATGCGCCACAGCGCAGGTGCAAATCTACATGGGAAATCCTAAATAAAATCCTAAATAAAAAAGAAATAAAAAGAAAAAAACTACAATGCTTCCGACGGTACTTTACGGATGTGAAACGTGGCTGCTTAGAGTAAGGGATGAGCAACGCCTTTTATAAAGTACTGCGTAGAATATTTAGGCCAAAGAAGGATGAATCAACAGCAGAATTCAGCCACGCTCTTACTATAGTAAATTATAACGCCTCAAGAAAGTCAAAGTCAAAAACAGCAGTGACCAAATTTGCTTGATGCGCCACAGCGCAGGTGCAAATCTACATGGGAAATCCTAAATAATAAATAATATAATATTATTTAAAAAATTAAAAATCAAATTTTTAAGCTTCAAACAATTCTCCAAACTTATGTTGTTTTTTTCACATTTTTTACTTAAACGTGAATGGGACGATATACTGTTTATTAAATGATATTTCAAAGGTTGTAAAAAATCCATCTCAATGCCGTCCTTTGGATGGGACGTAGATGGAGGTTCCGAGCCTTTACGAATTTAGGTACTCGTTCCCTATCCTAATAATGCCTGGATAGGCAATGTTTAGGACTCCCACTGTTGCATCGTCCGATTAGCCACAGTAGCGTAAAGTGACGTTAAACAAACATTTTTTAGTAACTATTTTAAGAGAAAAAGTGTCTCAAATTATTGGTAAATTTATTATTATTATTATTAGAAAAAAAACAATTAAAACTGGAAATAAGAGGTTTTGATGCTTAATATCTCCAATATTTAAAATAAAATTAACGTTTAAATCTCTTAACTTCCGGAAAATGAAATATGTTTTTTTTGTAAAATAATACGATAAAGATTTGCAAATAATTAATTTTCAACTGGTTTAAACAAAATAGTCCAGATAATTCATGTTCCGGATATTCTAAGCTCAACCGTATGTAATATTTTTAAACTTTAAATTAATTTTTCTGAAAATACGTGTTTTTGTTTTTGTTTTTTAAATGTGACGTTATTGATAAGAGTGGGCGAAAATGCCATTGATTTATTTTATAGCAGTTTTCATCATAAAATAAATAATTATACATAAAATATATTGAATCGGGAGAGGTAAAAAATAACTAATACAATTTCGTTCATACCAAAAAAAAAAAAGTGTAATTATTTATAAAAGGAGAGAGACCGTGGTCGGAAGTGAATAGGTTTATAATGAACCTGGTTGCTAAAAAAAAATAATAATAAAAATAAAAATAGGATAAATAAAAAACATGAACTGGGTCGACTTTCCATGCTTAATTACGGCTTCGTTTATTATATTTTCTTCTATTATATATTTCCTTACATTTTTTTTTTAATTTATAATGAACCACAATTTATAAGTGTATATACTTAGGAACAACATTTTACGTATAAGTGTACATATATTTTTTTGTTAAATTCAATTAATTTAAATTAAAGTGGATATCCTCAAGATGTTATTCAAAATGAACATTTAAAAAAAAAAAAAAAAAAAAAAACCTCTACCATTATGAGCCATGAAGGAAAAGTCTTGGGTGCAGTAATGTGTAAGGAAGAACACTGTTTTTACTTTCACTTACCTATATATGAAATATATAGTAAGTGGAAGTATTGCGATCGTGAAAATTTTCGACTTCCAGTTTTCAACGGAAATACACGTTTTGGGGTCCCCTGAGTCAAAATAACCAAGTCCCGCGAAATGGTCTGTGTGTGTGTGTGTGTGTGTGTGTGTGTGTGTGTGTGAACAGACTAGCTCAAAAATTGTAAACCGTGCGAACCTGAAATTAGGTATTTAGAGAATGTATAAGCCCGCGATGTGACAGCAAAAATTTCATCAAATTTGCTCAAAGGGAGGGGGTACTTTATTTAATAACTTTTTAAGTTTTTTTCGATTTTTTCAAAAACGGCTCTAACGGTTTTGATTAAACTGAGTATTTGATCTATTTATATGCCTGAAATATGACTGTAAAAATTTCATCAAAATTGATCAACCGGATGGGGGACTTTACTTTCTAAATTTTGTATCATTTTCACATGTTTTTTTTTATTTACTCAAAAACGGTTTTAACGATTTTGATCAAACTTGGTATTTGATGTATTTATATGCCAAAGATGTGATAACCAACATTTCATCACAATTGATCAACCGGATGGGGGACTTTACTTAATAAATTTTGTATCATTTTCACGTGTTTTTTTATTTACTCAAAAACGTTTTTAACGATTTTGATCAAACTTGGTATTTTATTTATTTATATGCCCGAGATATGACTGTAAAAATTTCATTAAAATTGATCTACGGGAGGGAGGACTTTACTTAATACATTTTGTATCATTTCCACGTTTTTTTTTATTTACTCAAAAACGACTTTAACGATTAACAAAAATAAGATATGAATGTAGAAAAATGTGTGACTTTGGGAAATGATATTTAGCAAAACACGTCAATTTCTAATCTTAGTAAGTTGGTAAGTGAAACTTGTGTGTTTCGCGCACGCACCAGATTTTTTGTTCAGCGGTCGTGCAATGACTCGGTCTTGCAAAGCAGCAGTCGTGATTTGACCGTGATCACGCTCAACCGCCAGGTATTTCCTCTTAATATTAAAGGGAAAAATCAAACGGAGAATTTAGATTTCTACACAACGGCGAACTAAATGAACTGTATCCGGTTTTGAGGTGATTGCAGCGCGGCGAATAAAATGGGAATGTAAAATTAGTAAACTCGATGGTGTGGTGAAATAAGTACTATGCCGACTTGGAAATGCCAGAGGGGCAAGCCAAGATGGAGGAGGGAGGATTGCATGAACCCAGATGTGAGGTGTGTAGAGAGCGAGTTGTGTTGTCGGCTCGTTAAGCCTTTATAATTATTACTATTTAATAATCTTTGATTATGTTATTTTTTAATTTAAAAGAGTCAAATTAACAATACATAATAACCCAAGATTGGCATCACTAAATTTGCAAAATCACTTACCACATTTACAAAATTGGTACTCACTTTGGAAAATGAAATTAAACCATAACAAATCCCAACATATAACATTCACACTGCGACGCGACACATGCCCACCAGTTTACATAGGAGACAATCAAATACCTCAGACGGACTCAGTACGCTACCTGGGACTTCTGTTCGAGAGAAGGATGACTTGGGGCCCACACGTAAAAATGAAAAGACAGACTCTTAACAAACGACTGAAAACACTGTTCTATCTTTTCTAAATCGTCAAAATTAAAAATAGAAGATAAACTGAACACATACACTTACTTACTTAAACCCATTTGGACATACGCCTCACAGATTTTCCGCTCAACAAAGAGGACGCACTTACGAAAATTACAAACTTTTCAATCAAAAATTTTGAGACTAATAACGAACGCTCCCTGGTACGTAAATAATAAAACTTTACATGCAGACTTACAACAACCTACTGTCGAACAACACATACGAACTCTTTATTTACAATTTTTTGTTAAATTACACGGACATAACAATGCACTAATTAACGACATGGCCACGGCTGATATGCCTGTAGGTAGGCGGCTAAAAAGAAGCTGGATGAGGGACCTGCTCACGTAAGGTATCAAGCCCGAAAAGAGGTGCTGCTGGGCACCTTCCTTTCATCATGCATAAAAAACCCTAAGTTCATTAATTGTAAACAACACATTAGCTGATTGTCACGCTGGGTGATAGGTCTGAATTGAAGATTGAAGCAAAAAAAAAAAAAAAAAAAAAAGTCAAATATTTACCTAAATTTAAAGTGATTCCAGCTATTTCTGGGAGCTCATTACTTTGAATGAGTCTTGCGATTTAGCTCAGAGCATTTTAATTTCCCCAGCTTCCATTATCGCATGTTTAAACAAACATGTAGAATCCTTTGATGATGGAGAGGAGCTATTAATGAATAAAACAGCGTTTCTCGGATCTAGGGATGAACTGGACGAGCTCATTTTTTCTCTTGTGTTTTCTTATTATTATGATATTCTCATCAAAAACTATTTATGAAATAGCTAGAAATTCTAGAAGTCCATTTAAATAATTCTGATGGTGGTAGAGAGTGTACCGTAGATATAATGGGGAAGAAATAGTTGGGGGTGTGGTCGAAATAAATTGCACTAATATTGAGAATTAGATATTACAGCTCTTTTGGATACCACCAGTCAAAGAGCCCCGCCGATGACCTAAAAATTGGGTCGAAACGTTAGCAAATATAAAAAATATGTCATTCTCATGTGCTATTTATTTTGTTTGTTTAACGTCACTTTATGCCACTAAGGCTAATCGGACGATGCTACAGTGGGAATCCTAACTTTTGCCTATCCAGATATAATTAAGATAGGGATCTTTAGCGAGTAACTGACATCGTACAGGCTCGGGATCTCCACTTTACGTCCTATCCGAGGGACGGCATAACCAAGGATTTTTTAATGGTAGTAATTTTTTTAGGGCCACCTACCTGCAACCTGCGACCTTTAGTATTGTAGTTTGCCATGCTAACCACTATACCACAGGTGCCCCCCCCCTATTTATTTTGATTGCACCCCTAACCATTTCCTCCTCATAAATTAATTCTGGGATTTTATTTTATTGATTTTTTTAATATAGTGTTTCGATTATGTAGAAAAGCTTTTTTTTTCCCTTAAAACGTTCACGCCAGCGTTTACCACAAGTGGCTCAAACTTGACTGCCTCTTTGAGCGGCGTGTACCACCGGTGGCTCACACTAGAATGGCGCCTCTGACAAATAATTAGATCTTTAACACTTTGATTCCCGAAAAAGAATTCCTGAGAGTCACACTCTCGTTTCGATACAATTTTGATATTTAATTCTCTAACAAGAGAACATTTACTCGATTTCAGGTGAGATGGCAGCCAAAGTGTTGAGAAAGTAGAAATAATTTCTATATAGCTGAAAATTAAAATAATGAAAATTTAAAGTAAATTTACTTATTTTTATATTTATTTATATTTATATTCACATACTTATAAAAATTTATTTTTAATAATAATTATAATTAATACCATATTATAAAGATAAGTAGTATGATAGTATTTTTTGTTGTTTATTTTATCATTGTTGGATTGCCAATACTGCATAATGCCCTAGAATAGCTCGCGCCCGATAGAGCGAACAGCGAACAGTCCTGGCGTGAACGTGTTGAACAACTTTTCCGGCAATATTCTGTACCAGCTCTATTGTAAATAATAACTTCTATTTTATTTGTATTCTTAAATTGAAGAGTAAATTAAAGGTAGACTAAAGACGGAAAAATCTTGTTATTTTACGGTTGCAAAATTACTTAGCTCACGCCTTCTGTCCCGAAATTTAAAAATTAGAATTTACAAATCTATAATTCTTCCGACGGTTCTTTACGGATGTGAAACATGGCCACTAACAGTAAGGGATGAGCAACGCCTTAAGGTATTTGGAAATAAAGTACTGTTTAGTTTAGACAGCTACACAATCAGAATTGCATGAACTGCACCCGGTCTATCTAGGTTATAGCCGCTTGTCGGTTAAGTGGGCGTGCAAAATTGATTTTATTGTCCATTCCGTAATTCTAATATAATTTTAAAACCTCTAATAAGATAAATAAATAATATCTCGAATTTATTTACAAATAAAACTGTTTAGTTTAAAAGTTACCGAGTCCAATATTATGCGGTTTTCCCTTACCCGATTCCTGCCATAAGCTCCAAGTACTTCTGGAACATCAATTTTTTACCGTTTAAAATTGAAAAAATTATTTTTCCATGAATTTACACTTTTGTTTTCACTTCATACTTTTATTTTCACCTATGGCAAATTAGCGACAATCAGTAAATGTCGCTAAAAAATTTCAAATTTTTGATTGAGATATAAATTGCTATTTGTTGGCATTTTAGACATGGGGGAAGATAGTGCCCAGCAGCACATCGTCCCGGTCTTTTTTCAGCTGAGGAGGTCACTCATCCACCTCCTTTTCAGTCGCCTCGTTAAAGGCATGTCAGACGTGGCCATGTCATTAATAAGTCTGTTGGTCATATCACTGCAATTTGATATGAAAGCCAGAATAGAGGGTTATTATATGTTCCTGGATAGTTGGTAATTTTAAGTCGCTATGTGTAGTGTTTTGTTACTAACGTACAAAGGAGCGTTCATAATAACGAACGTTCAAAGAAGTTTTAAAAGAGTAACAAACTTACCTCTTTGTGACACCCCCTCCGCCCTAAGTAAATACCCCTCCCGGTACCCGCCCGGTTAAAAGCTTAAAGTCATGCCATGCGACGTTCAGGTGTGAATCTCTTCCTCTCGTACATTTTTTAATGAGTCAAATCTATTTGAAACAACAACTTCTAGTCTCTTTCCCAATCGTGGGTCTGTTCGCTTCGCAAACTTTTTTAGACTAAGGAACCCATCGCTGTTCCTCCGTTTTACATTATCTTCATCCTCCATTGGAGGACTGGTTGATTGTATCTGGTTGTCTTCCACTGTACCTGCTATAGTGCTAAAGCAGGGTTGGTGTCCGAAAAATCACTCTTAGTTTATCACCACTCCAAAAATCTCGTTTTATCGAGATAAGTCACACAGATTCAAAGAGTAAACACTGTATCAGTAATAAAAGTGCAATTGTATCATGGGTTACACCACTAAAAGCTAACTATAATTCCGCAGTTTTTAAGAAATTTGAGAGCTTCTAGGATGCTCCAGTTGGCGATAGTGGTGGTTCCTGGTGGGGTCGGAGAATACCCCCCCCCCAGCCTAATTTATAGTCTTACCTAATAGAGATTTTCGGAATAATTACCTATGCGAGAGGTGATTAGTCACGAAAAAAATTCCGTATTAATTTCGGTTTAAAAATTTAAGTTCGCGAGAACTAACAAGCTCGCATTGTCATAGTTGGTCGAGTTGTCAGGGGAGGTGGTCATAAAATTTTGAATTAAAAGTTCTTAGTTTTTAAGTGTTTTTTTTTTTTTTTTTTTTTTTTTGCTGAACCCTAAAATTTGTGTGCCATATTCCCATTTCAGTAAATATTTACTGTATTAATTTTCTGTCTGCTTTTCAATTTTGATGATTTTGAAAATAGTGACTATAGTATTTTTAGTCGCTTTTAAATGTCTGTCTTTTCATTTTGACATGAGGGCATAAATGTAAATTAGAAATAGATTCAAAATTTTAAATTAGAAACTTTTTTTTTTGCCCGCTTTTGATGATACACATCTGAAAGACGTCCCGTAACGGCCGATTTTTTACTTTCACTTACCTATATATGAAATATATAGTAAGTGGAAGTATTGCGATCGTGAAAATTTTCGACTTCCAGTTTTCAACGGAAATACACGTTTTGGGGTCCCCTGAGTCAAAATAACCAAGTCCCGCGAAATGGTCTGTGTGTGTGTGTGTGTGTCTGTGTGTCTGTGTGTGTGTGTGTGTGAACAGACTAGCTCAAAAACTATAAACCGTGCGAACCTGAAATTGGGTATTTAGAGTATGTATATGCCCGCGATGTGACAGCAAAAATTTCATCAAATTTGCTCAAAGGGAGGGGGTACTTTACTTAATAACTTTTTAGGTTTTTTTCGATTTTCTCAAAAACGGCTCTAACGATTTTGATTAAACTGAGTATTTCATCTATTTATATGCCCGAGATATGACTGTAAAAATTTCATCAAAATTGATTAACCGGAGGGGGGACTTTACTTAATAAATTTTGTTACATTTTCACGTGTTTTTTTTTATTTTCTCAAAAACGGCTTTAACGATTTTGATTAAACTTAGTATTTGATCTATTTATATGCCCGAGATATGTCAGTAAAAATTTCATCAAAATTGATTAACCGGAGGGGGGACTTTACTTAATAAATTTTGTAACATTTTCACGTGTTTTTTTTATTTACTCTAAATCGGCTTTAACGATTTTGATCAAACTGGGTATTTGATGTATTTATATGCCCGAGATATGACTGTAAAAATTTCATCAAAATTGATTTACCGGAGGGGGGACTTTACTTAGTAAATTTTGTTACATTTTCACGTGTTTTTTTTATTTTCTCAAAAACGGCTTTAAGGATTTTGATTAAACTTAGTATTTGATCTATTTATATGCCCGAGATATGTCTGTAAAAATTTCATCAAAATTGATCAACCGCAGGGGGCACTTTACTTAATAAATTTTGTACCATTTTTACGTGTTTTTCTTTTATTTACTCAAAAACGGCTTTCACGATTGTGACCAAACTGGGTATTTGATGTATGTATATGCCAAATATGTGATAGCCAACATTTCATCAAAATTGATCAACCGAAGGGGGGACTTTACTTAATAAATTTTGTATCATTTTCACGGGGTTTTTTATTTACTCAAAAACGGCTTTAACGATTAATAAAAATAAGATATGAATGTAGAAAAATGTGTGACTTTGGGAAATGATATTTAACAAAACACGTCAATTTATTATCTAAGTAAGTTGGTAAGTGAAAGTTGTGTGTTGCGCGCACGCACCAGATTTTTAAATAAATAACTAAACAACATAAAATCCTTCCTTAAAATGTTGACTTAATCAAACACACTGAACGAGACTTGAGGATCGCAGAAACAGCTTTATCAAGTAGCTCGTATATTTAATAGAGCTATATAAAAGATAATAAATAAAAAGAATATGAGGCTATAAAAGAAGAAGATTAAAACATGAATATTGGAAGAGGTCAGAAGGAGGCTCCGAAATTCATGATAACTCAATCAGCCTCCCAAGATTTATCGCCTGCTTTTCCTTTTATTTTGGACCACACTCAGTGAACCGGTCTCCTCCTTCTACTCTAGTCGAAAACATTTCGGTTCGCTGCTATCTTCTTGATTTTTCCTTGTTAGATTATATTCAACAACACAAATAATGTTTCAGCACCATAATATGCCATTAGGGAGGTGTTACGTTCTGGAAAATACACATATTTGCAGGTGGAAATATACCTGTATTATGTTATGCAGAATTTTGTTGGATTGTTTAACATTTGTTTGCTTGTAATCACCTGTATTCTAGTGGTTAGCATAGCAGCTTACAATATTAAAGGTAGCAGGTTCGCATTCCACAAGATGACACAAGGATTTTATGATATCAGGTGCTCGTTAATGATATTGTTCTTGTCCCATTGTAGTATTGACATTATATAAAATGTAAACCGCCGATTAAGCCCAATCCCTTTCTCACTAAACTCCCGGATCTACTTGTCTCCAACTTCGCTTCCTCCTACAACAACAACCTTCGTAGACATCTGAAAAGAAGCCTAGGGACCTTCTATATTATTTTTATATTTTGTATACAAATTATATATGCTATATTATAACAATCTTTTATGCCACTAAGGCTAACCGGACGATGACATATTGGGATTCCTAAATTTTGCCTATCCAGGTATAATTAGGATAGGGATATTTACCGAGTACCTGCCAACGTGCAGGCTCCAAACCTTCATTTTATGTCCTATCCGAGGAACGGCATAAGCCAAGGATTTTTTACTCCCTTTTAATAATCCTAGGGCTACTGCAGAACGCGAACCTGCTATGCTAATCACTACACCGCAGGTGACCCCTAAATATGCCGATGATTTAGTTCTGCTAAGTGAAGATCTCGTCAAAAATACAACAACTGGTTCACTCATTTGAATAACTCTAGGATACCAAGATTATTCATGTTTTTCTTACATAAATGAGATAAGAAGGGAAAAAGATAATTTAATAGAGAAGTGGGAAAATCATTTGAAATCAAAAGATGTAACTAGATGCTTAAATTCTAAATTTAATAGAACTTTCGATTGATTACCACATTTGGGCTAAGAGAGGAATATCTAATAAACAAAATAATATCAATAAACAGAGAATTATTATCCAGTTGAGACTATCCTCTATAAATGTCATACAGTTTTATATAAATGGTATTAAATATGCAATAGAAGCAAATGAAAACTGCACATTATGCAATTTAAACGTACCGGAATCCAGGCAGCATATTTTGATTATCTGTCCAATATATAATCCTCCTAGATTACATTATCTCAAAAAATATATTAGCGGTTCTGGTAACTTAGATATTGATTTTGCAAATATTGTAACAATCAAAGATCGGGAACAATTGGATAATGTTAGTAACTTTATTAAACAAGCAATGAAAATAAGGTCTTTTATTATCAATGAGTAGGTAACTAATCGGCTGAGTGTTGTTGTTACTATAACTTCCATATAACATTATCTTAATTTAAAGGATTAAAGTACATTATTTTATTTTGGCTCTTTTTTTTTAAGTTTCTTTGATTTATCTAATTAATTCTATTACTATGTTCTTTTAATATTGCTTGGGATTACAAAAGTAAAACAATTAAGAATGTTTCCCGGCATTCCATAATTTGTATACATATTGCTGTTACACACATCTGTAATTTATATATATAAATTAACCTATTATATATTCTTATATTGTACCAATGTTGGCTGTGGGATATGTAATTATGATTATATGTCATATGATATTTGTACATATTGTTTATAAATAATGATTCATATATCCATAAACATAATTCAATAATATAGACTGTCAATTGTATTATATTCATAAAAAATAACCTATATTAATAGCACTATTATGTTTCGATATTAAAATAATGATGCCAGGCTACCTGTAAAATGTACAAGCATGAATACAGTAAAAAAAAATAAAAAATAAGTGAAGATACGAAAAATTGGTGATGTAAAACTATCAAGACTATCGATAACATGATTTTTAAATTATAAAGTGATAGCCTCTGCCTCTAAGCACCCCCTGTGTGATAAAATTCATTGAAATGAAAAATAAATAACAGTGTAACGTTAAATCGTTAAATAAAAACATATGGTTAAAACTAGATTATTCGAGTCAAATCCATGCAAGTGTGGGACCTTCCACGAGGGTCTGGAACCTCCAGAAGTTCCTTTTACGACTATTACCGTCCGATTAGCTTTAGCGCCATAAAGTGACTTTAAACAAACAAATATTAATACGTATCTTTTTTAAACAATTATATCTCATTTTCTATTAAAAAATTCCGGTTTTATATTTACCCACCTGGTATATTAGTAATATCCTACGGTAGAGTATAATCGATAGAGTACAATTACAGATCGTGGACTCCCGAGCAACAATTTCCTAATGGAATTATGAGAAGAAGGCAGGAAACCTCTGAGGAAATCATGGGCAATATTATTACTTGGTCTGAGGGAATCCTCAAGAAAGATTAAGGAACCGAGAAAGAGGTTATTTATTACGAATGGTGAACTCTATTTCATCAGACATTTTTCTCTTAGCAGACATACCGTATTTTTTTCAGTGAATTATATTTCGAACGGTATAAATACATTCATAACCAACTGCTTATTAAAAAAGTAGAAAGTGATGGACTCTACGTTAAGGACTCATTTTTCTCATTAATCAATAGGTTAGACAAGCTCAATATTTATACACAATTAAAATTACAATATAATAATGAAGGCTTAACGAACCGATCTGTCTTCACGCAATCCTCCCACCTCTGTCCCAGCCTATCCCTCAGACTTTTAACAGTCGGCCCCGTGCTTATTAATCTTTTAGGAATTCGCACATAACCTAACACATTGTCGCAATTTATCGTAGAATGAGAATCACCCTTGTATTTATACTTTCTACTTACTTTACTCTTTCTACTATTATTTACCATATATTAGACCCTAAATTTTAACCCTATATCAATAACAATCCTTTTCAGAATCAGGATTGTGGATCCTGACCACCCAACAAGTCCAAAAAACATTTATTATTCAGATCTATCGAATGAAGATGGGGTCACCTGTGGGGACTATTGGTTATTAGTATGGCAACCTTAAATACTAAATGTCGTGAGTTCGCGTCAGGCGGTAGCCCTAGGATTGTTTAATGGGAGTAAAAAAATCCTTGGCTATGCCGCCCATCGGATAGGATGTAAAATGGAGTTCCCGAGCCTGTACGATGTCAGGTACTCGTTAAATATCCCTATCTAATTACACCTTGATAGGCAAAATTTAGGCCTCCCACTGTAGCATCGTTCGATCAGCCTCAGTAGCATAAAGGGACGTTGTACAAACAATCGAATGAAAATTTATAAAATCGTTAAAAAGTATTCCAAGAAGAAATATGTGCCAGAAATAATAATTTAAGTTAAGGAAATCTCTTAATGCTAAAGTAGAAACTTTTTTTTTACTTTTCCAATAATGCGAATTTTTGGATATGTGTTTCTCAAACGACCGATTTTATTCTGGTTTATTGTACTTAAATATATTAATATATTTTGTGTTATTTTCATACATTATGTGAATAATATTTTATTTATTTGATAGGGTTGTTAAGTTTTGAAGCTTATTCAACTCCTACTAAGAAACAGGGATGCATGTTCCAATCTGCAAGTTCTTCATCATGCCAATGGGGGTGTGCCATATGCCAAATGCCACAGGCGTTCGTGGTACGGCAGGTCTCGATTGACTTCAACCGTGAAGTCTTTGCACCTTGCAGATTCTTTCCGGGGATCATTCTAGGACATTTTTGGATGAAAAAAATGCAAAAATTAAAATCCTAAAGGTGGCCGTTTTTTCATTTCAACAAATTTCGCATTTTTTAAGTAAAATGTACAAAAGTTATTTCACTAGTAGAGATGAGGGATGGTCAACTGTTCTTCAATTACGATAGGTTAAATGATGGTCAGGATTTTCAGTTACAATGATATTTATTATGTTACAATTACAATAATAAATATCATTGTAACTGAAAATCCTGACCATCATTTAACCTATCGTAAAAGTTATTTCAATTTAAACATCAGCATAACACCTAAAGTGCATGCTGTATTTTTTCATGCCAAAGATTTCTGCGAGAAAACAGGAAAGGGATTAGGATTCTACAGTGAACAAGCAATTGAATCGGTTCATCACGATTTTTCACAAACTTGGAAGAAGTATAAAGTGAAAAATTCTAGCACAAATTTTGCTAAACACTTGAAGAGTCCACGGAAGAAAGGGGGAGAGTCATTTTTTTTCCGTATTGTAGTTATATATATATATATATATAATTGTTCGTCTAGTTAAGTAGAATATGTTGGTGAAAAGAAAAAGTCAGAAAAAATGTCAGTCGATTGGTTATAAGCGATGGAAAGAACTCGGTAGAAAGGGGGAATGTCCACGCGGAAAAACCTAGAATGGGGGAGAGTCATGTTAGAAGTTATATGGATTGTGTATTAATATCACCATTTCATCAATAAAACAGGGAAGAAAGGGGGAGCGTCCAGGACTATCCCCCTTTGTTTTATGTTTAAATTGTTTTTTTTACTAAAACATTTTTTTTTAGAGCGTGTTATATCTGTTTCGGGCAAATTTATTATTTTGACACGCAATAAAAAAAAAGAAAAGGGCATATAAAAAAATTGAAGAAAAATGATAAAAGATACTTAAGTAATTAAAGATCCAAACCTAAAAACTGAATTTTCTCGGAAAGCACTCCAAATGACATCCCCCCTTTCTTCCGTGGACACTTTACTTATTGAATGCTGTATGCGAATATAATTCTAATCACATTTAATGTGTACATTAATTATCTGTAAATTTCATATTATGTACTTTTGTAAAATATGTAACATAAATAAAGTAATTAAAACAAAGTTACAAAAATCTAATAACTTTTGAATATTATTATTTTACAAGATCATATTTAATTCCTAAGTGAAGCATTTCCTTCAACTATATGAAAAAAGATACACGAAGAATAAATATTAAAATTAAATTTTTACACATTTTGTTAAAAAATGCGAAAATCGTTCAATGAAAAAACGGCCACCTTTAGGATTTTAATTTTTGCATTTTTGTCATCTACAAATGTCCTAGAATGATCCCCCAAAAGAATCCGCAAGGTGCAAAGACTTCACGGTTGAAGTCAATCGAAACCTGCCATGTTGGTTCTCTGTGTGTATTATTTTCATAGGATATTTTTTGGTTCATTTGGCACTTTTGAGTGCTTGGGTTGTTTTTTTATTTATTTTTTTTTGGATAATTCTACTTTAATTAATTATTTTTGCAAAAAAGATGCAAAAGAAAATAGTAAACTTTATTTTTTACGTTTCTGTAATTATGGTGTAAAATTTACATGTAAGGGCAGTGTAAATCTTGAGTTAAAGTGGGATCGTTTTTGAATTTTTCTTTTTCAGCGCATAATAAATAATAAAAATAATATTTCGGTTTTTATGTTTGTTGCTAATCGAGACAATGAGACTAAACCGGAACAACCTGTTGCACCGCCGAGTTGAGGAACCGGAAATATCCAGGCACAAATAATTCAGGTGAGCAGCGCCCCTCGTGTACTCCGGTCAAAACTCGAGTCCGTCTAATACCTTTATCCCCATTTTTATTTTCAGTCATCCACCAAGTTTTTTTTTTTTTTTTTGTAGTTTGCCGTTTCAATAGACTCGGCTTAGTTCTTCGGATCCCTTGCACCGGCTGTGTTCTTTCCAGTTTTCGATGTTTGCTCTCGTCGGGAGAGAAGTTATTGGGGCAATGTGTGTGCGGTGTTGATGTTGGATGTTGGAGGACTGAGTCAACAGTAAGCTTAGAGAGCACCGGTAATTTTCGATGACAAAACCTGTTTGGACAACTGCGGAAAAAAGAATCTTCTTCCGTGTTTGTTCAAGGTAATTTTTTATATCAACTTCGCTTCTTGGATTTTTATTTATCTCAAGCTGAAACCGTGTACGCTTTCCTGTTAAATGTGTATATCTATGTAATCCCTGTGAATTCGTGCCTAAGTCGACTTCAATCCATAATGAGTTGATTGGTTAAAAGGAAGTATGCAGGCGGTTACTTGATAGTGAAACAAGTATAAAATTCCGACTTCCATTTGAAAGTTAGTTGTAATAATTTATCAGAGGCGGATTCACTAACAAAGTTTGGGGGGAGTCATGACCCCCCCTGTCTCATAATCACGTGGCTGACTGCACCGTTTTTGTATGAGATTATTACTTTGTATTAAGAAGGACTGCCATGTAAATAACCAAAATTGTTATGCTTAGGTCATAGTAAATACCCAATTGCATTATTCACATAAAAAAAAAAAAAAAATGAATAGCTTGTTAATAAACTCGCATTTTTTTTAAACATTTATTTCATGAGATTACAACATTTACATATTTATAAAACTGGGGCTTTAAAAAAAAAGAAAAAGTTGATTGAATGGAAAACTAAAAATTTTATTTATTTAAATATGATAACTTGTGACATTTTTATTAAATTTGCTATTTACTAGCGTGATAAGCAAATTTGATTATTATTATTTATTATACAGAATTACTGTAACGAGCCACCAAAAAAATTTTTATTTGCTAATGTTTCAAAAGTCACCTGATGCTTCTATATTCAAGGCAAGGCCACGATGCAAGGTGATGCTTTTTATTTACAGTGCGATATGGGCCCACTCAGAAAGGCGTAGAACATTCTAAATCAGGAGATCACGTAATAATATACGTATGCAACCGTTCCAGGCAATTATAAAACTTTTCCGATGTAAGAGAAAAAAAAATTGTCTGTTTTTTTTTTTTTTTCACGTTATTTTATTCACAATGTAAGAAACTTGAATGACTTTTGATTCATGTTCAACTCCATCAAACATGACCTTTATCAAGCTCGCCATTGATGAAAACTAATCGATTTCCCGATTAGCAAACAGACTGAATATTGTTTTGTATTGTTCCGAAATGCCGCGAGACCTTTCAGTCCTGAGACAAAGGACGATCAACTTATCAAAACTCAATTTAAGTTTTAGTAATGAATGTAACTTTTGGCTCATTGTAACTAGTTCTTGTGGTTAATCGAATGTCTGTTTAAACGGCTCTATTGTTAACCCTCGATTTGGTTCGATCGGTTTTATGTTGGCTGAATAAGTTAAGTTGTTTCTGAACGTCGAGGGGTTGATTGTGGGTTTAAATAATTTTTATTAGACAAAAATAACATTTCACCAAAGTTACCTGTGGTGTAGTGGTTAGCATGGCAACCTACAATACTAAAGGTCGCAGGTTCGCGTCCCGGGGTGGCCCTAGAAGTTTAATGGGAGTAAAAAATCCTTAGCTATGCCGTCCATAGGATAGGACGTAAAATGGAGGTCCCGAGCCTGTTTGATATCAGGTACTTGTTAAAGATCCCTATCCTAATTATACCTTGATAGGCAAAATTAAGGACTCCCACTGTAGCATCGTCTGATTAGCCTTAGTAGCATAAATGGGCAAACAAATGAAAAACAAACAACAATTTACCATGTTAGACAAACAGTTAAAACTCAAATAATTTACAATGTTACAAAAATTATCTGTGTGTAACTACTACACATTAACACGAAAGCAACCGTATAATTCGATCTTAAGAGCTAGACTCCAGTCCATTGCTCCTCATCCTCCTCAAAACGTAAAAGATTTTCGAAAAATTAAGTACAGGAACTATAACAGTTTGATGGTTAAATATTGCTAAATGATTCTTATTTTCGAGTTCATATAAAAAAACGATGGAAAAGGTAATGTGCGCCAGTTTAATGTTCTGAAGTTCTATTGTTAAAAATATTACCAGTTAATAGCCTATTTTTGTCTAAAAGTTTGAGAATCTTTTACATTATACTCCGGGAGCTGCGGGCCAAAAAGGTGCCTGATTTGAAGAAAATTGTTGATCATATAGGCTGAAAGTACTCGTTTCATAGACAACAAATGTGAACGTCTGCATCCTCAGATCGGTTGCCATCAAATTTTATAGGCGAACAAATTCGACATTTTCGCACTTTTTTTAAATTTTCGCTAATAACTCGAAAATGATTTATCGCAGAGGAAATTGTGTTCTTTCTAAAATAAAAGGACACTAAATTTCGCTTCGACTGAGGTCCTCACAGTTAAAATCGGTCTAGTCTTTTCGCCAAACTTATTGTCAATTTAGCCACTTTAGCGGAAAAATGAATTACGCTCATGTTCCAAAGCCTGCGATTTGAAGAGGGTTACTGCAAATAAAAAATGTTACATATAATAGTTGCAGAATATCGAATTATGTAAGTTTAAATCGGTCTAATTGTTAACCGGTTTCGGTACATCAAAAATCTTTGAAATGTGAAAAATTGAAAAAAGTTCTGATTTGAAGAAAATGTTTGATCTTATTGGCTGAAAGTACTCATTTTATAGACAACAAATGTGAGCGTCTGCTACCTCAGATCAGTTGCCATCAAATTTTATAGGCGAATAAATTCGACATTTTCGCACTTTTTTGAAATTTTTGCTAATAACTCGAAAATGATTTATCGCAGAGGAAATTGTGTTCATTCTAAAATAAAAGGACATTAAATTTCGCTTCGACTGAGGTCCTAACCGTTGGAATCGGTTACTTTGGAGTAGCCCTCTTTAAATTTCGGGCTTTGGAACAAGAAAGTAATTCATTTTTAAGCTGAAGTAGCTAAATTGACAATCGTTTTGTCAAAAAAGACTTAACTGATTTTAACTGTGAGGACCTCAGTCGAGGCGAAATTTAATGCCCTTTTATTTTAGAATTAGAACAAAATTTCCTCTGCGATAAATCGTTTTCGAGTTATTAGCGAAAAATTAAAATAAGTTAGAAAATGTTTTGTTCGCCTATAAAATTGATGTTGATGGCAACCGATCTGAGGTGGCAGACGTTCACATTTGTTGTCTATGAAGTGAGTACTCTCACCCTATAAGCCTTTTCGCCAAAACCGATTGTCCAATATTAATTGTAGAATATCAAATCCTTTGTATAACTAGCTCATTCATTTTAAAATTAGCCCACTCCTGTGGAGACAAATTAATTAATAGGTGAACGTATTTCTCTCAGTTTCTCGCATATAATGTGGCAGATACAGATCACAATGTATTGATTTCTTCTTTCTATAAGAAGATAAACTATTGCGAATAGAATGTTATATTTGAAGTTTAAATCGGTTTTGTAGTACAGCCGGGTTCGGTACATCAAAAATTTGTAATTTTGACGATATAGGTGGAAACAGTGTTCCAACGTCTATAACTCAGAAACATCTTGTTTGAATGAAAAATGTTTTAGGTAAATGTTGCAGAGCATCAAATTTGGCATGAAACAAGCTAATTATACACAACATTAGCTAAACCTTACTTCCTGCTAACACTTCGGTTCCTTCCGTGCTCGTTTTACACAGAATTTGATATTCTACAACCATTACAGGTAATACTTTTTATTTGGAGTAGCCTTCTTCAAATTTCGGGCTTTGGAACAAGAAAGTAATGTATTTTTAAGCTGAATTGGCTAAATTGACTATCGGTTTTGGCGAAAAGACTTAACTGATTTTAACTGTGAGGACCTCATTCGACGCGAAATTTAACACCCCTTTAATTTTAGAAGGAACACAATTTCCTTTGCGATAAATCTTTTTCGAGTTATTAGCGAAAAATTGAAATAAGTTAGAAAATGTCGATTTTGTTCGCTTATAAAATTTGATCGCAACCGATCTAAGGTGACAGACGTTCACTTTTGTTGTCTATGAAACGAGTACTTTCAGCCTATATGATCAAAAACTGTCTTCAAATCAGACACCTTTTCGGCCCTCGGCTCCCGGACTATTAGCAGTGGCAATAAAAATTATATTTCAGATATTCATATAACTAGACAGTGTAATTTATTTAATTTGCTTAATCCAAATTACATTTCTTAAATATTCGTTTAATTACTTTGCAACAAAAAATTGTAATGGCCTTCCTGACTGTCTAAGGAAATTATCCTAAAAAATCATTTTGTTCCGCCCTAAAACAATATATCTTTTGGAAAAGATTTAGCTTATTTCGATCTGCCAAAAAATTTGTGTATGGGACTTCCTTTTTTGAAAAAAAAATATTATACTCTTATTTATAATTTAATTGACACAGACTAAGACTTTTTCGTTTTTGCTCCATAATGTGAGGGTGACCCTAATACATTAGGAAACCTAGGGCACATATAACCATTTCTAAAATACTGCATCAAATATATGTTTTTACTTTCACTTACCTATATATCAAATATATAGTGAAGGAAAGTATTGCGATCGTGAAAAATGTCGACTTCCGGTTTTCAAGGGAAATACACATTATGGGGTACCCTGAGTCCGAATAACCAAGTTCCCCGAAATGGTCTGTTTGTGTGAACGGACTATGATCAAATTTGTCATGTTTTATGGAAATCAAGTCTTCTTTAATATCAGGTAAGCTTTATCATAATCAAAATGTTTTGAGGGGGCTTAAATAGGGAAGGGGCCTTTTTGTTTTCCTATGAAGTACCTTTGTTTTTGTTAATATGGAGTTGTTAATTAATGGAGAAATTAATTGTCTCTCGTCACGCCTAACAATAAAAACTGGCTAAATATGAAATATTTAAAAATCAAGTAAACATATATAGAAGAAAAAAATAAAAATATTCCGTCAAATCATAAAACCCACCTCATGAGCCCACGCATGCGCAGTAATGACAGACCATTGTTTATAATTAAAGCCGTTCTGTTCCTTTAATAGACATTACTTGTTTCATGGTAACTATGTGAAGTTTTCAACAACTACATAGATAGATAGATAGATAGATAGATAAATAGCTTTATTAAATATAAATTTATGATTTCTTTCTTAGACAAAAATAAAAAATAAGCTTTTGTTGACATGGTTAAAAAAAACCGTCTGCCAAGAGTTGTCTATTCATTTTTACAACTACTTAGAGAATTATATAATCAGACGACTTGGAGTATTATGCTTGCATTGCCGAATTATCGCAAGTAAAATCTTTTATTTAATAATAAATAAAATTAGTGTACTTTAGAGATCAAATAAAAACAAAAATAAGAAACGAATGTGGAAAAATATGCGACTATGAGAAATGGCATTTAAGAAAACACTTCATTTCTAATCTAATTAAGTTGGTAAGTGATAGTTGTGTGTTGCGCGCATCGCACCAGATTTTTTTACTTGTATATATTATAATACATATTTCAATAACTGTAAATATTTAATTTGAAGTAGTTTAATAAAGAAATAAAATAAATTATTTCACCTAATACGAGAAATACTCGTGGCAATATGAACAAAAACAAACTAGAACTCATTCGATAAATAATAATAAACTTTTAGCTGGACAGAACAAATTAGAATAGTATAGAGAGAACTAGAAGGTAAACTCAGCCTTCACCATTTGCTAAGTGAAAACAGAGACAATTTGATGAAACTTCCAGCGAAATTTCTAATTTAACCTGATAAACTGTACCCACACAATCACGTTACACTGGGAAGACAAACCCACACGATATCTACCAACCTCGTGTGACCTAATTTAGAAATGTGCCTGATATTTAACCATCAGTTATTTTTAACTGTTACTTTATTAGTACACGTTCTTCGTGGTTTAACTCGTGCCTGTTTCATACTTGAGCTGTCTATTTCCGTACATTATGACTGCAGGACCAAGTGATTATTTTAATTACCGGAATAGGTGTTTGCCTGTGGTGTAGTGGTTAGCATAGCAGCCTACAATATGAAACGTCGGCGGTTCTCGTCCGGACGAGGTGGCGGGATGGCCGAGTGGGCGAACGCGTTAGAAAATACCAGAATATATAGAGGACCAGAAGATAGCAAGTTCAAAACCCGGAGCCAAGGGAAATTTAAGGATAGTCGGCATTGATACCCCACCCTCTACCCAGGCTCGGGAAACCCCGTATAGCCTAAACGGCGAGGAAGGGTAAGCCCCCCCCCCTTATATAATATAAGTTATTATAAATTACTTATATAATTATATAAATAATTAATAATATTGTTTATAATCAGCATATGAAGCTTAATGGAACCTTACTATGAGAAGAGGCAAGCTGGCTCAGATCTATCACGTGACTGTTTTTAAAAATGTTCCGGTTCTTAAAGCGTAACTAACTCCTGAATCCTGATAAAAAAGACATATCATTTAAAGGCTACAAAGGAGGATGAATCGAGGCTCTAGATAGAGACATAGCCCGGAGCAGACAGGATTATCAACGGATCGAGAAGGCTGTGAGATGAGAAAAGAAGCCGGTCGGGAAACCCTTTGTTGTCGGGATATAGACATCAGAAGGCAGCTACTGCTAGCGGCTGTTAGGTCAATCAACACCTCTCTCTTCCACCCACACCTTCTTCATCTACCTCTAGCCTCTCTATCGAGGTCTTTCATCTCTTCTTTAGTTCTCACCTGTCCAGGTGCGATACTGTACAAGATATAGACAATACAGGAGATTTATTGAATTTATTAAAATTTATAACTGTATTTAGGGCAAACCATACAGTTATTGGCACCCTTAAGACTACATTTCTGTGGTGAAATAAATAAAAAAACTTCTTATGAAGGAATCAAATAGAAACTTCCCATAGCTCTTCATTATCTATCCTCATAAAGACTCAAGAGGTTTTATCGGGTCAAAAGTTCAATAGTTTTACAATATAGAAATATTTATCATTAAAAGTGCCAAATCTAGTTATTGGCACCCTGTGGATTTAATTGTCAAATCTTTTCTATGGTTAGTTTGTTAAAGTCTTACTTCATAGATGACTTAGAGGACCCTTCAAACATTAGAATCATTTATTTCTTATCGGACGTAAATATAGGCCCCTCGCCTTTACGATGTCAGGTGCTCATTAAACATCCCTAAACTAATGACACCAGGATATTCAAAATTTAGGACTCTCACTGTTAAACCAATTACACCAGGATATTCAAAATTTAGGATTCCCACTGTAGCATCGTCTGATTAGACTTATGGCTAAGTCGATAGTCGGTAGTTGTATGTCCGCATGTAGTGTTTTGTTACTAACACAATTGAGCGTTCGTTGTTTGTCGTAAAATTTTGGATTGAAAATTTGTAGTTTTTGTGTGTATTCTTTGCTGTATAATAAATTTGTGAGCCGTACGTCCATTTCAGTAAATATGTCTATGTTTCTGTCTGCTTTTCAACTTTGATGATTTTGAAAATAGTGAGTATAGTATTTTCAGTCGCTTGTTAAATATCTGTCTTCTGTCAAATATTAATCCAAGGTATCGTACACAGTCTGTTTGAGTAATATGGTGGTCGCCGGTATAAACTGGTGGACATGTATCTTGGCGGAGTTTGAATGTTATGTGTCGTGATTGTCATGGTTCAATTCTATTTTCCAAAGCGAACAATATTTTTTCAAATGTATTGAATGGTTTTGTAAATTTAATGAATAATCTAGGATCGTGGTCTTTTGTTTTAATTGTTGTATCGTCTGCGTAGGTTGCAGTTAATGTTTCGGAGTGTGTAGGAATGTGATGTGTGTAGATAATGGGGGATAAGGGAGCGAGTATTGACCCCTGCAGAACTCCTGCTAAGATAGGTCGGACTGAAGAAATCTCTGAGCCCTACCGGTTAGAGAAAAATCGGTCGGAGAGGCAAGATCGGAGTATGAGATAGTGTGTGTGGTAGTGTAACGGTTTTGAGTTTGAAGAGAAACACCTTCTGCCAGACGTTGTCAATTGCATGGGCAACATCCAGAAATACATCAGTAGGGGAGAGCGGGGTTGGTTGGCAACAGTTTTCACTTTTGTGATTGTTGAGTCGTTCCTGTTAATATAATCCCAATATGGCTGATACCAGTGTAAACTCCAAGTATTAGAGTACTTCAAGTATTTTTTTCAGCACATAATATTTAATACTAAGATGATAGAAAATTGAAGAATTCGTCAATCCAGAGTAAGCCAATTAACCCCCTATGTGGGGCAGGTTGGCATAGAAGGTGGAGTTGTTTACCCATCTCATTCAAGTACTACCTGACATACATTATTGTTATTAAAAGCTGCACTATAATGGTATAATAATTTTGAATCGGTTTTTAACAGTTTTTTAATGGAGAATAGAATGACTATAGAAGAAGATAGAATTTTAGACTGTCGTCACTTTCTGCATAGGAAATATTGCTCTCATCCTCCTCCTTATGTTTACCTTGCTTTTGTGAATTGCTACTGCGCCAAAAAAAAAGTTGAAGAGAGCCAACTAACCCCACAGGAGAGTTCGTATGAAAGATGGCTGCCAGGACAGGGGAGAACAATCAAACAAGAAACTGGTTAATCGAAAGGTTAGGTTTTTCAAAGGAGTTTGGACCTATGTGAACAGAATCGGAGTTGAATGTTTTGCCATCCCTTTAAACCAAATTTACTGAAAATATAAAAATTTACTTACATGATGTACAATCAATCAATGAAGCACGCTCTTCTCTACGCTGTTAGCATCAGATTGAAAACTCAGGACAAGACTCCCGAGGTCGAGCGGGTCACATGGTATAATGGTGGGGCCTTCACAACAGGTGTAACGGAAAATATAAGCCAATGGCCAACCTACCCCCTACGCCAACCTACCCCGCTCCCCCTAGCGTATTTTTTCTCCTCTAGTGCTCCAGCAATGTAGTCCATAACTCGGTGTAATTGTTGTGTTGTTAAGTGTGAAGTACGGAAACGGATCGCAATTTAATACGTCGCAATTTAATATGTACTTTTACTATGATATAAATATAAAAATCACATCAGAGTTTTTTACTTTACCGCTGCTTAGCGAAAGATTTGCAATTTCACTCATCATTAGTGTATGTATATATTCCATTCGGGAAAATATTGACAGTTACCAATAAAATAACGGATTATAGATAAGAAATATTGTATAATAAATATTATTTAGGAAGAGAGAACTAAAAAGGGAAAAGGTTCCGGTTACAGTCACCGTTTAAGCCGTTGAGGAAAGTTAAGCCCTTCTCGAAGCCTTTAAAGGATTTTCTATTTTCAAAGATAAACTTTGCTCTTTCAGCTTGTTCCTCTCCCCACTCCCACGCCTTTGTCTCTTTTATTATCGACTGATTCAGTTAAGTCAAAGCATAATATTCCTCTGACATTAAATTTGCTACTCTAAAATTGATTTTACATATTAAAACACAATGTATACCAGTTCGATGTACAGTTATTTATTTTTTTTTTTTTTTCACTTAATAGTGAAAATATATTTTAATGGTTTTTTGGCACTTATACCCTTTTGCATTTCCACGCTTGAATTGTTATATGTCCTTTGTAGGAAGAGTTTTCTAAGCCACTGCCGTTTTAGAAGGGTTAGGTGGATTACGATTATGTAGTGATGAAGAGTCTGATTTAAAATAAATCATTAGTAATTTTTTAAGCATTTCGGATTGTGTTGTTATTTGTTTTTTATGTAGTATTTTTACTTTTACTTACCTATATATGAAATATATAGTAAGGAAAGTATTGCGGTCGTGAAAAATTTCGACTTTCGGTTTTCAACGTAAATACACGTTTTGGGGTCCCCTGAGTCCAAATAACCAAATCCCGAAATGGTCTGTGTGTGTGTGTGTGTGTTTGTGTATGTGTGTGTGAACAGACTAGCTCAAAAACTATAAATAGTACGAACCTCAAATCGGGTATTTGGTGTATGAATATGCCCGCGATGTGACAGCGAAAATTTCATCAAAATTGGTCAAACGGAGGGGGTACTTTATCTAAAAATTTTGCCTTATTATGAGTTTTTTTTCGTTTTTCTTAAAAACGGCTATAACGATTTTGATTAAACTTGATATTTAATGTGTGTGTGCCCGCTATGTGACGGTCAAAGTTTCATCAGAAATTGATCTATTGGAAGGGGCACTTCACGTTTTTTTTTTTTTTACTCAAAAACGGCATTAATGATTTCGATGAAACTGGGTATTTGATGTATGTATATGCCCGCGATGTGACAGCCAAAATTTCATCAAAATTAATGAAACGCAGGGGGTACTTTTATTTAATAAACTTTTTCTTATGTTTAAGTGTATTTTTATTTACTCAGCAACTTCTGTAATGATTTTGATCAGACTGGATATTTGGTGTACTCGTATGTATAATATACATGTATAATATAATATACATTGTATATGCTCACGATGTGACAACTATAATTTCATCAAAATCGGTCAAACGCAGGGGGCTCTTTACTTCATAACTGTTTTCCAATTTTTACATTTTTTTCGTATATCTCAAAACGGCCTTAATGATTTTGCTTAAATTAATTATTTTTAATCAAAATCAAGTCATCTTTTTATATTATTTATAGAACTGGCAATTAAAAAAACATGTCAATTTCTAATCTAAGTAAGTTGGTATGTGAAAGTTGTGTGTTGCGCGCATCGCACCAGACTTTATTTTTTTTAAGAACTACATAAATCCGAATTATGGTTTGTATTTTATAAGGTGAGCGTGGATATTTGAGTTTTTATACTGTCTGGGAGGTTCTTGTTTTTAAATTTGATATGTATATTCTTGGCGAGTTTTTTTTTTTTCCAAATACAATTCCAGGAATCGTAATTTAACTGTGTCCAAAGTATCTAAGATTTTGTGTCCGGAAGAAATCACCTGTTTTTTTGGATAGGTACGGAAAATTCGAGACAGAATCGCGAATATTCGCGAGTGTTTGTAAGCCACCATGTATACTCTATAAACCATGTACCTTCCCGATCACTATTTGGGTATTCTACGTAATACATTGTTCGCCTGTGTTCAGGGGGGTAGCGCTAGTGTCACTTTTGATTTGGGTTTTCCCAAGTGACAGGAGTTGTTTGTGATACTTATGCGCCGTTTGTAATTCGTCTCCCATTTTTTTTATTTTTCAGATAAAATAAAGCATATTGATAATGGAGATTCTTTCTTCATCAGAAGCGAGCTTTGGGTTCTTCAGCCATATTGCTTCGCCCAACGTTACGTTGAGTGTATGCCATGTATAAATGGCTGTTCGTCGAACGCCGGTACGGTAAGTTTCGGGGGAGAACCTGTTTCGAAGGTATACTCCAACAAGCTATAAAAACTAATTGATAACTAACAAATCCCAATATTGTATTACTGCTGGATGAATCAAATGTGAAAACCAACCAATCAAATTCAGAATCAAAAGAGTGGGGGGAGAACATGAGCAGTCGGTTAGTTATCGATGTGTTTTACGTGCTTGTTGGAACACACCTATACATAACCTTAACTAATTTTTCAACATTAGATTTAAATGAAGATATAAATATCAGCAGAATAAAATATCGCTGTCGTTTTCTGTAGCGATATTAGCATAAATATTAGATAGATGTATATTCACCGATAACAGTAAACCTTCTTAATTTAGAAATAATCGACGGTTGGACACCATAATCATAAAACAACAAAATTCGTGGAATTCCAATAAATATTGAGTTTTTAATCGGTAATCGTTTTAAAGCAGAATTTAAGACTTCTTCAAGTTCCCGAAGGATCGTTTAAATTTAAAATCGTAGCTATTATTGATTTAAATTAGATTTTGATTTCTATCTTTTATTGACTATGCACATTACAAAAGAATACAATAATTCTGGAAAAGCTCATTTTCAGTTGACTTAACAAAGGATTCAGATACCCCTGTCTTTTTCCGGGTGAGAGTTCGTAGAGTGTAAAGGCACCATTCAGCAAGGAATGAAGTTACTTTTGTGTCACAGTTAAGTTACATTTAACAGTTCCGTTTCAAATGATATTATTTGAGTTTGATTTTTTTTATTCTTGTCTTATATGAAATTATTGAAACCTTTATCAGTGTTAATATGATGGACTAATACATCCAAAGTATACTATAAACCATCTTTTATTGACTATGCACATTACAAAAGAATACAATAATTCCTGGAAAAGCTCATTTTCAATTGACTTAACAAAGGATTCAGATACCTGTGTCTTTTTCCGGGTGAGAGTTCTTAGAGTGTAAAGGCACCATTCAGCAAGGAATGAAGTTACTTTTGTGTCACAGTTAAGTTTTATTTAACAAGTCCGTTTCAAATGATATTACTTGAGTTTGATTTTTTTTATTCTTGTCTTATATGAAATAATTGAAACCTTTATCAGCGTTATTATGATGGACTAATACATCCAAAGTGTACTATAAACATCATAAGAAATATTTCTCTGCATGGGTAAAAGATAAATCATATCACTCTCCAGTAGCTGTTCGGTGTTTATTATGTTAGCAAGTCCAGTTTAACGATAGTTACTAATATCGAATTGAAATGAAATGATTTCGATAAAGTTTGTTGGAAGTTGGAGGCGATAAATCTCGATTTTAATTGGTGCGAGGAAGTTGGAGCAACTTTTCTCCTCATCTTTCACGATTAGTTGATCACTTCAGTAAATGAAGCGTTGAATACTTTCATTAATTCGATGTCTATTTAAGAGCCCAGGTACTCATTAGTATATTACAGTATATATAAAAAAATCTGGTGCGATGCTCGCAACACACAACTTCCATTTAGCAATTTACTTAGATTAGATATTGACGTGTTTCAACAAACTCCATTCCTCAAATCCACACATTTTCTCACATTCATTTAATTATTTATGTTTTGTATTCGCTCTCTGAAGTACGCTTCTACTTCTGATAATGCGTCAATGAAAGCATTATGCTCCATCGCGTCTTATTTTATAATTCTCGATGTAGTTGTTGACAACTTTATTTGGTTACAATGGAAACAAATAATTTCCATTAAATATGTATGTTTCAAAGCACGTTGACAACTTTTTCCCATGAACAGAAAGTCTTTAATTATAAACAATGGTCTGTCATTAAAGGCGTAAATGGACATTTCTGATCGAGTTTAATTAAAATCGATAAAGCTAATTTTGAGAAAATCGAAAAAAACGTAAAAATGGGAAAAAGAAGTTCTGAAATAAAGTGCCCCCTCCGGTCGATCAATTTCCATGAAATTTTTGCAGTCACATCTTGGGCATAAAATATATCAAATCGATAAAAACGTAAACAGTTATTAAATATAGTACCCCCTCCGTTATACCAATTTGATGAAATTTTTGCTGTCAGATCACGGATGTGTACCTATACCAAATACCCAATATCAGGTTCGTACGGTGTATAGTTTTTGCTATCTGCAGCTAGTCTGTTCACACATACACTCACACACGTACACACACAGACCATTTCGCGGGACTTGGTTATTTGGACTCAGGAGACCCTAAAACGTGTATTTCCGTTGAAAACCGGAAGACGAAATTTTTCACGATCGCAGTACTTTCCCATGTTATGATATTTCATATATAAGTTAGTGAAAGTAAAAAAATTAAATATCCTACGTTGAACTGGTTTCAATATGTTAAACCATTTTTAGACCGGCAAACTGATTGTCAGAGGAGTATTTTGCTTTGACTTAACTGAATCAGTCGATAATAAAAGAGACAAAGGCGTGGGAGTGGGGAGCGGATCAACTAAAACGTGTTTTTCCGTTGAAAACCGGAAAATCGATTTTTTTTTTCGTGATTTACGTTTTTTTCAGTGTCACAAAGTTGAACCGAATTTCTCTAAGCCATCAAAAACAGATTTATGAAATATGGATAGGACAACGTCTATCGGGTCAGCTAGTATGTAGATAAGTCGATTGATAATCTCGATTAATCGATGTTCTGTAAATCGAACTATTTTACACGGTCCCTCGAAGATGGACTTATTTGTCCACGAGAGTTGTCTGTATAATAACATTTATGTTATGTATATAATTATGCGATTCGCTAATTCGATTCAGGACCGCCCGAGTAACCTGACATACGATGACTGAGCCTTGGAATAAAATAGTAAAAGAGTACACAATGCTGTGAGGAGGAGGCGAGTGTAGGCAGCCGCATTGTTCCCAACGATATTAACGTCTTTATCTCGATGGAATTTATTCAACGTGTTCCCGCTAGAGAGTGGCTTTGAATAATTTTATTCACATCTTAGTTAATAACACCCCGCGCGTTGATCTTTGACACGGTAGATGGCGGCTAGAGATTGGCTTAATGTCTTCATCTCCTTGTGAGGGGGAACCGACCAATGAGCTCCGTCCATTCATCTCCATCTAATTATTACGTCATCAACATAGATAGAAGATAAGTAGATGGATAACTTTATTGAAAATTAAATTTACAGAAATTTTAACAATACACCATTACTCTAGTATTGCCTCATTAAACTTACAAAACAACCTCCTTCAGTTACAAAAATGGTTCTTCACTCTGGAAAATTAAATTAAATTATGGGTCAATTCATTTGAAATGGACCAGAAAAAAATAATTTGATCGCTGATTATAAAAAACTAGCTGTATGTCCCGGTTTCCCCCGGGAAATTGAATTTTTCTAATGAAACGGTCTGTTTCGTAAAAAAAAACATTGTAAAGCGAGATCATTACGATTTTTATTAGGATAAAGAATATCAGCTGAGGATCGGCTGAAGTTATGCAATTTTAATATGGACAGGTGTTCGCACCTGGTATGAAAGAACCACTGAGATTTGGAGAATTTAGGATAAACGGTATGGATTTCTATGAAGAACAAAAAAACAGAAATATTGCCCTGCAGTTTCAGCTTCTCGCAAATCGGCTTGCCTAAGCCTCTGTGGCGGGCCTCGTATTCCTGGGCAGACTCAGTTTCCCGCGATTCTGCCTGTCTAAGCCTCTGTTGTTCAATCCTATTTTTATGTTCGTCAAGAGTTTCAGCTGCTCGTATTTGACGTTGTTTTTTAGCTTTTGAGCTCACTACACCTATTGAAGCTCGCTTCTTAGGAGGCATTTAAAAAAAATAAATTTACCATACATGTGAATAAACGTATTGTAATGTTAAAAAAATAAAAAACATACGGTTTAAAAATCCCAGAACTCGACGCCTGCCAAGGGAAGGTCTTACCGGGCCTTGTTGGCCTCTTCAAAATCTATAAAATAAATTTTAAGGCCGATTTTTCGACTCAGACGGGCGATTTCGTAAAAAAAAAAACCATTGTAAAGCGAGATCATGACGAATTTTATAACAATAAAGAATATACTCAGAGATTGGCTGAAGCAATTCAATTTTAATATGGACAGGTGTTCGCACCTGGTATCAAAGAACCACAGAGCGAAATTTGGAGAATTTAGGACAAACGGTATGGATTTCTATAAAGAACAAATAAACAAACAAACAAACAGAATTTCATCTTTATTTATATAGATAAGGTAATGAATATCGTTGTTAAAAGTACTTTTAATGAAAGCTACTTAGTTAGGTTGATTATCATGTCAAAAATCAGCTTTGATGTACATCCCCTGATACCCAAAACTTACCCTTAAAAAACGGCGTTTTGAGAAATTAAAGCAGTTGTTTTCAGTAGCACTTTTCAAGTATTGCACTTCAAAATATTCAAATAATAACGAGAACACGAAAGATAGAACAGAGTGTAAGGGTAACAATCGTGTTTGAATTATTAGTCTATGACTTACCAGTCTTGAGACAATTAGTTTTCTGTGAGAGCTTATAAAATCAAAAATCGGATTGAAAGCTGAAACAAAAATGGCTGCCGTTTTAAAACGGTTGACCCTAAAAATTTTTAACAAATAATTTTGAACTACTGATTCCTTATTACAATTGGTGATAAACTTATAACTTTTTTCTAAAATGATCGAGCAACCACCTTTGAACCACTTGATATGGATCGACCCTTATGGAAAATCACAATTCATAACTTTTACACTCAAACGAAATACGTGTCCTCCAATTTATATCGGCGACAAAGAAATTCCTTAGACGGAAAATGTACGTTACCTTGGACTTCTGTTCAACAGATGGATGAATTGGAGTCCACATGTCAAAATGAACTAAAAAAAAATCCTGGACATACGTTTGAAAATACTTTACTGAGTTAAGTTTGAAACAGCTGGTGTCTGGTCGGCGATATTCATTTTCTTTAACGTCCCTTTACTGATGATTAATGATGATGTTACTATGGGAGCCCTAAATTTTGCCTATCTAGGTGTAATTAGAATAGGGATCATTAACGAGTAACTGACATCGCACAGGCTCGGGACCACAATGTTATGTCCTATCCTAGGATTTTTCACTCCTTTCAAAAACCCTAGGACCACAGAGGGACGCGAACCCGCGACCATTTGTAGTGTAGGTAGCTATTCTATCCACTACACCTCAGGTACCCCCATATAAATAATCGTTATAACAGGAAAAAAAAAAACAGTTTTTCCTTAAGTTTTAAATCGTTTTATAAGGAATATCGTTGTAAATTCCCTTATATAAAAAAAAATCTGGTACGATGCACGCAACACATAACTATCACATACCAGCTTACTTAAATTGGAAATTAACTTCTTTTGATAAATATGTGAACGCCATTCCTCAAATTCACAAATTTTCTCACATAGATTTACTTATTACTGTTTTCATCTGCTCTCTAAAGTACACTATATTTTTTTATTATTAAATAAAAAAATTTCTTGTGATCATTCGGCAATTTTCTTACAATCCTGATTTTACAATTCTCTATGTAGTTGTTGAAAACTTCATTTAGTTACCTTGAAACAAATAATTTCCATTAAATGAACAGAACATCTTTAATTATAAATCATGGGTCTGTCATTAAAGGCGCACTACACATGCGTGAGCTCAACGTGTTTTATGAGTTGACTGAGAATTTTTCTTTTTTTCTCCTGTATATGTTTACTTCATTTTTCATATTTATCCATTTCTTATCCTCAGGTGAAACGAAAGACAGATAATTTCCCCATATAAACAAAAACTAAGGTAATCTATATGAAAACAAAAAAGGTCCCTTCCCTATATAAGCCCCCTCAGAACATTTTAATAGTGATAAAGCTTATTATATATTTAAGAATATTTGATTCTCATTAAATATGACGAATTTGATTAAGATCGTTTAAGCTATTTTTGAGAAAATTGAAAAAAAAAAAAAAAGAAAAGTGGGAAAAAAAGTTATAAAATAAAGTGCCCCCTCCGGTTGATCAATTTATATGAAATTTTTGAATTCATATCTATTACACGGCATTAACACCGAGTTTAATCAAAATCGTCAAAGCCGTTTTTGAGAAAATCGAATAAAACGTAAAAAGTTAAAATATAAAGTACCCCTCCGGTTGATAAATTTTGATGAAATTTTTACAGTCGTATCTCGAGCATATTAATACATCAAATACTAAGTTTCATCAAAATCATTACAGCTGTTTTTGAGAAAATCGAAAAAAACTAAAAAAGTTATTAAATAAATTACCCCCTCCCTTTGAGGAAATTTGATGAAGTTTCTGCTGTCACATCGCGAGCGTATACATACACCAAATACCCAATTTCAGGTTTGTACAGTTTATAGTTTTCGAGCTAGTGTGTTCACACAGACCATTTTGCGGGACTTATAAATCGTTATATCAGGATCTTAATTCTTCTTCTTCTTTGTCTGTTGATTAAAAGTCAACTATTGTCATCGATATTTTGCCTATTATGTATCTAAGAATTTATTTAATATGTTATCTAAGAATATTGATGGCGACAGTTGACTCTTCATCAACTGACATTCCACTAGCTATTAGTGAACCCAATCTTACGCCAGAGAGCTCTAACTCCTTTGTTAACCTCCCGCTGCGTTAGAAACTACCTTTTTTTTTGTTCCTTTTCCTCGTTAACATCTCCTAATAACGCCTGAGGTGAAACACCTGCCCTCGGAAGAAGGGCTACCGTAGAGAAGAAGACCGATTGATCTATCCCCGAGAGCTAAGGAAGACATCAGCCTCTTCCATTTTTTAGCCTCCCGTTGATTACAGCCATTACCGATATAGCCGTACCCCGAGGAAGATGGAGGTACCTAACCTCGCCTACCTGTGGCGGATAGTTTATGGGCCGCTATAACTAGGTGGAGGGTATGCGGTACTTTAGGGCCTCCGTCTAAAAGAGCGATAGGTCAAGCTGGGGTTCCCTGACATTTTCGGTCTTTACATATAAAGTTGCCTTTACACAGTCCGAACTTTACTCTCTCTCTATCTCAACTCTCTCTACTCTATCTCTGTTCGGCAAATGTAAGGTATTGGGTTGTAAAAAAAGTTCGTAGCGTTTTTTAAGAATATATTTAATTAAAAATTTCAGATACATGTAAATATTTTTAATCAATGATATATGACCCATTTTGATCTATAACTTGTTTCCATCTTTCAGGTAATTTTGTAATTCCGTCCTCCCAGAACTGTTCAGTTTTCTGCGCGATGAACTCGTCTATGTGCTTTTTACAGTCCGCGAGCGAGTTATATTGTTTCCCGTTGAGGGAGTTTTGGAGAGACCGGAATAAGTGGTAATCTGTTGGGGAAAGATCTGGTGAATAGGGTGGGTGGGTTATAACATCCCAGCCAAACTCCAACAATAAATTCTTTTCCGTCAAAATGTGAGGAACCCATACATCGCTTCAAGAAACATATCCCGCAGCTCCCAAATGATTTGAAACACTTGTAAGTGATATGCCAAGTTTTTTTGGCGATATCCTGGGTCGTATAGTGAGGGTTATCGGTCACTAATTGTTGAATTTGTTCGTCATCAACAGTTGGAGGACGACCAGAGCGCTTGGCGTCTTCCAACTCAAAATTTTCGGTTCTGAACCGAGCAAACCACTTACGGACGGTGCTTTCCCCTACGGCGTCATCTCCATACACGCTGCAAATTTCGTTGACCGTCTGTGCAGCGGATTTTCCTTTTCGGTAATAAAATAGCATTATATGGCGAAAATGATTTTTTTCCTCCTGCATTTTGGACTAACACAATACACTTGAACAATAGAAGATCCCGGTTGAAACTGATGCATAAAAGAACCTTATCTAATCCCTTTTTAGGATATGTAAACATTATTGACCATGTGAACAGGATTAACTAACACAGAAAGGATTAAATTAAAATAATGAAAAACGCTACGAACTTTTTTTACAACCCAATACTTTTTACGGTCGCCTGTGTTTTCAGGGAATGCGCAATTGTTTCTATTTTTTCTTTCAAATTTAACCATTAACTACTCACGTCGGTTCATATTGACCCGAACCAAGTTTCATTTCATTCTATTTATACTTCTTTGGCATTGAATGATCACCAAACTTTGACATATCCTTTGTTTTGGCTCCAGTTACTTCTTACCATTGTTTGGAAAATAAGGGAGGTGATTATTTCATCTAAATCGATATTTTGACCCGAGGTTAGTAGTTGTCATTTTTTTGAGTATTTTCATTTTTTTGTGTCCGATGCGGGGATTAAATTTGTAAAAAACACTCATATCTTATTTCTTTAAGAGGGAAAAATGACTCAATGACTACACAAATGAATAGTTTTCTAGTAGAATTTTCTGTCTACTTTATATTCGAACTTGGAAGGTCCAATATACATTATATTTCTAATTGAACATAATAATCACTATTGTTAATTAAACTAAATGCTTGTAGTATTAATTATATTTTAATATTATACTTTTTCTTTATGTATTAATTTTTTTACTCTTTTTAAAAAATGTTAAACAGTAGTTTTGAATGATTATAGTTGTTTTATCCTCTTATTAAAAACGTTTTTTCAAGATTTCATAACTTGTACTAATAATTGACCTTTTTGTAAGTACAGCTTTATTGTTAAAATTTAAACTAACGTATGATTAAAATGAAAAAAAAAGTAGTGAATGTTGTGAGAGAAATTCTCACGTGCGACCATCCATGTTAAAGTTGTCTAGCGATCAATGCCAGGTTAACTGCAAAGGTTGTTTGTAGAAATTTTTTTTAAATTTTAAATCAAAAGAAATTATGTTAATAATAGTAATGTTAAGGAGTTCCTTTATTGTAGTACTTCATTTCAGATCAATAATTCAACATGTTATTCATATTTTAAAACTTTCATTTATTGTATACATAAATAAATATATATTTTCAAGCCTTCTCCTGTTGATTAAAACTAATATCTTAAACCCTAAGGTTATTTAAATATTTTTTTTTGTTCTGGGTCATATTGACCCGAGGTGAGTAGAAAGCTGGGATCTAATAAAGCTTATTACGTCCCTTTTTAACTTAAAATGACGCGATGGGAGTTCGCTTATAATTTTAACACATACAGTACCAGTCAAAAGTTTAGACTCACCCTTAGTTTTGTAAGATTACAAAATTAACAACTTACAAACTATAATTTTATCATTACTTTGTTTATAATTTGTTTGTTTGTTTCTTTAACGCCCCTTTTTGCTACTAAGGCTAATCGGACGATGCTACAGTGGGAGTCCCAAATTTTGCCATTCCAGGTATAATTAGGATAGGGATCTTTAACGCGTACCTGACATCGTACAGGCTTGGGACCTCCATCTTACGTCTTATCCGAGGGACAGAATAGCCAAGGATTTTTTACTCCCATTAAAAAATCCTAGGACCACCGTGAGACGCAATCCCGTGACCTTTAGTATATTAGGTTACTATGCTAAACACTACGCCACAGTTTACCTCTATTTATAATTCTATTCTAAACTTAATCATATAATGTTTGAAATATTACCTCTTGAGTTAATGATGGTGAAAGATATCCACCATAATCTACCCCCAGAGTTAGAATTATTTTATTAAACTTGAAGATTGTGAATTAAATAAAAGTGAGTCTAAACTTTTGACTGGTACTGTAACCTATTACCTAAATAATCGAGATATATTCATTATTAATAATAAATAATTGTATGTTACTGGGTATTTTAAACTTATACCCTCATTATCAAATATATTACTTCGTAAACGATATACTTAGTCAGTTTTTAAGATGCATTTACACTGAGTATTTTAATGAGTAGGTAGAGGATTTTAATCAAAAACAATAAATTTGAATCTTGCCCATTTCAACTATGTTTATAAATATACCTTCACTTATTTTCCATTTAATAGGCAATATATGTAATCTAATATATATGTAATATTAATATATGTTTAAGCATTTTGTATAGTAATTTCCTATATATATAGTTGGTCAAAAACATTTATTTTTCAGATCTATGGGATGAACATAGATTTATCAAATCATGAAATGTATTGTAACACTTGTGTGGGCCAACAAATATTTATTTAACGAAAATATTACAAAAATGATAACTTTATAACTCACAAATCATATGACTTGAGCTTCTTAGTCAAGACATAGACTAAGACTAATTGTCCCAGTCGCTCGCTCCTTATATATAGTTCGAAAATGAACCTTCTGGAAGGTTCGAGGTCTTCGTGGAAGCTGGTGGAACGCCGTAGATTGAGCTCAAAACATCTGTTTTAAAAATATATAAAACAAGTTAAATAATCAATAAAATCTATATAAACAAAGAAGAAATTCTGTTTCTTTGTTCTTTATAGAAATCCATACCGTTAGTCCTAAATTCTCCAAATTTCGCTCAGTGATTCTTTGATGCCACGTGCGAACACATGTCCAGATTAAAATTGCATAACTTCAGCCAATCTCTGGGTATATTCTTTATTGTTATAAAAATCATTATGTTCTTAATTGCTATAAAAGTCTTTATGATCTCGCTTTACATTGGAGACGAGTCGAAATTCCCCGGGTATAACCGGGATATACAGCTAGATAATTATAAAATCCATTTATAAATTTGTGTACTCCTATACGACATTGGGGTATTCTTATACCAAATTATTAAATGCATTTTTAAATTTGAACTTCTATACTGAATTTGGATACTCCACTCTACATTCTAAATGTAGGTACTTTTAATTGAATAATTAAGAGGGAAAAAGCAAATGGTTTAGCGTGATTGGGGAGGGGTACGTTAGGGGAATTTTAGACAATACTGTTAGACAGCATATATACATATTTCCCTGAACCATACAGTACTGTAGAGTCAAATAGATATTCCCATAGTTAAGAAGAGATGCAGTACGAGGTCCATTGCCTTGCTGAACGGAGCGTACACTGATTGAGACATCGAGGGCTAATGATAGTGTCGGAATCTCACAACGAGCTCCGAGGAAAAAAAGGTGGCCCGGAGCGCCTCCTCAAGGCCGATACCGTCCTCTCACTCTCTCTCTCTCTCTTTATCTCTCTCTCTCTCTCTCTCTCTCTGTCTCTCTCTCTCTCTCTCTTTCCTTATATCAAGCCTCTTCTACATCTCTCTCTCTCTCTCTCTCTCTCGATTGTAATATAGTAATATATATATTCATTTATATTTACACGGATCGTTTATCATATTCATAATATATATGCTAGTATGTATTATATCTTATCCTTCATAATACAATCTGTTTCAATTATATGAAACAGGTTCTAGAGAAAATATTCAGTGTGGTCCCTGATGGTTTAAATTCCACTCGTCTATACCTTGGGCTTTGGTAAATTTCTAACAGGCGTTTTTTGTCATTCATACTCCTCCTTAACACATTCAACGCCAACCCCATATTCTCTAGCTGAGCCATTTAGCCGGAGGATTTTGAGCCATCATTGAGCCGGTACGTCCCCAGGACGTAGTTGGCCATCAGAGTCGCCAAAGAGTTTGTTAACCTGCAACGACCAACGAGTTTGTTAACCAGTTTAAAGCGCTGTTACCTTTCATTTTCGTTATTATATTTTTTTTATGTTTCGTATTACTGCTATAAAAATAAATTAAGAATTTGTAAGAATGATCTAGTAAATTTATAACTAAGCAATTCTGAATGAATTTAAAGTAAAAAAAAGTAGTTCCTTTGAAAGTGAAACTGATTGTGGGTATAGGAATTTTCAGTTAAGAAATCATCATCAAATTACTGCTATTACTAAATTATTTTTTCTTTATAAATTTTATTTTTAAAAAGCATTAGTTATAACAAAAAATAACAAATAATATTAACAAACAATAATGAGATAATTTACAAGATTTTAATTAATTAAAAAATTGTAATCCTATACCTAATTATTTTAAGACTAACTATAATTAACACTGTTTACATTTGGTTTGTGGCATGTAATTCAAATAAATTAGTATATACAAAACTCAAAAAATATTCAGTTTGTGGTTGCCCGAACGCAGTTTCAGCATCGACAAATCTCCTCGTTCTCGTCCCTAAAAATTTGTATATATAGTTTCTTATTCTTTTACTAATCCACTGTAACTGGGTAATGTAATATCAGTAGTGAGGATAATTTTAAAATAAGACAAGAATTGAGTGAAAACTTTAAAAATCCATAACTTTGGCTATAAAGAAGCTAGGAGGAAACCAAAAACGCCGAAATGACCGTCATGAACCAGTGCAGGTGGCTGATTAACTAAATTCAAAACTTTGCTATCCGGCTATCGCTTTTAAGTGGATAGGATAGAAGATACCTGAGTACGTCCCAGAGACGTAGTTGGCGTTGAATGTGTTAATAAGGAAATTTTATCTTTTTAAAAAACATTTCTTAATTTCGTTGTGATATATGTCAATACCCATTATTCTGATTATTCTTTTCAATTTATTTACTTAAAGTCACTTTATGCGGCTGTCAAATGCCAGTGGTGGCGAACCTATGGCAGAGGTAACACCTTCGTGTATAACGGACTTGCCACGATTGTAATTCCTTCAGAACGATGAAGGAATAGCGATACGAAAGATTTAAAAAAAATTATACGAAATATTTAAAAAAAATGTATACGAAATATTTAAAAAAATTGGTTACAATATTACTGACTTAAACAGGCAACCCATTGAGGGACAAGACCTGCAAAAGTAAAAAAAAAAGTAAGGTTAAAATATTAAACAAGAGCGATCCAATCCATAAAATATGCAAAAATGATTTACAGAATTGTGAAAAAAGATGTTAGTTCAAGGTAGCGTTCTAAGCCCATCGGAGCAAGCAATTTAAATACTTAAATTTATAATTTGAATAATTAAAAAAAAAAATACAGTGTTTTCTCTATTCTCGTTTGAGGAAACTTAGAAATTTAATAGAAATATTACTACTCATGATTTAATTCCATATTGAAATATTTTTAATTTCCCTTAAAGGGTTATTTTACAGTTTTTGTTGTTATTTCAGCTAATTTATTAGCTTGTAAAAGGCATTTTAAAAATTAATTAAGGAGAAAAAGCTCAGTTAAATTTCCTATATTAATCCACTTTCTGCTCGTTGAAAATATGAAGAAATTAGAACTTGCTATTTTCCAAGTTAATTAACTTCACTAAAAGGATTTTCCTTTAAAATTAAAATTTTATTCTATAAAATACCATCATTATTTTCCATGATCAAAAGCTCTTTTGAGTAAACAATTTTTTTTTATTAAACTAAAAGAAAAAAGTATAACGGAGAAAGATTTCAATACCAAATAATTTTATTTATTAATTATGTTTTTTTTTTTTTATTACAACACGGTTGGAATTTAATCTTTTCTCTTTGATCTCTGTAACTAGGTTAATGTTAAATATTACGAAAATAACTGTAATTAAGGAGTCACCTGTAGTATAGTGGTTAGCATGACAACCAGCGGTGGATTTTTTAATGGGAGTAAAAAATCCTTAGCCATGCCGTCCCTCGGATAGGACGTAAAATGAAGGTCTATTATAACTGTGGAAACGAGATTGAAGACGACATCAAGGCTACGCTAAAGGTATATAAATGCTTGCCAATTATTAGTAAACATACCTCACGACTTCAAAAAGTAGATTCTTTTTGCATCGTCCGATTAGCCTTAGTGGCATAAAGTGACATTAAAACAAAAAACAAACATAATTGTAAACAGGATCGAGTATTCATTTTTAAAACTAAAACCAAGAATACTTAGTTCATTTTCCTGAAATTCGTATAGGAGAAAAATATTGAAAAAATAACTTCCTTTTTTCTGCCTGTTTGTTGGTTTTGTTGTTGCTGGTGATGTTGGTTGAGTAAAACATTTTCAGAATAGATTTTTTGGGGAATAACGTTTTTTTTTTTTTTTTTTTGGACGTTTCTTGAGCTGTTAATTCAAGTCATTAGCTGAAATGCCGTTGAAAACTCATTTTCAATAGGACTTTTCATATTATCTTAAACATCTCAAATTAATATTATCTGAAAAGGATCAAATATACGATTTAAGGTGCACATGATTTGGAGAAACCATATTTAATTAATCCACTCCACAAAATATGCAAAAATGATTTACATCATTGTAAACAGGATCGAGTGTTCCTTTTTTAAAACTAACACTAATCATACTTAGTTCATTTTCCTGAAATTCAACTAGGAAAAAATAACTAGCTTTTTTTTGCCTGTTTTTATATTCGATGATGATATTGAATATTCTATATATATATATATATATATATATATATATATATATATATATGCTATATTTTCCTCCTCCATTGGATTTAAGTACAATAGGCCATCAAACTGAGGCTAATAGAGACATATCATGCCTGATTGCCGCTCACCTGAGATGGGTACCTGTAAAACAAAAAAAAAAAAAAAAAAAATTGTAAGCCGAAGTTAATGCATTTGTTTCATTCCCATTGTGGTGGTGGGAGTTTGGTTCACACGGGTGGAGAGCTGAGAGTACAGCCTGGTTAGGCAACAAATGGCTCGCCTCTAATCAGGTGGAGGAGGCGAAGTGGCATTCCATCCCAACACTACAACATGCCATTTTGCCACCTCACATATTTATCTTCATTCACTGTATTATTTGGTTTTATAATGGTTCACATTTCTAATATTTAAAAAATCTCGGTAGAGGGAAAGATCTAGTTGAATCATGAAGTGTTTTTTTTTTTTTTTTTTTTTTTTTTTTGTCTCCTTAAAAGTTTCTATTTCCGTGGTAGTCGTACTTAGCCAAAAATATGTTAAGTGGCTAAAAAAAGAGCATGTAGGTGGTTTCTGTCTAGTGAATAAGTAAATAAGTCAGGCATTCATCTCTATATATATAAGAGGCTTTGTCCTGACTGACAGAATCAACGCAGAGCAAAAACTACTAATGATAGAAACTTGAAGTTCGAAATTTAGATTTTACACGCGATGTAGGTAACCACTAAGAAAGGAATTTCAAAAATGTAACCCCTAAGGGGCTTAAATAGCGAAATTGTCGTTTAACTATAACGGAAATCTATTGTTGAGATATTAAAACATATGTTTTTTATTTGAATCTCGATTTAACGTTACAATATTATTATAATAGACATTCACATAAAATATGGCTACTGATTATTTAAATATTAGTGGTATTAAAATTATGCCCACTGTGATTCCCATGATTGGGGATGGTGCGTGTTTATTTCGATCTCTATCATATATTATCGAGAATTCTCAAGAAAAATGTTGTCCTTTTCGGCAAATTGTAGTACAACATGTCATCCAAATTGGGACAAATTTTCTGCGTTTACTCAAAATGATTACAGTAACAATTATTCTGATTTCAGTAGTTATTACACTCATATGTCTCAGCATTCATTCCATGCCGGATTTGTGGAACTAACGGCAGCTGGGGAATTGTTTTCTTACGTTTTTGAAGTATATCGCAATGATGAGCTTTATGCGGTATTTGGCAATAATTCTAATCCCACGAAAAGACTACGTTTTACTGGTACGCTATGTAATGGCCATTTTGACGTGTGTGAAGCTCTACTACTGCAACTTTCTTCTTTTGGAGAAGAAGCAAGTTAAAAGGCGACATGTCAGGTACAGCAATGCAACACGGAAAGACCAATTAAAATCAGCTAAAAAAAGTTCGGAATTTAGATTTTAAACGCGATGTAGGTAACCACTAAGAAAGGAATTTCAAAAATGTGACCCCTAAGGGATTTAAATGGCGAAATTGTCGTTTAACTCTAACGGACACCTATTTTTGCGCTTCGAGAAAAAATATCTAATTTGGACTCAGTTTAAAGATCTTGATACGACAAGTTTAACTCGAAAGCTCTTACGGGGCGTCGAAAACCATGTTTTAAAGCCGAAAAATGAAGCTTTAATGAGGAGTAAGCAATTTTTTGTTTCGGCTGTTTTAGTCCAACTCCATTGCGCGCGTTCTTCTCTTCTACCGAGACGGCAGCTTTCCCCTCCAACATTCCACCTCCTGGAAGCTCCGATTCTACTAAATCTCCTTAACATCAGTTAACATATTATATTGAATCAATACCAAGAATGATTACAGAAGTGATTTTAAAGGCTCGCGGGCGAAGCCGCGACGGGGAATGCTAGTTTGAAAAAAAGTTACTATAATTTGCATTGAATATGTTCTAACTCGCTGACCCGTGCGAAACACGCACTCTAGCCTACTTAAATCCCAATTAATTAAAGTACAAACCGTATATTGAGTAGCGTATAGTGTGTCATGGGCATAGGAGAGGGTTGAAGTCAAAGATAAGATTGTTTAATTTTTAATATTGAGTGGTTGATTTTTTTTTTAAATCTAAAATTCCTTTCCTTTGTTTTCAGGTTAGAAGACGGAATACTTAAATACACATATTGGTTTCGCGAAAAGCGAGTGCGCTGATTCTGTTTACTAAAATCGCATGTTTTGCTTGTAACTCGCAAGCGACGGCGACAATCGGAAAAGTGTATAAGACCTAAAATGTTCGTCTCGACAAACTGAAAAAATGAAACCTTCCAAAAAACCCTGCGTTCTTTTTCGCCGTGATTTTCAGTTTTTCGCTTACATCTCGCAAATGAAGGGATCAACCGGAAAAATGTATATGACCGGAAACGTTCTCCTTGAAAACCTTAAAAGAATGACACCATTTAGAAACCTCAACGACCATTTTCTCGCAAAAACTACAATTTTGCGCTTATAACTCGCAATCGAAGGTGAAATGAGTGATTTGTATATTTTTCCAGTGCAGCGAGTAAGGAAAGCTTTAAAATGATGCCTCATTCCTGAAATTTGTTGAAGTATTAAGGAAGTTATGGCGTACTGACAAAAATAGGCCTTGAGGAATGTGTACCATATATATATGATCGGTTAGTAAACAATTAATTTGTCAACTCTAATATCTAATATCTCATTATTGAAAAGAGCTATTTAGTTGGTTTATTGTATGTTAAATATTGGCTATATTATTTACTAGCTGTATATACCGGTTCACCCGGAGAATTTCGTTTTTTAAATCTATAAAATCTATGAAGTGAGACTTTTATCGACTCAAACCATTTCGGTAAAACCAATGTAATGTAATTTTTGGTCGATTTCGTAAAAACCAATGTAAAGTTAACCAATTCAAGTTATGTAATTTTATTTTGGACAGGTGTTCGTACCTGGTATCAAAGAACCACTGAGCGAAATTTGGAGAATTTAGGACAAACGGTATGGATTTCTGTAAAAAACAAACAAACAAACAGAATTTCATCTTTATTTATATAGAAGATTATGTTTGTTTATTATTGGGCATGATAAGTAGCCACTATTTGGTACTTTTGACAGAATTTCAACCCTTAATAATGTAAATCTGACTTAAAGGCAATACTGCTCAAACCAAAGCCGTGGCCTCATTTATGAAAATTTGACTTAAGCACTTCTTCAAGAGGATGACAGATATATAATTATAAGTATCCGAAATCTGGCCATTATAAGCGAAAAAATAATTCAAGTAAATTCGCCTATGTGTTTTGGCTTGAAAAAAAGGTGATTTAAAAAAAAAAAAAAATCAAAGACCGGTACATGGATGTAAAGGCCGATGTAAAACCAGGACATTGGAGCTTAGTATTGTCCCCTGAGTGATAGGCGCTGGCTTCTCTAATGGCCGGCATTACCCTTTTAGCCCCTCCGATTTGTTTTGACCCAAAATGGGGGGCGATTATTACCCTACCATGTTTTACCTCAAAAAGCGAATTTTTACCTGGAATATTCCGGGAAGCAGGCAGAAACCTCCAAAGAGAGGAGAGTGGTTTTAGTGCTAATTCGTCGCTCCAAGCTTAACTTGTCAATGCAAAATTTATCCGATCCTCTCCATATTATTTTTTATATATATATATCTATCTATCTATATATATATATATATATATATATATATATATATATATATATACATGTATAATATCTCGGTACGCCATATTATCCTCTATACTCTCTACGAATCCAATAGATTAATATTTTAACTAATTATATTTGAAAAGAAAGATGCGGCTAAAGATCTTCAAGGTCTGTGAGCCAACCGAAAAAAAAAAAAAAATTGAAAAGAAAAGATTGGCCATGTATCGAACCATGATCTCTGCATCACCGTGCAGGGCTCTCAGCTAGAGATGCGACGACTCAGGCAAAACATCGATGTTCGAGAACATCGATTTAATGTATCGAATTATGATGAAATGATGAAAATCGAATTAATGTATAAAAAAAACCATATTTGTTGGTTTTTCATATTCATTTATTACAGATTAACCTGTTAGGACCCAAACATATTCATACTTCAATGTCGCTTCCCTAGTATGTACAGAAACATTTTTTTCTGGTAAATATTTTAAAGGGTTTTGTTTTTTAAATATTTTATTAACTTATTTCAAGTTGAACATTTTACAAAAAAAAATACAGAAAGAAGTATAGCTTTAACATAGATAATTATCGAAAATATAGTCAAATATCGATGTAAAAAAATATCTTTTTTTAGGTCAAAACATCGATGTTTAACTGTTTTTGTCACAACATGATTACAATCTTTTTTTTTTGTTTTTGTTAAAACATCAATGTTAACATCGACATACAACCATGGATGTTCACAAAACCTCAGCTGCATAAATTCGATGTAAAAACCATCGATGTTTTGGTCAAAATATCGATGTTTCAGATACATCGACATCAATGTCGCATCCCTACTATCAACCACCGAGCTATTCGTGTGGCCAATTCCAGTCATTCCAGTCAACCTTCTCTCTTCAACGATCTTTAAGGTCTCGCCATATTGCAGCGCAGTATCCGGGGGCTGGAAAAATGTCTAAATAATAGTATCTAAATGACAAACAATATCTGTTGAAATAATTATAGTTGGTGGGATGGCGGAGTGGACAAACGACGTATTATTGGGAACCCGCATATAGCAAGTTCAAAACTCGGACATTTAATAATAAACTGCATTGATCCCCCACCCTCTCCCCTGTCCCGGAAAACCCCGCATAGTCGAAGGGAGCGAAAAGCGGGTAGAACAAAAAAAAAAGTTTAAAATAATTATTAAATAATTTTATTTGAACAGAAAGGAATAATCATAGTGGGGAAACAAACCCAGGTCATCTGCATCTCCAACGCAGGGCTCTTGCCGTTGAGCTAACCTTGGGACCATTCCTAGCCGTGCCCACCTTCCCTCTTCAACGATTCTACCCGCCAGGTCTCGGCTAAATGCTTTGATATAACTGTGGGATGGAAAATTCGACATGAGAGGTTTGTCGAATTTACCTACCAAGGGACTGTTGTCATAACCATAAATTGATCTTATTAAATAATTTTTGAAAGAGTGTGTGAAATCTGAAATGCGTGTATCAATATGAAGAGGAAATGTTTGGGGGTGTGGTAAAAATTAATAGCACTGATATGAAAGAATCACATATTTTGCTTTCACCAACGTACGAGGGGCGATCAAAAAGTTTTGCAACTAAGCTACAAAGAAAATAGACTCAATGCTAAAAATATTTTTATTTTTCTACATAATCCCCCCTAAAATCAATGCACTTATTCCACCTGCCCTTCAACATACAGATATTACGAGAAAAAAAACTTTCTTCTTGGTCTTGAAGAAGCTAGCCATGCTTCTGTAGCTGATTTCAGGGAATCCAGGTCATCAAATCTTGACCCTTTTAAGAATCTCTTTAGGTTTGGAAAAAGGCCCAGAATCACTGTTGGCTATGGCAGCCTGTGCAACGCGAGACTTGTGGATTGTACTAGCGCTTCCATAGGAAATGCCTAATCCTATACATGGGCGTCACCAGCTCCAAATTATTGGGGGGGGGGGTCTCATTTTTTTTCTAGATAGGGTAGGGAGAAATTCGAGCGGTTAAAAGTTAAAAAAATAGGTCCTCAAAACAACTCCAAGGACATCCTCCAACGATCTATTTTAAATGTATTTATAGTATCTTAAAACTTGTCTATTTATGCCTTAGTTATAAAATAGGGAGTTGTTAATGCTTAATGTTGAAGGATGTAGGCCCAATTTCTTGATTGAATTTTATCCAAGTTTTACTTCTGATCCCGATTCTACTAATTTCATTGCTTTCCGTCAACTTCTATAAGCTTCATCGAATTGATGGAAAGTAGGATCAAACCAGTTGGTTTAATAAAGAAATGGAGAACAATGCAGGGGATACTACTTTGTTTCAGAATTTATAAAACAAAGCAGTTCAAGCAGAAATAAATATATATATAATTCACCCAATACACAATACTATTGATTGGTTATACCAAATAAGAAATTGGGTATAACCAATCAATAGAGTGTGCTGTAATTAACTAATATTTTATATTATTATTTTATTAGATTTGATTTGATAAACTCTGGTTTTTATTCAATTTTTTGATTGGGTCCTTTCTTGCCAAAATATTGGGGGGGACAGTCCCCTCCTGCCAAAATATTGGGGGAGACGCGTCCCCCCTGTCCCCCCCCCGGCGGTGACGCCCGTGATCCTATAGCAACTTCAGACACCTTTATTCGACGATTAACCAAGATGGCCTCTCCTTGAGTCGCATGATCAGGATCAGTTGAAGTTGTTGGTCTCCAGGACCTTGCTTCGTCTTGCACATTCACACGACCTCGTTTGAACTCATTGAACCACCTAGTGACTGTAGAAAAAGAGGGACAATCATGACCATATACATTCACCATTCTGTCATAATATTTTTGTACAGAATGCCCTTCTTTACACAAAAATTTAATGACGCTTCGATACTCAAACTTGAAGTCACTGGATATCGACATGTTTACAAAGGCACTGCTGGACTGACGGACTCAATATTGTGGGCATGTTTACTCTTGATAGATAAGCTATCAAGGACAAAAGAAGGTTTAACGGAATAAGATTTCTTTTTACAAGGTTAGGTTTGGTATGTGTACTTAGTTTTTGACTATTTTTCACCTATGATAAAGAAAAAAATCTGGTGCGTGCGCGCAACACACAACTTTCACTTACCAACTTACTTAGATAAGAAATTGACATGTTTCGTTAAATATCATTTCCCAAAGTCACACATTTTTCTACATTCATATCTTATTTTTATCAATCGTTAAAGCCGTTTTTGAGTAAATAAAAAACCCCGTGAAAATGATACAACATGTATTAAGTAATGTCCCCCCTTCGGTTGATCAATTCTGATGAAATGTTGGCTATCACATATTTGGCATATACATACATCAAATACCCAGTTTGGTCACAATCGTGAAAGCCGTTTTTGAGCAAATAAAAAAAGCACGTAAAAATGATACAAAATTTATTAAGTAAAGTGCCCCCTGCGGTTGATTAATTTTGATGACATTTTTACAGACATATCTCGGGCATATAAATAGATCAAATACTAAGTTTAATCAAAATCGTTAAAGCCGTTTTTGAGAAAATCAAAAAAACACGTGAAAATGTTACAAAATTTATTAAGTAAAGTCCCCCCTCCGGTTACAGTCATATCTCGGGCATGTAAATAGATGAAATACTTAGTTTAATCAAAATCGTTAGAGCCGTTTTTGAGAAAATCGAAAAAAACCTAAAAAGTTATTTTAATTCATCCAATCTTAAATTGTGGCTGACCACCAATTTTAAATTATTTTTAAATAATTTATTATTTTTTTTGAAGAGAAAAGATTTGGCTCCGCCGGGAGTCGAACCCGGGTCTCCTGCGTTACATGCGAGGATGCTAACCGCTACACCACAGAGCTCGGCTCAAGGCAGAGCAAATCCTTCCTCTTCACTGATACCTACTCCCCCTATCTCTCAAAAACTTGTGAGATAGGGGGAGTAGGTATCAGTGAAGAGGAAGGATTTGCTCTGCCTTGAGCCGAGCTCTGTGGTGTAGCGGTTAGCATCCTCGCATGTAACGCAGGAGACCCGGGTTCGACTCCCGGCGGAGCCAAATCTTTTCTCTTCAAAAAAAAAAATAATAAATTATCTAAAAAGTAATTAAGTAAAGTACCCCCTCCCTTTAAGTGATTTTGATGAAATTTATGCTGTCACATCGCGGGCATATACCTACACTAAATACCCAATTTCAGGATCGCACGGTTTATAGTTTTTGAGCTAGTCTGTTCACACACACACACACACACACACACACACACACACACACACACACACACACACACACACACACACACACACACACACACACACACACACACACACAGACACACACACACACACACACACACACGCACACACACACACACACACACACAGACCATTTCGCGGGACTTGGTCATTTCGACTCAGGGGACCCCAAAACGTGTATTTCCGTTGAAAACCGGAAGTCGAATTTTTTCACGATCGCAATACTTCCACTTACTATATATTTCATATATAGGTAAGTGAAAGTAATACTATATATTTCATATATAGGTAAGTGAAAGTAAAAAGATATTAGTTCAATGTAGCGTTCTAAGCCCATCGGAGCAAGCAATTTAAATATTTAAATTTATAATTTGAATAATTTTAAAAAAACATACAGTGTTTTCTCTATTCTCGTTTGAGGAAACTTAGAAATTTAATAGAAATATTACTACTCATGACTTAATTCCATATTGAAATATTTTTAATTTCCCTTAAAGGGTTATTTAACAGTTTTTGTTGTTATTTTAGCTAATTTATTAGCTTGTAAAAGGCATTTTAAAAATTAATTAAGGGGGAAAAAGCTCAGTTAAATTTCCTATATTAATCCACTTTCTGCTCGTTGAAAATATGAAGAAATTAGAACTTGCTATTTTCCAAGTTAATTAACTTCACTAAAAGGATTTTCCTTTAAAATTAAAATTTTATTCTATAAAACACCATCATTGTTTTCCATCAAAAGCTCTTTTGAGTAAACAATTTTTTTTATTAAACTAAAAGAAAAAAGTATAACGGAGAAATATTTCAATACCAAATAATTTTATGAATTAATTATTGTTTCTTTTTATTACAACACGGTTGGAATTTAATCTTTTCTCTTTGATCTCTGTAACTAGGTTAATGTTAAATATTACGAAAATAACTGTAATTAAGGAGTCACCTGTGGGATAGTGGTTAGCATGACAACCTACAATACTAAGGTTGCAGGTTCGCGCCCAGCGGTGGATTTTTTAATGGGAGTAAAACATCCTTAGCCATGCCGTCCCTCGGATAGGACGTAAAATGAAGGTCCCAAGCTTGTACGATGTCAGGTACTCGTTAAAGATCTCTATCCTAATTACACCTGGATAGGCAAAATTTAGGACTCCCACTGTAGCATCGTCCGATTAGCTTTAGTGGCATAAAGTGACAAACAAACAAACTTGTAATTAAAAATTCTTGGGCTAGTTTTGGCATTAGTTCACTAAGCTGGAGGTTTTAAAATAAAGTTAAAAAATAGATAAACATTAGGTGTAAAAATAAAGTAAAAAAATATGTATTAGCTTTAAAACAACGTTTCTATTTTTCATTTAGATTTGGATTAAGGGACTTTTATAACTGCGGATACGAGATTGAAGACGACATCAAGGCTACGCTAAAGGTATATAAATTTCAAGTACCCTTATTTTTCATGGTCCTTTGCGGATGCTAAACTTGGCCGCTAAAGTTAGCGGATGTGAAACCACTAACTTTTTTTAAAAAGAATTATTTATTGAAAAACTATATAAAGGAATACAGCAAGTAAGTGTTACATATAGGAAAATGGAAGGCCACATCAAATTTGTTTACCTTACAGCTGTATGACATGCCAATTACAAAGGGTTGAAAAGTTGGCGTCAAAGTTTATATATTTAATTATATAGGTATTATATTTTTTTCTAGCTTACACACTCCAACTTCATCACACATATATATTATATATTATAATTTAAAAATTATACATACAGATATTTTTTTTGCAGACAATCAGGGATTACGATGGTCGTAATAGAAAAGGTAACGTCAGGTATGAGGAGGGAAAGCACCCAGCAGCACCCCCTTATTTAAATAATTTTTATAAACAACTCTTTATGGATATTATTACATTCTTCCTCATTTCTCGCCAATGGTAATATTGCTGATTAAAAACATTTACACTTTATTCACAAAAGATAAAAATATCAAAAAATAAATAAAATAAAATAATCAACTCAAGTAAATTAAATTATTAGGGTCGTTAAAGTGGGGAGATCTCTCATCCAGCGCCTATTTTTAGTCGTCTCGTATCCTGGCGTGTGTCAGACATAGTTCTGATTAAATTGTAGGTATAAAGTACCTTTGCTTTTGTTTATATGGATAAATTTACTGTCTCTCGTTATGCCAATAAATAAGAAATGACAAAATTTTCCCACTGTGCGTTGTGTTTTGGTACTTTTTCTCGATTTTCACTAAACCGGCTCTAACGATTTTGATTAAACTTAGTATTTGATGTATTAATATGCTCGAGATATGACTGTAAAAATTTCATCAAAATTGATCAACCGCAGGGGGCACTTTATTTCATAACTTTTTTTCCAATTTATACTTTCTTTTGATTATCTCAAAAACGGCTTTAATGATTTTGATCAATTTCGCCATGTTTAATGAAAATAAGGTGTTCTTTAATATCAGGTAAGCTTTATCGTTATTAAAATGTTCTAAGGGGGCTTAAATGGGGAAGGGGCCTTTTTGTTTTCTTATAAAGTACCTTTGTTTTTGTTTATATGGAGAGATTATCTGTCTATCGTTTTGCCTAAAAATAAGAAATGGCTGAATATGAAATATGAAAAAAATGTAGTAAACATATACAGGAGAAAAAAAAAAGGAAAATACTCAGTCAACTCATAAAACACGTTGAGCTCACGCATGTGGAGTGCGCTTTTAATGACAGACCCATGCTTTATAATTAAAGATGTTCTGTTTATTTAATGGAAATTATTTGTTTCAAGGTAACTAAATAAAGTTTTCAACAACTAAACAGAGAATTATTGAAGGGAGTAAAAAATCCTAGGATAGGACATAACATTGTGGTCCCGAGCCTGTGCGATGTCAGGTACTCGTTAATGATCCCTATTATAATTACACCTGGATAGTCAAAATTTAGGGCTCCCATTGTAACATCGTCCGATTAGCCTTAGTGGCGTAAAGGGACGTTAAATAAAATGCATATCGCCGACCAGATATCAGCTGTTTCATAAGTACTTAACTCAGTAAAGTATTTATAAAAGTAAGTCCAGGATTTTTTATAGTTCATTTTGACATTTGGACTCCAATTCATCCATCTGTCGAAGTCCAAGGTAACGTACAGTTTCCGCCTGAGGAATTTCTTTGTCGCTTTTTTCTTTGTTAACCTATGCAGGAGAAAAAAAGAAAGAAATATATTCCGTCAACTCACAAAACACGTTGAGCCCACGCATGCGGTCAAAGTCTTTAATGACAGACCATTGTTTATAATTAAAGATGTTCTGTTCATTTAATGGAAATTATTTGTTTTATGGTAACTATATGAAGTTTTCAACAACTACATAGAGAATTATATAATCAGGCGACTTGGAGTATTATGCTTGCATTGCCGAATTATCATAAGTAAAAAATTGTATTTAATGATAAAAAAATTTAGCGTCTTTTAAAGAGCAAATAGAAACAAAAATAAGGAAATGAATGTGGAAAAATGTGTGACTTTGTGAAATGGCATTTAACCATAACATGTCAATTTCTAATCAAAGTAAGTTGGTAAGTGAAAGTTGAGTGTTGCACGCATCGCACCAGATTTTATTTTTCACACAACAAAATATGTCAGTAAGGCTTTAAAATATTTTTGTTTAGTTTTGTAATCCCTGTACGCTAACCGTTATAACGGACTTTACAGTTAATTTAATAATACGTCGGCTCTCTGCAGCCTAAAGCCAAACATCAGTTTCCGAATACCTCTCACTTCCACTTGACAGGTCCCAGGACGATACGTAACATCTTGGAAAAGAAGGTGGTGTTTAGAGCGGCGACCGATTACAGAGCCCCCTATCGGACGGCTGACACCCTAATCACCGAGGCTAACGTCTTAATCCTAGCACCTCGCAGCTTTGCATTGGCTCCAGCTTATAAATAATGCACCCCTTCTCTTGTGGTATGTCTGCATCTGTCTGTTCTGGGGAAGTAAATAGTATGTAAATAATCGTCCAACACCTGTCGGAGAGTCAATTTCAAACGCAGGAATTGTGTCTTTACAAATGTGAATTTGTAAATAGTACGATGTGATTGCTCAATGTAATAAATTTGGGGAGAAGTAGGGTAGCCTGATCGGACTGACAAGTTAGATATAGTCAAAATCGTTTATAACGACACCGGCTATAACGTACAATCGGATATAACAAACAAAATAATCGGCCCCATGAAATAACATACAGAAAAAAAACATTAATATCGCTTACAACGGACATCGGTTACAGTGAACAGGTCGGTTAGAGCGAACACTTCATGGAACAGTAGCAGTTAAAATGTCGCTTACAGCATACATTTCAAGACCAAGTTCTACGAAAGGAAGAAAAAAAGTTTTGTTTACTTTACATCAATGCACTCGACAGTGTCTCAATTCAGTTCTCTCTGGTCTTCATACGCGGAATCATGCCGTGACAACAATATATGTACGATTGAGGAACAGTTTGGGATAGTTTGCCGAGTCGATTCCGCGAGTATTAAACGACGATTGCCCGTGAATTAAAAACATCTCGTTCAACTGGATTTGAAACTCCAGTAATTGACAAAAAATATTTCTCGGTTGTCTCCCCTTCAATCGAAATTTTTTTTTTCCGATCTACGAGGAAGACGACAGACAAGAATGACAGATTTTTTTTTTATTTAACTTACTTATTTATATGTAATTTTGGATTTGATAATATGTATTTTCACCATTTTTTCATTATATATTTTTTAATTTAATTTAATTTTCTATAAAATTTAAAATGGCGATATTTTTAGAATACCAAGATTTTGACATTTTGCATTATGATTATAGTTTAGTACCTTATTGTGTACTTTAATTGTTATTAGTTATCATGCACTTAAATTGACGTAAGATTAATTATGTACTTAAATTACGTAAGATGAAAATATGTATCGATAATGCTCAATATTTAACATACCCAAAATTATGACGAAGTGACTATAGGAACCAGTGTAACACCGTTTACAGCGAACTGTTCGTTATAACCGATAATACCGCTTAAAGGGAACATCGGCTATAACGTACAAAAACCTCCAGTCCCTTGAAGTTCGTTATAAACGATTTTGACTGTATATTAGTTGCCCTTGAAAACTTAATAGATAACCTGCAAATCACGAGTTCGAGTTTTTGAGTTTTGAGCATTCAATAACTCTTTTTGATTGAGGCACATCATTTCAAAACCAGCAAATTCTAATTTACCAACCGTTTCTTTTATTTATTGTTTTTTTTTTTTTAATTTAATCAACAGGTGTTGGCTGAAAATGTAGTCCTAGTCTCCCTGGGAATTATCCACAATCATTTATATGGTCATTGATTATCTTTAAGTATTTTGATTATCAAAGTTTTAACTTTTTAATTATTTATCTCTGTATTCATTTATTTATTTAATTTGTAACACTTATGTGGATAACAAATATTTATTCAATAAAAATTTACAGTTGTATTGCCAACCAATTAATAAAACTTAAATACTTGAACAGGTTACAAAAATGAAACGTTATAACACATAATCATATGACTTGAGAAACACAGCCAAGACACAGACTTATACTTAGACTCGTTCAGTCACTCGCTCCTTATATATAATCGTAAATGGTCAGGTCTGGAATGTTCCAAAACAGTTCTACGCCTTCGTGGACTTGGCCATGGAAAGACCTAAACCCAAACAGTTCGTTCCAACCGCTTATTTTGTTCTAACAAACGGTCTGGGAGTTTACGCCATATGTTTCTTTTTATTTGCTTATCGATTTAACGTTACAATATATTTATTTTCTTACATATTCGCCTATTTACTTGGTTTTAAGCTATTTTCCTGATACAGTCCCTGTATATGTGCAATAATAGGTGAGGAAGCAAGTGAGATAGGGAAAGGGAAAATTTACTCAAGAGAGATATGAACTATAAGATAATATGGGGGGGGGGGGGGGGGAAATGGTAACATTATATGTGCATATGAATCCAGGCTAAAATGTAATTTTGGTTTAATGAATGTATGTAAGTATTGATAAATATGCTATGTTTAATAACAACCCAATGTATTTGTTTTGTTATAAAAAAATAAAGCATTTTTCTCTCCTGCTGTATCTACTTGATTATTATTAGGTTGAAGGATTCCTTTTAAAGGTATTTGAATCACAGAGGAACTGTTCTGACACAGCTCGTTAAACTTAATTTGACTGCTAATTTTTATATACATATTTTTACTTTCACTTACCTATATATGAAATATATAGTAAGTGGAAGTATTGCGATCGTGAAAATTTTCGACTTCCGGTTTTCAACGGAAATATACGTTTTGGGGTCCCCTGAGTCAAAATAACCAAGTCCCGCGAAATGGTCTGTGTGTCTGTGTGTGTGTATGTGTGAACAGACTAGCTCAAAAACTATAAACCGTGCGAACCTGAAATTGGGTATTTAGAGTATGTATAAGCCCGCGATGTGACAGCAAAAATTTCATCAAATTTTCTCAAAGGGAGGGGGTACTTTATTTAATAACTTTTAAGTTTTTTTCGATTTTCTCAAAAACGGCTCTAACGATTTTGATTAAACTGAGTATTTGATCTATTTATATGCCTGAAATATGACTGTAAAAATTTCATCAAAATTGATCAACCGGAGGTCCCCCCTCCGGTTGATCAATTTTGATGAAATTTGATTTACTTAATAAATTTTGTATCATTTTCACATGTTTTTTTTTTATTTACTCAAAAACGGTTTTAACGATTTTGATCAAACTTAGTATTTGATGTATGTATATGCCAACGATGTGATAACCAACATTTCATCACAATCGATCAACCGGAGGGGGGACTTTACTTAATAAATTTTGTATAATTTTCACGGGTTTTTTTTATTTACTCAAAAACGGCTTTGACGATTAACAAAAATAAGATATGAATGTAGAAAAATGTGTGACTTTGGGAAATGATATTTAGCAAAACACGTCAATTTCTAATCTAAGTAAGTTGGTAAGTGAAAGTTGTGTGCTGAGCGCACGCACCAGATTTTTTTTCATTATTCCGCTTGTTGATGTGCAACTGCACATCAAGCAAATGTGGTAAAGTATTTAATGATTATAACAATATTATTACTCCAATCACTATTATTAATAGCTAACTTTGCTGTAGAAAATTTTGGAAAGTTAAGTAAGAGAGAAATAAACTGTGTATCGAAATTAAGTTCACTCCATTAGCAAACATAATTGGTTAAATATTCATAATCATTTAGCGATAATAGTGGCATTTTTATATTTTTCATATGCTAAAAACTTCCCGAGGAGAAGAAAACATATTTTTATATTTTTTAAATAAATCTGCCTCATCAATTTGGTTAAAAAATCTCGAGGAAGAGAAAATATTTATCAGAATATGCATATTTAAATTTTAAATAAACTGCCTTAGCAATTTGGCAAGAAAACATCAATTGACTGGTATATATGTAACTAAATATAAAAACTTATAAATTACCCACTAAATATATATATATATAGTATATATATATATATATATATATACATATATATATATATATATATATATATATATATATATATATACGTATATAGTATATATATTCGTAAGCACGCAGTAATAAGCTAAATTATGTGCAATCGAAGACTGAACATTTAAATTTAGATTTTTAAATACTGGAATGTTTCAAACGATGTAGGAGGGAGGGGTGAACCAATCAGAAGGCTCTATTCTCTATAATATAATTACCGTCTCTCACTTCCTGCGACATCTCTTACCTTATTTATAATATTCAGTCTATAACGGTTCGGGCCAGTATTAACATTAATTTTATTTTATCTATAAATTAATGCTTCAGTTTCAGTGGTTATTGTTCAAAATATTTATTTACGTGTCGTGATAATTTTAAAAACTAGGAAAACGCTCATCTTTATGACTGAGTAATATTATTAATCACACACAATGCTTGTAAGTAGGCTTTAAATATTCAATTCCTCATTCTTCAATTGCATGTAGTTCCAAGATATGAATTTTTTTAAATATAGTATAATTCAACAACAATAAAAAATAACCATAACTTATGTTAAAGTTTGTAAGAAGAAGTAATCATCTTATTTTAAAGATAAATATTTATCTTATTTTAAAGATTTAATTTTAAAGATAAATATTTTCTATTTATTAAAAATGTAGCTAAAACAATATGTTTATCATTGTAATCCTTTTAATATATTTGTTATCTATTTATTTAAAAATGTATTTATCAATTTCGAATTAAGGGCTAAAAATATTTTATAAACTCAAGCCATAAAGTGTATTCAAAATAAGTAATTTTTATCGTATTAAATAGGAAAATTGATTTATAAAAGATTTAAAGCAAAGAAGTGTGTATGCGTTTAAAAAGCACTTATTAAGCGTTGTCAAAGAAAAAAAAATTAAAAAATTTTCAATGATCTACTTACATCCAATTTTCAAAATGTTTGTGTCTTCTATGAATTTCGCACTTGCACTATCACTAATACGATGTTAAAAGTTTGATCATAACTAACAATTATTTAAAAAAGTAAAAATTTAGAACAAAAAAAAACACGGACATCGACACTCACTGTACCAAATAATGTGATAAACTGAAAAAGATGCCTTGTTGCCAACCTAAAAGGGACTCGATAATTAAGTTATTGGCAATCGGCAGATTTTTAATTTCGCTTCCCGTCTTCAATAACTCACAAATCGAATATCTTATTTCTTACACATTCTTGTTTCTTCTTACACCAGATAGGTAGATCATGATGGAGTGATTATAATCCAAGCGGCATTAACAATAATATTTATAATAATTTTATATTAGTCTTGAGGCTAAGCAGATAGTAGTCAAGTTTTTAAAAAAAAAATTTGATCCTTTATTAACCTCACAATATGTTTACAATATTCGGTTCAACGTTTCGGCACTAAGCCATTTTCAAGAAGAAGGCCTAAAATTTAGAATTTCAAAACTTTTGAACTTAACAAATTAAAATAACAATTAAGTGATGAAATATGATTTTACCCACCTGTGACCACAATTGTTCAAATAAAATAGGCTGACTACCCTTGTCAAAAATTAATAATCTTTTTACTAGTTAAAAACTATAGTCACTTTAGGTGTCACAGTCAAATGGATTATTTTACTAGTCCCCTTATCCCCTCCAACATGTAACTTCACGGTTACTTAAATAAACAATTTGAAAATATTAATTAAAATCATGATTAAAATTCATACTCGTTCATATCATATTCATATTCGTATTTTATTATTTATTAATTTTCTAAAATTTTAAAATTCATAATATAAATTTTTATATAAATTACCAGACATATAACTTCTTTTAATATTAGGAAAATCAATTATTAATTTTAGTTGGAATTTCCCCATAGAATTTGTTTAAATTTTTGGAGTCATTTTTAAAATTTACAGTCTTATCAATATTCTCTTAAATTGACATGGCTTCAAGCATTCTTCTCTTATAGTATACGCTTGATTCCCTATGCATGCACCTCAACTCCATCAAAATCAAACCTATGCTGTGTTTTATTTACATACATGTTCCACTAGACCTGTTTTTGTCATTTTTTTTCTATATTTTTCACATAATTTTTACGTTGGTAAATCCGGTCAGGAACATATTGCTTAGTTTCACCAATGTATATTGCTGGGCAACCCAAACAAGGTATTTTATAGACTACTTCGGATTGGTTTTTAACATTTATTTTATCTTTCATATTGCAGTATATGTTGCCCACTTTATTTGTCGGCTTAAAACAATTTATATTCACCTACATCATAATCTTCAATAGATTTTTTGAAGTTTTCTCCTAGACCCCTTATATATGTATATTTATAAAACTTATTGACATCATGATTATGTTCTATTTTTTCATTATTTATATATACTTTTATTTTATTATAATTTTTGGCCCATAATTTTTACTTTCACTTACCTATATATGAAATATATAGTAAGTGGAAGTATTGCGATCGTGAAAATTTTCGACTTCCGGTTTTCAACGGAAATACACGTTTTGGGGTCCCCTGAGTCAAAATAACCAAGTCCCACGAAATGGTCTGTGTGTGTGTGTGTCTGTGTGTCTGTGTGTCTGTGTGTGTGTGTGAACAGACTAGCTCAAAAACTATAAACCGTGCGAACCTGAAATTGGGTATTTAGAGTATGTATAAGCCCGCGATGTGACAGCAAAAATTTCATCAAATTTTCTCAAAGGGAGGGGGTACTTTATATAATAACTTTTAAGTTTTTTTCGATTTTCTCAAAAACGGCTCTAACGATTTTGATTAAACTGAGTATTTGATCTATTTATATGCCTGAAATATGACTGTAAAAATTTCATCAAAATTGATCAACCGAAGGGGGGACTTTACTTAATAAATTTTGTATCATTTTCACATGTTTTTTTTTATTTACTCAAAAACGGTTTTAACGATTTTGATCAAACTTGGTATTTGATGTATGTATATGCCAACGATGTGATAACCAACATTTCATCACAATCGATCAACCGGAGGGGGGACTTTACTTAATAAATTTTGTATAATTTTCACGTTTTTTTTCATTTACTCAAAAACGGTTTTAACGATTTTGATCAAACTTGGTATTTGATGTATTTATATGCCCGAGATATGATTGTAAAAATTTCATCAAAATTGATTTGCGGGAGGGGGGACTTTACTTAATAAATTTTGTATCATTTTCACGGTTTTTTTTTTATTTACTCAAAAACGGCTTTAACGATTAACAAAAATAAGATATGAATGTAGAAAAATGTGTGTCTTTGGGAAATGATATTTAGCAAAACACGTCAATTTCTAATCTAAGTAAGTTGGTAAGTGAAAGTTGTGTGTTGCGCGCACGCACCATATTTTTTAAATAATCTTACGTCAGTAGAATTATTTAAAGCCACATTGGTGCAAATAAAATATTTTTTTCCATGTCTATGCCCACTCTACTAAGAAAAGTTGTCATACGACATCCTCATCTTTAGAGCCCTCGACAGAGCTCTGGATAAAAGGGAAGAAATGGGTCCTTCCATTGTGGGCAGGCTGAACGGCTTCGATTAAGTTGTCATCGCTGTTTTCAATTCGACTTGAGCAAGTTTTGGTCACTCACAGATGGTCTCTTATATTATTATATTTTTTTTTTTTACTTTTACTTCATATATGAAATATATAGTAAGTGGAAGTATTGCGATCGTGAAAAATTTCGACTTCCGGTTTTCAACGGAAATACACGTTTTGGGGTCCCCTGAGTCGAAATGACCAAGTCCCGCGAAATGGTCTGTGTGTGTGTGTGTGTGTGTGTGTCTGTGTGTCTGTGTGTGTGTGTGAACAGACTAGCTCAAAAACTATAAACCGTGCGATCCTGGAATTGTGTATTTAGTGTAGGTATATGCCCGCGATGTGACAGCATAAATTTCATCAAAATTACTTAAAGGGAGGGGGTACTTTACTTAATAACTTTTTAGGTTTTTTTCGATTTTCTCAAAAACGGCTCTAACGATTTCGATTAAACTGAGTATTTGATGTATTAATATGCCCGAGATATGACTGTAAAAATTTCATCAAAATTGATTAACCGGAGGGGGGACTTTACTTAATAAATTTTCACAAACGTGTTTTTTTTTATTTACTCTAAATCGGCTTTAACGATTTTGATCAAACTGGGTATTTGATGCATGTATATGCCAAATATGTGATAGCCAACATTTCATCAAAATTGATCAACCGAAGAGGGGACTTTACTTGATAAATTTTGTATCATTTTCCCGGGTTTTTTATTTACTCAAAAACGGGTTTAACGATTAACAAAAATAAGAAATGAATGTAGAAAAATGTGTGACTCTGGGAAATGATATTTAGCAAAACACGTCAATTTCTAATCTAAGTAAGTTGGTAAGTGAAAGTTGTGTGTTGCGCGCACGCACCAAATTTTTACTTTCACTTACCTATATATGAAATATATAGTAAGTGGAAGTATTGCGATCGTGAAAAATTTCGACTTCCGGTTTTCAACGGAAATACACGTTTTGGGGTCCCCTGAGTCCAATTAACCAAGTCCCGCAAAATGGTCTGTGTGTGTGTGTGTGTGTGTGTGTGTGTGTGAACAGACTAGCTCAAAAACTATAAACCGTGCAAACATAAAATTGGGTATTTAGTGTATGTATATGCCCGCGATGTGACAGCAAAAAATTCATCAAAATTGGTCAAAGGGAGGGGGTACTTTATTTAATAACTTTTGACGTTTTTATCGATTTTCTCAAAAACGGCTCTAACGATTTTGATTAAACTGAGTATTTGATCTATTTATATGCCCGAGATATGACTGTAAAAATTTCATAAAAATTGATCAACCGGAGGGGGGACTTTACCTTATAAATTTCATATAATTTTCAAGTGTTTTTTTTATTTACTCAAAAACGGCATTAAAGGTTTTGATCAAACTGGGTATTTGACTTGTATGTATACCCGAGATATGACTGTCAAAATTTCATCAAAATTGATCAACCGGAGGGGGGACCTTACTTAAACATTTTATATCATTTTCACGTGTTTTTTTTATTTACTCAAAAAACGGCATTAAAGATTTTGATCTAACTGGGTATTTGACGTATGTATATGCCCGAGATATGACTGTAAAAATTTCATCAAAATTGATCAACCGGAGGGGGGACTTTATTTAATAAATTTTATATCATTTTCGTGTTTTTTTTTTATTTACTCAGAAATGGCTTTAACGATTTTGATCAAAATGGGTATTTGATGTATGTATATGACAAAGATGTGATGCCCAACATTTCATCGAAATTGGTCAAACGAAGGGGGCACTTTATTTCATAACTGTTTTACAACTTTTTACCTTTTTTTTGATTATCTTAAAAACGGCTTCAACGATTTTCATCAAATTCTTCGTGTTTAATGACAATTAGGTGTTCTTTAATATCAGGTAAGCTTTATCATTATTAAAATGTTCTGAGGGGCTTTTTTTAGGGGGGGATTGGGGCCTTTTTTGTTTGTTTCCTATAAAGTACCTTTGTTTTTGTTTACTTAATAAATTTTGTAACATTTTCACGTGTTTTTTTGATTTTCTAAAAAACGGCTCTAACGATTTTGATTAAACTTAGTATTTGATCTACTTATATGCCCGAGATATGTCTGTAAAAATTTCATCAAAATTGATCAACCGCAGGGGGCACTTTACTTAATAAATTTTGTATCATTTTTACGTGCTTTTTTTATTTACTCAAAAACGGCTTTCACGATTGTGACCAAACTGGGTATTTGATGTATGTATATGCCAAATATGTGATAGCCAACATTTCATCAAAATTGATCAACCGAAGGGGGGACTTTACTTAATAAATTTTGTATCATTTTCACGGGGTTTTTTATTTACTCAAAAACGGTTTTAACGATTAATAAAAATAAGATATGAATGTAGAAAAATGTGTGATTTTGGGAAATGATATCTAACAAAACACGTCAATTTCTTATCTAAGTAAGTTGGTAAGTGAAAGTTGTGTGATGCGCGCACGCACCAGATTTTTTTTTATACTTTTCTTTTATATACCTCGCAGTTTCTTATGGGACCTTGTCATAGTGCTCATATATTCCTTTAAATCTTTTTAACAATAACCATATAATAAAAACTACCTAATTTTTTTTGAAATCTGTTCTCACAACTAAAGTTTGTTTTGGATTAAAACTGAATATGCGCTTTTACTTAAATAAATTATTAGAATATATTGAATTTGCGGTATGGGAATCGAATATAGAATAGGAAATGTTTATTACAAAAAAATATATAAATTACAATTAAATTTTTAAACATTATTAGGGCTTGGTCCACAAACTTTTAGCTGGAGTTGGCCTTAATCTAATTTTCTAATTGCTTATTCTAATAGATCAATGACAATTCTTAGCTAAGTTAACATTTCAAACAAACATTTTAAGACTACTATAATCTATGTTATAACTGGGAATTTTAACATAAAACTAGAAGATTTAGTGTTCATTTAATTATTTACATAATAATGCACCTGCCAGGAGCATACAACATGACAATTAGCGAAACAGATGTTCATGGTGGAGTTAATGACATGTCAGTCATTGATCCCATTACAATACATGTTAAATGAGGATATCTCTTATCCAGTGACATAAACACATAAACATCTATATGTGCCTGTCAACTGTTGATCAGTGGATGTCAATATCTAACTTAGAGTGGGTGTATGTATGTGTAGTTTTTTTTCTCCTTTTGTATTTTTTTTCTCCTATTGTATTTCCATATTTGGTTATTCTTTAGTTGTTTGTGGATACTTAGATCACTAATACTAAATGCCCTAGGGTGTGGCAGATTGAATTATTTCTTTTCAATAAACAATATTTTAAGCTTTAAAAAATGTATGTGTAGAGTTGGGATAGTCATGTACGAGTGTGTTTCGGATGTTAAAATTTTCGGGTTTTTCGATCACCAATGGAATTTTCGCTCTGTTATCACAATACTTAGAATAACAGTTTAAGTTTATAAATTTTTATTTATTTTTTGTTTTGTTTGAAGTTACTTAAAGATTATTGATAGAACAATGATTGATTAAAAAATGATGTAGAGTTACAGACAAAATTATTAATAATAATAAATAATTGCACTCTTCCTTACTAAAAAATATTTTTTTTTATTTATTAATAGCTAATAATATAATTCGTATTCACTTATTTTTAAATATTTTTTCGGAAGTTGATTTCTAGCTTTTAAGTCACAAAAACTCAAGAGTATTTGTTACAGAGATATAGGTGAACATGTTAAAATAAATCATTACAGTATAATTAATGACAATTTAATTAATATTGTATATATATGTATATGTAAGTGTATAAAAAAAAATTAAATATTACATAACTGACAGACAACAAACAAATCATTATTGATCAGTTAAAAATTACAATTTTTTAGTCAATTCATTAATAAAATACTGTATTTTATAAAAATTACAATTACAGGAGGTCTGGCCTAAGTTAAATACTAGCAAAAAGACAAATCAAATTATTACCACCTTAGTTCTAATTTTTTTATAATGAAAAAAAAAAAAGAAATAAAAGAACAAAACTGGAAAAAAAAATGTTCAGGGAACCCATTTTTTTATTTTATATAATTGTTTAGTTTAATATTTAGTTCATAATTTTCAAAACAATTGTCATTTCATCATTTTGTTATTTTATTTTCGCTAAGGTATAATTAATGTTTATTTAAATTAATTAAATATGTCGTACTAATCAATATTAAGTATCCAATCAGCATTAGTTTATTCTTATGTGCGTGGGCGTTTTTGATTGGTCGAAGATGCTCTGAGACAAACAAAAGACGCTTCAAGTCAGTCAGCTGTTGATTCTCGCCAGCCGAGTACGCTCACGCTTAAAACATTCTTTAAAAACATTTATTACATTCTCGTTCACCCAGGGTGTTCAGTTGTGTATTGTGCACATTTGCAGACATTATTTTAGAAGACTAAGCGAAGAGGAAGATTAAGTTCCCATGGATGGATGGACATTTAAAGTAAAATACTTCCATCATTATTTTTTTTAAATAATGTATGAACATTATATTGTGTTTAATCTTCAAATTTAAATAACATTTTCTGAACAATGAACTTTACCTTTTTACATTATATCAAATTGCTAAATTCAGTTATTATATATATCTTTGTATTATAGTTATTAATCATTTGTTTATAACTCTACTCTATAGATCATCAATGGCCATTCGATTAAAGCATGTTTTTGTCTATAATAGTTTATAATTTGCGTTTCATTTTCATTCAATCATTTTAGTTTTATTCTTGTTTAATAAATTATTTGTATTTAATAAATTATAGTTTAAGCTTTAAATATCAGAGAATTTTCTTTATTTCCTTTCATTCATATTATTTTGTTTTCCTTCTTTATTATGCTATTATTTTCTAAATTACAGAGGTAAACTTTATGTTAAATACCTTTCATCTTATTCTTTTATTATATAAAACTTTTTACACATTAACCAACAAAACTAATGGCATTGAGCACCCGGCCATACTTTCATCATCAGGGAAGCGAAAGGTTTTTATTATTAAAACCTAACTTGCCTGAACAAAAAATAAGGAAATACAAATTACACTCTCAAAGAAATTAATTAACCAATTCGTTTAAACATAATATATAACAAATAAACTGACTTTAAAAATTAAGTTCTTCCTCGATTATTAGTATACATGAATGATTATAATTACTAAAACGATAAAGCAAGAAAATGGATCAATTTATTAATGTTTCATTGCATCTCTATGTTGATGGCCTGGACAACAAATAAATAAATATTATTTTGTTTACATATGTCCTTTGCAGACAAAATATTTAATATGTCTGGACAAGAGAGACTGCCTGAGATCTCTGAAAGCTGAGCAGTTTAACAAAAAATGTGTAATTTCATCATTTGAATCAGAGTTAAAATACTTACCTATCTGATTAATATTAAATGACCTATATTTACTGTTAATTGATAAGCGTGCATACTTATTACCCGCCATACGTAATTGAAAAACGACTCTATTTATATGAGATTAGTATTTTTAGATACAATTATTAAGGTTGTAATAAAATCAGCAATGCAAAATTATAAACTCCGAATAACTGCATAAATCTTTCAACTTTAATGTTCCCTATAAATAAACACTAAATAAAATATTTTTTCATAAAATTCATCAAACAAGATATATCATATAACAGTTTCGAAATGGAAAAAGATCAAGTGCCTCATCTGTTCACCGAATAGAAGTTACACATATAAAAGAAAAAATTAATGTTTTAAAAAAGTGCACATATTACCCACTAATGATAATCATGTATATCAAAATTCATAATCGGAATTATATTACTTCTTACATAAAGAGAAATAATTATGTAGGTATACCATTGGTTATTTGTTTAACGTCACTTTATGCTTATAAGCCTAATCGGACGATGCTACAGCGGGAGTCCCAAATTTTGCCCATCCAGGTGTAATTAGGATAGGCATCTTTAACGAGTACCTGACATCGTACAGGCTCGGGATCTCAATTTTACGTTATTTTACTCCCATTAAAAAATCGTAGGGCCACCTGGCGAGTTATGAACCCGCTACCTTGTGTTCTTTAGTTGGCTGTGTTGATCATTTCTCCGCAGATGGCCTACGTTGTATCAATGACTTTAAAATTTTTTAGATTTGATTTTTAGAGTTGCAGTTCATTATTCAAAATTAGAATTAGGAGTGCAATGAGCTAATATCAAGTAATTTAATATTGTAACTTCTGTGGATTAACAATATTTATTAAACGAAAATACAGGGCGTCCAAAGAGTATTCGGGGTTTGAAAGTTGAATAAAATCTCAAATATTGAATATCAAGTAGAATGTTTACGTTTTATTTAAACATAATGAACTGGAAATTTATTTAGAAAAAACAATATTGTCTAGATGTCCACCATAACGCTGCTGGCACTCCTCGAGACTTCAACGCAGATTTCTAAAAACGCGTTGACACATTGTTCCTTAGATTGCCATCATTTCTGTTCTGATATTTTGCTTCAATTTCGTTCGTCGGTTTCTTTTCGTGTACCCAGTAGGGTACTGAAAAGTATTTCAGGTATCCCTACAGAAAGAAGTCAAGAGGACTGAGATCAGGACTCCTGGGAGGCCAGCTAATGGTGCCTCTACGAGAAATCACTTTGTTATGGAATAATTCGTTTACCGTTGCAATTGATAAGTCTGAAGTATGGCAAGTGGCCCAGTCTTGCTGAAACCATGTTCTAGAGTTATATCCTTTAAATTCTTGGTCCAAAAAACCTCTTATCATTTCACAGTAACGCTTACTATTTACAGTACTATTTACACTATTTACTGCGTTTGAGATTCAAGGAGTGCCAGCAGCGTTATGGTGGACACCTAGACAATATTGTTTTTTCTAAATAAATTTTCAGTTCGTTGTGTTTAAATAAAACGTAAACATCCTAATTGAACACGTTAGAAAAATTACCACTTTCAAACACAAATAATCATATGGCTCGAGCTTCACAATCAAGACAAAGAGAAAGACTAATTGTCCAGTCAACCGCTCTTTTTGAATAGTCGTAAGGAGATGATCTAGACCCTCGTAGAACTTCGTTGAACGGGTGCATTGGGCTCGAACAATCGAGACTCAAACACGTGCTTTGACGGTTTGTTTGTTGTTAGTTCGTTGCTTCAAAAGACTTTTAAACCATATGTTTTTTGTTTTTATTGAACGTTACACTATAAAATATCACTAGTGTTTGGGCAAAAGAGGTTAAGTCATCAAACTGTGAAGTTAAAAAAAACGATTTACCAAGCTATTAAAAATCATTATAAATTCTTTCTGATTGTATTTCTTTATTCCAGAATAATAAATGAAACTATATTCTTTCAACAGAGACTGTAATAAATTAAGAATAACGAATAAATTATATTATAAGACATTAAGTTCTTGAGACTATATTTTTTCAACAGGTTGTCAAGGAGGGGACCAAATTAGTCTCAACAATACAGTTTTTATTTATAAGACGTTTCAACCTGGTTGAGAGTTGTATCTGCCCTGTGTGACTTCAAATGATTTGTTTGCCTGTTTTGCTGAACTGAAGATGGCTCAAAAGAGCCGAAACGTCTTATAAATAAAAAACTGTATTGTTGAGACTAATTTGGTCCCCTCCTTGATAACCTGTTAAATAAATTATAGTAAATTATGAATTTTAAGAAGAAGATGCTGATTGTCCATCTATTGCTGACAGGCGCGGATATATGGATGAAGTGAAAAAAAAAAAAAAGAAGATACAATTTTTTTTTTTTTTTTATGACTTAACCCCTTTTGCCCAAACATGAATGATACATAATCACCATAAAGTATACAGCTTTTGATATTTAACCGAGTGTATTCCCTCTTAAACCAGATGAAATACCTGTTTGGAGATATCCCTTGACCGGAGAGAGAACACTCCAGAATGGTCTGCTCTGTCTTAATAAAGGCGGGGAATGGTTTTCGTTTGGAATTAGTGGGCTAGGATGGGCCCCTTTGTTAAGGCCGGTACAATGGCCAGTACACCACCCCATTGGCCGGCCGAGGGCTTTCTCTGCTCTCCTATTGGTCAAAGCCTATAAGCTTTGGGTCTGCTGGACCAATGATTATCTTCCAACACGATTAGTGGTTCTTCGAAGAACAGGAAACTCACGTCTTCACTGTCAAGGGGTGGATCCTGTTTTATGTGTCACCGTTAATTGATAACTGTTACATTCTTATACATCATTCCTTACCAGAACCTTAATACCCTGACCCTTAAATGCTTAGGTTTATTCTTTATAATTAAGCAATTAAAGTATTAGCTACATTCGGGAAACCTTTTCATCCCTCTTTTAAACAACATCATTTATAATTGGGTGATTTTTCAGTAGAGTTAATTTAAGGTTTAAAAAGTTTAATAAAATTTATTCAGAATATACGTGGTTTGTCCGGAAAGTAATGAGAATGATTAAAAAAAAATCTGGTGCGTGCGCGCAACACACAACTTTCACTTACCACCTTACTTAGATTAGAAATTAATGCGTTTTGTTAATTGCCCCTTCTCAAATGAACAGAACGGCTTTAATTATGAACAATGGTCTGTCATTAAAGGCGTACTCCGCATGCGTGGGCTCAACGAGTTTTATGAGTTGACTGAATATTTTTCTTTTTTTCTCCTCAATATGTTTTTTTTTTTTTATCATATCTCATATTTTGCCATTTCTTATTTTTAGGCGTAACGAGAGACAGTTAATTTCTCCATATAAACAAAAACAAAGGTACTTTAGAGGAAACAAACAAACAAAGAAGGCCCCACCCCCCCCAAAAAAAAAGCCCCCTCAGAACATTTTAATAATGATAAAGCTAACTTAATATTAAAGAACACCTAATTTTCATTAAACATGACGATTTGATAAAAATCGTTAAAGCCGTTTTTGAGATCATCGAAAAAGAGGTAAAAATTGGAAAAAAATTAAGAAATAAAGTGCCCGCTCCGTTTGTCCAATGTTGGCTATCGCATGTTTGGCATATACATACATCAAACGCCCAGTTTGATCAAAATCGTTAAAACCGTTTTTGAGTAAATAAAAAAAAACACGTGAAAATGATAAAAAAATTTATTAAGTAAAGTCCCCCCTCCGGTTGATCAATTTTGATGAAATTTTTACAGTCATATCTCGGGCATATAAATAGATCAAATACCCAGTTTGATTAAAATCGTTAAAACCGTTTTTGAGTTAATAAAAAAAAACACGTGAAAATGATAAAAAATTTATTAAGTAAAGTCCCCCCTCCGGTTGATCAATTTTGATGAAATTTTTACAGTCATATCTCGGGCATATAAATAGATCAAATACCCAGTTTGATTAAAATCGTTAAAACCGTTTTTGAGTAAATAAAAAAAAAACACGTGAAAATGATAAAAAATTTATTAAGTAAAGTCCCCCCTCCGGTTGATCAATTTTGATGAAATGTTGGCTAATACATCTTTGGCATATACATATATCAAATACCCAGTTTGATCAAAATCGTGAAAGCCTTCTTTGAGTAAATAAAAAAAAACACGTGAAAATGTTACAAAATTTATTAAGTAAAGTCTCCCTTCCGGTTAATCAATTTTGATGAAATGTTGGCTATCACATCTTTGGCATATACATACATCAAATACCCAGTTTGATCAAAATCTTTAAAGCCGTTTTTGAGTAAATAAAAAAAAACACGTGAAAATGATACAAAATTTATTAAGTAAAGTCCCCCCTCCGGTTGGTCAATTTTGGTGAAATGTTGGCTATCACATCTTTGGCTTATGCATACATCAAATACCCAGTTTGATCAAAATCGTTAAAGCCTTATTTGAGTAAATAAAAAAAAATGGTGAAAATGTTACAAAATTTATTAAGTAAAGTCCCCCCTCCGGTTGATCAATTTTGATGAAATTTTTACAGCCATATCTCGGGCATATAAATAGATTAAATACCCAGTTTGATTAAAATCGTTAAAACCGTTTTTGAGTAAATAAAAAAAAACACGTGAAAATGATAAAAAATTTATTAAGTAAAGTCCCCCCTCCGGTTGATCAATTTTGATGAAATGTTGGCTAATACATCTTTGGCATATACATATATCAAATACCCAGTTTGATCAAAATCGTGAAAGCCTTCTTTGAGTAAATAAAAAAAACACGTGAAAATGTTACAAAATTTATTAAGTAAAGTCCCCCCTCCGGTTGATCAATTTTGATGAAATTTTTACAGTCATATCTCTGGCATATAAATAGATTAAATACTCAGTTTGATCAAAATCGTTACAGCCGTTTTTGAGAAAATCGAAAAGTTATTAAATAAAGTACCCCCTCCCGTTGAGCAATTTTGATGAAATTTTTGCTGTCACATCGCGGGCATATACATACACTACCTACCCAATTTCAGGTTCGCATGGTTTATAGTTTTTGAGCTAGTCTGTTCACACACACACACACACACACAGACCATTTCGCGGAACTTGGTTAATTGGACTCAGGGGACCCCAAAACGTGTATTTCCGTTGAAAACCGGAAGTCGAAATTTTTCACGATCGCAATACTTCCACTTACTATATATTTCATATATAGGTAAGTGAAAGTAAAAAATACTTTTATTCAAAAAATTTACAATTTAATGTTTTCACCTTCAAAATAGCAGCCTTGAGAAATAATACACCGGTTCCAACGATTTTTCCACTCGTCATAGCAGTGCTGGAAATCATCTCCCGTAAGGCTGACTAGTACCCTCGCCACGGCCTGTTGGATGTTTGCAACACTACCAAAATGAGTCCCCTTTAGGTGTGATTTTAGCTTGGGGAATAGAAAAAAGTCACAGGGAGCTAGGTCGGGGCTGTAGAGTGGTTGTGGAAGCGTTGCAATATTTTTTTCTGCCAAAAATTCACGAACTGCCAAAGCCGTGTAACAGGGGGCGTTGTCGTGGTGGAGGATCCATGATCTGGCGATCTCCGGGCGAACCCTCAAAACACGTTTTCTCAAACGTTCTAGTACTTGTAGGTAATTTTATTGCAAAATTTTATTGCATAAAGTTGCTCCAGAGAACTCTGCATTTTGTCTCGTGACGAGGTGTCAAAACAAGATCGCACGTTTATTGACAGGCACTTTCCCTAGAAGCTGGAATGAGACTGGCAAGGGTCAGAATCACTACTAGTGATGGGAAGAAAAACGCCAAACTGTTTGAAAAAACTGTTTTTTATAAAAAACGGAAAAACTGTTTTCCTGAACCAGCCCAAACAGTTGGGATTTAGAACTTCCTTCTCTTCCCGTTCTCATTTACAACTACTCAAACGTTTGGAACTCGTTACAGAACGACTGAAATTGAAAAGAACAGTTGTTTTCTTCACCAATAGCGCTCCGTTGTTTGATTTTCCGTTAAGTTTTCTGTGGATTCTATTTTCGAATTTCTATTTATTTCATTTAAAATTTAAAGTGACACTTTTACTTTCATTTTTTTTAATGTCAGTTTATTCAAGTGGTAATTAAAACATATCTCCAAACTGCTGTGTATGGATGAGAATACATTACAAAAACAGGAAGTTATTATATATAGTTCATTACAATGAAAAAAAAATTCTAAATATTAAAGAAGTTTATTTTTCTTAATATTTCAAGAATTCATAATATTTTAACATTTTTCTCGATAAAGACCTGTCAAAATTATTTTAAGTTTGTGATTTTTTATTTTAATTTTGTTGCTTCAACAATTAGGGACATTTTCTGATTTTATTCTCAAATTATTATTTTTTTAAACTTTGAATTAATACTATTATTACGGTTCCAATAAAACACACAACACAAAACAAACACCTGATAGAAACAGATAGGAGGTTTTCTGTTTTCCCCAACCTGTTTTTTTCAAACCGTTTTTTCCAACAGTTGTTTTTTTTCAACGAACAGTTCGTTGGCGTTTTGTAAAAACAACCGAAACGCCCATCTCTAATCACTACCTGGCATCTCCCTCCCCCCACTCCTCCAACACCACGCCTCCTTGAGACCAGTAAGGACTAGAAAAAAATTCATTCTCATTACTTTCCGGACAAACCACGTATATATATATTAAGCCTTCAATTGAACTTCTTAGCATTCAGCTGATGGATTTTGTTAAAGTGACTGTTTTGTTTTTTTTCCTCTGTCTGAAGTAAAATAAATATGTAGATTTTTAAAAAAATCTTAAACAGTTAATTCTGATTTATCATATTTTTTTTTAACATTCCATAGATTATGTTTGCATTGAAATTAACATTTGGCGATCTTGCAACGATTTACTACTCTCCACCCCCCCCCCCACGGTTATTCTCTCTCTCTCTCTCACTCTCTCTTATTTTATTAGTATTATTTAATTTATTTTTTAAACACTTTTTCTTTTGTTCTTGAAGGTTACTATTTATTTTTATATTTATTTATTATTATTTTATTTATGTTTTTATTTAGGTACATTTCTATGCAGTTATTGTGTGACTGAGTTCTTACAGCTCTAATATTAATGCTCAATTAGTTCAATAAAAAAGTAATTATTTTAACTATACAAGAATAAAACAAGTAACTTTTATTTAGGGATATTTCTATGCAGTTATTGTTTGACTGAGTTTTTACAGCTATAATATTAATGCTCAATTAATTTAAAAAAAAAAGTAATTATTTTAACTATACAAGACTTAATTAACCTACAAGACTTAAGAATGCTTTCTTTTTTATTCATTGGTTGAAGATCAGCAGGTAGGGTCGTAATATATTTTTATTGACCTTTTGCCCTTACCGTATATACAAAATCTTCTAATAAGTCATATTTAAGTATTAAGAAAATCTATTTAACAAGGTAGTTTTTTGAGGTAGTTCGACTCACGGCAGAGACCAATCTTTTCTCTACAAAAATAAAATATTTGAAATGGATATATATATATATTTTGTAACGAATAATATTTTATTCTATATTCTATTCCCGTACCATTCGAAAGCTTCTAATAATTTATTTAAGTAAAAGGGCATATTCAAATTTATTCCAAGTCCAATTATATTTTTAGGAAAATATTTTGAACAAAATTAGGTAGTTTTTTATTTTATTGATATTAAGATTTAAAAGAGTACAAAAGCACTATGACGAGGTTACATAAGATATTGTCATATGTAAAAGAAAAGTATAAAAAAAAAAAAATAATAATATAAGAGACCATCTGTGAGTGACCATAACTTGCCCAAGTCGAATTGAAAACAGCGACGACAACTTAATCGAAGCCGTTCACTCTGCCCACAATGGAAGAACCCATTTCTTCCCTTTTATCCAGAGCTCTGTCGGCTGCCTCTAAAGTTAAGTATGACAACTTTTCTTAGTAGAGTGTAGTGTTACTGTCTCTGGGGATGGACATGGAAAAAGATGTTGTAACATCAATGTGGCTACAAATATTTTTACTGACAAAATTATTTTGAAAAAAGTTAGATCTCAAATTAGTAACGTTACATAAGAGTTATTCAAAGGTAACTTTATACTTCGCTGTTCAACATAATAAGACAATGACACTAGTCGATTGCTTCTTATAGATTTTGAAATTTAGATTTACTTTGGTATGGCAATCAATTAAAACGTTATTATGCCTTTCAATATCGGGAGCGCGGATTATTTAGTTTTTTCTGTATATATAATTGATGATTACTCTTATGAATATGGATACAAATACAACTATGAATATACATAGAGGTTACCATTTTCTTTTTTTTTTTTTTTTAACCTTAAGTTTGTAGCAGTTTAATAATTCAATATATGTAAATAAGAGTTGCCTAATTGACGATAAGTTTACACATTCATATACGAGGGTGAATCAAATATAAACGAGACTTTTTTTTTTTTAATTTATTTTTATTTGAAACGCAAAAAAGAATATAGTTTATTTTTCCACATAATCTCCTGATTTGGAAACACATTTTTCCCAGCGGATAGGCAGCTTTCCAATTCCTTCCACGTAGAAAGATGCAGGTCGTGTCTGCAGCCAATTGCGCAAGTAGGCTTCAACCTCAGCATCACCATTGAATCTTTGGCCTCCCAAAGCTTCCTTGAGAGGACCAAACAAATGAAAGTCACAGGGTGACAGGTCTGGATTGTAAGGAGGGTGTTCCAATGTTTCCCACTCCAGTTGCTCCAATGCTGCTGTATGGGGGCGAGATTTGCCATGGAGAAGAACCACTTCCCTGATCGATAGGTCTCGTATTTTGAGGCGATATGCAAGTTGGACCTAATTCAAAACGTCACAGTAGTAGGCCGCATTAATTGTCCCGCGCTCGTGCAAAAAATAAGCCGTCGAACACTGCTGATGTTGTTCGCTGTAATGCTGGTGCGAGGTCTGCGGTCATAGCTCTCATTTTCAACACGATCGCGACCCTACACGAACTGTCTATGCCATGCAAACACTCTGGCTCGCGACAGTGTCTCTTCCCCGCACTGGGCAGTCAATCTCCTCACGATTTCGGCCGGTTTTACGTCTTCTGCGGCGAGAAACTTGATTAAAACACGTTGCGCAATTGACGGAGGTCCCTCTTGCTCCAACATCGTCACGGTGGACACTAAGAGGGTCGAGGAAGCGAGCCCATGTGCTTCCCCTACTCCTGACAAACCTACCCAACAACAAACAAAGCGGGAACGTGTTCAGCCACTATTGTGCCTGAAGGGCGAAAAGTCTCGTTTATATTTATATAACTATGTGTATATACGAGGGTGAATCCCTCGTATATACACACACATATGCATATTTAATAACTAAAAAAATAGCAATTACCTTATGAGCTAATTAATATACATTTTTTAATTATTATTGAATTTATGTTTGTAATATTTTTTTTTTTTATATATATTTATATTTTTATTTTACGAAACGGCTAGGTAAGGCCCACGCGAATATCATTGCTCCTCAGACCCTCTGCCTTCCTGTTACTCCAACACTCTCTCATCCTCCTGGACTGCTCCCTTCGCTCTTCCTCAGTCCATTCTCTCCCTCGTCTCTCCTTCTTACCTACAAAAACCCAAACCCCTTTCAGTCTTATCTTAAAAAGCTCTCCATCCAAACTATCTTTATCTGTGATTTTTAGCCTGCCCAGTTCTGCTTTTACTTGCTTAACATAACCCCCCCCCCCATACTTTTATTGTTGCAGACTTTGTCAAAAATTTTCTTATTCTGTCCATTACTATTCATTCTAATCCTGTCTATAACTGTTTTTAATATTTTAATAATAAAATAAAATAAAATGAGCTACCTAATTAACATAGAGATATATAATACATAGTATAATATATATACACATACATATAAATATTGAAATGGCTCTACCCAGGTTTTCGGCGGCAATATTTCCTTGGTGTATATCTTTTCCGAACGTTCAGAATTAAGAAGCCTCTGTATATCCTGAATTTATTTACACCTTTTTCGCCCATTCACTCCCTAAATACCAGATCCCAAACCTTAAATCTATACATCCCTTCCTACTGAACTGCCTTCTTTACAAAATCATTCATTATCCGTGGTGCCTCCTTTTGGAACTATTTACCCGTTTCTATCCGTAAAAATGCATCCCTTACATCTTTTTAAAACCCAATTATTCCTCCACCTCCTTAATCTTCAAACTACCGCAACTATGTAAAATAATGAAACCTGTTTTAATTTGCAATACTTATCTGTGTTTGTATACATAAATCTTGTTTCTCGTATATTTATACCAAATGGTTGGTTCTAAACTGAAATGAGTGAAGAAAGTGAAACATTTTGCAATAGAGTGAAGAAAGTGATTACTTTCTTCACAAGTGAAGAAAGTGAATTGCCTTCTTAATTAGTAATAAGTATAAATTAAAAAATAATTTGAAGTTGGAAATTAAATGCTTTTAAATGTTTCTTAACATTGTAAGAATTTATTTTAACAAAATAAATTGAAATGTGAATGAATTATTGGTGGAAATAATCAATATATTTTAAAATTTAAATATAATAATAATTACCTACCTTGTTTATAACCTGCACTTGTTTATAACTTTATAACTTGTTTATAACCATGCTTATAACCTACCAACAACATACCATAATCTTCACAACTTCCTAATTTTGTTCATATTCTGGTTAGATATGATCATGTATTACACGATTACAGAAAAAATTTAATATTACAATCGTGAAAAAAGTAGAATTTACAACTCTCGTGAAATTACCACACTCGCTTCGCTCGTGTGGGTAAACGTTTCACTCGAGTTGTAAAATGATCTACTGTCGTCACTTGTATAATAAATAACTATTCTTCTTCTTCTTCTTCTTCTTCTTCTTCTTCTATAAATGTTACAAAACGTGGTCAGAACTTATACACCATAGCTATGGTCCGCTATTCTGTGACCAAGAAAGGCCTGGAACAATCCAAAAATGTGATCAAGTAGTAATAATACACGACTGTAACCGTTCCAGACAATTCTAGAACATGTACAATGTAATAGAAATAAGCATCTGTTTTTTTTTCAAAATGTAAATTAATTTTGTATGTGAAACATAGGATGATATATATATATACATATATATTTTTATATATTTTATGTGTATGTATGACGTGGAAAATAATAAGGAAAACCATATCAAACATTGATCGAAATATTCTTTTGAGATGAAAATATTTTGAATAGAAATTATATACATTATGTTTTGTTTTCCATTCCTACATCTTCCATATACTGAAGATGGAATTCGAACATCATGTAGTGATATTCCATTTTCTCATTTTTTTAGACTCTTTTCCTGAAGATTTTATATGCAAGGTTGTTCGAAACATTGGACAGAAATATGTAATTCACTTTGTACATATAACTCACCTACGTCTGACCGCAAGCCGAATCATCTTTCCGAATTTGTTTGTTTAACGTCACTTCATGCCACTAAGGCTGATCGGACTATGCTACTTAAATTTTGCCTATCCAGGGATAACGAGTACCTGACATCGTAAAGAGGGAATCCTGTTAGTCCTTTCACGACGCTTGAAGGTGATCGTAACCTGACATCGTACTGGATCGAGACCTCCATTTTACGTCCAATCAGATGGACGGCATAGCCAAGGATTTTTTACTCCCTTCAAAAAATGCTGGAGCCACCGCGGGACGCGAACCTACCACCTTTAGTATTGTAGGGTGCTATGCTAACCACTACACCACAGTTGACCCCCAGGGTTATCTTTATATATTGGACAGTCAACTATTGCACACATTGAATATAATTAAAAAATGTACCTTTTTGCATTATTACTTTTTTTCTAAATAATTCTAAATAAGGATCTCCAACGATTTATGAATTTATGAACATAGTTCTATGATAAAGACAGAGAGAGAAGTGTAGTGTGTTGACAATATGCGTTGCCTTCTTATATCACACAGATCTCGAAATCGAATCCCGGTTGCCTAATAGCATTTTATAACTTTGAAATGTATCCTCACCCTTAATTCTGAAAACACAACGTAAAGCCGAAAAAGGTGAAGTAGGGGAAGCCGAAAAAGGGAATAAGAATACATACAAAGGTACGATAAATATAATTAATAAATTAAAAATTAATAGTTAAATTTTAATGTATCAGAACGAATTGAGAAGTAATGGCAGTGGATAACAGAGTTTATTTATTTGTGGTAGCGGAAACCGGAACCGAGATTAAGCGAGAGTGGACGCCGCGGTATAGATCAGCTGGACCACAGCCACATATTTTCCGCTCTGCTATCTAGATCTCTTGACGCAGCTTCCAGTGCCTTTTTGATCTTATATAATACGATTAAATATATATACATATGTCTATGTATAATAATCTCGTGTTCCGATGAAACTACTGAACCGATTTTGATGCAATTTGGCTCATTGCTTGTCCAACTTAAAAGATAGTTTTAATCTCGATTATTGGCCTCAATATTTCTTTTTTTCAATATTAAATACTTATTATACTACAATAGAGTGTGATTATTTGTACGTTCTAGATATCCAGCAGATGGTGGTGTAAGTTGATTTTATTGACACAAAACTTCATTTTCTTTCGCTATTTAAGGATAATAAGCATCCATTAGCCAAATCTATTTTTTCTGATTTGGACTAGGAAAATCTGTGTTTTTCCCATGGGCAATTATGTGTCGCCTTTTCACGAGTGGGGAAAAAAATCTATTTGTTTTAGCAAAAGACGGGTTAACTAAAATCATTGAGCACCAATTAGTATAACCTCCTGTAAATTTATCTACCTGTTCGAACGTATTCCTCGCTACATCAATATTACCATAACCGGTATTAGGCTATTAGCTTAAGTATTATATCAGTTATTCAACACTAAAAATAGGTGAGTCCATCATTCTATGTTGATAATTTTAAGAAAATATCACAACAAAACATTATGAAAAAACCATAAGATAGTCTTAAAATGTTACAGTAAGGCCCTGTACACACGGGGATACTAAAAAGAAACTGATTAGTGACTTGAATTTTTAACTGGTTTACTTAGAGTAACTACCTATGCATTACAATGAGGCACCGCATATGGCGCTACTGGTTGCGGACGGATTTGTGATTCAGAGAACTCGTTTGTAACTAGTCGCCCGAGTGATTCGCATGTCGGGTTTCCTCGTCCAGTTTTTTACTTTCAAATTACGAAATATATAGTAAGGGAAAGTATTTCGATCATGAAAAATTTCCACTTCGACCCTGACTCCAAATAACCAAGTCCCGCGAAAAGGTCTGTGTGTGTGTGAACAGACTAGCTTCAAAATTATAAACCGTACGAACCTGAAATTGGGTACTTGATGTATGTTTATATCCGTGATGTGACAGCAAAAATTTCATCAGAATTGGTCAAAGGGAGAGGGTACTGTATTCCATAGCTTTTTTCTCATTTTTATGTTGTTTTTTCGATTTTCTCAAAAACAGATCTAAAGATTTTAATAAAACTGGGTATTTGATGTAGTTATACTCGTATGTAACGCGATGTGACAAAAAAAGTTTCATCAAAATTGATCAAACGGAGAGGGCACTTTATTTAAAAACCTTTATCGAATTTTTACGTTTTTTTCGATTTTCTCAAAAACGGCTTTAATGATTTTGATCAAATTCGTCATGTTTAATGAAAATCAAGTCTTCTTTAATATCAGGTAAGCTTTATCATTATGAAAATGTTGTGAGTGGACTTAAATGGGGAAGGGGCCTTTATTTGTTTTCCTATAAAGTATCTTTGTTTTTGTTAGTATAGAGAAATTAGCTGTCTCTCGTTACGCCTAAAAATAAAATATGGCTAAATATGAAATATGAAAAAAATCAAGTAAACATATACAGGAGAAAAAAAGAAAAATATTCCGTCAATTCATAAAACAAAGAGCCCACATATGCGGAGTACGCCTTTAATGACAGACCATTGTTCATAATTAAAGCCGTTCTGTTCATTTGAGAAGTGGCAATTAACAAAACGCATTAATTTCTAATCTAAGTAAGTTGGTAAGTGAAAGTTGTGTGTTGCGAGCTCGCACCAGATTTTTTCTTTATACAGTGGTAAATTTTAAGAAATAATTCATTCTAGAAACACGATTTAATTGATATTTTGTTCTCTCTTTTTTTTTTTTTTTTTTTTTTTAATTCTGTATAGATTATAAAACCCTTGTAAGGAAGCCTTAGAAAACATTAGCATTAAGATCGGAAAGAGGCGTAGAGAATGCAGATAGAGGTGCCTACATATGTAGATAACCTTTTGGTTAAGCTGAGGGTACCTTGTAATTGTTGCTGGCTCAATTAGGCCGGAAGCTAAGCTCACCCTGGTTTCACGCGAGCTCAGGAAGAAGATCTTTTGCTAATCCTCCATCCGGTAGTGCTAAGCCAAGAGCTTCAATATCCACCCACTCTATCCTTAATGATCCACTTAGTTTTTTTTTTTCTCCCAGAGCCAGTTAAAACTTTGTAATTCCTACCAGATGATTATTGTTGTTTCCTCTTCAGCCATTTCTATAATGATTATGATGGTTATTAACACTCAGCTTATATTAGTCTTAAACCTTATGCTGTACATTAAACAAATGTCATGAAATCTTACATTGTTTTATTTGTACTTAAGTGGAATCTAATAGCAAACAGTTTGCTTGTTTGCTTAACGTCGATTTCTGCTACTAAGGCTAATCGGACGATGCTTCAGTGGGAGTCCTAATCTCTGCATATCAATAAGGACAGGGATCTTTAACGAGTACCATAGGGGGACGGCAGAGCCAAGGATTTTTTATTCCCTTTAAAAAATCCTAGAGCTGCCGCGGACGCGACCCGCGACATTTAGCATAGTGCTGCTCCGCTAACCACTACACCATTGGTTATAATTGTTTGTCCACCATGGTATTTATAATTTGAAATAACTTACACAACAAGGGCCTCCGAAGGATTTCATCTAGGGAGGTCGGTGGGGAAAATGTTTAAGTCTGGGGGAGGGGGTCGAGGTATTCTGATCTCTCTCTCTCTCTCTCTCTCTCTCTCTCTATCTATCTATCTCTCTCTCTCTCTCTCTCTCTCTCTCTCTCCCTGTTTATTATTATGACTTTTTAAGGCTCAAATATTTTTTTAAATGATACTTATTCATTTTTAAAAGGTTTTTTTTCGCTTCCTTATTTTAATTTGCGCCTGTCAATAAACTTTCGACGATCAGCAAATGTGCGCTGCGCTAATTAAATAAGAGCATGTTAGGCATGGGGAAGGATGGCAACCAACGGTACCTCTTGTACCTTATTTCAGGTAATCTGGATTTTTAGCGAAGGAGATCTCTCATTCAGCGCCTTTTTAATCTCCTAAGTATTGGCATATTAGCTGTTGCCATGCCTCTAATTAGTTGGTTCAAATTACCGAGTAAGTGAGTATGGAAACGTTTGTAAAGTGTCTTTATATGTTTGTCTACTGTTTGCATTTGTAAGTCAGTATGTAGGGTATTGTTGGTCACGTACCATGGTGCTTTTACTATGAGTCTTAATATTGTTTTATTGAATTTCTGAATTCTTTGTAAGTGGGTCTTTTTGGCTGTATCTGTGAACAGTATGTACATATTAGTTTCAGTAAGTATAAATATGTATTTAATTTTTGTCGTAGTCCTAGTTTTAAAGTTTTAGAAAAAAGGGATTAAAGAAGGTTGAGTCGTTTGTTAAAGGGTTTTTCGTTTCATCTTTACATGCGAGCCCCATGTCATCCTTCTGTCAGAGGTAAGACCAAGGTAATGCACGGTGTCAGTTTGAGAAATTTGGATATTGTCTATACAAGTTGGAGGGCAGGTATTTTTTCGAAAACTGAACGTTATGTATTTGGATTTGTCATAATTAAGTCGAATCTTCTATAGTTTACACCAGTCGTTTAATATATGTAAGTGTTGTTCTAAAATTTGTGAGGCATGTGTAGGATCCTTGTGTTTAGTGAGAATCGCCGTATCATCAGCATATGTAGCGTTCAGTGTGTTAATGCTTTCCGGTATGTCATGAGTGTATATAATGTAGAGAAGAGGAACCAATATTGAATTTTGAGGTACTCCCGCCAAGACTGGACGAATTGAGGAAATCTCTGACCCTTGACGAGCTAATTTAATATTAGTTTTAAATATTAATATTTAAAAGTTAAAATATGTTTTTATACAATGGTTTAAAACAATCGTAAATGTATACGAATTTTTTTCATTAGTAGTTTTTGTCACTTATAGCGTTACTATCCGTTGATATAAATACGATATTTAGATTAAAAATCGTAATTGCCATAAATTACTAAAACACAATTTAAAAAATTATTTTTCTTTTAAATATTCTCCTTTTTAATAATTACCTACTAACCGTTTATGGATTATTGTTCCCAAAAAAGCCTTCATTATTTATTTTTATTTGTATGTGATAAACAATAATATCTAAAATAAAAAAATCTATAAAATCATAAACAACAACATTGACGGAATCAATATCAAGAACTAAATGAAAGACGGGATAGAAAACGTTTTTTAGCTTTTAGTTCCCTCCTTGTCTTTTATCCTCCTCCCATTTGACCGTGTCCAAAGTTTACTCTGCCTTTTTAATTTTTTTTATTTTTTATTCGTTTCTTCTTTCGTTATTCACTTAAACATTTTTCTTTTTCTTTTTATCTTTTGTCGGTTGTTTTATCCGGAGCCGCCTCCGAGTTAATTGAGGGAGCACTCTGATTAACAACTCTTTAATTTGTCTTTGTTCTCCCATTAAATGATATTAAGTAACGAAATAAAAAAGATTTTCTGCCTTTTTATTTAAGTAGCAAGTTAATTTGTCTCGTTTAATCATGACATAAACGTATTTCACATGTAGAAACTACATATTTACCTGAAAAATAACAGGTTTTTACCGCCTTTAATCAACCCTTAACAGCTTTTATTGTATTGTTTTTTTCCATTTATCGTTGAACCTAAATATGTAAGTCATGTTTTATTGTGTTCATATTGTTTAACCTCACTTTTTTAACCCTTAACTACTCACCCGAATCAATGTAACTTACCTACTCACCTCAGGTCAATATGACCCAGAACACAAAAAAATATTTAAGTAACCTTAGGGTGTAACATATTAGTTTTAAACAACAGGAGAAGGCTTGAATATATATATATATATGTATATATAAATATTTATGTATACAATAAATGAATGTTTTAAAATATGAATAACATGTCGAATTATGGGTCTGAAATGAAGTACTAAAAAAATCTGGCGCGTGGTCGCAACACACAACTTTCACTTACCAACTTACTTAGATTAAAAATTAATACGTTTTGTTAATTGCTACTTCTCAACAGAACGGCTTTAATTATGAACAATGGTCTGTCATTAAAGGGGTACTCCGCATTCTTTTTTCTCCTCTATATGTTTACTTTATTTTTATCATCTCTCATATTTAGGCATTTCTTATTTTTAGGCGTAACGAGAGACAGTTAATTTCTCCATATAAACAAAAACAAAGGTACTTTATAGAAAACAAAAAAACTAACAAACAAAAAAGGCCCCTACCCATTTAAGCCCCCTGCCCCCTCCGTTTGACCAATTTTGATGAAATGTTGGCTATCACATCTTTGGCATATACATACATCAAATACCTAGTTTGATCAACATCGTTAAAGCCTTTTTTGAGTAAATAAAAAAAAAACATGTGAAAATGAAGCAAAATTTATTAAGTAAAGTCCCCCCTCCGGTTGATCAATTTTGATGAAATTTTTACAGTCATATCTCGGGCATATTACTATATCAAATACTCAGTTTAATCAAAATCGTTAGAGCCGTTTTTGAGAAAATCGAAAAAAACGTAAAAAGTTATTAAATAAAGTACTCCCTCCCTTTGAGCAAATGTGATAAAATTTTTGCTGTCACATCGCGGGCATATACATACACTAAATAACCAATTTCAGTTTTGTACGGCCTATATTTTTTGAGCTAGTCTGTTCACACACACACACACACAGACACAGACCATTTCTCGGGACTTGGTTATTTGGACTCAGGGGACCCCAAAACGTGTATTTCCGTTGAAAACCGGAAGTCAAAATTTTTCACGATCGCAATACTTCCACTTACATATATAGGTAAGTGAAAGTAATAAAGGAACTCCTTAACATTACTGTTATTAACATAATTTCTTTTGATATAAAATTCAAAAAATTGTCTACAAACAACCTTTGAAGTTAAAACAAATAAGGAATAGTGTTTTTTACAAATTCAATCACACACAAAAAATGACTTGCTCAACTACTCACCTCGGGTCAATATATCGATTTCGATAAAATAAACACCTCCCTTATTTTACAGACTCTGGCAAGAAGTAACTGGAGCCAAAACAAAGGATATGTCAAAGTTTGGTGATCATTCAATGCCAAAGATGTATTAATAGAATGAAATGAAACTTGGTATGGGTCAATATGACCCGATGTGAATAGTTAAGGATTTATTTTTTATCCGACATCAAGCCATTATCAAGATAAAAATCTCAGACCACAAAATATTTTCAATCATCATCACACAATGCCCTTGTGATAAAAAAAAAAGAAATACTACAGACCTTTTCTTAAAACTACTGACCTTTTCCAATAATGCTTGAAAGTCAAATATATATTTACGTTATCAGAGTTACCAGGTGTGTAAATATGAAACCGGAATTTTTCAAATAGCAAATAAGAGTTGATTGTGTAAAAATGATACATACTTTTTTATTTGAAGTACTGTCCTTCGCTATCTATGCATTTTCCCCATCATTCAGGCAATTTGTGGATTCCCCGCCAAAATAATGCTTCCTCTTCATAGTCAAACCAATCACTTAACCAATTTCGTACATTTTCATAAGAAGCGCTGCTCAGCTAGTGCGTGTCCCATCGATGCAAATAGGTGGTAATCGTTGGATCGTTTCCTTGGTCCGTTTAGCCGATTGTGATGGGGCATTGTCATGGAGCAAGATCACTTTGTGTGTCCTTTCTTGATAGTGGGACGTTTTGGCGCAAATCTTTATTCAAATTTATCATCTGTTGTAGGTAGCGTTCCGTATTAACAGTTTCCCCAGGTTTCAGCAGCTCATAGTTGGTATCACCCATCTGATCACACCAGACACAGAGCATTTTCTTCCTCCCCAAGCGATGCCGATGGTTCACCAGGAGTTACCCAGGATTTTTTACGCTTAGGATTCTCGAAGTAAATTCACTTTTCATCACCAGTCACAATTTGATGAAGAAATGAATTTTTTTCTGTACCTGGCGAGCAGCATTTGCCATGAGGTTTTTCGAGCTTCCTGCTGCCTGTCATTCAGTTGGTGAGGTACCTATTTCCCGACCTTCTGGATCTTTTCCATGCCTTTCAAACAAATGGAGACGGTGTCACATGTAATAATTGTCCAACAAACGCTTCCGAATCAGCGTTTTCAAAGTTTTTTTTGTGGTTTTCCACGGTCTTGTGTTTCTTTTATCGAAATCCATCTTTAAATTTTTTGAACCAATCGAAACATTGAGATTTGTCTAGGGCACGCTCCCCGTAAGCTTCAACAAGCATCCTATGTGATAATGCTCCAATTTTTTTCAGAAGGAAACGGAAAATAAATGCTGTCCGGAAATCTTGATTTGTTGGCACAAAAGTCGACATGTTCAACGCCACTAAAAACACGGTTATAGAATGAAACTGATGTTGGTATCAATTGGATCTCTTAATTACATGTAGGCAAAAGCAGATAACACCACTGACGGATTAGTTAGAAGATTATATTAACTGCTAACTCCTATCATTGGCGAATTCCGGTTTCATACTTACACACCTGGTAAATTACTGCAAATGTTTAAATACAATTCATTTTCATTTAATGGACTTATAAAATGACTACATTCATTTTCAATTTTATATAGAAATAGTAATACTTTGTGAGTCCCCTCACCTATCAGTGGTGTGGACCCCGCGCCCCCTGGATCCGCTACTGGAATGAATTGGTATCTCGCTTGGGTTCAGTGACATTTCGATTAAGTATTTTTTGATTAATTTTATTAGTGTCGATCAAGGAATTTTAACGTTTTTTTTTTTTTTTGGATTCCAAAGATTGGATGAGAGGAAGTCCAATCTACTTCGTAAGACTAGATAGTTTTTATAATTGTCATATAAATTACTTTTTATAGTTGTTTGTTTCTTTAATGTCCATTTACACTACTAACGCTAATCGGATGATGCTACAGTGGGAGACCTAAAGTTTTCCTATCCAGATATAATCAGGATAGGGATCTTGTACATGAAATCGTACAGGCTTGGGACCTCCATCCAAAAACCAATGTTTCGAAATTCGTTGAAATGGGGTAAAACGATAAAAACAAAAATAAATCCCCCTGCCCATCCAATTACTGAGAAACCTATCCATGATAATATTTTTTTTTTAAATATTTACTTATTGAAACATACAACTGTATCAAATTTTAAGTAAAAGTGCATTAAGTAGAAGTGCTAAAATAAAATAATAGGAGCACGTAAGATGACAGCTACACGTTAAGATCCCTATCCTAATTATAACTTGATAGGCAGAATTTAGGACTCCCACTGTACCTACGTCCGATTAGCCTTAGTAGCAAAAAGGGACGTTAAATAATCAACAACTTATTATTAATTTTTTGTATACTAAAATTCAGATATTAGTATTAATTGATTATAGATATATAATAATAATAATATAATAATAATGTCTTTATTTGAATACAAAATACAAAACAAAAAAAATTAATTAGACACATACTCTTGGCATTAGGCCATTAAAGGAGAGTCGTGGCTTGTTTACAAAATAAATATGTACATTTATATCTTCAGCATTAAGTCAGTAAACTGTTGCTTATTTAAATATCTCACTCATTGTAAATTATATTACTCCTTTGCAAATATACAAATATAATAAAGTATATGAAAAATGATATACTTTGAAAATGATATAATTACATAAAAACAGAAAAAAAAAATATATATAAAAAGAATAATAATCAAAAAATATAAAAAAAAGAATTAAGAAGAAAAGAAAAATACAAATAATATAAGATAAAATACAAATAATACAAAGGTGGCCCTCTATTAACGGGACTCAATTATAACCGTATACCTGTATTTCCAGGCTTCTTTTGCATATCCGATTAAAGAGATCCAATTTTTCCCATTCAAATAATTAATCACTTCTGTCCTGGTTAATGTAGTTGTTTTAAACCATTTCAACCTGTATTCATTTAATATCGGACAACCTATAAAATGGAGTATATCTTCCTTTTCTTGTTTGTTGCATAAACAGCAATTTATTTCCGAGTTTGATTAATACCTCCGGTAGTTCAGACACAACAGCTCACCCCTCAACTTCATTATCCATTTAATATCATTTCTTTTGAAGCTTTTGAAATAGTCTACATTATCAGGTAGTTCAACCATTAGATATTAGATATAATAATTTTATAAATAGTTAATGAATTTTTCGCAGATTTTATATGGTCATTTTTTAAGCTATCCCGTATGCTTTTAATTAAACTTTTAAAGATCTCTGGTCATCTCTGGATTATAGATACATATATTTAATGGTATTTTAGAAGATCAAACAGACCGGGTGCTGCCGTTCACAGATCTAGAGAGCCGAGTGGAAGACATGTGACCAGATTTAGCTAGTTTTATATAAATAATCATTTCCGTGGGAGCTAATACCGATTGTTTAATAAGGACACGATGCGGGAGGAGTGAGCTGAAGTACCGCAAACACTCGACTGGACAGGTCCTGCAGTGGACTTAGAGGAGTGCGGTCCAGGAGGGATCGATGTCTTGTTGTGGACAGTGGCCATCCAGGACCTGTTAAGGACACTGCTCGTCCAGGATACGTTAAGGACCTACCGGAAGTGGTGAGGGCTGCGGAGGTACTTGTCAGCTCAGCACTGCGCCTCCCACTCGTATCCACTTGTGAAACGATTTAGTAGTTAACCTCAATAGTACTTTATATAGCCAACCTGCCCCACACAGGGGGTTAATTGGCATACTCTGGATTAACGAATTCTTCAATTTTTCATAATCTTAGTATTAAGCATTATGTGGTGAAAAAAAATACTTGAAGTACTCTAATACTTGGAGTTTACAGTGTTATCAGTCCTAATGGGAGACAGGAACGACTCAACAATCATAAAAGTGAAAACTGTTGCCAACCAACCCCGCTCTCACCTACTCATTACTTGTTAGTTTTCTTTTATTACAGTTTTAGAGCATATAATTAAAAGATGCCAATTTAGAAGATTAGAATACCTCGAACCCTTCCCTCAGAACATTATCATGCTTGAAATAAGCCTGTTCACCCTTGATGGGTAGTTTATTTTATATTATAAACACCATGGTGGATAATAGTTGTTTGGGGTCACCATTGGTGTAGTGGTGTAGAATAGAAGCCTATAATACTAAAAATGGTGTGTTCGTGACTAGCTGTGGCCCTAGGATCTTTTTAAAGGGAGTAAAATATCCTTGGCTATTGTTTCCCTTGGATAGGACGTAAAATGGAGGTCCTGAGCCTGTATGATGTAAGGTACTCGTTAATGATCCCTATTCTAATTATACCTGGAGAAGAAAAATTGAGTTCTCCCACTGTAGCATCGTCCGATTAGCTTTAGTAGCATAAGGGGGCGTTAACTAAAGAAACAAAGCAAAGAAGATGTGAACTGAGCCAGCTGTGACGCTAACTCCAACCGAGTTCTCTAACACCCTTCAACCCACACCCACCCAAGCAAAAAGATAAGAACGAAATTTATTTTTTGCCGCTAACCGATGAGCGCAAGTATTTGATTTAGTGAACCGGGGTGGGTCAGCAATAAATACACACCCTTAGCAGGGGGGGCCGGAAATTAAACGACTTAAAAAAGAGATCCCAGGGCAACTTCCGGCATCAGTTATCCTAAATATATGTTCGTGTACACATATGTATATGTGTATGTGTGAGTGTGTGTGCAAGGGCTCCTTCTCCCACAGGACTCAATTTCCTGCTCGCATTTCAAGTTAGGGTTGTCATGGACGGTTGTCCATACTTCAAAGAGGAGACAGAAGTTTACTTCGTCGGACATTTATATGCAGGTGCCCCCCTCTCAAAAAAATATTACAAACTAAAACTAAAAATTAATTCACATTCATTATTACATTTGAAGAGGCGCAAGACTACTTTCTAAAAGGCACCCTGCAAGACCAATTTCTAAAAGGATATCACCCCAACAAAAACAAGAATCTTTTGAAAACAGAAAGCGAAACGATCAGCCAGCACAGCTCTCTGAAAATAACACATTATCGGACCAACTTACCAATTTGGTTAGTAGCTTCAACAACCTTGTCCAGCCTCTGTTAAGCCTCCTTCAGCAATTATCACAGGTTGCTCAAGCATTATGTAGTGGCATACCCACTTGCCCGATAACACCCCTAGACTAAAAGGGAGCTGGTTTTCCCTGCTTGAGCGCTAATCACGACAGGAAGAGGTGCCGCTGGGCATAAATCTTCCCCATGCCTATCATGCCAAAATTATTTCCTGATTACAGCAAATTCACTGATTGTCTTTCAGTTAAGACAGGCGTGAATATAGAAATGAAATTAAAAAAAAAAAAAAAAAAAAAAAAAAAAAAAAAAAAAAAAAAAAAGGCGAGATGCAAAACTCGTTTGTTCCACCTGAACACATTTTTCAGGAAACTCAAAAAACTTACCAGGTCTTGCAGAGTGGCCAGATAAAGATGATTTTTTTTTTTTTTTGCCTTCAAAAGGTGCAGGTACCCTGTGTAAGTGAGCTTGGAATAAAAAAAATTACTGATTTGAAGTAACAAAAAAAAAGTAACAAAATATGAAATAAGAAAGTTTTGCAACAAAATGTTTAAAGGAAAGACTTTTGCTGCTTAGCACATTGGTACGAACGAGTTTCAATTCACACAGCGTAAGTTGATCTTCTTAATAAGTAATATTTATTTAGGTTCAAGCCAAAAATTTGACTCAAAATCCTGACTGTGAATCAAGCAATTATAATTATTTACTGAAACAAATATTTAAGCGCACCTAAAGTATTTTATATAGCTAAGGGCCTGAGAAACTAAGATTTTAAAACTCTTAATTTTTTATATGACATATAATGTACACATTCTATTTTTTACGGGGAACTTGATAATGCACTTAATGACCCGAGTTCGATCTCGCTTCGCAGGATGTCTTTGATATACTAATGATTTAATTAAAATATAAGACCCTCATGGGGCGAACTTAGTCTCTTTAAAGTGAATAATATTAATTGAAAAATCAATGGCGTAAACCTGGCGGTCGACCGTGATCACGGTTGAATAACAGCCTTGTGATATACTATAACACCAAGAAACAGAACTTTCTTAGACATGGAATCCTAGACATCTTGGTTTTGGTACTACAGGTTTATTTATTTTTTACTAACTCACTTTTCTTTTCAAGTACATATCATCTCTGACACTAAATATGATAGAGCACTTAGTTGTACGATAGTAGTTGTAAAAATATCGATAATACTATCGATAGCTTCTGCCTTTCAGCACCCTTGTGGTATGTCATTAATGGAATGAAAAATAAATAAAATTTAGCAGTGTAATTTTATTTTTCATTTTTTTAACCTAAAATGCTTATTTACTCTATAAAAAAAAATTAACTTCACGCAAAAAATATGAATGAAAAATTGAATGGTTTGCTGATACATGCCTTCCAACTTGATAGAAAAATATACAACCGAAACAAATTATTGCCCTTGACTGGGAAATTACTTGCTGAAAGACATTTAAACATAATCACAATTTTTGTAAAAAGATAACTTTCTTAATCATCTTACCATAACATAACATTTTTTAAAATTAAACATTTTTCAAAGTATGGTATGTTCGAGTTGTCATGTCAGATACAACTACTTCGACATCTGGAAATCCTGGTTTCATGGTTATTTGAAGAGCGTTGGTATAGCTTTCCTCTAAATACAGTTTCTTTGACCTTTTGATAAAGTTATTATACTTTGCGGTTACGACTAAGTTTGAAATTGATAAAAATATTTTCAAGGTATAATGGAATCCATCCTTTACTTACACGAGAAAGAACCATTGAGCGAAATTTGGAGAATTTAGGACAAACGGTAGAATTTCATCTTTATATACATAGATTATAGCTATATATCCCGGTTTCACACGGGGAATTTAATTTTTCTAAAGAAACGGTCGATTTCGTAAAAAAACATTGTAAAGCGAGATCGTTATGATTTTTATAACAATAAGTTGAAGTTATGCAATTTTAATATGCTCAGTTTCCCGCGCTTCTGCCTGTCTAAGCCTCTGTTGTTCAATCCTATTTTGATGTTCGTCAAGAGTTTCAGGTGTTCGTATTTGACGTTGTTTTTTAGCTTTTGAGCTCACTACTCCTATTTAAGTTCGCTTCTTAGCAGGCATTTTTAAAAAATAAATTCACCATACATGTATGATAAAATGTAAATAAACGTATTGTAATGTTAAAAAAAACAAAAAAACATATGGTTTAAAAACCCCAGAACTCGACGCCTGCCAAGGGACGGTCTTATCAGGCCTCTTCAAAATCTTTAAAATTATTTTTATAGGCTGTTTTTCTGACTCACACGGTCGATTTCGTAAAAAAACCATTGTAAAGCGAGATAATGACGCATTTTATAACAATAAAGAATGTACCCAGAGATTGGCTGAAGTTATGCAATTTTAATATGGACAGGTGTTCGCACCTGGTATCAAAGAACCGCTTAGCGAAATTTGGAGAATTTAGGACAAATGGTATAGATTTCTATAAAGAACAAACAAACAAACAAACAGAATTTCATCTTTATTTAAATAGATAAAAAATGATAGAATAAAGAGCAAATGGAAACGTACATTGTAGCTCCTAACGTTTCAAATGGAAAAAATTACTATTCTACTTTTTTCTACTCCTACCCTCGTCACCACATCATACTACCCATAGTATCGATAGTTTAATTCCGTTACTATCGAAACCGAAACTATCGACAGTCCAAGCTTTATATCACTACTAAGTTGCGATTACGATTCCAACCGAAGAGATATCACAGAGGCCCTGAAAATACATTTTACTGAGATATAATATTTAAAAACGGATTTAATATCCTTTAATAAAATACCTCGCCATTGTATGTAGGAATATATTAGCCCTCCCCCTTTGGATTATATCAGGCCGCATTCACATTCAAAGTCGGGCTCAGGCCAAAAAGGTCCTGCTAAGCTAATCTCGGGTCCATTGTGCCCGAGGAGATAAAGATATGACTAATGCTTATACTAAGGCATACGCTTCCATTTCAAATATACCTAATCCTCGGGGACGAAAAAAAGCAGGACGCGGGAGCTCTATATTTCTTCCAGGACTGGTTCTCTCCTTTATGGAACAGTTCCTGTTCCAGGAGAAATGGCCCGTGGGATCGGGTTTAGCTCCGGATCTAGCCTGGAATTATGGCCCTGTCCGGATTTCAGCTTCGTCCTCGATATCATTTTGATGTTTTTTATTCGTATATATAATAAGAATCACTATTATACTTAAAACTTTTTGGGGTATATATGTGTGGTGTGTTGCTTCACAAAATCAGTTCCGACCGAATTTAGAAAATTTTCACTTGAAATATTTGAAATATCTGTCCTCCTAACTCTATATTGAAAATGGAGGAATCGTTTAGGAATGTCTCCTAAATAATTCAGCATACGTAAATCATGTGGACAAGGCATTATCCCACAGATACTGCCACCTACCGGCGGCTGTTCGGCCGAACCTGTTTGATTCTCTTGTCTCATCTGATGATTTACTTCAGATTGTGTGAGTAATCACAACCACTTCACTGACCCACCTGGAGCCAGGAGGAGAAGAATGGAAGAGGAAAGACGGGAGTGAATGGAAGAAGAAATCCAGGTCGATGGGTACAATAATTTAGTTAAATTCACCTTCACTTATCACAATACGAGTTCCAAAAGCAGTTCACATTCTCAAATATGCAATACCCAATATCCAAATTAATTAACCTACTAACCTTTAATGTATCCTGTATTTAGCAACCCCCCCCTACTTGCATTACTTGTAACAATAAGCAAATTATATATACAGTTATTATCATACATAGTTTTATTCATCAAATCCGAATTACAGTCCACTCCATAGTTACCAGCTACATTCAATATTATAGGATAATGTCTCCATTAAAGAGACTATCTTAGAACAGGAATATCTCAGACAGAACCAGTGAACTATTTGGGACTTGCCTTCGACAGAAAAGACGACATGGGGTCCGCATGTTAAAATGAAACAGCCTCGCATTAATGAGATTGTCATACCTATTTTCGTCAGTTTTTGCAATTTCCCCATCGCTTAAAATGTAACTTTTGCTAATCAGAATACGAGGGGTGTACAGAAAGTTCTAAGCCTGGTGTACTTATGATAGCTTTCAGATCAAACAGATGAGCTGAGTGGGGTTAAAGGTCATCGTTTACTTGTAGTAAGTTTTATCTCTCTAAGGGCTTATTCACACTATTGGCGTATTCGAATACATTCGGAAAACGATTTAAATTATTTGTTCATCATTAATTAAATTAATTTATAATTATTATTAATAATTATCATAGTGTAGCAATATATTCTTCTTATTATATATTTTGATAATGTTACCTTCTTCATCAAGAAAAGTACACTTAACAGCTATTTCTAAAAACGAAAAGTTGAACTTTTTTTGTCCATAAAATTGATGAATAAATAAATACTTTAATAACTAAAAGTTAATTATTAATTAAAATCCAACTACAGACGGCTTCGATTATTAATGGCTTCAATCGTGAACGGTGTAAAATTATATAATGTGAATATGATAAGACTTTAGGAGAGCGGACCAGGAGTGTAGCGAGAGCGGAGCGATAGTGTGAATGGGGTAGAGCGAGAGTGAAGCGGGAGCGGAGCGAGAGTGGAGCGGGAGCGGAGCGAGACCGGACCTGCACCAATATTGTGATTACCCTCTTTCTATTCCTCTTTAGAATATTTCGCCAGTGAGAACGGACCGGGAGCGGAGCGATAGTGTGAATGGGGTAGAGCGAGAGCGGACCGGGAGTGGAGCGAGACCGGAGTGGTACCGATAGTGGAATACTCTCTTTCTATTTCTCTTTGGAAAATTTGGAAGTGGAGCGATAGTGTAAATCCGCCCTAATTCCGCCTTTCAATTCAGGTCAGTTTCTTTCAGGCTGTTGTGTTACAGATTGATTTAAAAATGTCTAATTTTGAGTGCTATGCAGTGATAAAATATTTTGTACTTATAAATTATAATTATAAGTATTATCTATAATTACGATGTGACGATATTTGAATAGTATTAACGAATTGCTTAACATATACTTATAACATGGAAAGAAAAAAATATATACGCATGAAATAAAAACTGAATACAAATCAGACACGTTAGAACTCCAGTAGTATCTCAAAAACCTCCTACATGCAGGTATAAAAAAGGTTGTCAAGTAGAGGTAAGCCATATTTTCAAGGGTTTTTTATTTTCCATATGAAGTAGAATTATATCCGGCTAAGATAAGAAAGGAAAATAAAGATAAATAAAGCGAGAGGAAGTAGGGAAATAAACTAGAGCGCAGAACTTGATATTCCCGCCGCACAGTTTTCCTCGGACGCTCCATTTTTTGCGGTGGGACTCCACCACTGCCATCTTGAGCAATAAGAATAAAGAAGAGGTGCGTTCTAAGCAAATAGGCCTCTACTTCAACAACTTTAACTCTCAACTTTTTTATTCCCATCTCCAAGTTTTATTTTATTCTTCAAGTTTACAACTTTTTTTAAAGTCATATGTAAGTAGGTTTTACATTGTAAAATAAAGGATTTTTAAAAGTAAGTAGAAGACTTTTCTGGAAGACAGATGTACGCCTGTTAGCTCTTTATTATTTTCATATTCTCTTTTTATTTTCTGCATAAAATATTCGGCATCGCTCATTTATCACTCACATTGGTTTTTATGTAAAATGGAAATCCCGATCCTGTACGATGCCAAGTACTCGTTAAAGATCCCTATCCTAATTATACCTTGTTAAAAAAAAAATTAGGAATCCCACTGTATCATTGTCCGATTAGCCTTAGATGCATAAAGTGACGTTAAACAAACAACAAGCAACACTGTTTTTACTAAAATTATCACTGCCATTAATTCGCTTCGATTTTTTTACGAATGAAAAGAAGGGCATATTCACTACCATATTCCGCACATAACTCGATTTTTTCAAAAATTTCATTTAGACGTCTTATCTTTCAATTTCTGCGTTTAAGTATATATCTTTTAATTTCCCTTTTAAATCAATTAAACAGAACACAACCACATTTTTTATTATTAATTATTAACAACAAATAGACTTATAAAATTATTAAAATTTGCAATATGCAAAATTCTTTTTGCATAGATTTTTGTTTCTAAATTAAACAAATCTTGAGGGCTGCTTCGACAGCGTTCCGTTTTAGGAATCACGAATGGTCAAGTTGAAAGGATTGAACAAAGTTGCATCCCACAGTTCGAAGGCACAGATTCAATAGTCCAACGGTAACTTACTTCAGTTTTATTTTATTTTTCAGGTTTAGAACCTTTTTTTCTCTCTTTTTTTTAAGTCCTATGTAAGTATGTTTTACATTGTAAACTACAGGATGTTTTAAAAAGTAGAAGACTTATGTCCGTATCGTCCTAGGTAGTAAGGAAGATAAAATCGTATCAGTTGTAAAATTCTTAAAGGGAAGAGACTTATTAAGGAAAATTTAACGTTTTATATATTTAATTTCTATTAGCTTACACATACTGCATTCTTGAGTCTATTCGGGTCCCACGGCTTAAAGTTTAAGAATTAACCCTCTTGCGCTAAGAATCAACTTCATAAATTTCAATTTATCGTCGTTACCAATGTAGATATTTTGGGTCTTTTTTACTTTACCCACATCAGTTACTTATTTCTAAAAGAGTGATTTATCTTATTATTATATCATAAAAGATGATTAAAGTAATATATTTAAAAATATTAGAACGTAAACAAAAATTATAGTTAATATACTGCATTTGCAATTCTCAAACTGCATTTTAATGCTGGAGATCTTCTTTGGTGAAAAGCAAGCTTTATAAATTATCATCCTCTTCTGCATTTCCGTGGTTTATGCAATATTCCCAACCTTTGAAAGGTCTTAAATGTCTTTTCTTCCGATTTAAGAACACGACTCAGTTGTACTAGATTCATTATTAACAAAAACAACTTCAACGTTTCTTAAAACCTAGGAGGTAATAGTTAGGTGACCTCCTTCATATATATTTTTTTTTCTCTTAAAATAGACATATGTTATTAAATAACGTTATAACGTATGTTATTAAATAACGTTATAACGTATGTTATTAAATAACGTTATAACGTATGTTATTAAATAACGTTAAATACATCATTAATAATATCAAAAAGTAACTGGTGTGGGTAAAGTAAAAAAGACCCAAATTCTTAAAGGAAAGAAACTTTAAATTAACTTCATAAATTTTATTTTATTGTCGTTACCAATTTCTACATTGGTTTCATTAGTATTGTTATACAACGATAGAAATGGTGTACTGCTACTGTGTACCAGTGGTGTACTGGTTATTATAGAAACCTACAATACTAAAGGTCGCAGGTTCGCGTCCAGCGGTGGCCCTAGGATTTTTTAATCGAAGTAAAAACCTTAATAATGCCCTACTTTGGATAGGACGTAAAATGGAGGTCCCAAGCCTGTACGATGTCAGGTACTTGTTACAGACCCCTATCCTAATTATACCTGGATAGGCAAAATTTAGGACTCCCACTGTAGCATAGTCCGATTAGCCTTAGTAGCAAAAAGGGACGTTAAACAAACAAATAAATATAATAATTTTATAAAATTATTTTTTTTCACATTTCGAACAGATGTTTGTGCAAAAATAAACGATAGAAATAAAAAAATATCTGTATTTTTAATGTATGTGTCCATTTTTGTGTAAATTATCAAAGATAAGTATATATATTTCTTTAATATTCAACAATGAAACTAACCCCTTTTAACATAAGAATCGGAAAATTCTATTAGTAACTTTAAGCTCGGCTATCTAAATATAGGTTGCAGCAGTTGGAATTTTGTCATTGTCACATAGTTTAAAGCAGTTGGAAATATGTCATAGTTTTGAAATAATTCATGTCCCTCTCTTTTACCAATAATATAAATTTTAACATTGCATTTAAATGTTTATTTTTTATTTTATTAATTCCAATATAATTATCGAGGGAGGTAGCTCTCTATAAATATTGAAGAGTAGCTTGAAGAAGGAGGTATCCTCCAAAATATCCTTTTCAAAACGTCGGTATCCATTTTTGATGGATGCAATTCCGCTTGAATAGGCCTAATCTCTCGCCTCCATTCCTCACCAAATTTCCTGAACAAAAACATATAAAAATCTCATTTTACCCTATAAATAATCTACCCTATAAATTCTTGTTTAGTCACCTTGAAAGTACTTTTGTAAATACGTTTTGTATTTATGCTTAAGTTTATATTAATAGCAAGCTTGATACATTTTATACATAATGTAACACACTTACATAGGTTAAACAATTTTTATTCAATGAAAAATAACAATTTCCAGTGCCACACATTGAAAACAAAAATATTTAAACAGGTTACAAAAATTATCACTTTGTAGTACAGAAATAAGCAAATGGCTTGAGCTTCAGAACCAACTTGTATACAGTCGTAAGGAGAACAATCTAGTACCTTCGAGGCCAGCGTAGATTGCACTCGAACATCGTAGTCACAAACATGTACTAGAACAGTTTGTTCCAGCTTTTAGTTTCAACAATAAGTGTATAACCATTCTAAACCATATGCTTTGCCTGGTATCTTTAATATTCTGTCACATTTCGTCTCGTGAGCCGAAAGACCTCCTAGAGCAAACCCAGCCTCTTTAAAATTGGTAGCCTTAATCGAAAAATTAAGAGGGAAACCCCGGATGGTTGAGCGTGATCAAGGTCAAATCACCTTCTTGCACGACCGCTAACCAAGAAATAGTGCTTCTATACACTGTAATGAACCCATGAAGTCAGTGGTATAGGTTTTATGTGATGTGTGGCCTGCTCTATTTGTAAGAGGAATACCTAATACAGTGAACCCTCATTATTACGAACTCTGATATAACGAACACCTTGATATAGCGAACCAAAATACTATCCCCCCAAAATTACCTTTATATTTCTGCTGAACCCCTCGTTATAGCGAAATCCCTCGGTTAGTGCGAATTGAGAACTAAATTTGATGCCTGAGAATTATTATATTCTGTTATAACGAACTGCTAGATTTTTTATTAATTTTTTTTTTTTTTTACTGTATTACGTAGAATGAGCGCGGGAAGACGAAGTAGCTCCAGTTTCTAGAATTGAGGTGTTTTTTTACTCTTAACTAATCCGATTTCCTTTTGCTCTCTCTGATTCCATTGACTTTTTTCTCAAAACTAGTTCAGTTCTGTTTTGACCTCTGTATTATTCGAATCAGTGTTCTGCAGTCGTTTATACTGTTTTTTTGTTTTTTTAATAAACAATGAGTTCGTTGGTACACGTGTGTCACAAACGTAAATCCTTATTAATCGAGGAAAAATTGAAAATTATCCAGGATATTGAATCGGGAATTCTAAGTAAGTAAACCATCGCAGAAAAATATGGAATTCCAAAATCAAATTGTCAACCATTATAAAAAACAAAGATAAAATAGATTCAACCGCAGCCCAAGGATTAACTTAGCATCAAATAAATGATTGTGCTCTGCGGCTCATGAATATTAGGAAATAAATTGATAAATTGCTTTAACAAATGAGATCTCAAATAGAAATCTCAGACCCTCTTATGAAAGCTAAGGCTAAAGAACTCTCAAGTGAACTTAGCAGGTAAATTAATGAATCTCATTGTTTAATTAATATATAGTTTATCTAAAAATAAATTACATATATGCGTTTTAATTTAACTAGTTCTAATGAATGAATTTCCTTCTAAATATGATCAAATTAGTGCGGCCATTGGCTAAAACAAATATAAAAAAAAGAAACCTCGGTTATAACGAATCTCGTTATAGTGAACTTTGAATATCAAATCCCCTACCAGTTCGGTATTTCGAGGGTTTACCGTAAATAAAAATAAAGAAATATTTATTATTATTGAAATATTATATTTATTGTAACATTTATTATTCAATTTTATCAAGTTAGTCAATTTTCATTCAAAGAAAATAATAATTTCTAATGCCACAAAAATTATGGAAACACAAATAATTAAACAGGTTACAAAAATTATCACTTTGAAACACACAAATAGCCATATGACTTGAGCTTCAGAACCAAGACTAACTCTGCAGTCCATCGCTCCTTGTATACAGTCGTAAGGAGAACAGTCTAAAACCTTCTGATGTGAATCGAACATCGTAGTCACAAACATGTACTATGAGAGTTCTTTCCTACAAAGGTCTAGAACTATTATAAACCATATGTTTTTATTGTTTGTTGTTTAACGTTACAATAATTTATTTTTGTTAATAATTAATAGAAAACAATGCACATTATACCTCATTTAATATATAAAACATATTGAAAAGTGAAATTATTACCTTCACCCTCAATCGTGGTTCATGCCCACAACTATATTACAATGATAATCCGATCTTAAATTACAATTTTTTTCCGTTGCAAAAATATTAGTGAAATGTCGGTACTTTTCTGTTATAGTCACGCCCAGAGAAAATGTTTTTAATTTAGTTAGTAGATTGCTTTTAGGAGAAGCAGGGTTATCGCCAGTGTTGCTAGGGAGGTAACTAAGAGTTAATTTCACAACTGTTCGCTTACTGGCAACACTGTCAGGAGAAAACGATTCCGTGCCGAATCATTTTTTTTTTTTTACCATGTAATTAATCACGTTAAATATAGTTAAGTATCAGTATGATTTAAAAAATATTTTTTGGAATATTTTGGATGAGGAAACTGCGGTCAGATTTTTTCAACAGCATAATATATTCCTGAAATGAGAATATGTTCACAGTTAATCATAAATACAATTCTGTCAACCCAAAAACATTACAGCATACCCAAAATATTTAACGACTGTGGGGATCAGCAAAATTGGGGAACAAAAGAAGGAGGGGTACCAGAAGGAATTTTTAAAAATCTTATTTAGCGGAATTTATGTGGCGCCAAAGGTTAGCATAAAAAGATCCTTTTAATGAAATATTGAAAGATATTAAAGATTTTTACAATGACATTTCTAACATATAATTTTTTTTTCAATGTTTATACTAAAATGAAAATAAATAATTTAATTAAATTTCTTGTAAAGTGTTTTATTCAGAAAACATGTGTTTTATTTATTTAAAGCAATGTACTAACTAAATTAAAAACATTTTTTTCTGGGCGTGACTATAACAGAAAAGTACCGAAATGTCTGTTGGATAATTTATTAGAAATGACAGACAGGTCCTGCAATCTGTGCCCGCGGCACGAAGATGGGAAAATGGTTTTTCCTCCAGTGAGCCTTTTAGAAGAAAAGCTTTCCAGATCGTTTGCGATCACCTCACCGCCTCCCAACTCACAATTTACCTCAGCTCCTCTTTCGCCTTCAACCAACTATCTTCGAATAATGTCCCATTAGAAATTGATTTACCCAAATATCATAGTATAGCATTGCATTATAAAAATATTTCACATAAAAATAATAATAATTATTATTTTGAGAGGTGTAATAATCAACTGTTTTTCTTTACTAGAGGATGATTAATCAGGATTTTCAGAGACACATTTTTACTTTCACTTACCTATATATGAAATATATAGTAAGTGGAAGTATTGCGATCGTGAAAAATTTCGACTTCCGGTTTTCAACGGAAATACACGTTTTGGGGTCCCCTGAGTCCAATTAACCAAGTCCCGCGAAATGGTCTGTGTGTGTGAACAGACTAGCACAAAAACTATAAACCGTGCGAACCTGAAATTGGGTATTTAGTGTATGTATATGCCCGCGATGTGACAGCAAGAATTTCATCAAAATTGCTCAAAGAGAGGGGGTACTTTATTTAATAACTTTTTAAGTTTTTTCGATTTTCTCAAAAACGGCTCTAACGATTTTGATTAAACTGAGTATTTGATCTATTTATATGCCCGTGATATGACTGTAAAAATTTCATCAAAATTGATCAACCGGAGGGGAGACTTTAGTTATTAATATTTGTTTCATTTTCACGTTTTTTTTTATTTACTCAAAAACGGTTTTAACGATTTTGATCAAACTGGGCATTTGATGTATGTATATGCCAAAGATGCGATAGCCAACATTACATCAAAATTGATCAAGCGGAGGGGGGACTTTACTTAATAAATTTTGTATCATTTTCACGTGATTTTTTTTATTTTCTCAAAAACGGCTTAAACGATTTTGTTCAAACTGGGTATTAGATGTATGTATATGCCAAGATGTGATAGCCAACATTTCATCAAAATTGGTCAAACAGAGGGGGCACTTTATTTCATGACTTTTTTCCAATTTTTACTTTTTTTTCGATTATCTCAAAAACGGCTTTAACGATTTTCATCAAATTCGTCATGTTTAATGAAAATTAGGTGTTCTTTAATATCAGGCAAGCTTTATCATTATTAAAATGTTTTGAAGGGGCTTAAATGGGGTAGGGGCCTTTTTTGTTTGTTTTTTCCTATAAAGTACCTTTGTTTTTGTTTATATGGAGAAATTAACTGTCTCTCGTTACGCCTTAAAATAAGAAATGGCTAAATATGAGATATGATAAAAACCAAGTAAACATAGAGGAGAAAAAAAATAAAAATATTCAGTCAACTCATAAAACTCGTTGAGCCCACGTATGCAGAGTACTTCTTTAATGACAGACCATTGTTCATAATTAAAGCCGTTCTGTCCATTTGAGAAGTGGCAATTAACAAAACGCTTTAATTTCTAATCTAAGTAAGTTGGTAAGTGAAAGTTGTGTGTTACGCGCACGCACCAGATTTTTTATTTTGAAAAGCAGACGCTTCGATCCCAACATATAGTTATAGAGGCAACGGGAATCTAAGAGTTTGAAGCTGATATTGGATTATCTAAAGATAAACTACATCGGGTATACTACTATAATTAAATGTTGTTAAAGAATCAAAAATTTTATGTAAGTTTCTAATATGATTATTTTGTTTTTTGTTGCAGTTGATATTCTGAGCATCTCTGGTTGGTGAGTTTTTTTGTAGAATTCTTATGAATCTATAGTAGGATAGAATATTTTATACAATTTTAAGAATTTTATATAAGGAATGGATTAAATTTACATGAAAAAGCATTTACTCTTGCTGGTCTACAAATGGAATAACATCTTATGAAATAAATATTTATGTAACTTATTTTCTATTTAATATTTTTTTTCACTTATTTTATGAATGACATTAAAATGTAGGCACAAAAAATTAGTGAAATGTAAATCTATAAAAAAAAAAAATATTCTAAACATCATCTCTATAATAATATTTTTCAAACATGAGTTGGGAAATAGAACGATTTGAAGCCGAGAATTCTATGATGTTATAGAAGTATAAGTTCTTCACAAATTGAAGATAATGTATCAATCAAACTAAGAAATGCTGAAATAATGTAAGATTTTATTTTACCTGAAAGACTCATATGTATGAAACTATGTTAGTTCAACGTCACTTTTATGCCACTGGCTAATCGGACTCAGCTACAGTGGGAGTCCGAAATATTGCCTATCCAGGTATAATTAGGATATGGGTCTTTAACGAGTACCTCACATCGTAAAGGCTTAAGACCTCCAGTTTACGTCTTATCTGCAGGACAGCCAACCATTTTGTACTCCCTTAAAAAAACAAGAGGCCATAGCGGGACGCGACGTTCAGTGTTGTAGGCTGCTATGCTAACCACTACACCACAGCTGATCGCTCTTATTTATGTTAAACCGAGCTGGTGAGTTACGTATTGCTGGACTGTAGCTATTCAACCGCCGTACTTTTGCCCTGCAGTGTCTTTTAAAGGTAAACAAATTCAGCCTAATGTTTATTCGCCTAAATTATTATTTTATGTCGGTAAAAAAGCAGGCAGTTAATTTGAGGTTCAAATATTGTAACAATAATAATATTTACTTTTTTTTAAGGTCCTTAAAACAGAATTAAAATAAATTGAAAATTAATAGTCAAAACCGTTTACTACTACTTTTTCATTGAGTTAAAACTTAAAAGTGATTTTTTTTTAAATTATTTTATTTATTTATTTAAAAAAATAATGTATAATAACCATTGATTTATATATTTTCCTCATAGATTGCTTCAATATTTTTATATATTTAAGTTTTTCTTTTTTTTTTTTTTTTTTTTTTTAAGGGGAGAGAATAAATTGTTATAAATGTTTGTTAGCAATTAATTCTTGTAAAATTTGTCATAGTTTTTGTAATAATTTTTAATATTTCTTTTTTTTTTTTTTTTTTTTTTAAGGTGAGAGAACATATTGTTATAAAATTTATCCAAAATACAGTATTTATATATATCTAATCTATGCAACATTATATTTATATATATATATATATATATATATATATATATATATATACAAATACTGTATTTTGGATAAATTACAATTACAGGAGATCTAGCACAAAAAAAAAAAAAAAAAATAATAAATATAAAAAAAAAAAAGGAATATTAAAAATGATTACAAAATGAAAAATATATTTTGGTCAAAATCATGGAACCATAAATTTTCCATATCAATAGGGAATGAACTTTATACTGATGAATTGCCCTCAAAGTTAGAAAACTGTATACGCAATGAAATATTAAAATTTACTAATAACTGTAAAAAATCCTAAAATGACTCTAAATTCCACCTAATTTATAAAAAAACTGGACACAGACCTCAACAATTGCTATAGTGGTGACAAACATAAATTACTAATTAGATAGCGGGTTCAATTCCAGCGGTGGCCCTAGGATTTTTTAATGGGAGTAAAAAATCCTTAGCTATGCAGTCCCTCGGATAGGACGTAAAATGGAGGTCCCGAGCCTGTACGATGTCAGGTACTCGTTAAAGATCCCTATCCTAATTATACCTGGATAGGCAAAATTTAGGACTCCCACTGTAGCATCGTCCGATTAGCCTTAGTGGCATAATGTGATGTTAAACAAACAAACAAACATAAATTACAATTTATGAAGTTAATTTTTAAGGCAAGGGGGGAACTCCTGAACTTAAACTTTAAGCCGTGGGACCATAACAAAAAACTCAAGGATGCAGTATGTGCAATCTAAATGACAAATAAACCATAATTCATTTCTTGCCATATACTTAGTTAATTCAGGAGAAAATGGTTAGGAAAATCGGTTCTTGACGAAAGTTCAGATATAGGGTACCTCTATACCCACGGTTAATAGAGATACGGTCGAAGCATTCTATTTAGAGTGGGGGTGGTTTCAAGTCCGTGACGTCATTGCAGACCTCTACTACCGAAGCCTTACTTTTATTAGTTTCAAAATATATTGGCTTTTGACTACTAAGTTGTTATGTTTCTTTAAGAATAAACAAATTAGAGGTTTTTGTAATACAGTGTGTTAATTTATTGTTCTACGTGAAGAAGTTAAGACTAACATGTTTTGCAGGTCTACTGTGACGTCTCAGGGCAAAGCTTGGTTTTGATTGGCTAGCGCTGTTATGCTTCGACCGTGTATCTATTAACCGTGCTCTATACCTACAAGCATCTGGTGAAGACTGGGTTAGGTTATACAGGTATATTAAGGAGTTACAGAAAGCTACTTATTACAGAATTTAACAAACAAAATCCTTATAAAGAAGATTACGATAATTTGGAATCATTGGAGTTTTTAGATTATTCGTGATCTTTTTTGTCTTTATCGAAATGATATGTAAGCAAATTCCTAAAGAACACAATCGGACGAGAGAAGAAGTTGGCGACTGCTGGGGAAAGAGTCGTGTTCAGCTGATTGGAGTTCCTCGCCGGGCTAACATGGCCCTAACGATATACAAACGCAATTACATGTTGTGGACTCTGGGCCCCCACTCGGTCTAATTTGGTCAGATATTGTTGGCCTGTTATCTCTCTGCCGGTAGCTAAAGGCAATATTTAGCAACCAGCTACAAATCGATGTCTCAGTTATTTATACCTACGTAAGTACTCAGTAAGTATAGCGAAGAATACCGAAATAATAATGGTCTAAGCAGGCCAGAACTGTACTCCTACTTAAACCTAACAACAAACACAAATAAACACAGAATCGTCAGTAATGAATTGAAGCCGCTAAGTAATTTCAAAATTAAATTTACAAAATCTCTTTATGTTCAGGCAAGTTAGGTTTTAATAATAAAAACCTTTCGCTTCCCTGATGATGAAAGTATGGCCGGGTGCTTAATGCTCTTAGTTTTGTTGGTTAATGTATTAAAAAGTTTTGAATAATAAAAGAATAACATGGAAGATATTTAACATAAAGTTTACTTTTTTACTTTCACTTACCTATATATGAAATATACAGTAAGTGGAAGTATTGCGATCGTGAAAATTTTCGACTTCCGGTTTTCAACGGAAATACACGTTTTGGGACCCCCTGAGTCGAAATAACCAAGTCCCGCAAAATGGTCTGTGTGTGTGTGTATGTGAACAGACTAGCTCAAAAACTATAAACCGTGGGAACCTGAAACTGGGTATTTAGTGTAGGTATATGCCCGCGATGTGACAGCAAAAATTTCATCAAAATTGCTCAAAGGGAGGGGGTACTTTATTTAATAACTTTTTACGTTTTTTTCGATTTTCTCAAAAACGGCTCTAACGATTTTGATTAAACTGAGTATTTGATCGATTTATATGCCCGAAATATGGCTGTAAAAATTTCATCAAAATTGATTAACCGGAGGGGGGACTTTACTTAATAAATTTTGTATCATTTTCACGTGTTTTTTTTATTTACTCAAAAACGGTTTTAACGATTTTGATCAAACTTGGTATTTGATGTATTTATATGCCCGAGATGTGACTGTAAAAATGTCATCAAAATTGATCTACGGGAGGGGGGACTTTACTTAATAAATTTTGTACCATTTTCACATGTTTTTTTTATTTACTCAAAAACGGTTTTAACGATTTTGATCAAACTTGGTATTTGATGTATGTATATACCCGAGATATGACTGTAAAAATTTCATCAAAATTGATCTACGGGAGGGGGGACTTTACTTAATAAATTTTGTATCATTTTCACAGGTTTTTTTATTTACTCAAAAACGGCTTTAACGATTAACAAAAATAAGATATGAATCTAGAAAAATGTGTGACTTTGGGAAATGATTATTAGCAAAACACGTCAATTTCTAATCTAAATAAGTTGGTAAGTGAAAGTTGTGTGTTGCGCGCACGCACCAGATTTTTAATTTAGAAAATAATAGCATAATAAAAAAGGAGAACAAAATAATATGAATGAAAGGAAATAAAGAAAATTCTCCGATATTTAAAGCTTAAACCATAATTTATTAAATACAAATAATTTATTAAACAAGAATGAAACTAAAATGATTGAATGAAAATGAAAGACAACTTATAAACTATTATAGACAAAAATTATGTTTTAATCGAATGGCCATTGATTAACTATAGAGTAGAGTAATAAACAAATGATTAATAACTATAATACAAAGAAATATATAATAGCTGAATTTAGCAATTTGATTTAATGTTAAAAGATTAAGTCCAATGTTAATAGAATGTTATTTAAAGTCGAAGATTAAACACAATGTAATGTTCATACATTATTAAAAAAAATAATGATGGAAGTATTTTACTTTAAAGGTCCATCCCGCTGGGAACTTAATCTTCCTCTTCGCTCGTCTTCTAAAATAATGTTTGCAAATGTGCCCAATACACAACTGAACACCCTGGGTGAACGAGAATGTAATAAATGTTTTTAAAGAATGTTTTAAGCGTGAGGCGTAATGCGTATTCGGCTGGCGAGAATCAACAGCTGACTGACTTGAAGCGTCTTTTGTTTGTCTCAGAGCGTCTTCGACCAATCACAGACGCCCACGCACATAGTACTAAACTCATGCTAATTAAATACTTAATATAGATTGGTATGATAATCAATGTTAAATTTGATTAATAATTTAACGACAACATATTAATTACTTAATTTACAACTTACTAATTATTGAATTTAGAATTGATTTAAAAATACTGAACTAAAAATTAAACTAAAGATTTATATAAAATAAAAAAATGGGTTCCCTGAACACTTTATACATTTCAAAAAAATCTACTCAACGTGGAAAATTAAATTAAACCATAACAAATCACATAATGTTCAAACTCCGACGAGATATATATCGACCAGTTTTTATCGGAGACCACCAACTTCCTCAAACAGACAAAGTCCGAAACCTTGGACTAATATTTGACAGAAGGATGACTTAGGGCCCTCTTGTCAAAATGAAAAGATAGGCAACAAGCGACTGAAAATACTTTACTCACTATTTTCAAAATCATCAAAATTGTGAATCAGACATAAACTTAATACATACCCATATTTTCAGCAATAAAGACACACTTACGAAAACTACAAACCGAACTTTTACGACTAATAACGAACGCTCCTTTGTACGTTGGTAACAACCAACTATCGACGAACAAATAAGAACCTTCTATTCTGACTTTCATATCAAATTGCAAGGACATACCAACAGACTTATTAATGACATGGCCACTACAGTCATACCTTTTTTGAGGGGACTGAAAAGGAGTTGGATGAGGGACCTTCTCTGCTGAAAAAAAACCGGGATGAATTGCTGCTGGGCACTATCTTCCCTCATGCCTTAAAATGCCAACATATAGCAGTTTATATTTCATTTGCTGATTGTTGCTTGTTTGCGACAGGTATAAATAAAACTATGAAGTAAAAAAAAAAATTGTATATTGCTAATAATAAATAAACCCATGTAAGATTTTTCTGGTCACAACATAGATTTCTAATTTACTTTATTTTCCACTTTTGGAACATAGCATCAGTAATGGCAGGACTTTTATTCTGCTCTTGTTCAACTAGAAACCGTCTTATAACTTAAATTCTTCTAAGTCTAGGTTACAAACAATGTTGAGTCGAGGACTGCAATAAAACCTAAAGGTTATGGGATAATAATTTTTCCTCTTTATTAAAACATGGAGTGCTTTAAATTCCACCCTGAAAGCTGCCCGTATAACATATTGTGGTTAGCAGGCAGACAAGTATGTCCGTAATTTCATCTTATTCTTATATTTTTTACTTTTTTTTTTTTTTTTTAATAACCCGCGAATTCTCCCGCATAACGTTTGTTATAGCGTTTGATAGTATTCGGTATTCCACCGCGAGATATTTAATAAAATGTGGAGAATTGAGTTATTATAATCGTACAGTTTATGTTAAATCAAATTCCATAAAATTTTTGTTCAATGCGCGGACGGGGAAGATAATGTTAGTTCGCATTTTAAATATTTGAAGAACAGGAAAGGGGTCACCTGCAGTATAGTGGTTAGTATGACAACCTACAATATTAAAGGTCACGAGTTCGCGTCCCGCGGTGGCCCTAGGATTTTTTAAAGGGAGTAAAAAATCCTTGGTTATGCCGTCCCTCGGATAGAACGTAAAATGGAGGTCCCGAGCCTGTACGATGTCAGGTATTCGTTAAAGATCCCTATCCTAATTATACCTAGATAGTATAGGAATTCAAATTTTGACCTCATTTTATTTACAAGAGGAGTGTGATTGTCAACTGTTTTCTTTAAGAGAGGAAGATAGAGTCAAATTTTCTTTATTTAGAAAGCCAACGTTCTGCTTTCCTACTATGCCATACATAGGCATAGTATAAAAAAATTACACCAAACTAAAAGACCCCGCACCACTCCTAGAAAAATGTATATTATATTGGTGAAACCAAAAATTACTTTAAACAGTAAAATTCATCATTTCCACGCGTAATTCGTTTACATTTAAAGGAGCAGATATGCCATTACCCATAACCATTCCTTTGACTTAGAGAACTCCTCCGTATTTGCTACTGTACCTAACCATGGTAAACGACTTCTCTCAGAATCCGTATTCATCCACGTGGAAAAAATAATCCTGTAAACCATAAAATAGGTAAAGAAATAGTTTCATCTACTTTCTCTAACATCTTCCGCATCCTCAAATCCTAGTTTTGATTTCATAGGTATTCGCGATTATCGATTTACCTCTATGTTATTACTACCTCTATTAACTTTTTATATAAATAGTTACCATGTTTATAATATCAGTTTTATCTTATTATTGAATCCAGTTTGTATGCTGTACCTTCTATATTGTTATTTTTTACTACTGCTTTTTCAATTGTAATTGTCATGTATCCTTCCACTTCAAAAGCGTTGGGTTTCCTCAAAATAAACCTTTTGAAGTTGGCGAACTAATCCCTACCACCTCTTAACTTATAATTTTTCACTCAGTCTCTCTATTACTCTAACAAGGTAAATATCAAATTATATTTTATCATGTTAACAAGCTACTTATTCAAATATTAATATACATATATTTACTATCTTTTATATAATTTCAAGCATTCCCCGTAGCGGATTTGCCCGCGAGTCTTTAAAATCAATTCTGTGATCATTATCTTGGTATTGATTTAATATAATATGTTAACTGATGTTAAGGAGATTTAGTAGAATCTTACGGTAGGTAGAATGTTGGAGGGGGGAGCCGCCGGCTCGGTAGAAGAGAGGAAGACGCACAATGGAGAGAGTTCACTAAAACCGCCGAAACAAAAAATTGCTTACTCGTCGTGAACGCTTCATTTTTCAGCTTTAAAACATGTTTTTCGAGGCCCCGCAGGAGCTTTCTAGCTAAACTCGCCGTATCCAAGATCTTTAAAATGAGTCCAAATTAGAAATTATTTCTCGAAGTACAAAAATAGGTGTCCGTTAGAGTTAAACGACAATTTCGCCACTTAAACTCCTTAGGGGATACATTTTCGAAATTCCTTTCTTTTCTTTCTTTAGTAGGTTTTGCTCTGCGTTGTTTCTGTCAGTCAGGACAAAGCCTCTTATATACATAAGAGATTAGATTTCATAAGTTCCAATGTCATATAAACTTATCATCTGTTTGATTTTGATTCCAATATTTTGTTACTTCTTATTATTACTATCTATAATGAATATCATTTTCTAGTATAGATACTTAACATATTGCTCATATAATTGTCTTCATTATGGCCCTAACGAAGATGTACATGTCTGTATCGAAACGTAGGTACTTCACATAAAGAAAATTTGACCGAAAATCCTGATAATTGATAGATTTAAGGATGGTATAGGACGATTATCCTATCGTAGCTTTCCCCTGAAATTGACATTGAATTTCTTTAATATGAATAAATATTTCCGACATTTTTATGTTTTCTTCAATATTTTGCACTGGGATGAAAGATCCTACCTCCCCGCCTCCCTTCCATTGAAGGTATGGACACAAACCAACGACAATTTCGAACAAATTAATCCCGAAATTAAACAAGAGATGATATTCGGCCACTTTTCTATTACAAGAGATGCTAATAACGTCCCTAGCAATCGATAGTAGGAACACTAATAACGGCTCGAGGTATCGATTGTAGCCTGAAGGCCTACTATCGCGGCGGTCAATATTTGGCAGTAGAAGGGAAATGACAGTCCTCCTACCTGGCGAGCTAATTACCTGGGAACTGCTTGGGCCAAGCACTGCGTCGCATGACGAGCAAAGTAACGCACAAAAGCAGCCCCCACATGTTTTAGCTTTATAGTTTTAATAATTAACTTCAGCCCCCCCCCCCCTGCTTCATGTGGTAAGCTGACTCTTCGGTATCGGAAGTTCCAGGATAAAGTGAAATCCGTACAAAGGCACTTTAAACCTTTGTTGCTTTCATAACCACACACTCTACTCAAGTTATGCTTTAAACTCATAACCGACACTGCTTTCCAAGACAAACAATTTTGTCATAATTTATACTACGGATTATATAATTTTACCTGAAAACAGGACAAATACTTAGGAAGAGAAAATCCTTGGGGCTTACAATAAATAGCACTAATATGTAAGAATCTCATATTTTATTTTTGCCTACGTTTCGGCCCAAGTTTAGGTCATCATCAGGGCTCTTTTAACTAATGAAAAATAAGATAAAAATCTGTATACCTTATCTGATATAGGTAATATGAAGTAATATTGAGATTTTTATTTCATTATTTTCTTTATTATTTTTATGATGCTCCTACTTCATTAGCTATAATATTCTATTTTCCCATAAATTTCATAAATTTACTTATTTAGATTGGATCCTCTTTTTATTTATTTTTTTCCCTCGACTTATTCAAATTTTATTATAAAAGCTCTCAGGTAGTCGATTTAAAAAGGTTGAAAATATTTTTCCATCATACTGCATCAAAAACATATTTTTTCAGTACTCAGTTTCAGGCCTAGGACTGAAAAATCTTTTTGGTGCGCTAACCTTACCTGCTACTAATATATATTAATAAACATGTGTTTGAAGGAGGTTACTTGTAGCTATACTATGCTTCATTCTAATATAAGTAGTATGTTTGAAGTGCAAAGTAACATGGATTGCGTGCAACACGTGCAAACCAGAAGATGTTTTAGAAGAAGCACTAGAACATTTTAATGTAATGAATAACCGACATCTATATAAATAAAGTTGAAATTCTGTTTGTTTGTTTGTTTGTTTGTTTGTTCTTTATAGAAATCCATACCGTTTGTCCTAAATTCTCCAAATTTCGCTCAGTGGTTCTTAGATACCAGGTGCGAACACCTGTCCATATTAAAATTGCATAACTTCAGCCGATCTTCAGCTTATATTCTTTATTCTCCAAATTTCGCTCAGTGGTTCTTTCAGACCAGGTGTGAACACCTGTTCATGTTATAATTGCATTACTTCAGCCGATCTTCAGTTGATATTGTTTATTGTTATAAAAATCATAATGATCTCACCTTACAATGTTTTTTTTTACGAAATCGACCGTTTCTTTAGAAAAAGGAAATTCCCCGTGTGAAACCGGGATATACAGCTATAATCTATGTATATAAAGATAAAATACTGTTTGTTCTTTATAGAAATCCCTACCGTTTGTCCTAAATTCTCCAAATTTCACTCAGTGGTTCTTTCAGACCAGGTGCGAACACCTGTCTATATTATACCGATTAGAGAATATACCGATCTCTGGGTATATTCTTTATTGTTATAATAATCGTTTTGATCGGGGCCGGGATGGCCGAGTGGACAAAGACAGTTGCAATAGGTAATCAAAGTTAAGCAACGTCGAGCGTGTTTAGTACTTGGATGGGTGACCGCCCCAGTTGGGTGACCACCCGCCGATGAAAGTCACGAAGTCCAAACTCCCCCCTCCCCCGGGCGTGATGAGGCCCGTCAGTCTACTGGAGACGTCTCATTACAGGTCCTCCAAGGTCAACGGGGGTTATGTGTTGGGTCAATCACCCGACCATGTAAAAACTTTACCTGATTACGAAACCAAAAACTAGCCTCGGAACTGATAGTCTAAAACTGGTAACGACCCCGGCTTTGTATAAAGGACTCCGTCTTGCCTCGTGGAATGTTCGGAGCTTATACAGACCTGGAGCCGCCCAAACAGTAGTGGAGGAAGCTAAAAGGTACGCTACTGACATAATAGCCGTACAAGAAGTTAGGTGGCCCGAGGATGGTGAACTCACTATCGATGGGTACACGATATTCTACAGTGGAAGGAACAAACAAAACTTTACCGGAGGAACTGCCTTTATAGTAAGCCCCAAGGCTCGGAAATCAATCCTAAGCTTCGTCCCTATTAGCGATCGGATAAGTGTGCTTAGATTCAGAGGAAGATGGTTTAACATCTCCATCATAAACGTTTACGCACCAACCGAAGACAAGGACGATGATATGAAAGACGATTTCTATGAGCAGCTTGAGCAAGTGTACGACGGTATTCAACGGTATGACGTAAAACTAGTCATTGGGGATTTCAATGCCAAGATCGGAAGGGAGCGTCAGTTTCGGCCAACAATTGGATCGCACAGTCTTCATGAAACGAGCAGCGAAAATGGAGTAAGATGTGTAAGTTTCGCAGCTGCTAAGAATCTGGTAGTCAGCAGCACCAAGTTCCCGCATAAGAAGATTCATAAGTATACATGGACAAGTCCTGGGGACAGGTGGAGAAACCAGATCGACCACGTGCTGATCGACAAGCGACACCAAAGCTCCATTCAAGATGTGAGGAGCTTTAGGGGAGCCGACTGTGGTTCGGACCATGCCTTGGTGGTAGTCAAGTTTAACCAAAGGCTTAGACGAATCCAGAAGACAGATAGCGACCTGAAACGAATAAGATATGAAATCCAAAGACTAAAGGATCCGGAGACTCAATCACGATTCCAAATAGAGCTGTCCAATAAATTCGAACTTCTCGACCTAGAGAGTACGCCAATTGAGAGTCACTGGGCGGAAATTGAAAAGGTCTTGAAGGAGACAGCGAACAAGGTGATAGGAGTCCAGGCTAAACGTCAACCAAAGAAATGGTACACGGAGGAATGCCGTAAGGCTGTGGAGGATAAAAGGGCACTGAAGATCCTCAGCCTAGGCAAAAGAGACAAAGAATCCCGAGATAGATATGAAGCTGCTCAGAAAGCAGTAAACAAGACACTGAGAAAGGCAAAGAGAGAATTCTTGTCTCAAAAGCTCAAGGAGATAGAAGATAACTGGCAGGGTGGTAAAATATGTGAATTCTATGCTGACATCAGGAAAGAAAGAACCGGATACATGGGTAGGAGCACTCAAATGAAAAATAAACAAGGCAAACTGACAGCAGTCAAAGACGAAGTGCTCGGAATCTGGAAGGATTACTTTGAGCAGCTGCTGAACAGTGAAGATCCCTCAGAGGATGAGGACATGGACCACGCTGAGGACCATCCCAGCGATGTGGTAGAGGAGCCGGATCTCCTGGATGTACAGATGGCGATTGAGAAGGTAAAGCGGCGAAAAGCCCCTGGAATAGATAGCTTACCTGGTGAGCTATTCAAGGAAGGGGGTGAGTCACTGACGAGCCATCTACACCAGCTCATCCTGAAAATATGGAGAGAGGAAAAGATCCCGGACGTATGGAACACAGGTCTCATATGCCCAATTCTGAAAAAGGGATCCATGTACGAGTGCGAAAACTATAGAGGAATAGCACTACTCCCTGTCGCATACAAAATCCTGACCTACATAATTCTAAACAGAATGAACCCATACTATGAAAAGTCCCTTGGCGACTACCAAGCAGGGTTCAGAAGAGGAAGAAGCACGTCCGATCAGATCTTCATCCTTAAACAGATACTCGAGAAACGTTGGGAAATAAATCAAGATGTGCACGCCTTATTCGTCGATTTCAAAGCAGCCTACGACTCGGTCGACAGAAGCTGCCTTTGGAAAATACTGACGGAACTGGGTTTCCCAGGGAAATTGGTACGATTGACACGGGCGTGTATTAATGGATCCCGATGCCGAGTCCTAGTACAAGGAGAAATGACTGAAAGCTTCGACGTGAAGTCAGGATTAAGACAAGGCGACTGCCTATCCCCGATGCTGTTCAACCTGGCCTTGGAAAAAGTTATCCGAGAATGTACCAAGGCAAGCGGGGGAGTGCACGTGGGGAAAATGCATAAGTTCCTCGCCTATGCGGATGATGTGACTGTGCTAGGAAGTAAGAAAGAAGATATCCAGTCACTCGCCGGTTTCCTGATCAATTCAGCGAGAGACATTGGCTTACAAGTTAATCAAAATAAGACGAAGTACATGATAGTAAGCCGGAACCTACACGTAATCGACGATATAAGTGTAGGAAGCTATACCTTCCCTAAAGTAGATAACTTCAAATACCTCGGATCTACAGTAACCTCAATAAACGACCAACTAACAGAGGTCGATCAACGAATAGCCAGTGCAAATCGTGCGTTCTTCTCGGTTTCTCGAGTCCTCAGATCTAAGAAAATCTGCCGCCCGCTGAAAATCAGGGTCTACAACACAATAATCAAACCCGTGCTAATGTATGGGTGTGAAACTTGGACATTGACCAGCACCTTACAAGCAAGAATCGAAAGATTCGAAAGGAAGGTGCTAAGGACAATTGTAGGCCCGAAGTGGGATAATGAGCTGGGACTCTGGAGAAGAAAGACCAAAGAAGAGATTACAGGGGAAACCCAACAATCGATAGCGCACGATATGAAAGCTAAGAGGTTAAAATGGGCCGGACACGTGGCAAGAAGCAACCCATCAGGCTCCCTCAACATAACGATGAATGCAACAGTGGTCGGCACCCGACCGCGAGGGAGACCCAGAACGAGATGGGCTGATATAATCAAGAAGGAAGCCACCGAACATCGAGTGGTGAACTGGAAAGCCATCGCCCAAGATAGACAGAGGTGGAATAGGCTAGTTGAGGCGGCTAAAGATCTTCAAGGTCTGTGAGCCAACCGAAAAAAAAAAAAAAAAAAAAAAAAAAAAAAAAAAAAAAAAAAAAAAAAAAAAAAAAAAAAAAAAAAAAAAAAATCGTTTTGATCTCGCTTTACATTGGTTTTTACGAAATTGACCGTTTGAGCCGATAGAAGTCTCAGCTTATAGATTTAAAAAATGAAATTCTTCGGGTGAAACCGGGATATACAGCTAGTAGTACTATAAATATTATAATGTAAATATATAAGTAATTTTCCTCTATTATAGGTTAATAAACAGATGTTTAAAAAAAAAAAAAAGTGTCCATTTAATTTCTTATATTGTATCTGTAATTAAATTAATGAAATATAAAAGTGTTTTAATGTACTTTAGTATGAGCAGTATGTTGATGAGTATTGTTCATAACACGTACCAAAAGTGTGTTTTCGATGATTGCTCTAACTTCATTTTTAAGTTAAACTCGACCGCGCACCGAAAACAACCACTTTTGGTACTAGTGAGGAAAATATCTATTTTTATACATTTTTTTTTTTATTAATATTTTGTATAGGGTAAATCGAAAACAATCGAAAAAACGACTCGGTTTTTAGAAAAATAATACTCTGTAACTTTACATTATAAAATAAATTACTGTGTAAACTTTTTATTTGTTGTAACTTTTTTATTTATTTTTTTCCCTCGACTTATTCAAATTTATCTTTTTTAGCTATTATTAACTTTCTTCTTCTTTTTTTTTCTATTGTATAAATTTTTTTCCAATTTGTCTTTTCTATTAGTATTTTTTAATTTTTCAATTTTTTTTTTTTTTTTTTTTTTTAAATCTCTTTGTACATTCTCCGTCCAGCACCTACCCTATCCAGCACCTCGGTGCCATCTCCCAAGGCCAACTCTACTTTGTTAGGGATGCTGTGCTTCTGAAGCACTTGCCACATTCCTCAAAGATATGCGAGACCGTGAGTGTTTGGGTATAATATCTGCAGAATGGTCTTTCTTCTTTAGTCATTAGGTAACCGTGGGTTAACCTAGTATGCCCTATCCTCAGTCTGCATATAACCACTTCCTCTCTTGGCAAGATCTGTAGGATGGCCTCCAAGCTGTTGCTCCTTGCTTAATCGTTTTCAGTTTGTTATTAGTTACTTCGTTAAAGCAAATTAAATTGAGACGTATCCAGAAAATTGTTAGGGGAGGAGAATTATAAAAATAATGAACAAAAAAACTTAGTCCCAGGTATGGATCTTACCCGAAACGTGCGGTATACGTGTATGTTTCCCCTTATGTTTTAACGATATTTCTTCCCATCAATTGAGTAGCAATGCCCTGGATAACATTACTGCATTATTGTTTATTACTAATTACTATAGTTAAATATAATTTCAGCCTTCGAGTTTAAAGTAATTAAAACGATTTTATTCGAATTGCGCCACCCGATCGCGTTGCGGCAAATGAGTCGGTGTAAGCCAATACCTCCCTCTTAGCGTCTTCAATTATAAATCTTAAGTTACCTCAGAGTCACTTCGGCGAAAAGTAATTTTTTTTTTTACTTTACCCTCCGTAATTTTAAATCATTATAGCCGTAATATGATAGAAAATCAAAGGTTTTAATTATTAAAAACTGCAATCAATTATCGCTAATGATTCATTATAGAAATTATGTTTTTAAAAATAAAAAATCTGATAATGAAACAAAAAATGAGAGAGAGAGAGAGAGAGAGAGAGAGAGAGAGAGAGAGAGAGAGAGAGAGAGAGAGAGAGAGAGAGAGAGAGAGAGAGTGAGAGAGGAGGAAAGAAAGACAAGGAATTAAGTTATTTTCGTGTATTTTTTTTTAATTCTTTTTTACAAAATGGCGAATCATTTTGCCATATTAATTAATATTATGATGATTTAATCATTTTTCGTGGGTAAAAAGATAGGGCTCTGCCGGGAGTCGAACTCGGGTCTCCCGCGTGATATGTGCGGTACGCTAACCACTGCGCCACTGAACTCTTTTTCATGTCCAGCCTATCTCTCTTCTTCACTGATCCCTCTCCCCGAGTTTTTTATTTATAAATACCGAGCAGACCCGACCACGCGTTGCTATCGCTCAGTAGCTATAATGCGTTGAATTAATTATATCCTATTCCTTTTAATGCGGGCTATCAAAATTCACTGATCAAGATAAAAAAGTTTCAGCTAACCTAAAAATTTAAGGATTTAAAATAGGCAAAATTTGAAATTGTTTGGTAAAGAGGTTAGAAGTGTTCAAGTTTTTATTGTAAAATGGAAAAGGAACCAATAAAGAACATAATTAGAATAAGGCTTAGTACAATCACAACAGACAGCGAAAAAGTACCGAAATAATCTATTGCCATAATACATAAATTCAGAATATAACGCATGGTTCTATCTGAAACAGGTTATGAAAAGTTCTCAGACCATGTGAATAAACCATAGGTTCTTACAGTAGTTACTACTTATCAAAATAAAAATATAATTTTATGAATGCTATAATTTATAACTTTTATAAAATTAATTTACAGGTGCACTTTGATTTTGGTCAACCTGACTGTAGCTAAAATAAAAAATAGATCCGATGTTTTCCCCACTCGTGAAAACGAGACACATAATTGCAAAAGGGAAAAAAACCGGTTTTTTCCAGTCCAAACCGGGAAAAATAGATTTGGCTACTTGATGTTTACTCACCCTTAATATCGAAAGAAAAGAAGTTTTGTGTCAATAAATCAACTTACACCGCCATCTGTTGGAAATTTATAGAACTTACAAATGATCACACTCAATCTTGGTTTAATAAGCATTTAATTTGCAATAAAAGAGATATTGAGGCCAATAATCGAGATAAAAACTATCCTATCTTTTAGGTTGGACAAAACTACACACAATGAGTCAAATTTCATCAAAATCGGTTGAGTAGTTTCTGAGTTTACCTCCGACAAACATTGGGACAAACAGATTAATACACCCTGCTCTTGTATAACCTTGCATTGAGTTCAATCAGTGCTATGTAAAGAGCACCCCTAAATATTTTTCAGACGTTAATTCGACATTTTCGATTTAAAGAGGTCCAGATTTGCCCTTTCTGGGATAATGACCCATAAGCATCTGGTTCCATTGCTGTATCGTCACTAGTAATTATTTTTTTAAACGTTGTTATTAATTTGAGCTTTTATCGTTTGCTTTGTGAATTATAATTTACAATATTTTTAAACTGGGAAATGAAGAAATAAAATTCTCAGACAAAATTTTTATCAGTTACAAAATTACTCCGCTATACGAAAATTTGACTAGCCTGCCCGGCTACAAAATCATAAGAACCGGTATTCGTTACAACATGGGACAACTGTAACCGTATCCTTGGACGGAACGGTTACTACTTAGGAACTGATGATTGACAAGGAAGGCATTAGCCGACTTTGACAGCTCCTGATCCTAACTCCCACCATCCATCTTCTGTCACAGTTTCAATTAACAACAAGTTTTTTCTTCTGCTGCTACTTAGCAGTATACTCAGTTCTCGGGATTGGAACCTGTCGAATGATCTGTTATCTGGGGCTGTGCTTTGGAGCTAGAAGTGTAGCAACTCAAGATTAAAATGAACCTTGTAAAAAAAGGTTTGTTTAATTTTAGTTTTAGCCTTGTAATAACAATTATATATAATATTGCTAGCTCTCAATCAAATCGATAGTTTCGATAATGTCGGGGACGAAACTATCGATACTATCAGAGATGAGAGATGGTCAACTGTTCTTCATTTACGATAGGTTGAATAATGGTCAGGATTTTCAGTTACAATGATATTTATTATGGTAAGCCAACGTTTCGATCCAACTTGTGGATCTTCATCAGGGCTAAAAGAAAACAAATATATGAGTATCTATGCTAGAGGGTGACAATAAATGGATACATTACAGAACTGATAATAATATAAAAGATGGTGTATACATAAATATTAAAATAAGAGGCTGGTCTCCTTTGAAGTCGGCAAACTAACCCCCTACCACTACCTCTCACCTTATTTTTACCTTTAGTCTTAGTATCCACCTGGACTCAGTAGGTAAATATCATATTCTATTTTATCTTGTTTAGCAGCCTCTTATTTTAATATTTATGTATACACCATCTTTTATATTATTATCAGTTCTGTAATGTATCCATTTATTGTCACCCTCTAGCATAGATACTCATATATTTGTTTTCTTTTAGCCCTGATGAAGATCCACAAGTTGGATCGAAACGTTGGCTTACCATAATAAATATCATTGTAACTGAAAATCCTGACCATTATTCAACCTATCGTTATCGATACTATCGATAGTTTGTAGGGATGACCAGGTGGGGGTGGATGCAGTTTGAATTTTTCATTCGGAATGATAGGAGGTGCAATGCACGTTTTCTTTTCACTTCTTTTTTTTTTTTTTTTTTTGAGGAAGGGTTCCATTAGAGCTTCAGGTAATTTTTGTCAATTCCAAGCTTGGGCTCAACCAAAAAAAAAAATCATTAAAAAAGACATTTGCCTGGACACAGCTTACATAGAAATGTGCATAAAAGCTCTCAGGTAGTTGATTTAAAAAGGTTGATAATATTTTTTCATCATACTGCAGTTTGAGTCCGTAAAGTACTACTTTTCGGGTCTAAGACTGAAAATTCTTTTTGGTGCGCTAACCTTACCTGCTACTGATATATATCAATAAATCAATTGACATGTGTTTGAAGGAGGTTACTTGTAGCTGTACTATGCTTCATTCTAATATAAGTAGTATGTTTGCAATATAAGTGCAAAATAACATGGATATACCAGAAGATGTTTTAGAAGAAGCACAAGAACATTTTTATATAATGAATAATCACAATTGTACTATAAATATTAATGTAAATATATAAGTACTTTTTCTCTATAATAGGTTAATAAACAGATGTTATGAAAAAAAAAGAAAAAAAAAAGTGTCAATTTATTTTCTTATATTGCATCGGTAACTAATTAATAAAATATAAAAGTGTTTTAATGTACTTTAGTATGAGCAGTATGATGAAAAGTATTCTTCATAACCGTTCATTCATTTATTGATATATTTATTATTAAGTAAAAATTATTATTAATATGAATATTAAAATTATTTATATTTATTTATTTATTATTGCCTCTACCCAGTAGGGTCATTGGCAAAAACGCTTTCGATTCAAACTTGATTGTACAGCTTGGTCTTCTTTAAAAAAGTCATCACTACCTTCACCGAGTCCTCCGTGTCTCCCAACAACTCCTTGAGATTATTTCCCATTTTCAATTCCCGTCGAATCCTGGTAAATCTATTAAAATTAATTTAATTAATATAAACCTTAGGCAACTACACAAAATAAAAAAATTATAATTTCTAAAAAAGAGAAAAAAAAGTATTCATCAAACACTGGAATTGAACCGTTACCATTAACCTTAACAATGTAAGTCTAGACCGCTATGCACTAGGCTAACATGACTCATTACTTGAAACCGTTGTAACAATTCAACTTACCTATTGTCAGTATAATTCTATTATCAGAGTAACTAGGTTTACAGCTGAAATTCTTTTACATTATTTATTTAAATCCTTTTAAAATGTTTTTATTCATTAATAATAAAAAAAAAAATAAAGAGATACAAACGAAATCAAACTTAACCAAACTACAAACTAAATCAAATAAAATTAACCCCTTAATTTTCTAAAATTAACATACATAAAGAAATTAAAGTATTTAATACATGCATACAAAAAAAACAGAAAACCAAAAGAAATGTCATCTCCTCCTTTTACTGATTAATTCAATCAGAAACAAAAAAAAAAAAAAGAGTCTGTACTTCCCAATTCCAGCAGGACTTTTAAGCCTCTCCTCTCCTCCGCCGCTGTTGCCTCCTTTTCCTGAAATCTCCCGATGGACTTGCATTCCTAGCTCCTTCCGGTAATCCACCGTCTGCACTCGCGTTTTGGGTGAATCAGAAGCGAAGGTTCATTCAAATTATCCGGTAAAACCGTGGAAATTTCTTTTAACCAAAACACACCATTTAACCACATTTTAACCAAAACAAAAAACTGTATTGAAAAAAAAAATCGTTTTTAGCCCGCCTTTGCCACGTAGGTCTGTTTTTATAATGTTAAAACTTTTAAGATGTTGCTTCGTGTTACCATGTTCAGTCAGTACTTCCGTTAGATTGTATTAGATAAGACCTGGTTCAAATTAGTAAGCTATCCGTCATTGATAATAGTAAATCTAGTACTCAATGCATATAATGAATGCATAATAAATTAGATATAATTATTAATAAATATTTTGTTTAATTATGATTAAATATGTATTTATTTGAAAGGGACTAGATCAAGGAGTGCCGTTATGATACGATCGTAAGGGGCTAAGAGAATCGGTTATAAAACGGGACGAAGCGAACTGGTGTCGGGATCTTTATTAATATTTCAAAGCCGGGGGCCCTCTTCATAAATCTTCCCGGGCTTATTAAAGTTCCCGCTCTGAAGAGAAAAGAGATAAAATGAAAAAGGGCCTTTCCTCTTTGAAATATCTAGTCTGGGCCTTCGGGTGGGGGCTTCGGAGTCGAACCATTGGGTTCCGTTCGCCTCCGGATGTATATCGAATTAAATCTGCCTGGAATGGAGTCAGAGAAAAAAGTAAAAAAAAATAAAAATTGGTAAAAAAGTTATGGAATTAAGAGCCCTCTCCGTTTCACCAATTTTAACCCGGCGCTGGTCGCGCCCCTCCGTGAGACACCGTTGGTCGCGCGTGAGCAAATTGCTCACACCTCAGTTTTTGGCTATTCTATTATTTTTAAGCAGCATTCTTCGTCATATTTTTGTTTCTTTTAATTTAGAATATATTTATCAATACATTATTAATCTATTTAAGGTGTTTTCATCAGTTTAATGCATTCATTATACTTGTTTTATAGGAGGGTAATGAATAGAAGAGAGTAAACAAGAATAAATGCTTTATTAACACGATTTTTAGTTAAAAAAATAAGTAGTTATTGTAAGAAAAGTGCAGTAGCATACATTAACCAAAATTATAAAGAAAAATAGGAAATTATCAGTAGAAAAAAAATGATAAAAATATAGTATAAAGTTGGTACCATTGGAATAGGAAGAATCTAATGAAAACAATAACGAATAACAATTCAAAAACGAAATACCCCGTTTTACTCAAAAATATAACAAATAATCTAAGCCTTTACTAAAAAATCGAAGAGAAGAGACAAAAATACTTAGTCATTTTTTTCTTCCGGACGATCCTCCAAAAGCCGTAATATCTTCGCAGCACGTCTTGTTCCACTCATTTTCCGATCTAAACTAACAAACAGAACAGTTACAATATTTTATCAAAGAAATACGAACGTGTACTGACAAGATTTGGGCTCATTACAGCGGAGATGGGCAAGTCCGTGCAGGTCTCGGAGCGGCCCGCACGGTGGCTCAGTTCTGTGTCACGGATGGTCGCGCTGTGAGCATTTTGCTCACGCTCCCGTTTTTTCGAACAAAACGTTTTATTGGGGCTTAGCGCGGCAATTTTTTTTTTCAAAAACAACTTCCTAAAGTGAGTTAATGTATAAATGACAAATAGAAAAAATATCAGAATTAAAGAAAAATAAATAAGCGAAATATACCCAGTTTGATCAAAATCATTAAAGCCGCGATGATTAAAATCTGGTGCGTGCGCGCAACACAAAACTTTCACTTACCAACTTACTTAGATTAGAAATTAATGCGTTTTGTTAATTGCCACTTCTCAAATGAACAGAATGGCTTTAATTATGAACAATCGTCTGGCCTTAAAGGAGTACTCCGCATGCGTGGGCTCACGAGTTTTATGAGTTGATTAAATATTTTTCTTTTTTTCTCCTCTTTATGTTTTCTTTATTTTTATCATATCTCATGTTTAGCCATTTCTTATTTTTAGGCGTAACAAGAGACAGTTAATTTCTCTATATAAACAAAAAAATCTGGTTCGAGCGCGCAACACACAACTTTCACTTACCAACTTACTTAGATTAGAAATTGACGTGTTTTGCTAAATATCATTTTCCAAAGTCACACATTTTTCTACATTCATATCTTATTTTTGTTAATCGTTAAAGCCGTTTTTGAGTAAATAAAAAAAACCCGTGAAAATGATACACAATTTATTAAATAAAGTCCCCCCTCCGGTTGATCAATTGTGATGAAATTTTAACAGTCATATTTCAGGCATATAAATAGATCAAATACTCAGTTTAATCAAAATCGTTAGAGCCGTTTTTGAGAAAATCGAAAAAAACTTAAAAAGTTATTAAATAAAGTACCCCCTCCCTTTGAGCAAATTTGATGAAATTTTTGCTGTCACATCGCCGGCTTATACATACTCTAAATACCCAATTTCAGGTTCACACGGTTTATAGTTTTTGAGCTAGTCTGTTCACACACACACACACACACAGACCATTTCGCGGGACTTGGTTATTTCGACTCAGGGGGTCCCAAAACGTGTATTTCCGATGAAAACCAGAAGTCGAAATTTTTCACGATCGCAATACTTCCACTTACTATATATTTCATATATAGGTAAGTGAAAGTAAAAAAAGGTACTTTATAGAAAACGAACAAACAAAAAGGCCCCAACTCCCCCAAAAAAAGCCCCTCAGAACATTTTAATAATGATAAAGCTTACCTGATATTAAAGTACGTCTAATTTTCATTAAACATGACTAATTTAATAAAAATCGTTAAAGCCGTTTTTGAGAAAATCGAAAAAAATGTAAAAAGTTATTAAATAAAGTACCCCCTCCCTTTGACTAATTGTAATGAAATTTTTGCTGTCACATCTCGGTCATATACATACACTAAATACCCAATTTCAGGTTCGCACGGTTTATAGTTTTTGTGCTAATCCCTCTGAAGATCCCTCATCCAGCGCCTTTTTAGTCTTCTCGTATCCATGCGAATGTCAGCCATATTGCTTATTAAAATGTTTGGATGTCCGTACAAATTACTCAAAAATCGTTTGTAAAGTGTCGTTATGTGTTGGCCGACTGTCAGCAGATGGAGGTCAGTATGTAAAGTGTAGTTAGTCACGTACCAAGGTGCTTTTGTAATGAGTCGTAACAATTTTGATTGAAATGTTTGAAGTTTTTGTAAGTGAGTCTTTTTAGCTATGCCGAATATCTGTGAGGAATATGTCCATATGGATTTGAGTAAGTAAGTGTAAGTATTTAATTTATGTTTCAGTTTTAATTTTGAAGATTTAGAAAGTAATGGATACAAAAGTTAAAGTCTTTTGGTAAGCGTTCTTTTTTTTATTTTGACATGCGGGCCCCATGTCATCCTTCTGTCGAAAGTGAGTCCCAGATAGTGTACTGTGTCCGTCTGAGGAATTTGGTTATTGTAAATATAAACGGGTGGACAGGTATGTTTTCTAAATGTAAATGTGATGTGTTTTGATTTGCTTTGATTTAGCTTAATTTTCCATAGTTGGAATTAGTCGTGTAGTATGTATAAGTGATGTTGTAAAGTTAATGATACCTGTGTTGCGTCCTGATGTTTAGCGATAATTGCTGTATCATCAGCATAAGTTGCAGTCAATGTCTCCGTAATAATGGGTATGTCATAAGTGTAGATGATATAGGGTAAGGGTGCTAGTATTGAACCTTGGGGTACTCCCAGATGTATTGAAGAAATTTCTGAACCCTGTCGGACAGAGAAAAATCTGTCGGAGAGAAATGATTGAAGAATAATCGATCGATATTGGTTATTTTTTTTAAGATGAGTAATATATTTATTTATAATACCGCTAGCCTGTTTTTCCTACCGGTCTCAAAAGAGTATTAACACGGACTATTTCAATGTCAAGACAGTACTACCATGACAGTAATTGTCTCCTTGTAAATGTAGGAGCTAGAGATTTAGGGGCGGAGTATTGCGGGTTTAGCCTGTCCGAGGCCGGGAAGGGGCTATTGTCTTGGGGAAGGTGGAATACGTCATAATTACCCAGAGAACAAAAGCCAGCCCCAAAAGTTGGGTTACTTACACCTGTTGTCTTCTACGGCAATTATTTTCGTCTTGTCTTCATTTATCTTTTCTCTTTCGTTCCTCTTAGCTTGGAACTTGCTGTAGGTTAAACCACAGACCTAAAATATTCCAGGGAAATCATGATAAATATACAGCTGTCATAAATATAACAATGCAGTTTATAGCAGGATTAACAGAACATTTTTTTATTTAATAGGAGATGATAGTTATAACTAGCTGACCCATGTGAAGCATTCGGATTTTAACCTCCTTAAATCCTACTTAAATAAAGTATAGTATATTTAGTATCCTAAAGTGTGTATAGTACGTAGTTAGAGCATGTACTTAGTACTTTATCGAAAGCAGGTGCGCTTATTCTATTGACTGAAATAGCATGTTTTTGCTTCTAATTTGCAAACGATGGCGACAATCGGTAAAGTGTATATATCCAAAAATTAAATGATATATTTATTTATGATCTTTTGGTTCAATTTTTAGTTTATAATTTTTTATGTTCTAATAAAATAATTCAAAAATTATATGTATAAAATGTATGTAACCTTCGAAAAAGCTCTGCGACTATTTTCCCTGAGGATTGCAGTTCTTCGCTTACAACTCGCAAAAGAAGGAGTTAATCGAAAAAATGTATTGTATGTGACCGAAATTGTTCTTAAAATCCCTAAAAGATTGAGACCATTTAGAAACCTCTACTACGAAACCTCTATTACCAAAACCGCGGTTTTGCGCTTATGATTTTCAATCGAAGGCGAAATGAGTGATTTGTACATTTTTCTGAATTTTTAGCGGTTAAGGAAAAATGATGCCTCATCATGAAATTTGATGAAGTATTTAGGAAGTAATGGCGTACCGACAAAAAAAAAGTTTTGAGAAATAATACAGTATATGACAAACCACTAGGTACGAGCAATTATCAGGACAGCTTATTTTTTCATAATTTCATTTATTTAAATTACAACGTTTTGACCATGCGCCCATCTTCTAGTCTTTAGCTTCGATAACCATTTAGGAAGTAATGGCGTACCGACAAAAAAAGTTTTGAGAAATAATATATAATAGGATACTCATATTCATGTATACATGGTTTTCAATGTCAAAGCTGTCATTCTTGATAAAATCATCCAAAAGTTGCCATAGCGTATCAACTGTCTCTGAAATGTATACTCATTCTTTAAAAATTACTGTCTGATGTAAATATATATAAGCTACATATATTGTAATATAATATATATTGTAACACTATTGCAGGTTTCAATAATTATTAACGGACTAAAATAATATAAACAATAATAAACAATAAACCATTAATATTGTACAATGTGGGATATAAATAAATAAAAACACAAAATATTAGACAACAATAAAAACTCAAATAATTACAAGGTTACAAGAGTACCAATATGTCATGGCACAGTAAGACAAACCATATGATTCGATCTGAGAGCATGACTAACTCTCCAGTCCATCTCTCCTTATACACAATCTGAATCAGACATTCTAGAAGATTCCCGACAAGCTTGGAAGATTCTCGAACAGTAACAAACGTGTACTAGACCAGTTGGCAACAATGTAGAATAGTGTCGGATCGCAAATAGTCTACCATTGGTGTAGATATTACCACTGGTAGTGACTGTAACTCAAAAGTATCCCTCTACCTGCGGTAACACGATCACCCCCTCCATAAAAGAATATGGTAAACTCTGCCTTGTGCCAAGGCAAGAGAAAAGATAATAAATTTACTTCATTATTGTTATTTACTATTGTAACACTATCGCGGGCTTAGATAATTTTTATTAGACGAAAATAATAAATCACAATTTCTGACAAACAATTCAAACAAATAATTAACAATGATACCAAAAGTATCAACTTGTAATTACACAACACAAAAAAAGTAACCATACGACTCGATCATCAGAGTAGGACTAAGGGCCGTATTTATGAACGTTCCTAAGGAAGCAGTTGAGGTTACCTTAACTGGTTCCTATTTTAAGTTAACCTTTAAGCTTAAGTGTTCCTTTAGATAATTCTCATTTTATGAACCTTCCTTAACGATTCCTTTCCTTAACTAAGTATGCATTTATTAAGGTGCAAATTTAAGGCCACCTTAACTAAACAACCAATCAGAGAACATTGATAAGAGTACTCCACCGCTAGGTGTAACCTCCCTAAACTGACATCAGTGTTAACTTCACTCTTGTTTACTGTGTTGTTTAGAGTGTTTTAAGTAGTTAATGTGGCAATTACAGCTCTAGAAACTATAAGAAATTGATAATAGGAGTAGAAATCACTCAAAGTTGAATAGTGTGCAAACATTTTTAGTGTAAAAGAACAAACAAATGTATACAATGTTTCATCTAATCGATTTCAAAACAACTTAATGGATTCTTCAGGATAACAATCAAAAATATCTTTATTATAAGATGAAGATGCAAATGAGAGTGAAAAAGTGTGATAAAACAATGTTAGGTAGTGTTAGTCTCAAACTTTATTTCTCTTGAGGTTAGCTTGGGGGATGAGAGACTGCAATATTCTTCTAATTAAGATGTTTGTGATATACTATTGTATATTGATTATATATTTCTTAATATTATTCAAAATATTCTTGGATGGTTTAGTTCCAACCTTCTTCATGAGAAGGAGTTGTAAATGTTAGATATGTGTAAATTAGTAACCAACTTATTTTAAAAAAGATGTGTGTTAGAAATGTGAAATATCAAAGCTTCAGTTTCCTTAATAAGTAAGCTGAACTTTATTTTCAACAACTTCATATTCTTATATGAATGATTAAAAACTGATTGTTTACTTTAGAATGCTATTACTTTTGTATTAGCATATTAATAATTGAAAAATCTTAGTGGATGTACATGTGTTTTGACATTTTATAAAGAATTGGTTTATTAGTGTGTATTATGATTCTGTTATTTATTTTTCATTTTTATATAATAATAAATAAAAGTTGTCTATCAATTTATTTCTGTTCTTTTTACATTTCTCTTACCATTCTTCCAAAAACTTGTTATTGGACTTAGGATCTAAGGCGTCCTTAAGATAGGAAAGGTAAAGGAACGTTTATAAAATGAAAATTGTGTTAAGGTTAGCTAAAGGTGTGCATTTTAAGGAAGCCTTTAAGTAAGATTTTCCTTAGGATCGTTCATAAATACGGCCCTAAGTCTCCAGTCCATCGCTCCTTATACGTAGTCTGAAATAGAACATTCTAGAAGGTTCCCGACAAGCCTAGAAGATTCTTAAACAGTAACTAACGAGTATTAGATCAGTTGGTAGCTGTTCCTTCAAAAAGTCTAGAAACCTTTTCAATATTTTTTGTTAAATTCTTATAATAAATATTTTAAAATTATAATATGATTTTTTAAGTCATCATGACAATATATTTATATATGTTAAATTAAGTTTCTTGAGGTTCAGTCAATAATAAAAATTAAATTATGATGACGTTTGGAGCCTAAACAGTTACAATAATCGGGCATGTTCTAATAATCATGCCCTACTAATGTGTTCTTTAGTATCTAAACGTCGCAATAGTACAGTTGTTTATTATAGACTGAACTTCAAGAAACCTACTATAACATTTAACATAAAAAAGTCAAGAAAACACATGCGTTACGCATACCTATATTTGTGAATAATACCATCCCTTAATCAGTTTAGTTTGTCACAATGAAACGATACACACTTTAAATCATAGCATTGCCACGGAAGCCGAAAAACAAAAAAATATTAATAAATCTACCAAAATAATATTAACAAAACTTTAGCCGCTAGATTAACAAATATTATTTATATCTATAACGAGATATTCATTCTATTCAAACTCCACAAACTTAATATTCAATATTCCACTTAAATTGAAACAGTAATTTCGGGGTTAGTTTGGTGGGTTCGTGCCAAGTATTTATTAAACTTGGTTCTATTAGCAAAGTAACCCTATAGACTGCTAATATCGATTCCGTAGTATTGAATAACTTTTGAATTATTTACAAAAGCTGTTTCATATTATTTGGAAATTATCTTTTTGGTTATATTCTACATTTATAATTAAACTATTTATTATTTAGATTATTTTATATGCAATGGGAAATGGTTATCAATTCAGGTCCCCCACTGTTTTTATCCCCTTTTTTTGACTTTCTTTCTGACTTAAAAGCACACTACAACAAAAAAAAAAAAAATTAAATAACCATGACAAAAATTCTTGTCTTGAGTCAACAGATTGTATTAAATATTGACGAATAGATCCTCAATCATCAGCCTCAAGTATTTTAATTAATTCCTACGTTTAGGTATTATAGCCATTTTCAAAGGTATATTTACTGAGACCATAGGATTTAGTTGTAATTAAATAGGCTAAATGTACTTGTAAAACGCGATTTCAAAATTAAAATGGTCACAAACACCATATCCTCTGAAAGTCTTTAAGTCAAATAGTTGACCAGTATAATTTTAGAGGCGCGCGTTAAAAATAAATAATACTAAAATGCAAGTATCAGATATTTAATTGTGCCAATATTTCGAACCGGATTTCATGTTCTCGTCAGGTCTACATGAGAAAAACCCGAAAACAACAAATAAGAAAAAATATATAGTTTATATGTGTAATATTAAAAAAAAAAAAAAGTACATTAAATAAACATAACATAAAAAGTAATAGCATTTTAAAAAAATTATGATTACAGCGATAGAAGTAATAAGACTAAATCTTTACTCAATCGCTCCTTATATATTTAGTCTGAATTAGAGTTGTCCAGAAGGTTCTTTAACAGTCACAAACACGTACTAGATTTAGATACAGTTTGTTCCAACTGTCCCAAACCTCAAGTCTAGAACTCTTTTAAATCACATGTTTTGTGTTTCACGTTACAATATAAAGCGATAAATTAGAATGATTGAAATAAAATGCTAAACCTTCATATTTTATATAAAATGAAATGTATATCCAAAAAGAATCTAGATAAATAACTGTTAAAAAAGGGTTGACATTAAGACAGATATCAGATAAAAGGACGAAGCGATGTAGGACACATCCTACCTGAATAGCTTTGTTATCAGAGGGCACAGACTCGGAATCCTGCAAATTGATCTAATATTTCTCAGCGGATCGTAATAATGCTCCTAACAGGATGGAAGTTTGCCGAGTCAGTGGAAAATTCAGCACTTTCGATATAGGAGAAGTTAAAGAGTGTATAGAGACATTCCCAGTTTTAATCTTTTAAGGTTGTTAAAATTACAGCTGACTCCCGCAAAACCGAAGATGCGAACCAACCGGCAGTGTTAGTTAAAAAAATAAATTTGTTTTTTAACATTCTTAGAGGAGTGGGGAGGCTCATCGATAAAGTATTTATTCGATGTGCTCAAGGCCCCGAGTTCGAATCTGGCTAGGCGAGATATCTTTAATATTCTGCCACAGTTTGTCTCTGTAACCGACAGACTCTCTTGGGCCAAGCACAGCCTCTATACAGAGGGAACCCTTAATTAAAATATCAAGGGGATAAAATCTGGCGGTTGAGTGTGATTATGTTGAATCATCTCCCTGCCGGACTGATGGATCAAGAACAGTACGTCATTACACAGTACATTACGGAAGACACTCCATGATTTTTACCTTATATATGTTTTTTTCTGTTGAGGGTTCGATGCCGACACATTTCCATCCACCGACCAGATCTACCGCAATGCAATTTCCCACCTACGTCTCGGCCTACCCCTCGAACTACCCGTGCTTATTAATCTTTCAGTGATTCTACCACAAACTATTTTCGCAATTTTACGTGCCCATTTTATTCACAGCGCTGCTATCACCTCTATTGTATTTTACGAGTAAAGTTCATTCAGTTGGTTAATTCGTCGCTCTTCGATCCAAATATTTTACGCAAAATCTTATTCTCAAAAAACGTTCAGCGTTCGCTCCTCACACTATGCCAGCGGCCACGTTTAACATCCGTAAAGGAGATCGTAGGAAGAATAATACTTTTCTAAATCCTAATTTTTAAATTTCGTGATAGAAGGCGTGCGCTGAGCATTATCTATACTGAAAGGTAGCAAGCATTTCCAAGTTTAATTTTAGCCTCAATTTCCTCTTTGATTTCGTTTTTTTAGTTAACATCGCCCCCAAATATCTAAATTTCTCTAAGTGTTCAAACGTATCCCCCTCTACATCAATATCTGTAAAATCGTCATAATTATACGGGTATTCATAAATTTTGTCTTATCCGTATTTATTTCTACCCCAAGTTCCGGACCGGCTTTCCTCAACGTTTTTGTAATTAGTTCTATAGCTTCCGCGTCCTCACCGCCAAAACCATATCATCAGCAAAATTGAGCACGGTTATATTTCCTCCCGGATTCAAACCCTTTCCGGTACGTGTCATCTCCTTAAAGACGTAATCTAGCACTAAATTAAACAAATGATACTACTGCACTAAGTGATAGAGAATCTCTTTGTTTCAAACCAGAGCGAACCTCGAACATTTAAGAAAAACAATTACCGATTCTAACTTTGTTGAACGTTTCGGTCACACACATTTTTGCGGCTAATTATTCACGACCATAACAACAGTTAATGATCTGCAAATATCCTGGTGATTGTCTAATATAAAAATATATTTTAATAATATTTCTTACGAGGTATGACCGAATATAAAGAGGGAAGCCTGTGGAATACGGGACAGCAGACAGAAAGAAGGGAGACTTACCTCGGAGAGCAGACAGACAGTAATTGGTCCCAGAAGACCCTAATCCGGAAATACCAAGTCTTTGACAACTCTTGCAGTATTCAATTCCTTCCCGCCTTTGTCTCAATTCGATTGTAAATTGAGTTTTTGCCATTGTGACATTCGCAACCAGCTCTGCCTCCAGCCATAAATCGCATTTATACTCGGTGAAGACTTTACTCGATCTGACATATTCTTCTACATCGGGGTGAGTTCCATGCCATCTGAATCGGTTAGGTTATGGCCTCTGTAAATCCTCCGAATATAAGGATATGTGTGGAAAGTTTGTGTAGTATATTTGGTCGGTGTAACGCTGAAGTGAACTTACAAGGGGACCACGTCACATTCCCCTCTTCGATTTTGATGAAATATTTTTTTGGTGATTCTACATCAAAAATAAGTCGACACGTGTCCGGCCGTTCCATTGAATGGGCCATCTGGACTGAGGAATTAAATATTTTAGGTCCAAAAATCGTTAAAATTTGCTTTCAGAAAACAGTCATTGCTTCATTCTACCTGAACCAATTTTAGTGAAACTTTCAGCGATTCTTCTACTTAAAAATATATTAGACAAATGTACCGGGATTTGTCACAATTCACGCTAGTAAATCCAGAGCGTCACATCAAAGTTGAGGCTTAAGTTAGTAAGTTTAATCTGCTATAACCAACAAAGGATGCAGTGGAGTCTTAGATACATAAAAATAGATTATTATCTTTCAAAAAGACTGACACGCATCACAAATATATTAACAATTATGGGGAAAAAATATTTTCCATGGTGAAAATCGCATAACAGTTGTTAGAAAAACTCGTTTATCCGCAGTTTTAAGGCGATTTTTTTTTCAAGTTATTTCTATAAAACTGCCGATAAACGGGTTCTTCTAACAACTGTTTTGTGATTTTCACCATGGTAAACAATTTTACCCCATAATAGTTAATATATTTGTGATGCGCATCAGTCTTTTCAAAAGATAATAATTTATTTTTATGTAGTTTAAGACTCCACTGCATGCTTTGTTGGTTTTAGCAGCTTAAATTTACTAACATAAGCCTCAACTTTGATGTGACGCTGCACACAGGGGTATTTGGCCCTAAAAGCTGGCCAAAACCCATTTTTTGAAGTTTGAAATTTCTGATAAATAATGACTCGAAGGTGAAGTAGAGGACCTGTGGGATCATGCAACATGATTCTTATCTCTTCCAGGCCCTTAATCCGGCGGCTATTCTAATTCAAATCTGACCTTATCCTTTAACTCGTCTGTGCTCATAAGTATTGTTCTACAAAATATATTAATTTTCTTTGTTCTTAGTGAAGTATCGGCGTTATCATATGATGGATAGTTCGAGGCAAGGTTTGTACTTGTTATTCACATATTTATAATTTTTTTGTATTCAATACTAGTATCAATATCTTTTTGTTTTTTTGGTAGGTATATTTTAGAGCTAAAAATTAAATTTGAAGGTTAAAAAGTTATACTTCTGGGCATTTCTGGGCAACGAAATATTTTTTATGATAATGTATAATTATCGTTGATTATGTTTCTTGAAAAAAATTCTGCGAATATCTGCGATTCGGAAACTAATAATTTTTTATTACTAAAATGTCAATTTCATTAAATAATAAAAAAAATTAAATTTTGTTATATTTTCATTTATTTATATTTTAAGATCTTCTGGAATAATAATAATAACTAGAAGGGAATTATTTGACATATTTTTAAAGTCAAAGCATTAGCTTTAAAAAAAAAATGAGGAATTTTCGTAGTCTTTTCTCATTGGGAAATATTGCCTAGCTAATAGCCTAGAGCAGGTGAAACAGCTAAAACATAAATGATTAATTTTGAGGCATGATTTCTAAGTAAGATGGAATGCTTCTTCAAGGAAAAGAAATGTTTTTGAAACAGCAACAAGAAATGGCTAAGTGGGACGATATCAATTAAAAGCTCAAGATCTGGTGGACGCTCTGAAAAATCATTTGTTACTTTAAAATTTACAACGGATTTATCAATGGTATGCTATGACACCATCTGTTCACAAAATTTTAAGAGATGGTTTTGAAGTGATAAAAAGCCCTCTACTTCATACTGGTTTTTTATCTGAGGAAGCAGCAGAAACTCGAAATAACCATTCCCGGGTTTATAGAGAAAATAAGACCAGAAAATTTTACCGGATAGAGTGCAATCTGGATGTAATTAATAGATTAATATTGACATCAGATCCAGTTATCACAGGTTTGAGAAGTTCAAGAAAAAAGGTATTAGGTTTTGTAAGGAAACTTTAGAAATGTTGTCTCCCCCAACCAACTTAACCGATAGTGGTGATTCCGAAAGTTCATTAAGTGACAAGGAAAGTGAAAAATGAATAATTAAATTTAATATGCATTTTTAAGAAAGGTTGGTGCGTTTCTTCCTGGGATATAAGTTGTGTTTCGAAGAGGTATTAAACAATTCTTAATGAATTAGGAAAACACATTGTTTTTCTTTATCACCATAACTTTTTATATTCACCTATTTTACACTATTTTCATTTTTTTTAAATAATAGTAGTAGATAAATGATAATAAATCTTTAATTAGTTACAAGCATATTTCATGGGTGCAATGCATAAAGAGAAAATAATATGAACATAAATTGTAAACCCAGGGATGCCTATTTCACAGTCGGTGGATTTATGTAAAAATTAATTTTATGAAAATTTTCTCCTTAGAGTATTTTTTTTAACTGCTAAAAAAGCATTTTTAATGTCTATTACAAATATAGAAGCCATTTTGAGGACTTTTGAATTAATAAAATGGAAGGAAATAGTTTTGGCCAGCTTTTCGGGTCAAATACCCCTGTGTGCGCTGTGGCCTTACTAGGGTGAATTGAGACAAATCCCGATACATTTGTCTAATATATTTTTAAGTAGAAAAATCCCTGAAAGTTTCATTAAAATTGGTTCAGGTAGAATGGAGCAATGACTGTTTTGTAAAAGTCAATTTTAACGATTTTTGAACCTAAAATATTTAATTTCTCAGTCCAGATGGCCCATTCAATGGAACGGCCGGACATGTGTCGACTTATTTTCGTTGTAGAATCATAAAAATCTGGTGCGTGCGCGCAACACACAACTTTCACTTACCAGCATACTTAGATTAGAAATGAATTTGTTTTGTTAATTTCCACTTCTCAAAGTTATACATTTTTCCACATTTATTTCTTATTTTTGTTTTCATTAGCTAAAAAAAAAAAACTAATTTATTTTATTATTAAATATAAAGTTTTTACTTGTGATAATTCGGCAATCCAAGCATAATACTCCAAGTCGTCTGATTTTATAATTCTGTATGTACTTGTAACAAATAATTTTCATTAAATGAACAGAACATCTTTAATTATAACGCATTGGTTTGTCATTAAAGGCGTACGGCGCATGCGTGAGCTCAAGGTGTTTTATGAATTGACGGAATAGTTTTCTTTTTTTCTCCTGTATATAATTACTTGATTTTCTTCATATATCATATTTAGCCATTTCGTATTTTTAGGCGTGATGAGAGACAGTTAATTTCTCAATATAAACTAAAACAAAGGTACTTCATAGGAAAACAAAAAAGGCCCCTTCCCCATTTAAGCCCCCTCAGAAAATTTTAATACTGATAAAACTTACCTGATATTATTGAACACCTAATTTTCATTAAACATGACGAATTTGATCAAAATCATTAAAGCCGTTTTTGAGATAATCGAAAAAAAGTTAAAAATTGGAAAAAAAGTTATGAAATAAAGTGCCCCCTCCGTTTGACCAATTTTGATGAAATGTTGGATGTCATATCTTTGGCATATACATACGTCAAATACCCAGTTTGATCAAAATCATTAAAGCCGTTTTTGAGATGATCGAAAAAAAGTTAAAAATTGGAAAAAAGTTGTGATATAAAGTGCCCCCTCCGTTTGACCAATTTTGATGAAATGTTGGATGTCATATCTTTGGCATATACATACGTCAAATACCCAGTTTGATCAAAATCTTTAAAGCCGTTTTTGAGTAAATAAAAAAAAAACACATGAAAATGATACAAAAGTCCCCCCTCCGGTTGATCAATTTTGATGAAATTTTTACAGTCATATCTCGGGCATATTAATACATCAAATACTTAGTTTAATCAAAATCGTTAGAGCCGTTTTTGAGAAAATCGAAAAAACGTAAAAAGGTTATTAAATTAAGTACCCCCATCCTTTGAGCAATTTTGATGAAATTTTCACTGTCACACCGCGGGCATATACATACACTAAATACCCAATTTCAGGTTCGCACGGTTAATAGTTTTTGTGCTAATCCCAGTGAAGTTCCCTCATCCAGCGCCTTTTTAGTCTTCTCGTATCCATGGGAATGTCAGCCATATTGCTTTTAATAGTTTTTGAGCTAGTCTGTTCACACACACACACACACACACAGACCATGTCGCGGGACTTGGTTATTTTGACTCAGGGGACCCCAAAACGTGTATTTCCGTTGAAAACCGGAAGTCGAATTTTTTCACGATCGCAATACTTCCACTTACTATATATTTCATATATAGGTAAGTGAAAGTAAAAAAAAAAATTCATCAAAATCGACGGGGGAAATGTGACGTGGTCCCCTTGTAAGCGCCATACTCAACATTTTAATAAAACTGAAGTTGAATTTTTGTAGTAAGATGGGCAGCGTCTTCCGGTCTAGAACCTGCACTAACAGGTAATCCCCGAACCTTGCCGTACTGGCGTACCACGAACAACTATTTACACCTAAACGTGAAGTCGAGCGAACAATGATGTCTGACTGCATCTTTGCTCCTTAATACATTAGTTTTTGTTAAAAACGCGGCTGACTTGAAAGTAGCAGCTGTCTGACTTTTGCTTTAACTTATTATGAATAGAAGCAATGTCGGAAATATGTAGAAAGGTCTAGAAGCTTATCATGACTAACATTAAGCTACACTAACGCTATCCCAGAAATAACAGGCGAACAGATAATGTCTTCGAATTCGATTCTTATTTAGATTAGCCGAACACCCAACTGGCTGTTGGGCACAAAGTTAAAGCACATTTAACGGGCACTGTAGGTTTTTTTTACTTTTGTTATGGAGATTAAGTCTCCGTATGGCAATGGAAGACATCCATGAAACAACATTCCCGACTTAAATGAATAATGTGAGATTATCACTTCAATGCATGTAAGTATAGGTTGCCTCCAGTAGGCTGACGGTCCTCACATACTTTAGGAAATATAATCTTCGTGGAATTTTAAGCTGCGTTTTAACTTACCTTCATGCATATACCTTTATAATAATAGATATAGGATAATAGTTGTTCAGTTTCTCGAATATTTTCGATTCAACATATCATTAATGTGCGGTATTTATTTAAATTATTTTTGAAGTGGCAGTGTAATATAGGATGCCTTGGTGGTAGGGGTAAGACTAGGCCGGACGTGTACACTCAGTGACTTGGCCGCTAAATGTCGTGTGAAACACTTGCTGGTAAACTTTGTGCTGTTAGCGCCATTTTGCCGTTACATGTATTTGAATAATCCTTTCATTGGTAAGGGATGGTTTCGAACATTGGTTTCGAACCTTTGTGCAGTCAACACGCTTCTTAAGGCTCCTTTCAGTGGTAAAGGATATCTTCGTACGCTGGTTTCGAAGTTAAGACTGTTTCTAAATGCAGGTAACTCTGGTCTACCAAAATCCTTTTGTTTCCTATTCCTGGTTCTCCTTTCAGACCAGAATCTTGTACAGGATGCAGTGAAAGGTGGAGATAAATTCCTTAAGTCTACCATTTTTGTACTTTATAATTACATTTCTACTTATATTGCTTTATATATTTTCATGTGTATTCACAAAATTCAATTACAGTCCACATTAGTTTTCTTATGCCTGAGTGCTACCAGATTTATTACTATGTGTCTTGATAATTTTCTTGTAATTTTAATTTTCATTCAATTGCCGTGAAGCTCTAAATTTTTATGCCTTCAGAATTAAGATTTGTTCAATTTTATAAATAACTAGCTAGGGTGCCCGGTAATTGTATGGTAGTTTTAATAACAAAATAAAATTTTAATTAAAAGAAATAGAGAAAAAAATTGGCACCTTCTTGAAGCTTCAGTTTTAACTTGGTATCAATATTAAGATTCGAGATCTGCAATGTCCGCCCAAATAAGGAACCCAATATACTTTATAGGGGGTTGAAAATGGTGAATGAAAAATTAAATTTTGTCGAGTTATGCATCGTTTTTGTTGGTTTCTGTGATTCTGAATCCTATAAGCCCATTCTAAGCAGGCAGCAGGTGATAAGTTATTAGATTATAGTAGAAAAATCTGACATCTCAGTTAAAAAAATTATATTTTAATGTAATGTGCTAATCAATTAACCTTGTTATGAGAAAATTAATTTTGTAAGGTATCCAGTCGGTTTTCTAATTGATTGCAGGTATGTAAAGTCATTATTTTATTTTGAAAGCAAAGGAGAAACTAATTATTTTCGCTTGATTTTTTAGTAATTTAAAAAGGACAGCTGAAAAAATATATAACCTTTACAAACTGAACTGAATGAATGAACAATAAACATTGAGTGAAACGCACCCTAGCGCTTCCTGGTAGTCTGGAGCTCGAACTAAATTTTTCATTTATAAACTCGTGTATCAATCTCAAATAGGCTAATTACATGGTGCGAGAGGCTTAAAATTCCAGTCATTTTCTCTTCAATTTTACACCCTTAAGAGATTAACGGAAACCTTCTTCTCCGTTAGGAGTTTTATGGCTACATGACGACATAACTTACTTAATCGTACGTGGAATCGTTTTTGATCCTTATCAGCACACACATTGTACACTTTGCTTTATAATTTATATTGATTATGTAGGCGATATTTTTAGTTGACACTATTTTCGTGGGGCACTTTATTGCGTCATTTTTTTAATACTGAAGATCAGTTACAATATATGTCAAAACGTTGCCATTGGAAGATATTTACCGAATAGTACTGCTCCCCGACAGACCTCCTAGATAGAGTAATCATAACTTAACTCTATACCGTTACGTAACTGTTTCAAAGAGAATATAAACTATTTTAAAAGATCTTGAAATAAAGCTATGTTGAAAACTATGTCATTATGCAAATTTAAAGAAGTTATTATGATTGGAGAATGATGGAGCGTCACTTCCGCCCCGTGGACGGCGGATGCACTGCCAAATGGATCCACTCCCCGCCAAGCCAATGCCCACTTGATTAACTGCCTTTTTCTATTTCCAACAATCGATTCTTGCTCTGAATTAATTCCTATAGACCAACTGAGATATTTATAGCCCCATTAAATTATATCCGGGATTATTTCGAAATATTTATAGACCGATTTATTTATATTCAAATCCATTAATTTTCATTTTATTGACTATCGGACTTTAAAATTTATACTGCCAACTATTTTGAATATTCATATATTGAAGTTTTACGGGACTCGTTTCCATACTTTGATAGATGATTTGTATAATTGATTTTTTTTTTTTCATAAAAACTCCAATTGATTAAAAAAGCATCATTTGCATTAGAAGATTTATTCACTCTTCATTATCTGAATCATTTTCTTCAAATAAAGCAAATAGATAAATAAAAGATTTAAACATTAATTGGTGGATATGGTGGAGGAAGATAGTTGATCGTCGATATAATGAAGAGGAAATGTTTAAGGTTGGGTTTAAAATAAATAATAATAATAATATTTAAGTATCACATATTTAATTGTGCCGACGCACAGTGGGACGAATCGCCAATCTAGGCGGAAATAGTTAACATCAACGAAATGAAAAAATCATGTCGGTAACTTGAAAAAAATAGTCTAGCTAAGGCATTTACAAATCATTAATCACTTTAAGCAAGAATTAACAGAATAATGGGGGTTTGAATATGGAAGTACACTCATAATACTTAGTCAGCTTATTTCCAAATTATATTGTAAAACCAATAGAATCATAGAATGGATCGTGTTTTTTTGAAAAACATTTATGCTAGGTAATAGAAGACAATTCAGAAATTAAGTTTATATAAGTTCTTGGTTCTTTAAATGTGGATATAGTACAGAGCACCCTCCTTTCTTTTCAATTGTCGGTAAGCTATATTTTTTTCTTATAAAAATAGGGATTACTAAAAATCTACACCGATCTACACCGAGATATTAATACAGAATATAGTCCACCCTATATGGAGATTAAGTATTCATTATGAATTGCTAATACCTGCTAATAAAGTTGTAAGCTTTTTTTAAAGGTATAAATCTCTGATTGTTGAGAGCCTATATTTTTAATTTTTTGAGGGAAAACGGAGGTGCTAATGAAATTTATAGATATATAGTAAACCAGTTTCATCGAAATACATTACGGAAATCTCCGAAGCTATGAAAAAACGAGATTCGTTAACCATAAGTACAACCATTAAAAGCAATTAGTAAGATTTTTCCCTTTCTAGGAATTAGAAAGAAATAAAGCATGAAAGAACGGTATACCTTAGGTATATACAAACCATTAATCCCTTAAAACAAATGCCAACGGAATAACAAAAGAATCAACACGGCACATTCGTCACAATAAGTCAGTTAATTTTAACATCTTATTGATAAAGCGGGAACATAGATCAGCGAATTTCATATTGTTTTTGGGAAAAATTTATACCACGGTATGGAAGACGATTCGGCAAGTAAGTTTATATTTATTTGGCTTTTAAAGTGTGATGTACCTTCCTTTATTTCCAGTAGTCAACTTAGTAAGCCACTTACTTTAAACTACTACTTATTTAATTATTGTTAGTAAAAATGCGATAAAGAAGAGCATTTCATCCTAAATCGATGAATGATCTACCAGGCGATTTATCTCTAAATTGCAACGAAAATAATTAGCGTTTCGGTCTTTCAAGTTCACACCTGTGGATCACAATATTTGAATGTTTTTTGAATATTAGTTACAGACTAAATATTGAAAATGGGCTGTAAGAAGTGAAGAAGATAAAATTGAAATTAAAAAAAGGAAATCAGACATTCAGATCGAAAGAAAAAATGGGTTGGATCGTCGATAGATCGAAACCTGGTTTAGGTTCTACAAACAATGGAAATTCTGCCAGACGTTTCATTAAAAATTTTGTCTTGAGCTCCTCCATTACAGTTATAGATAAAAATATTCTTTATAAAATGTACATACTTTTATCCGCAATTTCATCTGGTTACAATATTGATGTGCAAAATTTAAATGATTTCATTGCTGAAACGAGACTATACGTTCGCTTATATCCATGGTATTATATGCCGGTGACAGTGCATAAACTGTTAATTCATGGCGTTGAAATTATAAAATATTGCCTACTACCTAATGGTATGATTTAAGAGGCTTTAGGAAGTTTCACACACGTAAGAACTCACGGGTATCTACAAACATCTACTAACAGGGACATCATGAAGATGCTACTGTTGACATCAGATCCTCTAATTAATTAATACCTTTAGGGATGCACCACGAAAATCCAGAAACGCATTACCAAGAGATGTACTTTCCTTGGTAATACCTATAGATGTCGATAACCAGGTAGTGGTATAAGTAGATTAGTGGTGGATTCTAAAGAAGAATATAAGCTGGATTCAGATCCTTCAGATTCAGATGATTCGGAATGAAAATCAATTTTTTTTTACAATTTAATATATATTTTTTTAAAAATGTATCTTATACTTAATTTTTTTTCTTTTTTAATAATTGAAAATTGAATTGCTCCATTATTTACAATTAATCTCAATTTTTTTTTTTTTTTTTTTTTTTTTTTTTTTTTTTTTTTTTTTTTTATGAAACCATTTTCAAAAACCCCTATTTTGACTTTTATTTACTAATTCATGCTTAAATGTAATTTTCTACAAACATTAACATGAAATAAGTCGCTTCCAGAATTATTTCCACCTAGATTGGCGATTCGTCCCACTGTGCGACGTTTTGAACCGAATTTCTGTTCCTCTTCTGGGCTAAATAAAAAAAAACGGAACCAACCAATAAGAGAAAATATATTAAGAAATATAAATTATATATACGACATTAAACAAAATTAAGTTACATTAAATTCAAAAAAACATAAAAATTATAGAATTTAAAAAAATGGAAAAGTGTTGAAGTAATACCATGATCAATATAATATATGAAAAACGACATAAAAATCACAATAGCTTATCTGAGGTAATGTGAAGTAATTAAAGAGAATGGAAAAGATTTACGAAACGTTGGGTTTTTTGTATTATGTACAGGACATGTGTTTTTGAATAAGCATATGGGTCATTATCTGAAAATATGTGTAAATCGTACGCCCGTTCCATTTTCAACCACTAAAATGAGAGATAGTTACTAGAAAAAAAGTGGGAACTATTTCACTCCTTTTGTTGTTCCATGGAGCCTGAATAGAACAACAAAAGGAGTGAAATTGTTTTTTTCACTCCCTCACCTTGTCTGACTCCCAGGCAAGCCAGTTCGAAAATTTCTATTCTTTCAACAATTGATTGTACGATTTAATTGATTAATTGGTCAAGTCACTTATTACTTCAAGATTCCATGAAAAAATAAGCGGTTTCATCTATTGTTACATATAACAATAAATAACATAAAAAAGGTATGTCCAGCCGTTTTTCTTCGCTCCCTCACATGAAGTGTTGGATGGATTCAGCGTTGAGAGGAACATGGCTCAAAGCACGGGGTGGGAAGATTCGGAACAGGGGTGACCAGAGGATCGTTTTGACTGCCGACCAGGGGCTGCAATGACTTGCCTCCGCTGTCAGATTTAGGTTATTACGGGAAAGCTACGCTGTGGTCAATAGCTACTTCACTCCCTCACTTCAAAAAAACTAGTGAGTTTCCAAGCATTTTTTTCACTCTATCTAACTATCTTTCTTCGATGGAAAATGCTAAACTCTTTTGTTTATTCTGCAGTCTTTCATTTTTAACCTAATTACAGTGATTAAAAAATAATGAAAACTTTCAAAATTTCACTCCCTCACCTATTTTCAGTTACATTAACAACCTCCCCCACGTTTCAAATATTCACTTTCTTACTGATGGCCCTTCTAGCCATTATAAAAACAAATCTATTTTTTATTTTTTTCAACATTAACTAATGGAGGAATTGCCACATTTGCGAAAAGTACATGGAACCCACGCATCATTGAAACAAAATTAAGATAAAACCCATTCCAAGAAGTTTTCTGTCCAGGTATGCTGAGTCCTCTAAATTTCACGCATGTCAATGTGGAGATTGTTTTTGTGGTGTTTCTTTAAACTAGACGCGTTTTTGCTACTACTTCAACAAATTTTTCACTCCCTCAGTTTGAAATTTTTTTCAAAACTTTTTAAAAGAACAATTAAAGGTTCCCTGCTTGGCTACTATCTAAAAAGAGAGCACCTATGAATTTGTTCAGCCCAAACTTGAGACATTTAAATAATGAAATTTTTGGAAGTAAAATCTACGCATCTTCGGATAAAATGTACGTAAGAAAATAAAATTTATTCACCAAAAATTCACATGAAAGATAAGTAAAATAAGTCTAAAACCGTCATTCGACTCTGACAAGCCGATAGTCATAATTTACCGAATCGATATAAAGTCGGAAGGATAGAAATACGAAGGAGGTTGGCGATATCTTGAAGGCTGGATTGAGGTTTTAATCTTTGATAAGGGGCCACCTTTGTGGGCAGAGTGAGCTTGGAATCAAGGAGGCCGTGTGTATGTATGTGTGTGTGTCTATCAGAGAGTGAGAGAGAGAGAGAGAGAATTATTCCAGTGCCTCCTATATAGACAAGGGCCAGGTCAGCCCCCACTTCCTGAATACGAAAGTATCCGGATCTAATGTATGCCACGGCGTCGCCTTTCTGCCTTTGTCTCCTATCCCAATAAAGGCTTCTTGCCATTTACTTTCTACCATTTACTATAAATTTTTGTTCAAAATCAAATTTTATGTTCGTCTTAACTATAAATCTTCTATAGCAGGGGTCACCTGTGGTGTATTCGTTCGCATGGTAACATGCAATATTAAAGGTGGCGGATTCGCGTCCCGCGGTGGCCATAGGATTTTTTAAAGAGAGAGGAAAAAATCCTTAGCTATGCCATCCCGAGCCTGTGCGATGCCACTTGTTAAGGATACCTATCCTATTTATACCTGGATAGGCAAAGTTTAGGACTCCCACTGTAGCATCGTCCGATTAGCATTAGCAGCATCAAGGGACATAAAAAAAACAATCTTGGATAGCTCAACAATTAGAACTTTAACTAGGAATCGTATGCGCGTACTGTGACATCGATTTGGTTTTTAATTAGAAAATTTCTTTAACATTTGGCGTACCTTACTTTATTGTCAGTTTATGCTAAGTCTTTTGTTTCAAAGTGTTTTTTTTTTTTTTTCGTTTTTATTAGTTGGACAAATTATTTTAAGGTATTGTAACGTTAAATCGATAAGCAAATAAAAAAAACATATGGCGTAACCTCCCGGACCGCATGTTGGAACAAAATAACCGGTTGGAACGAACTGTTTTTGTCTAGATCATTCCGGAATGACGGAGAATTGCCGACATTGTTCTAGAAGATTCTAGGCCCCACTATTTACGATATATATAAGGGGCAGAGACTGAATGAGTTAGTTAGTGGAAGTCTGTGTCTTGACTGTGTTGCTCAAGTCATATGATTGTGTGTGATAAAGTTATCAATTTTGTAACCTGCTCATATATTTAAGTTTTAATAATTCGTTGGCATTGTGATAACTGATTATTTCTGTTAATAAATATTCCTTAACCACCATAAGTGTTACAGTATTTTAAAATGATTGATCATCAGGATTTTCAGTCAAACATTTTTATTTGGAGAAGCTACGTTTCGCTCCCAATATGTGGATCTTTATCAGGGCTTTTTGACCCCCGAGTTAGGGTCTGGCCACACATGTCCGCACAGGATCCGCACCGTAGCAATAATACAGGTTATGTTCAGAATATTTTTAATTTAACTTACATATTATCTTTAGTTATGCCTAAAGTGGCCTGTGTCTGACATGTGTGGCTTGAACTTTAGGCACAACTAAAGGTGATATGTAAGTTAAATTAAAAATATTCTGAACATAACCTGTATTATTGCTACGGTGCGGATCCGGTGCGGACATGTGTGGCCAGACCCTTATACAGAGACACAGTGACTCTCTGTTATTATTCTGGACTCAACAAGCCTGATGAAGATTTACATTTTTTTGAAATCATTTTATTAGGTACATTTTTATTTTATAGGGGCCTAAAGCAATCCTATATAGTCTTGTATCCTAGACTGCGATTTTCATGTTGTAAATATATCATGAGGTTGAGCTTATGTAGGTACTTACTGAAGGTGAGAAGGCGTATTTATGGCTCTTAGTCAATTAAAACTTAATTTTCAAATTTGTCTTAATTCTCTTATGCCTTTCCAGAAACCGAGAACAGTTACTGTTCTAAAGCCACCTCATATTTCATTCAGAAATATGTTATGAAACTAAAGTTTGTAAACTGAAATATAATTATCGAAGATTATCTGGTAACTATCTAGTCTCTATTTTGGTTTCTAGTGTGTATTCTATTCCGTAAACTGCTTTGATAATAATTTTTCTTCTTATTCCTTCTTCTCTTCAAATTTTTTTGGATGTTTTCTATTTTATTCCACTTAATTAATTTCGGGTTATTTTATAATACATCCAAAAATATATATTCATTTTTACGATGGGTTAAATGATTACCTATTAGGATTTTCAGTTTAGACTTTTTTATATTTGAAAGCCAACGTCCCGATTCAATTTTTGGATCTTCATCAGGGCTTCTGGGTCCAGAGTGATATCTCCGTGTGGTACATTCATTTTTAAAACGTTTCGGACTTTTTTGTCCATTTTCAAGTACCTAAAATTTTTTTTTCATGCTATACAAATCAATCTATAAGTTACATTTCTCCGTATATACACTTAAACTCAATCTAACAGCAATAAAAAACAAAATAACAACATATAAAAAACTTTCTCATTTCTAATTAATTAATCTATTTTATATAATATTAAAAGATTTTAAATTTTATTTAAGCAAAATAGCCAATATCAAAAAAAAAATATTTGGATATAGGTTAAAAACCTCTAGGTTTTTATTGAACATTTTTAAAAAAATGTTACTTCTATGATGTCAAAAATGTTTATTGATGTTTTGGGCTGCTGGTGCTATTTTTTTGTTGTACAAATGAAAAATAAAAAGTAAAAATGAATATATATTTTTGGATGCTTCGATTAGTTTCGCTAATGAAATGAAGATTTTTTTTTCGAAACGTAGGCTCTACAAATAATTTTTTTTTTACTGAAAATCGTGATAACCATTCATCTTAATCATTACGAAAACAGTCGACCATTACACGCCTCTAAACTCACCTAAGAATGTAGTCGAGTATATTGTAATTTTAATTATGGAATTAACCCTGAAGATGTAAGAAACTTCCGAAACGTTTATTATAATGTTGGGCTTGTTTTCGTAATAAACATGTAATACCGAAACAGGTCAGATTTACAACATGCCTATTGCTCAAAAAATATATGTTTCTTCTGTAGAAAATGTTATGATAACTTTTTCTTACGAACATCATGTTACTGATTATTAATATAATGATGCGAATTAATCACAGGGGCCTATTAGTTTGAAATAATTCATCATTGATAAATCAAGACCAGCTCGGATGGAAACTTAAACGACGCCTACGGACCTTCGTCATGCTGCAAAATTAATGCCCCCTATAAATCTCCTTTTCCCATTGGCCGATATATAGGGAGGGGGCTATGTGCCGGGAAATCTGGTTGGTCTAATGGGAAAGTCGTGTAACACTCGAACCAATGATGTAGCGGCTAATGTTTTCATCTCCCTCCCATTCCTTTTGTCCCGCCTCATTGCGAAAAGGCGAGGTACAAAGTGCCTAATTTGATGGACCTAGGTCCCTTGGGGTCGCCAAAGGGATGAGTTTGCTGGTCCCTCTTTGTGGGAAGGGAATTAGTCCCGAACCGGGTCTTCTCCCTCAGGAAGAGTCCCGGATCTTCAAAGCGGCGATTTGGAGTTCTGAGGGGATTTATAAATAGGACATGGTGGGATCTTTCAATTGAATGGGAGCGGATATGAGAAAATAGTTTAGGTTGGAATTTTCGAAATCTGAGTTCAAGTGTGCATGATTTATATCCAACGTTTCGGAAGTGTCTTCCATCTTCGGGGTTAATTCCTTAATTAAAATTACAATATGTATAAACACAAATAAATATAAAACTGCATTGGTTTTATATTATTAATTTATTTTTTATATAGGAGAGCGAGGTTGATTGGAAACAGTTTTCACTTTTTTGATTGTTGAGTCGTTCCTGTTAATATAATAGGACTTATACCACTGTAAACTCGAAGTATTAGAGTAATTCAAGTATTTTTTTCACCCCATAATATTTAATACTGAGATCATAGAAAATTGAAGAATTCGTCAATCCTTATTATGCCAATTAACCTCCCCAAGGTGGGGCAGATTGGCCCAGAAGGTGTTTAGCCATCTCATTCAAGTACTGCCTGACACATATTATTGTTATTAAAAGGTGCACTATAATGGTATAATAATTTTGAATCGGTTTTTAACAGCTTTTAAGGGAAAATAGAATGACAATAGAAGTTTAGACTGTCGTCACTTTCAGCATAAGAAAAATCGCTCTCATTCTCTCTCCTCTCTGGAACTAAAGACAATTGGTAGTTACACCTTTGTTTATGTTTACCTTGCTTTTGTGAATTTCCACTGCGCAAACAAACCCCAGTTGAAGAGAGCCAACTAACCCCACAGGAGAGATCATATGAAAGATGGCTGCCAGAACAGGGGAGTACTATCAAAGAAGAAACTGGTTAATCGAAAGGTTAGGTTTTTCAAAGGAGTTTAGGGCTATGTGAACAGAATCGGAGTCAAATGTTTTACCATGCCTTTAAACCAACATAACTAAAGGTTTAAAAATAAAGGTAGGTTGCTATCCTAACTGCTATATCATAGGTAACCTCCATTTTATCTTTCATGTTGCGATTATCTTTTTTGAATCAAGATTCAAAATATAATTCATTAACTGATCTATCTCATACATAAAATTATTTTTTTATGTTTTGATAGGTAGCATTGTAAGAACATGCAGCATGGTTTGAGGTTCCTCCCGCTCCGTGCTCGCTTTTCATAACCTGTTTCAGATAGAACCTCATGATACGATATCTCGTATAATCATGTGTTATAGTCTCAAATTAATTAATATGTATTAAGGTGAAAGATTCATTTGGTAAATTTTTGCTAACTGTCTACTGTGATTGTACTATACCCTATTCTAATTATATTCATTACTAGCTGTATGTCCCGGTTTCACCCGGGGGATTTCATTTTTCTAATGAAACGGTCGATTTCGAAAAAAAAAACCATTGTAAAGCGAGATCATTACGATTTTTATTTGGATAAAGAATATCAGCTGAAGATCGGCTGAAGTTATGCAATTTTAATATGGACAGGTGTTCGCACCTAGTATGAAAGAACCACTGAGCGAAATTTGGAGAATTTAGGATAAACGGTATGGATTTCTATAAAGAACAAACAAACAAACAGAAATATTGCCCTGCAGTTTCAGCTTCTCGCAAATCGGCTTGCCTAAACCTCTGTGGCGCAAAGCGTGCCTCGTATTCTTGGGCAGACTCAGTTTCCCGCGATTCTGCCTGTCTAAGCCTCTGTTGTTCAATCCTATTTTGATGTTCGTCGAGAGTTTCAGCTGCTCATATTTGAAGTTGTTTTTTAGCTTTTGAGCTCACTACTCCTTTGAAGCTCGCTTCTTTGGAGGCATTTATAAAAAATAAATTCACCATACATGTAAATAAACGTATTGTAATGTTAAAAAAAAACAAAAAAACATATGGTTTAAAAATCCCAGAACTCGACGCCTACCAAGGGACGGTCTTACCGGGCCTTGTTGGCCTCTTCAAAATCTATAAAATGATTTTTTAGGCCTTTTTTTCGACTCAAACGGTCGATTTCGTAAAAAAAAACCATTGTAAAGCGAGATCATGACGAATTTTTTAACAATAAAGAATATATCCAGTGATTGGCTGAAGTTATGCAATTTTAATATGGACAGGTGTTCGCACCTAGTATGAAAGAACCACTGAGCGAAATTTGGAGAATTTAGGATAAACGGTATGGATTTCTATAAAGAACAAACAAACAAACAGAAATATTGCCCTGCAGTTTCAGCTTCTCGCAAATCGGCTTGCCTAAACCTCTGTGGCGCAAAGCGTGCCTCGTATTCTTGGGCAGACTCAGTTTCCCGCGATTCTGCCTGTCTAAGCCTCTGTTGTTCAATCCTATTTTGATGTTCGTCGAGAGTTTCAGCTGCTCATATTTGAAGTTGTTTTTTAGCTTTTGAGCTCACTACTCCTTTGAAGCTCGCTTCTTTGGAGGCATTTATAAAAAATAAATTCACCATACATGTAAATAAACGTATTGTAATGTTAAAAAAAAACAAAAAAAACATATGGTTTAAAAATCCCAGAACTCGACGCCTACCAAGGGACGGTCTTACCGGGCCTTGTTGGCCTCTTCAAAATCTATAAAATGATTTTTTAGGCCTTTTTTTCGACTCAAACGGTCGATTTCGTAAAAAAAACCATTGTAAAGCGAGATCATGACGAATTTTTTAACAATAAAGAATATATCCAGTGATTGGCTGAAGTTATGCAATTTTAAAATAGACAGGTGTTGTGTTCGCACCTGGTATCAGAGAACAACTGAGCGAAATTTTTGGCTAAATTGGAGAATTTAGGACAAACGGTATGGATTTCTATAAAGAACAAATAAACAAACAAACAAACAGAATTTCAACTTTATTTATATAGATTACTTCCTTTTACATGCATGTTAATTATATTTAACCTCGCCTCTGCTGAAATAATGCATTAATTACTTAACCCTTTAACGCCTGTAGTCTGATATATCAGTTCCGCCCGCTTCAGCGATAGAAGACTGAAACTGCGGACCTTATTTTAATTGATTTCTTAACTCTTTACTAGAATAAACCTCCCAGTAGTCAGCACCTTAAGAGATGTTTTTGTGGCTTCTTTTAAAACAAAAATTGAATTTTTATTCTTCTTTTTCGGATTTATCGTATCATTGTCCAGGAATGCAACATTCATAAATCGTAAGCAACAACTCGTGAAAAAAATATAGTATATAATTTAAGAATTTTATAAGATATACATATATATAAAACATGTAATATAACAGTTCTAAAAATTATATGTAAGTTTGTCTACTTAGGTACGTTCCTACAAGTATTTTTTTAATTTTATGAATATTAGAGGAGCATGGTGAGCAGACAATATAGTCATCATTTTCTTATTCATATTTAGGAGGAGTGCAATATGAAAATTATTTTTACATAATTGGCATTCGCGTTTCTCCAACCCTGTTTTCAGCCCGTCCGGTATTTTCCAATGACGAGGTTTATGGTTTCCTCAAGAATTTCCGAGGGTTGTAAACTAATGACATTGGGCTCTTTTAGGGTTTTTCCAAATTAACTCTATCTGCAAAGTTTTATTTAGTCAAATAGGGCGAATTCTTTGGTCTGTTTTCTGGCTTTAAAAAGTATTGAGGGGGGCCCGTAATACACTCTCACTGTTCAGACGCTAAAGGGTTCATGAATAATCTAAAATCCTTCTAAATTCTTTATCAAACAATTTTAAATTTGGCGTGAAGTTCAATTTTAAATCTTGTTGGTTTTTAGATTAGCTGAAACGATTTTATATTTATAACTGAATTTCGATTTGACTGTATTAAAAAGATTAAGATATAATTAATACAACGCATTATAGCTACTGAGCCAAAGCAAAGCGTGGCCGGGTCTGCTCTTAATAAATATATAATATAAAGCAAAGTGTACAATGTGCGTAGGCTTAAAAAACGACTACACCTACTATCAAGAATGTTATGTCGTTATATTGCCCTATTGCCCCTAACGATGAAGAAGGTTTAAGTTTTCATTTTAAGTGTGTAATATTGAAGGGACAAGGGCTGTAATTTTAAGCCTCTCGCTACATGTAATTAGCCCCTCTAATAAGCCCAGGCGAGTTAATGAATGAAAAGATTTAGTTCGACATTTGGAAGCCAGGAGCGCTAGCTAAGCTCAATTCATAAGGTTATCGTTCATTAGTTCGGTTTGTTATAGTTTTAGCTTCAGCTGTTTTCTTTAAATTACACGAGATTATGTATAAATAATTATTTTTTCCTTTTCATTTTTCAATAAGGTCATTTACATCTCTGAAATGAATTTAAATTAAAAATAAACAAAACCAACTGGATTCCTAAGCGAATTACGTTTTACAGAAGAGGAAAGAATTGGTCTAAATATGGCCTTTAATCAATACACAATATAAGAGTAAATGTACAACAAAAGAAAAAATGCTTATTAGTGTAGTGAGCCAATAAAAACTAACACGAAATAAAATATATAACCTGTAGATAATATGAATAAAAGATTTAACCTAATGGAATATATATCGAAAATAAAGTGTTTATATAATATTTCTGTTTAATAGTTCTGTTCTGTTCGTAAATTTTCAACCGAATTCGAAAAAGGAGAAGTTACTCAACTTGATAAGGATGCGGTATCGTCATGAGAACGGTCTCAATGGAATCAGAACATAGCAACCCTAAAAAATGGTACATACCAGTACATATTTGCTGCCAGAATAATTTTTCTTAATCATGAAAATGGAAGAAAACGCATTGAGAGGACTGCATTAATAGGGTCTGTTATACTCAAACCATATATGGACGGACTCTGAGGTTTCGAAACTTACCACTAATACTAAACTGAAGTTTCAGGATGGTACAAATTTTGTTTTAATCATGATTAATTTTGGTCTATTTTTCTGTACTATTAAATTTTAAAGTTATTGTTTCATTCCACCTATTCCACAACTCCCTGAGCGAAGCCGGGCCCCAAAGCTAGTAATAAATAAAACAACTTGCTAACTACATAAACTTATCTATTTTGAGCTTAGAAACCATTTTTGATGGATGTAAATAGGGCACTAAATGATTCAAAGTCCTTGAGGAGATAGAGGGAGAGAGCGACTATTGGACGGGTCTCGAACCCCTCAAGATGCAAATTAGAAGAGGACAGGGCTGACACCGGACAGCCACTGGCATGCCACTCGTTACCGCTTCATGTCTCCCCATTCATATCTAATGATGAATATTCCATTCATCATTTAGCGGCTGACGTTCGCCCCGAATTCTGAATAATTCTCAAACCCTCGCAATGGGACATGATGTTCCCTAATCAACCGCCGAGCCCTCGGTAATTGCTGAAGGGTTCGAGATGAGCTGGGAATCGATTGGGGGAAATGTTGAAGAGAAAATTAAACCCTAGAATTATGGGGCAGATATTAAGCTGTCGAACAAGTCCCTCAGTACGTTACCAATATTACGCAAGATATGTGTATTTAAGTATTCGGTCTTCTAGCTTCAGCTCTTTTCTATATTACAGTTTACTCCTGGCTAGGGACGTACGATACCGATCGATATAAGTAAAGTATCGATACTTTCATTTCGATACCAAGGATTCAAGTTTGAGTACTGGTATTAATACTGTAAGTTGGTATCGAAAATTACTAGAGCGTAATGATTCAAAAATTTGCCCTTTAAAATACTAGCTCATCTGAGGAAGACATATCCCCAGGTTCCAGTGCAGAAGCCTACGGTTTTTGGAAACATCATAGGGAAATTGTGCAAGGAAAAAAGATTAAAAGTAAAGGTGATTTCCAGGATGAAGTATCCCGATATTTAAATGCGTTGAGAGTCCCATTGAAAGCGAATTCAGTCATCAAACATTGCAACTGCTTGCATTTAATTTTATTTATCTAGTTCCTTAATTTAACTTAATCGACCTAATATCGAACATTTACTTTATATTTGAATATAAATTACTTGAATATATTAGAACATAAAATACTTGAATCAGTACCGATAGCGGTATTGAGTCGACTGTTTTTCTATAAGATTCTCGGAGATGACTGATAGTCATGAAGTTATGTTATATTTTATACTCATATATTCGTTTCGTTTTAGCCCTGATGAAGACCCCCATTTTGGATCGAAACGGTTAAATAAAGAAAATGATTTATGTCTAAAATTCCTGACTATCAATCATCCCATAGTATTTATTAAAATATAAATGTAGTAAGTAAATACAATTTTATTTGACATTAAGGACCATAAAACCAATCTTATAATTAATCTATATAAATAAAGTTGAAATTCTGTTTGTTTGTTCTTTATAGAAATCCATACCGTTTGCCCTAAATTCTCCAAATTTCGCTCAGTGGTTCTTTGATACCAGGTGCGAACACCCGTCCATATTAAAATTGCATAGCTTCAGCCAATCTCTGGGTATATTCTTTATTGTTATAAAATTCGTCATGATCTCCCTTTGCAATGGGTTTTTTTTACGAAATCGACCGTTTGATTCGAAAAAACGGCCTTAAAATTCATTTTATAGATTTTGAAGAGGCCATCAAGGCTCGCTAAGACCGTCCCTTGGCAGGCGTCGAGTTCTAGGATTTTTAAACCATATGTTTTTTTTTTAACATTACAATACGTTTATTTACATGTATGGTGAAATTATTTATTATAAATGCCTCCAAAGAAGCGAGCTTCAATAGGAGTAGTGAGCTCAAAAGCCAAAAAACAACTTCAAATACTCAGCAGCTGAAACTCTCGACGAACATCAAAATAGGATTGAACAACAGAGGCTTACACAGGCAGAATCGCGGGAAACTGAGTCTGCCCAGGAATACGAGGCCCGCCTTGCGCCACAGAGGCTTAGGCAAGCCGATTTGCGAGAAGCTGAAACTGTAGGGCAATATAAACAGAAATATTGATATAATATATTTGAAATGAGGACGTCGAAGACTTTTTGGTTTCGAACATAAACATCACCTCAACATCAAATGGTAAATGGTAACGATTCACAATAATAATTAATATATTTATTAAAACTACTAAAAAAACTTAATTATTAAAAACGTAATATAACCTACTTAAAAAAAAGGGTACTCGTTAAAGATCCATATCCTGATATCTGGATAGATGTTAGTTAAGTTGTTAAACAGGATGAAATTCTGTTTGTATGTTTGTTTGTTCTTTATAGAAATCCATACCGTTTATCCTAAATTCTCCAAATTTCGCTCAGTGGTTCTTTCATACCAGGTGCGAACACCTGTCCATATTAAAATTGCATAACTTCAGCCGATCTTCAGCTGATATTCTTTATCCTAATAAAAATCGTAATGATCTCGCTTTACAATGGTTTTTTTACGAAATCGACCAATTCATTAGAAAAATTAAATTTCCCGGGTGAAACCGGGACTTACAGCTAGTAACTTATAAAAACATGAAATTTAATTAATGGTATAACGTAGCTAGTGCTAACTATATTTTTATTTAGTACTTTATATGAGCATTCATAATTATCGATACTTTCCTTTCGATACCTTGGTGGTATCGAATATTTGATGAAAGTTCTTAAATGAGTATTGGTATCGATACTTTTTTGGTATCGTACGTCCCTACTACTGGCTCATCAGTTACAGTTTACTCGCACGAGTCAGCTAGTAACAATTATTGAATTGAGTGTACAGAATGTAATTTTACATGTATATTGATTACTCTCTCCTTGCGTTATTTACTTAATTATTTTTATGTTGATGACAATTTTTACATTATGTTTTCTTTTTAATTCTAATAATTGTAAAAGGTCTCGAAAAGAAATTAAATATCAAAGATACAACAAAAAAATTATAAAAATGAAAATAGAAAAAGGGGGACTGAAGATAACAATTGACTCTGAAAAGACTGTTATCACCTCAACCCTTTAAAATTCCAACTTTTATTTTTTTTTTTTTTCAGAGAAATACACGACCCCTACAAAATCCCCGTTCGATAAAGTTACAAAAGGCAGGGAAATAGGATTGGAAAACAATGGAGTTGGAAGTGATTTAAGTTAGCAGAGAGTTTAGTTAAATTATTCCACAACTCTATTTTCTTCTTTCTCTTTTTTATTCTTTTTTATTTCACCTTTAGTCTTTTGTCCTTATCCATTTAACTCTAAAGTCTCAATTGTTTCGATAAGTCACCCGGAGTTCCGAGGGCCTTGAGGATCTGTGAGATAGAATTTTTAACAAAGAGAACAGAATCGATTTGACCAAGATGAAGCTCAGAGCTAAAATTTTAGCTATTTTTTTTTAATATTATGTTATTCACTTAAAGTACAAATAAAATCCGCCTTTGGAGCCAAATATGAAATTCTCTTAATAACTATTTACCTTCTTCTTCTGGGGTCATCAGTGGAGTAGTGGTTAGCGTATAAAACTACAAATAACAAATCGTGGCGTTGCGTCCCGCGGTGGCCCTAGGAATTTTTAAAAGGAGTAAAAAATCCTTTGCTATGCCGTCCAAACCAACAACAAAAAGACCAATATATAAAAAGAACAATAAAAAATAATTTCTGTTACCGTAAAAATTATTCCAATATTACATTGGGGACGAAAGATAGAGTATGACTCCTCTTAATGAATATGTATGTGTATTTTTGACATGCACTGGTTTTAACACGGCCTTTAATTAGAGAAACATGAAACATTTGCTAACCGAATAAATCGAATCGTGACACTGTGTTCCAGGAACCGATTACATATTAATGAAGTCAACGTTACGTTACAGTGATCACGGCTGTGGCTTGCTTAATGCAACAGAGAGAAAGTCACTTTGAAGTGATTCTGTCACTGGAACTGTTACAGTTAAAAAACCTGTTAAAAAATATTTGTTTTTTTATTAAAATATCCAGAAATATCTAATTTTTGTATAAGTCTTGTTTACACATCACTTTTATGAAAAATGCTGTTAGATATTTGGAGATAAATAGTTACGTACAATACAATCGATAAATGAGAACATTTATATAAATATTTTATATGAATAATCGCTGTAAAATAAAGACCAAAATGTTGTTCAATTTCATACTGTTAGCTTTATTTATTAACTTACTAACAGATAGTATTTAAATTAAAATAAATTCTTATATTGGTTGGTTCTAATTTTTTTCACAGTGGCAGACGGAAAAAGGGGCTAAAATACCTTAATAGAATTTGATCTATCAATACGATATATCGATTTCAAGATTTAAATCCCTATATTTGAAAATTCAATATATTTTCGGCCTCGAATTATACTAAATCATAAAATAAACTTCTAGTTCTATTATAAATAATTACATATATAAATATTTTTTTTTAAACCGAGCAAATGGCTGCATTTGCATGTATATAACCATAAGGGCGGATTCACACTATCGCTCCGCTCCCGCTCCACTCCCGGTCAGCTCAAATATTCTAAAGAGAAATAGACAGAGAATTCCACTATCGGTACCGCTCCGGTCTCGCTCCACTCCCGGTCCGCTCTCGCTCTACCCCATTCACACTAGCGCTCCGCTCCCGGTCCGGTCTCACTGGCGAAATATTCTAAAGAGGAATAGAGAGAGGATAATCACAATATAGGCACAGGTCCGGCCTCGCTCCACTCCCGCTCCACTCTCCTAAAGTCTTTTCATATTCACATTATATAATTTTACACCGTACACGATTGAAGCCATTAATAACCGAAGCCGTCTGAATTTTGATTTTAATTAATAATTAACTTTCAGTTATTAAAGTATTTATATATTCATTAATTTTACGGCCAAGAAAGTTCAACTTAAAATATATATATATATATATATATATATATATATATATATATATATATATATATATATATATACAGGGTGTTTCGGAATTGCACGGCACTATTTTAGGTACGTGTTCTCTAACACAAAATAAACAAAAAAGTTCATATCAACATATATCTCAAACTCATTTATTAAACAGATATCAAAGGTTAAAGATTTATTATTTATTTACTGCATTAAGACTGACTGTACAACGTTTAACGTGTTTCATACTAAATAAAAGGTTTTAATCACCTGATAAACAAATGAACGATAAGCAATGACAGTAGTTGCTCATCTGTTTGTCTAGTTCTGTGTGTTTTAGTGTGAGTGAATCTTGTGACACAGTTCAATTTATGATTATCATGGGAGATACCACAAATTTATTCACTTTTGATGAACAAACAGACATGCTTTTAACTTATGGCGAGGTACATACAAACGGTGCTGCTGCTGTTCGAAGATATCGTGAAAAATTTCCTAACCGAAGAATACCAAATCGTAAAACGTTTGAGGCCATTGAAAGACGTCTTAGGGATAATGGTACGCTAAAACCTATACGAGTGAACGCCGGTCGACAACGATTTCGACGAACTGCAAACGTAGAAGAAGAAATACTCGATGCTGTTCAGTTATCTCCTACTACTAGTACCAGAAGATTGTCACGTCGTTTCGATGTTTCCTCTACCAGCGTATGGCGAACTTTACGCGAACAACAATTATATCCATTTCACGTATCAAGTAGGCAAGATTTGTTACCACAAGATTATAACAAGCGCAGTAATTTCTCCCAGTGGTTAATTCGACAATGCACACGAGATCCTAACTTCCTGAACTGCATTTTGGTTACTGATGAATCTTGCTTTACAAGAAACGGGATTCTTAATTTTCGAAATACCCATACTTGGGCCGAAGAAAACCCTCATACGACTGCTGTTGGACATTACCAACATACATTCTCTTTAAATGTCTGGTGTGGTCTTCTAAGCGACAAAATCATCGGCCCCTTCTTTTTGCCACCTAGGCTGTCAGGTATATCTTACTTGCATTTTTTGCAAAATAATCTGCATGATATTCTAGAAGATATTCCGCTAGGCATTAGGCAAAGGCTGTGGTTTATGCATGACGGTGCTCCAGCTCACTTTTCTCATAGTGTCACTGATTATTTAAATGCAACTTATGGAGACCGATGGGTTGGTCGAAACGGACCTGTTAAATGGCCACCACGATCTCCGGATTTAACGCCATTAGATTATTTTGTGTGGGGCTGGATGAAGTCTATGGTTTATTCTGCGGCAGTTGACACGCAAGAAGAGCTAAGAAATCGGATCGTGGAAGCCGCAGTAACTATCAACCACCATCCTGATGCTATACGAAGAGCCAGAGAAGCATGGATTCGTCGTGCTGAATGTTGCATTCAACAAAACGGAGGCGCCTTTGAACATTTACTCTAAATGTTGTAATAATAATAAATAAATAGTAATAATAAATCTTTAACCTTTGATATCTGTTTAATAAATGAGTTTGAGATACATGTTAATATGAACTTTTTTGTTTATTTTGTGTTAGAGAACACGTACCTAAAATAGTGCCGTGCAATTCCGAAACACCCTGTATATATAATTATTAATTACTTTAATTAATGGTGAAGAAATAATTTAAATTTTTTTTCCGAATGTATTCGAATACGCTTGAAATGATAAAAAAAATCACCAACAATACGCGTGGTTTTTCAACGTGAAAAATTCATGTTATGTTTGAGATATATTTTGCTATGAATTAATGTACTCGTAAAAAACGGTCACCGATTTATTTATTGACTACATACTTATTGCTATTTTAAAATAATGTTCAATTTGAAACGAATAAAAATACAGTATATTATGAAAAATGTCAGATAATTAACAAAAAAATATATTAAAGCAAAAAATAATTAAAATATTAATCAGGAAAAGAAGAGAACACAATCGGTAAATTTGTAGCATTTACCGATTTCAACTTGAAATTTCCAAGCGTATTCGAATACATTCCGAAAAAAATTTAAATTATTTCTTCACCATTAATTAAATTAATTTATAATTATTATTTATAATTATCATTGTGTTGCAATATATTCTTCTTATTATATTTTTTGATATCTTCTTCATCAAGAAAAGTACACTGACCAGCTATTTCTACAAACGGAAAAATTGATTTTTTTTTTTTTTTTTGCCGTAAAATTGAAGAATAAATGAATACTTAAATAACTGAAAGTTAATCATTAATTAAAATCCGAATACAGACAACTTCGATTATTAATGGCTTTAATAGCTTAAACCTTTCAAAAGTGAACGGTGTAAAATTATATAGTATGAATATGGTAAGATATTAGGAGAGCGGGCCGGGAGTGGAGCGGGAGCGGAGCGCTAGTGTGAATGGGGTAGAGCGAGAGTGGACCGGGAGCGGAGCGAGAGTGGAGCGGGCGCGAAACCGATAGTGTGAATAGGCCCTAAAGCTCAATAGATAATAATACTGACTCATTTCGTTCTATAAATATGACCCTGTCACTAATATACTATTTTATTTAAATTAAAGTGGAGATAGGATTTATATAAAAATTAATTTGAAATACTTAGAGTTATGGTATATATATATATTGTCAGTGTTAAAGGAAATCCCATGCTCATTAATAAAAAAACTAATTATTCGATTATGGTCATTTAGTCAGCAGTGATAGGTTTTAGCAACTGAAAGCCAATCACATAATTTAAAAAGGAGTGGTCACCAGTGGTATGGTGGTTAGCATGGCAACCTACAATACTGAAGGTCGCAGGTTCGCGCCCAGCGGTGGCCCTAGTATTTTTTATGGGAGTAAAAAATCCTTAGCCATGACGTCCATCGGTCAGGACGTAAAATCCCGAGCCTGTACGGTGTCAGGTACTCGTTAAAGATCCCTATCCTAATTATACCTGGATAGGCAAAATTTAGGACTCCCACTGTAGCATCGTCCGATTAGCCTTACTGGCATAAAGTTACGTTAAACAAACAAACAAATCTTAAAATGTCATACTTTTTATAAATGGTCCTAGAAAAGATTTAGTCGTTAAACAAACAATAATTAATAATAATAATAATAAACATTTTTTAAGCTCACAAACAAATAATTCGAATTCCCAAGCAGACGCCATTAGCCGCTAGGAGCGAACATGCATGTTGCGGGAATGAACATGTACCCCAACGAACAGAACACATGTACACACTACGCACTACACGCTCCCTCCTGTCGGGAGATAAAGTTCGCTGTTGGTTCAACTGTAGTCCATCGGAGATTGGCAGTTCGAACGTTGCAACGCCACGATATAAATGTTCCGATCCTTCTGGACCAATCAGATATATTGACCGGCCGTCAGCTGATCTAAATGCGGATTGTTACCGAAACAGTTAGCAATTATCTAAATTGAAGTTACTAGTAGAGCCTCCGAAAACAAAAGGGGATAGTGATGGAACGTGATGTATTGGCATATAAAAAAGAATATTGTAACACTTATGTGGGTTAAGAAATATTTATTCAACAAAAATATAAAGCTATCAATGCCAACGAATCAATAAAACTTAAATATTTGAGCAGGTTACAAAAATGATAATGTTATCACAATCATATGAATTGAGCTTCACAGTCAAGACACAGACTTATCTAACTCTTTCAGACGCTCGCTCCTTATATATAATCGTATATGGTCAGGCCTGGAATGTTCCAGATCAATGTGGACAGTTTTACGTCTACGGCTACTAAGGCTAATCGGACGATGCTATAGTAGGAGTCCTAAATTTTGCCTATGCAGGTATAATTAGGATGGGGATCTTTAACGAGTATTTGACATCGGACAGGCTCGGGATCTCCATTTTAAGTCCTATCAGAGGGACGGCATAGCTAAAGATTTTTTACTCTATATAAAAGTTCCTAGGGCCACCGCGGGATACAACCCCACGACCTTTAGTATTGTAGGTTGCCATGCTAACCACTACACCACAGGTGGCCCCGCAATATCATAGTATCACTTGAATTACTTATTAGATGCAGCTGCTAGCAAAAGCTTTATAATCTTCACCAGAAATACAATTCACTGTACATACAAGGAAAGTGACATTGCTGTATGAAGAATATGTTTAGGACCTGAAAGGTTAATCTTTGGTAAATAAATATAAAACACCACCAATGTCGAGAAAATCGATGTTTTATACTTTAATTATGAAAAACAACATGTTTTGCACTTAAACATCGATTTAAATACGTTTGGGCACTAATAAGTTAATATTTAAAGAATGTATATATTAAAAAACATCGATGTTTTATTTTAATGTAAAAACATCGATGTTATGCCTTCGATGTCGCATCTCTAGTTCGTGGTAGGCCGATACGGCAAGGTTCGGGGAATTACATATCTGTTCGAAGATGTGTACCGGTTGCGGAGCTTGAAACTAATCTCTTGATTTAAGAAAGGCGATCTCTCATCCAGCTACTTTTTAGCAGTTTTAAAATAACGTGAAAGAGGTGAACTAATGCTATGTGATATAGTCCTTCAAAAGATTTCAAATTGATACAAAATGAATAATGAAAGATCAAAAGAAATCAGTAAAATTCAGACTTATTTTCATATCTCTATCTTATTATCGAGAATTTAAAATTATAGCTGAGAGTCAGCTCTGAGTAAATATCACAAGTAGAGAGAAAGAGTAAGGGTGGGGGGTGGGGGGGGGGGGGAGAAATTGAATTTCTTATGACAGCGAAATAAATTTCGATAAAAATTCTCCCAAATCGGACCTTCTTAGAGAACTCCTACATCTGAATATTTTTCGAATTGAAATATATAAAAGAGAAAAATCAACATTTCAAGAAAATGGAACCGTGAATTATAATATTTTGGCAGATCAAGGTATCTTTATTTCATTTTATTTTAGGAATAATTTACGTATCGATTCAATATCCTTTGGAATATTAAGTCAGTAGAAACATATCTTCCTTTAACACATTAGTGGAAATGTATGTAATGTTAAATGGTTTTGATGTACTATAAATTTACAATTTCTTTCGGAAAATTCAATTGAGTATAATTTACTGCATTATTTTGTTCTATCTCAATTTCTAATCCAGAAATCATTAATTTAGATTCTATGAATGTAGTGAGTTGAAATGCTAGAATTATATATTAATGTGATTGAACGCGTGGGTTTATTTTTTATAGTTTCTAATCCGTTTTAAAACTATTATCTTCGAAATATCATTAAACGATAACATAAATGAGAGTGGCCCAAACCTAATTTTTTCTTAGTTTTCGAATACTTAGATACTTTTAGAACAATGGTAAGAATGCATTTTTTTAACTAGTTCAAAATTAAAATGTGTGTGTACCAGTAAAATTGGACTTTTTAATGATTGAAGAACACAGTGCTTTTCTACCAAGATAAAAAACTTTTTTTTACTCTGTATAAAATTAACAGTAAAATGTTCCCCAATACTTCCGGAGTGTGTCATCTATAGGCGCACTCTTACAGACTAAATAATATCAATAGTTAGAGGATAAATTAATTTTTGAAATCGTTGCCGAAATAAGTATAATTTTTTGAATTTTTTGGTATATTAAAAGATTGCGTTATGGTCGCAATGGTTTAATATGGAAGTGTAGGTAGTAGAACCGTGGTAAAATTTTCATCGCCAACTTCGGCAAACTTAAAAGAAAAAGTTTATTTTTGAAGAGAAAAGATTTGGCTCCACCGGGAATCGAACCCGGGTCTTCCGCGTGACATGCCCGGTATGCTATCCATTACTCCACGGAGTCGCTTCCACGATTCCGCTTCCACGATCCGCTTGCGAGATCGTGGGAGAGGTGTCAGTGAAGGGGAAGGATTTGGCACCGTTTGGAAGCGACTCTGTGGTGTAATGGATAGCATACAGCGCAAGACCCGGGTTCAATTCCCGGGGGAGCCAAATCTTTTCTCTTCAAAAATAAATTATTTAAAAAATAGGTGGTCACCCACAATGATGGTTAAATTAATATAAAATAATTTAAAAAATTGACGAACGTCAAGAAGATGCCCAAAATTGGACAAACATTATCCATATCCCGTAAATACTCGCAAAACTTGCGAGATCGTGGGAGAGGTGTCAGTGAAGAGGAAGGATTTGGCACCGTTTGGAAGCGACTCCGTGGTGTAATGGATAGCATACCGCGCATGTCACGCGGAAGACCCGGGTTCGATTCTCGGCGGAGCCAAATCTTTTCTCTTCAAAAAAAAATTATTTAAAATAATTTAAAAAATAGGTGGTCACCCACAATGATGGTTAAATTAATTTAAAAGAAAAAGATAATTTAACTATTGCACCCATGCCGTCCAATTTCGTGGATAATTGGGAGTTTGCCGTTATATTAGTTTAATAAACCGATCTTTCATTACCTTCGATATCCTAGCTAATAAGACAGATAAAGGAAAATATTTGAGGGAGCTGACCATGAAGGAAGTTTAATCTGCTAGGCTGACCGTAGGGGGAGGGATCCGTTGTTGGAAGGAAATTCTCCAGGACGAATGTTGTGGAATCCGACATTGGGGGGGGGGGTCCTGGAATGCAGACAATATCCTTCAACCCCCGCCCCCCTCATGGCTATCAACCCTCTTTATTTTAACTGTTAGCGCCCCCCCCACCCCAAACCCCGCCTTCAAGCTTCCTTTTATTGGCGACAAATCTATCCTCCATTACGCTAAGTGCCGCTCTTTAACATATTTGTCAAAGTTTTTTTCTTATGTCTTTTTCTTTCTCTACTACTTCACCATCTTAAGCTGTTTCTCCCTAAGCTCCCCTCCTCAAACATAATTCTCTTTGAAATATCAGCTCTCGCCTTTTCACTTCTGTTGTTGTTTGTAAATTTATTTAACTTCACTTTTTGTTCTAAGATAATAATGTAACGGTAAATCGATAAGCAAATAAAAAAATCTGGTGCGTGCGCGCAACACACAACTTTCACTTACCAACTTACTTAGATAAGAAATTGACGTGTTTTGTTAAATATCATTTCCTAAAGTCACATTTTTCTACAATCATATCTTATTTTTATTAATCGTTAAAGCCGTTTTTGAGTAAATAAATAACCCCCTGAAAATGATACAAAATTTATTAAGTAAAGTCCCCCCTTCGGTTGATCAATTTTGATGAAATGTTGGCTATCACATATTTGGCATATACATACATCAAATACCCAGTTTGGTCACAATCGTGAAAGCCGTTTTTGAGTAAATAAAAAAAGCACGTAAAAATGATACAAAATTTATTAAGTAAAGTCCCCCCTTCGGTTGATCAATTTTGATGAAATTTTTACAGACATATCTCGGGCATATAAATAGATCAAATACTAAGTTTAATCAAAATCGTTAAAGCCGTTTTTGAGAAAATCAAAAAAACACGTGAAAATGTTACAAAATTTATTAAGTAAAGTCCCCCCTCCGGTTAATCAATTTTGATGAAATTTTTACAGTCATATCTCGGGCATATAAATAGATGAAATACTCAGTTTAATCAAAATCGTTAGAGGCGTTTTTGAGAAAATCGAAAAAAACCTAAAAAGTTATTAAGTAAAGTACCCCCTCCCTTTAAGTAATTTTGATGAAATTTATGCTGTCACATCGCGGGCATATACCTACACTAAATACCCAATTTCAGGATCGCACGGTTTATAGTTTTTGAGCTAGTCTGTTCACACACACACACACACACACACACACACACACACACACACACACACACACACACACACACACACACACACACACACACACACACACACACAGACACACACACACAGACCATTTCGCGGGACTTGGTCAATTGGACTCAGTGGACCCCAAAACTTGTATTTCCGTTGAAAACCGGAAGTCGAATTTTTTCACGATCGCAATACTTCCACTTACTATATATTTCATATATAGGTAAGTGAAAGTAAAAAACCATATGGCGTAAACTCCCAAACCGTTTGTTGGAACAAATATGCTGTTGGAACGAACTATTTGGGTCTAGATCTGAGGTGAGCGTTGAAGGAATTAATAGATGTGTAAATTATGTATTTTTTGAGACAAAAGTTTAAGGTGTTTACATTTTATATAAGTGTTTACAGGACCTATTTGAACACTATGTTTCTGGTTATGAGATGGTCATCTGTGATTGTTTGTTGGTGGGTTTGTTTTACACAGGCATCGATGTCACTGAAAGCGCGCACCCTTTCAAACGCCACATACATATGAGACACAAAAGGAGGAGCCAGGAGTATAATATAGAGAAGAGGTGAGGTTAGAGGTCAGAATACGTAAATACACAGATCGGTTTCGCGGAAAGCGAGTGCGCTGATTCTATTGACTAAAATCGCATGTTTTTGCTTGTAACTCTCAAAAGACAGTGACAATCGGAAAAGTTTACATAATCAAAAATGTTCATCTCGACTAACTGAAAAAATGACGAATTCGATAAAGTCCTGCAACCATTTTCGCTAAGAATTGTAGTTTTCCGCTTAAAACTCGCAAACGAAGGGGTTAATCGAAAAAATGTACATGACTGAAAATGTTCTACTTGAATACTTGAAAAGATGCCTCATTCATGAAATTAGATGAAGTATTAAGGAAGTTATGGAGTACCGACAAGAAAAAGGCCTTGGGAAATAATATATATGATTAGCGAAACATTATAATTAACAATAGCAGACAAACAATAACTCAAATTATCAAGAAGGTTACAAAAAGTATCAACTTGTAACGACACAGTAACATACAAGTAACCGTATTATTCAAGGTTAGGAACAACCTAACTCTCCAGTCCGTCGCTCATTCGATCGCAATAATTATACCCTCTATATGTATTATATATAGGTCTTTCTTTTTGTTCCTTCCCTTCCTCCCCTTTTAGGCTATACGGGGTTGACGGGGCCAGGATAGAAAAACAAAAGTAAAAATATTGTAACGTTAAATCGATAAGCAAATAAAAAAAAAAACATATGGTGTTAACTTCCAGACCGTTGTTGGAACTAAATAAGCGGTTGGAACGAACTATTTGGGTCTAGATCCTTCCGTGGCCAAGTCCACAAAGGCGTGGAACTGCCCACATTGTTCTGGAACATTTCAGACCTGTCCATTTGCGTTTATATATAAGGAGCGATGGAAGGAGTGACTGAACGAGTTAGATAAGTCTGTGTCTTGACTGTGTAGCTCAAGTCATATGATTGCCTGTTATAACGTTATCATTTTTGTAACCTGCTCGAGTATTTAAGTTTTATAAATTCGTTGGCATTGATAACTGTTTATTTTCGTTTAATAAATATTTGTTACCCACCTAAGTGTTACAACTGGTGTCAGGTCTGGACTGTTCCAGAACAATGTGGGCAGTTCCACGCAGAGTTGGGCATATTTAAATAAAAATGTAATCATGATTATGACTAATAATCAAAAATGTGAATAATGATTGTAATCATCATTCACAAATCATTCTTTAGCGCGGAATCATTAATCATGAATTGTATTAATCACTGGTCGTGGAATATTTATGAATATAACGTATTCAACAATCATGAATGACCATTATTCATTATTCAATGTTAGTCAGTAATCATGATTAAGAAGAATTCATTATTCATGATTACTCATTACTAATTAATCATGACTAATGGGAATTCACTACTCATGATTACAGATCATTCATTAATCATGATTACAAAAAGAATCATAATTCTGGGTCTAACTAATCATGAATGATGATTGCTAATTTGTTTGCTCTTTCCATTCTTGTCAATAGAGCTTTACCAATACCCATTGGAATTAGGGTCTAATTCTTTACTTGTGACTTCAAATGCTGTTCAATTGACTACACCCATTCTTAGGACTTGTCCTTGCTCATTAGGACAATTTTTAATTCAGAAATGCATCCTCATTTTTTAAATTTAAATGAATAATGATTATGAATATATCATATTCATGATTGATGATTGGTGAATATTTGCTAGTCATGATTAATGAATATTAGATATTCATGATTAATGAATATTAGGTATTCATGATTGATGAATATTATATTAATCCTAACTCATGAATTGGCAACAGGAAATAAGTCAAGTCAAGCTCATGAATATATTTTATTCATGAATAATGAATAACTGAATTTAACAGTATTCGTTAATCATGAATAACTGAATACCAGTTATTCATTATTCATTTCTAATGAATACCGTAAATACTCAATAATCATTAAAAATACTCCGCACTGATTATGAATAATAGTTATTCATTATTCATTTGTTCTATGATTACAATTATTCATATCCATTAATCATTATTCAGATTACAATTCGCCCAACTCTGGTTCCACGCCTTCGTGGACTAAGCCATGGAAAGATCTAGACCCAAACATATTTTGTTCCAACAAACGGTTTGGGAGTTTACGCCATATTTTTTTTTTTTTTTTTATCGATTTAAAGTTACACATATAGGGTACTATATATAGGGTATTTTGTTTTAAGAATGTGGTAGAGACGTAATAAGAATCTACTTCTCGACTACTACTTTTCGTCCGGATCTCGTATGGTTTAAATTTTCTTTCTTCTGCAATGCCAAGTGGAAATCTCAATTCTGATTCTACTTGAACCGCTTGTAGGAACATTCATTGTTATAATTAAATTTAACGACTAACGTCAACCAGTTCAAACCCCTATAGAGCAATCAATCGGGTGATAATGAAATGAAAAAAAAAAATGTAAACTAGGACACACTTGGCTGAAACATAGGGAGACACTAGCAATTAACATGTACATGAACGTTAACTCATGGACGCCAAAAACAGAACAGGTAAGAAACGGACTTACTGGAAACACAAGGCACCGAAGCAGACAAAATAAAATATTATAAAAAAATTGAAAAGTTGGCAGAAATCCGCGGGATCTAGCGGGAACACTAATGATCATATAAGGCGCCAAAAGGGCTCAATTTCAACTTAAAGGTGCCTTTACACCTTACGAACTTTACCTTCGAACACCACCCTCGAACAACCTTCGTGAAGCCTTCACGTCGACTGTTCGGGTGTTCTAGGTACTTCATCTGTTCGCCTGGGTTCGGGGTTAGCGCTAGTGTCACTTTTGATTAGGGTTTTTCCTAAGTGACAGGAGTTGATTGTGATACTAGTGTAATTTGTGAAACGTTGTAAATCGTCTCCTATTTTTTTATTTTTCAGATAATATAAAATATATTGATAATGGAGATTTTTTCTTTATCATAAGCTAGCTTTGGGTGCGTCGGCCATACTGGTTCGCTTAACCTCACGTGAAGTATAAATGGCTGTTCGCTTCACGTCGGTACGGCAAGGTTCGAAGGAGAACTTGTTCGAAGGTGAGGTTCGTAAGGTGTAAAGGCACCTTAACACGTTAGGTGCTGCGGCGTATTTTAGGGGTATCCTGAATTGAACGGTATCGGTCCCCGGGGTCCGACTGCTGGGATGAGCCACAGACGATATCGGGCGTCGGGGTCCGATGGGAATGCTTTGACCAAAGCGTTATCTTTTGATTAAAAACGATAGGTTAAATAATGTTCAGGATTTTCAGTTTTACAATGATTTTATTGTGGTAAGCCAACGTTTCGATCCAACTTGTGGATCTTCATCAGGGCTAAAAGAAAACAAATATATGAGTATCTATGCTAGAGGGTGACAATAAATGGATACTTTACAGAACTGATAAAAATATAAAAGATGGTGTATACATAAATATTAAAATAAGAGGCTGGTTAACAAGATAAAATAGAATATGATATTTACCTACTGAGTCCAGGTGGATACTAAGACTAAAGGTAAAAATAAGGTGAGAGGTAGTGGTAGGGGGTTAGTTTGCCGACTTCAAAGGTTTATGGCGGGGAAATCCAACGCTTTTGAAGTGAAGGCACATGACAACTGAGTGAACAAAAATATTTAAAACTAACAAAATATATGGTACTGTATACAAATAGTTGTGTCTGGACTGAATAATAACATAAAAATGAGATAATACATAATGTAACAATGCATACAAATATGGAAAATATACAGAAAGAAGCATACAATACAAAAAATAATAATAGTACAAGAGGTACAGAGATAATTGCAGGTACCTATGAAATCAAAACTAGGATTTGAGGATGCGGAAGATGTTAGAATAAGTGGATGAAATTATCTCTTTATCTGTTTTGTGATTTACCGGGTTATTTGTTTCTAGATGGATGAAGATGGATTCTGAGAGGAGACGTTTGTCGTGGTTAGATACAGTTGCTAATATGGAGGGGTTCTCAAAGTCGAAGGAATGGTTGTGGGCAATGGCATGTTCTGCTAATTTAGATGTAGACAAATTACGCGTGGAAATACTGTATTTATGTTGATAAATACGTTTTTTTTAAATAATTTTTTGATTAGTTTTTTGATAGTTTTTTGATTAAAAAGTTGATTAAATGACAGGCCGATACAAGATTTACGCCATACTTTATCGAAAATCAGACCTCGAGGTCCGATTCTAAAAACAACAGAACTGTTGTTTTAACTGTTGGTAACATTTTATGCACTAAAATGGAATAATCTCATTAAAACTCGATTAAATTGAGTGTTTGCAGTGTTCGGACTCTGGGACATTTTCATGAGAAAATCGGCTGTTAAGAGGGGAATGTAAGACCCCGGGGACCGATGCCGCACCTAGCGTGTTAACATAACAGAGGAGACAGTCTTAGCATATTTATAGAAAGTAAACAATTATTGACAAAAAAAAAATAAAAACACTTATAATTGCTTTAACAATAAATGAGCCTTGACTGTAACTTACGCTGGTGATATAACAATCATCACTAAACATCAGGACGCAACACAAGTTTCCTTAACTTAACACATTACAGGACTGGTTCGAAAAATGGAAAATTAGACTCAATCATCAAATCACATTTACTCTAAGGTATCATACTCCTCCCCCCAAAGAAAAAATTTTAGATGTTAAAAATTGATATGGGTGCCTATGTTACCGGCACTTACCTCTACGAGTAAATATGTTGATAAAAACTAAAATTATACATCTGAAAAAGTAAAGGTGGAAAATATAGTGGCAAAAATATTCTCGGGCATATATTTTAAATGAAGGATAAAGCACTTCAAAAACCCGACTCCTTTTACAACAGAACTTCTCAACATCGCTACGGCGGCTGAGTAATCTTCCAACGAGGCGGGTTTTTCCTCCTGTTTACTTAAACTGAGTGAGTTTCTTTCATACCCAACCGGGAAACTGGAAAACGTGTAACTTTCCCAACTAGGTCAAATTTAAAAAATAAAAATAAAATAAAGTTACTGGGCGAAGATATAACACCGTACTCAACACGGGCTTGATTGACACAGTCAAGTGCTTAAAGTCTTCCCCATAAAAATATTTCTTCTTCTCACAACTCTCAAAAACTTTGAGTGTTAGCTTTAACTTTATCAGAATGTTATTGCTGTTTATTTTCGTGATTTTCAATATAATTTTAAAGATTTATGAATCGAAAATTCATTATTGATTGAACTGAAGACTTTTAGTTTAGTTTAGCAATAATTGTAATACTCTGTGGAGACTTACAAACAAAAATAAGTAAATAATAAAAAAAAAATAAGGTTGGGGTCATCTGTGGTGTTGTGGTTAGCACAGCAGCCTACACTACCTAAGGTCGCGGGTTCGTGTCCCGAGGTGGCCCTAGGTTTTTTTCTTTATGTAAATGGGAGTTTAATAGACAATAAAAGCTGAAATTTTAGCAGTTTTCCTTATCGCTTTGAGTTCAACTCTTATTAAAATATTTTTCTGGTTCTGAAGCATAAATAATGTTCAAGAGATTCGTAACGTTAATTTTTCTTCGAAACGACGAACGGCCTAGCCAAGGATTTTTTACTCAATTAAAAAATCGTGGACCTTGGATTTTCACGCATTTGGACACGAACCCGCGACCTTTAGTATTGTAGGTTGCCATGCTAACCACTACACCACGGGTGACCGAGGGATCTTGGGAAATTTAATACTCCTTAAGAGCTTTATTTGAAGTTAACAGGAAAAAATCAAACTTATTGTACCAAGCGAAGAGCAAACTGATTATTGAAGAAAGCTAATAAGAATCTTGCTAGAAAGAAATAACTTAATTTTGAGTTTTCAGTTTCGTTTTGTAAATGGGAGTTTAATCGTTTTCCTTATCGCTTTCTGTTCAACTCTTGTTAAAATATTTTTCTGGTTCTGAAACATAAATAATGTTCAAGAGAATCGTAACATTGATTTTTCTTCGAAACGACTTTAGTAATATTACGAGACGAAATGGAATTGTAATATTGAGTTGCGAAATGTTGGAGAAGTCTAGCGGAAATCACGAGGCCTGTTATGGGATATCGCTTCTTCCATTCTACACCACCACAAATAAGCGACGTTAAGAAGATAATTTAAGTTAAGCCTTGGGTTAATTTATATAATATGCAAATGATGTAAATTAACTTTTACAGAATGGGGGTCAACTGTGGTCTAGTGGTTAGCATAGCAACCTACAATACTAAAGGTCGCGGGTTCCCGGCCTGCGATGGCCATATGATTTTTAGAAGTAAAAAATCCTTGGCTATGCCGTGCCTCGGATAAGACGTAAAATGAAGGTCCCGATCCTGTACGACGTCAGATACTCGTTAAAGGTCCCTATCCTAATTATACCTGGATAGGCAAAATATAGGACTCCCACTGTAGTATCGTCCGATTAGCCTTAGTTGCATAAAGGGACGTTAAAAAAAAACAAACAAATAATAAAAATTGGAAGATAAAAAATTTGACCACGGCCAGGAATCGAACCCAGGTCCTCTGCATACAGAAAACATGTCATTAATGTAATATGCAGTTTTGTACAAAATGTTATGTAATATGCAGGGACCTGTGTTCGATTCCCGGCCGTTGTCGAATCTCTTGTCCTCTAATTTATTGGATAAAAATTATCAGTTAATTATCTAAAAATAATAAATGATTAAATTTCAACATATGAAATAAAAAAATGTTAAAGGTCGTTAGGTTCATTACTCCTACAGAGTTGGCATTTTGAACATCTGCTGAAATGGTAGCAGGGCTTTTTCGAAGGTGTAATTTTTTTCAATTTGTCGAGATGAATTTTTGATTTTATACACTTTTCTGTTTGTCGCCGTCTTTTGCGAGCAAAAACATGCGATTTAAGTCAATAAAATCAGCGCATTCGCTTTCCGATCGGAACCGATATGTGTATTTACGTATTCCGTCTTCTAACCTGATAATAAAGGAAAGGAATTTTGGAGTTTCAAAAAATAAATAATCTACAGTTTAAACACATATAATTTTACTTCAACCCTCACCTATGCCCATGACCCACTAAATACTCACTATACGATAATAAATATACGTAAATATTAAATATTAAAACTATATTTAATAATATCTTTTGTGGGTAACCACCTTGTTTTAAATGTTTTTTTTTTTTGTTTTTTTTTGCGAGATCTAGGGAGAGGTATCAGTGAAGAGGAAGGATTGGCTCCGCTTGGAAGCGAGCTCTGTGGTGCAGTGGTTAGCATACCGCGCATGTCACGCGGAAGACCCTGGTTCGACTCCCGGCGGAGCCCAATCTTTTCTCTTCATCAAATAAATTATTTAAAATAAATATTAAATATTTAATTAAGTGGGATTTAGGTTGGTTAGAAGTGCGAATGTTTCGCACGGGTCAGCTAAATAACTGGTCTCATTTCAATTTTCATATTAAATAAAAATGAAGACTGAAAAAAAATGAGAAGCAATAATGATTTGTTAAAATATAATAAATGTCGAGGGAAAAAAGAGAGAAATGTCAGATAATCACGACAAAAAAAAAAAAAAAAAAAATGGCCTTGAGATCACACCTCGTACAATCTTTATTTTTCACCCTTTTTACTTGTCCCCCCTCTCCTTATTTCCCTCTCCCTAACAGTCCCTTTTATCTGACACAAAGTTTTGGGGGCCTAACAATACTTCCCCCCCAACTCACTGGTACCCTCGCACCAATTGACAAATGGAACAGCTCGTCGATAAAGGTCCTTTATATATTTACTGAATCAAAAAGTGAAGATTTCAGATAAAAGATTTTATTTGAAACATTTTCATTAGGCACGGTGTGTACCTTTCATGTTAACAAATATTGACTTTTTCAAATACTAATTATATTATATAGTAGAAAAAGCAAATTCTGGACTAACTATAAAAAAGGATAATTACCCAATAATTACTGATAATAAAAATTTAAAAAACAACGCCACGAGGTAGGTTATAAAATTGAAGCGTGGAAATGCATAAAGGTATAAGTGCCTTAAGAAATTTTTTACAGAAATGATGTGACTTATACCCTCTAGGGTGAACTACGTTCAGTACTTATACTCTTGCCATCTTTCATACGTTCAATGAACTCTTTTCTAACAACAAAACATTACTAATAACCATTTCTGAAGAATGGCTTTCGCACATATAACATTGACAAAAACAAAACTTTGTTTTATTTTTTTGGTACTTAAAAATTTAGTATAATTAATTCATTCGTTTGAGAAACCGAGAACATGTCCATGAATTCAAATTATTGGAAAGGTGAAAAATACATCAAATACCCAGTTTGATCAAAATCGTTAAAACCGTTTTTGAGAAAATCGAAAAAAACACGTGAAAATGATACAAAATTTATTAAGGAAAGTCCCCCTTCCGGTTGATCAATTTTGGTGAAATTTTTACAGTCATAACTCGGGCATATTCGTATATCAAATACTCAGTTTAATCAAAATCGTTAGAGCCGTTTTTGAGAAAATCGAAAAAAACTTAAAAAGTTATTAAATAAAGTACCCCCTCCCTTTGACCAATTTTGATGAAATTTTTGCTGTCACATCGCGGGCATATATATAGACTAAATACCCAATTTCAGATTCGTACGGTTTATAGTTTTCGAGCTAGTCTGTTCACACACACACACACACACACACACAGACACACACAGACACACACACACACAGACCATTTCGCTGGACTTGGTTATTTGGACTCAGGGGACCCCAAAACGTGTATTTCCGTTGAAAACCGGAAGTCGAAATTTTTCACGATCGCAATACTTCCACTAACTATATATTTCATATATAGGTAAGTGAAAGTAAAAAAAAGTGTCTACTTTTGTACTATAGGTATGAATGTGAGAATAATTTTATTTCATTTTTGTGATTGCTATTTTAATTATTTGTTTTTTTTTTTCTTTCCTTCTTTGAGGATTACATTTGAAGGATTATTACTTTATTTTTTTTTGTACAATAATTAAATAATTGTGTGAATGAAACCTTACAGCTCTAATGCTAATGTCCAAGACTATGGCAGAACGTATTATTTATTTCTTAAATAAATAATAATTTAAAAAAAAAATTAAAAAATTTTGCATCAAGAGCGTTTCTTAACTTAAATTATTTTCTCCGACACATATTACTACTTATTAGTAAATAGTAATATATAATATAATATATATAATAATTATAAATTATAAAAAATCATAATCAATTTTTCATAGTTATATAGTTTTTGATTCGATAGATCTGGAAAAAAAATGTAGAGGAGAAGAGATTGTCAAAACCATATTACTTTTATCATGGTCTTACTTTAATATAATTTTTAAATTCTAAAACAAAAAAAAAATATTTTTATGTTTTTTTTAGCTAATATATTTAATTTTGTTTAATGTTTCACATTCATTTAATATTTGTTTATATAATTCCTCTGATTTGTGGTGTTCTGGTGTTTCTCAATTAGCCCTGATGATGACCTAAAAAAAAAAAAAAATAGAACAAACAAGGAAATTCTTTGAGTTATCTTAAACGTAATGAAAATTGTTAGTATCATGAAAACTTGAATCAGTAATTTAATCTTTTGGCGTATAATATATTAAAGATCCTTGGAACTAAATTTAGATGTTTTTAATATAACGATATTATTTAAAATCCAGGCTATAAATAATTTTCTTTCATTAAAACTTAAGAAATTCTACACCTCTGTTATTAGATCTTCTATACCTTTATAATCCTCTTTATCCTTTCCTTTGACTTATTTTCAGATATTATAATTTAATAATGTTATCTCAAACTAATAAAAAATCTAGTGCAATGCTCGAAACACATAACTTTTATGTACCAACTTACTTAGATTAGATAGGAATCGACGTGTTTATATATATATATATGTATATATATATATATATATATATATATATATATATATATATATATATATATATATATATATATATAAACGCCATTCCACAAAGTCAAACATTTTTCCAAATTCATTTATTTTTTTTTTTTTTATTTGCTCTCTAAAGTACACTATTTTTACTTTCACTTACCTATATATGAAATATATAGTAAGTGGAAGTATTGCGATCGTGAAAATTTTCGACTTCCGGTTTTCAACGGAAATACACGTTTTGGGATCCCCTGAGTCAAAATAACCAAGTCCCGCGAAATGGTCTGTGTGTGTGTGTGTCTGTGTGTGTGTGTGTGTGTGTGTGTGTGTCTGTCTGTGTGTCTGTGTGTGTGTGTGTGTGAACAGACTAGCTCAAAAACTATAAACCGTGCGAACCTGAAATTGGGTATTTAGAGTATGTATAAGCCCGCGATGTGACAGCAAAAATTTCATCAAATTTGCTCAAAGGGAGGGGGTACTTTATTTAATAACTTTTTAAGTTTTTTTCGATTTTCTCAAAAACGGCTCTAACGATTTTGATTAAACTGAGTATTTGATCTATTTATATGCCTGAAATATGACTGTAAAAATTTCATAAAAATTGATTAACCGGAGGGGGGACTTTACTTAATAAATTTTGTATCATTTTCACATGTTTTTTTTTATTTACTCAAAAACGGTTTTAACGATTTTGATCAAACTTAGTATTTGATGTATTTATATGCCATAGATGTGATAACCAACATTTCATCACAATTGATCAACCGGAGGAGGGACTTTACTTAATAAATTTTGTATCATTTTCACGTGTTTTTTTTATTTACTCAAAAACGGTTTTAACGATTTTCATCAAACTTGGTATTTGATGTATTTATATGCCCGAGATATGACTGTAAAAATTTCATCAAAATTGATCTACTGGAGGGGGGACTTTACTCAATAAATTTTGTATCATTTTCACGTGTTTTATTTATTTACTCAAAAACGGTTTTAACGATTTTGATCAAACTTGGTATTTGATGTATGTTTATGCCAAATATGTGATAGCCAACATTTCATCAAAATTGATCAACCGAAGGGGGGACTTTACTTAATAAATTTTGTATCATTTTCACGGTTTTTTTTTATTTACTCAAAAACGGCTTTAACGATTAACAAAAATAAGATATGAATGTAGAAAAATGTGTGACTTAGGGAAATGATATTTAGCAAAACACGTCAATTTCTAATCTAAGTAAGTTGGTAAGTGAAAGTTGTGTGTTGCGCGAACGCACCAGATTTTTTTTAATTGTGAACAAAAGGATTTTAAATTTCAGCATAATATTCTATCCCGTTTGATTTTATAATTCTCTATGCAGTTATTGAAAACTTCAAGTTACCATGGTAAAAAATAATTTCCATTAAATTCGTATGTTTTTAAACATGTTGAAAACTCTTTCAAGTATAAGCAATGTTCTGCCATTAAAGGGTTACTACACATGCGTGTGCCCAACGTTTTTATATGTTGACGGAATATTATTCTTTTCTTCTCCTGTACATGTTTACCTACTGGATTTTTTTTATATTTTATATTTAGCCATTTCTTATTTTTAAGCATAACGAGAGATAGTTATTTTCTCCATATAAACAAAAACAAAGGTAGAAAAAGCTTAAATTGAAATCTTTTTAATAGTGTTAAAATTAAAAGTCAATTCTAATTCGAAAATAATGTAATCTTTTAAATAGTTAAGTCACAAACCATCGTGCTGCTATCGAAAAACTATCGATAACTTTTAATAGTATCGGGCTATCGATAGTGCTAAACTATTGACTATCGACCAAACCTAACAGTGGGGGTACCCCCATATTCTTCAATTAACTTCTATTTTTCACTCTTTGTCTAAGAGTTTTTGCGATTTATTAGTCATTAATATTATTAATTATTAATATTTAGTAATAAATAGTTATTAATTCGGAATCGCGGATTGTCGAGGGCTGTGGATGATGAGAGGAAGCAGTGAATATTAAAGCAGCACAGGCTTGGCGGGGTGGGGCAGGACCTACAAGGAGCTACTAATGAATTTTATCCAGTTCTGTTAAGGAGGGATTAATTTAAATTAAGATCCTGCCTCTAATTTATATCAGCCTCTCTCGCGCTCTCTCTCTCTGCCTCCTCCTCCGAACAATATCCTTAGCAGAATCTTAAATCGCCTCCTTTTCTAAAGAAAGATCCTCTGAAAGTAAATAATTTCATCCTTGCTAATTGACAGCAACAGCAGAGGAACCTAAAATAACTAACAAACATATTTATAACAATGTATACAGCGATGGATTATTTTAGAGAAGTTCGTGGAAGCTATCTTTAGGTAAAATACAATTGATTTAGATAACGCAAAAAGGAAACATATATTGGGGAAAGAGGGATGAAAGGGACATGGTAAAATACAACACAAAGTCTCTCGTCCAACTCTTTTTCTTTCGAATCATTTAAGACATTTCAGATCTGCCCCTATCGTTAGTGAATCTGTTTTTATGTCCTTACAATTAGATATATTTGTCAGAAAAGGGTTTTAATTTGTTCGTCGATAGTTGGTAGTTGTAAGTCGGTATATAAAGTTTTGTTACTAACGTATGAAGAAGCGCAATATTAAGATATTATATTATATAAGCTATAATATATTAAAATAATAAGATATACTCGTAATCTATATATATATATATAAGAGGCTTTGTCCTGACTGACAGAATCAACGCTGAGCAAAAACTACTAATGATAGAAACTTGAAGTTCGGAATTTGGATTTTAAACGCGATGTAGGTAACCAATAAGAAAGGAATTTCAAAAATGTAACCCCTAAGGGGCTTAAATGGCGAAATTGTCGTTTAACTCTAACGGAAATCTATTGTTGAGATTTTAAACCACATGTTTTTTATTTGAATATCGATTTAACGTTACAATATTATTAAAATAGACATTCACATAAAATATGGCTACTGATTATTTAAATATTAGTGGTAATCTAATAATGCCCACTGTGATTCCCATGATTAGGGAAGGTGCGTGTTTATTTCGATCTCTTCTCCATATATATAAGAGGCTTTGTCCTGACTGACAGAATCATCGCAGAGCAAAAACTACTAATGATAGAAACTTTTAGAAAATTTCAACCCCCTAAGGGGTTTAAATGGCGATATTGTCGTTTAACTCTAAAGGACACCTATTTTTGCACTTCCAGAAAAAATATCTAATTTGGACTCATTTTAAAGATCTTGATCTACGGGGCGTCGAAAACGATTTTTTAAAGCCGAAAAATGAAGCGTTCACTACGAGTAAGTTGTTTCGGCGGTTTTAGTGAACTCTGTCCATTGCGCGCCTCGCTCTCTTCTACCGAGCCGACAGCTTCCCCCTCCAACCTTCCACCTACCGGAAGCGATTTCACTAAATCTCCTTAACATATTATATTAAATCAATACCAAGATAATTATCACAGAATTGATTTTAAAGGCTCGCGGGCAAAGCCGCGAGGGTGAATGCTAGTAAAATATATAAGCGCAATATAGAACTATATTAAGATAAATTAATTATTTACATTATTATATAATTATTTACCTCTCAAATCTTGGTTTTCCTATAAGGAAGCCTGCAACTTATTTCCAGTTCCTAAAGTTAAAAAAATATCGCTATATTACTTCCAAACAAAACGGTTCCGGCTAGTAATAAAATGAAGAAGCTCTTCAGTGACAGCAAGCCTCTCCCAGAAATACAAGGAAGCAGACTTTAATAACCCGCCAGAGGATTGGGCACACCAGGCTAACTCATGGGCACCTCTTGGAAGACAAACCTCCTCCAATGTGTCGAGCATTTAATACAAATTAAACTTTCGAACATATTTTAGAAGATTGACCAAGACTGGAAGCAGCTAGGGATACACACCACCATGAGGGATATGCAGAAGCCCTAAAACCAGAAAATTCAAAAAACTTATTAAAATTTCTTAAAGAAAGTAATTTTTACAAATATGTATAAAATTACCAGTATTTTCTATAGTTTCTACGTATTTATAATTTATATAGTCTTTGGTGCCTCTACCAAAGGAGGAATGCTCAACATCAGTTTATACTATTTTCCGATTTATGTAAGTTCGATACATCGATATGATGTTTAGCATCTTGGTATTGGATAAGGATAAATCGATGATATCTTTGATTTAAAAGGTTCTCTTTTAAGTTTATTCTGCCATGTGGTTTCAGGGGGCGAACTCTCTAAGAGAAATAAAGGTGAAATACCTGGGGAAAAGTATTAATGAGAAGGCCTTCAAGATATTAGATTTTCTTTTCGAAAATAGAAGAAATATAATGAGGAGGAGAGGCGGCCGACGATGGTTAATAATCCTCGACTTGACAGGTCTCAGAGCCGCGGAGTATTATGGCATCAGTCTCTTTCTAATCCAGTCTCTCTGCCCAAAGCAGCCTTTGCTAAGTCCCGAGTTCAACTTCTATTGTACTTCGCTATATTCCATTATATACCGTTAACTTTTATAAATACAATAGAATAGAAAAAATCTTTACATATGTAAATAAATATTTTATAGGGATATGTTGAAATTAAAATTTAATACTCAATTGTTTTTCTTTACGATAGGTTGCTTCATAGTCAGAATTTTCAGTTAAACATTTTTTTTTTTGAAAAGCCAACGTTTCGATCTTACATGTGGATCTTCATCAGGGCTAAAAGAAGACATCAATATAGGAGTACCTATGCTAGAAGATGACAATTACATTTTTATCATGTAATTAATAGTTATAGATAGTAATAAATTGGAGTATCAGAATAATGGAAAACAAATCCAACTGTCATGACATGGATCTTTACAAAACTGATAATGTTATAAAACAGTGGTCACTAATTAAGTTTCAGGAAGGAGCGTTTCAAAGTCTGGCCGGGCGTCCGCGGTCCATTCAGGGGAAACCACCGAGGGGAAAACCCCCCGAACATTTTTAAAAAATTAACAGTTTAACTACATTAATTTTAATCATTATTCAAATATTTGGGATAGTTATTATTCTGTATCTGTTTTGTATATTGTGCATTTTTGTTTTAGGAATTATTTTAAGTTTTATCGCGGTCCGCACAAAACTAACCGGTCCGCCATTTGGCGACCAGTGTTATAAAAGATGGTAAAAATTATACATAAATGCCAAAAATTTGGAGTCATGTAAACATGACTGTTGGATTTGTTTTCCATCATTCTGTTACTCCTTGTTGTTATATCTATAACTAGCTGTATATCCCGGTTTCACCTGGTCAATTTTATTTTTCTAATGAAACGGTCGATTTCGTAAAAAAACAAGGTAAAGCGAGATCATAACAATTTGTATAACAATAAAGAATATACCCGAAGATCGGCTGTTATGCAATTTTAATATGGATATGTGTTCGCACCTGGTATGAAAGAACCACTGAGCGAAATTTGGAGATTTTAGGACAAACGGTATGGATTTCTATAAAGAACAAACAAACAGAATTTCATCTTTATTCTATAGACTAGCTGTATATACCGGTTTCACCCGGAGAATTGCATTTTTTAAATCTATAAAATTTATAAAGCAGGACTTCTATCGTGTCAAACGGTCGATTTCGCTTAACGAATTCGTTTACGAACGAATTTCGTAAAGCGAAATCAAAACGATTTTTATAACAATAAAGAATGAAGACCCAGAGATTGGCAATCGTATAGTGTGATAAAGATTAGTTAAAGGTTACCTTCTCATTTAATGCTATTTATTACGTTTTATAATGAAGAAAATGAAGAAAATCTAGTGCATAGTGATTAGAAAAGACTAGTGATAAGTAAAACTACAATACATTACTGTTTGAAGAGACACTTACCAGTGTCAGAGCTGCTTTTGGACCTCGGTCGAGTGCGCATAGAGCAGCTCCGAAAGTACCTTTTATAATTCCTTTATATTTCTATTTCTTTTTAATTTTAATTGTAATTTAATTTCTCACATTTATTTATCTATTTTTTTTGTTAATTATTTCCCACTACATTAAATATACTTTCATTCTTATTTATTACATAAAAATCAGTAATACCTGTTATAATGAACAAACCACCTGACCTTTCTTCACCGAAATTTAAGCAAAAACTCTATAATCAACAATATAATAATAATGAAAGTTACTTTAACCAAGTAACAATAATATTAATTATAACCAATTTATTATTATAGAGAGAGCAGATGAAGGGAACTTTCATAAGGTATCCCCATTCATAACGCTAAAGCCATAAATAAAACATGTAATGAACAAAAAAACTACAAAACACTACACTCTTAATGGAAACTTTAAATAAATTTCGGACCTAATATAAAAGTTAAAGTATATAGATTAATAATTATATTGTCATCTTATAGCATTTAGGGATCGAATCGTTGACTTTCCAAAATACAAAATATATAACTGAAAATCCTGAATATAAATCAACCTATCCTAAAAATAAAAAATAAAAATAAGAACTCTATAATGTCATTAGCATTATTAATAGTATATTATTTAATTATTATGCAATATGAAGGAATCTAGATTTGGATTCGTAAGCTATAACTGTCGCTTACATAAAAGCGCTCAAGAAAAAAATAAAAATGGGTGGATTTAATCAACCACAATACAATACAAACTAACATGCACTCACGCACACACTGTGTGTTTATATAAGATGATATTAATAAATTTTGTGTCAAATATTGATGGAACGGAGAAAGAAAAAAATCCTATAATCAATATATATTATAAAGCAAAGTGAGCAATGTGCGTGCCGAAAAGGCTCAAAAACGACTCCACGTAGGATTAAGGAAGTTATGTTTTTCTCTTAAGAGTGTAAAATTGAAGAGAAAAGGGCTGGAATTTTAAGCCTCTCGCACCATTTAATTAGCCTCTCTGAGATTGAGACACGAGTTTATGAATGAAATATTTAGTTCGAGCTCCAGGCTACCAGGAAGCGCTAGGGTGCGTTTCACTCAATGTTTATTGTCCATTCATTCAGAATGTAGGTAATCGTTCTATATTTTTTCAGCTGTTCTTTTTAAATTACTAACAAATTAAGAGAAAATAATTAGTTTGCGTTTAAAAATAAAATAAGTACTTTATATCTCAGCAATCAATTAGAAAACCAACTGGATTCCTTAAAAAATTAGTTTTCTCATGAGAAGGCTAATATATGATCAGCACGTTACATTTAATCTATATATAATATATACTAAAGTAAATTTAATGCAATATGAGTGAACATTTCTTAGTAGTACAGTGAGCGAATAAAATTAGACATAAAAAAAGAGATGAATTGACTAAATATAAATCGAAAATAAAAAGTTTGAAGTATTCTTATTGTATTTATGAAAAAGAAGTTGGTTTTGTTACTACGTATGATGAACATTCCAGTAGACAAAACGACTAACTCCAATAACACCATTCAAGATTTTATCATCCCTCATAGTTCAAGATAAATAGAAATATGATGAAAAAATTGTGCCTTCAAGAAATTTCGGTTTTCACTTTGTAATAGTATAAGATATGCAGAAATATGCGAGATATGCAGAAACCGTTCAAATTACGGGGGGATATCTTAAGGGAGGTTGAAATATAAGAAAGGTCTTAAAAAAATTTTTCTATGAATCTTCGGTAGTTTCTATACTTCTGGATCAAATAGGACCATCATAGCAGTCAGCGATTTTGTTTTACTCGAAATATAATTTTTTTAACTGAGAGACCAGTTTTTACAACAATAATCTAAAACTTATTATCTTCTGACTACTTGGAATGGGCTTATAGGATTCAGAATCACAGAAACCATAAAAACGATGCATAACTCCACAAAGTTGCAGCAAAATTAATTGTTCATTTACCATTTTCAACCCCCAGTAAATTATACAGGGTTCCTTATTTGGACGGACTCTGCAGATCTCAAGTCTGCAGAATATTGATACCAAGTTAAAACCGAATTTACAAGACGGTGCTAATTTTGTTCTATATTTCCTTTATTTTTAAAGTTTTTCTGGTATTAAAACTACCACACAACTACCGGAGCGAAGCCGGGCACCCTAGCTAGCATTTTGATAATGGTAAAGTTGAACGATCGCTATGGGACAAATTATGTTGAATAGATTTTTAATTGCATTATGAATTTTCAAATTTTCTGCCTAAGGATTTGACAGAGAGATAGATGTTAATGTGTTCAGTTATATGAACAAGTATTATTTTTTATTACAGAATCCAAATATAATTTAAAGTTTCTAATATTATTTTCTTTTTTTGTTGCAGTTGAAATTCTGAGCATCTACTTGGTGAGTTTTTAAAGATCAGCATGTATCTAAATTTTATAGTAGTTCAGATTTAATTTTATAAAATTTTAACAACGTAGAGCAGTAGGATACAGATAATTGTCAAGAGACCGAGAGTAAAATACGAATTATCAAAATAGACGAATTATAGTGTATAGAGTAGAGATATACGAATAATAGGGAAAAAGTACGAAACAAGAAAATTAACATAAACAATTAGTACGATTCATGAACAAAGGACATTATTAGAACAATCAAAGACAAGAATGCCTGTTTATGTTATAATATGCACAATATATATAATAATATATGTTAGAATATACCTCATTTCGGACCTACCTTTAAAATATGACCCATAAAGTATTAGTTAATGGAGAGTGGAAAATTATGATGAAATAATATGTTACCATACTTTATAAGGTGAATAAGGCGCTTGACACCGAAAGCTACTAATTGTCGAATAAAATTAGAAAACTTGAGAATTGGACTGTCTTTTACATGGTATCTTTTTAATATTCTGCCACAGTTCATCTAGTGGTTCGAGGGACCGTCCTGTGGCAAACCCAGCCTCCAAAAAGTGTGGTAATCTTAATTAAAAAATTAGATGGGAAAACCGGGCAGTTGAGCGTGATCACGGTCAAATCACCACCTTCCAAAGTACTAAACCAAGACCCTTGACCTTGAGTTATATTCAGCATAGGGGAGAGCGGGGTTGGTTGGCGTAGGGGGTAGGTTGGCCATCGGCTTATAGTTTCTGTCACACCTGTTGTGGAAGGCCCCACCATTGCACCATGTGACCCGCTCGACCCCGGGAGTCTTGTCCTTTCAATCCGATACTAACAGTGTAGAGAAGAGTTTCCTTCATTGATTGATTTTACAACATATAAGTAAATTTTTATATTTTCAGTAAATTTGGTTTAAAGGCATGGTAAAACATTTGACTCCGATTCTGTTCACATAGTCCCAAACTCCTTTGAAAAACCTAATCTTTCGATTAACCAATTTCTTGTTTGATTGTTCTCCCCTGTTCTGGCAGCCATCTTTCATATTATCTCTCCTGTGGGGTTAGTTGGCTCGCATCAACTGGGTTTTGTTGGCGCAATAGCAATTCACAAAAGCAAGGTAAACATAAAGAAAGGTGAAATTACCAATTGTCTTTAGTTCCAGCAAGGAGTATGAGAGCAATGTTTCTTATTCAGAAAGTGACGACAGTCTAAATTTCTATCCTCTTCTATTGTCATTCTATTTTCCCTTGAAAGCTGTTTAAAACCGATTCAAAATTATTATACCATTATAGCGCAGCTTTTAATAACAATAATATGTGTCATGCAGAACTTGAATGAGATGGCTAAACAACTCTACCTTCTAGGCCAACCTGCCCCACCTGGGGGGTTAATTGGCATACTCTGGATTGACGAATTCTTCAATTTTCTATGATCTTAGTATTAAATATTATGTGGTGAAAAAAATACTTGAAGTACTCTAATACTTGGAGTTTACAGTGGTATCAGCCCTATTGGGATTATATGAACAGGAACGACTCAACAATCAAAAAAGTGAAAACTGTTGCCAACCAACCCCGCTCTCCCCTACAATATTAGAAAGCACGGAGCGGGAGGAACTTCAAACCATGCTGCATGCTCTTATAGTATTACTTACCAATCATAAAAATTTAATTTTATGAATGGGATAGATAACGTTAATTTCTAACCTTTTATAATAATAATATACATTTTTTTATTATTAGAATTCACATTTTCTATTTGTATTAGTGCTAATAGGTGCACAATGATTGTGGTTAACCTGCCTTTTACTAAAACAAATAAATTCCATCTTTTCCCCACACGTGAAAAGGCGACACATAATTGCCGATGGGAAAAACACGGATTTTCCAAGTCCGACCCGAAAAAATTTGGGTTTTGCTGATATCGAAAGAAAATGAAGTGTTGTGTCAACAAATTGACTTACATCGCCATCTGTTGGAAATTTATAGAACTTACAAATAACCAAACTCAATTGTAGTACAATAAGCATCTAATTTGCAATAAACGAAATATTGGGGCCAATAATCGAGTATAATAAAAAATAGATTAAATTAATATAAAATAATTTAAAATTGTTTGGTAAAGAATTTAGAAGGGTTAAGTTTTTATTGTAAAATAGAAAATGAACTAATAAAGAATTTTTACCATAATACATACTAGTTTTAATAACAGAAAAACTTTGAAGTTAAAAGAAATATAGAACAAAATTAGCACCTTCTTGAAACTTCATTTTTAACTTGGTATCAACATTAAGATTCGAGAATTGCAGAGTTCGCCCAAATAAGGAACCCTGTATGGTGGTCCTATTTGATCTAGAAGTATAGAAACTACCGAAGATTCATAGAAACTTTTAAAGATTTTTCTTCCATTTCAACCTCCCTTAAGATATCCCCCCGTAATTTGAACGGTTTCTGCATATCTCGAATCTTACCACTATTACAAAGTGAAAACCAAAATTTCTTGAAGGCACAATTTTTTCATCATATTTCTTTTTATCTTGAACTATGAGGGATGATAAAATCTTGAATGCTGTTATTGGAGTTAGTCGTTTTGTCAACTGGAATGCTCATCATAAGTAATAACCAAACCAACTTCTTTTTCATAAATACAGTAAGAACACTTCAAACTTTTTATTTAAGATTTATATTTAGTCAATTCATCTCTTTTTTTATGTCTAATTTTATTCGCTCACTGTATATTGCATTAAATTTACTTAAGTATATATTATAAATAGATTAAATGTAATGTGCTGATCATATATTAGCCTTCTTATGAGAAAACTAATTTTTTAAGGAATCCAGTTGGTTTTCTAATTGATTGCTGAGATGTAAGTACTTATTTTATTTTGAAACGCAAACTAATTATTTTCTCTTACTTTTTTAGTTTAAAAAATTAATTTAAAAAGAACAGCTGAAAAAATATAGAAGGATTACATACTGAATGAATGGACAATAAACATTGAGTGAAACGCACCCTAGCGTTTCCTGGTAGCCTGGAGCTCGAACTAAATTTTTCATACATAAGCTCGTATCTCAATCTCAGAGAGGCTAATTAAATGGTGCGAGAGGCTTAAAACTCCAGTCCTTATCTCTTCAATTTTACACTCTTAAGAGAAAAACGGAAACCTTCTTCTCCGTAAGGGGTCATATGGCTAAACGAAGACATAACTTCCATAATCCTACGTGGAGTCGTTTTTGAGCCTTTTCGGCACACACATTGTACACTTTGCTTTATAATATATATTGATTAATGAAATTCAGAATATAACTCATGGTTCTACCTGAATCCTACAAATAGATTCCATGTTTTCCCCACACTTGAAAGGCGAAACATAATTGCCCATCGGAAAACCACCGATTTTCCAATTCAACGCTGGAAAAAATAGATTTGGCAACTAGATTGTTCTCACCCTAAATATCGTAAAAAACGCGAAGTGTTATGTCAATAAATCAACTTACTCCGCTATCTGTTGGAAATTTATAGAACTTACAAATAACCACACTCAATTGAAGGGGTCGGGGTAAAATAGTGCCAAGCAACATTTTTAACAAAAATGAACTGTAGCTGCAGCCTGCTGTATATTACGTAGGACTATATGACTGTGAAGGAAATGCCACCTAAATATGTCTATAGGGGCTTTAAATAGTCATATTTAGGGATGGTTAGACATCATAGACATATAGTCATACGTAATATACAGCAGCAGACTGCAGCTACACTTTATTTTTGTTAAAAATGTTGCTTGACACTATTTTGCCCAGACCCCTTTAATTGTAGTATAATCAGCATTTAATTTGCAATAAAAGAAATATTGGGTCCAATAATCGGAATAAATGCTATCCTATCTTTTAAGTTGGACATATACTACACACTATGAGCGAAATTTCATAAAGATAGGTTAAGACCCTTGAACCAGAGTGTTCAGCTAGTATTCTTAATAGATGAAGTTGGTGTGTAAAAAAATAATACACCCCAAATTCCTCAGGTATTTTACTCTGGGTGGTTGGATAGGTGTGTGAGTGGGGGGGGGGTTAAGGTCTTGGATGTTTTTTATAATGCCCCCCCCTTCATCCTCCCCCCTCATCATCCCCGCAACGGGTTTGATCCTCTTTGGCGTGTCCTAATGCCTTTCCTCTTCCCCTCTTGGAGTCCATTAATAACGATTCCTCCACTTCTTGCTTAATATCCGTTAATGGAGGTCATCAGCATCTATGAAATATGAACAAACGCTACAATTAGCTCCCCCCCCCTTTCCCATTCATCCCTTTAATTGGGCCTTTTTGGTAGGCCATCGTCGCTTTTAGTACGCCCCCCCCTTACCTCGTCACCAAATATCTCGTTAAAAATTTTCAAAGAAGAAAAACCTAATAATTTCGGAGGGAGTGTCATCAAAGGGCCGAGGAACGAGGCAGGTCTAAGGTTCCCGTCTCCAAGGCTCTTTATTCTGAATAAATGTTTACCCTCTGTAATTGACTAATTTAGCAAAATTTTGTTCATTATAAAAATACATAAATTTATAAAATAAAAAAAAATGAATAAATAGTGACCTATTAAATAAGTAAATAAATCCTTTAAATATTTGATAAATTACGACAAAATGAATTATTTCTTTCATTATGATATAAATTGAGAGAGGAGTATTCATTAATTGGTAAGGCAGTAGGTAAATGCCCTGTGCTCAAGATATCGAGTTCGAATTTGACTTTAATATTAATAGAAAAATCAAAGGGAAAAACCTCGCGGTTGAGCGTGATTACAGTCAAATCACTTCCTTGCACGACCGCTGACCAAGAAACAGTACTTACCATCTTACACAGTACTGAACCACAAAACACTTCATGGGTGTAGTGGTACAGGTATGATATGAATTGTTTTAACAAATCGTCATCTGAAAGGGTTATCCTCGATTTATACTTTCACTTACCTATACATGAAATAAATTGTAAGGGAAAGTATTGCGATCTTGAAAAATTTCGACTTCCGGTTTTCAACGGAAATACACGTTTTGGGGTCCCCTGAGACCAAATAACCAAGTCCGTGGAAATGGTCTGTTTGTGTGTGACTCTTCACTAGTTACTTTCACGACACGAGATCCAGTTACTTTTAGTAAACAGTTACTTTCAACAATCTGTAGTGGTTATAAGTAGTAATAACCTTAATTTGTAATTTCACTGATAATAAAAATGGGTCTTTTGAAATTAGCTTAAGAAATTTCTGACAAAAACAAGGCATTTCAGTTTTTACAAGAAAATGAAATATTGCATAGAACAAGGGTGTTTTCTATTATAAATAAATATTCATAGCTGAAATATATTCTTTTTATTCTCATTTAGGCCATTATTTGCAAATACAGGTTATTTACAGATTACAAAATATTGTTATCAAAATAAGCGTCAAGGTACTGAAGAGCGGCTGATGAGCCTGTTTTCCGAGGTTATGTGACCGTCATATTATCGAACTCCCATCCCCCCATTCAGTTAACCCTCGCAAGGCACACTGGGGTCTGACAGACCCCAAGAACATATTATGTACGAATATCTAATTGATAAAATTATTCTAATGGCTGTGACTTCTATGTATTCGAAGTTGGTACACCTACCGCCTTAGCGCCTAAGTTGGAAAAGTTGTAGTTCATCCTGTTGTTTTTATAGAAAAATAAAAACTTGTGTTGGGGTCCTATAGACCCCAGTGTGACCCCAAAATGTTTTATTGTGTGGTTTATATTTATTTTTGTGGGTTATGTTTTATTTTTTATATATTGCTTCACTTTCTGATAAATGTGATTTTTTTCGGAATGGCTTAGGCCTAAAGTGAGAAGGTCATTATAAACATTAATTAAGGAATTAGGAGTCAATGGCACTGACCCAAAGGCCCTAGGACAGTTTAAAAATGAAGATGCTCTTATTGTTCTAGACAAAAAGATAGGAAAACAAAACTAGTTTCTAGGGAATGCCACTGCCACACACTTGTGCGTAAAATGCAGTCAATGAGGGCTGCGTGTAAGAAAAGTGGTCGTCAATAAATTTTTTTAAATATATTTTTTATATTTAGAATATTCTAAGTAACAATACAAAATTATTAATCTTGATATGTATAAAATTTGAAATTTCTATATACCTTTTTTCCAAACTATAAACACTACTTGAAAAATGTGCATTTTACATGAGTTTTTTTATATAACGTAAATTAAACTAAATAGTCCAATTTATTGTTTTCTTGATCTTGTGCGTTTTTTTTTAATTGTCTAAATAAAAGATTCTAAAAATATTTTAAAACTATAATTTATATAAAGGATTAACTTTTGGGGTCTGTAGGACCCAAGTGTGGCATGTATGAACAAAAATATTAGTGTGCCTTTGGAGGGTTAAAAAGTGCCTTGATTGGCTTTAATAGATTCTAGCTCTCGACTCCCGCTCTCTACGCTCGCTCTTCAGAGATAAATAAACCCCCTAAAGGGTCCTTTTCAGTGGAGAAATCGGGAGAAATTCGGGCCTTAATTTGCAAGTGCCATTTATTCGCAATTCAGTGCAAGTGCTAAAATAAGTGTTTAAAATAAGTAACGGTTTACTAAAAGTAACTGATATCGCGTCATGAAAGTAACTGGATGTGGTATTCGCAAACATACCCTCTAATGTTGATAAGCGAAATTTCTAAAATAATTTTGCACGCATTATATATTATATATATATATATATATATATATATATATATATATAATAGCGGCTAAAACAATTTCTACAGAAGGAAGGCCTAAGTTGGGGGGACGATGTTTGGGCGAGCAGTGGAGAGGTTGGCTGGCCCCTATTGTGCACTGAAGGAGCCGCCCAACTTATCAACGGCCCTATTGTTCTACACCGCTGCTTGGATCGGTTACTGCTATCAGATTCACAGTCAACGCCATATCTTACGTCTTCTGTCCATCAGTCCAGTTTAGAAGTAGATCAAGACTTAATATTGGTCCAAAATGAAAGTAATAAAAATGTGCATTTTCCTGCACTTTTATTAAGCAAAATGGAGGCGTGTCATTCCCTAATTTTTTACTTTCACTTACCTATATATGAAATATATAGTAAGTGGATGTATTGCGATCGTGAAAAATTTCGACTTCCGGTTTTCAACGGAAATACACGTTTTGGGGTCCCCTGAGTCCAAATGACCAAGTCCCGCGAAATGGTCTGTGTGTGTGTGTGTCTGAACAGACTAGCTCAACAACTATACACCGTGCGAGCCTGAAATTAGGTATTGAGTGTTCGTATATGCCCGCGATGTAACAGCAAAAATTACATCGAAATTGCTCAAAGGAAGGGGGTACTTTATTTAACAACTTTTTACGTTTTTTTCGATTTTCTCAAAAACGGCTCTAACGATTTTGATTAAACTAAGTATTTGATGTAGTAATATTCCCGAGATATGACTGTAAAAATTTCATCAAAATTGATCAACCGGAGGGGGGACTTTACTTAATAAATTTTGTATCATTTTCATGTGTTTTTTTATTTACTCAAAACCGGCTTTAAAGATTTTGATCAAACTGGGTATTTGACGTATGTATGCGCCAAAGATGTGGTAGCCAACATTTCATCAAAATTGGTCAAACGGAGGGGGCACTTTATTTCATCACTTTTTCCCGATTTTTACCTTTTTTTCGATTATCTCAAAAACAGCTTTGATGATTTTGATCAAATTTGTCATGTTTAATAAAAATTAGGAGATCAATAATATCAGGTAAGTTTAATCAGTATTAAAATTTTCTGAGGTGGCTTAAATGGGGAAGGGGCCTTTTTTGTTTTCCTATAATGTACCTTTGTTATAGTTTATATTGAGAAACTAACTGTCTCCCGTTTGGCCTAAAACTAAGAAATGGCTAAATATGATATATGAAGAAAATCAAGTAAACATATACAGGAGAAAAAAGAAAAAAATTCCGTCAACTCATAAAACATCTCGAGCTCACGCATGCGCCGTACGCCTTTAATGACAAACCAATGCGTTATAATTAAAGATGTTCTGTTCATTTAATGAAAATTATTTGTTTCATAGGAACTAAATGAAATATTCAACAAGTACATAGAGAATTATAAAATCAGACGACTCGGAGTATTATGCTTGCATTATACACCTGACCATGTGTGGCATACGGGGGGGTTACTCTAGAGGTGTAACCAACCAATTCTAACCATGGTGGGAGGTTCGAGATTTATTCCGTGGGGCCTCCACGAAATAAAAGTCAACCCTCCCAGGGCGGATTCGAAACGCCAGCGTTCGGCTCGAGCGTGCAACACTGTATTGTCTGCAATGTTATCACAATACATTTTAAGAGTTAAATTAATTGTATTATTTTGACCCCATCGTTAAATTAATAGACGAGAATAGGTACACCTAAATACACCTATGGACTGGGTTTTCCCTCAAATATTTTTTGTAGCAACGGGGCACACGTACAATAATTGAATGACAGACAACAAGATGTGAGACAATTATGGGATTTGTTGGGTTTTATACAAACTCTTCCGTGGTAGGGGGGGGGGTGTAGGGGAGGGGATGCTATGGTAGGCAGGAAGTACAAATGACCGAGAGTGATGAATGAGAGAAGAGCGTGCTATTTAAATGGCACTTCCGGTGTAGGAGGCCTAAGGTATTTGTTTTTCCGGTTCTCGCCCGAGGTGGATATTAATTACCTCGCTGCAACTCCCGGTTTTTCACCTCTCCTCCCCCCACTACTTCCCCCCTTACCATCCCTTTAACCCCCCCTAACTCACCTTCCACCACCCCCTCCACTTCACACTGTTTCATGGATTTTATGTAATCCCATTATTGATGGTTGTGTGGAGTAGCAGTACTTTAGAACATCTCCAGTTTTTAAAATTGATGATTTACTGGCGAACGTACTTGTCTTGACGTTTTACAAGATAACTTATACTAAAGGAAAGAAGATTAATGGTATATTTTCTAATTGATTCACAAAATTTCCAGATTTTTATTACAAGGGCTACCAATAAACAACATAATACAAAATAAACACACAACAATAAATAACACAAATATATACACAACAACAATAATTTATACAAAAAAAAAATACAAAACATGAAAAAAAAAGAATTGTATAATATCATTAACATTATGATTCTTATATTATGTAATTACGAGGGGTAGGATTTTTGTGTAATGAAAATTTCAAAATAGGCACATAAATATTGACGTATATTTGCATATATATGTAATAAAGATGTGAAAATATCATTCATATAAAAATATGAAAAAAAAAGAAAAGAAATGAAAACATTTAAAAAGTTCAGTATTCACATAAAAAACAAATAAGTATACCTTTGAAATACTTATGAAATATCAAGAAAAAATATGGTTAACAATTTTTTTTAAAATTTAAGAATACATATAAAACTTCTTTATCTTCACCATCAAAAGCGTTGCAAATATGATACATTCTAAGATTTTCTACGGAAAATCGACGACAATTCGGTTGAAGTAAAGCTTTGTATTTGCTGAAAGATCTTTCCAAGTCGACTTATTTTCTACTTGTTTCGGCGTTTTCGCCGTCAAATCAAAAATCCTTGATCCGTTGAATGTTTTTGGCAGCACAAAGAATACAGGACACCTTTACTGACGTATTTCAATTTTTCTTCTGCAAACTCCGCGACGTGCTTGGCGGCTAAGCTTTTTCCTGTTTGCTTTTCTTTTTGGCATTTCACTCACTAGGTATGAACATATAAATAAATTAAAGAAGCAACTGAGGCAATATAAGCATTGCCAAGGCTTTCGTATAATAAGCTATAACTAAAATAAGCTAATAACAATAAGCATGAGGCATCTATGTAAGAAAAGAGGGGGATCAATTTTTTTGAGAACTGTTAATATTGCTTTCTGCTTTTGATTCTCCAAGAACATTTTTAATCCCTAAGTTCATTCTCTGCTTTAAACTTTTATTTATTCTAGGTATTGATTGAATATACAGTAAACTCTCGATTATCCGCTGGCGGATTATCCACTTTCATTCTAGAATTTTTTTTTATTCTAGCGGTTGATGAGTTAAATGTTACGACGAAAAACACGAACGAAAAAAAAGTTTATTAAACAAGCAATTTCTGTTAATTTACATTTCTACAATCGCGCATACACTTTCCCGTGAGGTGAAACATGAACAATCCTCTCAAACTGAGACAAATAGAAATTCAGTTTCCCCCACAAAAACAGAAATTGCTTGTTTAATAATTAAATATTTAACTGAGAGGGGTTACCTCACAATTCAAATCATTTCATAATTAGAAAAAAGTTCGTTTACTCATGTGTACCAGCCGTATAAAAACCGAAAAGTGCACGAGTCACTACTCACAGAACAGACCGTTTGTTTACTAAAGACGCGTTTACACCGAAGTTTCAAACAAAAAGTTGCAAACAGCAGTTGCAAACAGTAGTTTCAAATAAAAGTTTGCAATTTTTATTTCATGGTTTTATTTCCATGTTTCATGAAAATGTTTGAAACACTTTCGACCTTGATTATGACTAGCCCATGTTCTGGTTCCTGGGATCAGTCCTTCCCAGGATGTCAAGTGTCGAGGATGTCATTTTAGCCGCGGCGGCGTGTGTCGTGTTGTCAAAGCAACGTAGGCCGAGACGATACTGGGTGAGGCCGCCTCTGCATTCCAGAGCTACGTACAGTGGAAACGACCTGTTGGGCGATTTAAATAGAGATGATGTTGACCCTCTATCAGCTTAACTGAGAACGGACGGAAGTTTTAAAAACTTTGTAAGAATGACCAGTGAGGATTTTGAATATCTAACTTTAATGATTGGTCACATAGTTTGGTTCCACGGGACTTGCTGCTCTCTGTACAAGCTAATTAACCTAAGAATGTTGTCATCTCCCCACTCCATCTCACTCAGTAAATTTTCCATTGTCACTCACACTGATCACTCACTCAATACGCACGAGATAACTCACAACAAGTACGAGAGAACTCACAAGCACGAGGTAACCAGTAGCAGTCCAGACAGGACACCTGAGTCGAGACAGGGTGGTGCGAGTGATCACGTGAGTGAGAGTGCAGGTGGCAGCTTAGGGGATGGCGGGGAAATGTTTCTGTTTCGTGTTTGAACGGCACATAGTGACCGAAACCAGTGTTGCAAGCAAAAGTTTGCAACTCCCTTTGATCTTTACCGACTTCAAGTGGAAACGAAAATCTACTGTACGTAACGGGAGCCTACTGTACGTAAAACAAATAAATAACTAACTATAATTTTAAAGTAAATTCCCTAAAAGTTGTACAAAATGGGCAAACATACGTATTTATCGAAATATATGTAAACATATTTAAAAACCATAAAATATGGAAAAATCTGGATAGGAAAAATGGTTTATATCATGGTAAAAACCATTTAGAATGCATTTCAAAGCCTCATGAAAATCCCATCCCTAGCAATTACTATACCATACTGCAATTTATATCATTGAGTTGCTGTCAGTACGTCTCGTGAGCGAGAGACACTCCTGGGGCAAACCTAGTCTGTATAAGGTTGGTACCCTTAATCAAAAAATGAAAGGGGAAAAAACTTAGCGGTTGAGCGTAATCACGGTCAAATCACCTCCTTGCACGACTGCTGACGAAGAAACAGTTCTCCTTCATACACTTCTGAAACCAATACCTTTCATGGATTGTAGTATTACAGGTTTATTTATTATTCATTTGATTTTAATTCATTTTTTTTTTTTTTTAATTGTAGATTTCTTCAAACTCTGAACAAAAGAGAATGAATCAGAACCTGCTCAAAATTTATTAAAACATTACTTAGCTAAAGGAGAGTGAGGAAAACAGCGGAAAAAAAAAAGGTTATTTAACTTTTCACGAGAAAAGCCTCCCATTAAAACGCCTCAGGTATAGCTGCAAATTATTTAATTTTCTCTTTATAAAATAATTTACTCTTTTTATGGAAGTTAAGCTTATCCATTTACTGGAGAATGGTTTTTAATCCTACCACTGGAGGCCGGCTAATTGGTAGCTGTGAACGAGAGATCTCATTTAGATCCACGGAGTGTGAACGAACGAAGCGAGTGCTCGACACATTTCAAGTGCCCGAGTTGACACCTGCTTGGAAAAGTACATCCCACATCAGCTGATCGGGACAAGCAAGTTCATCTCCACTCCACTCGAGGGCTTCGTTAGCGTTCTGTAGCTGATGTATAAAGTAGCTTAGTGCTTGCGGTGCTCCGATCTCTCGTTGCGCGTTAATTCTGCCCTTGTGAGTTATCGTATCAACGAATAAAAGTGAGTGGAGTAGCTCACGGATAAGGGAATAGACCACTAAGTTCAAGCACTACCATACAAGTAATAATACCGCTGACTGGGGTAACATTGGCCAAACAAACTAAAATTGGTTTTCTATTATTATAATTTGTCTCTATATGACAAAGGAGAGTGATTAATACTCATTCATTAAATAAAAATCTGGTGGAGTGTGCGCAACACACAACTTTCACTTATTAACCTACGTTAAGTAGAAATCGACCTTAGTGATGTGAAACTATCGATAGTTTCGAACTATAGTCGATAGTTTACAACTTATATTAGTTCGAAACATAATGTAAGGGAAAAGCGATAGCATCTAAGCACTTATGTGCTACATTATACTTTTGTATGTAAAATGCGGCCCGCATGTTAAGATGAAACGAATAACCCTTAACAAACGACTCATCTTATTTTACGCCCTTTTTTCTAAAACTTCAAAACTAGGACTACGACAAAAATTAAATACATATTTATACTTACTGAAACCAATATGGACTTACTCTTCACAGATATACGGTACATCCAAAAAGACCCACTTAGAAAGAATTCAGAGCTTTCAATCAAAATTTTTGCATTGCTTTCCCATCATAATTTTTATATTACTCATTAATGACAACGTTTTTAATTCTACTGAATTTTTTCAGATTTTTAAATAATACGATTTTTGAGAAATTCAAATTTGAAATTTTGAAAAACAAATTTCTCTTAACCCCATATTGAGTTGCACATCATAAGGAAGGTAATAGTTTCAGTTTTAAAATGACATAAATTTCAACTCTCTATCTTGCCTAGAAGAGCTGCAATTTCAATTTCCAGATGATGCGACAGGTCAAAATTGTGCGTTCTTCAATGGCTTTACATAGCTATAATTTGAAAACCGGTTGAGATATTGAGCTGAAATTAGGTATTTTTCTTAATCTACAGGAAGGTATCATTCATTAAATTCTGAGATGGTGAGGGAAAAAAATGTGTGTTGATGTGACATGAAATGACTCCTACATAAATAGGCGAGTGAAAGTAAAAATACATTTATATATCCTTGTCTCCTGTGTGAAGAGTGAACGTACTCTAACTAGACGACACGATGCTATCTCTGGATACCCTGCTGTTCGTGACGGACCCCGTGAAAGATGTCCTTCAAGACGATCGGAGACAGCCCTGACGAAGAGGTCGGAGGGAGGAAGTGCAATTAGTCCTGGCTGCAGGTCATGATTTGTCTTGCGCGATCCGCCCTCGTCAGCTGCCAACTTAGCGAACAATGGCCGAAGGAATTAGCATTTCAAATGGCGTCGTGATCTTCTTCCTTGCGAGAAGAGTGGCCGGAATAAATTAATACTCTTGTCCTTATTAGTCTTCTCCTCTTTCCAGGACCTCTCTTCCTTTTTGTCCTGCAGCGGCCTCCTTCTGGTTAGAGCTATCTAGATGTCGGGAGAATCCTCGACTGAGATTAACATGAGATAATTGTAAGTCTGGTATAGTATAAGTTATCGTTCACGTAATGAAGTTTCTTTATATAATGAAAAAAATTAACATAAATCATTTATCTGTTGGATTCAAATAATTGATTCGTAGACATATCAAACATTCTCATAGGGGTTACCTGTGATAGTGGTTAGCATGGCAACCTACAATACTAAAGGTCGCATGTTCGCGCCGAGCGGTGGCCCTAGGATTTTTGAATGGGGGTGAAAAATTCTTAGATATGCCGACCATCGGACAGGACGTAAAATGGAGGTCCCGAGCCTGTGCGAGGTCAGGTACTCGTTAAAGTTCCCTATCCTAATTATACCTGGATAGGAAAAATTTAGGACTCCCACCGTAGCATCGTCCGATTAGCCTTAGTGGCATAAAGGGACTTTAAACAACAAACAATCAAATTCTCTTAATTTTTTATATTTTTATTAAAAAACAAGTGAAATCTTAAAATTTGTTAATGTACGTTTCGGAATTACTTCCATCTTTAGCTTTTCGACTGATTGGCAGGTATAAGGTGTTTGAAAGCGTTGACCCTTCGAGAAGATAATCAATGTCGATTTGGAGAATCGATATCAGCCTATCGATATCGACAAGAGACACATCGGATGAGGAGACCTAACGGGAGTAGGGCCAATCAGTATGGATGTGAAGAAGGAGAAATTGTTTGGCTCTACAATACTCGAAAAAAGAGGGGATTCCACCCAAAGTTGCAGGAGAACTAGGAGGAACCCTAAGTGATAAAGAAAACGTGATAACGATGTGATCTACAGAGTCTTCTAGTGTCAGGGAGGAAACCCTTTGATTGTCTATTAACCCGGCGCTGGTCGCGTCCCTCCGTGAGACACCGTTGGTCGCGCGTGAGCAAATTGCTCACACCTCAGTTTTTGGCTATTCTATTATTTTTAAGCAGCAGTCTTCGTCATGTTTTTGTTTCTTTTAATTTAGAATATGTTTATCATTAAATTATTAATCTATTTAAGGTGTTTTCATCAGTTTAATGCATTTATTATAATTTATTTATAGGAGGAGAATGAATAGAAGAGAGTATACAAGAATAAAATGCTTTATTAACACGATTTTTAATTAAAAAAAGAAGTAGTTATTGTAAGAAAAGTGCAGTAGCATACATTAACCAAAATTAGAATAAGAAAAATAGGAAGTTTTTAGTTGAAAAAAAAAATTATAAAAATATAAAAAATCGCATAAAGTTGGTACCGTGGAATAGAAAGAATATAATGTAAACAATAACGAATAACAATCTCAAAACGAAATACCCCATTCTACTCAAAAATATAAAAACTAATCTAAGCTTTTACTAAAAAAACTAAACAGAAGAGATGAAAATACTTGTCATTTTTTCTTCCTGATGATCCTCCAAAAGCCGTAATATCTTCGCAGCGCGTCTTGTTCCACTCATTTTCCGAACTAAACTAACAAACAGAACAGTTACAATATTTTATCAAAGAAATACAAACTTGTACTGACAAGATATGGGCTCATTACAGCAGAGATGAGCAAGTCCGTGCAGGTCTCGGAGCGGCCCGCACGGTGGCTCAGTTCTGTGTCACGGATGGTCGCGCTGCGAGCATTTTGCTCACGCTCCCGTATTTTCGAACAAAACGATTTAATGGGGCTTAGCGCGACAATTTATTTTTTTCAAAAACAACTTCCTAAAGTGAGTTAATGTATAAATGACAAATAGAAAAAATATCAGAATTAAAGAAAAAGAAATAAGCGAAATACTCAAGATTTTCGGCAAGTGTGAGCAAAATGCTCACAACGCGACCAACGCCGGTTTAAAGTCGCAAATCGCCATATGCAGGGAACGACGATGAAGACAGGTACAGCGGATTCAGGGAGAGACCTTCCGTCGCTAGAGAGCAGGCCTCTGAGGAAAGGAAGACATCCAGGAGGAATATCTCTATGGTAAGGAGAGGGCGGTGTAACGTGAAACAAAACATAAGATTTAAAATGGTTTTGAACTTGTTAGAACAAACTGTTCTAGTATATGTTTGTGACTACGGTGTCCGAGTACGCTTGCCTAGAACCTTCCAGACAGTTCTTCCTCCGACTAAATATAAAGAGCGATGGACTGGAGAGTTAGTCTTGTTCTCAAGACAGGCTCAAATCATATAATTATTTTTTTGTTACTTTGTAATTACAAAATACAGGATAATTTTTGTAACCTCTTTAAATATTTGTGTTTTCATCGTTTGTGTGGCATTGTGAAATTGTTATTTTCTTTATTAATAAAATTAATTTTATCATTTCTCGTGGGTAACCTGATATTTTATTTTTGAGGAGAAAAGATTGGGCCCGGCCAGGAGTCGAACCCGGGTTTCCAGCGTGACATGCGCGTTACGCTAACTACTGCAACACCGAGCTCGTGTCCAGGCGGAGCCAGCCAATCTCCCCTCTTCACTGATCCCTCTTCTCCCCGATCTACGGCCGAGCCCAGTCTTTTCTATTCAAAAATAAAATATTTAAAATTAATATAAATAAAATTAATTCAACCCACAAGTTATTACAGTATTATAAAATAATTTCTCATGATTTAAATAATTAATTTTAATGATGAGAATAAAGATGTGATTAAGTGTTGGGACAAACTATATATTTGTTTTGGCCTCAATAGATAGATTTCTAATTTAATCAATTATACAATAAATATTACCTACTTCTTAGAGGCCATCTTCCCAACTCTGATCCACTGAATTCCTTCATGGAAAAATACTACTATTCCTGGAGGATATCACAGGGCTCCTGCTTAAGGTCACCGGAGAGTGATGGATTAAAATGACAAGGAATGATGGATCAGCGAATCATGTTTGTGGTTGAGATCCCATCTCAGTAAACTTCCCCCCGTCAATATTGTCAAACTGGGCCAATCTTTTTATAATTTACTCCATTATTCAAAGTTGTTGTCTAGTTACTGGGTATCGTCTTCAATCAATGACAACCAATCTTCGTTATTTCTGTACAGATCTGTGCTTATGGTAAAAATAACATAAAACAAATTAACGTTACTGAATTTTAATATAACAGTATCTAATCATATGTTTAAAAATACATGTGCCGAAATTTTATACATAACTAGCTGTATATCCCGGTTTCACCCGTGGAATTTCATTTTTCTAATAAACGTTAACAATTCTATGTTATAGCTATATCTCCCGGTTTCACCCAGGAAATTTCATTTTTCTAATGAACCGGTCGATTTCGTAATAAACCATTGTAAAGCGAGATCATTACGATTTTTATAACAATAAAGAATATCAGCTGAAGATCGGCTAAAGTAATGCAATTTTAATATGGACAGGTGTTCGCACCTGGTATGAAAGAATCACTGTGCGAAATTTGGAGAATAAAGAATATCAGCTGAAGATTGGCTGAAGTTACGCAATTTTAATATGGACAGGTGTTCGCACCTGGTATGAAAGAACCACTGAGCGAAATTTGGAGAATTTAGGACAAACGGTATGGATTTCTATAAAGAACAAATAAACAAACAAACAAACAGAATTTCAACTTTATTTATATAGATTAGCCAATGGATTAATTTGAAATATTTTATTTTATCCAAATTGTTTCCAAATTTATTTTTTGTGTTAAATTGTTATTTTAATTATAGATACTAAGACGGGAAGAGGGCTTATACTCAAATGTAAAATAAAATAAATAAAATACTAAAAGACCCTTTGCCTACATAAGAACCTACATATCTTAGATTATACAGTTAAATATTATATTTAAATAATTTATTTTTTGAAGAGAAAAGATTTGGCTCCGCCGGGAGTCGAACCCGCTTCTCCTGCGTTCCATGCGAGGATGCTAACCACTACACCACAGAGCTCGGCTCAAGGCAGAGCAAATCCTTCCTCTTCACTGATACCTTTTCAAATCTTTTCTCTTCAAAAAATAACCAAATCTTTTCTCTTCAAAAAATAAAATCAAATCTTTTCTCTTCAAAAAATAAACAAATCTTTTCTCTTCAAAAAATAAACAAATCTTTTCTCTTCAAAAAATAAACAAATCTTTTCTCTTCAAAAAATAAACAAATCTTTTCTCTTCAAAAAATAAACAAATCTTTTCTCTTCAAAAAATAAACAAATCTTTTCTCTTCAAAAAATAAACAAATCTTTTCTCTTCAAAAAATAAACAAATCTTTTCTCTTCAAAAAATAAACAAATCTTTTCTCTTCAAAAAATAAACAAATCTTTTCTCTTCAAAAAATAAACAAATCTTTTCTCTTCAAAAAATAAATTATTTAAAAATGGTGGTCAGCCACAAATTAAGATTAGATTAATTAAATATTAATATATTTTAAATATATTTAAATATAATATAAATTATATAATATAAATATATATTTATTATATAAAAGGGGCCGGGGATAGCCGAGCGTGTTGGAGGGCGGCCCGCTTTAACACGCTCGAGCCGAACGGTGGCGGTTCGTATCCGCCCTGGGATGGTTGACTTTTATTTCGTGGAGGCCCCACGGAATAAATCTCGACCTACCCACCATAGTTAGGATAGGTTGGTTACACCCGTATGCCATACATGGCAGATAGATATTTGAATGTATGAATAACGCTTTGATTTAAATAAATAGAAAATTTAAAAAAAAAAAAAATAATATAATCTTTAAAGCATTGACAATGGCAGTAGATAAGACTTCTGTCGAGTTGGCTGCAGTGTATTTATAAAACTCTTAAAATAAACTTAATTTATTTTTTGGTTAAAAATTAAAATTCTGAACTAGGAAGTATCTGTATTTTAGAATTTTACATAAGCATGTGGAAAGTTTTACCCAGTTTTGTCCGTTCAGTATATTTCGTACTTCTTCTAAAGTCGAGTACTCCTCAGGACAGATTCCCAAAAAGTGATAGGTATTCTCCGGCACGTTTAAGTTACACATGGTACAAGTGAATACCCTGTCGCTCCTCCATGGTTGGTAGTTTAGTCCCAGCAATTCGCCTCTTGCTCTGAATATTAATGATTTTTGATATAAACTCATTGCTTTGTTGCAAATACAGTGTGTCCAAAAAGACAAACTTCTTCGGGGTTTGAAGTTTGACACATTGTTCCTGAGATTGCGGCCATTTCTGTCCTGATATTTTGCTTCAATTGCGTTAGATTCGTCAGTTTCTTTTCGTATAACCTACTTTTCAGGTATCCCCACAGAAAGAAGTCAAGAGGACTGAGATCGGAACTCCTGGGAGGCCAGCTAATGGTGCCTCTACGAGAAATCACTTTGTTTTGGAAAAAATCGTTTACCGTAGCAATTGATAAGTCTGAAGTTTGGCAAGTGACCCCGTCTTGCTGAAACCATGTTCTAGAGTTATATCCTTTAAAACTCTTGAATTTCTTGGGCCAAAAAACCTCTTATCATTTAACAGTAACAAAAACCGGAATACTCTTTCTGGACACCCTGTATAATGTTTAGCCTGATCAATATCTAGTTTTTTATACAATGTACGATATTCGCTCATTTTAGCCCTGTTTAGCATTTCGGCCTGAATTTTGTTTACCAAAAGCTCCGGAACTAGTGTTTTAAGAACTTCTCTATTGATTTCAATTTGAACCTGATTACCTATTTTTACTAGTTCTTTTTACCAAATTATTTCCTTCTTAATACTTTACTTGTATAATTTAGATGAAATTTTAATGTATAACTCTATAGTGAGATTGCTTTGAGGATTTTAACTGTAATATATAATCCGGGTGTGTTAGGAGGGAGGTAAAACAGTCTTTTTATAAAATATTTTTGTATTTTATATCGATATTTTACCTTTAAAACTTTTTATATTTATTAAAATCAAGCTAAGAATCTGTTTAACATAAAATTTACTTACATGTCATAAACCGACTTCGGTGATGTAATAATCGAGGATTTAACGATATAAAATTTGAATATAAGTTACCCTAGTAAAAATCACGAAAAAGCTGGGCTTTGTTGCAAAATGTAGATTAATTTAAATTTTATGATATGTTTTATGTATTGATCTTCTTCCTTTAAATTCTTTTTATTTTTCTACATCTTAAAAAAATCTCGAATAGAAAGCAAATTTTTTCTCTGGTTTTTAGTTATAACTAGACTTCAGGTTTTTTTTTTTTTTTTTTTTTAAACGTTACGTTTTAAATGTTTATGTATGTTTAAAATCCTTTGTGTTTTGTAATCACTCAAGGAAACAGTTATTTTCCCTAATGTTTCTATAATAGAAGTGCCTTACTGATGCAGAGTTTTCTCTCGTATTCAGAAGATTATTCAGACAAAACAAAAGTCTTCCCGCTGAATTCAAATGTAAACAAATCGTTAAAACTTTCCCTCACTTTCTCTCCATTCCTAGAAATGAGACTTTGAAAATATTTACTTTTATTAAAACAAAAGGGTTTCATATCAGTATCATTCCAGTTCCCTTTTGAATAAAGTATTTTTTATTATCTTTTTTTTTATAACAAAGTCTAGCCTTTTTTTTTGTTCTTTGTTTAAAGTCACTTTATACCACTAAAGGTTAATCAGACGATGCTACAGTGGGAGTCCTATATTTTGCCTATCCAGGTATAATTAGGTTATGGATCTTAAACGAGTACCTGACATCGTACAGGCTCGGGACCTCCAAACCCTAGGGCCACCACAGGACGCGAATTATTTTACTAGCTTTATAAATATTATTTAAAACTTTTTTGATTTCTGGCTTCCGTGGCCATGTTATGACTTAAAATGTGTATCATTTCATTGTGAAAAACTAAAATGATTAATCATTGGTATTATTTAATTATATAAGTAAATGTAGTGGTCCCCCAAAAGCACTCTATGCTCAAAATTCTATCTCCTTTAAAAATTGATCAATCTTAAATATTATGAAGCTATTTTGAAAAAAAATTAAACACACATATTTCCCAAAAAAACAGAACAAAATTAACTTTGCGTATATTACAATAAAAAAACTAAAATATTTTATTTCAATGTTTTACTCGGTATCAAAACGCCTTCAATTTCAAAAGTTCTACACGACTTTGAAAAATAAAGAAAATGTCCCTAGAAGAAAAATTGTAGTATACAGAAAAAAGAGAGCTAAATGCGTCGCATACTTTACATCAATATAACTCCCAAGATCATAATTCCATTACATTTTTATATATATTTAAACTTTATACTTTTAAAGTTGTGTACTAGTCAACTGTTTTTCTTCACGGTAGGAAGATTAATAGTCAGGATTTTCAGTTTTATTTTTTTTATTATGGAAAGCCAATGTTTCGATCCCTACATGTGGATCATAATCAGGGCTAAAAAGGAGACGAATATAAAAGTATCTATGCTAGAAAATAATTAAATGTTTATTATGTATTTATTAATTATAGATATTAAAATCAAGGAATAACAGAATAATGGAAATTAAATACAACTGATGGTATATTTACGTGACATGTTATATTAACGAAACTGATAATTGTATAAAAACTAGTAAAATTATTCTTGAATATTTAAATAAGTAGCTGGTTAGCAAGATATAATAAAATCTAATATTTACCTTCTGAGTCCAGAGTAATATAGAGACTGAGTGCAGTATAAGGTGAGAGGTGGTAAGGGTTCGTTTGCCGACTTCAAAGGTCAGTACGGGGAAACCTAACGCTTTTGAAGTAAATTTTTTATATTTTTTTATTTATACATATTTATAAATCATATTTTTTATTTATATATGTTTAAACGTAGGTATTAATGTGAATTAAAATTGATAGCCAAATTAGAGATAAAAAAAAGATCTCAGGGCTAGCTTCTTTTCCGACCGTTGGAAGTAATGTCTGGTATATTGAGCACTATTTTTTCGCCCTCTCAGTTTTGTGGTATCGTTTTTAGCCAGAGATAGCTCACTTAGTGAAGATCCTAATGGACAAACAATGTCAGGGAAAAGGGAAAGAAATGGGTTGGTAATAAAAACTGGACAAAACTGAAAAAAATAAAAAAAAAATACAGGGATGACAGATGGATGGGAAACAGGAAAAAAGCCTTATTTACTGAAGAACTTTTCCAATTCGTTTTAACTGAACAGTCGGCGGAAATGATTGAGGAGACACATTTGGAGAACTATTTCATTTGTTTGACCAATTCTGTTGTAGATTGGATTATCTTTTTATAATCAGACTTCAGGACATTTATAAACGTCAAAATGTCTACTTGAAAAACATTGATGATAAACCTCAAAACTAGACTGTTCTAAATCAATTTTTATCGATTTCGAAGTGGGGTTTGATCATTATAAAATCGAACTTAGGCCTGTTTAATTTTTATCCTAACATTATACTAATGGATTCTTTAAATTTGCACGAGATATTCAAAAGCCAATTAGTCCAGTGTGTGCAGTACCTATGAGAGCTAGTACTGCGATATGGACAGCTAAACATCGATTGTTTTGACATTGGTGTTTTACATTCAAAACATCGAAAATGGTCTTAAAACAATCCTGCCGTGAGTTGCCTTTTGGATATGTTCATAGGTTTTTCAATTTAAACACAATTGAAAAATCGAGCAGTCTGGTGGCTCTATGGTTCCAGGATATTTGTTTGCTAGTTTAACTCCTAAACTTTCCTTTAACGTGTAGCTGGCACCTTACAGGCTCCATTTTACTTTCTAACCGAGGGACGGCATAGCAAAGGATCTTTTACTCCCATTAAAAAATCCTATGGCCACCTTAGGACGCGACTCCGTGACCTTTAGTATTGTAGGTTGCTATGCTAACCACAACACCACGGTGACTCCTAGGTTCGAGGATCTATCCAACTGATGGTATGTTTACATTACATGGATACTTTACGAAATTGATCATTATATAAAAGCAAGTAAAATTATACATGAATATTTAAATAAGTAGCTGGTTAGCAAGATAAAATCAAATCTGATATTTACCTTCTGAGTCCAGAGTAATATAGAGACTGAGGGCAATATAAGGTGAGAGGTGGTAAGGGGAAAAAAAAAAAAAAAAAAAAAAAAAAAAAAAAAAAAAAAAAAAAAAAAAAAAACCAATCGATATATATATATATATATATATATATATATATTATATTTACTGTTATTGAACTAGATTGTAAATAATTCACATTTTTTTTCTTCAAAATTTGAATTAGGGGCTTCAGCCCAACAAACCACTCACTCCAGGCGACAGAATTTTTTTTTTCTGAATAAAATCACATACAGAATTAAATTTAAATTTTAAGCTGCACTTTTCTTTTCGATTCATAGTCATATAAATCATTCATGTTTGGGTAAAAGGGCTTAAGTCATAAAAAATGTTTTTTGTCTCGTCTTCTTAAAATTCATAATTGACTATAATTTATTCGTTATTCATAATTTATTGCAGTCTCTATTGAAAGAATATAGTTTCATTTATTATTCTGGAATAAAGAAATACAATCAGAAAGAATTTATAATGATTTTCAATAGCTTGGTAAAAGGTTGGTTTAAGCTTCAAATTTGATGACAACCCCTTTTGACCAAACACCAGTGAAATAATAGTACATTTCTTGATAGATATAGAAGGATACTTTTTTTCTAAAATTCGATAAAATGATTAATGATTTAAGTCCCTCCAACAGTAATCCTGATTGCCCCAATTTTTTTATTCTACTATTTACGTATAAAACAAATCTGTTGACTTTGTTTTATTTTTTTTTAGAATATTAGGTAAGAGCGGATAATTGAACCTTATATATACATGGTTAAAATGTATTAAATTATCTTGTTAGGCTATTAAAGTTTATTAAAACTCATAAAGTTGGGCCAGAAGCCTCCTACTTTGACATTTATTCTGTCAATAATAGAAATATTCGGCGTAACTTGGGTAAGGTCTCTGACGTATAAAGGAGAGAGAGAGAGAGAGAGAGCTATAGAGGAAGGGAATTATTAACGACGAACCTGCCTCACTTTGAGGTCTGTCAAACAGCTGTTAATAATATATCCCTCTGTGGTAGGGCAACGTGTGACAATTATTGTCAAAGTTTCAGTCCCTCGCTATTATCGCGTGGAGGGTTCCAGCGATCATTTGGCCCGCAAAATTTAATATCGTGTGTAGTGAAAGTAGCTATATCGCAAAAAGAGAAACAAATGTATTGCTTGAAAATCATGCATTAAATTATTTATATGAACAATATATAGTTACTTTTGAAACAAATAAGTAGCGGAGAGTAAATTGAAGTGAAAACTTTTATTTTAAAATATTTGTTTTAATATAGATTTTGGTAAAATAATGATTTTTTTTATTAGTAAAGAAAAATTAATGGAGTACATTAGAAATGTAACTACACTTCATTATTTTTAAATTAAAGTTTATAACTAAATAAATTTCTAAATGTCTTCTGTAAAACAGTGCCTCCTGTCACTTAAACTTTCTTTCAATTTAGAAAAAGATATCTCAACAATCGTTAGAGGACAATATAGCGACTCAGCGACTTGGGATCTCCTTAAATTCAATAGTGACTGAATTTCCGTTCAGCCAATCATAACATTTTTTTAATACCACAGGTGACCCCGATGTTACTACTTATTTTATAGGTTCATTCATTGAACCAGTAATCATAATGTGATCATAGACCGTTCATTTCTAAATATCCTAAAATAAACACCTCACGACGGTCTCAAATATTCAATATATTTTTAAATGTAACAGGAGCTTTCGGTGCTCATAGCACCATATTCATCTGTATAAAATCAATTAACAATACATTAATACATATATTATTTTATTTAAAATTTAAAATTTGTCTTGTATATGCCCAATCTCTTACCCTTTTTCTCGTTCCCTTAAGAGAGAGTCTATGTATAACTGTATGTTACATCAGTTGAGTCATCATCAGTTTAAATACCTAAAGTAGAAATATGTATATGATATTAATAATGCTCAAAATATAAATGTCTAAAATAGGTTTTTTAATATATAATTTACTTACTCGTCGTGGGGAGAGACATGCACTCGGCATAGCTGCCACTTGTTCTCTACCCTATTTCCCGACGAACAAGGCGCCCGCTAGGTCCGGAATTATAAACTTATATAGATAAGAGCTTGTATATGTTATAAATTTTTTTTTTATTATTTTTTTTTTATTTATTAGCTTATTTTATTTAAAATATATTTATAACATATACAAGCTCTTATCTATATAAGTTTATAATTCCGGACCTAGGGGGCGCCTTGTTCGTTGTGCCTTGTTTATTTTAGGATATGAACCAGTAATTTTAAGTTAAATTTTTGACAACAGACGTACGAGTATACCTCTTCAATCACTTTGCTACTCACTTACGATCTAATAATATCACTTATTGGGCTCAGGATCACCTTGATAACTTCACCACCCCGGCTCCAAGACATGACGCACATCCTGCCTGCAATTCCTTACAGGATATGACCGCCGCAGAGATTTACTGACAACATCCTTTTCCCGGGGACCAATATCCAGCTGCGTTTGCTTTGCCCCCCCCCACCTTCTTCATCGAATCTTCCCTCGCACCCCCCCCCCCCCCATCCTCTTGATCTCCTCGACAAACCCTTTCTGAATCCTCCCCCGGATTAATATTAAAGAGCCGAGATATCTTATTGATCTTCGCTCCCTTATTCAGATCCTGACACTCTCCTCCGTTCCTCCTCCCACGGTAAATAACGAATTTGCTCCACGATATGACTTGACTACCGTGAAATTGACTGTATTTGTCCGGATTTCCTTTCCTCCGGGGCTTGCTTAAATGTTTAGAGTAGCAGTTATGTTTTTATGATGAGATGGAAATCTATTACAGTTTATTTGCCAGGTTTTTACAAACAGATCAATATTTCCATTCGCTTTTCACCCTTCAAATTGCTTTTAAATTTAATACTTTATGTGTTTATTTCTTTCATTTACGGATTATTTATCAATCTCCAACGCTCAGGATTTTTATGAAGTATAATTTATCTAGTGGGAGTCCTACATTTTGCCTTTGCAGGTATAATTAGGATAGGGATCTTTAACGAGTACTTGACATCGTACAGGCTCCGGACCTCCATTTTACGTCCTATCCGAGGGACGGCATAGCTAAGAATTATTGTTTCATATTTAGCCCTGATGAAGACCTGAATCTCGGGTCGAAACTTGGGCACAATATTGCTCTTATAGTTTCATTTTATTTGACCGCACACCCAACTATTTCTATCACATACATTTCTACGGTCAACCATCTACCATCATTTTGAAATTTCATATGTCGTTATCCAAAAAAAAACACAAAAAAAAAACAGTTTTTTTTTTTTCAATTGTAACTATCTTCTTGTGACCGTGCTATATCGTGAGGTATATTTGGTCTACAGTAGGTAGTCGCCCCTGACGGTAAAATGTTGAAGCAATGTTTGGTATCAAACTTCCTTCCAAAAATATGACCATATAAACAGGCCTAAGACGTGAAACAGAACATGGCGATTGGATCTAGGCTAGGCTCAAACACTCGTTGACAATGGAACAAAATAGGACCGAATTCGAGTCCCTGCCCAATATAAATTTTATCACTTTCTGTGTAAATGGTGGAAGACCTCGGCCTCGGATACCTTTTCCCTCGATGTAGCAGAAATAAAACGGATTCCTCGCCGTCCTGAAAATATCCTCTTCGCATATCCTTATATTTTTATGTTCTCCCTAGGCCTCACAAAGAGGGGTTTAAAAATCTCCTTCGAAAATATACCAAGATATCCTTTTAGTGCTGTATGAATTTTCGCCTGAGAAAGCTGAATATAAAGTGGGCTTCCAATCGGTCCTGTATAAATATTAAGTTGCTTTTATTCTTTCACTTTTATATTTTCAACTTTTTTTATTCCGAATCCAAGAATAGTCAATACTGAATAGAGTTTTAGTTAAATATTGTTTTTATTTGTTGTAAACTTCAAATTATATTTCTACCATCCAAGTGAATAAATGGTTAAGTCCAATCTCCTGACTTTTCAGGGCATGGCTTTTAAAGTTTGAATAACATGGCTATAAAATCAGGTTTTCATTACTTCTTCTAAAATTAGTAATTAGGTTCATTACAGACTGTATTTTTTTACTATTGTTATAATTTTTATTCTTTCACTTAGTACCCTTTAATTTAACTTCATTTAATTTTTTTAAATTATTATTATGTTTTTTTTTTGTTTTTTTTATGATTGGCGCAAGCACAGCAAACCTCACGTTGCTGCAAGCCATGGTCACCATGGTGCAGTGGCAGACTGCCCATAGCTCCATAACCAATCCCATTGGGGCCAATTTGCCAGTGTCCTTTCCACCGATGGCGTCAGCTCTCTCGGGTTCATGAACATTGAAAAACTGGTCTTGGTCCATGGATTATGGTAGCTCAGAGTCAGCAGGCCCCGAGAACTTATATCTGTTTACACGAAGCATACCGTCATTGAACCAAAGCTCCGGGCGGTTACTGACATCCTGGATTTATCACTCCTTCGCCCAGTCGATGTGAATCGCCTCCAGTAGGCTGACGGGTCTCAGATACCTAGGGGCGGGGGTAGTGGACTGCGTGGCGTTCATTGGAGAGCGGTCACCTGAATAGAGTGGTCACCCATCCAAGTACTAACCACGATGGACGTTTCTTAACTTTAATTACCTATTGTAAACGCCTTTGTCCACCCGGCCATCCCGGCCCACTATTATTATGATTATTTATTCCTATATATTTATTACTTATATTTAGCCTAACTCTTGATGCACATGTCATCATGCCATGCTTACGAACTTCCTACAGATTATTTATTTTTTCTCATACTAATAAATTTTTATTTAAAAAATATATCTTTTTTCTTATATATCTGATCTTGTTTTAACTTTTGTCAATACATTAACAAGCTCTTTAATCTTAACATCTTGTTAACAATTTCCTTTTTATATAACGACTGATGATCGTTGTATAACGACTGAACGAGCGTTGATGATCTGGGAGTTCTACACAAAAAAACCCAAACAAACGAACTTGAATTTCTAGGAATTTAAGGTAATTCTTACTTTAATTATCCTTATGCTTATTAAGTTTTTTTTTTTTTTTTCGTTTGCAATCATCCAAAACTAATATTATTTTTATCGCCGAAGAAACTATATATGTAAACAAATCGGCCCCAAAAATTCGGTAATAAAACCTCGGCCGGGGCCGGGAAGCATTCGGATTGTACAAATTGAAATTCCCATCCGGGCCGCATTTACATTCCATTAGCGAGTAATTGAAAAGCGAGAGAACTCTCCAACTCATGTTTATTCCCCAGGAGCTCAGTACCCCCCACATTACTCGATAGTTGGGCCAAACTTCGATCTTATACACATACCGAGATATCGAATTACAAAAATCGTTATCCTTAAGATAAAATTAAGATGATAGGTATATTAAATGTAAAAAATAACGCTGTGACAAAGTTTAAAGTAGCCAATGCATCACTGCACAAAATACTTTCTAAATCAAAAGTGTGCTTTTGTACTGTGCTCCTATTTGGAGCCTGAGATATATAGACAGCCTGGAACAAGCACAAATAAATATCTTCAAGAGACTGTTACTGCTCTTGAGGTGTACCCCGAACTACATTATAAGAAATGAGACAGGTATTGACCACATATTTATTTCAATAATAAAATCTAGTATTCACTGTCTGTGTAAAATCTTAAGAATGAAAAATGACAGGCTAGTCAGGTTATGCTATAATAGGTTATTAGTACTGGACCAGTCACCGGCAAACAAGCCACAATATAATTGGGTTAACCAAGTTAAAAGTATTTTCTCTACAGACTTCATAAACTTATGGCTCAACCAAGACCACAATCTGATTAAAACAAACCTAAACAAAATAATTTCCTACCACAAATCACTATTAAAAAATATGGACCTCGAAAATATATCGCTGTCAACTTGCTGCCCTATGTACAGTAACCTCACTCATATATCCGGATCCCCCCAGAACCATCTAACCGCCAACATCCCTTTCCCATTACAAAAAACCATCACCCAGATTAGAACTGTCAGTAAATATTCCATGAAGTTCATTTTAAACAATATTACCCATAAAATAGATCCAAACACTCAATGTTTATTATGTAAAACACACGCCAACGAAGACATATACCACTTACTAATCCACTGCCCAACATACATCGATATCAGAGCTCAATATTACCCAGAACTAGCAACATCCAATAGTAAAATATAACTCCTTCACGGTAGACTTTCATCCACTAGTAAACATGACCTGATACAACTATACCAACTGCTGAACAACATACTTAAATACCGCTCCGCACTCCTACACCAATAGACAACTAACTGATTACAAACACCACGTATCTTCTTCCCGCATTACAAAATATTCACCCAATGTGCTATATTTTATTTTTAGTTTAGTGTGCCGCTGTAATTAATTATTAATGTGTTAATATATTTATTTATGTTAATATATTTATTGTAATTTTGTTTGAATACCTCTGCATCTGTTTTGTTGTTATTATTTATTTATTTTTTTACATGCTCTCAATGGTTTATTGATATATAATATATTACAATACGTTCTACAATTATCATAAGTTATATTATGGATCACTAGATTATAGATTACCTACTAACCACTCCTAAAAAATGTTGTACATGGCCATTGCTCCTGCTATAAGGAGAATTCCTTTATAAGCAATAAAAAAATAAAAAAAATATATTAAATGTAACTTTTTGTAACTAGCTTTACTAAGCGCAACTTTGAATATATCATATCGCGCGTCGGCAATAAGATACTCGTAGTTACAACACAAAATATATCGATTTTGAGTTATGCATACCGTTAATAAGAATGACGAATAAATATAGTCACAGTAGTATTAAAAGTTCCGTTCACATTAGGCTCAATTTAACATGTTCTTTATGTTAACGCAGGTAGAGTTAAAGTTACTATTGGAACTAACTGCAACAATAGTGGAATATTTTTGATCAAAGACTATTTTCCCCTAGTCCCTATTTGTAGGTACAAAATTGAGAATGCAGTTGAAACTTCACGTTGGATTATCCGAAAAAAAAACAACAGTTTTTACTTTCACTTACCTATAAAAAAAATATAAAGTTAGGGAAAGTATAGCGATAGCGAAAAATTTCGAGTTCTGGTTTTCAAAGAATATACACGTTTTGGTCCCCTGAGTGATAATCAAATCCCCTAAGTGTTAACCATATCCCGCGAAATGGTCTGTGTATACGTTTGTGAACGGACTAGCTCAAAAACTATAAACCGTACGAGCGTGAAATTGGGTATTTGGTGTATGTATCCCCCCGTGATGTGACACCAAAAATCATCGAAATTGTTCATAAGGGGGTGCTTTATTTAATAAATTTGGTCTTATTTTTACGTTTTTTTCGATTTTCTCAAAAATGACTAACGATTTTGATAAAACTGGGTATTTGATGTATGTATATCCCGCGATTTGACAGGAGAAATTTCATCAAAATTGTCTCATTTTTACGATTTTTTCCTTTTTTTATTTTCTGGAAAATAAGCCGCATCAGCCGCTCTTCAGTACCTTAATCCTTATTTTGACAAAAATATTTATAACCTGTATTTGCAAATAATGTCCTAGATGAGAATAACAAGAATCTATTTCAGGTATGAATATTTATTTATAATAGAACATACCCTTGTTCTATGTAATATTTCATTTTCTTGCAAAAACTGAAATGCCATGTTTTTGTCAGAAATTTCTTGAGCTAATTCCAAAAGACCCATTTTTATTATCACTGAAATTACAAATTAAGGTTATCACTGTTTTTAACCACTGCAGATTTTTGAAAGTAACTGTTTACTAAAAGTAACTCGATATCGCGTCGTGAAAGTAACTGGTTGTGGTCTTCGCTAACAGACCCATTTCTTTCAGTAAAATATATATATATAGACTGCTGGGTAATTTTTATATCAATACCATACATAATTTGTTGTTGTTTCTTTTCCTGAAACTAGGATATCTGTAAATTTTTAACTAATTGTTGCGTGTCACGAATGAATACTTTGAGCTTTAAATAATATAAGAAGAGACAGAAAAATGATGACTAATAATTAGGATTCAGATTTAGAATGGAAACAAAAGAAATATAAATGATGTATTAATTTCTCCTAATCAATCAGGATGATTTTATGAATGCTAACTACCTAGTACTGTTAGGATTTCATTTCTTTTTAATTTTTTTTTTTTTGTTTTTTGTTTTTTTAGTATATTTTCTTTTCCTTTACCCGGAAAAATGAAAGAAGGCGAAAGGCCATTAAGGAGAGAAGACAAATTGGAGACAGTTGAAAAAGTTATAAAAGTGATTAATAATTTGGGAAAGGATTAAATCTGATGGATCAGTGGGAGGAGCTGCGCTTTTGTGCACCACACCTTGCCTGATAAATGGTCTCTTGTCTGATCTCTCGGGGAATATCACCAGCGCCTTCTTCTCTCTCTAATACTCTATAAAATACCTTTATATTGGGTTAATGCGAAATTAATACAGGTTTTTAATATTCATTGAAAATTCTTTGAAAAATCTCAAAATCACTTATATCCAGCTGATATTGATAATGCCATAAAATGCACATCTAACCCTCTGTAACGTCATATAAGCTGCCTCGATGGTGCTGAAGAATATCATTATTTCAAAACTCACATAAATAAAATCAAACTAATGGCTCAACTGCGTCTAAGCGGTAAAGACAATGCAAGATTATACTTTCAAAAATATTATATAGGGGACAGCGGGGTTGGTTGGCATAGGGGGTAGGTTGGCCTTTGGCTTATAATTTCCATCACACCTGTTGTGAAGGCGCCACAATCGTACCATGTGACCCGCTTGACCTCGGGAGTCTTGTCCTGAGGTTTCAGTCTGATGACAGTGAAGAGAAGTGTGTGCTTTATTGATTGATTTTACAACATTTAAGTAAATTTTTATATTTTCAGTAAATTTGGTTTTCAGGCATGGCAAAACATTTGACTCCGATTCTGTTCACAGAGTCCCAAACTACTTTGAAAAACCTAACCATTAAACTAACCAGTTTCTTGTTTGTCCTGGCAGACATCTTTAATATGATTTCTCTTGTGGCTATCTTCAACTGGGGTTAGTTGGCGCAGTAGCAAGTAACAGAAGTAAGGTAAACATAAACAAAGGTGAAACTATCACTTGCCTTTAGTTCTAGCGAGGAGGAGGAGAGAAATATTTCCTATGCAAAAAGAGACGACAGTCTAAACTTATCTTGAATCTTTAGGAACAACGAAAAAGATAATGACATAAAAGATCACCTTCAGCCGCAATCGAAGCTTATTGATGAACCAGCCACACCTGGCTACCATGAAATGAAACTAGTGCACCGCAGACACTTTCTCATGATATGATTGAAGGGCCAGAGAACATTTATCTTGCCTAAAGTTTTTGAAGATGTGTTAAATTCGTTTTGTTTTAAGAAAATTTTGTTTACATTGTTCTAACGCAATGATGCTTCTAAGCTACATTTTATTTTTTCTAATTTCTGCTGTTTGAAATGCTATGTGATTTTTTTCAATTGAAATAAATGAAGCCATGTGGTAAAGTGCAACCAATTGTTATTCTATTTTCCCTTAGTAGCTGTTAAAAACCTATCAAAATTATTATATCATAATAGTGCAGCTTTTAGTAACAATAATATGTGTCAGGCAGTACTTGAATGAGATGGCGAAACAACGCTACCTTGTAGGCCAACCTGCCCCACATGGGGGTTAATTAGCATACTCTGGCTTGACGAATTCTTAAATTTCCTCTGATCATACTGTTAAATATTATGTGTTGAAAAAAATACTTGAAGTACTCTAATACTTGGGGTTTACCGTGGTATCAGCCATATTGGTATTATATTAACAGGAATGACTCAACAATAAAAAAAAAATGAAAACTGTTTAATCCCAACCCAACCCCGCTCTCCCCTAAAATTCAACGGCGAGACTTGCCCTCTATGTAGGAAAGAAAAAGCCAGTACATCCCATCTCTTGCTGGCATGCCCTATTCTACAAGAATTCCGTTCAAAATATTTAGGCATTATAATTAAAGAATTGGGCAAAACGGACAAACCTTCTCACGCAGTATACAGAAATGGAAAACTTCTTTATATTCGTCATGAAGAGAAACTAAGAATGAAAACTAAGACATTTTTGTCAAATATATAAAGGCCCAAGGAAAAAATTAACATTAAATTATAATATCATATACAATTTTATTATATAAAGTTTCTTTATTTCAATTTTTTTCTTAAATATTAATCATAAAGTGTGTATATATATATATTATTCTTTTCTAGATTTTTCTCTTTCTCTCTCTCTCTCTCCCTATATATACGTGGTTTGTCCGGAAAGTAATGAGAATGAATTTTTTTCCAGTCCTTACTGGTCTAAAGGAAGCGTGGTGTTAAAGGAGTGGGGGAGGGAGATGCCAGGTAGTGATTCTGACCCTTGCCAGTCTCATCCCAGCTTCTAGGGAAAGTGCCTGTCAATAAACGTGCGGTCTTGTTTTGACACCTCGTCACGAGACAAAATGCAGAGTTCTCTGGAGCAACGTTATGCAATAAAATTTTGCGTTTATTTTTTTTAATTGCAATACAAATTTGAGAAAACGTGTTTTGAGGGTTCGCCCGGAGATCGCCAGATCATGGATCCTCCACCACGACAACGCCCCCTGTCACACAGCTTTGGCAGTTCGTGAATTTTTGGCAGAAAAAAATATTGCAACGCTTCCACAACCACCCTACAGCCCCGACCTAGCACCCTGTGACTTTTTTCTATTCACCAAGCTAAAATCAAACCTAAAGGGGACTCATTTTGGTAGTGTTGCAAACATCCAACAGGCCGTGACGAGGGTACTAGTCAGCCTTACGGAAGATGATTTCCAGCACTGCTATGACGAGTGGAAAAATCGTTGGAATCGATGTATTATTTCTCAAGGCTGCTATTTTGAAGGTGACAACATTAAATTGTGAATTTTTTGAATAAAAGTATTTTTTTTTTAATCATTCTCATTACTTTCCGGACAAACCACGTATATATATATATATATATATAGATAGATATTATTTTTTTCTAGATTTTTCTAATTATTTTGTATATATTTCTCACATTAAATAACCTAAGTTTGTATTTGTAACTAACTTTGTGAAGATATTAATTTTAATTTGTATTAAAACATTTTTTTCTTCAATGTAATGTAAACAACCAACTCCTTGCTATGAGTTGTAACTTTATAAGCAATAAACAAACTCATTCATTCAATATTCATTGATAATATTATAATATTGATATTATAATTATATTTATAATTGATATTATATATTATAATATTGATAATATTATAATACATAATATCAATTATAATATTAATATAGCTAATATTCATTGAAAATACACCATATTTTTATTCTATATATAATTAATGAAAGTAATTTCCGTTAGTATCAATCCACTTTTGCCAACAAGCTTTCTTGTCTCTCTAAACAATATCTGGAACCTTCGATGCAATGAACTCACGAAAAGAATTTTCAATTTCATACTGGTTTTGAAAAATTTTCTCCCTTAAAATGTTGTCCAGATGTCTGAAAAAGTGAAAGTCTGTAGGAGAGAGGTAAGGTGAATAAGGTGGGAGCTGAAGAATTTCATACCTTAGCTCGTGCAGTTTTCCAAGCAAGCATTGGTCGACTTCACTTGTGATGTAGTGATTAGCATAGCAACCTAAAATACTAATGGTTGCGGGTTCCTGTCCTGCGGCGGCCCTAGGATTTTTTAATGGGAGTAAAAAATCCTTGGCTATACCGTCCCTCGGATAGGAGGTAAAATGGAGGTCCTGATCCTGTGCGATGTCGGTACTCGTTAAAGACCCCTATTCTAATTACACCTGGATAAGCACAATTTAGGACTCCCACTGTATTAACGTCCTGAGTGGCATTAAGTGACGTTAACCAAACAAACAAATAAAGACTAGCGTTGGTTGTGCAACGTGTGGTCTGACTTAGATTGGTGCCTAATATTTTTCGAAATGAACCTAAATAAAAAATCAAAAAGCGATGCAACATTTTGTTTCAAACTTCGTTCCGAAAACCGAACCGCGTAAATCGTACGTGTAAAACCGGGAAGTCGTACATATAAATTTTCTTAAGAATTCTTATTAGATGTTATTTATCAATGAATTCATATTAAAAGAGCACAGGTATATAGATACCATAACTGTGACAGATTTTCTTTCTTAAACAAATTAATTCTTAATTAATTTTCTAATGAATAATTTTCAGTTTTTAAAAATTTAGGACTAATACTGACACAGAACAGATAACGTTCATGCAGATACCTACCGACAAAAATATTGTGTCGTTTGCTGTATATTAAGGGCTTAACAAATAGAAATTTTTGTAATGCTCTTATATCAAAAGAGTCTGAAAAATTTGTTTTAATTATTTATGCTAATTTCTAATGAAGGCATAAAAAAGGGTTGTAAGTCAAAAAGAGAAATGCCTGAAAGTCATAAATGGAAATAGTGCCAGACATAAAACGGAAAATAAAAAGGGATCACTATTATTTTAAGCGAACCTTTTTACTTTATTACTTTCACAGTTTTCAATTTACTGCTCCCCTTTAAATGAAAAACTTAGTCTGGAAAAGATTTGCTTTTTATTATTGAAGGAGGCTAAAACTAGAGTAAACGAGGAAAAGAACACAATTAGGATAAATTCAAAGATTCCAGTGAATTCTCATTTCGCTAAATCTTTCATCCAATAATCACAAATAGTTAGGCTAGTTAGGGAGGTCATAAATTATGGTATTCGTATTTATGAAGAATCAGATACTAAAGATGGACATTAATACATTAATAACTTTATAGCAGTTCGTCCAATTCTAACAAAATTAAGAAAAGTATACATGGGAAAAAGTAAGTTGTCAAACACGGAATTTATACAGGTGTTGAATGGTGAAAACTGGAATCCACTCTATGATTATGTTGAAAGGGCAACTAAATATAGAACATATTTAATAAATAAATTTAATTTCTAAAATTTTTGTGTTTTTGTTTGAAGTGTTTTAGAATACAGTGTATTCTTTCTAAAGTGTTTTGTTTGTTTTGGAATACAAATATTATTATAGTAGTACAGATCTTAGTGTGTACTTTATTTTGTTAAATGTTGATTATTGTATTAGGTATAATTTAGTATTAGTGTATTTTAGTTTGTTATTGAAATATACATTTTGTTTTTGATCGGAAGGTAATATGTATATATGTTTTAAAATTTTGTTTATTTTATCTGTAAGGCAACTAGCAAACCGAATATGTCCATGCTATCGTTATTTTATATTTTGAAGGAAATAAATAATTATTCTATTCTATTCTATACTAAAGATGGATTTAGAATTCTTATTATGACTTGGAAAAGAAAGGAATTAGATAGTTTGGTATATTCCTTAATTTGACATCAGACGTCATATCGAACGGAAACCTTACCATCGAACAGCCTTCACGAAGACTGTTCGGATATTCTAGGTATTTCATTTGTTTGCCCCTATTCGGGGGTAGCGCTAGTGTCACTTTTGATTTGGGTTCTCCCAAGTGACACGAGGTGTTTGTGATACTAGTAATTCGTCTTCTATTATTTTATGTTTCAGATAAAATAAAATATATTGATAATGGATTTTTACTTTCACTAAACTATATTTTTTTTTTTTTTTTTTTTTTTTGTTCGGTACCCCTACCTGGCCATGTGTGGCATACGGGGGGTTACTCTAGAGGTGTAACCAACCTATTCTAACCATGGTGGGAGGTTCGAGATTTATTCCGTGGGGCCTCCACGAAATAAAAGTCAACCCTCCCAGGGCGGATTCGAACCGCCGCCGTTCGGCTCGAGCGTGCAACAGCGGGTCGCGCTCCTACACGCTCCTTTCCCCGAGCCCACCAGGAACCACCACCGTCGCCAACTAGTTGTCCCCGCGCTCCAGTTAGCTCTCGCACTCGTTAATTTTCATTAACTAATTACTATGGGTTTTTTTCTTTCCTAGCTAATTACCTCTCGCAAAGGTAAATATTCAAAAATCCTTATTATGTGGTGTAGCGGTGGGGGAGAGCGGGTGGGGTTTTACCCCCCCTCCCCCCCTGGCTACCGCGACCAAATTTTTCAATGCGACTTAACTATATATGAAATATGTAGTAAGAGGAAGTATTGCGATCGTGAAAAATTTCGACTTCCGGTTTTCAACGGAAATACACGTTTTGGGGTCCCCTGAGTCCAATTAACCAAGTCCCGCGAAATGGTCTGTGTGTGAACAGACTAGCTCAAAAACTATAAACCGTGCAAACCTGAAATTGGGTATTTAGTGTATGTATATGCCCGCGATGTGACAGTAAAAATTTCATCAAAATTGCTCAAAGGGAAGGGGTACTTTATTTAATAACTTTTTACGTTTTTTTCGATTTTCTCTAAAACGTCTCAAACGATTTTGATTAAACTGAGTATTTGATCTATTTATATGCCTGAAATATGACTGTAAAAATTTCATCAAAATTGATCAACCGGAAGGGGACTTTACTTAATAAATTTTATATCATTTTCACGCGTTTTTTTTTTATTTACTCAAAAACTTTCCTAACGATTTCGATAAAACTGAGTATTTGATCTATTTATATGCCCGAGATACGACTGTAAAAATTTCATCAAAATATATCAACCGGAGGGGGGACTTTACTTAATAAATTTTGTATCATGTTCACGTGTTTTTTTTTATTTACTCAAAAACGGTTATAACGATCTTGATCAAACTGGGTATTTGATGTATGTATACGCTAAAGATGCGATAGCCAACATTACATCAAAATTGGATCAACGGAGCGGGCACTTTATTTCTTAATTTTTTTTCCATTTTTTACCTTTTTTTCGATGATCTCAAAAACGGCTTTAACGATTTTTATCGAATTCGTCATGTTTAATGAAAATTAGATGTTCGTTAATATTGGGTAAGCTTTATCATTACTAAAATGTTCTGAGGGGGATTTTTTTGGGGGGGGGGGGGGAGGTTGGGGCATTTTTTGTTTGTTTGTTTCCTATAAAGTACCTTTGTTTTTGTATATATGGAGAAATTAAGTGTCTCTCGTTACGGAAAAGGCTATATATGAGATATGATAAAAAAAAAGAAAACATAAAGAGGAGGAAAAAAGAAAAATATTCAATCAACTCATAAAACTCGTTGAGCCCACGCATGCGGAGTACGCCTTTAATGACCATTGCTCATAATTAAAGCCGTTCTGTGACTTTGTGAAGTGGCAATTAACAAAACGCATTAATTTCTAATCCAAGTAAGTTGGTAAGTGAAAGTTGTGTGTTGCGCGCACGCACCAGATTTTTTCTTCACCAGAAGCGTTGGGTGCGTCAGCCATATTAGTTCGCTCAATGGCAGGTTATGTATAAATGGCTGTTCGTGTAACCCTGGTAGGGCAAGGTTCGAGGGAAAACCTGTTCGAGGATGAGGTTTGTAAAGTGTAAAGGCACCTTTACGATTTCATGTTTAAGGGACAAAATGTCTGTTCGTTGTTCGTTTGTAAGACACTGTTCAAGGGATTATCTCTTCCGTCTGATGTTCGGTGCGGTGTAAAACCCTCTTTTTGAAGTATGATGAAGTATAAAGGAAGAAGTCATGATTTTAAATTCTTCTAACTGACTAGTAATCGAATTCGCTCCCAGATGGAGCCATAACACACGTAAGAGCCCGAACCATAAAAGGTACTTTATGGACTATAAAGGCATTGAAATAAGTCCCCTAGCCCTTAGTGGATACTTACAGTGAAGGAACCGTTTCTTTAGGACCAGCTACTATTCACGGAACCGTTATGTGGATTAGCTACTCGGTTTTATCGCCGCGCTGCCATCTGCTTTGGATGGGCATTTGAGAAAGGTTGTGCTGCGCTCTTTTCGATCCCTGCTCCACTAGTTTATCTTCGAGATAACGTCTCGATCGCCCAACCGTTTCTTTTTTCTTTTAGCATTTTAGAGATAAGGAAAGATACGTCCCATATCCTTGTTAACTTCTCCCATTCCGTTGTCTACTATGACAACAGAAAATTGAAAATAAAAATAATAGCTTTAAAACGAAGACATAATTCTAATTCTAAGATTCTGGTTTTTGTTTTATGGTAAACAAAACAATCTGGATATTTAAAATATATTTAATGATGAATAATTCGGTACTTGATAATCAATATATATTATAAAGCAAAGTGTGCAATGTGCGTGCCGATAAGGCTCAAAAACGACTCAACATACGTTTAGTAAAGTTATGTCAGCGTGATGCTACATGACCCCTAATGGAGAAGAAGGTTTCCGTTTTTCTCTTAAGGGTGAAAAATTGAAGAGAAAAGGACTGGAATTTTAAGCCTCTCGCACCATTTAATTAGCCTACATGAAGATTACATACGAGTTTATGAATGAAAAATTTAGTTCGAGCTGCAGACTACCAGGAAGCGCTAGGATTTGTTTCACTCAATGTTTATTGTTCATTCATTTCGTTCAGATTGTAAAGGTTATATATTTTACAGCTGTTCTTTTTAAATTACTAAAACATCAAGCGAAAATAATAAGTTTCTTCCTTGCTTTCTAAATAAAATTATAATTTTACATCTCTGCAATCAATTAAAAAACCGCCTGGATACCTTACAAAATTAATTTTCTCATAAGAAGGTTAATTGATTAACAAAATACATTTAATCAATATATAACATATACTTAAGTAAATTTAATGCAATATGAGTGAACATTTTTTAGTAGTACAGTGAGTGAATAAAAACAAACATAAAACAAAAAAGAAGAGCTGAATTGACTGATTATAAATCGAAAATAAAAAGTTCAAAGTCTTCTTATTGTATGTAATTATGAAAAATGGTTTTATTACTATGAGCATCCCAGTTGACAAAATGACCAACTCCAATTACAGCATTTCTTCGATAAGATTTTATCACCCACCAAATTTCACCATGATATTTCGGTTTTCACTTCGTATTAGTAGGTGCAGAGTCCGGCCAAATTACGGGGGGCGGGGATATCTTAATGGAGGTTGAAATGGAAGAAAGGTCTTAAAAAAAAGTTTCTATGAATCTTCGGAAGTTTCTAAACTTCTGGATCTAATAGGACCTCACAGTAGTCGGTTGTACTGTATTTAAGTTGTACTCGAAATATAGTTTTTTTAACTAATAGATTTTTCAACTATAATCTAATAACTTATTATCTGCTGACTGCTTGGAATGGGCTTATAGAATTAAGAATCACAGAAACCATCAAAAACGATGCATGACTCGACAAAGTTGCTGCAAAATTAATTGATCATTCACAATTTTCAACCCCCTTTAAAGTATATAGGGTTTCTTATTTGGGCGGACTCTGCAGATCTCGAATCTTAATATTGATACCATGTTAAAAGTATCAAGAAAGTGCTAATTTTGTTCAATATTTCCTTTAATTTTAAAGTTTTTATGTTATTAAAACCACCACACAACTACCGGAGCGAAGCCGGGCACCCTAGCTAGTTAAAACATAATTTTACAGCAATGCTATTTAAACTTTTAAAGTCATGCTCTGAAAACGTAAGGAAATTTGACATTACTAAATATTTACTGGGTTGATAGATTAATCAACTGTAGATTTTTTTGGGTCTTTTTCGTTTAAAGCACGCCAACCTAATTTACAGGTACAAATATGAACGTATGGTATATACTACGTTACTACTTGCTTAGTTGCGTTACTTGGTTACATAATACGCGGTTCTTTACAATGACTAAAATATTTAGTTACGATTGTAAACATTGCTTCTTTTTAGGTTACACGACCAATTCAAAGATATAGATAAAACTGTAGATTTTCTACAGGAAAAAGGTCTTCTTCATAAAGATAGGATATGCCGCAATGGACATAACTTGAAATAAAGCAAGAGAGAGAATAGAAGATGGAGATGTAATAATAGATCCTGTCGTATGGAAATATCCTTACGAGAAGGTACGTGGTTTACTGGTTCTAAATTTTCATTAAATACTGCACTGATTTTTATTTATTCGTGGACAAATAAGTACACTAGCACCTTATTTTGTCAAGAAGAATTAAGTATGTCTGCGGAAACAGCAACTAATTGGAAAAATTATTTAAGGGAAGTCTGCGCAGATTCCCTCATTAAAAAGCTCAACTTGGATAGAGAGGGAAGGAAACTTTGGAGACTGGCAAAATCATTATCTGGAGACTCAGACAAAAACAGTCCATTGACTTTGGAAAAAAATGGCAAGCTAATCTCCGGAAAAGCAGCAGGAGATGTCCTGATCGACCATATATGCCAAAGTGGAAATATCAATATAAGTCCTGCAAGGAAAATGGAAATGAAAAAAAAAGTAAAGAAAATCCTTAGGGACACAAAATCTAAGAAAGGGGTGCTGGATCAATCGTTTACTTTGCAAGAATTAAATAATGCCATCGACAACCTGAAACCGAAGAGTGCTCCTGGAATCGATGGCATCCTGAATGAGTTTCTCTCTCACTTGGGGCTCCAAACCAAAAAGCGTCTCCTAAAGCTCTTCAATACCAGTTGGAAGATAGGCAAAGTACCACAGACCTGGAAGGAAGGAGTAATCATCCCAATACTGAAGGAAGGTAAACAAAAAACCGACCCAAACAGCTATCGTCCCATTACCTTACTTAGCTGTATGGGAAAACTGATGGAGAGACTTGTAAACAACCGATTCATCTGGCTTCTCGAAAAAAATGAGTTGATAGTTCCTGAGCAGGCCGGTTTCCGCAGATTTCGCTCTACAGAAGATCAAGTTGCTTATATTGCCCAAGAAATAGAAGACGGTTTTCAAAAAAAGGAGCACACTCTTGCAGTCTGGGTCGATTTGGAAAAGGCATTCGATAAAGTGTGGACAGAAGGCTTAATTTTGAAAGCTGCCAACATTGGCATAAATGGGAAAGCCCTCAGATGGCTTAGCGACTATCTCAAGGATCGCAAAGGGAGAGTCAATGTAAGAAGTGTAAGAGGCCGGGCAAGGAAATTTGAAAATGGCGTTCCTCAGGGAGGAGTACTTTCTCCAGTACTTTTCTTAATATTTATAAATGACATAACCCAAGAATTGCCAAATAATGTCAAAGCGTCTCTTTTTGCTGACGACATTGCCTTGTGGAACAGATCTACCTCTATACTTGCAGCGAAGTACCGTATGCAGATGACCCTGAATAGTCTTAGCCAGTGGACTGAAAAATGGGCTATGACTGTCAATCCACTAAAAACAAATTATTCAATCTTTAGCCTATCCACTAATATGCCAGAAGCCCTAAACCTCAAATTCCAACAAGACAACCTACTGAAAGAAGAAAATCCAACGTATCTTGGAATTAAGCTAGACCCAAGACTCACTTGGAAACCTCACATCGAGCAGTCTATTAGAAAGGGGATGACAAGAACTGCGCTTATGAAGAAAATAGCGGGATCTAGCTGGGGTGCAGATATAAGAACTCTAAGATCGCTGTACACTGGCTATGTCAGGCCCTCCATAGAGTATGGTATTACCAGCTGGGGGACTGCTGCTGCCTCTAATCTTCAAAAGGTCTCATCTGTGCAAAATCAGGGGCTAAGGATTATGACAGGAGCTATGAAATCCACACCGATTGGAAAAATGGAGTCCCTTGCAAAAATCCCTCCAATAGAAGACAGGCGAGATCTGAAACTCCTTCATCTGGAAGCGAAAGCAAAATCTACTCCAAATCATCCCTTCCAAAAAAGGATAGGAACAGCAAACATGAGTAGAATCAAACGTCAAAGTCTTCTCCACATCAAATCAAAGCTAGTGGCTGAAATCCACGAAAGACAGGTGACCACAGAACTTTCAACAGTGGCGGAGGACAATCCTCCCTGGTTTGAATCTCCGAAACCACAAATATTACTCACGATAACTGACATCACAAGCAAGGAGAACATGCCGGCTGACAAAATGAAATCATTAGCTGTTATGCATATAAACACCATGTACCCAAAAGATCTGTGGATCCGAATATATACCGACGGATCGGCCACAGATGCAAGAACTAACGGAGGGGCTGGTATCCACATACAATTGCCTGGAGGCAAGATTATTGAGAAGGCTGTGCCAACTGGCTCTATATCCACAAATTATCGGGCTGAACAGAAAGCCATCTGTGTAGCTTCGGGACTTCTTAAGTCACTAAAAAGACCCGAAAGCTCAAAAATCGTTTTCCTGACAGATGCCAGATCAGTCTTGCAATCCCTAAAGTCAAAGTGGGGTGCAGGCTTGAGGAAACTGGCCAAAGAACTGAAAAGCTTGATGGCCATGCACAAGGAAGTTACCCTACAATGGATTCCTGGACACTGCGGCCTCGCTGGTAACGAGAGGGCTGACCAACTGGCCAAGGAGGGGGCCTTGAGCCCGCAGTTCGAATGTTCTCTTAGTCTGGAGGAACAAAAAACCATAAATAAAGCTGCAATTAGTGACCGTTGGATCAGGACTCATCCAAATCATGACCCTGCGGATGCCATCCATGAACTCACTCGACGAGAACAGGTCCTTATATTCAGACTACGTACGGGACACAATAGGCTCAGAGCCCACCTGTTTAAAAAGTTTCACATTGGCTCCAGTCCCTTCTGCGATTGTGGAGAGGGTGAACAAAATGCTGACCACATCCTGCAAACATGCCGGCTCTTTTCCAAACTAAGGAGTCAGATATGGCCCACCCCGACTGAAATGCAAAAAAAGCTCTACGGCAGCCTGGAGGACCTCAGGAGGACCGCCTAATTCTTTACTTTAATTCCCGACTTGGCCATCTAAGGGAAGAACGAAGAAGAAGAAGAAGAAGAAGATAAAACTGTAGATTTTCTACAGGAAAAAGGTCTTCTTCATAAAGATAGGATATGCCGCAATGGACATAACTTGAAATAAAGCAAGAGAGAGAATAGAAGATGGAGATGTAATAATAGATCCTGTCGTATGGAAATATCCTTAAGAGAAGGTACGTGGTTTACTGGTTCTAAATTTTCATTAAATACTGCACTGATTTTTATTTATTCGTGGACAAATAAGTACACTAGCACCTTATTTTGTCAAGAAGAATTAAGTATGTCTGCGGAAACTGCAACTAATTGGAAAAATTATTTAAGGGAAGTCTGCGCAGATTCCCTCATTAAAAAACCAGTCAAGATAGGAGGAAATGGGATGACAATAGAAATCAAAGAATCTTGCTTCACAAGAAGAAAATATAATGTAGCTAGAACATATCCACAGCAATGGGTGTTCGGCGGGATATGTAGGGAAACTAAAGAATGTTTTATGTATGCGGTCCCTGACAGAAGCGAAGAAACCCTATTAGGATGCATCAAAGAATGCATTCTACCTCAAACAACTATTATATCCGATTTATGTAGGTCATATACCAAAATAAAAAAAATTCCAGGCTATGACGTTAAACATTACACGGTTAAACATTCAAAAAGTTTCATTGATCCAGAAACAGGAGCTCATACATAAACGATAGAGTCTCTATGGGCTGCGGCTAAAAGGCGAAATAAAGTAGAAGCAGGTACTAGGAGGAGAACTTTAATAGATTCGTATCTTGCTGAATTTCTGTGGAGACATAGAAATCAAAACAAAGATTTATTCGAGGTTATGTTGGAAGACATCTGTAATTTTTGGAAGTTAGAATAAAGTGACAAATAAAATAATAGTTATTAAATATCGTTACTTTTAAAAACATGTGTTGTGTTATTTGTAACTGTAGATTCGGTTGGCGTGCTTTTAGCGAAAAAGACCTTTTAAAGTTATATGGAATAAAAAAATAAGCATTTAATTGGATATATATATGCGATGTTGCTGAGGTCTGGGGTGCCTAAGAGAAACAAACCCTCCCCCATTTTTCCGTTTCGTTAAACTCGACTCCTATATTTCCATTCCAATACTCTAACCGGACGACACCCTCATATTATTATATAAGGTAATACAATATAGTGCCTGGGCAGGCAGCCAAGTGGCAAAGGGCAGTGACACATGAAATGGCAGGATGGCTAATTGAATAGTACAACTGAATCAGGAGGAATTGAATATCACAACTGGAGGAATTGAAGCAAGATATTATTCCGCTGCAGAGGAGACGCAAATTGGACCAGCTCATCTGCTTCAGATCCGGCTGCTAGGCTACCTCGGCCCTGGCTCAGTCATCATCAACAACTAGTTGATACATCACAAACTCCTATGTTTAATACTTTTCTTATTATTTTGTCTAGCTAATGTAAAGATGTACTTTAACCCGTTTTGCACCAGAGATGCGTTCAGCATGATGAATAGTTATATTTTTTTCATTATTCTAGGTTCTAAATTATTATTGAAAATACTCGTACCGTAAATCCTGCCTCTAATTTCTATCGCCGTTTCTCCCCTCCTCCAAGCAATATCCTTATAACCCTTAACTACTCACGTCGGGTCACATTGACCCACACCAAGTTTCATACCTCTTCGGCATTGAATGATAACCAAACTTTGACTTATCATTTGTTTTGGCTCCAGTTACTTTTGCCATTGTCTGGAAATTAAGGGAGGTGTTTATTACATCGAAATCGATATTTTTACCCGAGGTGAGTAGTTGTGCCTCATAAAGTCATTTTTTTGTGTTCAATGCGGGAATTGAATTTGTAAAAACCACTCATTTCTTATTTGTTTTAACTGCAAAGGTTGTTAAGGAGTTCCTTTATTTTAGTACTTCATTTCAGACCTATAATTCAACATGTTATTCATATTTTAAAACTTTCATTTATTGTATACATAAATAAATATATATTTTCAAGCCTTCTCTTATTGTTTAAAACTAATACCTTACACCCTAAGGTTATTTAATTACTTTTTTGGGTTCCGGGTCATATTGACCCGAGGTGAGTAAGTAAGTAACATTGATTCGGGTGAGTAGTAGATAATAATATTTTTCTTTTTTTATGTTTTCTAAGCATTTATTGATATTTAAAACTGTATCATAACATAATACATTTTTTAAATGTGAAAAAAACGAAAAAACTAGTGGAGAAACTACCCATCGGTATCTCTCTATTAATAATTCTAAATTATAAGGTCTCGAGGCGACCTTCTTTTCAGAAGCTTAGGGCTAATCAAGGGTTGGATGAAAGGATTTGTATCTGGACTTGGCCACGTCGGTTACATATCGGACATCCAAGGTATTTATGGGTAATTTTATTTGTGACCATATAAGGAATATAAAGAATTATGCGTAGGATTTCGGATTGTAGGAATTGGAACTTTGATGGTTTGGTGGAGTCCCAGAGCTTGCTTCCCTAATTCCACATAGGGTCAGTAGGCTATTTATTGTGAAAGGTTTTTTATTTCTTTGAGAACTTATTGATATTTACTACTTTATCATAACATAGTAAATACAGTAAATGTCATGAAAACGATAACGAAAAATCACATGTATAAAATCTTAGAGAAACTACCTATCGGTAGCTCTAAAATAATAAGTCGAAATTAGAAGGTCTCGATACCACCTTCTTTTCAGACGTGTCAGTGGATCGTCAGGAATAGAAAAGGATGAAGTAACGATGGAAAAAAGTGGGATGTGAAAGGATTAATATCTGGATTGGCCACGTCCGCGTTATACGTAACATCAAAGTATTTTAGGATAATTTTATTTGTCACAAAATAAGGAGAATTAAGGATTTTACGTAGGATTTTGGATTGGATGGTTTGGTGGAGCCCCAAAATTCGATTCGAGTCCAAATAGGGTGAGCTGGGAGTTTATTGTGAAAGGTCTTGTATTGGGTTGGGCGACCAAAAGGACCATTGACATATTAATTCTTCTTAGGGAAATAATTTGTAAATTTAAAATTCATATATTTTTGAGATATATTGACATAGAAATCGAAAGATACACAAAAAAATCATATTATTTTACCTTTTGGACGAAATGGATTAATGATATGAATTTGTTGTGTTTCTTTCAATTTCTATGTCAACATATGTCAAAAATATATGACTTGTAAATTGAAAGAAACCCCAAAAATTCTATAATTCAACCTTTTGGACGAAAAGGCTTAATTATATCACTGTTATTACAATAAATATCTAAGAAATGAGGAATTTTTTTTTAAAGTTAGATAAACTCCAAAATGTCAAAAGTTTGGGTTTAAACTTTGAAATCGAACAAATTAGTTTTACAATTGCATGTTAACCTTGATGGTGTAACGTATCTCCGCTATATATCTATAGTAGCTTTATACCCTTACGAGGGTAGTAAGTGATATTTGTGTGATGAGTAGATCGTAACAGATTTTTAAAGCTATTAATTATTACAGTTACTAATTACATTATACTGAATGGTTTTGAATTTATTGTTCAATAATTTAATCACAGAAGTTAGGACCCGTAAAGTAAATTTCACTAACCAGAGCTATTTCACAAAGCCTTTGTATCCGTGACAATGTGCCGTAAATTAGTTTGCACTTGCTGTACGCTTGAAACAATGACTTCATGGAAATAATGCATTCATATCGATAGTTTCTAACTGCTGAACATCCAATCGATTATTCTTCATTGAAAACTCCAAGATAAATATTCTATTGTAAATTGTATTGTTCATCATAATGTCTCGAGATACCTGATGAGGAAGTAACTCCCCAGAACAATTGTCAACTTGGCTAATTTACAATTTACAGTTGTTCGCTTGTGTATATGAGCCTTGTTAAGTTATCCGTCCTCGCTCGATACGAACAATGGAGGTGTTTCTGTCTCGAAGCAAGCTTTAATTAAGGTTAGAGTGGGGTTTTGGATATTGTTTAACCTCTTTGGGTTCATTCCGCATTCTATTAGGGTTTCTCTCTTTTTTGGGAGCTCATTGCTAAGGAATTGAGTTGCTATGAAAACAAGGTCCTGAGTTCGAATCTGGTTTTGCGCAGGATATCTTTTTAGTCAAATATCAAACCGCTGAATGTTTGTTAAATTTTAATATATTTTTATTTCTAATTTTATATGCCAGATATGAGTATTGTTTTGTTTCGATTCTTATTTTTATTGTTGTTGCGTGATTAATATGTTTCATTAAGATTTTGATGCATTATATAATTAATTGCCGTTGGAAAGTATTAGAAGTTTATTTTTAGTCATTAAGAAGATCAATCGAGGGATTAAGTAAAAGAGAGAAAAGATTAACAATACATATGTGTATGTATGTGTTATTGACACTCAGTACAGTTATTGGCACCCCAACTTTAAATTAAAGAAATAGGTAAACATGCCCTAATTTTATTACAAGATATACATGAGTCTAATGTTTGAAGGGTCCTCTTAGTCATCTATGAAGTATTTAACAAACTAACCATAGGGAAGATTTCACAATTAAATCCACAGGGTGCCAATAACTAGATTTGGCACTTTTAACAATAAATATTGCCATATTGTGAAACTGTTGAACTTTTGACCCAAAAAAACCTCTTGAGTCTTTATGAGGATAGATAATGAGGAGTTATAGGAAGTTTCTATTTGATCCCTTTATAAAAAGTTTTTTTTTACCAAAGGAATGTAGTCTTAAGGGTGCCAATAACTGTACGGTTTACCCTATATAACAAAAAAAAAATATATATACATAACAAAAAAAAATTAACTGTATAGGTATTACATCATATATGCATTGATGTTATTATCATATATTATTAAGATTTTACAAATAGACTAAAATAATAGTATGTATAATATAATAAATGATGTACCCAATGTAATTGGGCTGCATCTCTTTTATGAATAAAATGTTTCTCACTCTTTTTTCCCTCTCATCTTTATCCTGATTTAGAAGTTTTCAAAAGACATCTGGGGATTATCCTAATTTAGTTGGACGATGAAATTTTGAATTTTTTTGGTAGTTGTATTGGAGATATGCCTTTGTGGTTCTTAACACTTTATCCATAATAATAATAATAAATATTTTGAATATGGCTGAAAAACTTAGTTTTTATCGACCAAATACGATTTTGATAAATATTTTCTTTGTTTTTCCACGAAAAGCCCTTTAAGTTTATGTTAAGAAAAAAAATCAATATGAATAATTTACGAATAACTTAAATAAGATTAGGTTTAATTATTTAAAAAAATAATAATAATACAGGTTTAACAAACCCGAAGGTCCAATGCCTACACTAGCAATCGCTCCCTACACACTACCATCCACCTTCGCCTAGGCCTACCCCTCGAACGTTTTCCATTTAGCAAAACGTTTATCGATCTCTTAGTTATTCGTTAGCAACTAAGACTCGCAATTTGGTGCTTGAAGGTCAGATATACAGCCTTTCTTGGCTATCTCTTTTATGAATTTTTTGAATAGGGCTGAAAATAAATTTATGAAAACTGTCAAGCTCGTTATTCGAGATATCTTTTATGGTTTAAATAATTTTATTCAAAGAAAAAAAACAGTTTAAAATGCTACAAATACAATATAAACTTGAATGATAAGAGAATTACTGAAATTACCAACTTGTAACGACACAGAAACACAAAAATAACTAATGATTCGAGCTTATATCCTTATATTTAGTCTGAATTAGAATTAGGCTTATATGATAGTGTACACTATTTAAAATTGTATTATATTATAATATTATAAAGGAATAACTTTCGTCCAGACTATGAACCTTCCTGAAGCCAGATGTAGCGAACATTTGGAGCGGACAGTCGGATACGGATCCGATCGGACGACGACAATAGCACTGGACTTTGGACTCGATGCAAACTTTCCAATCAAACTTGCAAACTCTCGGTTCGACAATTCCCCAAACCTCAGCCAATTTAGCGAATCATTAGCATTATCTGCATTTCTGAGTCTCGCCTCACTTAACTAACTCGTAATCTGGCTTATACACAGCCCGCAAGTTGCTTTGATTTCCCCAATCCCGGATGGCTGTTCCTCCCCTAGGGAAGATATAGCGAGTGGGAGGATCGCAAAGTTCTTCGTCTTCTGGTGGGAAAGTTGAATAGGAATAAATCGATTTATTACAATTGTATTGATTGATAAGGTATTAGGATTATTTGCTGAAAATAGAATTTTAAATTTACCTTAAAATTTTGGTATTTTAACAGAATATATTTTGGATTGAGTTGATTGAATTTTGTTTGTTTGTTTAATTAAAATGACTATATGCCACAAAGCCTAATCCGTCGATACTACAGGGGGAACACTGTATCGGGTCGCGGTGAGCCTGACAGGCACATTTTACAAAAAATACATAATATCCATAAAACACCGTATTAAATTAAACCAAAATTTACCAATGATCTTTATCATGCAGACAAAAAGTAAAAAAATAAAATATAAAAATCTGGTGCGTGCGCGCAACACACAACTTTCACTTACTAACTTACTTAGATTAGAAATTAATGCAACTTTACAACAAAAAGCTTTACAACAAAAATTTACACAACTTTACAACAAAAAGTTACACATTTTTCCATATTCCACTCAGAACATTTTAATAATGAAAAAGCTTACCTGATATTAAAGAACGCATAATTTTCATTAAACATGACGAATTTGATAAAAATTGTTAAAGCCGTTTTTGAGATCATCGAAAAAAAGGTAAAAATTGGAAAAAATTATGAAATAAGGTGCCCGCTCCGTTTGACCAATTTTGATGAAATGTTGGCTATCACATCTTTGGCATATACATACATCAAATACCGAGTTTGATCAAAATCGTTAAAGCCTTTTTTGAGTAAATAAAAAAAACAAGTAAAAATGATACAAAATTTATTAAGTAAAGTCCCCCCTCCGGTTGATCTATTTTGATGTAATGTTGGCTATCCCATCTTTGGCATATACATACATCAAATACCCAGTTTGATAAAAATCGTTAAATCCGTTTGTGAGTAAATAAAAAAAAACACGTGAAAATGATACGAAATTTAATAAGGAAAGTCCCCCTTCCGGTTGATCAATGTTGATGAAATTTTTACAGTCATATCTTGGGCATATAAATAGATAAAATACTCAGTTTAATCAAAATCGTTAGAGCCGTTTTTGAGAAAATCGAAAAAAACTTAAAAAGTTATTAAATAAAGTACCCCCTCCCTTTGAGCAATTTTGATGAAATTTTTGCTGTCACATCGCGGGCATATACATACACTAAATACCCACGGTTTATAGTTTTTGAGCTAGTCTGTTCACACACACACACACACAGACCATTTCGTGGGACTTGGTTAATTTGACTCAGGGGACCCCAAAACGTGTATTTCCGTTGAAAACCGGAAGTCGAAATTTCGCACGATCGCAATACTTCCACTTAATATATATTTCATATATAGGTAAGTGAAAGTAAAAATATTATGAGTATTTATTTCTCTAAACAAAAACAAACCCAGGGAAATACAAAAAATGCAGGAATAGTTCGAGAGTCGATGTATCCCAGTTTCCACCGTGCAGTCACAACATCTGGACCTCGAGAGCAGGTTAGAGGTGATTTTGGACGATCATCAGCCGGAAGGAATCTTTTGAGGCGCATTTTCAAGTTGTATGAAGGCCCGATGATTGCTGGCTCCTTCGCTGGAGTTGACCAATAGTTACTTCATGTGCTAACCCTCTGAGGAAACTTCTTCTGGCCATTGGGTCTAGTTGATTCCCGAGATGAATAACCATGGAATTGATCCCCCCCAGGTTCAACATGGTATAAAAAATTACATTAGGCCACCGCTGGGTATTTCTCTGACAACAAAGGCGCAGTGAGCCTAATACGCGCACGCTCAAATAATGCATGGTAATGGATTATAGGTATATTGAAACCTTCCCATATGGGAGGAGGGCTAAGAGGGAAATATACAGTGTTGCCAACATTCAAATAAATATAGATAACAGAGATAATTACTAAATAAGGTGTATAGCCTAAATGGGCATGTAAAGAACTGAATTTAAAACCCAAACTACTAATTAAATATGTAGACGATATTTTGATGATTATAAACTAAAGCCAAATTAATACTATTCACCAAGCATTCAATAATTTTAATGTAAATTTGTAATTTACATGTGAAATAGAGCAAAATAATTGCATTAGGTTTCTAGATATGTTGATAATAAAAAGCAACGGCCGACTAACATTTAAATGGACTAGGAAAGAAGAATGCAGCAACAGAATTTTAAATTACTTGTCCTGCCATCCACTAAATCAAAAATTAAATGTAATGTGTAATATGATGAACAAAGCCATAAAACTAACTGACAATATATATCTGAAAGAGGTAAAGGATCGAATTTTTGATATTCTGAATAAAAACCTGTATCCCAAGAAATTAGTTTCGTGCACATGGTACAAAATCATGAAGGAAATAAATAAACCAAAGATGCCTACTAACAATAGTAATGATGCCCCCCCCCCCCCCCTGGCTCGGTACAGAACGCTAACCTATATAAAGCATTTATCTGAACCCCTAAAACGAAGCTTCATAGAATATGACATCAATGAAATAAAAATCACTTACAAACCATGCAATAAACTTGATCAAATACTTACCCCGCTCAAAGATAAAATTGCAACTGGTCATAATTCTAACCTAATACCTAGCTTGCTTGCGAGACTGTTGTAGCCCTGAAGATGCCTGAATAGGCGAAAATTTGGCATGTGATCTGCATGTTTTAGTGAATCATTGAAATAATACGAGACTTTGAGGCCTTGCATTCTATATCTATAATTCAATAGTCTCTTCCTAAAAACTTATTTACTATTTTATATCAAGTTATATTTTGTACAATTTATATATTTCTGAAGTTAGGTAGCTATTTGAGAACAGTGATGACCACAATATGATAGTGCTGCAATAGAACAACCCTCAAGCGGATGGAAGTCCTATTAATTCCGACTGGATTGCCAACTACTTGTTCCAGAATGTCTGGAATTCTTGGAGAGTGCCCTCCATACGTAGAACTAAAACAGTATTCCCCCATTCCTGGCCTGCCTCCTCTAAACCAATCCGTTTATTGTTTATTGATCTTTACAAATGCCGTATGTTTATTTAAAAAATATATTTACAAAATAATAGTTAAACAACAAGAAGTCTGTCACAGAGGTCGACGGGTCACCTATGGTATATTAGCGGGTTCTCTTCCTTCCGGGTGGCCCTAGGATTTATTATAGGGAGTAAAAATCCTTGGCTATACTGTCCCTTGGATAGGATGTGAAATGGATGTCCCGAGTCACTCGCGAAAGATCCATATCCTAATTATACTCGGATATTCAAAATTTAAGACTTCCACTGTAACATCGTCCGATTAGCCTTAATGGCATAAAAAATAAATAAGGTGGTGGTTTCTTCATAGTGAAAATGTCAGGCGTTCATTTGAAATGTAGTTATTATAATTTGCATTAAATCTGTAGTAATCGGTCGGATAACAATAATTCATTAAGTTATTAGGCTATGAAATATTTTGTTCTATTTGCACATTGTTTTAAATAAATAAAGTATTAAACGAGCATTAATTAAATGAATAGTGTTTATTCTCTGGAAACTTGTAGCATTAATATTGTCCCTATTGGCAGTGACTTACTTTCAAATCGTCCACTGAACATGAAAATTTTCTTTTCTCAAGAATTTGTCTTTATGTGAAGCGAAAATAGGGGTATTAGCATTAGAATTTCTAAAAAAAAAAAAAAAAAAAAAAAAAAAAACAATATTCCATCGGATTAATATTTATCTTTCAAATAAAATTATAACCTACCGGATGATTTTTTAATGGGAGTAAAAAATCCTTAGCAATGCCGTCCCTCGGATAGGACGTAAAATGGAGGTCCCGAGCCTGTACGATGTCAGCTACTCGTTAAAGATCCCTATCCTAATTATACCTGGATAGGCAAAATTTAGGACTCCCACTGTAGCATCGTCCGATTAGCCTTAGTAGCATAAAAATGGACGTTAAACAAACAAACCAACCTACCGGATGAAAAATTCTTCGTACTGTTATATTAATATATGAGATAACGGATAACTTAAGTTAACGTGCGGATGACATTAAAAAGATGACCATTAATTTAGTCTTAGCACATAGTATTTATGTTATGTCAGCATACGTTTCGGCCGTTCCGCTGTCCTCAGTGCTGAAATGTAAATGATAACTATATTTTTCTATAAATTAAAAAAAAAAGTATATTAAAACACTTTAACTAGTGACTTTTCATTAAAACTTATGTTTTATTTACCATCGTTCCTCTCACATACATTGCTAATGTTTAAAAAATATTTTTTGTTTTAGTTTTAATAAAAAGCCAGCATATGCTGATTTAAATAAAAAAATTTAATTTATAGAAAAGTATGCTGTATTTATATAAATATAGAATTTATAATTTATAATTTATTTATAGAAAAGTAAAGGCCGAAACTTATGCTGATATAAAATAAGTACTAATTATTGAGACTAAATTTATGGTCACCTTCTAATCCCCAGGTTATATTAAACTAAAAATTGTCATGAATAAGGGAAATACGATAGTGATTTGTTTAATGTAAATATTTTCGAATAAAAGTATAATAAGATTTAATCAAGATTAATCGTCATCCGTTATCCGAAGTTAATTAATGCCCAACTATGGCTTCAAATATCGTATTTGACTAATTATTAAAATAATATGATGTTCTTTAATATATATTTATTCTTTAGAAATAATAAATATCAGAATAAGGAAGAACGGATATAGGACACTGCCTGGCTGAATAGCTTTGTTCTCTGAACACACAGAACTCGGTCCTCGGCTGCCTGCACGTAGCGATCCTTATTTTGTCCCTACCTCGTTCCAAGCAAGGTGTGAGCTGTAAATTGATCTAATATCTACCAACCGAGAAGATGTTCCTTTCTGCAAAAATATGCTTCGTTTGTAAAAAAAGGTTCTACTCTTCTTATAAATATATATATATATATATATATATAGAAAACGTTAGGTTATTTACTGTTACGGGCTTCGGGTTCGATAAAATAAGCAATTAGCACTAGAACTCTAATTTATTAACCCGATACTTACAATGGTAATTACTGCCTTATTATTAGATAAAGAATATGATGTGTATGTAGACTCTAATCATTTACAACAAACTGCACAGGTTAAAACTAGAGTATTTTCTAGGACATACACTATTATCACAAGAACTTGTTACAATAAGGTTTACCACTATAGGACTTATCACTTATCACAATAAAACTTATCACTTATCACTGTAGAACTTATCACATATCACTGATTATTAAGAAGTGCACTCGACCGGTGTTGACGAACAACTCCGCTGAGGCTTGTTAAAGCCGGTATTTTATAAGTCTTAGGTAGATTCTAGAAGGTTCTACGTTCGCGTAGAACAAAGCTTTTGATCTTAGCCGGCCGCCAGTCCCGTGCCAAACAATGGACGGATTGTTCTGAATAGGCGGTTTGTCTTCACCCACTGGCCGCAACAATATTCTAAAGAATACAATATTCTCCAACTGCGAGGTTCCGAGGGTGCTTTAACCCTTAAATTTAATTTCCTAATAACTTTTACTAAACTCGGTTGTGAGTGAATCCCTAAAGGATTAATAAGCAAGAGGCCGACTAGGAAACGTCCAAGGGCTACGCCAAGACGGAGGTGGGAGGATTGCGTGGAGGCAGATCTGTCGAAGGAGGCTTTGGACGGCGGTCCAGATACAAGTCGCAGGGAGTTAGGTTTAGTGTCGGTATCGAACCTTCGGGATTTCGGGGGCCCAAACAGATTTCGGTTTAGTATTTTTAAGATCCCGTAAGTAAGCCTCACTTATCTACATTATCGTTCAATCATTAGGAATTTAAGCCATCATCAATGTAAAACTTCCTAAAAATAGAATTACAATATATCTTGGGGTCACCTGAGGTGTAGTGGTTAGCAAAGCAGCCTACAAACTAAAGTTCGCGGGTTGGCCACAGGATCTTTTAATGGGAGTGAAAAAATAAATAAAGAGGTCCGAGGGACGGCATAATGGAGGTCTGGAGCCTGTACTATTCCTTATTTAAACCCTATCCTATGCCTATGATGCACTGTAATTAAGTGGGATTTAAGCATTGGGTTGTCCGGAAAGTTCATATAGAAATTTGGACAAAAATTAAAATTGATGAACAACTTAAAATTTATTTATATAATCTACAAAATAGTTACCACCGTTAGCGATTACTCTTATCTAACAGCATAGAAGGTCAATTATCCCTTTTTTCCAAAAATCACTGTCCTAACTCCTGAAGAACAATAGTTTTGATGTCATCTTCTGAAGATTAGGATTTCCTTTGTAGAAAATTTTCGAAGGAACGGAAAAGATGGAAATCCGAAGGAGCAATGTCAGGAGAGTACGGCGGGTAAGGTAAAACCTCCTTTCACTGAGCTCATGGGGAACCCATACGTCGTTACGACAGACGTACCCGGCATTCTTTAGATGACCAAAAACGGTCGATTTGCAGGCTCTTAACTCCGCAGCTATATCACGGAAAGCAATTCGTGGATTGTTTGCGATGACAGTCATAATATCCTCAATGTCAAGAGTTGAACTCCGGCCAGCCCGGGGTTGGTCTTCCAAATTGAAATCTCCTGATCTAAACCGCGAAAACCACTTCTGAACCGTGCTATCAGCAATTGAATCGCTGCCATACACGGTACGAATCTTTCTTGCAGTTTGGGCTGCGTTTATTGCTTTTTAAAAAAAGTACAGCATAATATGCCGAAAATGAACCGAATCGTCACTCATGTTGCTTTGCCATAAACTACACTACTCCGCCTTAATAAAGACGAATTCGGTGTGTAAACATATTTAATTCCATGAGGATTAAAGGCATAAACATATAAATGAAATTTAAAATTTTTTACTTTATTCTGGGACATTTAGTCCCCTAAGAATAACAATGTTAACAATTTGTTCAGGCAGCATTTATCTGGCTGTACTATATACAATTGTTGAAATTAAAACTAAAAATATACATACATAGGTACATATACATAGGTATCAGTGAAGAGGAACGATTTGCTCTGCCTTGGCCGAGCTCTGTGGTGTAGTGGTTAGCATCCTCGCATGTAACGCAGGAGACCCGGGATCGACTCCCGGCGGAGCCAAATCTTTTCTCTTCGAAAAATAAATTATTTAAAAATATACACTTTAATAATAAATGAAAATAAATCCAAACTACAGTATTCACGTTTTTGTAAAAAATATAAATGACAAAAAGAAGAGTGCCATTATTAAAATAAATAAATAATAAAACTTAAGTATTTGTACAAACCTTCATGACTATATCAAAGAAAATAATAATTTTTACATCTGCAGGGAGGATTGATGTTCCAGGAGATGGAGAAATAAGAGGTGTTTGAACGAGGCTAGGGAGGAAGCTTGACGAACGGATCCGGGTAAGGAATTCCAAAACTGGGTGGCACGAACAACGAAGGATTTATCGAAACAGGCGGTTCTGCGAGTGGGGATATACAAGTCTGTAGGTTGGGATCTTGTATTTAGTTGATGGATGGACGAACGTGGGGTAAGGAGGTCAAGAATGTATGTGGGTTTTTTTGCTCTTAGGGTTTGGAAGAGGAAGGAGCCGAGCAGGTACTGTCTTCGAAAATTAGGAAAAAGGAAACTTTGCTGGGAATAATATTCGGAGATGTGAGAGTGTCTCGGGAGACCAAGGATAAATCTCATGAAACGATTCATCAATCTTTTAAGCCTTATCTCGAGCTCACCAGACAGACCACCGTACACCAGGCATCCGTAATCAAAGTGTGGAAGGATAAGGGAGGATACTAAAAGACGACGGGTATTTTGAGGAAATGAATCTCTGAATTTTAGTAACTGCTTGAGTACTGAGATGGATTTTCGGGTGATTTGGGAGATGTGATGATTCCAGGTGAGGTGTTGATCGAAGGTTATACCGAGATTCTTTATGGAGTCTTTAAACTGGATAGGAGTGTTATTGATATACAGTAATGGATAATAACGAAGGGAATTGAGGAAAGCTTTTGAACTTATGAGCATTGCCTTGGTTATTACTGGGTTCAGGGATAGTTTGTTAAATAATAAATATAAATAAACATTAGCTTTCTGATTCATTTTTAGTAGAAAAAAATACTTTTAGTTACTTTTAAAATTTTATTTTAAGAATCTCTACGAACTTTTCAGACAACCCAAAAGGTTTGAGTGTGAATGCTTCGCACGGTTCAGTACAATGAAATTAATGTAATGAAATGTGACTTTTTTATATTATAAATGCAATGGGAACTTATCTCAGCTGATTTCATCAACTAGAAAATAATCCTTTCGGTAATTAGCGGAAAGAAGATTTTATTTGAATTACAAGGATTACAACAAAAAATGAAGAAGGAAGATAAGAAAAAGAATCTCTTAAATGAAACATAAAAAAAAAAAAATCTGAGAGAGATAATAAAGGCAGTGGATGAAAAGCCTCCTCGATATAAAAGAGATAAGAACGGAAGCCGTGCTGACACCCGCCAAAACCTTCCCGCCACCGCCAAAAACTCCCCCGCCGTTGCTAAGTAATTACTCTGCAGGTAATTAAGGAAACCTTTCCCCGTTTTCATAATTTACACCGGAGCCGCTTGAGGTGTAATGAGAGACCGTGGTTGGGTTCTCTTATTTAAAGCATCGTACCTTTAAAAACAATAACCCTAATACCCGGGTTCTGGGTCGGAAGGCACATTATATTCTGCTTTTCTATTTTATAATGCTATGCTTATAAACAGTGTGCTCACTGCAGCGGAATGTTGTCTAGAGGTTGATTAAGACAAAAACTAAAATCTTTTCTTTTAAAATTTTTTTTTTTTGAGATTAATGACAGCTAGTCCTCAGTTCGTTAATAAATAAGAAAAATGCAGCTCTCGCATCACATAATTTTCCCAAACCACCCTCTTTTGAGTAGATGTGAATATATACATATTTTAGGGCGTAAGTTTCATTTTGCAAAGGAAGAAGGAACAAATTAGATCTTTCTTTTGACATTTTTATTTTTATTTTATTTCTACTTCTTTTTATTAACTAGAGAAGTACACTTGCCAGTAGGTAACTGTGGAGTGGTCCCAACTTAATTATGGAACCCCATAGACGAGAATTTATTTGGAGTTTGCTTTTTATTTCTTTTAAGCGGCTAAAGATAGAAAAAGTCGCTATGTCGTCTCTGGATCGCTCATAACAATTTTCCTAAGTTTACCTTTTGCGCCAATTGGATGTTCCCCAATCATGTGCCCAGAACATTCAAACATATTTTCGCGCATTCAAGGGTGCTTCAAAAAACTAAGATGTAATCTAGAACTGGGTAATAGCTTTGATAAAAAATTTCAAGATAATGAAGTGTTATGTATAAAACGGTCATTATCTGAAAATGTGTAAATCGTAAATCATACGTCCGGTCCATTTTCAACCACTAAAATGAGAGCTAGTTACTAGAAAAAAAAATAGAAACTATTTCACTCCTTTTTTTATTCTATGGAGAGTATATTTTAGCTCCAAACTAAATTTATAATTGGTTAAAAAAAATTAAAAGTAATTGTTTTTCTTACTCCCTCACCTTGTCCGACTCCCAGGCAAGCCACTTTTAAAATTCGTATTCTTTCAACAATTGAGTGTTTGATTAATCGGTGAAATCAGTTATTACTTCAAGATTCCATGAAAAAATAAGCGGTGTCATTTATTGTTACCAATAACAATTAATAAAATAAAAAATCTGGTGCGTGCTCGCAACACACAACTTTCACTTACCAACGGTTTTGTTATTTGCCACTTCTTAAATGTACAGAACGGCTTTAATTATGAACAATGGACTGTCATTAAAGGCGTACTCCACATGCGTGGCCGCAACGAGTTTTATGAGTTGACTGAATAATTTTCTTTTTTTCTCCTCTATATGTTTTCTTTATTTTTATCATATCTCATATTTAGCCATTTCTTATTTTTAGGCGTAACGAGAGACAGTCAATTTCTCCATATAAACAAAAACAACGATACTTTAATGGAAAACAAAAAAGGCCCGTTCCCCATTTAAGCCCCCTCAAAATATTTTAATAATGATAATGCTTACCTGATATTAAAGAACACTTAATTTTCATTAAACATGACGAATTTGATAATAATCGTTAAAGCCGTTTCTGAGATCATCGAGAAAAAGGTAAAAATTGGAAAAACATTATGAAATAAAGTACCCCCTCCGTTTGACCAACTTTGATGAAATGTTGGCTATCACATCTTTGGCATATAGATACATCAAATACCCAGTTTGATCAAAATCATTAAAGCCGTTTTTGAGATAATCGAAAAAAGGTAAAAATTGGAAAAAAGTTATAAAATAAAGTGCCCCCTCCGTTTGACCAATTTTAATGAAATCTTGACTGTCAAATCTTTGGCATATATATACGTCAAATACCTAGTTTGATCAAAATCTTTAAACCCGTTTTTGAGTAAATAAAAAAAACTCATGAAAATGATACAAAATTTATTAAGTAAAGTCCCCCCACCCTTTGACCAATTTTGATGAAATTTTTGGTGTCACATCGCGGGCATATACTAAGTACCCAATTTCAGGTTCCCACGGTTAACAGTTTTTGAGCTAGTCTGTTCACACACACACAGACCATTTCACGGGAGTTGGTCATTTGGACTCAGGAGACCCCAAAACGTGTATTTCCGTTGAAAACCGGAAGTCGGAATTTTTCACGATCGCAATACTTCCACTTACTATATATTTCATATATATGTAAGTGAAAGTAAAAAAACACGTGAAAATTATACGAAATTTATTAAGTAAAGTCCCCCCTCCGGTTAATCAATTTTGATGAAATTTTTACAGTTATGAGGTTTCTAGCCAAATTCAGCATCCCAGTGTTAGACCATCCGCCTTATTCGCCGGAACTTGCGCCGTGCGACTTCTATCTTTTTCCTAAGATGAAATCTGCATTTAAAGGAACAAGATTTGAGTCTGTTGAAGCTGTGAAAAAGAAAGCGGCACGCGTCCTGAAGGAGCTGACAGAAAAAGACTTCCAGCACTAGGGATAGAGGAGGGGTGTATATTGAAGGTGATAATAAGCAAAAATGTATGAAATAAAAATAAAATGTTTTACAGCGTCAGTATCGTTATTTAATAGCCACACCTCGTATACAGCTGTAAAATAAGGGGAGACCTCTGGTATCGGTGACAAGTCAGAGAGTAGCAGAGGTAGGCAGAACGGTAAGTTGATTACCGCGCTCCTTTGAGAAGTGTCGCCCCTTTGTGCTCCGGGTCCTGACATCTTTCAATTTCGGATCTGTCCTTCCAAACTCGAACCTGCCCCCCCCCCCCCCCCCTCACATATTTGTTGTACCTGTTTTTACGCCATTAGGCTCCTTCTTCAAAGGCTTTGTCTCCTGTATACGTGTCCTTCTGATATCGTCATCTTGTTACCTTGATATAGTCTCTTACAGGGAAACGGTAATGAAATCCAAACGATCGTGTCAACAAGTGTTTTCTTTATTGTACTTGTGAAAGAAACATTGCATCGAACGTCCCATGTAAGAAGCCAAAACAAAAAAAAGATTTGTCAATAAAGCCAATTAAATTTTCTTCTTTTGCCTTTTTTTTATGTGGTCTAACACCAGCGATACTTGGTATATTACTTCGCCCTTTGAATTTTCTTGAGTTGATTACTAAGAAAGCGAGCGATGTGGATCAGAGGGTAAGAAGCTGAATGACAAGAAAGAATAGTAAATAAGAGTTTATAATAAGATAGTTCCGAGAGATCGATTACAGAATCGATAATTTTAATAGTTTCAATAAATTCAGGGTGTCTGATTTGTTTGTTTAACGTTACATTATGTCATTAAGGCTAAAGTAAAATCGGACGATGCTACAGTAAAAGTCCTAAATTTTGCCTATCCACAGAGTTGGGCAAAAAGAAGTTGAACTACAAATTACAAAACTGCTGACACAGTAGTTGGGAAGTTGTTGAAACTACAACTACTTTTGTAATTTGTAGTTGATGGACTACAACTACAACTAATGTAGTTTCAAAAAAGTAGTTGCATTTTTAGAACTACAACTAGTAGTTGCAACTGTAATTATGGGCCTGAAACTACAACTACTTTTATTGGTAACGAGTAATTATCGATATATAGTATTATCTATAAGGAGTATATCAAATGAAATTCAGCTAATATATAAAACATGGAATTGATCTAGAATAAGATTAAAAAAAAATAATTGACTGCCTGAAATCATGGAAAAAATTTGTATTACGTATATGTATCTATTTTTAAAACAGATTATCAATCATAATGGAGCCCATTTATCTATGGAGTATTTATCTAAACACAAAATAAAAATAGCGAAAACATGTGATTTAATTAGACGTTGCTTAGCAAATGTAGTTGCCTCTCTAAAACTACATTTACAACTACTTATTGTATTTGCCATTCCCTAGTACTTTTTCCCAACTACTGTAGTTGTAGTTTTAAATTACAACTACATACTTAACTGGTAGTTGAAAAATAGTAGTTGCGCGCTTCCAACTACAAACTAGATGTAGTTGTCTGTGTAGTTAATTACAAATGTAGTTAACTATTGCCCAACTCTGCCTATCCAGCTATAATTAGGATAGGGCTCTTTAACGAGTACCTAACATCGTACAGGCTCGAAACCATCATTTTACGTCCTACACGAGGGACGACATAGCCAAGGATTTTTTACTTCTAAAAATCATATGGCCATCGCAGGCCGGGAACCCGCGACCTTTAGTATTGTAGGTTGCTATGCTAACCACTAGACCACAGTTGACCCCCATTCTGTAAAAGTTAATTTACATCATTTGCATATTACATAAATTAACCCAAGGCTTAACTTAAATTATCTTCTTATTGTCGCTTATTTGTGGTGGTGTAGAATGGAAGAAGCGATATCCCATAACAGGCCTCGTGATTTCCGCTAGACTTCTCCAACACTTCGCACCTCAATATTACAATTCCATTTCGTCTCGTAATATTACTAAAGTCGTTTCGATGAAAAATCAATGTTACGATTCTCTTGAACATTATTTATGTTTCAGAACCAGAACAATATTTTAACAAGAGTTGAACAGAAAGCGATAAGGAAAACTGTTAAAAGTTCAGCTTTTATTGTCTATTAAACTCTCATTTACATAACGAAACTGAAAACTCGGAACTAACTTATTTCATTTTAGCATGATTCTTATTAGTTTTCTTCAATACTCAGTTTGCTCTTCGCTTAGTACAATAAATTTGATTTTTTCCTGTTAACTTCAAATAAAGCTATTATATAATATTCAATCGCCCAAGTTCCCTGGATCACCTGTCGTGAGTAGCATGGCAACCTACAATACTAAAGCTCGCGGGTTAAATCCGTAAAAATCCAAGGTCCACGATTTTTAAATAGAGTAACAAATCCTTGCTATGCCGTCCCACGGATAAGACATATAATGGAGGTCCCGAGCCTGTACGATGTCAGTTACGCGATAAAGACAATCCTACTTGACAATCCTACTTTACAATCCTAGACAATCCTAATTATACCTGGATAGACAAAATTTAGGACTCACACTGTAGCATCGTCCGATTAGACTTAGTAGCATAAGGCGACGTTAAACAAGCAAACAAATAATAAAGTTCGTATAGAATATTAAATTGATCAATACTACGGGTTAGGCCGTTTTTTATTTATTTTTTGCTTAATTAGGAAAAATTAGGACAATAAAAATTACAAAATAATAATAAAATTTTGGTTTCACTTGCATTTTTCGTCCGAAAAGGTTTGGATCCAGGGTACGTTTTAAATCCTGTAAATATTCTTTACAACTGATAGGATCAAAAAGGGATAAAAACAAACATGATGTTAGTTTGTGGTTTCTATATGTTCGCTATTTTATATTCGCACCTGCCAGCAGTATAGAAAATGAACAAATGTGACGTGAAACGAAATCAGAGTTCAATGAAATATTTTATGTGCTGGTCGACTGTTGGCATGTGGCAGTCAGTATGTAAAGTTTGATTGGTCACGAACAAATGTTCTTTTGAAATGAATCGTAATATTTTTTATTGAAAGGTGTGGCGTTTTTGTAAATACATTTTTTTTGACAATGCCGTAGATTTGAGAGCAGTTTGTCCCATATAGGTTTAAGTAAGTTTGTGTACGTACTTAGTTTTTGTCTAAGTTTTAGATTTGAGCATTCGAAAATAATGGGTAATGTAGTCTTTTATCAAGAGTTTTTCTTTTCATTTTGACGTGCGGGTCCATTGTCATCCTTTTATCGAGGGTTAGTCCGAGGTACTGTACCGCCTCTGTTTGGGGAATTCAGATGTTTTGGATATAAATTGGTGGGCAAGTATTTTTTCGGAGAGAAGAAAGTATATGTTTTGATTTTTCATGATCAGAGCCCGGATTATCGTGCAGTAAAAAGCGTCAAAATATGCCTTATAATATTCAGTAAAAAAAAAAAAAAAAAAATGTGCAGCAAAATATTCAGCATAAAATATAAAAATATGTTATTAAATAACTGTAATATTCAAAGATACTAACATGTATAAAATATTTCACGGGAAAGGAAGGAAAGGAGACTATATAGAAATGAAACCTAAATGATTTTAATTTTTTTGAATCTTGAACAAACAAATATTTCCGATAATAATATAAAACGCATTATAAACTAAAATGTAAAAATAATTCAAACATACTAGTTCACCGGTGTTTGGTCAAAAGGGGTTAAGTCATCGAATGTGAAGATTAAGCAACGATTTACCAAGTTATTGAAAATCATTATAGATTCTTTCTGATTGTCTTTCTTTATTGCAGAATAATAAATTAAACTATATTCTATCAATAGAGACTGTAATAAATTATGAATAACGAATAAATTATGGTCAATTATGAATTTTTAGAACATGAGACAAAGAAACTGTTTTGACTTAAGCCCTTTTGTCCAAACATGAATGAGTTAAAGAGAGAAATAGAAGAATTACATCAATAAAGCTTAACAATTAATTAAAAATATATAAAACAAGCGAATTTATCAATAAAATTATCTGAATTAAAATATGCAAATATATGCAGTTATCATTAAAAATGCAAAATAAAACGTGGCCAATTAGTTCTGCATGCTTTTAATTCGTAATCATATTTGCTCCGCTATTTTGAAGAAGTACACAAACAAAATATGCAATTGCCTAATAAATCTGGGCCCTGGTCATGATTAAGTTTAATTTTAAATAATTTGTACCAATCATTTAAGGTGTAAAGCTTAGCCCCTACCCGATCAATATATACGTCAATATATTGCACAATAACTGACATTGTACAATAATATTGAGCGTCTGTAAATCACATTGGAAGATTATGCAATCAATATATTGGGTCAATCAAAAACAGTTTGATTTTTATTGTGCAGTCTAGTAAATATTGCGTCGTATGTTGACAACATTGCTCAATACTATTGAAATACTTATAATTTTCACAGCGCGAGATTGGTCCTACAAAAAAGAAAGCAAAGAAACTTGAGTCCGAAGAATTAATATCGCTAGAACGCCAACACCTTCAACAACCTCAAACTGACTTAAAGAAGTTACTTTAGCAAAGTAGTGAAAATGTCGAGAAAATGACTTCGCAGCAAAAAATGTTATCAATGATATATTGTTTGACGGCCAAATGGGCACTTAGTACTGGGATTCCGTACAGATTAATTCTAGTAAATTTTCAAAGTAACTAGTTTCACTAATTCTTTGTTCACTTAACAGATTTTCATGAGTGATAATTAGTCACGAAAAAAAAGCCTTGTTAATTACGGTTAGAAAATTTAAGTTCGCGAGAACTAGAGCCTAGAATTGGCTAAGTTGATCGAGGTAGTCAGGGAGGGGCGGGGGAAATCTCTTTCAAAACATAAGATTACAGTGAGGTAATTAGTACATGTTATCAACAGTAAGACTTTTCTTTCTGACCGATTTGGGCAATCATTGGTTATTATTGACACAGAACCAATTCATCACAACCTCTCGATTCCTCTCAAGCTTTTTACAAGGGTTCATAAATAAATCAGAATAGAATAGAATAAAATGTTTTTATTTATAATATTATATAGATAATTTTCAAGGCAATATTACATACAAAATTTTTAGGACAATATTATATACATAATTTTTAAGACAGATTGTTCAGTAAAAATTATTATGATTATAAATTACATTATACATATCCATTTTGGTTACTCAATGGTTCTAACAAATTAGCAATTTATCCCTACGTTCAAGTCCCTATTCAAGCTTTTTACAAAGGTTCATGCACACATCAGAATAGAATAGAGTAAAATTATGTTTTTATTTATAATATTATATACATTCTTTTTAGAGCAGATTGTTTTTTTACTTTCACTTACCTATATATGAAATATATAGTAAGTGGAAGTATTGCGATCGTGAAAATTTTCGACTTCCGGTTTTCAACAGAAATACACGTTTTGGGGTCCCCTGAGTCAAAATAACCAAGTCCCGCGAAATGGTCTGTGTGTGTGTGTGTCTGTGTGTGTGTCTGTGTGTGTGTGTGAACAGACTAGCTCAAAAACTATAAACCGTGCGAACCTGAAATTGGGTATTTAGAGTATGTATATGCCCGCGATGTGACAGCGAAAATTTCATCAAATTTGCTCAAAGGGAGGGGGTACTTCATTTAATAACTTTTTAAGTTTTTTTCGATTTTCTCAAAAACGGCTCTAACGATTTTGATTAAACTGAGTATTTAATCTATTTACATGCCCGAGATATGACTGTAAAAATTTCATTAAAATTGATCAACCGGAGGGGGGACTTTACTTAATAAATTTTGTATCATTTTCACGTGTTTTTTTATTTACTCAAAAACGGTTTTAACGATTTTGATCAAACTTGGTATTTAGTGTATTTATATGCCCGAGATATGACTGTAAAAATTTCATCAAAATTGATCTACAGGAGGGGGGACTTTACTTAATAAATTTTGTATCATTTTCACGTTTTTTTTTTATTTACTCAAAAACGGCTTTAACGATTAACAAAAATAAGATATGAATGTAGAAAAATGTGTGACTTTGGGAAATGATATTTAGCAAAACACGTCAATTTCTAATCTAAGTATTTAAACTATTTTATTAGAAGATAAAAGATTCGACCACGGCCGGGAATCGAACCCAGGTCCTCTGCATCTACGTCGCAGCGCTCTTACCACTGATTTAACCCGGCGTTGGTCGCGTTGTGAGCATTTTGCTCACACTTGCCGAAAATCTTGTGTATTTCGCTTATTTCTTTTTCTTTAATTCTGATATTTTTTCTATTTGTCATTTATATATTAACTCACCTTAAGGAGTTGTTTTTGAAAAAAAAAAATTGCCGCGCTAAGCTATAATAAAACGTTTTGTTCGAAAAGACGGGAGCGTGAGCAAAACGCTCTCGGCGCGACCATCCGTGACACAGAACTGAGCCACAGCGCGGGCCGCTCCGAGACCTGCATGGACTTGCCCATCTCCGCTGTAATGAGCCCAAATCTTGTCAGTACACGTTTGTCTTTCTTTGATAAAATATTGTAACTGTTCTGTTTGTTAGTTTAGTTCGGGAAATGAGGGGAAAAAGACGTACTGCGAAGATATTACGGTTTTTGGAGGATCGTTCGGAAGAAAAAAATGACTAAGTATTTTCGTCTCTTCTCTTAGATTTTTTCGTAAAAGCTTAGATTAGTTTTTATTTTTTTGAGTAAAATGGGGTATTTAGTTTTTAGATTGTTATTTGTTATTGTTTACATTATATTCTTCCTATTCCACGGTACCAACTTTATGTGATTTTTTTTATTTTTATAATTTTTTTCAACTAAAAATTTCCTATTTTTCTTTTTCTAATTTTGATTAATGTATGCTCCTGCACTTTTCTTACAATAACTACTTCTTTTTTTAAATAAAAATCGTGTTAATAAAGCATTTATTCTTGTTTACTCTCTACTATTCATTCCCCTCCTATAAATAAATTATAATAAATGCATTAAACTGATGAAAACACCTTAAATAGATTAATAATTTAATGATAAACATATTCTAAATTAAAAGAAACAAAAATATGGCGAAGAATGCTACTGAAAAATAAGAGATTAGCCAATAACTGAGGTGTGAGCAATTTGCTCACGCGCGACCAACGGTGTCTCACAGAGGGGCGCGACCAGCGCCGGGTTAAACTATTTTATTAGAAGATAAAAGATTCGAACCCAATCAGTGGTAAGAGCGCTGCGACGTAGATGCAGAGGACCTGGGTTCGATTCCCGGCCGTGGTCGAATCTTTTATCTTCTAATAAAATAGTTTAAACATTATAAATTAATTATCTAACGATAAATAATTACTACATAACAACATCTAATCTAAGTAAGTTGGTAAGTGAAAGTTGTGTGTTGCGCGCACGCACCAGATTTTTTTGTTTGGTTTTTTATTTATTTTTTTTATTGCAAAGGTTAAAGTAAACATAAAAGCATAATAAAACATAAACATAATACATAAATAATAGTAAACATACTAACATTAACAATAATATACATAAATAAATAAAACATAAAACATAAAAGCCGGACATTTCTCCTATTAGATAATTAGATAACATAACTGGTAATTACACTTAAAATTAAACTCTTTTACTAACCGTACTCTACATGCCCATCCTAAATTGCTAAATTCTATTAGTTCGTTACAGTTCTTCCTGTTTAAATATTCTGTTAATTCTTTACTATTTAATTGATTTTTACATCCATCAGCAGCCAGATAACTCATCCCTTATAAATCGAAAATAATCCTCAGATCACTGTGAGTATCGGACAAGCCATTTTCCTTAAAAATTATTTCAGTAGAACTCTCTCTCAATGGGATACACATCTTAGGGATACACACAGCATATTCGAGGGAAAGGTGTTTTATGGCATTCACAACCAAACCAGAGACCTAACGTTTACACTCATAATCACAGGCTTAGGAGCGTTTATAACCACGCCAGAGGTCACTCATTCATTTAATTAATCAACAACACAATTTTTTTTTTTTTTAAGTTTATTTTATCATATAATGGCCGTGGGCCAAGGTGGATACTCCATCATCAAGGATGTGTCTTTTATCATCGAAATGTGACAGTAATATTTTGTTTGTTTTAATAGTAAACAGATTATGGTTTATTTCTATTTCTTTTTTTAAACCATTTCCTCCATCAACCAGCGCTTCTTTTTTTCCTTCCTTCCTTTTCGAAGCAACAACTAATGCTATAGCAACACAACTTGCTGTCTTCTTATTCTACATGTAGACTGCACAATAATATTGCTCCGTGTGGGTTGATCAAAAATATTATTGTTCAATTATAGTATAATTATATTAATATGGTGGTTTCGTAATGTTAGTGAGGCATGTGGAGGGTCTTGAACGAATGAAATAATACTCATTTTGATAAGACTCCGTTATAAACATAGATTGTAGTTTTGCTTCAGTTGAAAATTAAAATTAATTTATTTTAATTAATCTAATCTTAGTTTGTGGCTGACCACCATTTTAAATTATTTTTGAATAAATTATTTTTTTAAAGAGAAAAGATTTGGCTCCACCGGGAGTCGAACCCGGGTCTCCTGCGTTACATGCGAGGATGCTAACCACTACACCACAGAGTGGTTAGTAGCTAACCACTACACAATAATTCAAAAAAATTGACTTATTTCAATAAATATCATAAATTGGACAAAATTTGTCCACCTCCCGCTACTACTCACAAAACTTGTGAGATAGAGGAGTAGGTATCAGTGAAGAGGAAGGATTTGCTCTGCCTTGAGCTCTGTGGTGCAGTGGTTAGCATCCTCGCATGTAACGCAGGAGACCCGGGTTCGACTCCCGGCGGAGCCAAATCTTTTCTCTTAAAAAAAATAAATTATTTAAAAATAATTTAAAATGGTGGTCAGCCACAAACTAAGATTAGATTAATGAAAATAATTTTTAAAAATTGACTTATGTCAATAAATATCATAAATTGGACAAAATTTGTCCACCTCCCGCTACTACTCACAAAACTTGTGAGATAGGGGAGTAGGTATCAGTGAAGAGGAAGGATTTGCTCTGCCTTGAGCCGAGCTCTGTGGTGTAGTGGTTAGCATCCTCGCATGTAACGCAGGAGACCCGGGTTCGACTCCCGGCGGAGCCAAATCTTTTCTCTTAAAAAAAATAAATTATTTAAAAATAATTTAAAATGGTGGTCAGCCACAAACTAAGATTAGATTAATTAAAATAATTTAAAAAAATTGACTTATGTCAATAAATATCGTAAATTGGACAAAATTTGTCCACCTCCCGCTACTACTCACAAAACTTGTGAGATAGGGGAGTAGGTATCAGTGAAGAGGAAGGATTTGCTCTGCCTTGAGCCGAGCTCTGTGGTGTAGTGGTTAGCATCCTCGCATGTAACGCAGGAGACCCGGGTTCGACTCCCGGCGGAGCCAAATCTTTTCTCTTTAAAAAAATAAATTATTTAAAATTAATAATTAATTAATTTATAAATAAAAACAAAATCCGAACATCACATACTTTAAGAACATAAATTTAAGAGAGCACTTGCCTATTTTAATGTTTAAGTAATCCTGAAACTGTTCACTGATACCTTACGTTCTTGTTTCAATCTCTTAAGAGGATTCCGTCTAAGAAGCTTTTCAAGATGCATTCGGACCTCTCCTACAGAGATAAGTGGAATATTATTTAAAGGTACTTTGTAAAGGGTGTAGCAAATACACTTGGGAGAACATACTGGCTTTGCTTCAATATTCTTCTACATATCCACTAGTTTTATTTTAATTTTCTATTAAACTTTTAAGCGGTACGAACCAGATCGGACAAACTCTACTTCAGACGGAACCACAAACATTTCCGACAGCAAATAAATATAAGCGAAAGTGTATTATTAATTACTGTTAAAAACATCGATTTTTTATTGTTAAAACATCGATGTTTCAGAAACTAGCAACATTCGCTGACGATACTACACTATGTACTAACATCTCAGAGAAATCCCGATATAGCGTCTTCTATCCTGCAAAACCACTTGGATGATCTATTTAGTTGGGCTACCAGGTGGAAGGTAAAAATGAGTGGTATAAAAAGTGAATTTATTACCTTCACCCCCGATCATGATTCGTGCCAGCAAGAATTATTCTATGAGCTCACCCAGTTATGGTTGATGGAAAATTGGGGGTACGGAAGACGAATGGTTGCTCAATTATCTGATCAGATTTCAATAATACCCATTAGTTCAAGAATCGCCATTAAGCGTTGAAATAGAAAAAAAACTGTCTTTATTAGTCGTAAACACTCCTCCATAGTTGATAACAAGCTGGACCCCAATTGCCGGATTACATGATCCGGCAGTAGAAAGGTCACAAAGGGCCAATTACCGACAGTTTAGCCCCGAACTGCCAAACATCGCTAATTGGGCCCTCGGAACGGCAGTTGCCAAAGCTCTCTGTCATCCCTTGATTTACATCCGAAACCGGCCCAATAATCCGAAAATAGCCTTTATATAAGTCTTTTGTTCACGAAAATACCGGCCTTACTGCGTCCCATAAAGCCAGGATTAATGGCGGGCCTTTTTCCAAAGCGGATGGTAATGCTCGCTGTTCGGAATATAATGTACGGCAATCGGAGTAAGTGATAGTCCACTGCGCGCTGTTCTGCTCCAATACGGCCATCATAAAATATCTTGTAATGGGGTATAATAAAAAAACAAATATAATCGATCCTATTCTATTCGATTGTATGATATGGACATATCGATATGAATCGAACATGACTGGCAAAGGGAAGTTTACATTAAAATTTATATTTAATACCAGAGCAAACGTTCAAGAGAGAGAGTGAAAATTATTCGAGATATGGAAATGACAACAAAAGCTGGAGGCTTATTTTATAGAACTTATATTATTTTATTTAAGGCTTTGTCCCTGCCTTCCCCCTATCCTTTACTATTAATAATAATATTTTAACAATAATAATAATTTCATTTTTTGCTCTTGGAATATCCTCCGTACAAATAGAATGTGCTATGTTTTATGAATATCGATGGATCGATGTATTAGTTGTTGAATACTTTTTTATTTTCATTGAACGAGAAAGAAGAGAAATATTACATAATTTTTTTTAAACATCGACGATTAAACAAAAACAAATATGTTTAAGATCGAAATTTTGACAAAAAAATATGTTTTAACATCGATGTATTGAAAAAAACAAAGACATTTGGCAATATATCGGATATATTACCAATGTTCTACCTACCTTTTTTTGTTTCTGTAAACTTTTCAACTTCAAATAAGTACAAAATATAAAAACGCTAAACCATAGTATCATTTGAATTATCTATTTAATGCAGCAGAAAGCAAAATATTTTAAAATATTCCCCAGAAATACAATTTTCTGTACATATGTACTAGGGAAGGTACATCGATGTATGGATATTTTTGGGTCCGATCAGATTAATCTTTAATAAAATAATATGAAAAACCACCAATGTCGAAAAAATCGATGTTTTTATACATTAATTATGAAAAAATACATGTTTTAGACTTTCACATCGATTTAAGTTCGTATGGGCACTAAATATATTACAATATGTCGAAAAAAATTGATGTTCAAGAAAAGTTCATCATCATTCAACAGATCATGTTCTTGAAAATGGATGTTTGCTCTTGATATCGCATCACTAGCTGCTATTAGAGTGGCTTCGTGTTCGGGTAAGTCTGCCGTGAAAATATTGAAGAGTAGTGGTCCAAGTACACTACCCTGTAGAACTCCAGCTCCGATATTTTTATACTGGATAGTTCTTTGTCTATTTTAAGATTAATCGGTCAGGTAAGAGTGTAGTATTCCTAACTAGTACTGCAATACTGCAAATCGTTTATTAAGTTGTTTTTTTTTCAGTCCGATGTGGATTCTCCGTGTCAGTCTCTTGTCCTGAGGTAAAACCCCAAATATCTTACTTCTTGGGTTTCAGGGATCGGATTAGCATTGAAATATACTTGAAGCATGAACCATGATTGAAATCTTTACAGAATTGACCAGAAATACGATTCATACTAGGGAAGCGACATCGATATTTTTGGGTCCTAACAGTTTAGTTATTAGAAAATGAATATGAAATATCAATATCGAAAACATCGATGTTTTTATACATTAACTAGCATTCCCCGTCGCGGCTTTGCCCGCGAGCCTTTAAAATCAATTCTGTGATCATTATCTTGGTATTGATTTAATATAGTATATATATAAAGGAGATTTAGTAGAATCGGAGCTTCCGGTAGGTGGAAGGTTGGAGGGGGAAGCTGCCGGCTCGGCAGAAGAGAGGGAGGCGCGCAATGGAGAGAATTCACTAAAACCGCCGAAAAAATTTAGGTACTCGGCTATAGGTTTTCGGCTTTAAAACATCGTTTTCGACGCCCCGTAGATCAAGATCTTTAAAATGAGTCCAAATTAGATATTTTTTCTAGAAGTGCAAAAATAGGTGTCCGTTAGAGTTAAACGACAATATCGTCATTTAAACTCCTTAGGGGTTACATTCTTGAAATTCCTTTCTTAGCGGTTACCTACATCGCGTTTAAAACCTAAATTCCGAACTTCAAGTTTCTATCATTAGTAGTTTTTGCGCTACATTGATTCTATCATTCAGGAAAAAGCCTCTTATATATATATATGGAGGAGAGATCGAAATAAACACGCACCATCCCCAATCATGGAAATCACAGTGTGCATAATTTGATTACCACTAATATTTAAATAATCGGTTGCCATAGTTTATGTGAATGTCGTTTTTAATAATATTGTAACGTTAAATCGATATTCAAATAAAAACATATGGTTTAAAATCTCAACAATAGATTTCCGTTAGAGTTAAACGTCAATTTCGCCATTTAAGCCCCTTAGGGTTTACATTTTTAAAATTCCTTTCTTAGTGGTTACCTACATCGCGTTTAAAATCTAAATTCCGAACTTCAAGTTTCTATCATTAGTAGTTTTTGCTCTGCTTTGATTCTGTCGGTCAGGACAAAGCCTCTTATATATATAGAGATTATGATAAAACAATTTACACTTTTACTTAAACATCGATTTAAATATGTATGGGCACTAATATTTTGACGTTTAGGTAAATATTGTAAATATTAAAAAAAAAAAAAAAAAAAAAAAAAAAAAACGATGTGGAAAACATCGATGTTCAAGAACTTACCTTCGAAGACGCATCTCAGTTGTAGTAGAGTGTTTTCTTGTTCGGGTAAGCCTGCCGTGAAAATATTGAAGAGTAGTGGTCCAGCTCCTATATTTTTTATACTGGATAGTTCTTTATATATTTTAACAGAAAGTGTCTAAAGCATTGAGGGTTGAGTTAATAAATTCACTTTTCATATCATTAATTTTTACCTTCTTCCTGGTAGCCCAACTAAATATATCATCCAAGTGGTTTTGCGGAATTTCTATGCGATTCAAGTAGTTCAGTATCCTCTGCGAATGTCGCTATAACTTTTTTCCATCCCCCCCCCCCGGTATAACTAAACCGACTATCTTCGAGGCCTATCAAGAAACCTGAGGGCTGCTATCCACGAGCTTTCATTAAACAAGATAAATCCTATAACCCCTGAGCTACAAAACAAATCATTTCACATCACACAAGGCCCTGCACAACGAAGGTTTTCTTGTAGTAAATTTTCTAATTGAATTGTGCTTTGCTGTTTCCAACTCTTCCTGCTTCACCTCCAATCTTTCTGGTCTTCGAAATCCTCATCACTACCTGTAGACTCTATTTCGACGATATCTTCCCCTTCTACTTCTAGCAAAAAGGAGCGTGAATCTAAGTGCTTGAACATCCCTCCTGGCTTCCATATAGGATCATTTATTTCACATAAGTATAGTAGCGTGTGTTCACGTCCGTGTAAGTCTGTCGTGAATATATTACGGATCAGTGGTTCAATAGAAGAGTCAGTGAGTGGTAGAGTGGAGTTCCACAAGGTAGAATGTGGCAGTAAAAATTATGTTAATGATGCTAGTTGTCCGATATGACAAAGGTTCACTTATGATAAAGTTACTTTATGCTGCGTAATGAAGTCATTCCCCAACATATCCTATTTGGCCTGGGAGAGAATAGACACACTTGGAATGCTAAGAGACTTGGAGGGCAATGGTTAAATGGTAGCGGTGAGATATACATGGAGATTGTTGATTAGGGCTCACAATGGGAGATGTGCATACAATGGCTCCTAATTTAGTTAGCTTAATAGGCCGAAAGAGGGCGGTCTACCTCTGAGGTGGAGCTCTCCTATTGGACAATGCCGCCGCCGGCTGAGCCAATTACAATAAACAGCCTCTGTCTTGTTTAATAATTCCATTCCAACGCCTTCCTCCAAGCTATTTATCCATTCTGTAAACTATACCTACTGCCGTCTAGGTGTATTTTAAAAATTTGTATATATATATAATCTCGTCGTTGATACAGGAAAAGGTCTTATGTCAGAAATTTTCGATTTTCCGAATTAATTAGATTTTCAATCAAATCGAGTAGACGAAATATGTCACGAGTAAATTGAAAAGAAGAAGCATGCACAGTAAAAAAATATTCGAATTTCAGGATTCGCTTGGTCATTAATCTTGAGTGACACCAGACTATATGACAAATTTAAACTCTAATACAAAAAATCTGGTGCGTGCGCGCAACACACAACTTTCACTTACCAACTTACTTAGATTAGAAATTGACGTGTTTTGCTAATAATCATTTCCCAAAGTTACACATTTTTCTACATTCATATCTTATTTTTGTTAATTGTTAAAGCCGTTTTTGAGTACATAAAAATACCTGTGAAAATGATATAAAATTTATTAAGTAAAGTCCTCCCTCCCGTAGATCAATTTTGATGAAATTTTTACAGTCATATCTCGGGCATATAAATACATCAAATACCAAGTTTGATCAAAATCGTTAAAACCGTTTTTGAGTAAATAAAAAAAACATGTGAAAATGGTACAAAATTTATTAAGTAAAGTCCCCCCTCCCGTAGATCAATTTTGATGAAATTTTTACAGTCACATCTCGGGCATATAAATACATCAAATACCAAGTTTGATCAAAATCGTTAAAACCGTTTTTGAGTAAATAAAAAAAACATGTGAAAATGATACAAAATTTATTAAGTAAAGTCCCCCCTCCGGTTAATCAATTTTGATGAAATTTTTACAGTCATATTTCGGGCATATAAATCGATGAAATACTCAGTTTAATCAAAATCGTTAGAGCCGTTTTTGAGAAAATCGAAAAAAACGTAAAAAGTTATTAAATAAAGTACCCCCTCCCTTTGAGCAATTTTGATGAAATTTTTTCTGTCACATCGCGGGCATATACCTACACTAAATACCCAATTTCAGGTTCCCACGGTTTATAATTTTTGAGCAAGTCTGTTCACATACACACACACACACACACACACAGACCATTTCGCGGGACTTGGTTATTTCGACTCAGGGGGTCCCAAAACGTGTATTTCCGTTGAAAACCGGAAGTCGAAAATTTTCACGATCGCAATACTTCCACTTACTATATATTTCATATATAGGTAAGTGAAAGTAAAAAAGTTTTACAAATGAATCTAATAACAATTTTGATTTTTTTTTTTCGGATAATCAAACACACTTCGTCTTTTAAGACACCATAACTACTCGTTTTGATTAAAAATCCAATAACTCCAACTCGCAAAATCGAAAATTTCTCACTTACGACCTTTTGCAACATCAACGACGATATATTACATTTACTATTTTTTTCATTTAATATTGTATCACTGGGGTCACTTTTGGTGTAGTGGTTAGCATAGCAACCTGCAATACTAAAGGTCGTGGGTTAGCATCCTGCGGTGGGACTAGGGTTTTTTTGAATGGGAGTAAAAAATCTTAGGCAATGCCTTCCCTCGAATAGGCTAAAAAGGAGGTCCTGAGCCTGTACAATGTCAGGCACTCGTTAAAGATTCCTATCGTAATTATACATGGATATGCAAAATTTAGGACTACCGCTGCATCAACGTCTGATTAGCCTTATATACAGCATTGTGTTTAAATAATTTTATTGAGGTTAAATCACAATAAAAAATTTTAAACAAACTATGAGAAGACGGGATGACGAAGTGGCAACACTCTGAGCCAGGGGACGTTTACTAATACTCGGCATCACTCCCTGGCTGTCTCCCCTGGACCTGTATACCACGAATAACTTAAAAGTGGAGGAAGGGGGGAACAAAAAAAATATTTTTTTGAGAACTTAAATGAAATTACATAATATAAACAGTAGGGCCGGGATAGCCGAGCATGCTCCAGCCGGTTAGAACACTGGCCAAAACAGGTTGGTTCACGTAGATACATGGGTTTATGACCAATACCTCTGTTGTACGAAAAAACAAGTCCAACCACCAGGGTACAACATAAACTAGCGGACAAAAAGAACGGCGCACTTTGATTTTTACATAAAAAATTAACCCAGATTGGTCTTAGGAGAAAATGTTTTTACCATTATTTACTGCAAAGTATCCTCTTTGTTTCACACCAGGAATGAAGGATAAAAAAAAACTTCAGTGGGGAAAAATAAACTTTAATAAAAAAAAGAACAAAAAATGACAAGTTTCAAAAGAAAATAAAGCTTCTATATTTTGATTCATGGTTTGTTAATAACGGGTGTTGCCTCCCCTTGCTTGAATCACACTCTGCATCCTCCTTGGCATACTTCGAATCAGATTGGCAACACGATCTTGAGGAATTTGATCCCACTCACGCACGAGAGCAATTCTAAGCTCTTGGAGATCCCTTGAAGAATTCTGATGTCGCCTGACGGCTCTTCCGAGCTGGTCCCAAAGGTGCTCAATAGGATTCAGGTCCGGCTGAGAGCTGGCCAGTTTATGGTTTCTGGCCTCGTTCAGATAGTCCCTTACAACGTGAGCGACGTGTGGCCTTGCATTATTGTGCATAGGACGGAAAGGGGGGCCGATGAATGGGGTAAATGGCACCACATATTCTTCGAGGATGTCGGTGATGTTCGTATCCGTCTTTAGGGTTGGTCTACTAAACACACGGAGGTCTGTGATAGCCTCCAACGAAATTCCACCCCAAACCATCACCGAGTCTCCTCCAAACGCCACTCTTCCCGTCATATTGCACTGTGCAAATCGCTCCCATGGTCTCCTCCATACTCTAACTCGTCCATCTGCTCCATACAGGCTACACCTGGACTCGTCGGAAAACAAAATGGAGCCCGAATCAACTTCAGACCAGGCGGCTTGCTCACGACAAAACTTGAGGCGTGCTGTTCGGTGCGCTGGGGTGAGAAGAGGGACGGATGCGGGGACTCTGGAGTACAGGTTGAGTTCAGCAAGCCTCCTCCTTACTGTTCGGGGAGTCACGTCTGTTCCCCGAACCTCACGGAGCCGGTGGGAAGTCTCAACAGCAGTTTGGAATCGATTTCTAAGGGCCTGTACAGCCGATGAGCCTGTACGATGAACCGATCAGCAGCTTGCTCTTTGGTTGAATTGAAGTACGTGGAGAAGAAGAACCACGGTTGAATAGGCACACAAATACCGACTGAAGTGACTCCCATGTCTTATCTTTTACTTTTAATCCTTAATACTTGATGGAATTAAGAGTTGTTTTGTGAAGGCATGTAGGATAATAACCTGCATTGATCTGGGTACCAAATACCCATAAATAATATTTCTATCTGCATTTTTCACATAGAATTGCTGGTGCGCCGTTTTTTTTTGTCCGCCAGTTTATATTTCAAGGACGCATTTTTCGAGCAAGGACGATTCCCACCAGGTTATAGGGTTAATGTCTACTTTTTTGTTCTGTTTATTATAATAATTAATACTCGCATATTGCTAATATAGTATTTATATATTTATGTTAGCCCTGCAGAGTACTATAAACAAGTACACAAGTAAGTTAAGTATTTTATATCGGGCTTATCTCGCTGAGAGGGAGGCCTGTGGTCTCGGCAGTGTATTTTATCTTTGCTCTTTGCGTTATACCCATCCTATGTCCCTTTCATTACGTTATCCCTCTCTCCGGGTCTTCTCTTTTATTAAAAACCTTCCTCTGCCTTATTCCTTCTGACCTAGATACTTGTAAGGCTTAGCCTTAAATTAAAAAAAAATAAAAATAGTGTCTATGTTTTAAAAGTGACTGTTGAAACTCATTTTAAAAATTACGTTATAACTTAAAAGTTACAAAAGTAATACCTCATAATAACGTTTAACAAAAAAAAGAAAAGACAAAGCCTAGAGTTAAGAATGGTTATACACCTATTGTTGAAACGAACTAACAGCTAAAACAAAATGTTCTAGACATGTTTTTGACTACGATGTTCAAGTACCATCTACGCCAGGCCAGAACATTCCACGCCTGTCCTCTTACGACTAAATATAAGGAGCGATGGACTGCAGAGTTAGTCTTGGTTCTGAAGCTCAAGTTTTGGTTATTTGTTTGTTTCAAAGTGATAATTTTTGTATCCTGTTTAATTATTTATGTTTCGATAATTTGTTTGGCATTAGAAATTATAATTTTCTTTGTATAAAAATTGTTTAACCCACACAAGTGGTACAATATGAAATTTAATCATTTATACAAATTTTGTAATTTTTTACTTTCACTTACCTATATATGAAATAAATAGTAAGTGGAAGTATTGCGATCGTGAAAAATTTTGACTTCCGGTTTTCAAAGGAAATACACGTTTTGGGGTCCCCTGAGTCAAAATAACCAAGTCCCGCGAAATGGTCTGTGTGTGTGTCTGTGTGAACAGACTAGCTCAAAAACTATGCACCGTGCGAACCTGAAATTAGGTATTGAGTGTTCGTATATGCCCGCGATATAACAGCAAAAATTTCATCGAAATTGCTCTAAGGGAGGGGGTACTTTATTTAACAACTTTTTACGTTTCTTTCGATTTCCTTAAAAACGCCTCTAACGATTTTGATTAAACTCAGTATTTGATGTATTAATATGCCTGAGATATGACCGTAAAAATTTCATCAAAATTGATCAACCGGAGGGAGGACTTTACTTAATAAATTTTGTATCATTTCCACGTGTTTTTTTTTTTATTTACTCAAAAACTGCTTTCACGATTGTGATCAAACTGGGTATTTGATGTATGTACTCGTATATGCCAAAGATGTGATAGCCAACATTTGATCAACCGGAGGGGGCACTTTTTTTCCAATTTTTCGATTATCTCAAAAACGGCTTTAACGATTTTCATAAAATTCGTCACGTTTGATGAAAATTAGGTGTTATTTAATATCAGGTAAGCGTAACCATTATTAAAATAATCTGAGGGGATTATAGAGCAAACTAAAACCAAAATAAGAAATGAATGTGAAAAAATGTGTAACTTTGAGAAGTGGAATTAAGAAAACGCACTAATTTCTTATCTGAGTAAGTTGGTAAGTGAAAGTTGTGTGTTGCGCTCACGCACCAGATTTTTTATTTTTCCTAACAACAGTACCTATATCATTGGTTCGTACAAAGTCAAAACTAGACCCCATTTTTATCGCTACCCTTAAACTGCATTTTAAATATATTTTGTTTGCCGGACTAAAGATTCCCTAAAATAATTGCAAAAGAAATAGTAAAAAGTAAATGTTCATGTTTTGCTGAGTGGATAGCACTCGCTGATCGCATTTTATTTGATTATTTTATTAGGTTAAATTTGATTGTGATGTTTATAGAAAGAGTTTTTAACTAGTAAAAAGATTTTTAATTTTTGACAAGGGTACTCAGCCTATTTTATTTGAAAATTTGTGGTCACAGGTGTTCTTCTTGAAAATGGCTTAGTGCCGAAACTTAGAACCAAATATTGTAAAAGTGTGAGGTTAATAAAGGATCGAAAATTAAAAAAATTGACTACAATCTGCTTGCTGAAGTAATTCTTTTTAAGTCAGATTGGGGTTGTTGAAGGTGTTTGCGTGCTAGCGATATTAATTCTTCTGACTCATCAAGTTTTTTTGCCTTCTTTTTTGGAGGACCATTCATAGAGGAAAATTATAAGTATTTCAGTAGTATTGCACAATATTGCCAACATAGGACGCAATATTTACAAGATTGCACAATAAAAATCAAACTATTTTTTATTGATCCAATTTATTGCACATATCTTCCAAAATGATATTAAGACGCTCAATATTGTTGTACAATGTCAGTTATTGGGCAATATAGTTACGTATATATTGATCGTATAGGGGCCGCTTTACACAAATTAAATGACTGGTGCAAATTATGTAAAATTAAACTTAATCATGACCAGGGCTCATATTTATTATGCAATTGCATATTTTGTTTGCGTACTTCTTTAAAATAGCACGTTTTATTTTGCATATTTAATGATAACTGCATATATTTGCATATTTTAATTCAGATAATTGCATTGATTAAATCGCTTTTTTTTTTTTTTTTTTTTTTTTTTTTTTAAATAAGGCATTAACCACGAGGTTATTGCCTATTACAGCATGAGAATTATAAAACGGCGACGTGGTAGCTTAATTATAATTTATCGTGCAGATTGATTGTGTTCGCTTGTTTTATATATTTTTTAATTGATTGTCAAGCTTTATTGATGTAATTCTTGTATTTCTCTTGGTAACTCATTCATGTTTGGGCAAAAGGGCTTAAGTCATAAACAATTTTTTTTTTTGTCTCGTCTTCTTAAAATTTATAATTGACTATAATTTCTTCGTTATTCATAATTTATTACAGTCTCCGTTGAAACAATATAGTTTCATTTATTATTCTGGGATAAAGAAATACAATCAGAAAGAATTTATAATGATTTTTAATAGCGTGGTAAATTGATGTTTAAGCTTCACATTCCATGACTTAGACCCTTTTGACCAAACACCAGTGAAATATCATCTATAGTTTCTATTATTTTTAAGTCTCCTGGCAGAGGGCGAAAGCCATATCAAAATTTGTCCTTAGCTATGTATATGGGTCATTCTCACCAAAGTGGGCACTTTTTAAGGCGTTTTTATTTTAAATTTTATGGTTACAAATAAACTTTTTTTTCGGTGTAATACTATTCCTTAGCCTAAAAGGAGCAAGGAGTCGACGTGGAAGAAGGCCAATTCACGTTGAACGTTTTTTTTTTTAAATTTCTCATTATTTAGGACTGATGATGCTTTTAAAAAAGTTGAGCACCAAAAGAAAGCTTCAATCCACGTCGCTATCTTCATTTCCCTGCCGCATTTTATTTGAATGAAGACTATTATACGTAACCTCTCAAGTTTGAGAACTTATTTGCTTCTGGAGAGCTTGGATTTGTACTGAGGTTAAGTTAACAGTTGGGGTTGTTTAGGGAAAGACCCCTTCCTGCTGACTATATATTTTTTACTAATTTCCCGCCTGAATAGTGTGGTGACAATTTAATTTTGGAAATTGACAGGGGAATGAAAGAAAACCTGTGGGACATCATAAAATTGAAAATCGTATGAAAAGCGGAAAAATGCATTAAAACGGATAATTTTATTTTGATTAGTACGAATACATACCATCTGTTAATAAAAATTATTAAATTAAAATATTAAATACCATGTTCAATACTTAACAATCTTTTCGGAGGCGGCGCATAAATCAAAATTGTTAACACTAAAAATTAGGAAAATCTTAAAATTCTCTATAGATTTTCTATTTTGCGCCGCCTCCGAAAAGATTGTTAAGTATTGAACATGGTATTTAATATTTTAATTTAATAATTTTTATTAACAGTTGGTATGTATTCCTACTCATCAAAATAAAATTATCCGTTTTAATGCATTTTTCCGCTTTTCATACGATTTTCAATTTTGCTGCGTATTCATAAAAATCAGAAGGTAATTATTTCATACTTTTTAGTGCATTTATTTTTACTGGTTGTTAGTTTTCGAAGTCGGTTTAATTTTTTTTTTTATAAAATGTTTTTTTTTTCAATTCTAATCCTTTATCATCAAGGATTCGACTGCTTTTATGTAATTTTACAGTATTTTAAAAAAATTGAACAGAAAAAAAGAGTAAAAATTGACCTACTATACGGACACAGAACTCTTACTCTGAGCAGAATCAGACCTCGGGACATGACAGGGGAATGAATTTCGACCTTTTTCTGGTGTTTTTAAGGTGCGTGTGTTATACAATTAAAATTAAGTCGTATGGGGTCTACCTTTACAACTCGCCTGGATTTACAAAATTGATGTCTTAGAGTCTTAAGTTTTTCTAAATCGCTATAAACGGCCTGGGACACAAAAGTGCCCACTTACGTGAGAATGACCCATATATAGTTTTCTAAATATTTATTGTTTTGAAAATAAAGGACTTTTATATTCTACTAGGGTGCTCGGCTTCGCTCCGGTAGTTGTGTGGTAGTTTTAATACCAGAAAAACTTTAAAATTAAAGGAAATATAGAAAAAAATTAGCACCTTCTTGAAAATTCAGTTTTAACTTGATATCAATATTTTGCAGACTTGAGATCTGCAGAGTCCGCCCAAATAAGGAACCCTGTATAATATACAGGGGGTTGAAAATGGTAAATGAACAATTAATTTTGCTGCAACTTTGTCGAGTTATGCATCGTTTTGATGGTTTCTGTGATTCTGAATCCTATAAGCCCATTTCAAGTAGTCAGAAGATAATAAATTTTTAGATTATTGTTGAAAAATCTGGTATCTCAGTTAAAAAAATTATATTTCGAGTAAAACATAATCACTGACTACTATGATGGTCCTATTCGATCCAGAAGTATAGAAACTACCGAAGAGTCATAGAAACTTTTTTTAAGACCTTTCTTCCATTTCAACCTCCCTTCAGATATCCCCCCCCCCCCGTAATTTGAACGGTTTCTGCATATCTCGAATCTTACTACTATTACAAAGTGAAAACCAAATTATCTTGAAGGTACAATTTTTTCATCATATTTCTTTTTATCTTGAACTCTGAGGGATGATAAAATCTTGAATGCTGTTATTGGAGTTAGTCGTTTTGTCAACTGGAATGCTCATCATACGTAGTAACCAAACCAACTTCTTTTTCATAAATGCAATAAGAACATTTCAAACTTTTTATTTTCTATTTATATTTAGTCAATTCATCTCTTTTTTTTTATGTCTAATTTTATTCGCTCACTGTACTACTAAGAAATGTTTTAGTAAATTTAATAGAACTGCTTATAGAACTGCTGAAAAAATATAGAACGATTACATACTGAATAAATGGACAATAAACATTGAGTGAATGGCACCCTAGCGCTTCCTGGTAGCCTGGAGCTCGAACTAAATTTTTCATTCATAAACTCGTATCTCAATCTCAGAGAGGCTAATTAAATGGTGCGAGAGGCTTAAAATTCCAGTCCTTTTCTCTTCAATTTTACACTCTTAAGAGAAAAACGGAAACCTTCTTCTCCATAAGGGGTCATATGGCTAAACGAAGACATAACTTCCTTAATCCTACGTGGAGTCGTTTTTGAGCCTTTTCGGCACGCACATTGTACACTTTGCTTTATAATATATATTGATTATATTCGTACAAAGTGTTAATAAAAGAATGAGACTCGATCAATCAGATTTCAGGGCATTGTTACCGCACGGACTGATAGCACCATATCCTTAAGGATATTCTTCACCTATTGAAGGCTAAGCAGGAGAAGAAGAATCGAAGGATAATGAAGAGAGAAAGAGAGCTGATGAAGGAAGCGATCCTCGGAGGCGAAGACTTGGCCAGGCCCGTCACGTCCTCAGCTGTAACCCCTGACTCCCCCCCCAATCTGATTTTCAATTCAAATCGGAATAAACCATTTGGGACACTTGGAGCAGGCCTCTGTTAACCCCATAGTGATAATGTATTCTATTTGATAAGATCCCCCAAATCGAGTTTGGCGCCAATTTCCACAGTTCCCGCCTTATCTCCCGCAAAGCCCCCCCTGATTTCCCGATAGAGTTCGCCCCCCGATAAATACGAGACCCAATGAGCTCCTTTTTTACACCTCTTTCTCGCACTTCCGGTCTTTCTTGCATTATTCTGATGGCTCTATTATACTTCAAATGTTGTTAGTGTCATTCATATTTATGTATTATACAACCAAATTGTATTTCAATATCTAATACTCATCTTTTTCTTTCTTTTTTTTTTTTTTGTAATAGGTACATTTTTAATATTTGAGTTTAAAGGTATAATTTAATTTTTTTTTTAAAGAGATCTGGCGTGATGCGCGCAACACACTTTCACTTACCATCTTACTTAGATTAAATTAAAGTCTTTTGATACCGAGCTCTCTTCCAAGTTGAGTCAATCTCTCTTCTTCACTGCTCCCTCTCCCTCGATCTCCATTTTTCGAAATTTTTACGGGGATGGAAAATTACGGGGGAGTGGGATTAGTGAAGAGTAGAGGTTGGCTCGTTTGTTAGCGAGCTCGGTGGCACAGTCGTTAGCGTCGCACGCATGACCCATAGAAGACCCGGGTTCGACTCCCGGTAAAAACTTCTCTTCAAAAAAATAAAATATTTTAAATAAATATAGAATTGAATTAGGTGGTTAACCACGAGGAAAGATTAAAGTAACATAAAAATGTTTAAAACATTTTATTCTCGAAATCAAACAGAACAAAATGATTGTGTTTTTATCTTTTACTGTGATCACTATGATTACTGTGATTACATTAATACTGATATTTAAAAAAAAAAAAAAACTTTTATTCTTTATTTATATGTATTTTTTTCCATTTGCAACTACTTTTTACCGCATCAAACAAATTTAATGATTTTTATTTTATTTATTTATTTCTTACTTTTTTAGAACTGTTTTTTGGAAAAAATAAGTTACATCTATAAATTGCAACCTATTTTTGAAAATGGCCAAACTTTGGGTTCATGTAATATGTATGCTATTTACTTTAGATTCCCTAAATAAATTTTTCCTAAAAAAAATTAATTTTAGTTTGTAACTTACAAAACTAAAATCAATGTTAAATATCTTACAAATAGATAACTGACAAACATTATTACTTCTGTATCTAGGTCTGGTTTCCAGTAAAGTATTTGTTTTATCGAATTGCTTCATTGTATTATTATATTTTTTTATCAAAAATATAATTCCTCCAATTGTTCTCCACTGACTCTTATCTTTCATGGCATACACTTTGTAAGCTATGAAACACACACAGATGTAATATCTAAGCTAGTTAATTTATTCTATTTTCATCTATTCCAATAAGATATTTTAAAACAATTCTTATAATAGCAACAATACTATGAACATTAGAACATTGTTTATTTACCGGTAGCAAAAAAATGCACATAAACAAATTTATTTTACTGTACAGATCAAATAAAAACAAAAATAAGTAAATGAATGTGAAAGAATGTGTGAATTTGAGGAATATCGTTTACATATTTCTTCTGATAAATATGTTAACGCCATTCCCCAAATTCTCAAATTTATTTACTTATTTTTTTTTTTTATTTACTCTCTAAAGTACAATAAATTGTTTCATTGTTAAATAAAAGTTTTTACTTGTGATATGAATGCAAGAATAATATTCGCGATAGAATATTTTATAATCTGATTTTATAATTCTCTATGTAGTTCTTATTAGTTAAACACCAATGGTTGGCTCAACATTACCAGAAATACGATAGGTTAAATGATGGTCAGGATTTTCAGTTTACAATGATTTTGTTGTGGTAAGCCAACGTTTCGATACAACTTGTGGATCTTCATCAGGGCTAAAAGAAAACAAATATATGAGTATCTATGCTAGAGGGTGACAGTAAATGGATACATTACAGAACTGATAATAATATAAACGATGGTGTATACATGAATATTAAAAAAAGTGGCTGGTTAACAAGATAAAATAGAATCTGATATTTACCTACTGAGTCCAGGTGGATACTAAGACTAAAGGTAAAAATAAGGTGAGAGGTAGACGTTGGCTTACTACAATAAAATCATTTTAAACTGAAAATCCTGACCATCATTTAACCTATCGTAAATGAAGAACAATTGACTATCTCTCACCTCTACTATTACCAGAAATATGTTTCAGGTCAGCCTTGTTCATTATTCTGTCATACAAAGCAGTGTTAAAAAAAGAATATATATAATAAAATTCATGAAATTAGTTTGATGCGGTAAAAAGCAATGGCAAATAAAAAAATAAATAAATAAATAAAGTACATATCAATTAATAATAATATAATTAGTGATCACAGGAAAGGTTAAAAATACTCTCATTTAGTTCAGTTTGATATCAAGAACAAAATGAGTTTTTCACCATACTACGATGTAATCACCTGTTTTACACACCTAATTTGCGGTCCGAAAGCTACACTTCGCCGCCGTAGGGCCGAAAATGAATATTTCGCCCTAGGGCCGCAAAATCAGCTGTTTATTATTTTAATTCATTCATTTCATTATATACATTACATAAGTTTGTTTTGCTCGTATTATTGTTTAGTTATTTAGTAATTATGGCTAATAATATATCAGAATCTATAAATAGAAGAGCAAAAGAAATCTTAGCAGATTTGTTACCAACAAAATCAAAAGATAGGTATGACGAAGAGTATACAAAGTTTTTGAACTGGTTAAAAATGGAAAATGTAAAACCTACGAACTAACTTTTTTTAGCATTTTGAAATATATCAGTTGTATTAAATGAAACACACATATGTTCATCTCTCTTTATTAACTTACATAATAACATAACGTAAAATAATCCATACATTAAACATTCATCATGTCCCCATAACCACAAGATAACCTTCTAACAAAGAGTTACACTTAACCAAAAGAAAATCTTGTTTTTGATTAATATTATATCGTATTAATATTTATAGTAGTATGGTGAAAAATAGCGTTCGTGCCTCGGGCCAAAGTGCTTTTGCAGGCCCTCGAGCTTTTCATGACCTCGACTACGTCTCGGTCAAAAAATATCTCGGGCCGGCAAACGCCCACTTTCGGCCCTTGGTACGAAATATACTATTAGGGATTATTGGAACGAAAAGATATGATGTAACAAACAAACACAAAATAATTTGTCAACCATAATGATATAATAATAATAATAATTAATTAATTAAGCCTCAATTAATTGTTCGAATAAAACTTATCAATATTTAAAAATTTAAATATAGTAAATGAACAAAAATTTATTTGATTTTCGATTTTCGTTTTTCATTATTTCAAGGGGGGGGGGGGATTCAGCTGCTTTATTTTTATTATTCTATTATTTTGAATTAAAATTGAATTTGTTTCATGTCATGAAGTTTACAGCTGTAGAGAAGTCAATACAGACTTCCATAGTGTTGAAAGTTCCGTGTTGGCACTAGGATTTTTGAAAGGCGAGTAAAAAATCCTTGACCATGCCGCCCCTCGGATAGGACATACAATGGAGGTCCCGAGCCTATACGATAGTTAATTTATTCTATTTTCATCTATTCCAATAAGATATTTTAAAACAATTCTTATAATAGCAACAATACTATGAACATTAGAACATTGTTTATTTACCGGTAGCAAAAAAATGCACATAAACAAATTTATTTTACTGTACAGATCAAATAAAAACAAAAATAAGTAAATGTAAAATAAAGAGTAAAATAAAAGTAAAATAAAGATGTCAGGTATTCGTTAAAGATGCTTATCCTGATTATACCTGGCTAGGCGAAATTTAGGACTTCCTAAATATATCTATAAAGAGCACAGTTATTCATATTAAAAAAAAAAAAAATAGGCATCGTGTATTTGTCTAGATGTGTAACACATTAGATTTGTAAATTCTTTTTCCCCGAAATATGGAAGAGGGTGGGATCAAAATCCAATATTCCCTCCCCTTATACGAGCCCTAATTTAAATGTTTGTTATATTGCATATAAATTTTTTTCTGATGTCACCTGTGTTGTAGTGACTAGATTACCAGCCTACAACACTAATAAAAAGACATAATACAGGTCGCTGCCACATATCCCGCTATGGCCTTAGGATGTTTTAAAGTAAGTATACCTTCCCCCCGATAGGACGTAAAATGGAGTTACCGAGCCTGTACGAATCCAGTTATTCGTTGAATAATAGTTATAATAGGCAAAATATAGGACTTCCACTGTAGCATCGTCCGTAGTGGCATAAAGTGTCGTTAAAATAAAACCGACAAGAACAAATATGTATAATTCTTCTGTAAAATGTTCATTTTTTGGATTGAGGCAGTCTACAATAAAGTTTTCAATAATTTAATGCCAGCGTTGATGCAATATTTCTGCCTACTTCCGAGACAGAAAAGAATGACAGATCTTCGAAGGAATGAGGTTATTCTATCTGAGACATACTTGACACTTCGAATGCCACGTGGAATAAAGATATCGCCATATTGGAAACTCCTGTCCTTCCGGGAGATTTGTCACTTGGAGATGTTCTAGATTTTACGACGACTTGCAGGCTAAAGGGTGCGCTTCAGCTTTGGTACGTGCTCTCCGAGTTATCGGGTGCGCCTCCCCACTTTGTCACACCTAAGGCAGGGAGGAGGGAGGAAAGAGGGAATGAGAGGGAGAGAGAGAGAGAGAGAGAGAGAGAGAGAGAGAGGGAGAGGGAGAGAGAGAGAGAGAGAGAGAGAGAGAGAGAGAGAGAGAGAGAGAGAGAGAGAGAGAGAGAGAGAGAGAGAGAGAGAGAGAGAGAGAGAGAGAGAGAGAGAGGGTGTGAGGGAGCATAGAATTTTTATGAAGACGTCAAGAGGGATAATATATCGCGAACTGCGAGCGGCTTCCCCCTCCCTCACTCCCGTGGGATACATATCGACTTACACGCATTTTACACTCTGTCGGGAATATTATGCAGCATATATATGTTCCTACCGTATATGTAATCATAATTTTGTTTTTCATTACCATAAGAAATGTTTTATTTATCTCTTTTTATTTTTATTTTTAAATCAGGTGAAAGTAAATAAATGTATTCATCCAGGAATCGTTTCCCCATATATCTGTCATCTCGGTGAAAAAGTGGTTCATACACATTTTATTACGGTACGAATTTTAAAGTATGAATAGTGTTTATTGATTTATCTTTATCCATCTTTCTTTATACATACTTATAAGAATCTCGTGTCCCGATGTTTGTCGGAGGTAAAATCAGAAAATACCCATCAGATTTTGATGAAATTTGGCTATTTGTGTGTAGTTTTGTCCAAATTAAAAGATAGAATAGTTTTTATCTCGATTATATAATTCAATATTGCAAAATAAATGTTTTAGCAAAAGACATTTTGATAACCTATTTCAGATAGAACCTACAGCTATGTCTAATCTTGATATGTAATCTCATGTCATCATGTGTTATATTTGAACTTAAGTAATATTTATTATGGCAAAAGATTAACTTGGTACATTTTGCTCACTGTACATTGTGATTATACTAAACCCTGTTCCAATTATATACTTTATTAATTCGACAGTAGAGATGAGAGATGGTCAACTGTTCTTCAATTACGATAGGTTAAATAATGGTCAGGATTTTCAGTTTACAATGATTTTATTGTGGTAAGCCAACGTTTCGATCCAACTTGTGGATCTTCATCAGGGCTAAAAGAAAACAAATATATGAGTATCTATGCTAGAGGGTGACAATAAATGGATACATTACAGAACTGATAATAATATAAAAGATGGTGTATACATGAATATTAAAATAAGAGGCTGGTTAACAAGATAAAATAGAATCTGATATTACCTACTGAGTCCAGGTGGATACTAAGACTAAAGGTAAAAATAAGGTGAGAGGTAGTGGTAGGGGGTTAGTTTGCCGACTTCAAAGGTTTATGACGGGGAAATCCAACGCTTTTGAAGTGAAGGCACATGACAACTGAGTGAACAAAAATATTTAAAAACTAACAAAGTAGATGGTATTGTATACAAATAGTTGTGTCTGGACTCAATAATAACATAAAAATGAGATAATACATAATGTAACAATGCATAAAAATTTGGAAAATATACAGAAAGAATCATACAATACAAAAAATAATAATAGTACAAGAGGTACAGAGATAATTGCAGGTATCTATGAAATCAAAACTAGGATTTGAGGATGCGGAAGATGTTAGAATAAGTGGATGAAATTATCTCTTTATCTGTTTTTTGATTTACCGGGTTATTTGTTTCTAGATGGATGAAAATGGATTCTGAGAGGAGACGTTTATCGTGGTTAGATACAGTAGCTAATATGGAGGGGTTCTCAAAGTCGAAGGAATGGTTGTGGGCAATGGCATGTTCTGCTAATTTAGATGTAGACAAATTACGCGTGGAAATACTGTATTTATTTTGATTTCATAGATTGATAAATACGTTTTTAAAAATAATTTTTGGTTTCACCGATATAGCAACTGTTGCAATTAAGCGTGGAGCACTGGACACGATAAACTACATTACACTTGTCTAGGAGAGGTACAGGGTCTTTGAGTTTTGTATAAAGATTTTATAATTTATTGTTATTTTTTAATACTAGGCGCATGTGTGGGAAACTCGATGAGAAGGATTTTTTAATTTTGTTTGAGAGAATGGGGATATATGGGATAGATCTGTATTGGAAAGTAGAAATCGGAGGTTGTGAAGAGTTGTTAGAGAGATTTTGAGTTTAAGCATTGTTATTAATAAGTGTTTTTATACACCATCTTTTATATTATTATCAGTTTTGTAATGTATCCATTTATTTCACCCTCTAGCATAGATACTCATATATTTGTTTTCTTTTAGCCCTGATGAAGATCCACAAGTTGGATCGAAACGTTGGCTTACCATAATAAAATCATTGTAAACTGGAAATCCTGACCATCATTTAACCTATCTTTATTAATTCCTTTTACATGTTTAGTCTTGTCCAACTTACAAGATAGGATAGTTTTCATCTCGATTATTAGCCTCAATATTTCTTTTATTGCAAATTAAATGCTTATTATACATAGATATAAATTTCCAACGGATGGCGGTGTTAGTTGATTTATTGACACAACACTTCATTTCCTTTCGATATTTAGGGTGGGTAAGGATCGAGTAGTCAAATTTATTTATAAAATAAATTTAACACATAAAGTTTGTTACGCATTTTCTAGATTAATGCACAGTTTTCCTATCCTGTATCTTATATAAATAATTTTGCTCTTATTAGGCTGTTTATATCTATTTTTTCACAGCAACAGATCCCTCCCAAAACTGGGACTGTTTCTTATCAAAATCGCAATAAATCCAATTTAAAATAAGTATTGATAAAAAAAACTTACGAATATCAAGAAAAGGCGTTTACGAAAAAAACATTTTAGATCATTCAACGTTACTTTATTCCGCTGAGGCTAATCGGACGATGCTACAGAGATTTTCACTAGATGCCGTTAACTCCGCCAAGAACCGAGATGTGTTCAGGTGGGGCATATTTTTTTTCAAAATTTATTATTTGAAAATTTAATTTGATCAAATATTATGATAAGGAAATGAGTAAAAAAAATATAGATGCACTAAATTAATTAGCTAAATTTCTATGATATCAGAATAGTTGTTTTTAACAAAATAGTGCTAAAAAAATATAATTGCCATCTCAAGTTTTGGCCTTCTGAATAATAACACCGATTATAATAAAATCGGTTGAAAGTAAGCTCCGTTTAGAATAGAATGGATCAATCAGGTCTGTAGAAATGGGGCGGTCGTATGGTATTAATTACGATTGGACAAGATGATCCCCCGATGGATAAGCGAGACATGATTGGTTTTTATCGGACCAATGGGCTCTGTCCAAGCAAACCATTGGCTACTTTATTAACCTCCCCCCCCCCCATCATCGCTTTCCCACTAATTGTTCCCTCTTATTTATTTGTTGGTTTAATTAACGTCACTAATCGGACGATGCTAAAGTGTGACTCCTAAATTTTTTCTATCCAGGTATAATTAGGATAGGGATCTTTAACGAGTACCTGACATCGTACAGGCTCTAAACCTCCATTTAACGTCTTATCCGAGGGACAGTATAGTCAAGGACTTTTTACTCCCTTTTAAAAAATCCCAGTTTCATCGCGGGACGCGACCTTTAGTATAGTAGGGTGTAATAATTTTTTTTTTAACATTTTGTATAGTAATTTTACATTAAAAAAAATATTGAAACCCACATTGGATTTAGAATATATTCCGGTGTTATTTATTCAATAGGCTTATTAAAGATTATAATATTATCGCTAGTATTGTAGACTAATTGGCTAATTAATAAAGCTTAGCTTTGACTTTGACTTGGCGACAGAGCGGGAGCGGAGCGGGCCGTATTGACATCCAGCCAGTATTAAACCTCGAGTGGGTTGTGTCAATGAAGGCCTCCCTGGATTTGTCAAGCCTCCCCACGGATCTCTCTTTCTTAAATAATTTAAATGCTCTTTTGGCAAAATGTATATAATTTTGTTGTTTATTATGCCTATATATCCCTCATAGTTCAAGATAAAAAGAAATATGAAAAAAAAAATTGTGCCTCCAAGAAATTTTGGTTTTCACTTTGTAATAGTAGTAAGATTCGAGGTATGCAGAACGTATACGGGGGGATATTTTAGGGAGGTTGAAATAGAAGCAAGGTCTTAAAAAAAAATTCTATGAAGTTTCTATACTTCGGAATCAAATAGGACCACCATAGTAGTCGAAGCTTAAGTTTTACGCTAAATATAATTTTTTTAACTGAGATACCAGATTTTTCAACTGTAATCTAATAACATATTATCTGCTGACTTCTTGGAATGGGCTTATAGGATTCAGAATCACAGAAACCAACAAAAACGATGCATAACTCGACAAAGTTGCAGCAAAATTAATTGTTCATTTACCATTTTTAACCCCCTGTAAATTATACAGGGTTCCTTATTTGAGCTCACTCTGAAGATCTCAAGTCTGCAGAATATTGATACCAAGTTAAAACCGAATTTTCAAAAAGGTGCTAATTTTGTTCCCTATTTCCTTTAATTTTAAAGTTTTTCTGGAATTAAAGCTACCACACAACTACCGGAGCGAAGCCGGGCACCCTAGCTAGTAAAATATATTGTAAGCAGTGAAAATAGTTTTAAAATCAGATATTATAAGCAAAATAAAAAAAATGAAATTGTAAAAAAAAATTAATTATAAAATACTTACTTCTTTTAGATGGCTGTCGAGTGGTATTCATCTTCTTAGGTCCCATTTTCAATTAAATCAAATTAAAATTATAAATAAAACATTTAAATTAACAAAAATTGAGAGAAAACTTTAAACATTCACAACTTCGGCTATAATGCAGCTATCCGGAAACCAAAAACGCCGAAATGACCATCATGGACCAGTGCAACTTGCTGACTATCTAAAGTAAAAACTTTCCTACTGGCCGTCGCTTTTAAGTGGAAAAGGTAAAATATACCTGAGTGCAGCCCTGGGCTGTAGTTGGCCACCTGGGCTCGCCGCCGAGTACAGCTCAGAGCTGTACTTGGCGTTGAATGTGCTATTCCTATAACCCATTTATTTTTCCATTAATTTTTTTCTGTGTATTTAAAAAAAATTAAAATTTGTAATAATATTTTTCTTCAAATTATAAAATTATGCAATTTCTTGCAATAAAACTTCAAAACGTGCAATTTCGTGCAGTAAACTCCAAACGTGCAATTTCGTGCAGTAAACCCCAAAACGTGCAATTTCGTGCAGTATAAAACTTCATTAAAACATCCCATTAGGCTTGATTGGGATAAGTTACTTGAATTCGCTTTATTCTGACTTACCAACAAAAAGATGCAATTGCACGGGAATCCGAGCTGTAGTTATTAGTTATTATGCACTTAAATTGAGTAAGATTAATTATTAGTATAAATTGAGTAACACTTAAATTACTCAAATGAAAATATGTATCGATAATGCTTAATATTTAACAGACCCAAAATTAAGACGAAGTGACTATTGGGACCAGTTTAATACCGTCTACAGCGAACTGTTCGTTATAACCGATAATATCGCTTAAAGAGAACATCGGCTATAACGTACAAAAACCTCCAGTCCCTTGAAGTTCGTTATAAACGATTTTGACTGTATTTATTCATTCCGTAACATGATTTATTTTGTGTAAGAAACCGATTCAAACTCTATTTTAAGAGAATACTAACAAAGAGAGATGCATCAAACCCTCGCTGCGGACCTTATCAGCCTCCAAGTTGGGACTTGCTCGCCCCGTTCACGCCTCTTGCTACCACGGCTGCGATGACAAGCCTTGTTTTATGATCTCGTTATCAAGCCGAGATAAACTTGTGGAGGAGTTTTAGGCACCGTACGGTACAACAACAGCAATATTATATATAAATCAAACTAGAAGACAAAGCCGACCATATCTTGTAGAAGCATGTTTGTTTGTTTGTTTGTTTAACGTCCATTTTTATGCTACTAAGGCTAATCGGACGATGCTACAGTGGGAGTCCTAAATTTTGCCTATCCAGGTATAATGAGGATAGGGATCTTTAACGAGTACCTGACATCGCACAGGCTCGGGACCTCCATTTTACGTCCTATCCGATGGACGGCATACCTAAGGATTTTTTACTCCCATTAAAAAATCCTAGGGCCACCGCTGGAATCGAACCCGCGACCTTTAGTATTGTAGGTTGCCATGCGAACCACAACACCACAGGTGACCCCTCATGTTAATTCATAATTTGCAAGATAATGATTAGTGTTTAATTGTTTGTGACCAAAAAGATTTTATAATTAAATAAAAGATCCTTTTTTTAAGTCACACTTATTTACTTTGTTGTTCCACTATCCGGTATTTACGTCATCACCATCCTAACAACAACAAAAAATAGACTAACAATTCAGATATTGTTGTTGATTATTTAACGTCACTTTATGCTACTAAGGCTAATCGGACGATGACTAAAGTGGGAGACCTAAATTTTGCCTATCCAGGTTTAATTAGGATAGGGTTCTTTAACGAGTACCTGACATCGTACAGGCTCGGGTCCTCCATTTTACATCCTATTCGAGGGACGGCATAGCCAAGGATATTTTACTCCCATTAAAAATAACCTAGGACCACTTCGGGACTCGAAAGCGCGACACTTAGTATATTAGGTTGCCATGCTAACCACTACACCACAGGTGACACCTAAATATAATTTTATTCTAAGCTTAATCATATAATGTTTGAAATGTTACCTCTTGAGTTAATGATGGTTGTAAGATATCCACCATATTGTACCTCTTGAGTTAGATATATTTTATTAAACTTGAAGATTGTGGATTACAAACAAGTGAATCTAGACTTTTGACTGGTGCTGTAAATTACCTAATTTTATTAAGATTTGGAAGAAAAGTAGAATACTGCATCAAGAAAAGTGACTTTTTTTTAATAAAAAAAAAAAAAAAAAAAACCATAGTTATTAGATACAACACACAATTTCTATTAAAAGTTCAAATGATTTACTTAAAAGATACCGTTACTTTGAAACGCCCTTGAATAATTCATTCGAAAGAAGCAAGAGGCTAAAAAGTAAACATTAAGACATCAAAAGGCACTGAATGATAAAATATGCCACAAACATGAAATTAAGAAGTATACAAAATATTCACGTCAATGCTTCTGCTAATGTCTCTTAACGTTTTGGGCTGAAGTCGACTTTTCACTGAGATGACCGATATTATTTTAAGATTTTTTTAAAATTTATCTATGAGGTAATAAATTATTTTTAAAAAATTCAGACAGTTAATAGTTGAATTGATTTTCCATTAGAATGGAAGGAAAAAAATTCTTTGCCAGCTGTTTGGGCCACATGTACCTCTGCTTTGTAACGAGGTATGTTGGGAAACCGGTATTAAAAAATCTGGTGCGTGCTCGCAACACACAACTTTCACTTACCAACTTACTTAGATTAGAAATTAATGCGTTTTGTTAATTACCACCAATTACCAAATGAACAGAAAGGCTTTAATTATGAACAATGGTCTGTCATTAAAAGCGTACTCCGCATGCGTGGGCTCAACGAGTTTTATGAGTTGACAGAATATTTTTCTTTTTTTCTCCTCTTTATGTTTTCTTTATTTTTATCATATCTCATATACAGCCATTTCTTATTTTTAGGCGTAACGAGAGACAGTTAATTTCTCCATGTAAACAAAAACAAAGGTACTTTATAAGAAAGAAATAAACAAACAAAAAAGCCCCCCCCCCCAAAAAAAAAGCCCCCTCAGAACATTTTAATAATGATAAAGCTTACCTGATATAAAAAAAAAAACCTAATTTTCATTAAACATGAAGAATTTGATAAAAATCGTTAAAGCCGTTTTTGAGATGATCGACAAAAAGGTAAAAATTGGAAAAAAGTCATGAAATAGAGTGCCCCCTCAGTTGGACCAATTTTGATGAAATGTTGGCTTTTACATATTTGGTATATAAATACATCAAATACCCAGTTTCTTCAAAATCGTTAAAGCCGTTTTTGAGTAAATAAAAAATATGTACACGTGAAATTGGTACAAAATTTATTAAGTAAAGTCCCCCCTCCGGTTGAGCAATTTTGTTGAAATTTTTGCTGTCACATCGCGGGCACATACCTAGACTAAATACCCAATTTCAGGTTTCCACGGTTTATAGTTTTTGAGCTAGTCTTTTCACACACACACAGACACACAGACACACACACACAGACCATTTCGCGGGACTTGGTTATTTCGACTCAGGGGGTCCCAAAACGTGTATTTCCGTTGAAAACCGGAAGTCGAAATTTTTCACGATCGCAATACTTCCACTTACTATATATTTCATATATAGGTAAGTGAAAGTAAAAGTAACTTGTAACTTTATGGAACGTTGTTTACTGTTGTTTGACTGTTAACGTTAAAACAGTTGTTTTAATTTGTAACCATCTACTTGGCAACGTGTGATATATTCTACCTATGATATTTTATAAATACTTACTTAGTCTTTTTATAAATACCCCAAAGAAGAAATTTTTAATCCTTACATCAGTAAGTTGTAGAGACAACCCCGTATAAGGCAGTAATATTGTACCGCCCTGAGTAAGATGAGAAGCTCTCCTCTTCATGTGTTTCAATCGATTTTGAAACTGGAATCCAATTATCTCCCTTCTCTGGTTACTACTGCTCTCCGCTTAACTAAAACATAAGCTAATAATAAATCTTAGCGTTTTAAGCCTCCCTTCTCCTCTGTGTTATGTCTCACTAAACTGTTATGTAATACTACCAAAATATATACCTCTTTTCAAGTATAGTGGTAGTGGTATTGAGGTACTAATGTCCATACGTTTTTTTCTGTGCAAAGTAAACAGGTGCCGATCTCCAATGATAAGGATTTTATTTATATAATTTAGGAGCTTATTCCTGAATAGCGAGCGAGGCGAGCGGAAGTCGATCTAATAAAGCTAATCGAGATCCTTTTTTATAACTAAAAAGGACACGATGAGAGTCTTGAATCACGTTGACATGACCTCCAGAAGTAGGCCACACCCAGCAGTAACATAGGGAAAGCTTTACAAATATTAAATATTATAAAGTATCCTCAATGGCTCAATCGATTAGTACATAAAAAATAAAATAAAAGTTTAAATAATTAATTAGGAAATAAAACTGTAGACAGAGAAAAACTGATCAAATAACGTTCTGTTTCTGACTGAGTTTGTTTGTTGTCACCGATCTAAATTGGTGGAAACGTGTACTGTCGGAGTGTAAACGTTATATTTTGCAATCTGTCGTGATTTCATACTATTTTTCAGAGTAGATTACCTTTGTTTTAAATGGAATAGTTCAGTTTTCGATTTCAACGAGGCCGGCCGGCATAGTGTCCTGTGTCCTGTTAAAAAAACTGTGTGTGTGTATTAAACTTCCTGAATTGTAATAGTTCGATCTTTTTTTTTTTTTTGTTATTTAAAAAAAGATAAAGCTATTAAAGACGAATGAAACTAATCATCTAATATGTCACCCATCCAACTTATATTTGTCCTCCTTGTAACGGACATGTGAGCCAATGTCATCTGGTTAATTAGTCAGTTAATCTGTCTTTGCGATTTAAAATAAAACCATGAATAACGAGTTCGTGGGTGTTCGATTCAGATATTTTTGTTATCCACACGCCTTATTACATATATTTACATATTGCCGTATGAATTCCCATGAGAGATAAAGTAGAATTAAATTTAATTTGAACTGTCAGATGTGATGTTATTTTATAAATGGGAAATGGAAACTTTATGTGAAATGCCAACACACGGCTCCATACTCACAGGATATAATTGACGTTGGGATGCGAGCTACACGTTCGACGCACTTTATTCAAAAAGCCCCAAGTGACAATAAAAAGGAGGACTGGAGATCCGTACAAGGTATTTCCATTCTCTCCGACCGGATGGAGGCTAAGTAACGTTGGCTGGATCCAGTTCTCTACTTTCGGTTTTATCTTTTATATTTCCGATTCATGCTTCTAACAATATGTAATAATAATAAAAATAATAAATATTTACGAGAGGGAACTTGCGAAATCGTGTAGGCGTGTAGAACTGCAACAAAATCTATAAATGATGGAAGAAATTATGGCTAAACCTCACCTCTACCTCCAAAACTTCCTCAGTCCTTAATCACTCCCATCCAAAATATTTTTTTTTTTTGCTTCAAACTTCAATTCACACCTGTCACCCAGCGTGACAATCAGCGAATGTGTTTACAATGAATGAACTTAGGGCATTTTGGGCATGATGAAAGGAAGGTGCCCAGCAGCACCTCTATCCGGGCTTGATACCTTAAGGTGCCTTTACACCTTACGAACATCACCTTCGAACTTTGCCGTACCGACGTGAAGCGAACAGCCATTTATACTTCACGTGACGTTGAGCGAACCAATATGGCTGACGCGCCCAAATCTAGCTCATGATAAAGAAAAAATCTCCATTATCAACATATTTTATATTATCTGAAAAAAAAAAAAAAAAAAAGGAGACGATTTACAACGTTTCACAAATTACAATAGTATCACAATCAACTCCTGTCATAAGGAAAAACCCAAATCAAGAGTGAAACTAGCGCTACCTCCGAACCCCGGCGAACAGATGAAGTACCTAGAACACCCGAACAGTCGACGTGAAGCCTTCACGAAGGTTGTTCGAGGGTGGTGTTCGAAGGTAAAGTTCGTAAGGGGTAAAGGCACCTTTACGTGAGCAGGCCCTCATCCAGCTTCTTTTTAGCCGCCTAGCTACAGGCTCTAAACTCGTTAAAGATTCCTATCCTAATTATACCTGGATAGGCAAAATTTAGGACTTCCACTGTAGCATCGTCCGATTAGACTTAGTAGCGTAAAGAGACGTTAAAAAAACAATCAAACAATCAAGGAACCAATCTTGATCTCAGAAGCTATTTAGTCTATTGGCCTAGGTTAGGTGTCGCGTTGAAGGAATTCGATTCAGTTTAAAAAAAAAAAAGAGGATAGAATTCGTAAAAAAACGTTCTTCTTCATGGTGAAAACGAGTAAAAAACGAAAAAAGGTACAAAGATTTATCAGTTTTGTGAGATTCTAATTTTACGCTTGGGGCTGAGGAGGCTGGAAAACTCCAGAACTATTTTATGATGATATTAATAAATACTGTTTTATCTTTAAAATTGACGAGTTCGATCATAATAGTTATAATAGACATTTTTAAGAAAATCAAATCGATTTCGAACATATTTTTGTTTGAAATACTCGATTTCAGCTTCGTTTGTGAGATAGTTTGTTTACACGTACACAGACCATTCCGTGGGACTTGGTTATTTGGGCACAGGGGACTTCAAAACGTGTATTTCCGTTGAAAACTGGATGTCGAAATTTTTCACTATCGCAATACTTCTCCCTTACATATGTAAGAGAAAGTAAAAAATAAATAAAATCGAAATTTTCATGATAAGCTTACTGGACTATTCTAGCACTTATGTTTCAGGTTTGCCTAAACTCAGTTAGGTGTGACTGTCTATACTACCATTTAGAGCTGCTACTTCACTATTAATGTCCAAAATATCTTCTTAATAAACTTTTGTGAAATCTGATATGGATGTTACCAACTGAAGACAAGAAAAATTCTATAACAATAAAAAAAATATATCTTCCTCTACCCTCTATATTTTCCTCAGTATCGTGGTATTACTGAGATAATAGCACATTTCGAGGTTCTTTGATTTATGTATAAGAATAAACGCTTAACAAACCCGAAGGTTCAATGCCGACACCACCAATCACTCCCTACACAGCTCCACCAACCTTCGCCTAGGCCTACCCCTCGGCCGTTTTCCAGTCTGCAAAGCGTTTATCAATCTTTTAGGTATTCGATCGCAACTAGGACTCACAATTTTGCTGGCCCACTTTAACCGACGCGCGGCTATAAATTCACAAAATAAACAGCAAGGCAAAAGAAGAAACAGCAAGACAAAAGAAGAAATAGCAAATGTAAATATTCAAAAATGTAGTGCAAAAAAAAATCTGAAACTTAGATTTTGTATGTTTTATTTAGAAATCCAATTATTAAGCACAATCAAAAACTATATATCTTATTTTTGAACTATTGGAACCTTTTAAAACAATTTCTAGCCCTAATTCTTTACCGGCTTTCATTTATGTTTTTGTATTAAGTATTTTTTTGTTTTTGTATTTAGTCCATTTTCTTTTTTTTGGCTTCATATTTCAATTTGCGCCTGTCAACAAACATATAGAATTAGTAAATGTGCGCTGCACTATAGAAATAAGGCATGTCAGGCATGGAGAAGGTACCTCCTACATGGAGAAGGTACACCCTGCGGTACGTCTTCCCTGGCTTGTTTCAGTTAATCTGGATTTTTAACGAAGGAGATCTCTTATCCAGCGCCTTTTTAATCTACTATTTATGGGCATAACAGCTGTTGCCATGCCTCTCATCAGTTGGTTGAGATGACCGTGTAGGTGTGTATGAAAACGTTTGTAAAGTGTCTTTATATTAAAATATTTATTATTAGTCTTAAAGTTGTTTGTTGAAAGGTCTGAATTCTTTGTAAGTGGGTCTTTTTGGCTGTACCGTATATCTGTGAAGAGTATGTCCATATTGGTTTCAGTAAGTATGAATATGTACTAAATTTTTGTCTCAGTCCAAGTTTTGAAGTTTTAGAAAAAAAGTGAGTAAAGTAGGTTGAGTCGTTTGTTAAGGGTTTTTCTTTTCATCTTAACATGCGGGCCCCATGTCATCCTCCTGTCAAAGGTAAGACCTAGGTAATGTACGGTATCAGTTTGAGAAATTTGAACATTGTCTATAAAAATTGGAGGGCAAGTATTTTTTCGAAGAGTGGACGTTATGTGTTTTGATTTTTCATGATTTAATCGAATTTTCCATAATTTATACCAGTCGTTTAGTTTATGTAGGTGTTGTTGTAAAGTAAGTGAGGCATGAATGGGATATTGATGTTTAGTGAGAATTGTTGTGTCCGAGCGTAGTCTAATTTAATTTAAGTGTTTTAATTGTAAAAAAAAAAAAACTATATCGGGTTTGAACAGGACATTGTGTTTTAAAAAAGGAATTCTTGCTGTAGAAAAGGAATTATTATATTAGTAATACTAATACTTTATAATATTAGTAAACACGGTTAATCAGGAACCTCAGTAATCGAGGTTCTACTGTTTCTTATTAGTGATTTTCCTTTTGTGACCACACTTTTGGGGGTCAGTAATACTGAAGAGGAAGACACGGTAATCTTGGAGAGAAATACTCCGGCTGCCCTGTTCCCTGAACCCCAGCGGACACTTTAGCTCCTCAACAGCTCAGCTCTCTGGGGCATTGCCGTCCTCAGGAACTTGTTCCGCTGCCCAATTTCCCTCCTTTTTCTCGAGGAGTTCTTGTTTTCTCCAAAGAAGATTTGTCTCCTTTTTTTTGTATACTTTATGTATCCTGGGAATCGCAGATGAACTTGAAATATCACAAAAAAAGAGAAGCGTTTTAGGAAAAAATGTCCCTCTTCTTCTTCTTCTTCTTCCTCCGTAGTGCCTCTCAGCATGGAGGTGCCTCGGTCCATGCATGCCAAGCTTCTCGGTCTCGTACCATAGCCTTCATTGCATTTAGTGGCTTGTTTCGCTTTTGGAGAATTCTACTAATGTGGTCTATCCACTGCCTTCTTGGTCGACCTCTTGGTCGTTACCCTATGGGCACAGCTTCAAAAAATTTTCGGGGATCACGGTTCTCGTCCATCCGGCAGAGGTGTCCAAACCATCGAAGTAGTTTTTTTTTTCAAGAGTATCTTTCAGGGGAGCAACTCCAAGATCTTCTCTTGTACGCTCATTTTTGATTCGATCTCTCCTTGTTCGACCAGCCACTCTTCGGAGATAATTCATTTCAGTAGCTGTCAATCGACTAAGGTGTTTCTCTAATGGAGTCCAACTTTCACTACCGTATAATAGGGTAGGCAAATGTTTATTTGTTTAAAAATGTGAATTTTAACGTTTTTCTCTACTTCTCTTTTACCTATTATGGTGTTACTTAGTTAATAGTAGATACTATTTGCATTTTTTATTCGATTGGAGATTTCCTGGTCCAATATTCCATTCCTGCTTATCACTGTCCCCAAGTAAGTGTAGAGGAAAAAATGTAAGAGGGGAAAATTTTAGGACTGGTTGAGTCCTACAAATAGAAAATCCCAGTTTTACGAAAAATGCCAATAAGTACGGATACAGCCCTCAAAATTGAAATTGGGGTGTAAATTCTGTAAGTTCTGAGTGTCAACAACTGTCTGGTTTTCCTTATATATTTTATTTTAGTTTCATTTTTTAATATTGTAACACTTATGTGGGTAAAAAATATTTATTAAACAAAAATATACAGTTGTCAGTGCCAACGAATTATTAAAACTTAAACACTTGAGCAGGTTACAAAAATGATAACGTTATAACACACAATCATATGACTTGAGCTACACAGTCAAGACACAGACTCATAATAACTCGTTCAGTAACTCGCTCCTTATATATAAACGCAAATGGTCAGGTCTGGATTGTTCCAGAACATTGTGGGCAGTTCCACGCCTTTGCGGACAAGGCCACGGAAAGATCTAGACCCAAACAGTTCTTTTCAACCGCATATTTTGTTCCAACAAACGGTATGGGAGACTATGACCCGCAGCTCCGGCATGGGAGTACGGCGCTTTACCGCACGTCCACAACCGCCTCCTCCAAAGAGTTAGTTAACACGCAATACACCAGTGAAAAGCGCTGTTACCATTAATTTTCGTTATTATGTTTTTACTTTCACTTACCTATATATGAAATATATAGTAAAGAAAGTATTGCGATCGTGAAAAATTTTGACTTCCGGTTTTCAACGGAAATACACGTTTTGGGGTCCTCTGTAAAAAATAAAAAAATAATTATTTGACCTAAGCAGCAGTTTGAATCATAACTAAATACGTGCTTGAGAAAAAATCAAGTATATATAAATATGTTATTAAAATTTTAAATTTATTTTATTCTACTTTGTCAATAATTGTATTATTTTTAAGTTTGTGATTATGAGAATAATTCTATTCAGGACTATAAATTTTTTTTTTTACATTTTAATTTTTATGAGTTTATGGAATTAAAATATTTATAATTATATTACTTTCACTTACATATATATATATGAAAAATATAGTAAGGGAAAGTATTGCGATCTTAAAAATCTTCACGTTTTCAACGGAAATAAACGATTTGGGTTCCCCTGAATCTCCCGCGAAATGGTCTGTATGTGAACAGACTAGCTCAAAAACTATAAACCGTACGAACTTGAAATTGGGCATTTGTTGTATATAAATTTATATGCCCGTGATGTGACAGCAAAAATTTCATCAAAATTGGTCAAACGGAGGGGGTACGTTATTTAAAGAATTTTGTCTATTTTTTACGTTTTTCTCGATTTTCTCAAAAACGGCTTTAACGATTTTGATCAAACTTGGTATTTGTTGTATGAATATGCCAGCGATGCGACAACCGAAAGTTCATCAAAATTGGTCAAACAGACGGGGCACTTTACTTAATTAATTTTGTCCCATTTTTTTATTTACTCAAAAACGGCTTTAACGATTTTGAACAAACTTGGTATTTGATGTATGCATATGTGACAGCCAAAATTTTATTAACTGCATTATGAAAATAAAAACTTTTATTCAGTAATAAAAAGATTAATTTTACTTGAGAGTAAATACGTGATGATCAAATTTTTGGAGCATTGCAGGTGTGTAAAAACAGGGTATAAGATAATTGTCTATAATTAATATAGGTATATTTTAGCATAGAAACTTTTGTTCCATAATAAATTTTTGAAAGAAATATAAAGCGATTTTAGAGGAACAGTAATCGTTCTTGATTTCTAGAAAGGCGTAAGAGACAAAAAAAACTTTACAACGAGACGTAAATACACCTATCGATTCACCTTCACGATGTATTTTCAAAAAGTAACTCGTAGTAAAAAACGAGCAAGCAGTAAAAAAACTCGACTGCTGATAAATTAGCCCTTTCAAAAATAAATTAGCAATAATGAATCGAAAAGTGCTGAGAACTATCAAATTTTGCTATACAGATACTCTATAACTTATGGAGATATACAAATATAAGTATATACTTAAATGTGGAAAAATGTGTGAAGTTGAGGAAAGGCGTTTACATGTTATCGAAACAGGTCGATTTCTAATCTAAGTAAGATCGTAAGTGAAAGTTGTGTATTGCGCGCATTGCATCGCACCAGATTTTTTGTTTTGCTTATCGATTTAACGTTACAATATAGATCATCGCTTTAGTTTATTACTAAAAGTATATATTTCTTTATTGTGATTTTTTGTATCTTTATTATGAGTTTTGTGTTCTTATTTTATTTTGTTTTAAATTGTAACCCTCGATAGAAGGATGACATGAGGCCCGCACGTTAAAATGAAAAGGGAAACTCTAAACAAACGACTAAAGCTACTTTTCCCACTTTTTTCTAAATCCTCAAAATTAAGACTGAGACAAAAACTAAATACGTACACATACTTACTTAAACCCATATGGATATACTCTTCACCGATTAACGGGATTGCTAAAAAAACAGAAACTTCAGACCTTTCAGTCAAAATTATTACGACTCATTTCAAAAGCACCTTGGTACGTGACTAATCAAACCTTACATACTGACTTCCACATGCCAACAGTCGACCAGCACACCAAGACTTTTTATAAACGTTTCCACACTAACCTACCACCTAATAAGAGATATGGCCACAGAGGAAATGCCCGTGAATGTGGGAGGAGATTAAAAAGGCGTTGGATGAGAGATCTCCTTCTTTAACGGACATGAATAAATGAATCAAGCCAGACAAGAGGTACTGTTGGGTGCCATCCTTCCCCATGCCTGACATGTCATCATCTGCAACTGTATACGGCCATGGAATCTGCTGATTGTCGATATATTGTTGACAGGCGCGGATATACGAATGAAGTGAAAAAAAAAAAAAAAATTGTAATCTCACGTATTGTAAGTTGTTATCAAATCCTTGTAATGAGACTTGTGACTTAAAACAGTAAATAAACCTATCTATCTATCTATATATATAATTTAGATTCGTTATATATATGCAATGTATGGAACTCCTTGTTACCTTAGAAAAGTGGATAGCTTGGAACGCAGGTATCGAATATCGCTTAACTATAAACTTGCATGTAAAATTATTCCAACTATAATTCAGCAAAATATATTCGGGATAAAGACGGGAGCAGTAGACCGCCGCTAAATCAACCCGACACCAGCGGTTAGCCGCCGACCTCACCCCCCTCCCCCCAAGCGGTTCAGTTCGCCCCCCCCCCCCCCGGAACTGTTCCAAAAACCAAATTGTGAATCGATAGTGCCCGGACCATTCCCGAATTAAATGTCCATCGGCTAGCGGAGCCAGGGGATTTGCATATGTTGCCGCGGGTCGCTTGAAACCCGGCTCGAGCTGCGAAAAAAATGTACAAATCCTTTTCTTTTTTTTTTTTGAATATACGGTTCTTGTATTTACTTAATCCTCAATATCGCCGAGGATATTTTCATTTTACGGATAAGGTTCCCTCCGCCGACTAGGCCTCGCTTGTTCTTGTTTTGATTATCGTTTTACTAATTATCAGTCATCCCAGTGAATAAAAATTTACTAAAGGATGATGAGAATGAAACAAAAGTATTGCCACAAAGATCAAAATCTTCTAATCAAATTTAAAGACTGTCTTACTCTAAAAAACCTGCAAAAACACGGTTAGAATTATGAAGCAGCTCCAAGTTTTCATCAACTGATGCCTAGGTATCCTTAAGATTAACGTAAGACGTATCCTTGGAGTGAGATGGCAGGATAGGGTTGGAAACAAGGAACTACGGAGCATAGCCAGACAGCAGCCTATAGAGGAAGAAATACAAAAAAAGGAAAATAGATGGATCGGTCACACGCTCTGAGAAGAATATGGGGCCATAGAGAAAACTGTGGATTGGAATCCCCAAGGATCAAGGAAACGAGGACGACCGAGGCTGACCTGGCAGAGGAACGTTGAAGCAAATCTTGGCAGGAGGTCAAGGCTCTCAGCCGGGATCGGGATGGATGGCGAAAATGTTGGATTGCGAAATCCACACCACCCTCGCAGTGGTGGCAACAGGAAATAAGATAGGAAAAAGGATGATTAATTGTCAGGATTTTCAGTCAAAACATTTTTTATTTCGGAAGCCGAAGGTTCGATTTAAACATGTGGATCTATGTCAGCTTGTTGCGTCCAGAGTTATTCAGAGACTCACACTCTCTTCTAGAATACTTATATTATTTGAACTCGACAAGCTCCGACGAAGAGCCACATGTTTGGATCGAAATTTTTTTTTTTTTGTCTTCCCCTTCCTCGCCTTTTAGGCTATACGGTGTTTCCCGGGCCAGTGGATAGGGTGGGGGATTGATGCCGAGTATTATTAAATTTCCCCTGGCTCAGGGTTTTTAATTTGCTATATTCGGTTCCTCAAACAGTTGCCCACTCGGCCATCCCGCATCCCCCGTATGAAGAGTGTCAGTATAAATTTTATGCTAACCTGATTATACGCCAACACAGTACGAAGAGTTGTGGTATAAAATCAAGTTTTTAATATCCAGAGATTTCGATAATAATAGTTAATAGTGGCAACTGGTGAGGATTGAATCTCATTAAAATTCTATTTGATCTGCAAACGACGAATCTTTTAAATTTCCTTGGAATCAAATAAAACTCTGAAAAATTAAACACTAACCCTCTCATTAAATATCCATTATAACATTTAAAAATTAAATATAAAAAGTTAATTATAAACTAATAAAGTACAAATTAATTTTATACTCCTACGTTACCCGGAACAGGGATGGACATGTGGACTAAGGAGCTTGCAATACTTATCAAAAGTTAACCGACGTCGAGCATGGTTAGTGTTTGGATGGGTGGCCGCTCCATTCGTGTGACAGCCCGCCGATGAATGCCACGCAGTCCAAGCCTTACCTCGACTCCGTATATGTGACACCCGTCAGCCAACTGGAGGTGATTCACACCGACCGGGCGTAGGAGTGATAAACCTTCCCCGTGTATCTTATCCAGAATCGTGGTGTGGTCTTCCAGGATGTCAGTAGCCTACCGGAAGTTTGGTGCAAGGACGGTATGCTTCAGGGAAAGAAATATAGGTCCACAAGACCTGCTGACTCTGAGCTGCCATAATTCCTGGACCTAGACCAGTTTGTCACTTTCATTGAACTAGAGAGCGCTGACGCTATCGGTGGGAAGGACACTGCCGAATTGGCCCCAATGGGATTGGTTGGGCTGTCTGCCGCTGCAGCGTGGTAACCACTATGCCTTGCAGCAACGTGAGGTTTGGGCTAGTTGGACGTGAACTAAACAAAATCAAATAAAATTTTAGTAATTTTAATGCATAATGGGTTAATAAACTCTAAAGTAAAGATATAGTAGTATATAATAAATACAAGGAACACCAATAAAACTCGATAAACAAATTGTAAATTTGTTGGCAATAAAATAAAAACAGAATGATTTCATATCCGAATAAATCATGGAATATTTCTAATGCATAGGTGATAACTACAGGAGTGCTGCCGTGCGAAAAACTATAACCGAATTCAGGGCGGATTCATTTGTAAAGCTTTTTAGTGTTTTTCATTTGATCCAAACGTTTCCTCTTCAACTTTTAATGGGATTTCTCGGTACGCGATCCATATTTTAAAACTTTAAATGATATATTTTTAAAGTTACTTTGTTTAAAAAAATAAAATAAAAATATACTGTAACACTTATGTGGGTTAAGAAATATTTATTTAACAAAAAGATACAGTTATCAATGCCAACGAATCGTTCGTTCGTTCCAATCGCTTATTTTGTTCCTGGAAATGGACTGGAAGTTTACGCCATATGTTTTTTTTATATTTGCTTATCGATTTAACGTTAACGTTTTTTTAAAGATAAAAATTGTTTAAAGTAGATAGAGTTAGATTGCGATAACGAAATGGTACAAAACCATAATAAGTGTAAAAATTTGATGACTTACAATAAGGGAAAGACACTTATATTTTCACACTTACAATTTTATGTAAGGACATATGGCGATGAAACTAAAAAAATGTACAATAGATAATCCCAGAAGATAGGCCAAAAGCCCTAAACGTTGGGACAATTACAACATAATATAACACACGGAACTGACTCCTTCATTAAAGAAAATCCTTAAGCTAACCACCTTCCTCACTACAGTGAAATATATAACCAAGTATCAATGTTTAAATTAATAATGACAAAAAATAAATCTGGTGCGATGCGTCCTACACACAACTTTCATTTACCAACTTACTTAGATAAGAAATTGAAGTGTTTTGTAAATGCCATTCCTCAAAGTCACACATTCATTTATTTATTTTATTCACTCTCTAAACTACACTAAAAATTGTTATTATTATATAAAACTTTTTATTTGTGATAATTCGGCAATGCAAGCATAAAGCTCCAAGTCGTCTAATTTTATAATTCTCTATGTAGTTGTTGAAAACTTCATTTAGTTACCATTAAACAAATAATTTCCACAAAATGAACAGAACTTCTTTAATTATAAATAATCGTCTGTCATTAAAGTCGTACTGCGGGCTCAACATTCACGTGGGTGGGCTCAATGTGTTTTATGGAATATTTTTCGTTTTTTCTCCTGTAAAATGTTTACTTGATTTTTTTCATATTTAATATTTAGCCATTTCTTATTTTTAGGCGAAAAGCCTCAAGACAAGAACAAAAAAAGCCCTTTCCCCATTTATGCCCCCTCAGAACATTTTAATCATGATAAGCTTACCTGATATTAACGAATACTTGATTTTCATTAAGCATGACGAGTATAATCAATATTAAGTTAAATATTAAGTTAAATCAGTTAAAGCTATGTTTGAGGAAATCGAAAAAAGAAAAAAAAAACCGTATTAAACAAGTTAAGGAAAATAAGTTATTAAATAAAGTGGCCCCTCCGTCAGATCAATTTTGATGAAATTTCGGCTGTTTCTTCTCGGGCATATACATACATCAAATACCCAGTTTGCAAATACCCAGTTTTATCACAATCATTAAAAGCATTATTGAGTAAATAAAAAAAAAAAAAAACTCGTGAAAATGAGACAACATTTATTAATTAAAGTTCCCCCACCAATTTTGACTCCCACACGCGGGCACCTACATACATCAAATACCGAGTTTAATCAAAATAGTTAAAACTATTTTTGAGAAATACGAAAATAAACATAAAAATTATACAAAGTTCATTAAATAAAGTACCCCCTCCGTTTGACCAGTTTTGATGAAATTTTTGCTGTCACATCACGAGCATATAAATTTATATACAACAAATGCCCAATTTCAAGTTCGTACGGTTTAAGTTTTTGAACTAGTCTGTTCACACACAGACCATTTCGCGGGACTTGGTTATTTGGACTCAGGGGAACCCAAATCGTGTATTTCCGTTGAAAACCTGAAGATTTTTAAGATCGCAATACTTTCCCTTACTATATATTTCATATACATGTAAGTGAAAGTAATATAATTATAAATATTTAAATTCCATAAACTCATAAAAATTAAAATATAAAAAAAAAAAAAATTATATTCCTAAATAGAATTATTCTCATAATCACAAACTTAAAAATAATACAATTATTGACAAAGTAGAATAAAATAAATTTAAAATTTTAATAACATATTTGTATATACTTACTTGATTTTTTTTCAAGCCCGTATTTAGTTATGATTCAAACTGCTACTTAGGTCAAATAATTATTTTTTCGTGTTTGTCAAACTAAAAATCGATAAACACCTATATTGATAACAAATATATTATATTATATATCATTATCATTATTATCTATTAGCAAATATAGGTTAATCTAGATACTTTAGATACTTTATGTGGCATTGTATATTAAGGGCACTAGAATACTGTATATATTAATTAGTGGGAAGAAGGAGGCGGTTAAGTGTGGTCGTCGTTAATTATTCTAATTACAGAGAGGTCGGCTTAGTGAGGCCAGTCAGGAATTGTGAGAGGGGGGGGGGCGCAATTTAAATTTTGTCGCTGAGGTAACTAATAAATTCTATGAGGGGGGCTCTTCTGTAATTTGCAGTCTTGCCTTTTAGTGAATTAATTATAATGAGTTATATAGAGGATATGAATCATTTTCATATAGACCCAAAAAAAAAAAAAAAAATCTGAAGATATTAAAAAAAAAAATAGATCAATACATAATTCTTCTTTTTTTTTATTAAATTTATTTATTGAAATTCACAACTATTCAATTTCAATGCAATAAGTAAATTAATGACATGAATAGGCGTATGGAGAGTCAAACCATTGTTAGCACTCTAATATTGTTTTAATTTAGTAGATCTCTGGGCCATCTTCTTTTCAGACGCCTAGGAGGATTTTCTGGGATAGACGAGGAAGCGAGGTTGGAGACAAGAGGGTTAGGATGAGTATGGAGTTAACTGTGAAAGGTCTGGTATCTGTATCGGGGCAAATCGGTGACATAAGGAACGTCAATTTTACGGAGGATTTTGGATTGTAGGGATTGGATGCTAGAGGAATTCGATGCTTTGCTGGAACCCTAAAGTTCGACTCCGTAAATCCAGATAGGTCTTATTATTGTAATGCAGAGTAATCTTTTATAGTGAATTGGAAGTTTGGAGCGTTTGTGTAGTGAATGTTATAGTAGTCGGGCGGTTCCTTGTCTTTTTTCAGTCTTGTGTGAGGATTCCAAGTGAGACGTTTATCTACATGGAGTCCTAGGTGTCGGATCTGTTCGACGAGGATATATTGGTATTATTGAAGGATACCGTAGGACAGGATATTCTGGGTTTTTGACATGGTAGTTTGATGGATTTGTAGGGATTTATCTTTATTCTCCATTTTTGACATCATTCTTCAAGGTATGTGAGGTATGATTGTAAAGCCAGGGATGCAGCAGTTGGGTCATTATTCACAGATAACTCGCATGTGTCATCAGCATAAGTTGTAGGGGATGGTATAGGCGTATATACCGTACGTAAATCTAAGAGCATAAAATGGAATTAGTAAAAAAAACTTTTGTGTAAGGGAAACATAAAAAAATTACCAAGATTATTAGTAACCGTAAATCTGTGTTAAAAGTTTTTAATTCACAAACTGCGATTTTATTTTTGATATCTTCTAAAGTCATTCAAAACTGGAATTAAATAGGTTTTATTTCACTTTTAATGTTTGTTCAGTTTAGTTTAGTTTGTTTGATATGGGCGATCAACAGCGTCGTCATTACGCCCCTTTTCTACCCTATGATATTTTTTTTTATTTTTTTTATTTTTTGGGACTTCAAGGCTTCCACTGAAGCCCTATACTGCCCATACTAATACCCATGGCACTGGATGATACTTCTTCTACGAAAGAAAAGCACCACCCAGGGCGGGACTCGAACCCGCAGCTCCGGCAGTACGGGAGTACGGGGCTTTACCGCACAGCCACACCGGGCCCCTACCCTATGATATTGTTTAAGATATAATTCCAAACTGCTCTATTTTATTTTTGTAATATTTTCCATTCATTAATATGTACTACTATGTATTTTTATTTATTATTTATTATTATATTTTTGCAAAGATAGAAATAGTTCTACAATGCTATCTGCAGCTTTGTGTGAAGATTCAATGCCTCCAAGGTGCTACGTAGTATGGTACAGTAAACCCTCGATATAGCGAACTGGTAGGGGGTTTGATACTCAGAGTTCGCTATATTAAGGTTCGTTATAACCGAGGATTCTTTTTTTTTTAATCTTTTTTTTAGCCAATGCCCGCACTAATTTGGTCATATTTAGAATGAAATTCATTCATTAGAACTAGTTAAATTAAAACGCATTTATGCAATTTATTTTTAGTTAAAATACATATTAAATAAACAATGAGATTCATTAATTTATCTATCAAGTTCACTAGAGTTAACTTATTATTCGAATAATACAGAATGGTTAATAAGAGGGTCTGAGATTGGTATTTGAGATCTCATTTGTTTAAAGCAATTTATCAATTTTTTTCCAAATATTCAAGAGCCGCAGTCTTTTATTTAATGCTGAAGTTAATCCTTGGGCTGCGGTTGAATCTATTTTATCTTTGTTTTTTACAATGGTTGAAAATGTTGATTTGTGAATTCCATATTTTTCTGTATACGGTTTTCTTACTTAGGATTCCCGATTCAATATCCAGGAGAATTTTTATTTTTTCCTCGATTGATAAGGATTTACGTTTGTGTCACACGTCTACCAACGAACTCATTGTGTATTAAAAAAAAAAACAGTATAAACTACTACAGAACACTGATTCGAATAATACAGAACTCTAAACCGAACTGAGCTAGTTTTGAGAAAAAAGTCAATGGAATCAGAGAGAGAGAGCAAAAGGAAATCGGATTAGTTAAGAGTAAAAAAAAAACACCTCAATTTTAGAAACTGGTGCTACTTCGTCTTCCCGCGCTCATTCTAAGTAATACAGAAAAAAAAAATTAATAACAATTTTAGCAGTTCGTTATAACAGAATATAATAATTCTCAGGCATCAAATTTAGTTCGTAGTTCGCACTAACCGAGAGTTTTCGCTATAACGAGGGGTTCAGCTGAAATATAATGGTAATTTTGGGGGGATAGCATTTTGGTTCGCTATATCGAGGTGCTCGTTATATCCGAGTTCGTAATAATGAGGATTTACTGTATACTCAGCCTTGTGAATTCGCCTTCATATCTACTGCAATCTTCTATGATATAATTAAGCATGGAGGGGCTTTGCAGGTTCCACACTCTGGCTGGCGTTCCCTAGTAATGAGGTGACCATGGGTGAGGTTCGTATGAGCTATCCGAAGCCTGGTCAGTGCTACCTCTTCTCTTCGGTTCTCTCGCAGGGAGCTAATCCATTCTCTCGTTGTAGATTTAACGAATCTGAGCTTATTAGTGAGAGGGACTTCAGACCACATGGACTCCAATTGCTCCTTACTCTCTTCTTTAGCCATTTCGGTTCATATATTTGCAGGGCTGGGTCCTTGGGGGGGGGCGGGGGGGTAATCATTGCTGCTTCCTCTGCTGCCCTGTCTGCTGCTTCATTACCTGGAATGTTTGTTCAGTTAACAATTTTTATTAAAAAAACAAAAACAATTTTCAATGCCACGCGAATCATAACAACACAACTATTTGAACAGGTTACAAAAATTATCGCTTTGTAACACACAGATAACCAGATGATTTGAGCTTCTCTTTCACAAAGACTAAGACTAACTTTCTAGTCACTCCCTCATAATATATAGCTGTAAGGAGAATGGTTTAGAACATCATGGAACCGCGTGGATGGTACTTGATCTTCGTGGTCACAAACACGTGCTCTGACAGTGTGTTCCAACTGCTAGTTCTTTCCAAAAAAAGTTCTGGGACTTTTAAACCATATGCTTTTTTTTTTTAACGTTACCATATGTACTGCATCAGATAAAAAATTTTGTTTTCTTACCATTGCCTTCAAATATCAGAATGAAAAGTCACTAAGGTCATGAGCCCCACCCCAAATTTCGTACTGGATCCACCACTAATAGGATTGATGTTTTATGGCTGATATCAATAGATTTTGTAGCGTTCACTTGAAGAGAGTTACCTATAGAAAACCTTGGGATTCGTTCAAATTTTAGAATTATATCTATATAAATAAAGTTGAAATTTTGTTTGTTTGTTTATTTGTTCTTTATAGAAATCCATACCGTTTGTCCTAAATTCTCCAAATTTCGCTCAGTGGTTCTTTGATACCAGGAGCGAACACCTGTCCATATTAAAATTGCAAAACTTCAGCCGATCTTCAGCTGATATTCTTTATTATCCAAATTTCGCTCAGTGGTTCTTTCAGACCAAGTGTGAACACCTGTTCATATTAAAATTGCATAACTTCAGCCGGTCTTCAGCTGATATTCTTTATTGTTATAAAAATCGTAATGATCTCACTTTACAATGTTTTTTTTTACGAAATCGACCGTTTCTTTAGAAAAATGAAATTCTCCGTGAGAAACCGGTATATACAGTTATAATATATGTAAAGATGAAATTCTGTTTGTTCTTTAAAGAAATCCATACCGTTTGCCCTATATTCTCCAAATTTCGCTCAGTGGTTCTTTAAGACCAAGTGTGAACACCTGTTTATATTAAAATTGCATAACTTCAGCCCGTCTTCTGCTGATATCCTTTATTGTTATAAAAATCGTAATGATCTCACTTTACAATGTTTTTTTTTACGAAATCGACCGTTTCTTTAGAAAAATGAAATTCCCCGTGAGAAACCGGTATATACAGCTATAATCTATGTAAAGATGAAATTCTGTTTGTTCTTTATAGAAATCCATACCGTTTGTCCTAAATTCTCCAAATTTCGCTCAGTGGTTCTTTCATACCAGGTGCGAACACCTGTCCATATTAAAATTGCATTACTTCAGCCGATCTCTGGGTATATTTTTTATTGTTGTTATCATCGTTTTGATCTCGCTTTTCATTGGTTTTTACAAAATCGACCGTTAGAGTCAATAAAAGTCTCAGTTTATTGATTTAAAAAATGAAATTCTCGGTGAAACCGGGATATACAGCTAGTTGTAAAATAAAATACAATTTCGTTATTAATACCCTTAAAAACAATTTCGTTTCTTTGTTTCAAGTAGGTTGAAGAGTTCCATTAAAGTTTCGAACTTTATCTTCAACTCTTCAGCTCTGCTATAAGTCTCGAAAGAGGCAAGGCTCTTCAAAAATTAAGTCCAATTAAATCAAATTTAAGTCAAATCTCATCTACTTTCACGGCCTTCTTTTGAGGACTAAGTGCCCCCAACTGATTCCAAGTGCCTTCGTTATTCAAGAAGAGCTCAAAATTCTAATTATTGTTTTTCAAAGTTTGTGAGTTTTTGAAATTATTGGACCGTATATGACTTTTTATCTGAAATAGTATTAGCTGAGAATTTAGTGTTTACCAAGTATAATTAAGTAATTATTTATTAATGTATAAACTATCGAATACTTAAAGGAATACTTACTCAGTATATAAAAAAAAAATAATGTATTAAGCCGCTTTGGATCAACTTGTCAAATATGGAAATAGGCGTCCGTAGAGTTGGTACAATTGTCAGCTGTCCCATAGGTTTCATTTATTGTTAGCTGTATAACCCGGTTTCACCAGGAGAATTTCATTTTTTAAATCTATAAACTGAGATTTTTATCGACTCAAACGGTCGATTTTGTAAAAACCAATGTAAAGCGAGATCAAAACGATTATTGTAACAATAACGAATATACCCAGAGATCGGCTGAAATTAGGCAATTTTAATATGGACAGGTGTTCGCACCTGGTCTGAAAGAACCACTGAGCGAAATTTGGAGAATTTAGGACAAACGGGATGGATTTCTATAAAGGACAAAAAGAATTTCACCGTTATATGCATAGATTATAGCTGCATATCCCGGTTCCACACAGGGAATTTCAATTTTCTAAAGAAACGGTCGATTTCGTAAAAAAAAACATTGTAAAGTGAGATCATTATGATTTTTATAACAATAAAGGATATCAGCCGAAGATCGGCTGAAGTTATGCAATTTTTATATGAACAGGTGTTCGCACCGGGTCTGAAAGAAACGCTTAGCGAAATTTGAAGAATAAAGAATATCAGCTGAAGATCGGCTGAAGTTACGCAATTGTAATATGGACAGGTGTTCACACCTGGTATTAAAGAACCACTGAGCGAAATTTGGAAAATTTAGGACAAACGGTATGGATTTCTATAAAGAACAAATAAACAAACAAACAAACAGAATTTCAACTTTATTTATATAGATTAACTCTAAATAATTTTTTAAATATTTATTTCACGAGATTACAATCTATATAAATGAAGATGAAATTCTGTTTGTTTGTTCTTTATAGAAATCCATACCCTTTGTCTTAAGTTCTTCGAATTTCGCTCAGTGGTCCTTTCATACCAGGTGCGAACACCTGTCCATATTAAAATTGCATAACTTCAGCCGATCTTCAGCTATTCTTTATTGTTATAAAAATCGTAATGATCTCGCTTTACAATAGTTTTATACGAAATCTACCGTTTCATTAGAAAAATGAAATTCCCCGGGTGAAGCCGGGATATACAGCTATAATCTATGTAAATAAAGATGTAATTCTGATTGTTCTTTGTAGAAATCCGTACCGTTTGTCCTAAATTCTTCGAATTTCGCTCGGTGGTTCTTTCATGCCAGGTGCGAACACCTGTCCACATTAAAATTGCATAACTTCAGCCGATCTTCAGCTATTCTTTATTGTTATAAAAAATCGTTTTCATCTCACTTTACAATGGTTTTATACGAAATCGACCCTTTCATTAGAAAAATGAAATTCCCTGGGTTTATACGTATACAGCCATACGGGATATACAGCCACAATCTATATAAATAATGATAAAATTCTGTTTGTTCTTTGTAGAAATCCATACCGTGTGTTCCAAATTCCTATCCATATCCATATTAAGATTGCATAACTTCATACCAATCTCTTTATTGTTATTCGCCAATATTCTTTATTGTTATAAAAATCGTTTTGATCTCGCTTTACATTGGTTTTTACGAAATCGACCGTTTGAGTAGATAAAAGTCTCACTTTATAGATTTAAAAAATTAAATTCTCCGGGTGAAACCGGTATATACAGCTAGTATTTACATATTCATAAAACTATGGATGTAAAAAAGAAAAAAAAATAGAAGGATTTATAAGTCATTTTTCTAGATAATTAGAACTGTCATTTCCATGTTTTCTGAAATTCATCATTCACGATATATAAAGTATTCAACTAATTTAATCTAACAAAAATTGTGTTTTCAGGTGTATCAAAGAAAAAAAACATTAATTGCTTGAAATTTATTATCAATGTCTTTATAAAATTATAAAATTTCGATATTTAGGGGCGATGGTAACTAGAAAAGACGAAATCGATGAGGAAATTAAGGCTAGATTAAAAGCTGGTAATGCTTGCTACTTTTCAGTAGCAATTACATTACTTAGCTTGGGCCTTCTGTCCCGAAACCTGAAGATTAGGATTTACAAAACTATTGTCCTTCCAACGGTTCTTTACGGATGTGAAACGTGGCCGCTGACATTGAAGAATGATCAACGGCTTGGGGTTTTTGAAAAAAAAGTACTACGCAAAATATTTGGACCGAAGAGAGATAAACTAACCGGAGAATTTAGACGCTTACACAACGCCGAACTGAGTGATCTGTATCCGGCAGGTATGAATTATGTGATAGCAGCGAGACAGGTGAAAATATGAACTTAATGGTAGCTTACATTTTTCAAAGGTGTATAATGTGTATTAATAGAAGGCGAAAACAATGGGCGTGTAAAATTATTAAAATGGGCGAAACATAGTAGAGAATGAATTCTGAAAAGATTAATAATAATAACTTCGGTGCCGACTGGAAGAGGGGCAAGGCAAGACGTAGGTGGAAGGATTGCATTAACACATTCAACGCCAACCCCATATTCTCTAGCTGGGCCAGGTACCAGGTAGCCGGAGGGTTTAGGTCTTTGAGCCGGTACGTCCCCAGGACATAGTTGGCCATCAGAGTCGCCAAAGAGTTAGTTAACCCGCAATACACCAGTGAAAAGCGCTGTTACCATTCATTTTCGTTATTATATTTTTATTTTCACTTACCTACATATGAAATATATAGTAAGGGAAGTAAGGCGATCGTTAAAATTTCGACTTCCGGTTTTCAACGGAAATTCATGTTTTGGGTTCCCCTGAGTCCAAATTACCAGACTGGTTGAACAGACTAGTTTATGTTTCACATCACTGCTATAAAAATAAATTGAGAACTTGAAGTAAAAAAATGAAGAGTAATTCCTTTGAAAGTGAAACTAATTGTGGATATGGGAATTTTCAGTTAAAAAATCATCATCAAATCACAGTACAGTAATACAGTATTTTTTTTCCTTATAAATTTTATTTTTAAAAAGCATCAGTTATAACAAAAAACAACAAATAATATTAACTAAAGAGATTATTTACAAGATTTTAATTAATTACACAATTGTAACCCTATACCTAATTATTTTAATACTAACTATAATTAACACTACTTACAATTGGTTTGTGACACGAAATTCAAATAAATTATTATATACAAAAAATATTTAGTTTGGGGTTGCCCAAGCGCAGTTTCGGCATCGACGAATCTCATCGTTCTTGTCCCCAAAAATTTGTACATATATTTAGCTTTTTATTCTTTTACTAATACACTGTAACTGTATAATGTAATATAATAATAAAATATAATATAAGTAGTTAGAATAATTTTAAAAATTAAATTAGACAAAAATTGAGTGCAAACTTTAAAAATCCACAACTCTGGCTCTAAAGCAGCTAGGAGGAAACCAAAAACGTCGAAATGACCGTCATGAACCAGTGCAGGTGGCTGACTAACTAAATTCAAAACTTTCCTATCCGGCCATCGCTTTTAAGTGGATAGGATAGAAGATACCTGAGTACGTCCCTGAGACGTAGTTGGCTACTTGGGCTCGCCGAGGGATATCTATCGAAGTTGGGTCTGGACTGCGGTCGGTGGATAGAGGTTTGCAGGGAGCGAGTTGAGGTGTCGGCATCGAACCTTCGGGTTCGCTAAGCTTTTCTTATTATTTATAAAATTATAGCTTAATAATTTAAAATTATATCCGTGAGCCCACAAGCGTTTTTTCTTTCTTTTTTTTTTTTTTTTTTTTCTACTCAGCTATTTCTTCTGGATTTAAAATGTTACAAAGAAATTTCAAATCACGTTTAAATTAATCTTGAATGTTTTTTTAACAACTAATTATTATATCAGATTTTTTATTTAATAATTTAGGTGGAAAACAGGATGGACATATATTAATGGGCTCCACAAGAACCCCCCCCCCCTCCTACCTTGGTAATCCTAGTATATTGTAACACTTTGGTTTTACAATATTTTAATTTTCAAATATAAAGAAGTCTAATAATATATTTGAAAAATTAATTGAGCTCCCTGTTCATAAGAATTATACCAGGAACCTACCACACCAAGGTGAAATATGTGAACGACACTTATGTATATGTATATACCTTATTTATAATCCGTTTCCTTGAATCTAGAATCGATCCGGAAGCTGACCATTCCATAATCCCCTCGGAGGATTTGTTGCAGAACGAGATCACCATTTAATAGCGAGCTCTAATGAGGGCGGGGGAAGGAAGGTGTGGGCGGGGGGGGGGGGATTTTTCACCGGATAGCGATCTACCGGAAGTCGCTAATGGCCGCCCCTCACCTGTTTTATTCATGGCCTTCTCGATAATATTTGGCAACTCTCCCCGAGATCTTTCTTTTCTTTCCTCCTCAAAAGGCCATTACCGGAAGTTCCTGCTAATCCTCTCCGATATTAAAAACTTCTCAGCTTCTGTAATAGATGTTCTAATCTTTTCCCATTGCTCTTCGGGTCTAGTTCCGTCGTTAAGAGATCCCTGAAACGAAATATCTAAGGCATAGATAAAAACTCAGCAAATCGGTTGTTTGAAATTCTAATTTCCGACGAAAAAATGCATATCATTATCAATAGGTATTATAGATTCTGCTTAATGGATGCCGGTAACAATTCAGTTTCAAACAAACAAATAAATTTCTACAGCTAACCCATTCATATAAATGCGGTTGTGATTTTGATATTGATTATCAACATATTTGTGGCACGCCTAGATTCTGTAGCGACAGTTCATCAATACTTGACTACTTTTTTTTAAAATCGATCGAGTAGCCTGTAATCGATCGTGGGAATTGTGGCTCGAACATTTAGTGCCTTCTCTGCCTTGTTACCAGCAGCTTGATATACATTTTTTACTTTCACTTACCTATGTATGAAATATATAGTAAGGGAATGTATTGCGATCGTGAAAAATTTCGACTTCCGGTTTTCAACGGAAATACACGCTTTTGGGTCCCCTGAGTCAAAATAACCAAGTCCCGCGAAATGGGCTGAGTGTGTGTGTGTGAACAGGCTAGCTCAAAAACTATAAACCGTGCGAATCTGAAATTGGGTATTTAGTGTATGTATATGCCCGTGATGTGACAGCAAAAATTTCATCAAAATTGGTCAAAGGGAGGGGGTACTTTATTTAATAACTTTTTACGTTTTTTTTCGATTTTCTCAAAAACGGCTCTAACGATTTTGATTAAATACAGAACTAACAATAACTTCAGACTATGATTTTATTTCACTGATTACTCAACATTGCATATTTGTCACTTAGAACGTTTTTTTCAATTGTACAATAATTTATAATAAAATTATAAAAAAATGTATAAAATTAAAAAAAAATTAAATTCATATAAAATTATAAAAAAAAATATAAAATCTAAAACAATTAATTTGTTTCACAAACACATATAACCTAAATTTCATTACAATTCTTTATTTGGTTCTAAAAATTTTACTGTATAATATTACGTTTTCAAGGTGTACGTTTTCGCAAATAAGTTGCGTCGAGTTGCCGATATGTAACGTCCGAAACGGTGCCGAGTGCAAAGGGTTAAATAATATATTTTTGAAGAGAAAAGATTGGGCTCGGCCGGGAGTCGAACCCGGGTCTCCAGCACGACATGCGCGGTACTCTAACCACTGCGCCACCGAGCTTGATTCCAAGCCGAGCCAATCTCTCCTCTTCGCTTACCCTTTCTCCCTCGATCTCGCATGCTTTTCGAATTTATACGGGGGTGGACAATTTTTGTCTGATTGACGGAATATTTCGACATTTACCCCAAGTAACTCAAACGTTAGTAATAAATTATTTCACACAATTATTTATCATCAGTGAAAAGCACTTGACATTTTCTTCTAATACAAGGGTTAATACGTATACAGGGTGTCCCACGAATGTTGTGTCAGGCTAATAAAACCCAGAGTCTTTGGAATTTCAAGGCGAAAATCAAGGATCTTATATTGCGTCATATTAGTTACCTTTTGAAGATATTCAACCCTTCCAGAATTTCTCCAGTATTGCTGGAATGGTTCCAGTACTGGAAATTTCACCATAAGTGACTGGTTTTTATGACGGATTCTGATGGTGAGTCGAATCTTAAAGCTGTTTTGTATCGGACTGTGTTACTTTTTCAATCAGATGCACCCTTACATCGATAACAGGCTGATTATTAACCATTTTCAAATTTTATATCTAATAGTGTTTTTTATTTAAAAAATAAAAATAAACATATGATATAACACTTGTCAATGTCAGCTGTTTCTTTCAAATATTTGTTCCATCTGTATTTCTTGGTTATAAGATTATTAGTTTGTTAGTATTTGTAAATGTAAATTGGTCAATTTAAAAATATGGCTCATTTTGTAAGTCAGTATGACATGCTCATGGCATTAGGACGATGTGACGGAAACTTTAGAGCAGCTGCAAGGCTATATGCAGAGCGTTATCCACAGCGGCACCACCCCAAGTATCAAGAATTCTCACGCATTGCTGACAGGATAAAAAGAACAGGTACAATTAAGCCTTACAGTAATTATTGTCACCGTGTCTGTCCAGTTTTGAATAATGCTAATACAGATGTAGTATCAGCTTTAGTTGAAGGGGATCCGCAGATGAGTGTAAGGGATATTAGGAGGGAAATTGACATATCCCGAAGTTCGGTACATAGGCTTTTAAAAGATGAAAAATTCAGACCTTACCATTTTTCAGTGCCCCAAGCATTGTCCGAAAGTGACTTGGACCAGCGATTGAGGTTTTGCCATTGGGCACAAACAATTATAGCTGAAAATCCTAATTTCTTTTCTAATGTGCTTTGGACAGATGAAGCTACCTTTTGCAGCACTGGCTTAATGAACATGCACAACACACATTATTGATCCAGAGAAAATCCTCACTGGATGTTACAACGTGACCAGCAACACAGGTGGAAAGTGAACATCTGGTGCGGCATTATAGGGGACCAGATCATTGGACCACATTTCTTCGAAACATCATTAAATTCCATCAGCTATTCGAAGTTCATTGAACAAGATCTTCCGATTTTACTGGAAGAGGTGCCACTTGAAAAACGTATGGTGATGTGGTTCCAACAGGATGGGTGTCCGGCTCACTATTCCATTAGAGCTAGGAACGTTATAAATCACATGTTTTCCAATAGATGCATTGGAAGGGGTCTGCATATTAATTGGCCAGCAAGATCTCCGGACTTAACAATTTTAGATTATTTCTTTTGGGGAAGTTTGAAAGATCTTGTCTACACGAATAGACCGTCGACAGTAGAAAAAAATGAGGGCAGAAATACAAAATGCGATTCTTTCCATTCCACCGGAAGAAATACAGCAAGCTCAGCGAGACTTCCGTTTTAGACTTTTGTTATGCATAAATGAAGAAGGCCGTCACTTTGAACACATAAAATAGTATTTTTATGTAAATAAACAAATATTTGTTAATAATATTATTAACCCTATTGTATTATCAAATAATGTAATATTTACTTAATTAATAAAATTCAATTTCCTTCAGAATCCATAATTAACTTGTCATCTAACAAACCAGTAGTTCCAGGGTTCCTTTCAAATAAGAGGATTAGGCTGTTATCGATGTAAGGGTGCATCTGATTGAAAAAGTAACCGATACTAAACAGTTTTAGAATTCGACTCACCATCAGAATCCGTCATAAAAACCAGTCACTTATGGTGAAATTTCCAGTACTGAAGCCATTCCAGCAATACTGGAGAAATTCAGGAAGGGTTGAATATCTTCAAAAGGTAACTATACTGTATTAGCATTATTCAAAACTGGACAGACACGGTGACAATAATTACTATAAGGCTTAATTGTACCTGTTCTTTTTATCCTGTCAGCAATGCGTGAGAATTCTTGATACTTGGGGTGGTGCCGCTGTGGATAACGCTCTGCATATAGCCTTGCAGCTGCTCTAAAGTTTCCGTCACATCGTCCTAATGCCATGAGCATGTCATACTGACTTACAAAATGAGCCATATTTTTAAATTGACCAATTTACATTTACAAATACTAACAAACTAATAATCTTATAACCAAGAAATACAGATGGAACAAATATTTGAAAGAAACAGCTGACATTGACAAGTGTTATATCATATGTTTATTTTTTTTTTTAAATAAAAAACACTATTAGATATAAAATTTGAAAATGGTTAATAATCAGCCTGTTATCGATGTAAGGGTGCATCTGATTGAAAAAGTAACATAGTCCGATACAAAACAGCTTTAGGATTCGACTCACCATCAGAATCCGTCATAAAAACCAGTCACTTATGGTGAAATTTCCAGTACTGGAACCATTCCAGCAATACTGGAGAAATTCTGGAAGGGTTGAATATCTTCAAAAGGTAACTAATATGACGCAATATAAGATCCTTGATTTTCGCCTTGAAATTCCAAAGACTCCGGGTTTTATTAGCCTGACACAACATTCGTGGGACACCCTGTATAAATACTTATAAACATATAAATAAGTAAGTCTTTTTGGCATTTCCGTTGTTAGACGGGACTCGGCTTAAACTACAAAATATAAAAAAAAAAATAGAGAAGATATCTACTAATCAAGCAGATAGTTGATAATTTATTAACCTTGTTTTGTTTTTTTTATTACAAAAAGTATAAAAATAGCCTGCAAAATATCTCTGGAGAACTTAAAGTTGTCAATATTTATCAGTAGGATTTTAACATTGATATAATGTAAATCCCTTGTTTTAAATTGTACGGTAAAGAATAATTCTAAATCCATCACTTTTAAATGTACGAACTGACCTTTTCTAAAAATGTAAAACGCTAATAAATTCGTTTTACAAATGTATTCAAAACCTTTTTTGTCAAAGGTCACGTTGTTATTTTGTTAAACAATCTCTCAAACTGGACATGATAAAAAAAAAAAAAAAAAAAAAAAATCTTTAACGCATTCTACATGCATATGTACATTGATTGGTAAGTGGTTTCACATTTGCTTGGTATAAATAAATTTCATCGAAATATTCAGTGTTCAACAAAAATTAATATTCAAAATTTAAATAAATAAAGAGAGATATTTTAGCCACAGGAAATTCGATGCTGAAAACAACCGATATTTGTTAAATCTCCATTTCGAATCGTCATTTCCCCATTTTATAAATATAAACTCGTATATCGTTAATAAAAATTTTACCGGTATTTATATTTAAAAATATATATATTAAATATTTTTTGTAAGAAGAGAAAAGATTGGCCTTGAATTTCATTTCCTTATATAATATGTAAGACATACATAATATATAATAAAATGAATTGGATTTCAGACCAATGTAAACAGTAAACTGTTCGTGCAGAACTGAATCCCGCGACTATTTTTTAAATACCTTTAATTCTTATAGGTCTTTATTTATGCTATTTGGAAAAATTAAATTTTTAACGATGGTAGTTGCTTGTTCAAACATTCGGACACAGTTATTATTCTCTATGCTTCAAAGCTGGACTACATATGGGCTTTAAATGCAAGAGACAACAAACACTGTTGTTAGAATAACCTCTGAATTAACAACAAATAACAATATTATTTCAGAGCAACGGTTTCGGAAATATAACTTTAGCGGGTGTCTGTTGAATCTATAAGTGTCTGAAACGTTTCTAAACTATTGTAAACGCCTAAGTGAAAGACGTCCTGACGATATGTAAGTACATAAGTAAGTTTTTCGATAAATAAATGTACTACCATTATAAAAATATTTGAATTGTTAGGAATCAGTAGTAAATTGAAAAAGAAAAAAACATGGACAACATTAACGAAAAGATATCAATTATTTAAACATGATAACTATGATATTTTTCGTAATACCATGTGTAGTGCCCTGGAAGAACCTTTGTGAGCTAAAGGTTCCGAAACAAATAAAAAACAAATTTTTATGAACCTCTTGGAACCGAGCTCTGTGGTGCAGTGGTTAGCATACCGCGCATGTCACGTGGAAGACCCGGGTTCGACTCCCAGCGGAGCCCAATCTTTTCTCTTCAAAAAAAAATTATTTAAAATAATTTAAAACATGGAGGTTACCCACATAAATAGATTAAATTAATATAAAATAATTTAAAAATTGACGATCGTCAAGAGATGCCCAAAATTGGACAAAAAATGTCCACCTCCCGTAAATACTCGGAAAATCTGCGAGGTCGAGGGAGAGGTATCAGTGAAGAGGAAGGATTGGCTCCGCTTGGAAGCGAGCTTTGTGGTGCAGTGGTTAGCATACCGCGCATGTCACTCCGGCGGAGGCCAATCATTTCTCTTAAAAAAAAAATTATTTAAAATAATTTAAAAACATGGTGGTTACCCACAAAAATAGATTAAATTAATATAATAAAATATACTACATATAATATTTACAATTGTATCTACTGCGTAATGAATAGAAACCTACAAATGATTAAAACTTACAAACTCTCTCTTACGCTAATAATTCTAAATTACGATCCTTAAAACAAAAGTCCTGTAAATATAAACACTTGTCAAAGTTTCCCACAAGTTATCACGGCTTCCTAATGCTACTTGGAAAACCAAGGCGAACCCTGTTCACTGTCTATATGGATATTTAAAGGACCAGACTAGTTAATTTAATTAACGTCACTATATGCTACTAAGGATAATCGGATGATATTACAAAGGGAGTCCTAAATTTTGCCTATCCAGGTATAATAAGGATGGGGATAATCTAACTAGTTCCTGAAATCGAACATGCTCGTGACCTCCATTATACGTCCCATCCGAGGGACGGCATAGCCAAGCATTTTTACCTCCATTAAAAAATCCAAGGGTCACCGCGGGACGCGAACCGGCGACCATCAGTATTGTAGGTGGTTATGCTAACCACAAAACCACAGGTGACCCCATGTATGTGTATATATATAAATACGAGTATTTTACAACGCAGTTTGTCACCATTTTCATTGTAACCATGTCAATTTCAATTGTCTCAATTGGGAAATTTAAAGCATTGTGGAATAGGCTTCAATGGGGGTAAGACATCAGAACTCACAGTCAAAAATCAAAAATATAATTAGTACAAAGGTTAGTAGTTAGTAGTTAATTTAAGTAACGTCACTCTATGCTACTTAGACTAATCGGATGATGTTACAAAGGGAGTCCTAAATTTTGCCTATCCAAGTATAATAAGGATGGGGATAATCTAACTAGTTCCTGACATCGAACATGCTCGTGACATCCATTATACGTCCCATCCGAGGGACTGCATAGCCAGGGAGTAAAAAATCCTAAAACTACAGCGGGATGCGAACTCTCGACCTTTAGTATTGTAGGCTGTTATGCCAGCCACTACGCCACAGGTAACTGGAAAGATCTTTAAAGTCTGCTTTTGATCTCGCCAAAGATTCCTTTGTATGACGCTTTGACTTTAAATACGCTTTAATGTGAGCTTAAATAGAATTTTATAATCCTACATAGAATTGTATATTTAAGTGAAAGGCGTCCTGGTGATACGTAAGTACCAGAAAATTTATTGAAGTTTTTAATTTAATAAAAGTGCTTCACTTATAAGCATATTGTAACATTTATGGAGGTTCAAATAAGTTTTATTAAACAAAGATAACAATTTATAACCCCACACGAACTTATAAACTCAAATAATCAAAAATATTTTAAAAAGTAACAAATTTTAACCCAAACGTAACCGTGTGATCGATCTTCAGAGCAAGACTAAGGGCCGTATTTATGAACGTTCCTAAGGAAGCAGTTAAGGTAACCTCAACTGGTTCCTATGTTAAGCTAACCTTTAAGCTTAAGTGTTCCTTTAGATAATTCTCATTTTATGAAACTTCCTTTATACTTCCTTTCCTTAACTAAATATGCATTTATTAAGTTGCAAATTTAAGGCAACCTTAACTAAACAAACAATCAGAGAATATTGATAAGAGTACTCAGCCGCTAGGTGTAACCTCCCTCACCTGACATCATTGTTACTTCACTCTTGTTTATTGTGTTGTTTTGAGTGTTTTAAGTAGTTAATGTGACAATTACAGCTCTAGAACTTATATTATAAGAACATGATAATTGGAGTAGAAATCACTCAAAGTTGTATAGTGTGCAAACATTGTTAGTGTAAAAGAACAAACAAATGTATACAATGTTTCATCTAACCGATTTCAAAACAACCTAATGGATTCTTCAGGATAACAATCAAAAATATCTTTATTATAAGGCGAAGAGGCAAATGAGAGTGAAAAAGTGTGATAAAACAATGTTAGGTAGTGTTAGTCTCAAACATTATTTCTCTTGAGTTTAGCTTGGGGGATGAGAGACTGCAATATTCTTCTAATTAAGATGTTTGTGATATACTATTGTATATTTATTATATATTTCTTAATATTCTTCAAAATATTCATGGATGGTTTAGTTCCAACCTTCTTCATGAGAAGGAGTTGTAAATGTTAGATATGTGTAAATTAGTAACCAACTTATTTTCAAAAAGATGTGTGTTGGAAATGTGAAATTTAAAGCTTCAGTTTCCTTAATAAGTAAGGTGAAATTTATTTTCAACAACTTCATATTCTTATATGAATTATTAAAAACTGATTGTTTACTTTAGAATGTTATTACTTTTGTATTAGCATATTAATTATTGTAAATCGTAGTGGATGTACATGTGTTTTGACATTTTATAAAGAATTGGTTTATTGGTATGTATTATGATTCTGTTATTTATTTTTCATTTTTATATAATAATAAATAAAAGTTGTCTATCAATTTATTTCTGTTCTTTTTACATTTCTCTTACCACTCTTCCAAAAACTTGTTATACCAAACTTATCTAATTTCAACAAACTCCATGAAAGCCTTTTATGTAAAATAGGCATAGGTAATTAAATAAACTTTAAAAATGTTAAATTGGCACTATTAAAATTACATTTAATTTTCTCAAATTGGATTCAGTCTATATTTCTTATCAAGATTTTGTTTTGTCAATGAGTAATTGAGTGAAACTATCTTTACTATCAATAATTAAGATTATATTGCACATTACAGTACTACTTGCAGAAGAAAAAAATGAATTCACTTAATATTCTTTCAGATGTTTATATCACCAACTAATCAAATATTTACAATTACAGCTCTAATACTGGCTACTGAAACATAATTAATGATAGAAGTGTTGAAATGGAAAAGATTCAAAAGCATCTGCATCAAAATGTTTGTGATTAAAGTTGTACACTTAAGTAATACTATCAATATACTAAACAAGGACTTATTTAAAATAATACATCTTTTGTTTTGATTTTCCTTATATGAAGAAATTATCTGTCTCTCATTGTGCCTAGTAATAAGAATGGCTACATATGAAATCATTTGATAAATATATAAAGGAGAAAAAAAGATAAATATTTCACCAAGTTAAAATTTTTATTTCCCTTAAAAAGTGCAATAATATTTCACCGCCTTTGTTGTTTATACCTCATATAAATATAGTAAAAATTCCAAAAAGTCCCTTTGTTCTTAATAAACGGTTCTTTTTAATAAGTATTTAAGTCCTGATATTTGTTATCTGTTTTTATTTCTATTATTAAATAGTTAAGGAGAAGCTAGAGGTAGCTAATCACCTACCTTAGCACTCAGGAAGGAAAACAGATCAAATTTATAGGAACACCTTAGGATCTAAGGCGTCCTTAAGATAGGGAAGCGTAAAGGAACGTTTATAAAATGAAAATTGTGTTAAGGTTAGCTAAAGGTGTGCATTTTAAGGAAGCCTTTACTAATTCGTTCCTTAGGATCGTTCATAAATACGGCCCTAACTCTTCATTCCATCGCTCCTTAAATTTAGTCTGAAATGGAACTGTCTAGAAAGTTCTAGGCAAGCGTTGATTATTCCTGAACAGTCATGAACCTGTATTAGAACAGTTTGTTCCAACAAGTCTAGAACACTTTTAAATTATGTTATAACAATTATGAGGGTTTAACAATTTTTATTGAACGGAGATAATAATTTACAATGCCACACAAATTATTGTATCACAAATAATTAAACAGGTTACAAAAATTATCACTTCCTAACATAGAAATAACCAGGGGGTTACCTATGGTGTAGTGGTTAGCATGGCAATCTACTGTACCAAAGGTCGCGGGTTCGCATCCCGTGGTGGCCCTAGGAGTTTTGAATGGGAGTAAAAAATCCTTGGCTATGCCGTCCCTCGGATAGGACTTAAAATGAAGCTCCCGAGCCTGTACGATGTCAGGTACTCGTTAAAGATCCCTATCCTAATTATACCTTGATAGGCAAAATTTAGGACTCCCACTGTAGCATCGTCCGATTAGCCTTAGTGGAATAAAGTGACGTTAAACAAACAAACAGAAATAATCATATGACTTGAGCTTCAGAACAAGACTAACTCTCCAGTCCGACGCTCTTTATATTTATTCGAAATAAGAACAGCCTCGAAGGTTCTAGGTCAGCGTAGATAGTACTCGAACATCGTAGTCACAAACATGTACTATGAGAGTTTGTTCCAACTGTTAGTTCGTTCGAACAACAAGTCGATAACTATTCCAATCCATATGTTTTTTATTTATTTATTTTTGTTTCACGTTACACAATTTTATTAATGAACAATTAGTAGTAATTTGATAAAAAAAAAAAAAAAAAAAGTAGATAACGATAAGATATAATTTACTTAAGCATAGTACATATGATACTTCTTCATAATACCATAAAGAGTGCGGACAGAATTTAATGGGAAGAAGAAAATACCTACAATAAAATATAGGGACAATTTTAGGTTATATAAAGGATAGAGGATCCATTTTGTTGGGGGCAATATAGAAGAGACAGCTGTTTGTCTGGTCTAAACGCACCTTACGGCCCAGGTAATTGGCCCTTTATGAAAAGAAGTGGGTTCCGGGAGCGCTTTATGGTGTCTCCAATTCCTTCTACTGCTACTGATATTGTCCTAGAAGGGAAAGGGAGTCTTCTGGGTAAGATTTACTTACTCTTTCACAAATTAAATATAGGTATTTCTATATTAGACGCTGACTTTACTAGCAGAAGTATAGTTTTAAGCATAAGTTTTAAATCAAATAAATTTTCTTAAAAAGAAGAAATAATTATAATTCCTAAAATTAACCCCAGCATTAGCAAAGGGAGCTCTTGTAGCGCAATAATATTTGTCTACCCTATTTTAACATAAATTATTTAATACAAAATCTGAAAAAAATAGGAGTTGTTATGAAAACATTCAAGGTTAATTGAAACGTGATTAGAAATTTTTCTTTAACATTTCATATCCAGAAGAAATACTTACAGGAAAAAAATGAAAAGCTTATGGGTTCATTAAACTACAACTTTATTAAGGTATTTATAACAAATTTCAAACAATTAATGTTTTTACTTTCACTTACCTATATACGAAATATATTAAACCTCGGCGAAACATTAGAATATTTAAATGGGAAATGTTGGGAATCATTATTTAGATATGTTGTAGATGCTGAGAAAGGCAGGTACAATACGTTAATAGAAGGTAATAAACAAACTGTTTACATTGTATAACTCTGTTTACAGCATATGCTTAAAATGTTTGTCCGTAGGATGTCCCATAACCATATCACAATCTTATAATGTGTAAACTGAACCTACTCAACTTATATGTTATGTATAATTAGCATTTTATTTTATTTTTTTTTACAGCGTTTAAACAAAGCATTAATTTTAAGTTGTTTTAGTTAAAAAACCGCACACCCGGCTGATGGTCCATAGAGACCAAGTCTAATGTGTATTAAAATTGTATATAACCGTCTTTTGTTGTATATAGAAAAATATTATTTTATACTTATATATGTAAATATCTATAAATTGTGAGAAATAAACACATCTATCTATCTATCTATACGAAATATGTAGTAAGGGAAAGTATTGCGATCGTGAAAAAATTCGACTTCCGGTTTTCAACGGAAATACACTTTTTGGGATCCCATGAGTCCAAATAACCAAGCCCCGCAAAATGGTCTGTCTGTGAGTGTGAGTGTTTTAACAGACTAAACTCAAAAACTATAAACAGCACGTACCTGAAATTGGGTATTTGGTATATGTATATGCCAGCAATGTGACAGCAAAAATGTCATCAAAATTGGCCAAACGGAAGGGGTAGGTACTTTATATAATACATTTTGTCCCATGTTTACCTTTTTTTTTTTTTTTTTTTTCTCAAAAAAGGCACTAACGATTTTGAAAAAAAAAATGGGTATTTGATGTATGTATATGCCCCTGATATGACTGTAAAAATTTCATCAAAATTGATCAAACGGAGGGGGCACTTTTTTTATAAATTGTTTTCCCATGTTTACGATTTTTTTGACTTTCTCAAGCTTTAGCTATTTTGAATAAACTCGTCATGTTCAAGGTGAATCAAGAATTCTATAATATCAGATAAGCTTTATCATTATTAAAATCTTCTGAGGGGGCCTAAATGGGGAAGAGGGCATTTTTAGTTTTCTTATAAAGCACCTTTGTTTTTGGTTACATGGAGAAATTAACTGTCTCTCGCTTAGCCTAAAAATAAGAAATGGCGACATATGAAAAAAAAAAAAATCAAGTAAACGTATCCATAAAAAAAAAGAAAAATATTCCGTCAACTCAAAAAACACCCTAAGCCCACGCATGCGCAGTAAGTCTTTAATAACAGACAATTGTTTATAATTAAAGATTTTCTGTTCATTTAATGGAAATAATTTTTTTTCATGGTAACTATATGAAGTTTTCAACAACTCCATAGAGAATTATAAAATCATACGACTTGGAGTATTATGCTTGCATTGCCGAATTATCAAAAGTAAAAACTTATATTTGATAATAACAAAATTTAGTTTACATTAAAGAGAAAATACAAACTAAAATAAGTAAAAAATCTGGTGCGTGCGCGCAACACACAACTTTCACTTACCAACTTACTTAGATAAGAAATTGACGTGTTTTGTTAAATATCATTTCCTAAAGTCACACATTTTTCTACATTCATATCTTATTTTTGTTAATCGTTAAAGCCGTTTTTGAGTAAATAAAAAACACACGTGAAAATGTTACAAAATTTATTAAGTAAAGTCCCCCCTCCGGTTAATCAATTTTAATGAAATTTTAACAGTCATATCTCGGGCATATACATACATCAAATACCCAGTTTGATCAAAATCGTTAAAGCCGATTTAGAGTTAATAAAAAAAACACGTGAAAATGTTACAAAATTTATTAAGTAAAGTCCCCCCTCTGGTTAATCAAATTTAATGAAATTTTTACAGTCATATCTCAGGCATATTAATACATCAAATACTCAGTTTAATCAAAATCGTTAGAGCCGTTTTTGAGAAAATCGAAAAAAACCTAAAAAGTTATTAAGTAAAGTACCCCCTCCCTTTAAGTAATTTTGATGAAATTTACGCTGTCACATCGCGGGCATATACCTACACTAAATACCCAATTTCATGATCGCACGGTTTATAGTTTTTGAGCTAGTCTGTTCACACACACACACACACACAGACACACAGACACACACACACACACACACACAGACCATTTCGCGGGACTTGGTCATTTCGACTCAGGGGACCCCAAAACGTGTATTTCCGTTGAAAACCGGAAGTCGAATTTTTTCACGATCGCAATACTTCCACTTACTATATATTTCATATATAGGTAAGTGAAAGTAAAAATGTGGAAAAGTGTGTGGCTTTGAAAAATGGCATTTAACAAAACACGTCATTTTTTGTTAATCAAAGTATGTTGGTAAGTGAAAGTTGTGTGTTGCAACCATCGCACCAGATTTTTAGTATTATAGTGTAACATGAAATACAAATCATATGATCGAAAAGAGTTCTAGACTTTTTGTTGAAACAGTTAGGTACAAACTGTTCGTGACTGTTCGAGAATCTCACAATCTTGTCTGGAACCTTCTAGGCTGTTCTACCATAATTCAAACTAAATATAAGGAGCCATGGGCTGCAGAGTTAGTCTTCCTCTGAAGGTGGAATCATATGGTTACTTGATTGGTGTTACTGTGTAGTTACATTTTGTAACATTGTTGATAAGATGAGTTTTCATTGTATATCAGACATTGTGAATTATTATTTTACTAGCTAGGGTGCCCGGCTTCGCTCCGGTAGTTGTGTGGTAGTTTCAATAACAGAAAGACTTTACAATTAAAGGAAATATAGAACAAAATTAGCAGTTTCTTGAAACTTTTAACATATTATCAATAATAAAATTCGAGATCTGCAGAGTCCGCCCAATTAAGGAACCCTATATACTTTAAAGGGGGTTGAAAATGGCGAATAAACAATTAATTTTGCTGCAACTTTGTCGAGTCATGCATCGTTTTTTATGGTTTCTGTGATTCTGAATCCTATATTTCTATATTTCTATATTTCCTATATTTCTTTTTATCCTGAACTATGAGGGGTGATAAAATCTTATTGAAAAAATGCTGTAATTGAAGTCCTTTTGTATTGAAGTCCATTGTAGTCATTTTATCAACTGGAATGCTCATCATACATAGTAATAAAACCATTTTTCATAATTGCATACAATAAGAACACTTCAAACTTTTTATTTTCGATTTATAATCAGTCGATTCAGCTCTTCTTTTTTGCTTTATGTCTGTTTATTTCGCTCACTGTACTACTAAAAAATGTTCAGTCATATTGCATTAAATTTACTTAAGTAGATGTTATATATTGATTAAATATAATGTGTAAATCAATTAATCTTCTTATGAGAAAATTAATTTTGTAAGGTATCCAGTCGGTTTTCTAATTGATTGCAGATATGTAAAATCATTATTTTATTTAGAAAGAAATGGTGAAACAATTTTAAAAGTAATTTAAAAAGAACAGCTGAAAAAATATTTAACCTTTACAAACTGAACGGAATGAATGAACAATAAACATTGAGTGAAACGCACCCTAGCGCTTCCTGGTAGCCTGGAGCTCGAACTACATTTTTCATTCATAACCTTGTATCTCAATCTCAGAGAGGCTAATTAAATGGTGCGAGAGTCTTAAAATTTCCAGTCCTTTTCTCTTCAATTTTACACCCTTAAGAGAAAAACAGAAACCTTCTTCTCTGTTATGGGTTTTACAGCAACACGCTGACATAACTCTCTTAAACGTGCGTTGAGTCGTTTTTGAGCCTTTTCGGCACGCACATTGTACACTTTGCTTTATAATATATATTGATTATTTTGTGAATTATTAATAAGAATTATTTAAACCCAAAACAATCTAACAGTAGTGCACTTTACATTGACCCAACTTACTTTAAATTCCCACGTAATCAAAAAGTTCCAGATGAACGTAATTGTTTTGCAGTGCATCGTAATTTAGGGGTTTGTGTATACAGTCGACTCCGTTTTATTGGGACATAAAGGGAAAATTTGTTTTGTCCCTATTAGGGTCTGGCCACACATGTCCGCACCGGATCCGCACCGTAGCATTAATATAGATTATGTTCAGAATATTTTTAATTTAACTTACATATTACCTTTAGCTATGCCTAAAGTGGCCTTTGTCTGACATGTGTGGCCTGAACTTTAGGCATAACTAAAGGTAATATGTTAGTTAAATTAAAAATATTCTGAACATAACCTATATACTGCTACGGTGCGGATCCGGTGCGGACATGTGTGGCCAGACCTTTAGCCGGAGGACCCAATAAAGGTCTGGCCACACATGTCCGCACCGGATCCGCACCGTAGCAATAATACAGGTTATGTTCAGAATATTTTTAATTTAACTTACATATTACCTTTAGTTATGCCTAAAGTTCAAGCCACACATGTCAGACACAGGCCACTTTAGGCATAACTAAAGGTAATATGTAAGTTAAATTAAAAATATTCTGAACATAACCTGTATTATTGCTACGGTGCGGATCCGGTGCGGACATGTGTGGCCAGACCCTAAAGCGGAGACCACGAATCCACGTGTAAATGCAAATAAAAAATGCCTTAACACGCCTAATCACTGGGCTACCGTACATGTATTGTAATTGATGTTATAAATTAGACATATTTGGGGGAAAACCCAGTTCATAGGTGCATTTAGGTGTACCTATTCTCGTCTATTAATTTATTGATGGGGTCAAAATAATACGATTAATTTAACTCTTAAAATGTATATTTATTAAATAGGTGTTTTAATTTAAGAAATATACAAGATGAACCAAATTAAAATAACCCTTTGTGCACAATATAAATTATACTAATAAGAACAAAAAGAAATTATTCAGAACATGGTTTTACGTCAAAAAAAAATTTTAACAGGTAAGAATCAAGTGTGCACTGTCGCACTCATTGTAAACTACGACCAACATAATTAGCCCACTTCTTTAGGACGCCTAAGGACTTTCTTCATTTCCTTTTTGTGAAAAAAAAAAAAAAGACTAACCTTTTTGATGCGGTTTCATGCTTCTGGTTGAGAAACAGGTGTGGTCTCAGATTCTTAGCTTATCTGATTAACATCGGGTCTCATAGTTTTTACCTTAAGTTGCAGAAGGTTTTGGCCCAATTAGCCGATGTTTTGTCCCAATAAAGCGGTGATATTTTACTATATTTGATTCCGTTTTATTAAAAATGGCTCAATTAAGCGGTGGTCACGATTATCCGATGGCCCAATTAAACGGAGCCGACTGTAGTTGTTTTATTTCATTTTACTGTAATGGCTTCAAAGTTCATCTTTTCATTATTTTGCTAAATTTTCTCAAATTTGTTTAAATGGCGTTTCCTGATATCACACGAACCCGCGACCTTTAGTGTTGTAGGTTGCTATGCTACCCATTACAACACAGGTGACCCCAAGGGTTGATTATGTAATGATTCTTGTAAAGTAGTCATATTACTACTTTTTCATCTTGACGATCATTTTCTTTCCTCACATTGCTACAAGTCAAAATTTTATTTCGAAATACAATAAAGTTAATACTCCTGAATTAGAAGTGATGCATGACACATGATAAAACAAAGTGTAAATCCATTGAAAGATAAAACCATTTAAAAAAAAGCGAAATAATAATTCTCTGCCCCGATGATTGTACGAGATATCCCCCAAACAGCGTTGACTTATCGCCAGGTAATAACAAAGCTAATTAAACAGGTGCAAATGTTTTCTTCTCTTCCCTTCTAAGCTATAATTCACTATGAGATATCTAACCGACCATTTACCAACAATAAATTATACACATTTTCTTTTTTAATTCATTTCCACGCGACTCTCTGGGCCGTTTTCTTTTCAGTAATTCACTAATAAGAAGGCCAGCCAATCAGATAGGCTTCCTGGGCCTGTTAGCTAGTCCTTTCTAATTTATGATTGGTCAAAGCCTCGAGTTGCGTGTCGTGAATTGTTTCTTATGTCAGGCGAGGTTGGGAACCCGAAAAACAAAAAAAAAACTTTGAAAAATGGGACATCTCCTAACTTTGATTGTTTTTCCTTTCCATTAATCATGTCATCCTCAACATTGAATTATCCACCAGCAGCAGTTTTATGTGAATAGAAATAGTTAAAACATAATTTATACTTTTTTTGTGTTAAATTATAAAGCTATTTTTTTTATCATATGACACGTCGGCAAGAAGGTGGTTTATGCATACCGTTGGAATCAGAATGACATAAGCTACAATACCAGAATATAGTCACAATCAGTATTATTAGCTCGCGATTTACCATTTTCTTTGATAGAGGGGTTGACCGTATTAACGATACAAGTTTCAATATTATAAAAACTTGCTATTTTTGCATACACTTTAAATTTTAAACATCTATAGCTATATAATACATTACAACAAACATTGTTTATTCCAAGCATTTAGTAAGCTATTATTACCTACTTTTCCAAAATTCGTAGCTACCAAATTACCCAAATATACTGGTTGAAATTGTTACACGATTTTTATGTTGCATGTAAGCATAGTAAGTAAAAATGAGAGTTTTATTAAGTCTCCCACCAGAGGTATTATAGCCTAAAATTAAAAAATAAAATAAACCTTAATTAAAACCATTAAACGAAACCTTGGCTTTCCAAAATAAAAAAATCTGGTGCGTGCGCCCAACACACAACTTTCACTTACCAACTTACTTAGATTAGAAATTGATGTGTTTTGTTAATTGCCACTTCTCAATGTCACACGTTTTTCCATATTCATTTCTTATTATATTTTTATTTGGTCTATAAAAAACACTGATTTCTTTTATTTTTAAATAAAAGTTTTTACTTGTGTTAATTCGGCAATACAAGCATAATATTCCAACTCGTCTGATTTAATAATTCTATATGTAGTTGTTGAAAACTTCATTTAGTTACCATGAAAAAAATAATTTCCATTAATTGAACAGAACGGCTTTAATTATGACCATTGTCTTTCAATAAAGGCGTACTCCGCATGCGTGGACTTAATATCTTTTATGAGTTGAAGGAATATTTTTCTTTATTTTTTCCTTTTGATTTTTTTCATATTTCATATTTAGAGCCATTTCTTATTTTTAGGCATTACGAGAGACAGTTAATTTCTCTATATAAACAAAGCAAAGGTACTTTATAGGGAAACAAAAAATGTTCTTCCCCATTTAAGCCTCCTCAGAACATTTTAATAATGATAAAGCTTACCTGATATTAAAGAACACCTAATATTCATTCAACATGACGAATTTGATCAAAATCATTACAGCCTTTACCTTTTACAGCCTTTACATTTACCATCATGTTTTTGAGTAAATAAAAAAAAAACACATGAACATACGACAATGTTTACTAAATAAAGTGCCCCCTCCGGTTGATCAATTTTGATGAAATTTTTGCTGTCACATCGCGGGCATATACATACAATAAATACCCAATTTCAGGTTTGCACGGTTTATAGTTTTTGAGCAAGTCTGTTCACACACACACACAGAACATTTCGCGGGACTTGGTTATTTGGACTCAGGAGACTCCAAAGCGTGTATTTCCGTTGAAAACCGGAAGTCGAAATTTTTCACGATCGCAATACTTTCCCTTACTATATATTTCATATATGGGTAAGTGAAAGTAAAAATCAAACTGAAAATCTCTACTATTAATCAACCTATCGTAAAGAAAAACAGTTGACTATTGCACGCCTTCAAATATATAAATTTTGATTAATGCTAAACATTTATCTGATGGAATCAGAATGACGAAAGCTGCAATGCCAAAATATCCTCCCAATTGTATTATTATTTTTTTCTGTAATCGTTGAATAATGGTAACATTACTAAACTGAAAGAGTGAAGAAAGTGAAACATTTTGCAATAGAGTGAAGAAAGTGATTACTTTCTTCACAAGTGAAGAAAGTGAATTGCCTTCTTAATTAGTAATAAGTATAAATTAAAATATAATAATAATTACCTTCCTTGTTTATAACCTGTGTTACGGTTAAATTTTCGTTAAGCATTTAAATTTAATTTAAAGATTTCGTCATGGCAACAAAACCAAAACAAAAATTATTTCTTTTTTATAAGTCAGAGCAGCTGGTGTCTCAATAAAATAATGGTATATATTTAATATGAATAATAGAAATACTTGTTTTTCTATGTTCATGTAATATAATTAATTGTAAATAATTAATGATAAATAATATTTAATTTTTATTTGAAATAAAAATAATGGATTTGAAAAATCGACTATCGAAAGGAGAGTTATAGTGTGCGACCGAGTGGTGGCCGGCAGAAAAAAAAGACAAGTGAGATTAGCCAGTGTCGTGAGCACATGGTGTGTTTTGGTTGAAAGAAATTTCCACGGTTTTACCGGATAATTTGAATGGACCTTCGCTTCTGATTCACCAAACCGCGAGTGCAGACGGTGGATTACCGGAAGGAGCCAGGGATGCGAGTCCATCGGGAGATTTGAGGAAAAGAAGGCAACAGCGGCGGAGGAGAGGAGAGGCTTGGAAGTCCTGCTGCTAGAATTGGGAAGTACAGACTCTGTTTTTATTTGTTTCCAATTGAATTGATCAGTAAAAGGAGGAGATGACATTTCTTTTGGTTTTCTGTTTTTTTGTATGCATGTATTAAATACTTTAATTTCTTTATGTATGTTAATTTAGAAAATTAAGGGGTTAATTTTATTTGATTTAGTTTGTAGTTTGGTTAAGTTTGATTTCGTTTGTATCTCTTTATTTTTTTAATTATTAATGAATAAAAACATTTTAAAAGGATTTAAATAAATAATGTAAAATAATTTCAGCTGTAAACCTAGTTACTCTGATAATAGAATTATACTGACAATAGGTAACTTGAACTGTTACCACGGTTTCAAGTAATGAGTCATGATAGCCTAGTGCATAGCGCTCTAGACTTACGTTGTTAAGGTTAATGGTTTAAATCCAGTGTTAGATGAAAACTTTTTTTTTCTCTTTTCCAGAAATTATTATTTTTTTTTATTTTGTGTTGTTGCCTAAGGTTTATATCAATTAAATTAATTTTAATATATTAATAATAATTATTACGTAATAATAAATGTATCAATAAACCTTAACAAGATTAATTTAATTTTCTCATTAATTTCCTTTCTAATTATGTATTAATTTTCTTTTTAATTATGAATTAATTTTCTTTTCACTCAATTATAAGTTCACTCAATAGTACACTTGGATTTCTTTGATTCTTTGGTTTAATTGCACTAAATTGTTTTTTTTTAATTAATTTAATTTTATCCACATTTTCATTCTTTTCCTCCTCGGTGTATGTTTAATTGTTTATATAGTTTTATTCCATTTTTTTTTGTGGATTTCACTATTTTCCATAAACAAGTAGTGTGGCGCCCGTTTTATTTTTTTATTTTGGATTTATTTTCGTATTTAAATAGTTTTACTTATTCAGTAGAACCCTGGCGTCGCGATTGGGCTATTATCTGGGTAATAGATTGCTCACCCCGTTTGGAGGAAAAACGTGGTAGCACCTGCACTTGTTTATAACTGCACTACTTCACAATCATTTTAATTTAAACAGACATCTTTGATATTACTAAAAAAACTTCAAAAAACACTGTTTGATTAAATATTATTATTATTATATTATTTTTTATTAAATTAAACATTTTCAATTTATTGTTATAACATTTTATAACCTTTCACAACCATGCTTATAACCTACCAACAACATACCATAATCTTCACAACATCCTAATTTTGTTCATATTCCGGTTAGATCTGATCATGTAATACACGATTACAGAAAAAATTTAATATTACACTCGTGAAATTACCACACTCGCTCGTGTGGGTAAACGTTTCACTCGAGTTGTAAAATGATCTACTTTCGTCACTTGTATAATAAATAACTATAATTCGCCTGAGACGCACTGTATTTGTTATGGTAGGGGGATGATTGTGTTAGATATACATATGTTTATATAAATATAATTAATAATCTCTACTGTATTAATGTTTAAATTGAATTTTAATATAACATCCATTATTGTAACTGTCATGAAGTTGTAATACATGTACAGATATATTAGCCCTGATACATCAATGTCGAGCCTACCAAATTGGGACACATGCATTATTAAAGACGCATCGAGCTTGTTCCTGCTAATTCGAATAATTAACATTATATCATCATCATTTATTTATATTATTTTTTTATTTAGATTTGCCTCATGTTAATATGAGATGTAATACAGATATGCATGTACAGTCTGAATTTAATATAATAACGTATGTCATATTTAAGATCTTTATTACTAAATGTATGAACCTGAATATTTTGCGATTATTATACATTTCTTTATTTATTTTTCGTTTTTTCTCCAGAAATATTAACATAAATGTTATTTATTATAAGAAGGTTTGCACTTCCGCAGATTTTCCTACCTAAATACTATGACTTTCCATTATACTTTAGGAAATACTCTTCTTTCTTCAAACTTATGTTCCCACATATTTTCGGTTATCTTTCTGGAGTCATTCTTTTTAGACTCAGAAACAGCATAATATATTTTCATCAATGCTTGCTAGAAAATCCTTATTTAGTTCTTTCATGTTCAGTTCAGCGATATTGTTTTTTTTTAATTCTTATGACTTATGAACTAAAATTATTTCTATATAAAATGTGCTATTATTTAGACATTTTTTACTTTCACCTACCTATATATATAATATATATAGTAAGGGAAAGTTGTGCGATCTTGAAATACTTCGACTTCCGGTTTTCAACGGAAATATACGTTTTGGGGTCCCCTGAGTCGTGTGTAATGTATGCCTTTAATGACAGACCAATGCTTTGTAATTAAAGATGTTCTGTTCTATATGAAGTTTCCAACAACTACGTAGAGCATTATATAATCAGACGACTTGGTGATTATGCTTGCATTGCCGAATTATCACAAGTAAAAACTTGTATATTATAATAAACAAATTTGGTGTACTTTAAAGACCAAATATAAAACAAAAATAATTAAATGAATTTGGAAAGGTGTGTGGCTTTGAGAAATGGCATTTAACAAAAGTAAGTAAACGAACGTGGGAAATTGTGTGACTTTGAGAAATGACATTTAACAAACACGTCAATTTCTAATCAAACTTTGTTGGTGAGTTAAAGTTGTGTGTTTTTAAGTCCTCAAATTAAAAATGGAACGTATTTAAACATTTAATATTAATTTATCACGTCGCTATGCACTAATACATATTTTAAATTAGGTCATTGAAATTTAAATGTAATGATTACATGAAATGTAAAAAAAAAAAGTGCGGGCCCCCTCAGAAAATTTCGTAATCTTGTACTTCAGAGTTATGTTCTAATTTTAGCATCTTATAGAATATTTCATTTCTCATTGATTTACTTAAATAGTGATTTTTTATTTTATATTTTCAGGAACTCTTCTGTGAGGAATTCTCTGCTCTTCTGTCTAAGGTACGTGGCTCTGTATCAAACGATCTTATTTTTGTTTTAAATATTTTTTTCCATTTTATTTTATAACTAGCTATATATACCGGTTTCACCCGGAGAATTTCATTTTTTAAATCTATAAAATCTATAAGGTGAGACTTTTATCGACTCAAACGGTCGATTTCGTAAAAACCAATGTAAATTGAGATTAAAACGATTTTTATAACAATAAAGAATATACCCAGAGCTCGGCTGAAGTTATGCGATTTTTTTAATATCGACAGATGTTCGCACCTGATCAGCGAAACCACCCCTAACCACCTGGTATCAAAGAACCACTCAGCGAAATTTGAAGAATTTAGGACAAACGGTATGAATTTTTATAAAGAACAGACAAAGATATTTTCTTTTATAGATATCTGTATATACTATCTATACTTATATAGATAGCTGTACATCCCGGTTTCACCCGGGGAATTTCATTTTTCTAATGAAACGGTAGATTTCGTAAAAAAACATTGTAAAGCGAGATCATTACGATTTTTATAACGATAAGGAATATCAGCTGAAGATCGGCTGAATTTATGCAATTTTAATATGGACAGGTGTTCTCATCTGGTATGAAAGAGTCACTGAGCGAAATTTGGAGACTTAAGGACAAACGGTATGGATTTCAATAAAGAACAAAAAACCAAACAAACAGAGTATCATCTTTATTTATATAGATTTACTTTAAAATTTCAGAAATTATAATTTTTACTTGGTTGTTCATTTATCTTTCCTAAAATCGAAGTTTAGAAGTTTCATTTTGATATTTCTGAATTTATGCCTAAGCTAAAAAAAAAGGAAGTAAAATTCGTGTCATTTTTCAAGGTGGCAAACTTGCTCAGGCCCTCTGTGACGAAATTTAAAAGTTATAATTTACAAAACTAAAATTCTCCCGGCGGTTCTTCAGGATGTGATAAGTGGCCGCTTACAGTAAGGAAGGAGCAACGATTTAAGGTCTTTGAAAACTAAGTACTTTGAAGAATATTTGGGCCGAAGAAGTATGAGTCAACAGGAGAATTTAGACGGCTACACAATGCAGGTTTGCGTGAACTTCACCTGGTAAAGGTAATCCAAGTTATAGACGCGCGTTGGTTAAATTTGGCACTTAAACTCTTATGTAGACGAGCTCTGGCAGAATGTTGGGGACCTTTGACCTTTTTTTCGTTGCAATTTACGGAAATAATTATTTTTAAACCTAATTTATTATAACATTAACTATAAAATGTTAAGTACCTACTCCGTCATAACGCTGTTAAAAACTCATAGTTTAATGTCAATTTATTTTTAACAGTTTTTGCTGTAACGTTAAAACTAATCTTATCTAGCTGGTTAATGCTCTTCGCAAGAGGTTATAAAGACAAAATTATAGCCACCAAATTGTCGTACTCTGTATTCTCCCCAAATCTAGTCCATAAAGGCTCTCCCTTCTAAATCTAGGTTATTATGTTAAAACAGTTTTTAGATAAGAGGAAAGCATTATTATCACAAATTGCATCCTCTAAATTATAGTTAAGACTTTGCCTAATATCTGAATTGGTCCAGATATTTCTTTTATTTTCTTATCAACTGAAGTCCATCCTTTTTTATAGTAATAGTAATAAAGTCATAATAAACCTGAATCTCAATGTCGACAATAATCCCAGCTTAACAAGATTAGACTGGCCAAAAAAATCCTTCCACCTTCATATCGGCCTAACCTCTTGCGTTTAACAGTGGAAAAGTTCTTATTATTCTTAGACTGACAATTATACCGACCCATTTTAACCAGAACGCTTATTTAAATTCCATTATATTAATCAGATATATTAATTAATTATCATTAATATAATAATTATCATTAATTTAATTATTATCTAATTACTAGCTGTATATACCGGTTTCACCCGGGGAATTTGCTTTTTTAACTCTATAAAATGAGACTTTTTTCGACTCAAGCAGTCTATTTCTTATAAGCCAATCTGTTCGCACGTGCTATGAAAGAACCACAAAGCGAAATTTAGAGAATTTAGGACAAACGGAATGATTTTTCTTATGAAACGGTCGATTTCGTAAAAAAAAAAAAAACCATTGTAAAGCGAGATCATTACGATTTTTATTATGATAAAGAATATCAGCTGAAGATCGGCTGAAGTTATGCAATTTTAATGTGGACAGGTGTTCGCACCTGGTATGAGAGAACCACTGAGAAAAATTTGGAGACTTAAGGATAAACGGTATGGATTTCTACAAAGAACAAACAAACAAACAGAAATATTGGCCTGCAGTTTCAGCTTCTCGCAAATCGGCTTGCCTGAGCCTCTGTGGCGCAAGGCGTGCATCGTATTCCTGGGCAGACTCAGTTTCCCGCGATTCTGCCTGTCTAGGCCTCTGTTGTTCAATCCTATTTTGATGTTCTTCAAGAGTTTCAGCTGCTAGTATTTGACGTTGTTTTTTAGTTTTTGAGCTGACTACTCCTATTGAACCTCTCTTCTTAGGAGGCATTTTTGAAAAATAAATTCACCATACGTGTAAATAAACGTGTTGTAATGTTTAAAAAAAAAACAAAAAACATATGGTTTAAAAATCCCAGAAATCGACGACTGCCAAGAGACGGTCTTACCGGGCCTTGTTGGCCCCTTCAAAATCTATAAAATGATTTTTTAGGCCGTTTTTTCGACTCAAACGGTCGATTTCGTAAAAAAACCATTGTAAAGCGAGATCATGACGCATTTTATAACAATAAAGAATATACCCAGAGATTGGCTGAAGTTATGCAATTTTAATATGGACAGGTGTTCGTGAAAGTAACTGTTTACTAAAAGTAACGAGGATGTCGCCTCGTTAAAGTAACTGGATGTGATCTTCGCAAATAGACCCCTAATGAATTTTTGGATTTTCAAACGCTATTCACAATGGCAGTGATACACTTATATTAGATTGAAGATCGAACGGAGGATATTATTGTAAGTATAAAATTTAAAGTTAGTAATGTAGGAAAGGTTGGTTGGATTAGGAGGAGTTGGAGTGGCTGGTGCCAGCGAGCCATTGTGTGGAGTGTTAGCGCGCCGCTGGCCTTTGTTTTGGTTAAAAGCGTTCAAGTCCCGGGAGCTGTGTCAACACTCCGCTTATTGTCCACAACCCCTTGCCCTTTGTTCTTCACTTCTTTGGTTCTTATTTTAGTTCACACGTTTTGGGATGTAAACTTGGTGACTGCGATAAAAATAAATATACCTACCTATAATTTGTACTGTTAATGATCAAAGAAAATGGTTTAACCTAGAAATCATAATAATGATGAAGGCCTAACAACCCGAAGGTTCGATGCCGACACACAACTCGCTCCCTGCACACCTCCATCCACCGACCGCCATCCAGACACAACTTTAAAAGATCTGCCTCAACGCAATCTTCCCACCTACCGGGAAGTTTCGGCCTACCCCTCGGATGTTTCCCATCCGGCACCGCGGTTTTTAATCTTTTCGGTACTCGTTCACTACTAAGTTTCGCAATTTTACACGCCCATTTTATTCGTCTGGCTATTATTCGTCTGGCTATTATCACGTCAATTATATTTACCGTTTACAGTTAACTCAGTTCGGCATTGTGTAAGCGTCTAAATTCTCCGGTTAGTGTCCATCCCTCTACGGTCCAAATATTCTATGCAGTACCTTATTTTCAAAAACCCTAAGCCGTTGCTCATCCCTCAATATCAGCGGCACGTTTCGCATCTGCAAAGGACCGGAAAGAATAATAGTTTTGTAAATACTAATTTTTTAGTTTTGGTTCAGAAGGCTCGAGCTAAACAATTCCAGTACTGAAAAGCAGCAAGCTCTTCCGGCTTTGTTTGTTTGTTTGTTTAACGTTCATTTTTATGCTACTAAGGCTAAACGGACGATGCTACAGTGGGAGTCCTAAATTTTGCCTATCCAGGTATAATTAGGATAGGGATCTTTAACGAGTACCTGACATCGTACAGGCTCGGGACCTCCATTCTACGTCCGAGGGACGGCATAGCTAAGGATTTTTTACTCCCATTAACCGCTGGAATTGAACCCGCGATCTTTAGTATTGTAGGTTGCCATGCTAACCACAACACCACAGGTAACACCGCTCTTCCGCCTTTTAATCTAGCCTTAATTACCTCGTCGATTTCGGTTTTTCTAGTTATCATCGCCCCTAAATTTTTAAATTCTCTACGTGTTCAAACGTATTCCCTTCTAAATTAATATCAGCTTACCGCAGAAATTAATATTATGAAAAGGGTTGGGGCTGCGGTCAAATGATACAATACTAGACGTGAATAAACATATATTGTGCCAACCGATCCTGGGGTGCAATTTTTTCCTATGTCGATATATACTGTCGATAGCTTCCTTATTTTTATACCCAAGAGCGGATCCATCGTGGGGTGGTTGTGGTGTCATGACCCCCAAATATCTTGGATTTTCAATTTTTTTAACCCTCCGGCGGGCTCGCTGCGGCATTTGGACCGCAATCTGAACATTTGTCAAAATATTAGGAATACTAATTGAATCAGTGAGCTGAGGGTTCCAGGTATTTGTAGACCGACATGTTCTGGCAGGATTAGACGGTCGTGCCCGCCATCTTTCGGTTTTCTTCAATAGTTATAATGCCTTATTTTCAGGAGGTCTGTAAGTGCGGTCCAAACACCGCGGCGCACAGTGGTTGAAAATCGACTATTTTCGGAAAAAACCTTGTCAAACCCGATCTGTGAGCCGCAAAAAAATAAAGTTGATATTATCATAACCACGATTGAATTTCCTATAAAATGTATAGGTTCGAGCCCCGCTTAACCGGCTATTCGGATTAACCGGCAGTGTAAGGAAAATTGAAAAAAAATTATACATCAATTTTCGACTCGAGATCGGCTAGTTCAAACACTTTTGCTGTTTTGTGCTAGTAATATCATTGATAGTACTTGCAATATAATTTTATTTCATGAAAACACTCAAGTTAGGTAAAAAAAAAAAAAAAATCATGCATAGGACCTATCAATTATTTTTGTCGTTACGTTTTAATTCTTAACTATTAAATGTATATCATATTAAAATATAAGATTGGGATCATCCGACTTTAATATACTTTTGATAGGAGATGGTGGGATTGACTGTTCAATGTAGGTTTAATAACTGCAACTCTATCTGTGAAAATTTAGTTCCCTTATTCACGCTAAATAATAGCTGAACCTTTTTTTTTAATACCAATCTTCTAAAAACAAATGGATGCTTAAAAATTAAAAGTGCCGAAGCCTTTAAGTTATCGGAGGTCATGTTAATAAACTTATTATTAATAATCTCCAAATTCATTCTAAAATCACGGTAGGTGAAAAAGTTGATTTATTATCGACCTAACAACGAATCAGACTGACTTTATAAATGATGCTACAGACCTGGTAAGTAAGGCATGAGGTTTTACTAAACGATTAGTAATATCCTAATTCGAAGCACAAGCTCCATAGCGAATAAACTGCACGAAATAGCTTTGGTATTTCAATAAAAAAAAAATCCCACATGTACAGACGCAGGTGGACGCAGCTAGAATATGTTTTAATATTTCCTTGAATGTATCTTCTTCTTAAAAAAATGGATTTTAAAACTGCGCTCGGCTGCGCTTGAAAAATATGGATTACCAAAAAAATTTTTTGTCTTAATTTTATTGCATTTATTCGGGATTTTATTTCTGGGTTAAAACATAGACCAAATAGCATCATTTTTATGCTAGTGTAATATGTGAGATCGCTTTTCATGATTATGAAGGAAAATCGCTCTAAGAAACAATAATGCTAGTTGTAAAAATTATTATAGTGCTATAAGTTTTTCGTTGAAAAATAAACTTTTTCAATGATCGATTTTCAAAGAGTCCTAACAAGTTTAAAAATTAGAATATATCCGAATAAATTGATGGAATGTGTCAGGTAACTATTCTAGTAATTAATATTGAAAAGAAAGAGAATATTCCAATACCTTCAAAAAATGGGTTTTTTCCGCCTTTCAACCACTGTGCGGCGCACAGTGGTTGAAAATCGACTATTTTCGGAAAAAACCTTGTCAAACCCGATCTGTGAGCCGCAAAAAAATAAAGTTGATATTGTCTTAACCACGATTGAATTTCCTATAAAATGTATAGGTTCGAGCCCCGCTTAACCGGCTATTCGGATTAACCGGCAGTGTAAGGAAAATAGAAAAAAAATTATACATCAATTTTAGACTCGAAATCGGCTAGTTTAAACACTTTTGCTGTTTTATGCTAGTAATATCATTGATAGTACTTGCAATATAATTTTATTTCATGAAAACTCTCAAGTTAGGTAAAAAAAAAAAAAGAAATCATACATAGGAACTATCAATTATTTTTGTCGTTATGTTTTCATTCTTAACTATTAAATTTATATCATATTAAAATATAAGATTGGGATCATCCGACTTTGATATAATTTTGATAGGAGATGGTGGGATTGACTGTTCAATGTAGGTTTAATAACTGCTACGTTGAATTTAATAAGTTGCTACGTTGAAACCGTATCTGTGAAAATTTAGTTCCCTTATTCACGCTAAATAATAGCTAAACCTTTTTTTTAATACCAATCTTTTAAAAACAAATGGATGCTTAAAATTAAAAGTGGCGAAGCCTTTAAGTTATCGGAGTTCATGTTAATACACTTATTATTAATAATTTCCAAATTCATTCTAAAATCATGGTAGGTGAAAAAGTTGATTTATTATCGACCTAACAACGATTCAGACTGACTTTATAAATGATCCTACAGACCTGGTAAGTAAGGCATGATGTTTTACTAAACGATTAGTAGTATCCTAAACGGAAGCACAAGCTCCATAGCGAATAAACTGCACGAAATATCATATGCATTTCAATAAAAAAAAAATCCCACATGTACAGACGCAGGTGGACGCAGCTAGAATATGTTTTAATATTTCCTTTAATGCATCTTCTTCTTAAAAAAATGGATTTTAAATCTGCGCTCGGCTGCGCTTGAACAATATGGATTACCTAAAAAATTGTTTGTCTTAATTTTATTGCATTTATTCGGGATTTTATTTCTGGGTTAAAACATAGACCAAATAGCATCATTTTTATGCTAGTGTAATATGTGAGATCGCTTTTTATGATTATGAAGGAAAATCGCTCTAAGAAATAAAAATGCGAGTTGTAAAAATTATTATAGTGCTATAAATTTTCCGTTGAAAAATAAACCTTTTCAATGATCGATTTTCAAAGAGTCCTAACAAGTTCAAAAATCAGAATAAATCCGAATAAATTGATGGAATGTGTCAGGTAACTATTCTATTAATTACTATTGAAAAGAAAAAGAATATTCCAATACCTTCAAAAAATGGGTTTTTTCCGCCTTTCAACCACTGTGCGGCGCGCCCTTTCGTGTTATAGATTCAGACAACCTCTGCTAAATTATTTTATCGTTTTCTGCCCTTTCTTCAATGCAAGTATTTTGATTTTTACGTTGTCTAATATTGTTTGAATTATTTTTACTCATACAAAATTAGTATTTCGTGAAATTTAGCTGCATATTTGATTATTTTCCTTCAAAACCTTGACTCTTACCTCTATGCCTATGTTTATAATTGCAATACTCTATACCTTATGGGTTCCCCCCACAGACAGCATCAGCCAAATAGCACTGATGAGGACCTAAAATTTTGGTCGAAACGTTGGCAAAAATAAAATATGTGATTCATTGGTTATAACAACGGTCAACCATATTCCACCATTATTCCTAAGTTAATATGAGCAACGTTTATTATAATAAGCAATTTATTATTATATTATCTCTATACATTATACTTACTACTAATTTTAAGTTTTTTTTGCCATCCTTTTCTTTATAGAACTTATGATTTTCATTCATGAGAAATAGTGTAAAACTAAAGGAATGAGTAAATGACAAGAAAAGTAAGTTATTGCTTATTTTTTAATAAAATATATAAAAAACAAAGATGCGGTCTAAACACTGCAGCGCGCCCGCTGATGTAACTCATCTGGTGGGAGGATTGCGTGAAGGCAGATCGGTCGAAGTTAAGTTAGGATGGCGGTCGGTGGATTGAGGTGTACAGGGAGCGAGTTCTGGTGTCGGCATCGAACCTTCGGGTTCGTTAAGCCTTTATTATTATTATTATTATTTTTATCAATCCTTTCTTTTTAACGAAATATACTTCGTTTCGATGACTGTCAAAACCTCGAAGACCGGAAGGAAGTTAATACAAGATAAGGAAGCGAGTATACACGTTCCCTTCCGCTGAGGGAGGTTATGAAGGAAGCGGTGTATCAATACGAGGAGCTCTTGTCAACTCATTCCAAGTTTAAATTGCCTTCCCTTCGCGAGTTCTCTCAATACACATTCCCTACACACGCACTCATGTACACAGGCATACAAACTAACATGCATTCACGCACACACTGTGTGTTATATAAGATGATATTAATAAATTTTGTGTCAAATATTGATGTAACGAAGAAAGAAAAAAATCCTATAATGTATTTATAAATAAATTGGTAATATCAGCTATTGGTTAACAAAATTAGTTATAAGTTTTATTTCTTGTTAAATATATTTTTGGACTTCTACCCATCTCTTTTTCTATTTTTATTACTACCTCCTTTTCTATTATATGCTACATATATCTTTAGACTTTTACCCATCTTTTCCTGTTTTCACTTCGCACATATTCCTTCCGCTTCCTCGTTACTCGTTCTATTCCGTATCCCATTTAATATTGTTATTCTTTAGTATATTATAGACGTATTTTTGATTTGTATAGCTTTCCATATTTGACAATTGTATTACTTAAAATCCAAAAATTTTATTCATATTCTTTTGTTAAATATCTAATTCCACACACAAAAATTATATTTAAAAAAAAAAAAAATTATATTATTCTATTATGCAATTATTTACTCATTTTCATTTTTTCATGCATATATATAGATACATATATTACTCATTATTTTATTTATTTGTTATTTTTCTTTTCTTCATATTTATTGGTTGCTATCTTGTTTTATATTTAGCCCTGAAGAAGACCTGAATAACGGGTCGAAACGTCGGCACAATATATATGTTATTTCACATACAGTGTTTTCATTTGACCGCACCCCCAACCATTTCCATCTCATAATCTTCTACGGTCAACAAATTTCCTTCATTAAAAATTAGTTATAGTCAGTATTCAAATCAATGTTTATTGTCATTCACCACAGTTTTCTTATAATTTATAAGTAGGTAAATATGACACCTTTGGAAGCTTACTAAATATTAATATACATCTATATCTATCAGAAGTTTATTTAGTATGAAAAGGCACAGGGCGTCTGCGTTATAGCAGCTTATTAATTCATTTTATGGGGTATAAATATATTAATTCATTAGTGGGGTAGAAATGGAAAAATTATGGGGCTATCATTTTGTCGGGAATTGGGGTCTTTTCACATTCAGGCGACCAGTTACTTTTTATCACGAAGTGTTTACTTTAAACAGTTACTTTTGTTCACGAAATGATGATTTCAAATAAATTAAACATATGAAACCTATAACTCTAATCCCTGTGTGTATAATGGATTATTGATTTAATTTTGTTTTGTAATAAAGAAGAAAATGTCTTAAATTATTTTCAAGATAAGTCTTACCTAAATTTAAAAATCTGGTGCGTGCTCCCAACATACAACTTTCACTTACAAACTTACCTAGATTAGAAATTAGTGCGTTTTGTTGATTGCCACTTCTCAAATGAATAGAACGGCTTTAATTATGAACAATGGTCTGTCATTAAAGGCGTACTCCGCCTGCCCTCAACGAGTTTTATGAGTTGACTGAATATTTTTCTTTTTTTCTCCTCTTTATGTTTTCTTTATTTTTATCATATCTCATATTTAGCCATTTCTTATTTTTAGGCGTAATGAGAGAAGGTTAATTTCTCCATGTAAACAAAAACAAAGGTACTTTATAAGAAAGAAAGAAAAAAAGACCCCCCCCAAAAAAAGCCCCCTCAGAACATTTTAATAATGATAAAGCTTACCTGATATTAAACAAAACCCAATTTTCATTAAACATGACGAATTTGATAAAAATGGTTAAAGCCGTTTTTGAGATAATCGAAAAAAAGTTAAAAATTGGAAAAAAAAAATTAAAAAATCAATAGCCCCCTCTGTTTGATCAAAGTTGATGAAAACGCTCTTCCCATCCAACCGGAGCAGCCAGCTGATCGGGCTCCGGAGGCGGGCGAGTCATTTAATTCGGACTGTTCCATGTTGACCGACGAGGAAACTGGTCAAATGGAAGCCGTATTTCAATTAAAAAATAATAAAAAAGGAAAGACTAAGAAAAAAAAAACCTTTCAAAAATAATATATTCAATCAATAACCATGTTAAAATTAATACCATTTGTCTCAAATGTAAAATCATCATACAATTTTATTACTTCGACATGCCTTTCCTTAACGAAGTTTTTTATTAAGTTTTGTAAATTCCCTTACTACTATTATATTATTCGAATTAAATTAAAAAAAAAAAAAAAAAAAAAAAAAAAAAAAAAAAAAAATCAATCTACAACAATTGTTTCTCTATATGTTTGTGTTAATTTATTTTTTTTCAATCTATATACTCTTGACTTTCTTCAATCAATTTAATGGCCATAATACAATGGAACTGTAATGGGCTCAAAACTCATTTTAATGATTTAAAAATTTTAATGAATGACACAAACCCAATCTGTATAGGTCTGCAAGAAACCCATCTTTCACCTTATGAAAATATCAATATAAAAAATTTTGAAATTTATCGAAAGGATGGTCCGATCTCTAATCATAACAGCCGTGGAGTCCTAACTGCCGTTCACCAATCCGTATATTCTGAAGAAATCACTATTAATTCCCAACTTCAAATTGTAGCCGTCAGCATTCACGTAGGGTTCACATTCTCAGTATGCAATATATACCTCCCACATGACCAGACAATAGACCCTAAACATCTATTAGACATTCACCACCAACTACCCCATCCAGTTTTGTACATTGGAGACTTTAATGGTCATAACTCTTTATGGGGCTCACTACATACTAATTTAAGGGGTAGAGCAATAGAAAATTTCATTGATTCCTCAGACTTACTCCTTCTCAACTCTGGAGAGAACACTTTTTTCAGTTCAAGCTATAAGACTTATTCTGCTATAGACCTTTCAATTTGCAGCCCCAGTCTCTATAGTTCTTTAAACTGGGCGGTCCTCCCAGATCTTCATGGAAGTGACCATTTTCCAATTTTAATGAAATTTACGAATGTAAACCCTACAATTCGAAACACCCCTAGATGGATATTAGACAGGGCTGATTGGTCTCTATTTAGTTCATTGGCCACTCCACCTCCATATCCTCCAAGCCAAGTGGGTGTCGAAGAAGGATGCAGACTGATAACCAATACAATTATAAAAGCTGCAAATATCTCAATACCAATGACCAAAGGAGTACCTAAAAGACCGCCTGTTCCGTGGTTCAATGAGACTTGTAAAAACGCTCTTAAAGACCGCCGTAGGGCTTTCAAAAAATTCCAAAGATGCATGACTACTGAAAACTTGGTGGAATATAAAAAACATCGTGCCATATGCAGGAAAACGTTCAACCTTTGTAAATCCGAATCCTGGAAAAAAATTTTAAGTTCCATTACTGCCTCAACTCCATCAGCTGAAGTTTGGAACAAAGTTCGTAAAATCACTAGAAATCATTCTTTCCCCCGTTACACTATATTAGTTAATCATCACCTTTCGGACGATCCACAATTAGTTTCTAATGAATTTGCTAATTTTTATTCAGAATTATATACACCCGTTGGTCAAAACACTATTGCCAACACAACTGTATTAAAAATTATAAATACCAACCATGATTCGGATTTACAAATTAATCATCCTTTTACAATGTGGGAGCTCGAAAATGTTCTAAATTCAGTCAAGGGTTCTTCACCAGGCCCAGATAATGTTCATTATAACATGATCAAAAATCTACAACACGACACGTTAAACTGGCTCCTTGACTACTACAACCACTTATGGTCAGTTGGGGAAATTCCGAATAGCTGGCGAGATTCAATCATTATTCCGATTCTAAAAAACGGAAAGGACAAAAGATTGCCTAGCAGTTATCGCCCTATTTTTTTAACTAGTTGCCTCTGCAAAATCATGGAGCGAATGGTTAACAAAAGATTGATGTGGATAATAGAAAAGAATGGCCTAATTCAACCTTTCCAGTCAGGCTTCCGCAGAGGGCGATCGACCATTGACCATTTGGTAGCATTAGAGGCCGAAGTCCAATATGGGTTCATTAAAGGACAACATACAATAGCAGTATTCTTCGACATTATGAAGGCATTCGATAGTATAAACCATTCAATCATCTTTCGAAAGCTAAAGTCGGTGGGTATCAGGGGTCAAATCTACCAATTCATAAAGCGATTTCTTACTAATCGTCATTTTAAGGTTAGAGTTAGTTGTCAACTATCCCGAAGTCATGAACAGAAAATCGGCGTCCCCCAGGGTTGCGTCTTAAGTCCAACTTTATTTTCGCTGGCAATAAATGATCTGGGGAACAACTTACCGAGAGGCGTTAAGCCATTACTCTTCGCAGATGATTTAGCTATAGTCTGCCGATCCGAGAACATCAATGACGTCCAAAGTAAATTACAAGATGCCCTTAACAGAATTAATGATTGGTCCCAATCGGTAGGTTTGAAAATATCCTTAGAAAAAACCGTGTGCGTCCACTTTAGTAGAAAAAGAAATTATCCATTATATCCCGAACTTCGACTAGAAAATTCATTGATACCATACGCGAATCACCACAGATTTTTAGGTATTATATTTGACCAAAAATTAACTTGGGAACCGCACATATCATCATTGAAAACAGCCACTACCAGGAAATTAAATATTTTACGCTTTCTCAGTGGCACATCTTGGGGGTCGGATAGATTTACCGTGCTGAAGTTATATCAGGCCTTAGTCTGTACTAAATTAGATTATGGTTCATTCATTTACGGCTCAGCCCGCCCGCGAATAATTGCTAAACTCGATGCCGTCCATCATGCTGGAATCCGAATCGCGACCGGTGCATTCAGAACAAGTCCCATTCTCAGTATCTGTTCGGAAGCAGGGTTACCACCTCTATCATTTAGAAGAGAAAAACTCGCAATAAATTATTTTTCCAAATTATTTCCGCAAAGAGACCATCCATCGTACAAATACATTTTTCAGTCGAAATTCTCACTCATTTTTCGGCAAAAACCAAATTCAACCCTCCCTCTGGCAGAGAGATTTTCTACGGATATTTCGAAACTCAAAAAAATCCCGATATCCAAACCTGAAACGCAAAATCCACCGTGGACCCAAAATCCACCAAAAATAATGCTAAATCTCGCGAACACCTCTAACAATAATACCAACCCTTCTGTATATAAATTAAAACTATCTCGACTCTTAAAAGGTATCCCAGAACATTTTTTGATTTATACTGATGGATCTAAATCTGTAAATTCAACGGCTTCCTCATTTGTAACCAGTAACTCAACATACAAATTTAAATTACATAAGTTATGCTCAATATATACCGCGGAACTCTTTGCAATCGCCTCAGCCCTCCATTTCTGCACATCAATAACTCAAAAAACCATAGTCATATTATCAGATTCATTAGGGGCATTAAAGGGTATGGAAAACATGTATCCGGACCATCCAGCTTCTGTAAGAATACAGTCCATCCTTTCGAAGATTAAAGAGCAGGGTAAATCCGTCTATTTTATATGGATTCCAAGCCACATTGGTATCGTTGGTAACGAGCTCGCCGACCAGGCTGCAAGAGAGGCACTAGCACTACCAGGCCGGGGAACTGCCATTCTTACCCCGTCAGAACTGAGTAGGCCTCTGAAAATGGATGTGTTGGACAGATGGCAGCTCATGTGGGACGAAAGTCCCCCAAGCAAATTGAAAAATATCAAAAAGACAGTGAAAGCATGGTCTACATGCCGCAGCAGCCGAAGGGAAGAGGTTGTCCTCACCCGCTTGAGAATAGGCCATACTGCATTAACACATTCTTACCTAATTAAGAAACTATCTCCCCCACTATGCCTGCACTGCGGATCTATTTTGTCTGTTAAACACATATTTCAGGAATGTCCCAACTACATATCAAGTATGAATAAAATGGGATTAATCCCAGATTTAACTATTGCTCTTACTAACAACGAAAATTCAATCACACTATTATTGGAATTTTTGAAAAAACATCAACTTCTATCTAAATTTTAGTACTTTTGCCAGTAATTTTACAGACCCTTAAATTTTCAGTAATCTTTATCTTAGTATTATTTATTTACTATATTAATTATATTATCATAAACCATATTTTCTTTTCCATCAGTTTATTTAATTTTTATTTGTCATATGTCTATATTATAAGTACATTTATAAAATAAAATAATCAAAATCGTTATACATAAAAAAATAAATTGACAGGCGTTGATGACTTCAAACGTTTTACGCCTCTAAACAACAACAAACAAACAAACAAAATAATAAACAGCTGATTTTGTAAGTGTAGCTTTCGGACCGCAAATTAGGTGTGTAAAACAGGTGATTACATCGTAGTATGGTGAAAAAGATTTTTCAGGCCTAGGCCAGAAAAGTACTACATTAGGGACTCAAACCGTGTATTTAAAACACATGTTTCTGATGCATTATGATAAAAAGTAAATTACATAGCTTACATAATATTAACCGGGATTAATAGAACATGTTGACCAAAGTTTGGAATTATTAGTTCAAAGATGCTCAATATCTGGTTGGTAGATTGATTTGATATTAAATTCCGAGTGGGCAGAGGATATTGATACCCCCGGATATCTAATTTAATAGGAGAGGATATCCGTCCACCGAATTGAGCCTGCTTTGCTATGACAAGAAAACACGATATCAGAGCGACCTCAGCAAACATTGGGGCCAGGCAAACCTATCGGTGACCGTTTGCGGCAAATATCAATAAGCGATCAAACCGTTTAATTAGAATCGTTTGGGTTCGGTGAGTTCAGGTTTGCTGGGTCCTGTGGTTAGCAATATCGAAACATCAGACCTATCTCATGTTCTTTGATATCTGGTCCAATCCCAACATCGGTGGATCCAGGGAGCTGTGTGGGCTTTTTTTTGTCAATTAAAGATAGAATTTAAATATGCTAAAAGTAAGGTAAATAACAAATAATATGCAGAACAAGTAGAATTTTGGTCGTAGGGACGGAACATAAAGGTAAAAAAGCTGATTGACTGATCCAGGGGAAGGGCTGTGCGACTTCAAACCACCCTTTACAATAACCTAGGGAAAAAAAAGGAATTTCATGTTTCTACTAAGGCTAATCGGATGATACTACAGTTAGACTCCTAAATCTTGCTTATCCAGGTATAAATGGGATAGGGATATTTAACAATTACCCGACATCGTAAAGGCTCGGGACCTCCATTTTACGTCTTATCCGAAGGAACGGCATGGCCAAGGATTTATTACTCCCATTAAAAAATCCTAAGGCCACCGTGGGACGATGTTGAGATAAGATTGTGTATTTTTTTACTTTCACTTACCTACATATGAAAAATTTAGTAAGTGGAAGTATTGCGATCGTGAAAAATTTCGACTTCCAGTTTTCAACTGAAATACACGTTTTGGGGTCTCCTGAGTCCAATTAACCAAGTCTCGCGAAATGGTCTGTGTAACGGCTCTAACGATTTTGATTAAACTGAGTATTTGATCTATTTATATGCCCAAGATATGACTGTAAAAATTTCATCAAAATTGATCAACCGGAGGGGGACTTTATTTAATAAATTTTGAATCATTTTCACGTGTTTTTTTTATTTATTCAAAAATGGCTTTAATGATTTTGATCAAGCTTGGTATTTGATATATGTATATGCCAAAGATTTGAAAGCCAACATTTCATCAAAATTGGTCAAACGGAGGGGGCACTTTATTTCATAATTTTTTTCCAATTTTTACCTTTTTTTCGATGATCTCAAAAACGGCTTAAAAAGGATTTTTATCAAATTCGTCATATTAGGTGTTCTTTAATATCAGGTAAACTTTATCATTATTAAAATGTTCTGAGGGGGCTTAAATGGGGTAGGGGCATTTTTTGTTTGATTGTTTTTTTGTTTCCTTTAAAGTACCTTTGTTTTTGTTTATATGGAGAAATTAACCTTCTCTCGTTACGCCTAAAAATAAGAAATGGCTAAATATGAGATATGATAATAATAAAGAAAACATAAAGAGGAGAAAATAAGAAAAATATTCAATCAACTCATGAAACTCGTTGAGCCCACGCATGCGGAGTGGGAGTCCTAAATTTTGCCTATCCAGGTATAATTAGGATATGGATCTTTAACGATCTTAAGGATCTTTAGTATTGTAGGTTGTCTTGCTAACCACTACATCGCATTGCCTTTGTATTAATTAATATAAAATAAATATTTTATTCTTGTTTACTTATTCATATGTTAGTCAAGGCGATTACTTTTAAAGTAATCATTTGGTGATAAACAGTAACTGTTTAAAGTAGTCATTTGGTGATAAAAAGTAAATGTTGTTTGTTTGTTTTTTTAACGTCACTTTATACCCTTAAGGCGGACGATGCTACAATTGGAATCCTAAATTTAGCCTATCCAGGAATAGTTAGGATAGGGATATTTAACGGGTACCTGATATCGTACAGGCTTTAGGCCCTCCATTTTACGTTACATTCTTTTGAATTCTGTCCAAGTTATAGTCAACATAACAAATGACAGATTACAAACAAACAAACAGAACAAGGAGGTTTAGCAGAAAACAATTGTCTAATGTGATAAACAGTAACTGTTTAAAGTAATCATTTGGTGATAAAAAGTAACTGTTTAAAGTAATCATTTGGTGATAAAAAGTAAATGTTGTTTGTTTGTTTTTTTAACGTCACTTTATACCACTAATGCGGACGATACTAAAATTGGAATCCTAAATTTAGCCTGTCCAGGAATAATTAGGATAGGGATATTTAACGGGTACCTGATATCGTACAGGCTTTAGGCCCTCCATTTTACGTTACATTCTTTTGAATCCTGTCCAAGTTATAGTTAGTATAACAAATGACAGATTACAAACAAACAGAACAAGGAGGTTTAGCAGAAAACAATTGTCTAATGTGTATTGTTAAATGTTAGATGGCGTTCATCCACCGTTAGCTGTTTATTAGTAATAATGATAATATTTTAATTATTATTATTTATGAGTCGTAGTCACAAACATTTACTATGACAATTCGTTCCAACTGTTCCAACAACAAGTCCACAACTATTCTAAACCATAGATTTTGTGTTTTGTTTCACTTTACAACACGACGTAATTCATTGATATATTTTACGACCTGCCTAAAAAAAAATCAATATTAATAACATTTCCCTCATATCTTATTCGTTGTAACCGAATATCTCAGGATATTTTTTGTTAATCTTATTCTGACTGAAAGGGTGGTACGAAAAAATAAATCAAAATTTCAATAGAATTCCCAAGATGTGTATACAAAAAAAAAAAATATACCAACCTGATAACTAAATGTAAGTAACAAAGAATTCTAAAAAAAACAGTGAAGGGGGGGGGGGGCAGCTAAAAATGCATATTTTACGCCGGGAGCCGAGCGGAGATTCCCCGAGGATTAAGGTTTGGTGGCGGGTGGGAAGTTGGGGGAGGGTTGTTAGGAGTGACAAAAGCTAAGGAGGATAAACTGCTATTATTTTCTACTCTTGTAAAGAAAATTTGCATTTATTTGGAATCCGCCATCATAAACACTGTTTAGTCTCTCGGGTACAACTTGTTAAGAATGTAATAACTTGTTTTGTTCATTTTTCTCTGAATTTTTAACATTGCTTTCCTTATTTATTTATTGACTATAATAATTTTAATTTTTATGGCTAAGATAATATTAATAGAAAGGCTGAATTCTTACCTTTCTAAGATTATTATATCGCGAGTTCGGAGCGAGCCAGGTGAACTTTCAGGTCTTTCGGATAGGACTTAAAATGGTGAGCATGTACTCTGTAATGACAGGTACTCATTATAAGAAAGTTTTTTTTTGTTTTTTTTGCATAGAACTCTATCTTTGATTATATTCGCTTATATTATTTGCAAATCACTAAGACGAGGTATCATGTTGGGCTCGAAGATGGAGGCTAAAAATGAATGTAGCCAATGAATGGCTCTCAGGTATTTTTTAACAACATTCTGTATTTCCACCTCTGATTCAGTACGCTATTTTGGTCTTTACATGGACAAATGGTTGACTTGGAAAGATCATGTTAAACGCAAAAGAAAAGAACTGAACCAGCGGTATGGACTTCTTTCAAGGCTACTTGACACACGTTCAAAATTATCTCTGACAAACAAATTAACCGTTTACAAAGTACTTCTTAAACCACTTTGGACTTACGGTATTGAGCTATGGGTAACAGCCAAAAAATCTAATATACGACTCATACAGTCATTTCAATCTAAAATACTAAGAAAGATCGTTGATGCCCCCTTTTATGTCACCAATGAGACCTTGCATACTGACCTTGACATTCCTTACGTCGAAGTATCAGCCATAGAGCGCTAAATTTTCATGACAGACTTACTCTAAATTCCAACTCACTAAATCAAGCTCTACACATTCCCACAAAACCTTATAATCCACCAAAAAAACTGTTGAGGCCAAGAGATTTTCCGCATTAAACAGTTTTTTCTTATATTTATCAACTTATTCATTTTTGCTTTGTTCTTGTATTTCTGTTTGTTAATTCGTTTTGTTTGTGTGTGTTTGTTTATTTTTCATTCTCTCATATCATAAGTCATGTCAGCATATTTGCTTATTACGCTACTAGATAGCAAATTTAATAAAAATGTCACAAGTTATCATATGTAAATAAATAAAAAAAAGTAAGTGATATTTTGTCTCAGTAGATAAAATGATATACCCCATATTTTCTTTATTATTTTTATTTTTTACAACTGAATCAATAGAGCGGATATTGTCTTTACAGAAAAATGTTTTTGTACTTGGTTCACTAATAAGTTTCGCATTTTTACACGCATATTTTTTCGATTCGCTGCTATCACGTCAATTTTATTTGCTGGTTACATTTCATTCAGTTCAGCATTGTTTAAGCGTCTAAATATTCGGGTTAGTTCATACCTATTCGGTCAAAATATTTTTCGCAATACTTTATTTTAGAAAACCCTAAGCCGTTGCTCATCCCTCAAAGTCAGCGACCATGCTTTGCATCCGTAAAGGTCCATAAGAAAAATAATAGTTTTGTAAAACCTCATTTTTAAGTTTCGGTGCAGAAGGCGCGAGCTAAGCAATTTCGCTATTGTAAAATAATAGAATTACCGGCTTTAAACTTAGATAATTTCCTCATCGATTTTTTTTTCCCGCTCGATGCCAAATAATCTACGTTTAGTAATAATAAAGCCGAGCGCACATTGAACTGTGCCACGCAGGCGACGCAGAGCAGAAAAGGGTAAATAGACCCAGATTAGAACAGGGCAGCACGAAAAAAAACTGCGTCGCACAGTTTTCCGCGGACATAGGACCTCGATTTCCTTTCTAATTCACGTTTCACAAGAACTGCTCTGCGTCGCGAGTGTCTCAATGTGCGCTCGGCCTAATAGTCGTAAATTCGAACGAAAAAGAAGTGTTAAATCACACTAAAGTTGCTTGGTGACAAATACTAAACATCGGGTCAAGCATTCATCTATAGGCCAGTTTCGTTATTTCACTAATCACTCGTATACTTAAAGTCTGTATAATTCGAGAATGTACGACTAAAAATATTATTCTTGGTAGCATAGCACACGGTTACATAAAAACTGATTTTTTTTTTTACTTTCACTTACCTATATATGAAATATATAGTAAGTGGAAGTATTGCGATCGTGAAAATTTTCGACTTCCGGTTTTCAACAGAAATACACGTTTTGGGACCCCCTGAGTCGAAATAACCAAGTCCCGCGAAACGGTCTGTGTGTGTGTGTGTGTATGTGAACAGACTAGCTCAAAAACTATAAACCGTGGGAACCTGAAATTGGGTATTTAGTGTAGGTATATGCCCGAAATATGACTGTAAAAATTTCATCAAAATTGATTAACCGGAGGGGGGACTTTACTTAATAAATTATGTATCATTTTCACGTGTTTTTTTTATTTACTCAAAAACGGTTTTAACGATTTTGAACAAACTTGGTATTTGATGTATTTATATGCCCAAGATGTGACTGTAAAAATTTCATCAAAATTGATCTACGGGAGGGGGGACTTTACTTAATAACTTTTGTACCATTTTCACATGTTTTTTTTTATTTACTCAAAAACGGTTTCAACGATTTTGATCAAACTTGGTATTTGATGTATTTATATGCCCGAGATATGACTGTAAAAATTTCATCAAAATTGATCTACGGGAGGGGTGACTTTACTTAATAAATTTTGTATCATTTTCACAGGTTTTTTTATTTACTCAAAAACGGCTTTAACGATTAACAAAAATAAGATATGAATGTAGAAAAATGTGTGACTTTGGGAAATGATTATTAGCAAAACACGTCAATTTCTAATCTAAGTAAGTTGGTAAGTGAAAGTTGTGTGTTGCGCGCACGCACCAGATTTTTCATAAACCGGAAACCTTGAATTCCAGTCATCAAACTATTTATTATTATTATCTTGGCGCTACAACTCGTCGACGAGTCCTGGCCTCCTCAAGCAGCTTCCTCCAGTCATCTCTTTTCTGTGCCGCTGTCATCCAGCTCCTGACTCCCAGAATATCTCTAGCGTCACCAGCAACACCATCAGAACACCTGAGTTTCGGTCTCCCCCTTCTTCTAGTGCCATGGAGGGGTTCAGTCAGTGACTTTTTAGGGATTGCCTCGTCGTCCATTCTAGCCACGTGGCCAGCCCATCGCAGCCTTCCCAGCTTCATTGTCAGAACGACACACAGTGGTTCAAGGGTGGAAAAAATAGCCATTTTAAAGTTTGAACTTAGAAAATATTTCATGAGTAATTATCCCTTGAGATATAGTAACGTGCTACATAAGAAATATTTGAAAAAAAAAATCGCTTATGAACAAAAATAGGCCAAGAACGTTATACAACTATGTTTTTACTTTTTTTAGACGTGCCCTTAAAAATTTAGTTTTAATTCATACGTTCAATAATGGGAACTTAAATTTAATAAAAGTAATATCCGATGGGGTTTTCGCACCTCTAGCATTCATATTTCACTAGAATTAATAATTAAAAATTCATCAAAACTAAGAACAATCTGAAATGAAAAAAAAAAAATTACGAAAAAATTTAATGGAAAATATTGATGAATTTACTTTTATCGGCGGCTTCCGGTGGGCTGAAAATTGTGTAGATAAATATTTTAATCCTTCTTGTAAATAAATAAAAGCATTTTAGCTGCGACCACCTGCGACTGTTCTGGTGGCAGATGTTTTTATTTTATATTCGCTATTTACAAACACCAAGATTGTAAGCATTATTCATTCCAGTTCCATTTGGGAGAGGACAAGCTCAGTTTAGATTTCCGGCTAATCATTATACTATCGTGTGTTTTAAAGATTGGGTAATAATATTAAATTAAAATGGAAAAATTTGTGATTTCATATATCGAATTAGTTGAAATACTAATTTCAAACAAACTTGAAAGTGTGTTGAAATTATTATTAACCAATATCCCGGGATGTCTGATGATTTGATAGAGCGAATTGAGCTTAAACTACGTCAAACTTTCTTGCCTAGTTTTACTAAAAAATGGCAATCGTCTTGCTGTAATAACGAAAGATTTTTTAAACAGAATGACATCTGGCTAAAAGGAACGTTTTCAGTCGAAGTGGAGTCACGAGTGTCGCCGATGGACATCGCACCAGGACCTTCATCCCATGCTGGGCGCAAAGAAAAACCTTTCGACCAGTGCTGTGACAGGACAAAACATATGAAAATACAAAAATGCGTGAAACTTTTTCAGAAGAGTTAATTTATTTCGGCGGCTAGAAAAAATCAGAATTGTTTAAAACCTGAAAAATTTACACTAGACAAAGCTTTAGGTTTAATGTTAGATGCATCTTTATCTAAAAATCAGTACCAAATTATTAGAAAAGCCACTTTGGAGCTCGGTTATGACATTTTTCCATCGTACCGCAAAATATCGCGCGCCGGTTAATCCGAATAACCGGTTAAGCGGGGCTCCAACCTGTACATTTTATATGAAATTTAATCGTGGTTATGATAATATCAACTTTATTATTTTGCGGGTTACAGATCAGGTTTGACAAAGTTTTTTCCGAAAATAGTCGATTTTGAACCACTGTGCGACATCCTGTTCATTGAAAATCGAATAAATTTCGTTATTCGTCCTTCTTCTCCAGTTTCCGTCTATATGGACTCCTCCGCAGATCCTACGAAAAATTTTCCTTTCGAAGTCATCAAACTAGTTATTTTAATGACATATAGCCTAAGATTGGTTACTAAGAGAAAAAAAAGCCTTATATTATTGCTTCAAAAACTATTCAGTTCAAAGTAATAACTACAACTTGCCAGAAGACTTCCTGCCGATAAGTTTCCTGTTTTTACTTCGGACAGATGGACAAAATAAAATTCAGAATAAGAAATAAAAAAGAAGTCGAATCGAGGAAAGTCTTAACAGCTGTAAGAACTATAAAAAGCTAAAGAGTGCTACTTCAATCTAAAATGGCACTTTATTGTTTTTACGAGGGCTCGAGTTGGAAATAGCGAATTGAAGGAGGCAACTTAACTCCAACGAGGAGATAAAAACTAAAAAACAAAACACGGGGGAAAATGTTTGAATGTTTCGAAACTTGTCGAAACAATCGAAAAAGGAATTACAAAAGTTTATTTTCCTTTTACTAGCCAATCGTTTTTCTTAGACTTTTTTTTTTTTCTTTCTTTCGATTTCGCTCCTTATTTAACTTTTATAGCTTTGTTTTTATAGAAATATTTTATTGGAGTGTAAACAGGTCTAGGTAGTAACAAATCCGTATGATTCCATCACGTGAAATTCAGAGATCAATATCAAAAAATATTTCAATGAAATAGGGGGATTCGAGAGGGACGTAACATGTAGCTTTTCATTAACTCATTTAAACATTCTATATCCCAATAAGTCCGAAAAATCTAAAATTTTCCGTTTTTTGCATAAATTATTTAATTATAGTCGTAAATTCGAACAAAAAAAAATCTGGTCCGTGCTCGCAACACACAACTTTCACTTACCAACTTACTTAGATTAGAAATTAATGCGTTTTGTTAATTGCTACTTCTCAAATGAACAGAACGGCTTTAATTCTGAACAATGGTCTGTCATTAAAGGCGTTCTCCGCATGCGTGGGCTCAAAAAGTTTTATGAATAGACTGAATATTTTTCTTTTTCCACCTCTGTATGTTTTCTTTATTTTTTTCATATCTCATATTTAGCCATTTCTTATTTTTAGGCGTAACGAGAGAGGGTTAATTTCTCCATATAAACAAAAACAAAGGTACTTTATAGGAAACAAAAAAGGCCCCTACCCCATTTAAGCCCACTCAGAACATTTTAATAATGATAAAGCTTACCTGATATTAAAGAACGCCTAATTTTCATTAAACACGAAGAATTTGATAAAAATCGTTAAAGCCGTTTTTGAGATCAACGAAAAAAAGGTAAAAATTGGAAAAAAATTATGAAATAAAGTGCCCCCTCAGTTGGACCAATTTTGATGAAATGTTGGCTATCACATCTTTGACATATACATACATCAAATACCCAGTTTGATCAAAATCGATAAAACCGTTTTTGAGTAAATAAAAAAAAAACATGTGAAAGATGACAAAATTTATTAAGTAAATCGATTCGATGTTTTCCCCACACGTGAAAAAGCGACACATAATTTGACATATAATGGATTTTTCAAGTCCAAGCCCTAAAAAATAGATTTATGCTTACCCTCCGTTGATATAGAAAGGAAATGAAGTGTTTTGACAATTAATCAACTTACACCTCCATCTTTTGGAAATTTATAGAACTTAGTAGTATAATAAGCATTTAAATAGCAAAAAATCAGGTGCGTGCTCGCAACACACAACTTTCATTTACCAACATACTTAGATTAGAAATTAATGCATTTTGTTAATTGCTACTTGAACAGAACGGCTTTAATCATGAACAATGGTCTGTCATTAAAGGCGTTCTCCGCATCCGTGGGCTCAAAATGTTTTATGAGTTGACTTTATATTATTAATATTTTTCTTTTTTTCTCCTCAATATGTTTTCTTTATTTTTATCATAGCTCATATTTAGCCATTTCTCATTTTTAGGCGTAACGAGAGACAGTTAATTTCTCCACATAAACAAAAACAAAGGTACTTTATAGGAAACAAACAAACAAAAAAGGCCCCAACCCCCCCCCCCAAAAAAAGCCCCCTCAAAACATTTTAATAATGATACAGCTTACTTGATATTAAAGAACACCTAATTTTCGTTAAACACGGCGAATTCGATAAAAATCGTTAAAACCCGCTCCGTTTGTCCAATTTTGATGTAATGTTGGCTATCGCATATTTGGCATATACATACATCAAATACCCAGTTTGGTCACAATCGTGAAAGCCGTTTTTGAGTAAATAAAAAAAGCACGTAAAAATGGTACAAAATTTATTAAGTAAAGTGCCCCCTGCGGTTGATCAATTTTGATGAAATTTTTACAGACATATCTCGGGCATATAAATACATCAAATACCCAGTTTGATCAAAATCGTTAAAGCCGATTTAGAGTAAATAAAAAAAACACGTGAAAATGTTACAAAATTTATTAAGTAAAGTCCCCCTCGAATTCGATAAAAATCGTTAAAACCCGCTCCGTTTGTCCAATTTTGATGTAATGTTGGCTATCGCATATTTGGCATATACATACATCAAATACCCAGTTTGGTCACAATCGTGAAAGCCGTTTTTGAGTAAATAAAAAAAGCACGTAAAAATGGTACAAAATTTATTAAGTAAAGTGCCCCCTCCGGTTAATCAATTTTGATGAAATTTTTACAGTCATATCTCGGGCATATAAATAGATGAAATATTCAGTTTAATCAAAATCGTTAGAGCCGTTTTTGAGAAAATCGAAAAAAACCTGAAAAGTTATTAAGTAAAGTACCCCCTCCCTTTAAGTAATTTTGATGAAATTTATGCTGTCACATCGCGGGCATATACCTAAAATAAATACCCAATTTCAGGATCGCACGGTTTATAGTTTTTGAGCTAGTCTGTTTACACACACACACACACACACACACACACACACACACACACACACACACACACACACACACACACACACACACACACACACACACACACACACACACACACACACACACACACACACACACACACACACACACAGACCATTTCGCGGGACTTGGTCATTTCGACTCAGGGGACCCCAAAACGTGTATTTCCGTTGAAAACCGGAAGTCGAATTTTTTCACGATCGCAATACTTCCACTTACTATATATTTCATATATAGGTAAGTGAAAGTAAAAAAAAAGAAATACTGAGGCCAATAATCGAGATAAAAACTATCCTAACGTTTAAGTTGGACAAAACTTCACACAATGAGCCAAATTTCATCATAATCGGTTGAGTAGTTTCTGATTTTACCTACGATAAACATAGAGACACGAGATTTATATATATATATCCTTATATATATAAAAATCTCGTGTCCCGATGTTTGTCTCTCTATTTCTCAGAAACTACTCAACCGATTTTAATGAAATTTGGCTCAATGTATATAGTTTTGGCCAACTTAACGGACCGGATAGTTTTTAACTTGATTAGTGATCAAAATAATTCTTATATAGCTAATTATTCCAAATACAGTAGGTCGTGTTTCGATTTATTAACATGGCGTCATATGTCGATTTGATAATGTTTTTCTTTATAAGCATGCTATTGTAATACAGGTTATCATTATTATAATTTTGTATTGCGTTATGTGAGTGCAGTTATTTGTTCCTATATTATTATTTTCCACAGACAAATAGTAATACAAATTTGTATTTATTGTTAATTTTCATTAAAGAATAAATAAATCAAGAAAAGGTTACAATAAATTCTCAAAAGTGTAGGTACTTTTTCCTTTTCCTTTTTTATTTGTATTTAAATTAAATTACTAGCTAAGCGCTGAAACGCTTTGCTGTGGCCCACCCTGATATCAACTTTTAGTAAAGTAAATACATTTTAATAATTTAAATTAGACTATTATTTGAAATAATACTCTATAAATGTTGTAACAGCAGCTACTGTCATAGTTGTAACCTAATAGAAACCTCACTTGGGGAGTCAGTGTTGCCAAAAATTAGTGAAAATTAGTGGCTACACTGCGAGTAACACAGGCAACCTCCCTGAGTGTGTTTTGGGACACGGTTAATAGATATAACCGTGGTTTTGGGATACTTTGTGATTTGCTAAACAACTGCATAATTAAGACTTTAATATTATATTTTCAGTTGATTTACTTATTTATTTAACAGAAGTTTCTTTATTTTCATTATTCGTTTTGCAATTATTATTTAAATACAGTGTTTTTTTATTTTATCAAACTTTTTTATTATTTTTATCCCGTGCTCTAAAATGTAAAATTTAAAAAACGTCAGTGAAGATTTTTAATTCCTCCTTTATCGACAATTATTTAAAGTTGAGAAAATTTAATCCCAATTGAATAGAGGCTGTTACTTCCTGTTCAGAAGAGTTGTAATTATCTTTATATGTAAAATTTAAGAAATGTCAGCGAAGATTTTAATCCTTTCTTTAATTTAAAGTAGCCTATTATTGGGAATGATATTTCGTCGTTAATTTCAACAGGATACAATTTTTTACTTATCTTTAAATGATTGTTGATTGAGAATGGATTACAAATCGCGGCATTTTTTAAATTTTACATATAACCATGTATGTACATGTAACCGCAAGTTTCAGATTTATGCACCTTAAATATGAGAGTACTACTGCAAAATGATCCATCGGCAGATATATTTTCTAAACAATTACTCTATATTGGAAACGGAGAAATAGAGCTGCATCGAAATTCAAAATTTATCAAATTACCAGAAAATTTCTGAACTGTTGTAGACACGAAAAATGAACTGTTTACGAAATATAAAGTGTCTTTCCTGATATTTTGAACAATTATTTGGACTATAATTGGCTGGGTATTCGTGCTATTTTGGCAGCAAAAAATGTTGATTTCGATGAAATAAACTTCCAAAATCAATTGATAATGTTCTAGATATAAACGAAGCCGTAAATTTCCCATCTGAATTTTTTAATTCCCTGGATATACCTGGGATATACACCCAAACAATCTCCAGTAGAAGATGGGCTCACCGATCATTCTTCTTCGTAACTTAAATCCACCTCAATTGTGCAACGGTACACGTTTGGTCATTAAAAGGATCACTGGAAATGTTATTGAAGCAAAAATGTTGCCTGGAAGGTTTACAGGAGATATCGTCCTGTTGCCACCCATTCCCCTGGAACCGTCAGAATTTTCAATAAAATTTAAAAGGCTTCAATATCCCATTCGTTTGGCTTCTGCCATGACCATAAACAAATCCCAAGGGCAAACAATGTCCACTTGGACTTTGAAAATCCGTCTTTTTCCCATGGGCAATGGCATAACTCACGTGGGAAACGGGCATCGCCTGCTCACGTGTGCGGAAACAATCAAATCTTTGGTTTGTGTTAAAAAAAAAAAAAAACAGGTTAACCCAAAACATTATGAAGAAATTAGTACTTGAATAAATAAAAATTCTTAATTGTATTATGTATCACTCCAATATATTGCTAAATTAAAAGCTTCAACAAATCACCCTTCTACCGAACACTTATTTGCCGAAAGGTCGGGAAATCGAGGTCTCAAAGAAATTGAGAAAAACACCTATCAAAAGGACATATATGACGCGTTAACCAAGATTGGCATGACCCTGAGCAAAATTAAACCCGTTGTTAAGCTAACAATACCAAGTTGAAGTAGTGTTAGGCCAATAATCAATAGATCAATGGCTGAGGTTATCAAAACTTACTTCAGTCATCTTTTTTAAAATTAGTAAAAATAAAGCCATTTCGAGTTAGTTTATACCGATCCATAAAAAAAGGGCGATAGTGTTGGCAGCTCTGTGAGTCGTAAACACAATCAGCTCCTTTTTAATCAAACTACATTGAAATATGAGATGTAAAAAATAAAAAGTTTAACTTTCCTATATTCTTTACCAAATACTTTAAAAATGGTGTAATGCTCTATTCTCAATCACGTTGAATTTTGATTAGCTGAAAGGTTTTCATCTTTATCAATGAATATTGGTATTACTGTATTTGTTTAAAAATATTAGGATATAACAACTGAGCCACAGCAACGCGTGGCCGGGTCTGTTAGTATATATATATATATTAGTGACCGGCCGAAGTTTCGGTTTCGGCCAGTTTCGGCCGAAAAACCTGGTTTCGGCCGCATTTTCGGTTTCGGCCAAAAATCGGCCGAATCTTCGGCCAAGCCGAAACTAGCTTTTGTGTCTGATATCTCCGAGAAGAAAGTAGGACTACACGGTTTGAGCTTGTAAGCACGATCTCTTTCATGGCTTTTAACACCATTGGATTTAATAGTGTGAAGTACATGTTATTTTAGTAAATTACACTATTATATTCATTTGATAAAACATAGAATTTTCTCCTACATTTGGTATCTTTAATTTATCGAAAACTTTAAGCTGGGTATGGAGGCAAAAATGTGTTAGTGACAAACAAGGATGTGCCACGTAATAACTGCCACCAAATCTTAACATTTAATAAAAAGCATTCTTTTCAAACAGAATATTTTTTGTTGAATGTAAAGAATAGTATACATTCTTTACCTTGAGCGCTAAGAACATTTTATTGCTTTTAATTATCTCCTTATCCTTATATATATAAAAATCTCGTGTCCCGATGTTTGTCTCTCTATTTCTCAGAAACTACTCAACCGATTTTAATGAAATTTGGCTCAATGTATATAGTTTTGGCCAACTTAACGGACCGGATAGTTTTTAACTTGATTAGTGATCAAAATAATTCTTATATAGCGAATTATTGCAAATACAGTAGGTCGTGTTTCGATTTATTAACATGGCGGCATATGTCGATTTCATAATGTTTTTGTTAATAAGTATGCTATTGTAATACAGGTTATCAATATTATAATTTTGTATTGCGTTATGTGAGTGCAGATATATGTTCCTATATTATTATTTTCCACAGACAAATAGTAATACAAATTTGTATTTATTGTTAATTTTCATTAAAGAATAAATAAATCAAGAAAAGGTTACAATAAATTCTCAAATGTGTAGGTACTTTTTCTTCCTTTTCCTTTTTTATTTGTATTTAAATTAAATTACTAGCTAAGCGCTGAAACGCTTTGCTGTGGCCCACCCTGATATCAACTTTTAGTAAAGTAAATACATTCTAATAATTAAAATTAGGCTATTATTTGAAATAATACTCTATAAATGTTGTAACAGCACCTACTGTCATAGGTGTAACCTAATAGAAACCTGACTTGGGGAGTCAGTGTTGCCAAAAATTAGTGAAAATTAGTAAGCTGGCTACACTGCGGGTAAACCAGTAAAAACTCCCTCACAAAAAGAGTGTGTTTTGATTAGGTGTTGTGGGATACTTTGTGATTTGCTAAAGAACTGCATAATTAAGACTTTAATATTATATTTTCAGTTGATTTATTTAACAGAAGTTTCTTTATTTTCATTATTCGTTTTGTTATTATTATTTAAAAACAGTGTTTTTTTATTTTACCAAACCTTTTTATCATTTTTATCCCGAGATCTAAAATGTAAAATTTAAAAAATGTCAGTGAAGATTTGTAATTCCTCCTTTATCAACAATAATTTAAAGTTGAGAAAATTTAATCCCAATCGAATAGAGGCTGTTACTTCCTGTTCAGCAGAGTTGTAATTAATTATCTTTAAATGTAAAATTTAAGAAATGTTAGCGAAGATTTTAATCCTTTCTTTAATTTAAAGTAGGCTATTATTGGGAATGATATTTCGTTATTAATTTCACCAGAATACAATTTTTTACTTATCTTTCAATGATTGTTGATTAAGAAAGGATTACAAATCGCTTCATTTTTTAAATTTTACATTTAATGATTATTACACCTCTACTGAACAGGAATAATTGTTATTTGGGTAACCTCAAGTTTCAGATTTATCCGCCATAAATATGAGAGTACTACTGCAAAATAATCCATCGGCAGATATTTTTTTTAAACAATTGCTCTATATTGGAAACGGTGAAATAGAGCTCCATCGAAATTCAAAATTTATCAAATTACCAGAAAATTTCTGAACTGTTGTAAAGACGAAAAATGAACTGTCTACGAAATATAAAGTGTCTTTGCTGATATTTTGAACAATTATTTGGACTATAAGTGGCTGGGTAGTCGTGCTATTTTGGCAGCAAAAAATGTTGATTTCGATGAAATAAACTTCCAAAATCAATTGACAATGTTCTAGATGTAAACGAAGCCGTAAATTTCCCATCTGAATTTTTTAATTCCCTGGATATACACCCAAACAATCTCCAGTTGAATATTGGCTCACCGGTCATTCTTCTTCGTAACTTAAATCCACCTCAATTGTGCAACGGTACACGTTTGGTCATTAAAAGGATCACAGGAAATGTTATTGAAGGAAAAATGATGCCTGGAAGGTTTACAGGAGATATCGCCCTGTTGCCACCTATTCCCCTGGAACCGACAGAATTTTCAATAAAATTTAAAAGGCTTCAATATCCTATTCGTTTGGCTTTTGCCATGACCATAAACAAATCCCAAGGGCAAACAATGTCCACTTGGACTTTGAAAATCCGTGTTTTTCCCTTGGGCAATGGCATAACTCACGTGGGAAATGGGTATCGCCTGCTCACGTGTGTGGAAACCATCAAATCTTTGGTTTGTGTTAAAAAAAACAAAAACAGGTTAACCCAAAACATTTTGAACAAATTAGTACTTGAATAAATAAAAATTCTTAATTGTATTATGTAAAAACCTCTTTAAGAAGTGATTTATAATCACTCAAATATATTGCTAAATTAAAAGCTTCAACACACCACCCTCCTACCGAACACTGATTAGCCGAAGGGTTGGGAAATCGAGGTCTCAAAGAAATTGAGAAAAACGCCTATCAAAAGGACATATATGACGCCTTAACCAAGATTGGCATTACCCTGAGCAAAATTAAACCCGTTGTTAAACTAACAATACCAAGTTGAAGTAGTGTTAGGCCAATAATCAATAGATCAATGGCTGAGGTTATCAAAACTTACTTCAGTCATCCTTTTTAAAATTAGTGGAAAAATATAGCGGTTTCGAGTTAGTTTATACCGATCCATAAAAAAAGGGCGACAGTGTTGGCAGCTCTGTGAGTCGTAAACACAACCAGCTCCTTTTTTATCAAACTACATTGAAGTATGAGATGTAAAAAATAAAAACTTTAACTTTCCTATATTCTTTACCCAATACTTTTAAATGGTGTAATGCTCTATTCTTAATCACTTTGGATTTTGAGCAGCTGAAAGGTTTTCATCTTTATCAATGAATATTGGTATTACTGTATTTGTTTAAAAATATTAGGATATAACTACTGAGCCACAGCAACGCGTGGCCGGGTCTACTAGTTTATAATGAAATTTGATTCCTAAAAAAATAAGATTAACACTAAATAAGAGTTAATCCATTATTATTATATTATTATCAGTCATATTCTAAATACTTGAACTTATGTCCACATATTCAAATCAAAAGATAAAATACTTATATACTTATTATATTGTTAAAATACTTATATATTTTATACTTATAGTATAAAAAATATAGTACTTAGATAGAAAGATATTTTAGTTAGTAACCTTGTTCTAATTAGGGGCTCAAGTTGCATCAAATGGTCTATTACCACCAGTTTTCTTCTTTGTTCTTATGGAATGAGACTTAGATGGAAAAATTAACTTTTCGACCTTGGCAGCCCCCTTCCCTCACCGGATCACCAATAACATCCCAAAAACTTCTTTCCATTTTGATCATGAAAAAGCACAGTTTTCGACAAAAAACTATTCTATACATTTTCAAACTAGATTATATCCGCTAATATTTGAGACAAAACTGACTCATTAGACTAAATAGCTTCTTGACTCCAGCTTTATATTTTCAATAGGCAGTCATTTTGTATTCCATTGGCTTTGTTATGGCAGAGATTCACTACGTTATTCATTATTTGTTAATATGAATTATTATTGTTATCAGCCTGTTATTTCAAGATTACTTCATCTTTTAGGGCTGTACTAGTTAAGGAGGTATGGTCTAACATCCCGTGGGGACGAGCCATATTAGGAAGTAAGGACCGGGATTCGATCCTATAACCTAACTAGTACACCTGTCTTACCACTATTCTATACAAAGCCCTCTTATTAATTGAACAATTGAGTTAAATTACTATCGTTTTATGAGCTTTTATTGATTTTATTGCTAAACTAGACATATTACACACTTACATATATTATATAAACACGTAAATGAGTTTCGGTTTCGGCCCGAAACCAGGTCTATGGCCGAAATTCGGTTTCGGCTAAAATTTTGGTTTCGCTCGGACATATATATATATATGTCCGAGCGAAACCAAAATTTTAGCCGAAACCGAATTTCGGCCATAGACCTGGTTTCGGGCCGAAACATACATACACATACATACATACATACACACATACATACATACATACATACATACATACATACACATACATATATATATATATATATATATATATATGAGGGGCCGGGATGGCCGAGTGGACAAAGACAGTTGCAATAGGTAATCAAAGTTAAGCAACGTCGAGCGTGTTTAGTACTTGGATGGGTGACCGCCCCAGTTGGGTGACCACCCGCCGATGAAAGCCACGAAGTCCAAACTCCCCCCTCCCCCCGGGCGTGATGAGGCCCGTCAGTCTACTGGAGACGTCTCATTACAGGTCCTCCAAGTTCAACGGGGGTTATGTGTTGGGTCAATCACCCGACCATGTAAAAACTTTACCTGATTACGAAACCAAAAACTAGCCTCGGAACTGATTGTCTAAAACTGGTAACGACCCCGGCTTTGTATAAAGGACTCCGTCTTGCCTCATGGAATGTTCGGAGCTTATACAGACCTGGAGCCGCCCAAACAGTAGTGGAGGAAGCTAAAAGGTACGCTACTGACATAATAGCCGTACAAGAAGTTAGGTGGCCCGAGGATGGTGAACTCACTATCGATGGGTACACGTTATTCTACAGTGGAAGGAACAAACAAAACTTTACCGGAGGAACTGCCTTTATAGTAAGCCCCAAGGCTCGGAAATCAATCCTAAGCTTCGCCCCTATTAGCGATCGGATAAGTGTGCTTAGATTCAAAGGAAGATGGTTCAACATCTCCATCATAAACGTCTACGCACCAACCGAAGACAAGGGCGATGATATGAAAGACGATTTCTATGAGCAACTTGAGCAAGTGTACGACGGTATTCAACGGTATGACGTAAAACTAGTCATTGGGGATTTCAATGCCAAGATCGGAAGGGAGCGTCAGTTTCGGCCAACAATTGGATCGCACAGTCTTCATGAAACGAGCAGCGAAAATGGAGTAAGATGTGTAAGTTTCGCAGCTGCTAAGAATCTGGTAGTCAGCAGCACCAAGTTCCCACATAAGGAGATTCATAAGTATACATGGACAAGTCCTGGGGACAGGTGGAGGAACCAGATCGACCACGTGCTGATCGACAAGCGACACCAAAGTTCCATTCAAGATGTGAGGAGCTTTAGGGGAGCCGACTGTGGTTCGGACCATGCCTTGGTGGTAGTCAAGTTTAACCAAAGGCTTAGACGAATCCAGAAGACAGATAGCGACCTGAAACGAATAAGATATGAAATCCAAAGACTAAAGGATCCGGAGACTCAATCACGATTCCAAATAGAGCTGTCCAATAAATTCGAACTTCTCGACCTAGAGAGTACGCCGATTGAGAGTCACTGGGCGGAAATTGAAAAGGTCGTGAAGGAGACAGCGAACAAGGTGATAGGAGTCCAGGCTAAACGTCAATCAAAGAAATGGTACACGGAGGAATGCCGTAAGGCTGTGGAGGATAAAAGGGCACTGAAGATCCTCAGCCTAGGCAAAAGAGACAAAGAATCCCGAGATAGATATGAAGCTGCTCAGAAAGCAGTAAACAAGACACTGAGAAAGGCAAAGAGAGAATTCTTGTCTCAAAAGCTCAAGGAGATAGAAGATAACTGGCAGGGCGGTAAAATATGTGAATTCTATGCTGACATCAGGAAAGAAAGAACCGGATACATGGGTAGGAGCACTCAAATGAAAAACAAACAAGGCAAACTGACAGCAGTCAAAGACGAAGTGCTCGGAATCTGGAAGGATTACTTTGAGCAGCTGCTGAACAGTGAAGATCCCTCAGAGGACGAGGACATGGACCACGCTGAGGACCATCCCAGCGATGTAGTAGAGGAGCCGGATCTACTGGATGTACAGATGGCGATTGAGAAGGTAAAGCGGCGAAAAGCCCCTGGAATAGATAGCTTACCTGGTGAGCTATTCAAGGAAGGGGGTGAGTCACTGACGAGCCATCTACACCAGCTCATCCTGAAAATATGGAGAGAGGAAAAGATCCCGGACGTTTGGAACACAGGTCTCATATGCCCAATTCTGAAAAAGGGATCCATGTATGAGTGCGAAAACTATAGAGGAATAGCACTACTCCCTGTCGCATACAAAATCCTGACCTACATAATTCTAAACAGAATGAACCCGTACTATGAAAAGTCCCTTGGCGACTACCAAGCAGGGTTCAGAAGAGGTAGAAGCACGTCCGATCAGATCTTCATCCTTAAACAGATACTCGAGAAACGTTGGGAAATAAATCAAGATGTGCACGCCTTATTCGTCGACTTCAAAGCAGCCTACGACTCGGTCGACAGGAGCTGTCTTTGGAAAATACTGACGGAACTGGGTTTCCCAGGGAAATTGGTACGATTGACTCGGGCGTGTATTAATGGATCCCGATGCCGAGTCCTGGTACAAGGAGAAATGACTGAAAGCTTCGACGTGAAGTCAGGATTAAGACAAGGCGACTGCCTATCCCCGATGCTGTTCAACCTGGCCTTGGAAAAAGTTATCCGAGAATGTACCAAGGCAAGCGGGGGAGTGCACGTGGGGAGAATGCATAAGTTCCTCGCATATGCGGATGATGTGACTGTGCTAGGAAGTAAGAAAGAAGACATTCAGTCACTCGCCGGTTCCCTGATCACTTCAGCGAGAGACATCGGCTTACAAGTTAATGAAAATAAGACGAAGTACATGATAGTAAGCCGAAACCTACACGTAATCGACGATATAAGTGTAGGAAGCTATACCTTCCCTAAAGTAGATAACTTCAAATACCTCGGATCTACAGTAACCTCAATAAACGACCAACTAACAGAGGTCGACCAACGAATAGCCAGTGCCAATCGTGCGTTCTTCTCGGTCTCTCGAGTCCTAAGATCTAAGAAAATCTGCCGCCCACTGAAAATCAGGGTCTACAACACAATAATCAAACCCGTGCTAATGTATGGGTGCGAAACTTGGACACTGACCAGCACGTTACAAGCAAGAATCGAAAGATTCGAAAGGAAGGTGCTAAGGTCAATTGTAGGCCCGAAGTGGGATAATGAACTGGGACTCTGGAGAAGAAAGACTAAAGAAGAGATTATAGTGGAAACCCAACAATCGATAGCGCACGATATGAAAGCTAAGAGGTTAAAATGGGCGGGACACGTGGCAAGAAGCAACCCATCAGGCTCCCTCAACATAACGATGAATGCAACAGTGGTCGGCACCCGACCGCGAGGGAGACCCAGAACGAGATGGGCTGACATAATCAAGAAGGAAGCCACCGAACATCGAGTGGTGAACTGGAAAGCCATCGCCCAAGATAGACAGAGGTGGAATAGGCTAGTTGAGGCGGCTAAAGATCTTCAAGGTCTGTGAGCCAACCGAAAAAAAAAAAAAAAAAAAAAAAAAAAAAAAAAAAAAAAAAAAAAAAAAAAAAAAAAAAAAAAAAAAAAAAAAAAAAAAAAAAAAAAAATATATATATATATATATATATATATAAAGATAAGTAATCAATCCAAATAATATGAATAAAAACACAACTCACACTAAAGATGCTCGGTGACAATTACTAAAAAACGGGTAATGCATTCATCTCCAGGCCAGTTTCATTATTTCACTAATCACTCATATACATAAAGTCTGTATATTTCGGAAAATGTGACTAAAAAAGGTATTCTTGTTAGGAAAGCGCACGGTTAGATAAAACCGTTTCTACGAAGTAGACACCTTGAATCACCTTATGAAATGTATTTTATTATAAATGAATTCCAGAGCATAATTATGGGTAGTACCAGGTCTGCAAGTTTAAAATGTCGTTTATTTCTTTAAATATATACACAGTAATTTAAAAAAAAAGTATAATATATTTTATTCAAAGTACTGGCCCTCGCTTTCTACACATTTTGTCCATCTCTCGGGAAGTTTATGGATACCATTCCAAAAGAATGCTTCATCTTTATTTGAAATCCATTCATCGAGCCATTTTCTTACATCCTCCAAATTGCTAAAGTGTTGCTCAGCCAATGAGTGTCCCATCGATGAGAAGAGATGATAATCAGAAGGGGCCAGGTCAGGTGAATACGGCGGAATTTCCTTAGTCAATCTGGCTGAATGTGCAGGAGCGTTATCATGCTGAAGAATGACTTTGGCGTGCCTGTGAGCCCATTCTGGGCGTTTTTCGATCAATGCGTGACTCAAATTGATCATTTGTTGTCGGTAGCGGTCGGTATTGACTGTTTCGCCGGGTTTGAGAAGCTCGTAGTAGACTACTCCCTTCTGATCCCACCACACACACAGCATTGTCTTCTTCCCAAAACGATCCGGTCTTGCACTCGATGTGGATGGTTGTCCTGGCGTTACCCATGATTTTATTCGTTTGGGATTCTGAAAATAAATCCATTTTTCATCGCCAGTTACAACTCGATGCAAAAAACCCTTTCTTTCGTGGCGTAAAAGCAGCATTTCGCACACAGTTTTTCGTTTTTCCATCTGTCGTTCGTCCAATTCATGTGGAACCCATTTTCCAACCTTTTGAATTTTTCCCATAGCTCTCAGGCGATCGGAAATGGCTTGCCTAGTGACATTCAACTGTTCTGCCATCATTTGTTGGGTTTGGGTATTGTCTTCGTCTAATAAAGATTGCAATTCGACGTCCTCAAACTTTTTTGGTCGATTTTCTCGTTTTTTATCAGTAACATCAAAATCACCACGTTTGAAACTTTGAAACCAACGTTCACATGTCTTGACGGTTGGAGCAAGATCGCCATAAGTCTCAACAAGAATTCGATGACATTCAGATGCCTTTTTCTTTTGATTGAATAAGAAAATCATGAAATGCCGCAAATGCTATTTATTTGACTTAAAATTAGACATTTTTAACACCAAAGAAAGGTATGATACGTCCACGTAAACGACTTAAAAACAACTGACTTTTGTAAACAAATGACTAACAAACAAAATAGCGTTTAGAGATAAGCAAATCCTTCAATAGGCTAAGAGCGCATTCTATTGGAATTAAAACGACATTTTAAACTTGCAGACCTGGTACACATGCATTATTAAAACAAAAAACCCTGATTTAAATACATAAATTGAATTTATTCTCGAGAATTCTGGGTATGTTGTTAATCATGTTTTTTAATGAGCCCTTTGTATTTCATACAAAGGTTTCCAGCAAAGTATATTGTTTTCTATTAAAAATTATTTTAACACAATTTCCGTTTTTCTTGTTCAGTATAAAATACATTTTCTCGTCTATCTATTCAAATTGCTCTTAATTATAGGTTCGTCTAATCTCTTTTTTTAACTAGCAAATTAAAAAAAACAACTGATCATTCTTGCTAAAAAGAAAGTTCAGTATACTACAAATGGTCCAAATTTACGTTTTTTCCTGTTGTTTTTTGTTTGGGGGGGGGGAGGAGCGTACTTAGTTCCTATGTGTGATAGCTTATTTAAAAAAAATATATTTTTTGAAAAGAAAAGATTTGGCTCCGCCGGTAGTCGAACCCGGGTCTTCCCTTAAAAAAATAAATGATTTAAAATAATTTAAAACAAGGTGGTTACCCACAATAATGATTAAATTAATATATTCATATTTAAAAAGTTGATCAAATCAATAAATTAGCTTTTTATTTTTAAATTAGCTTATTGGGGATTAAAGGTGAATCGAAAGTGGTAAAAGTGTACTTCTTTGCTTAATGAAGAAGGAATGGTCCTAAGGACTATTGAAAAATGAGGCTTTTTAGTGAGAATCTTGTTACGCCGTGATTTAATTGTCTGACACTTAATATTTACTATATACGATAGGTTAAATGATAGTCAGGATTTTCAGTTTACAATGATTTTATTGTGGTAAGCCAACGTTTCGATCCAACTTGTGGATCTTCATCAGGGCTAAAAGAAAACAAATATATGAGTATCTATGTTAGAAGGTGACAATAAATGGATACATTACAGAACTGATAATAATATAAAAGATGGTGTATACTTGAATATTAAAATAAGAGGCTGGTTAACAAGATAAAATAGAATCTGATATTTACCTACTGAGTCCAGGTGGATACTAAGACTAAAGGTAAAAATAAGGTGAGAGGTATTCGTAGGGGGTTAGTTTGCCGACTTCAAAGGTTTTTGACGGAAAAGAAAACAAATATATGAGTATTTACTATTTATACACTAAAATTTAAGTACATAGTTTCTGCTTCTATTTTTTTCAATTTCTTATGGAAAAAATTGTTTTGCTGTCGAGAAATCGACAACTTTGTCAACTTAGACTTGGAAGATTGTTAATGTCAGACATTTGAAAAGTTTATTTTTTTTTTTTTTTTTTTTTTAACAATGTATATAGCCAAAATGAGCTGGTTAAAAATATATTTCCATCTAAAAATCATCGTTTTATAGCAAGTACTATAATATTTTTTACGATATGTTTAATGACAATTAGGATTTTCAGTTAAAAATGTATTACATATTTTGAAAAGCCAACGTTTCGATACCTACTTGTGGATCTTCATCAGGGCTTCTGAGTCGTACTGTTACTAGTAGGTATTAGTCTGGATCCACATGCAGGGATCGAAAAGTTGGCTTTTCAAATGAAAAATATTTAACTGAAAATCTTGACTATCATTCAACACACCGTGGAGAATAAAAGTTATCTATTAATATTTTGTATTTCTATTAAATTCATCTTCGAACAATCTCATCCTTCGTCTTTACATTGCTTAACATCTTTACAAACAAGATCATATGAACTTAGCCCTCCTTACCTTTGAAAAGCAGACTATTTTGATTCCTTGCTTCAGTTTCTTTACTGCTTGAATCATTTGCGGACGGTTGCCGGCATCAGAATGCCATCACTCTCCGTCGCATCATCAGGAAATCATCAGTGGTCATGAAGACACCAAAAATCTTCACAATCTGTTCACGGGACATCCCGAATCTTCTTTCAGGGCTTTTTGTCTCTAGATCAACTGGAGCAGGTCGTATATTCGTATATAGCGACAGAAATCGATAGTGAGTAGAAAAGCATCCGTTTCTTTTACGAACAGTGATTCTGCCTACTTAAAAGAATTTCGAAATAAATATTAAGTGTGTATTCAATTCAAGACCTGTATCCGATTGAGCAGTTCTAAGGATAAACGTTCGTATAATGCAAGGGACATAGTTTAAGGATTATGCAAGCTACGTGTTACACTATTGCTTTTATATATAAGTAATATATTGCTATTTTGAAAAAAGCTAAATCTATTATTTTTCTATCTACGAGTATTATTAATCTATTTGGGTATTTAACACGTTGGGTGCGGCATCGGTCCCTGGGGTCCGATGTCTTACATGCCCATCTTAACAGCCGATTATCACATGCAAATGTCCGAAAGGCCGAACACATCAAAGACTCAACTTAGTCTATTTTTAATGAGATTATTGCAGTTAAGTGCAGCAAAAGTTGCTAAGAGATGAACTTTGTTGTTTTTTAGAATCGGACTCCGGGGTCCGATACAGGCATCAGTAATAAAAGAAGACTACTACTGGACGGGATCACACTTCCGAGTCCGATAATATTGCAAACAGTGCCTTTATGGTTATCTTTAATACTTCTTTCTAAGTCTGTTATTATAAATAAAACAGTGATATTTGCTTTATTTATTTTATATAAATTCATTTCTTTAAAAATAATTTTTTTTTTATCATAGAGTAAGTGGTTGTAAAGCAGTATAAGATACAGGTAATCCAAAATTCCAGCAGTTTAATGCTATTTTCGATAAAGTATGGCGTAAATCCTGTATCGGACCCCGGGGGCATGTCCTGCGCCTGTTATGCCTAGGTCTAATCCTCACCAAGAGATAATGCCCTTGAGAAGCTCATTCAATTCTCTTTTCAGTAAAAAAAATAACACTTTCGTTAGAGTATTCCCATCGGACCCCGACTCCCGATATCGTCTGTGGCTCATCCCAGCAGGCGGACCCGCGGGACCGATACCGTCCAATTCAGGATACCCCTGAAATACGCCGCCCCACCTAACGTGTTAAGCAATGAACCAAAATTTTTTTTGTAATGTCTTTTTTACTTGAAAATTCGTATTTAACGTTTCGGGGTAGGTTTGTTCCCATCTTCAGAACTCAGATAATTATTGCAGAAATAAACAATATGTCCTTATGGCCCCAGGTATGCCCTCATATATGGTGGGGTTGTTTAGCCATCTATTTCAAGTACTGCCTGACACATATTAATGTTACTAAAAGCTGCATCATATAATGGTATAACAATTTTGAATCGGTTTTTAACAGCTTTTAAGGGAAAATAGAATGACAATAGAAGAAGATAGAAGTTAAGCCTGTCGTCACTTTCTGCATAAGAAAAATCGCTCTCATCCTCCTTGCTGGAACTAAAGACAAGTTTTCGGATTGAAAACTCAGGACAAGACTCCCGATGTCGAGCGGGTGACATGGGCCAATGATGGGGCCTTCACAACAGGTGACAGGAACTGTATGCCGATCGCCAACCTGCCCCCTATGCCAACCAACCCCGCTCTCCCCTACTTTAAGAATCGTGGCCGCTAACATTGAGGGATGAGCAGAGGCTGAGGGTTTTTTGAAAATAAGGTATTGCGTAGAATATTTGGGCCGAAGAGGGACGAATCAACCGGAGAATTTAGACATTTATACTACGCCGAACTGAGTGAATTTTTTTATATGGGGAATTCCTGGGCCAAGGGAGAGGGTGGGGGATTCATGCCGAATATATTTTAAATGTCCCCTGGCTCCAGATTTTGAACTTGCTATCTTCGGGTTCCCAACCATATTTTGCTAGAGTACATTAGATAAAAGTGCTTCAAGAAAACTTATGGTTTAATAAAATGTACAGTACCGGTCAAAAGTTTAGACTCACTTGTATTTAATTCACAATATTCAAGTTTAAAAAAATAATTGTAACTCAAGAGATAAAATTTCAAAAATTATATGATTGTTTCGAATACAATCTATATAAATAATAAGGAAATTCTGTTTTTTTTTTTTTTTTTTTTTGTTATTTATAGAAATACGTACCGTTTGACCTAAATTCTCAGAATTTCGCTTAGTGGTTCTTTCATACCAGGTGCGAGCACCTGTCCATATTAAAATTGCATAACAGCCAATCTCTGGGTATATTCTTTATTGTTTTAAAAATCGTTATGATCTCGCTTTACATTAGATTTTTACGAAATCAACCGTTGGAGTAAAAAAAAATCTCATTTCTGTCCTAACGAACTTTTCTTTACCCACGGCTTTTCTCATTGTTTCCCAATTTCCCTGGGTGAAACCGGGATTTACAGCTAGTTATAAATAAATTAAAAATAAAATTATAGTTGTTACGTTGTCCAATAAGTAAAATGTTGTTACTTATTTATTTTACAAAATCTAAGGATGAGTCTAAACTTTTGACTGGTACTGTAATTGTAAAAAAAAAATAAGATCCAAATTTCTTAAAATGGATAAATTTCCCCCGGTTCGCTAATGTTAATTAATAATTAAATTAATGTACCTCGGAGTCGATAGAAGTAATATATTAATTATCAAGTTGGACCCGGTGACCCAAAAGCGTGGAAGTTAGTTGGGAGCCCTGAATATATCAGCTGAGTAATTGGCTGCCGATATCCAGGCTAAAACTTCTCCTAATTAGATATATTTTATAATTAGGAGTTATTGGAGTCCATTTCCTAATGAAGAGTCATCGACGGTGATCAGTTGGAGGCAAACAAGAGATTTACCAGGAAGATATCAGCTTGAATGCCAGAAGTCATTTCGATAGACGTATTAATAATTATTTAACAGTACTGTAACGGAAGAAACTCAGACGAAACGTTTAAGGAATACAAATATAAGGCATTGCAAAACGAACAAGCCTGAAAAGACTCCAAACCAGTCAAAGATTCTACGACTAATTACCCAAGCACCACTGTACGTATATAACGAGACTTTACATACTGATTTACACGTTCCAACAGTCAATGAACACATACAAATGAAATACTGCAAACGATTTCAAGATAAGTTTAACACATTCACGCCGGCGTGTACCACCGGTGGCTCACACTTGACTGCCTCATCGGGCGGCGTGTACCACCGGTGGCTCACACTAGAATGCCGCCTCTGCCAAATAATTAGATCTTTAACAGCTTGACTGCTCGTTTCTACACAATGTTAATATTTAATTCTCTAACAAGAGAACAGTTTTCAGGTGACATGGCAGCCAAAGTGTTAAAAAGGTAGAAATAATTTTTATATAGCTGATAATTAAAGTAATGAAAATTTATGGTCAATTCATTTTTTTTTTTTAATATTTATTTGGAGTTATTTATATTTATATTCATACACTGAAAAACGTATAAACATTTATTTTTTAATAACAATTATAATTAATATCGTATTATAAACATAGTAAACTAGTAGGATAGTATTTTTTATTTTTTATTTTATTATTGTTGGATTGTCAATACTGCATAATGCCTTGGAATAGCTCCGGCCCGATAGAGCGAAAAGCATTAAACAGTCCCGGCGTGAACGTTATAGGGAACATTCCTACAAATTTATAAAAGAAATGGGCACAACTTACATGCCAGGGACACCAGAAGACGATTGAAAAGGGTCTGGATGAGAGACCTACTTATAAACGTATCATTGTCTTATGTATTCATCATGTATCAACAAATCAAAACCGCGGAAGGGCTGAAGCTGGGTACTGCTTTTCCTCATGCATATCAAGCCATCTATTTTATTTACACACTTTAATAATAGCACATCAGCTGATTGTTAATTGTTGTAATTTACAGGTGCAGATTAAATAATATAATTTTAAAAAATAATTCTGTTATGTTGAAAAAAGTTCTAGCTTGGAGAACAGAAATAATAGCCTGGAGCGGTTACGGTGATCACATTTTTGGATCGTTCTAGTCCTTTCTGGCTGGTTCCATGTATAGCCTATAGACATTATTTTAACCAGAGCCCGCTAGCATTTTTATGCAGTTGCATATTCTGTCAGCGTTCTTTTTTAAAATAGCGGACCAGATTTGATTATTTTTATGATGGAAAACCCTTGAAATAAAAAATGGATGACGTTCTTATGAAAATTCAGAGCTTAGTATCCTCGAAAATGTAAATACAATTTTGAACAGGAATAGTTTAATTGTTCAAAACGACTTTGAAAACGACCTACTAATTTTAGGCGCTTATAAATTTGCTTCAATCACATCAATTGATGTCGAAAGATCATTTTAAAATTATAAAAATATTTTAAATGATAGAAGGTTGTGATATGCAGAAATAAATTTAGATATGCATTTAATAATTAATTTTAATTCAGATAATTTTTAGAATCGCGCTATTCACATCACATCGCGGGCATATACATACTCTCAATACCCAATTTCAGGTTCGCACGGTTTATAGTTTTTTAGCTAGTCTGTTCACACACACACACACACACACACACACACACACACACACACACACACACACACACACACACACACACACACACACACACACACACACACACACACACACACACACACACACACACACACAGACACACACACAGACACACACACACACACACACACACACAGACCATTTTGAGGGACTTGGTTATTTGGATTCAGGGGACCCCAAAACGTGTATTTCCGTTAAAAACCGGAAGTCGAAAATTTTCACGACCGCAATACTTCCACTTAATATATATTTCATAAATAGATAAGTGAAAGTAAAAAACAAAAGGCCTTGAGAAATAATATATATGATAGTTTGACGCTCATCACTGCATAAAAATCTGGGATCTGCTTATGATACAATATATGACATCCATTTCTAAACTTTTTCAACTCTTTTTTTTTTTTTTTTTTTCATTTACTATTGAACACAAAGACGCTTTAGAGCCTTTGCTAAGCTCTTTTTATATTAATGTTTCTGTTCTTTCTTTTAAACTTTTCTAAATCCGTTCAGCTCTCATAGCGGCCTGTGAAGCCCCTTATACAGGGGGACATTAGCCATTGAGGGGGCGGTATTGAGGCTCTAGTGCCCCGGGTCAAAGGACCCCACTCATCCACACCTCTTTATCCCCCCGCAGTCACTCCCTTCTCTTCTGTTTCTTCTCCAAGCCGCATCTTCTCGGCTCCAGCGCCAGTTTCGTCCCGTTGGCTTCCCTAATTAGGAATGAACGTTTTACTGAAGCGCCGTTTCAAAACGAGGGTTAGAGTACTTACTGACAAAGCAGCCGCTGTTTTGAATGAACGCTAAGTCTTTTTTTGGGCATTTGATCCTTTTTGCGAAGAAAAAGGAAAGTATAAGCCCCTATTAAAAAAGGCATTTTAATATATAAATCTTTTCATTTATATAAGCATATCTATACATATACACATTTATATACGGAGGAAGGTTTTTAGATAATTTTTTTTTCTCTTTCATTTTAATACTTTAACAAGCTGAACTAGAAGCGACTGATTTAAACATTTTAATAAGTGTAGAGAGAGAGAAACGTAGAGAGTATTCAACTGTCATAAGCAAAAAGAATATCTGCTAGATTAAAGGATCTAAGCTAAACATTGAGGTATAAAAAAGTTTTTTTCCCTAAAAGAAACCATGCGACGGTTGAAAAAAGGTAAAACATAACTTAAAACTTCATATTTTTTTTTCTGTTCCATATATTTAACTTTTTATTACAATTTTTGTGTTTGTTTAACGTCCATTTATGCTACTAGGGCTAATTGGACGAAGCTACAAGGGGAGCACTAAACTTTGCCTATCCAGATGTAATTAGAGCTTAACTACTCACCCAAATCAATGTTACATACCTGCTCACCTCGGGTCAATATGACCCAGAACACATAAAAATATTTAAATAACCTTAAGATGTAAGATATCAGTTTTAAACCACAGGAGAAGGCTTGAAACTATATATTTATTTATGTATACAATGAATGAAAGTTTTAAAATATGAATAACATTTTGAGTAGTAGGTCTGAAATGAAGTACTAAAATAAAATAACTCCTTAACATTACTATTACTATTATAATTTTTTTTTATTTAAAATTCAAAAATTTGTCTAAAAACAACCTTAATTAAAATAAGGTTGTTTACATTAATAAAAACCTTTTTTGTTGTTCGGTACCCCTAACCGATGTATGCCATGTGTGGCATACGGGGGGTTACTCTACAGGTGTAACCAACCTATTCTAACCAAATATAATACAAAGCAGTGTATTTGGTATATAATAAATTCATTATATAATACGTGATATATATATATATATATATATATATATATATATTATATATATTATAATATATATTATATTATAATGGATATATATTATAATATATAATATATATTATAATATAATGGATATATTATATATATATAATTAATACAGTGTATTTGGTTATTAAATCGAAATTAAATCGAAAGAGTAGAAAGGACTAGGAGTCTCAGGCAGTATAAAAATTTCTATTTAAAGAATAAAAAGGACTACTTATATCTTAATAATAAAAAAAAAAAAAAAAAAAAAAAATCGAGCGTAGCCACGGCTCCAAGGGTAGAAGCTAACTATCGGTGATGGAAATTGGATGAGGCCAAAAATAGAGGGTAGGTGCAGTTCTTTTAAAGGAGGCAGTTCGATGGAAATGGATGTATAGGTTAGATGTTTGGGATGTGGTGTTTAGGGAATGTATTGAGGAGCAGGGTGTGAATACGTTGAGGATATAAGGAGGCTTCTTATTCCTAAAGGTTTGGAAAAGTTACACACCTAGGAAGTATTGCCGTCGAAAAACTGGTTAGAGTCACTTCAACTTAGCATACCGACTGGAGACATGGAAGCGCATTGGGACACCGAACATGAATCTAATAAAGCAGTTCATAAGTCTCTTCAACCTCACGAGTCTCTTCTTTGGTATGTAAATGATTAGCTGTCTTAATCGAAAGTTAAGTGGTCATGATTTTCCTACATTTCATTATGTTTTATATGAAATGGCACAATTAATGGGATGTCACAATTATTCGAAACGGAGTTGACTATACCTATAGCTTAGGTCACAGTAATTCTATTTGCGATACTATATTAAACGTATAAAATTCAGAAATAACATTGTTAAATGACCCAAAGCGGAAGTAAATATTTAATCAGGCAGAACTCCGCTTCTGAAGAAAGTTCCTTAAACGGGACCGAAATTAAAATACAGAGCGCCTGGGTGTTTCCAAACAGGAATCGAAAACTTCTCGAGACGGCAAAGTTTACCTTTGCAGGTTGGAGCCCCGCCCAGGTAAGTCAAACATCGCCTTCCTCCTGAAGGGGCCGCTAATCCTCTGATAATCTGATTTCTGTCGAGGGGGGGAGAGGCGGAATCAATTGCCGCGCGGCTATGCTAATTGCTCGTTGGGGGTGGGCGCATCGATTGGTGATAACTCGACATATTGCTAACATTCCGATCGGGGATGTGTGTAATATCTGAGTTCTCAGTAGTTCCGCGGGTAAAGTGATGTCGTTAGAGGGCTATTAATGTATATACACAGTACTGTACACATATGTATATACACATTTGTGGCTTAAACATTTATTTATTTATTTAATAACAAACGTTTACCAATTATAAATTTGCGATCTGCAAATTACTTGGAATGAGCAAATTTTGCTGATAGCTACATGAGCGTTCCTTCTGGAAATGACAAATTAGCTCATCAAATCTCTTTGCCACCGCCAGCGTAGTCGACGTGGTGGGCTGAAAGGGTTGTGCGAGCATCTTAATAATGTTCTGTCAGAGGATTTGTATTGTAGCTCAGTCTTTGGTGAAAGTTATTATAATTTTCTTTCGCTGTTTCCAAAATTGTTCGCATGTCTAAGTCTAACCCTCATTATTACGAACTCGGATATAACGAACACCTCGATATAGCGAACCAAATACTATCCCCCCAAAATTACCATTGTTTTACTGCAGTACCCCTCGTTATAGCGAAATCCCTCGGTAAGTGCGAACTACGAACTAAATTTGATGCTTGAGAATTATTATATTCTGTTATAACGAACTGCTAGAATTTTTTTTTTGTTTACTGTACTACGTAGAATGAGCGCGGGAAGACTAAGTAGCTCCACTTTCTAGAATTGAGGTGTTTTTTTTACTCTTAACTAATCCGATTTCTTTTTGCTCTCTCTCCGATTCCATTGACTTTTTTCTCAAAAATTGGTCAGTTCTGTTTCGACTTCGGTATTATTCGAATCAGTGTTCTGTAGCCGTTTATATTGTTCTTTTTTTTAATACACAATGAGCTCGTAGGCAAACGTGTGTCACAAATGTAAATCCTTATCTATCGAGGAAAAATTGAAAATTCTCGAGGATATTGAATCGGGAATTCTAAGTAAAAAAACCATCGCAGAAAAATATGGAATTCTAAAATCAACATAGTCAACCATTTTAAATAACAAAGATAAAATAGATTCAACCGCAGCCCAAGGATTAACTTCAGAAATAAATAAACGACTGCGCTCTGCGGTTCATGAATATTTGGAAAAAAATTGATAAATTGCTTTAAACAAATGAGATCTCAAATACCAATCTCAGATCTTCTTATTAAAGCTAAGGCTAAAGAACTCTCAAGTGAACTTGGCAGGTAAATTAATGAATCTCATTGTTTAATTAATATGTAGTTTTTCTAAAAATAAATTACATACACGCGTTTTAATTTAACTAGTTCTAATGAATGAATTTCCTTCTAAATATGATCAAATTAGTGCGGCCCTTGGCTAAAAAAAATATTTAAAAAAAAGAATCCTCGATTATAACGAATATCGTTATAGCGAACTATGAATATCAAACCCCCTACCAGTTCGCTATATCGAGGGTTTACTGTATATCGTTGCTTTCATAAAATGGTGCATCAACTATTCTTCGCAACACTTTTGACTGAAAAGACTGTATTCTTTGGATGCTGGTCGATTTTGCAGAGCCCCAAAACTCTATAAGTCCATATAGGGTTTAATAAGACTTTGTATAATGCGAGTTTATTTGTCAAAGATAATTTTGAACGTCTGTCAAGTAGTCTGGACAAAAGACCGTATCGTTTGTTCAGTTGTTTGCGTTTTAGTCTGATGTGAGTTTTCCAAGTCAGTCTTTTGTCCAGATAAAAACCATAATATCTAACCTCATCAGATAGCGGTATGCAGATATTATTAAAATATATTCCTAGACAAGGGCCACGATTAAGTGTGAAAATTGCATAAACACTCTTTTTTCATTCATTTTTATTTTCCACCTAGTGGCCCAATCAGCAATATCTTCCAAATGATTTTGAAGATTATTAAAGGCTTGAATAGGGTTTTTATCTGAGCAAAGTATAGATGTGTCGTCAGCGAAAGTAGCCAGTAGAGTGTTAGTCTGTTGCGGTAGATCTGGCATGTATATGTTGAATAATATTGGACCAAGGACGCTGCCCTGAGGCACTACTGCTTTGATACATTTAATGTCCGAGAGGTCAGATCCTACTTTCACGGCAAAATGTCTGCCTGTCAAGTATGAGAGTATAATTAGGAAATAGGTTGGAGGAAGTAAGATTTTAACGCGGCGTTGGTCGCGTTGTGAGCATTTTGCCGAAACTTGTGTAATTCCGCTTATTTATTTTTCTTTAATTCTGATAATTTTTCTATTTGTCATTTTTACATTAACTCACTTTAGGAAGTTGTTTGTGAAACAAGAAATTGCCCCGCTAAGCCCCAATAAAACGTTTTGTTCGAAAAAACGGGAGCGTGAGCAAAATGCTCACAGTGCGACAATCCGTGGCATACTCGTAGAACTGAGCCACCGTGGTCCGAGACCTGCACGGACTTGCCCATCTTCGCTGTAATAAGCCCAAATCTTGTCAGTACACGTTTGTATTTCTTTGATAAAATATTGTAACTGTTTTGTTTGTTAGTTTAGTTCGGAAAATGAGTGGAACAAGACGTGCTGCGAAGATATTACGGCTTTTGGAGGATCGTTTGGAAGAAAAAAATGACAAAGTATTTTCGTCTCTCCTCTATGATTTTTTAGTAAAAGCTTGGATTAGTTTTTATATTTTCGAGTAAAATGGGGTATTTCGTTTTTAGATTGTTATTCGTTATTGTTTACATTATATTCTTCCTATTCCGCGGTACCAACTTTATGCGATTTTTTATAATTTTTTTTTCAACTGAAAATTTCCTATTTCTCTTTTTATAATTTTGGTTAATGTATGCTACAGCACTTTTCTTAAAATACTACTTCTTTTTTAAACTAAAAATCGTGTTAATAAAGCATTTTATTCTTGTTTACTCTCTTCTATTCATTCCCCTCCTATAAATAAATTATAATAAATGCATTAAACAGATGAAAGCACCTTAAATAGATTAATAATTTAATGATATAAACATAACATTTAACATTTAATAACATATTCTAAATTAAAAGAAACAAAAATATGGCGAAGAATGCTGCTGAAATATAATAGAATAGCCAAAAAGTGAGGTGTGAGCAATTTGCTCACGCGCGACCAACGGTGTCCCACGGAGGAGCGCGACCAGCGCCGGGTTAAGTATGGAAAGCAATCCTTCATGCCAAACTTTATCGAACGCTTGACTAATGTCAAGAAAATCGCTGGGACAATAATGTTTGGACTCTAGAGAATTGGAAATATAATCAACTAAACGATGGCATTGTTTGACAGTTGAATGATGTTTTCGAAAACCGAATTGATGATTTGGAATTAATTTAAGATTTGCAAGAGAATCAAAACGACGGAGAAGTATTTTTTCGAGGCTTAAACATAAACACTAAAAACACAAATAATTAGCACAGTTACAAAAAGTATCAATTTGTAACGATATAGTAACACAAATGTAACCATATGACTTGAGCTTCAGAACAAGACTAAATCTATACTGTGCATCGCTACTTAAATTTAGTCTGAAGAAAAACTGTCTGGAAGGTACTAGGCAAGCGTAGATGGTACACGAGCAGTTTGTTCCAACTGTTAGTTCATTTCAACAACATATTTAGGACTCTCTTTAAATCATATGTTTTGTGTTCTCTTTTGTTGCAATTTAGAATGCCATTATAAATCGGTCTGATTTCACTGATTAAATTAAATTGATTAAAAGATAAAAAATAGAGTATAAATTGTTTAAACAGAACGCCCTACTTGATGTAATAGTATATTTCATTACTAGTACCGAAAGTGGCCTTTTCCCGTGCGTTACGGAGTTTCACGTACGAGGCGAAGCCGAGTACGGGAATAGTTTGAGTAAGCTCGGGAAAAGCACTTTTGGTACGTGTTATGAACGATATTTTTCATTACACTGCAAACTGGCAGTATAACAGAAATCTCAAACTGACATAATTAATTAACTTAAATTATAATTTCAAACACTATTATACTGTGTGATTAGTTTATTGATCAACAAACAAAAGCTGAATACAAATTAAATAAAATACTGAAATAAATAAGGGTTCTAAGAATTTTAGAAATTGAAATTAATATTTACTGTACAGTTTTGATTGTTGCTTATATTTATGATTTTATTTGCTAATTTATTTTGTAGTAAATGTAAATTTTTAGTTGTATTTTTGTGTATTTCTTGTCACTTTCCTGCTCTTTCATTGTGCGGAATTTCAATATTTTCGTTATTTGTTTTCATCATTCAACTTCTAAGTAAACCATCTGCCACTTCAGCTGCTTTCTTTATTAATTCATCGGGCAATGCCATTTCTTCAAAGCACTAAGTAAACTGACAACTTTTGAAAATATTTATGACACAAAAACTAATTTTAATCGGTGGCTTTTCAGTTTTCTTGATTTCAATTTTTCATTAAACAGCTGTTCTTAATACAATCAGCAAGCGCTACTGGTGGCCAGGAAACGAAATAACAAGTACACCGAAAATTTTCGGTGCACATATAAATTTTCCGTGCGCGTACAAATTTTCGGTGCACTTTTAGAAGTAAACGGGAAACAGCTGTTTTCTGTACTGTTTGCATGCATCGAAAGTAGTTACTTTCCGTGCAGTGTAATGAAAAAGTAATTTGAACACCTCCCCTATTTACCCACCTCGCCCAAAGGATGGTTACCCCACATTTAATTTCGGTGGACTCTGTGCGGATTTCTAATCTTATGCTAGTGTAAGTATGTACTTATATCAAAAAAACGGCTGGTTATTAACCTAAAGCATGTTATTATTTCTTAAACATCGGTTTAACCCTTCGAGTTATTCCTCCGGTTCAAGTGGTTATGTTTATTTCAATCTCATCCTCTTTCTATTGATATACAGTTGATTAGGCTAGTTGGAGATTTTTGCTCTAGGCATTCTTCGATGACCACAATAGCAAAATATAGCTTTATATTATATATATACTAGGTGTCCCAGACATAGCGTAAGAAAAAAAAGAATTGGGTAATTTTGCATGTTAAATGGGGTAGAATGGCGCAGAAACGAGTTTTCTATCTCAATCTGTTGAGGAGATGCAATTTTTTATTTTTTTTTATTTTAGATTATTATTACCCTTTTTAAATTATTTAGAATTGATACATTGTTCTTTCTTGTCTTAAAAAAGTAAAACTAACTCTAACTCATGGAAAGTTCGGCATCCATTACTTTGGATGCAGGCTTTAGCGCGCTTCCTCATTGCCCCACCACTGATATCTCAAGCGTGTTTTTCATCAGAAAAACTTCTTTTAGACCAAAAAGGTGAAGTGCAATTGTATCATGGGTTACACCACTAAAAAGCTAACTAAATTTCGCAGTTTTTTGCCAAATTTATAGCTTCTAGGGTGCTCCAGTGGGGAGTGAAGAATTTTCAAAAAACTATTAAAAATTTAAGTTTTAATAAATGTTTAGTTTTTAGCGCATTAAAAGTCCCACTGAAAGTAGAGTTAAAATAACTAGTCCCATCTCATTTTTTAGAAAATTTAATGCCGATTAAGAAAATATCATCGTTTTTGTTTCTACAGTACAGCAAAGTAGAGAAAACTTGACAAAAAAAATTCTATCTCCTCAACAGATTGAGATAGGAAACTCGTGTCTGCGTCATTCTACCCCATTTAACATGCAGTATTACCCATTTCGTTTTTACACTACCCAGTTTCGAAATCTACTTGTGGATCTTCATCAGGGCTTCTGAGTCAAGAGTAATACAGGGACTCATAGTCATCCTCTGGCCTCAGAAGCCCTGATGAAGATCCAAAAGTAGGGATCAAACGTTGGCTTTTCAAAATAAAAATTGTTTAACTGAACTCTTGACTATCAATCGATCTACCGTTTATATTCAAAATATATATTTTTTTACCTTGAAGAGTAATCATCTCTCTAATATTAACGGCATCGTCTCATTCTGTATGAAATTTAGAATAAATGAATATATTTTGAAAGCTCCAGTTCAAATTATAACCACTCTAGAGAGGAAAGTCTTAAAACGTACAAGTATGTTATGATATGAACTCAAGACGTCATCGGAACTTCAAATATCTCAAAAGTTCAAATTACTATCATTCTGTAACTACTTATTGGAATTAGGTAAAAAAGAAAATTTTGTCATTTTTACTTATTTGGGTATGAACGTAATATAAAGAAAGAAAGTATTTTTATTCTGGGACAACTTGTCCCCCAAGAATAACAATATATACAGATCCAGAGTCCTTTGACTGGCTAGTTTAGAACAAAGTTGGCTGTGGCGGTTCCAGGGGGGGATATTGGTGATCAATCCCCACCCCGAAATTTCGACGAAAAAAATATTAGTGGGATGAATTAAAACAATTAATTACGCATCTAACTTTTACGAGTTTTCTAGGGAAGTTTAGTTTAATTTTGACTAGAATTTTTTATACAGAATTTTGTATATGAACTTAATGTATAAGCATAAGCAAATAAAGTGTGCTATTTTTACGCTGTTTTTTTTTTCATACCGTCCAATCCCCCCCCCCCGAAATATTTTTCTGGAACCGCGCCTGAAAGTTGGTATAGAAATTAAAGAACTACAATAAAATAAAAGCAAGCCTCATAAATAAAACAAGCAGCAAAAAAGAGATAAGAATGTGAGTTGACTGGTTTCCAACCATTTGAACGTATAGCAATAAAAGAAAAACAGTATTTTATATCTACAAACAAAGATAAGTATTATAAATTTTAAAAGATTTCACTATTTTTCATAGTTGCGGTAGTTTGAAGATCAAGGAGATGGAGGAATAATTGGGTTTTAAAAGAAGTGAGGGATGAATTTTTACGGATGGAAACGGGTAAGGAGTTCCAAAAGGAGGCACTACGGATGATAAATGATTTTGTAAAGGAGGCAGTTCGGTAGGAAGGGATGTATAGGTTTAAGGTTTGGGATCTGGTATTTAGAGAATGTATGGAATGTATGGTAATATGTAAAAATTTTTATCGAAATCTGAGGGGGGAGGGTGTAATATTGAAATTCGACGTGGAATATTTACCTAGCAGGAACCTCCGAAAAAAAATTCATCCATGCCTGATATTCCAATAAGCCCTTTTCCCCTTCTGAACATGAATTTGAGGATAATACTTTATTTACCATCGATATTTAAATTACTTTGAAAGTAGTTTTTAAGCAGTTAGTTCAGAAAAGTGGCAGAAAAACAATTAATCGATAATTGATTCATTGCCTGGATAAGTTCGGGTTTAATCAATGGATTTTTTTAATCTTTTTCCTTTTCAATAAAAGACAAAAGGGAAATAGTAATGACCTTCACGTGACCGGAAATAAATTAGCCCAGTTTCCTGAAGCAATGAGGTATCGATTCCCAGTGCCTGATCCTAATGGCCTTGGTGGTTTAGTCATCTCGGCTTTCCGAGGCCTATAAGCCCGTCCTAAATATTCTTGAAAATCTTTAACATCGATCTGCACAATATAAAACGGGGTGTCCTGTGGTATAGTGGTAAGCATGGCAACCTACAATAGTAAAGGTCGCGGGTTCGCGCCCCGTGGTAGCTCTAGGATTTTTGAAGGAAGTAAAAAATCCTCAACTATGCCGTCTCTCGGATAGGACGTAAAAAGGAGGTCCCGAGCCTGTACGATGTCAGGTACTCGCTAAAGATCCCTATCCTAATTATACCTAGAAAGACAAAATTTAGGACTCCTACTGTAGCATCGTACGATTAGCCTTGGTGGCATAAAGTGACGTTAAAACAAACAATTTTAATGATATTAATTTTTGTTAATCATTAAAAGTTAGTTTTGTAGCGTTAGCTGAAGTTTTTCTGTAGCATTCAACATTGTATTGGAGTGTTTTAGTTTATTATCTTAATTTAAAATATATAATTAAGTAGCCCAATAATGCTTAGTATTAAAAAAAAACTATTTTTGAAAGTATAAACTCAATACAAAGCCTTCAATAATTTAAAAAAAATATTTCCTTAAATCCATGCACTCTTAGTTGGAATACGCTAGCGGAAAGAAGGATGGTTATCTAATATGACAGTTCTCTCAAGACTAAATTATTATTTCATTTTTCAAACAAATACGAGAAATGTGACGCAAAACTGAGTCGAACATTTCTTTACCCTGGTTCGAGACCCGCTGGTGCAAAAAGATTTATTTTATAAACACTCGTAAATCGTGGGAGGATATATCAGCCCAGCCGCTGTGCCGCGGGTGCTACTTCCTCCACTACCCAAGTATTTTTTTTTTTCACTTGAAGGGGGGAGAGAGAAGTCTGGAGGGCGGTGGGGGTTGAACTAAGCTTCGAGATCCGACCCCCTCCAAACACAGTCGAGTTTCAATCCTCTGGAGTCTGTCGAGTTTTATCCCTCGAGTTTCCTGGGTTCGCGGGGGGGATTTGAGTAATTCACTGAGTGATTTCCCGCTCAGAAACTGTAAAAGCGCTTTATTTACACAGCCAATGTGTGAATTAACTTAGTTCAATTTTAAGTATTTCGTCATATTTTTAAAGTTGGTTCATGAAATTGTAATTTTTTTTTCTTCAAATAATTCTATTATGTAAAAGGTAATTCTCAAGTATAATTATTATTACAACCCAATAATTACTTTCGATATGGGGTCACCTGTGGTGTAGTGGTTACCATGGCAACCAACAATACTGAAGGTCGCGGGTTCGCGTCCCGTTGCGGTCCTAGCATTTTTTAAATAGAAATTGATTACATCAAAAAATAAATAATATATTAGTATTTGTCCTGAAGAGTGGCTCTTGGGCGTGGCCTGATTTGAGAGGTGTGACCGTGATGTTATCGAAATCCCATCGCGTTTTTTTTTTTCAGTTAAAAAGTACCTTTATTAGCTTTAATAGATCCAAGCTTTATAAACTCGCTCGCTACGCTCGCTCTTTAGAGATAAATAAACACCCAGAAGGGTCCTTTTCAGTGGAGATCGGGCCTTACTTTGAAGGGCGCCTTAGTGAAAGGCGCGTGAGCCACTGTTCAGAACTAGTACCAACATATTTATTGGGAGTCAGAAGCACTAATAATATACTTTAAAAGTCTTATTAAACTAACGTATAGGGGTCACCTGTGGGTTAGTTGTTAGCATAGCAGCCTACAATACTGAAGGTCGTGATATGCGATTTTAACAAGTTCACACCGGCGTGTACCACCGGTGGCTCACACTAGAATGCCTCCACTCCCAATAAATAGATCTTTAACACTTTGAGAACCGAAAAAGAATACCTGAGTACCACACTCTCGTTTCGACAAAAATTTAATATTTAATTCTCGATTTCAGGTGACATTGGAGCCAAAGTGTTAAAAAAGTATAAATAATTTCTATATAGCTGAAAATTAAAATAATGAAAATTTAACGTAAATTCATTTATTTTTATATTTATTTGTATTTCTTTATATTTATATTCATATACTTATAAACGTATAAAACTTTATTTTTTAATAACAATTATAATTAATACTGTATTATAAACATAACTAATAGGATAGCAACTTTAATTGTTTATTTTATTATTGTTGGATTGCCAATACGGCAAGATGCCCTGAAATAGTTCCCGCCCGATAGAGCGAAAAGCATTAAACAGTCCCGGCGTGAACGTGTTAAAGAACTCTATCCTAATTGTACCTGGATTAGCGAAATTCAGGACTCCCACTTTTTTAAAAAACCCTTGGCGATGTCGTCCCTCGGATAGAACGTGAAATGGAGGTCCCGAGCCTGTACGATGTCATGTGCTCGTTAAAGATCCCCATCCTAATTATACTTGGCTAAAACTTGACAATAGGCGACAGGTAGGACTCCAACTGTAGCATCGTCCGATCACCATAAACGGACGTTAAATAAACTAACCTATTGATTTATAAATGGCGACAGTATATTACAACCAATAACTGTTGGCAGGATATATGACACTAAATTCTATATTAAAAGGCTTAAGTATCTGAAACTGATAAAGAAATATTAAAGTGACTATTTATATCCCTATTACACTTGGGGGAGGTTGTTTAGGATGCAGCAGAGAGGTTGGAAGGCTTAACATCCTAAGTTCTTACCTAATTATTGGGAAGGCGGTTAATTTTATAGGAGGGCCCCTTCTGAATATTTAGTTTACACATTATATTATAAATAGAGATTATATTATATATCATTAGATGTTATGGGGTTATTGGTAAGTTACCTGTGTAAGGGATTGAGCTTGATGCTGAAGGTTCATGGACTAAGTTTTCCTAGTAGCTAAACTTTCGAACGGGTATTTGTTGGCTACAATCTCGAGCATTTTTTGAAAATTAGTGAAAACTTTGACAGAAATCCAAAGTAGCATTAACTAAGAATTAAAAATCTGGTGCTTTGCGCGCATAAGACAATTTTCCCTTACCATCCTAATTAGAGTAGAAATATACGTGTTTTTATAAAATTACAAACTCCATTTAACAACGCATTGAAATAGCTTTTTGAACATTTATTTACTTATTTTGGCACTATCGATTTTTTTTTTTTACAAATATATCGTGAAAAATGTGTTCGTAATAAATTGACGCTTAATTTTCGATTTTGTCTCTAACGCCTTTCCAGATACTGACAAAATTATTGTTACGATAAAACCACCCTATATTTAATTCAAAAGTCTATATAATTTAATAATATATTGTAAACTAAAATTCATTTATTAAATATATCTCATGTTACATTTATTATAATGTAACACATGTTTTTCACAACTGAAAAAACAGATCACCTTCACGTATTTGTTTTTGGGACAGCAAAGGCTAAAGAATCTAAAGAATCATGGTTATATTTTATAGAAGAAAACTATTTCATTCGTTGATGATAAACGATCTTAATCTTAGGCAATTAACGTTGTTGTTGTTTTTTTTTTTTTTTTTTTTTTTTTTTTTTTTTTTTTTTTTTTTTTTTTTTTTTTTTTTGCCGCGTCTAGAATATTAAGAATTGTCGGAAATTCATTTTCGGATATGTTATTCATGTGAGGTTTGTAGTGGTTCATATCTTTTTATATAAGGAACACCTAAGGGTCTGGCCACACATGTCCGCACCGGATCCGCACCGGATCCGTACCGTAGCAATAATACAGGTTATGTTCAGAATATTTTTAATTTAACTTACATATTACCTTTAGTTATGCCTAAAGTGGCCTGTGTCTGACATGTGTGGCTTGAACTTTAGGCATAACTAAAGGTAATATGTAAGTTAAATTAAAAATATTCTGAACATAATCTGTATTATTGCTACGGTGCGGATCCGGTGCGGACATGTGTGGCCAGACCTTAAATTCTTATTAGCGATACGACCTTCTTTATTGTTTTCCGTCACCCATAATTTTTAGGTTAATATTGTATTAATTTTTTTTCTCTTTATTATTTGATGTTTGATAGATATCCTATTTTTGATTAATAAACATTAATGCATAAACATGTACCCTTTTTAATATACATTTGCATATATGAATGTGAAAACTTGTATTCTTTATGTGGCATTCAATTTCACTCTAAAGTAATGCTGTACAGTATACGAGGCTCGTATCCCCTAATGTGAGGGTCCAGCAGAACTGGCAGATGAGATGACAAGTTGACCTCTCTCCTGACAAGGGTCACCAAATAACAGAATGTCACGAGCAACTTCCCACTTAAACTTCACAAATATTTAATATTATTCTCTCATATATACTTTTATAAATAATTAAATTATATATGTATATACTTGATATACGATAGATATACTTGAGTGGGTTAAAAAAAATTTATTAAAAGAAAATATCAATTCCACACAAATTATAAAAACACAAATATTTAAACAAGTTACAAAATGTATCACTTTGTAACACAAAAATAACCATATGACTTGAGCTTCAGAACAAGACTGACTCTCCAGTGCATCGTGTCTTACATATAGTCGTTAGGAGAACAGTCTGGAACCTCCTGGGCCGACGAAGATGGTAATTTAACATCTGAGTCGCAGACATGTGCTATGACAGTTTGCTTCAACTGTTTGATTTTATTACTGATCTCATGTTTTCTCCATACAATCCTTAAATATCTCTGATTGAAAAATTAATCGCAAAATAATAAACAATGTTCTTTTCTGTTTAGTAGAGGAGTATAATAATGTATATATGTAAAATAAAAACTATGTCAGCGAAGATTATTAGTTCTTTCTTATTAGACAATAATTGAAAGTAGGCTACTCTGTGTAATGATGTTTATGTGTTCAGGCAAGTTAGGTTTTAATAATAAAAATCTTTCGCTTCCCTGATAAAGAAAGTATGGCCGGTGCTCAATGCTCCTAGTTTTGTTGGTTAATTTAATAAAAAGTTTTAAATAATAAAAGAATAACATAAAATTTATTTTACGTAAAGTTTACCTTTGAAGTTAATAAAAATATTAGCATAATTAATAAGATGAATAAAATAACATGAATGAAAGGAAATAAATAAAGAAAATTCTCTGATATTTTAGAGCTTAGACTATAATTTATTAAATACAAATAATTTATTCAACAAGAATGAAACTAAAATGATTAAATGAAAATGAAGCACAACTTATAAACTATTATAGACAAAAATATGATTTATCGAATGGCCATTGATGAACTAAAGAGGAAAGTAATAAACAAACGACTAATAACTATAATACATAGATAGATATAATAACTGAATTCAGCAATTTGATTTAATGTTAAAAGGCAAAGTTCAATGTTTAGAAAATGTTATTTAAAGTTGAAGGTTAAACAAAATTTAAAGTTCAGACATTATATAAAAAATAATATTGGAGTTATTTTACTTTAAATGTCCATCCATCCATGGGAACTTAATTATCCTCTTCGCTCAGTCTTCTAAAATAATGTCTGTAAATGTGCACAATACACAACTGAACACCCTGGGTGAACGAGAATGTAATAAATGTTTTTAAAGAATGTTTTAAGCGTGAGCGTACTCGGCTGGCGAGAATCAACAGCTGACTGACTTGAAGCGTATTTTGTTTGTCTCAGAGCGTCTTCGACCAATCAAAAACGCCCAAGCACATAACACTAAACTAATGCTAATTAAATACTTAATATCGATTGGTATGATTTTCAATGTTAAATTTGATTAATAAATTAACGACAATATATATTATTATACATTATATTACTGAATTTACAACTTATTAATTATTGAATTTAGAATTAATTTAAAAATGCTGAACTAAAAATTAAACTGAAGAATTATATAAAATAAAAAAATGGGTTCCCTGAACATTATGTGTAAATTTCATAAATTCGGAATGCATTTACGAGTATTTAATGTATTTCCCAAAACATTTAGCTAGTTAACCAAAGAGATTAAATCCTATTGGAATAATTAACAGGGAATAAAATTAAACTAAGTTGAATAAGTAAAAAAAAATTAATATTTAATGTCTCAATTACATAGTTAATCCCAATTAAGTATTAAATTGGACGTGAATAGCAACTTATTAAAAAATAATGAGCATAAACTAGGAAAATAAACTGAGTTTCTTTCTTCTGCTCTATTTTATTCCCCATTCATGACTAACTGAAGAGTACCTGACCCACACTTCGGAATATGAATGAATGAAATAAAGCAATTGAGGATTTAAACCGTAGATTTAACCGAAGTTTTACCTAAACTACTTTTCATACGGTGAATTTCTAAAGATTCTCTTTTAAATATGGGATAATAAACCCTTATAAAATAGGTTTGCAATGTTATAATAAATAAATGTAAAATAATTTAAAATTTAAATAAAAATCTTACAGTTACGAGCAGACCCGGCCTACGTGTTGCTGTGGCTGAGTAGCTATAATGCGTTGAGTTAATTATATTATATTCTTTTTTTGTAATCAAATCAAAATTCACTGATAAACATAAAAACGTTTAAGCTAATCTAAAAATCAACGGGATTTAAAATAGAACTTTACGCCAAATTTACAATTGTTTGGTAAGAATTTAGCATGGTTAAAATTTTTTATTTTTTACATCTCATATTTGACTGAAGTAAGTATAAATGATCCATTCATTCAGCACTTACAGGATTATCACAGCAGAGGCCGTTAGATATAAATAACGGACATGTAAAAGGAACTGATAAAGAAAATAATTGGAATAAGGTTTGGTACAATCATAATAGACAGTTAGCAAAAATGTATTAAATTAATCTTTTGCCATAATATATATTAATCAAATTCAGAATATAACGCATGATGAGATGATATGAGGTATCAAAACCGAGCACGGGGCTCAAACCATGCTGCATGTTCTTACAGTACTAATTATCAAAATATAAAAATTTTATTTTATGAATGAGAAAGATATCGCTAATATATAAATTTTTGCAATAATTATATACTTTTTTATCATTAGAATTCACAATTTCTATTTATTGTAGCGCTAATATGTGCACAATGATTTTGGTAAACCAAATAGATTTGATGTTTTCCCCGCACGTGAATAGGCGACACGTAAATGCCCATGGGAAAAAACGGATTTTCCTAGTCCATGCCGAAAAAAATAGATTTATGCTTACCCTCCCTAAATTTCGAAAGAAAATGAACTGTTGTGTCTAAATCGACTTACATCATCATCTGTAGGAACTTTGTAGAACTTATATATAATCACTATCCATTGTTCTTTAAAAGCATTTAATTTGCAAAATAAGAAATATTGAGGCCAATAATATAGATAAAAATCTGGTGCGCGCAACACACAACTTTCACTTACCAACTTACTTAGATTAGAAATTAATGCGTTTTGTTAATTGCAACTTCTCAAATGAACAGAACGGCTTTAATTATGAACAATGGTCTGTCATTAAAGGCGTACTCCGCATGCGTGGGCTCAACGAGTTTTATGAGTTGACTGAATATTTTTCTTTTTTTCTCCTCTTTATGTTTTCTTTATTTTTATCATATCTCATATTTAGCCATTTTTTATTTTTAGGCGTAACGAGAGGAAGTTAATTTCTCCATATAAACAAAAACAAAGGTACTTTATAGGAAACAAACAAACAAAAAAGGCTCCAACCCCCCCCCCCCCCCAAAAAAAAAAGCCCCCTCAGAACATTTTAAGAATGATAAAGCTTACCTGATATTAAAGAACACCTAATTTTCATTAAACCTGACGAAGTTGGTAAAAATCGTTAAAGCCGTTTTTGAGATCATCGAAAAAAAGGTAAAAATTCGAAAAAAAAATATAAAATAAAGTGCACGCTCCGTTTGACCAATTTTGATGAAATGTTGGTTATCACATCTTTGGCATATACATACATCAAATACCCAGTTTAATCAAAATCGTTAAAGCGTTTTTTTGAGTAAATAAAAAAAAAACACGTGAAAATGATACAAAATTTATTATGTAAAGTACCCCATCTGGTTGATAAATTTTGATGAAATCTTTACAGTCATATCTCGGGCATATTAATACATCAAATACTAAGTTTAATCAAAATCGTTAGAGCCGTTTTTGAGAAAATCGAAAAAAACATAAAAAGTTATTAAATAAAGTACCCCCTCCCTTAGATCAATTTTGATGAAATTTTTGCTGTCACATCGCGGGCATATTCATACACCAAATACACACAATGAGCCAAATTTTATAAAGATCGGTTAAGTATTTTCTGATTTTACGCCCCGAAAAACATAGGAACACGAGATTTTTATGTATATAAAGATATAAACTATTGTTCCACATAGGATGAACTTTGATAAAGATTTTGTAACTTTGATGTCTTGAGTTTTGTAGGAGGGTATGAGGCTTAAAGTTAATTTGCTTTCAAGTTAAAGCTGCTAAGTAGCTCACTTGATCTTTTGAAAGGAAAACATTATTAAATCTGGCTACGAGGCCTCAGCAAGTTTGCAAGTAATTTGTCTCTTGTGTTTTGAATTTTGAAATTCTCTTATCCAAGATTTACAAATATGCCTGCTGCTACTGGAAATTATTAGCTTCACAATATTGTACCTATTTTTTTTATTTTAATGAAGAAATTGCAATTCGTTCAAAATGATCAAATTATTAAAAATCAACATAACTCAAACTTAGGCCTTATGTTGTTTCTAGAAATTGCTTTCAAATATTGCCAAGCTGATCTCCTATATCTAAAATGTTCAATTCTTACACATCAACTACCCATACATAGAAAAGTCTGAAAGATGGGATTTATAATTGAGGCACTAAATGGAAAAGGTAGTAAAAAAAACAAAAAAAAAAACCGTTTTTGAGATTTTCATTGAAAAAAGTAGTCTGAAGTCATGCCAATAGAATAGGAAGAGTAGTAAGTCAATGTTTAAAGTGGTTTAGTTGCTACTAACAGCGGAACATGCTTTTTCTCAATAAACCTAATTTCAGCAGTTTAAAATAATTTTTCTTTTTAAATTAATCCAATCTTATTTAAAAATAATTTATTTTTTGAAGAGAAAAGATCTGGCTCCGCCGGGAGTCGAACCCGGGTCTCCTGCGTTACATGCGAGGATGCTAACCGCTACACCACAGAGCTCGGCTCAGGGCAGAGCAAATCCTTCCTCTTCACTGATACCTACTCCCCCTATCTCACAAGTTTTGCGAGTAGTAGCGGGAGGTGGACAAATTTTGTCCAATTTATGATATTTATTGACATAAGTCAATTTTTTAAATATTTTAATTAATCCAATCTTAAATTGTGGCTGACGACCAATTTTAAATTATTTTTAAATAATTTATTTTTTGAAGAGAAAAGATCTGGCTCCGCCGGGAGTCGAACCTAACCGCTACACCACAGAGCTCGGCTCAAGGCAGAGCAAATCCTTCCTCTTCACTGATACCTACTTACACCTACTTGTGAGATAGGGGGAGTAGGTATCAGTGAAGAGGAAGGATTTGCTCTGCCTTGAGCCGAGCTCTGTGGTGTAGCGGTTAGCATCCTCGCATGTAACGCAGGAGACCCGGGTTCGACTCCCGGCGGAGCCAGATCTTTTCACTTCAAAAAATAAATTATTTAAAAATATTTTTTTTTTATTTACTACTTTTTCAACTAAATTATTAAACATTATTTTAGCGTAACTATAAATAACTAGCTGTATATACCCCAAAGAATTTAATTCTTTAAATCTATAAAATCTATAAAGTGAGACTTTTATCGACTCAAGCGGTCGATTCCGTAAAAACCATTGTAAAGCGAGATTAAAACGATTTTTATAACAATGAAGAATATACCCAGAGATCGGCTGAAGTTATGCAATTTTAATATGGACAGGTGTTCGCACATGGTATTAAAGAACCATCGAGGGAAATTTGGAGAATTTAGGACAAACGGAAAGGATTTCTATAAAGAACAAACAAACAAACAGAATTTTATCTTTATTTATTTTTTTATTTTAATACTTTTATTCAACATAAAATTTACATAGAAAAGTACTGAATAGTTACAATATAAAGTATATACTGACTTAGCGCGAAGGCTATCTCTCAGGAGCTCTGAATATTTATTTATTTCTAAAATTACTAAATAAATAACATAAATAAGTAAAATTAAATAAAAAAATTCATATATATAAATAAATATAAATTTCATATAAATAGTTTCAATAATTAAAGTTCCGAACGAGAAATGAGCGATAGATATAGGCCTCATTCACAAAATTTGCGAAGGCTGACCAGCATTGAGACATGAACATTTAAATAAATTAATATTTGGGCCTCGGATAGGGTGGTTAAACCGAATATTTTCTTTCTCATGCCTTCGAATACTTTACATTGGCCTAAATGATGGAACACAGTCTCGACTTCCAGCATGTTACATATGGAACAATTATAATTTATTCCTTCCATCTTTATTTATACAATTAAATATTCTCGTAAATTTGTTTGTTTAACGTCATATTGTGCATTCCATGGCAAACCGGACGATGCTACAGTGCGAGTCCTAATTCGTACCTATCCAGGGTGTAATTAGAATAGGGACCTCCAACGAGTACCTGACATCGTACAGGCTCGAGATCTCCATTTTACGTGATATGAAATAGAGGTCATTAATGATCCCTAACCTAATTATACCTGGATAGACAAAATTTATCATCCTCACTGTAGAATCGTCCGATTAGCATTAGTGGCATAAAGTAACGTTGAACAAACAAACAAAACGTTGAGTAACATTATACTTTTTTTTATTTAATATAAGAATATAAATGTCAATCACATTTTAGCATTGAAGATGGCCCAATGTCCGAATCGTTTGATCAACACTTCAAATTAAACTAAAACGATAAAATTTTATTGGAAGTAAATAGATTGGTAGAATCAAGAAAATAAATATGCTCCGAGTATATTGTACGACTTTTAATCAGCTCTCTTTAAATAATCGTTAATTTCTTCGATAGTATTTTATTGAAACGACCCTAGAAATTAAGATTCTCCAAGAGTTAGGATCGTTTTAACTTTCCGATCTCGGAGAGTTTAGAGGAATATAAATGCCTTGCCGGTTAGCGAAAAGACCCATTAAGACAAAAGGCATTGCTCCTTACTATCCCCGGTGTGTATATATTAAGGTGGATGTATGTTAGCAGCCCCGAGATAAAGGAGGCACTGCTAGAGGAAATTCTCAGAGGGAATTAAAAAGAAAGGAGGAAGTCAAAAGGAAGGAAGTCGAAAAAGAGGGGGGGGGGTAAATTATAATAAAACTTTGGCAATTAGGCTCCAACTTTTTCCACTTAAAGCAGTCACCATCTCCTCCCCCCCCCCACTCCCTTTGGAGTTTTATTTCCGAGTTCCAATTGAATTTGTAAATAGCTATAAAATATCAAACAGGAAGTTTAAAATAAACCAAAACTTTATTTATTTTTTCTGAACATTAGTGACATCTATGAAGAAGATAGATATAAATCGAATTGTCAGCATTTTTAAGGGTGATTATGAAGTAAAATATATATAGACAAAGGGTGTTTTTTTTTGGAGGTATACAACTTAGAGTTGGCAACACTGCTTTATTTGATAACATATTCAGCAGATAAGTAGTTGCTTTTTATTTATTTTGGTTTATCATTTCATTATGGTTAAACGTACACCAGATCAACGCTTGCAAATTATTGAAATTTTTTATCAAAATAATGGTTCTGTTCGTCAAACTTATCGGGCACTTCGTCCATTTTACGGTGTACATAATCTTCCTTCAGAGCGGCTAAATCGAATAACAATGGATCGTTTTCGGACCACGTTTACTCTTAATGATAATGTGCATCCTGTGAGACGCCGAACAGTGCGCACTGAAGAAGCTGTATCCGCTGTACAGGAAAGCATTGAAGATGATCCAAATCAATCGATTTGTCGCCGTTCTCAGCAACTGGGGTTCTGTCCTTCCACTTTATGGAAGATTTTACGAAAGGATCTGGGATTAAAATCTTTCAAAGATTCAACTGGTGCAGGAATTAAAGACGAACGACCATCACATGCGCCGCCAATTCGGCGAATGGGCTGAAGCACAAGTTGATATGGATATTGAATTTCCATTAAAAATTTTGTTCTCCGAGGAAGCCCATTTTAGGTTGAATGGGTACGTAAATATCCAGAATTGTCGGATTTGGAGTGAGGATAATCCACAAGCTTTTGTCGAAACACCATTACATCCACAGGAAATTATGTTTGTGAAAATTGGTGTTCCAGGTTGCGCCTTGTACGCGCTAGCTGTGGAGGCCACATGGCTGAAATCAAATTTAAACATTAATGCCATTAAGTTTTCTATTCAATAAAGTTCGTTTCATTGATATTAAAAATATATTTCTTTGTTTTATTATAATTTTAACTTGTACACCTCCAAAAAATACACCCTTATATATATAGGAACCTTTCAGTTGAAAGTCATTGACTATATATGAAATATATTGGATGGGAAAGGATTGCGATCGTGAAAATGCAGCAGATTTTTAATTCTCAGTTAATGATACTTCGATTTTTTTGCCAAGTTTTGCCAAATTTTCTAAAAATACTGGTGATTCTAGCCAAAAAATACACTCTCGAAACTTCAGCTACTAGGAAAACTTCGTAAATGAAACTTAAGCCTCTGCTTCAAGGTAACCTCACCTTACACAGGTAACTTACCAATAACGCCATAACTTCTTATGATACATAATATAATCTCTACTTATAATATAATGTGTAAACTAAATATTCGGAAGGGGCCCTCCTATAAAATTAACTGCCTTCCCAATAATTAGCTAACAAGTTAGGATGTTAAGCCTATCCACCTCCCTTGCTGCATTCTAAACAACCTCCCCCAAGTGTAATAGGCCTACAAATCGTCATTTTAATATTTCTTTATCACTTTCATGGGATCCTTAGACATCTTAATCTAGAATTTTGTGTCATACGAGTATATATTGTCAACAATTAGTGAACTTAATATATTTTCGCCATATATACATCTATATGTTAGTTTAATTTAATAAGACCTTAACGGATTTTATTAATTAAAACGGTATTATTAATTTTTCTGACTACCAATAAAGATTTTATCTATTTTTCAGCGCAAAAAGTTTCTATTTCATCAATATTCACCCTGACTATGACAATATTCCCCTTATGCCACTAAGGCTAATCGGACAATGCTATTACAGTGGGAGTCCTAAATTTGCCTATCCAGGAATAATTAGTGTAGGAACGTTAACGAGTACCTGACATCGTACAGGCTTGAGACCTCCATTTTACGTCCTATCCGAAAATTGCCAAGGATTTTTTTACTCCCATTAAAAAATCCTATGGCCACCGTTGGACGCGAACCCGCGACCTTTAGGATTATAGGTTGCTATGCATTACAGGCAGAGCCAAGGATTTTTACTATAGTGGGAGATCTGAACTTCGCTAATACAGGTATAATTAGTAGAATTCTTTAAAGTCACAAATCCATTACGCAAGTTGCTATATTAACCACAATACCACAGGTGACTCCTATACGTCAGTTTAATAAGACATTTAATTATAAATATCTCTCAAAATCTTAAAGGATATTATTAGTGTATCTGATTCGCAATAAATATTTTACTTATTCTTCTATGCAAAAAGTTTTTATTTCATCAATATTCACCCTGTCTATGTGCTAGGAAGTATGAAAGAGGACATTCAGTCACTCGCCGGTTCCATGATCACTTTAACGAGAGACATCGGCATACAAGTTAATCAAAATAAGTTCATGGTAGTAATCCGGAACCTACACGTAATCGACGATATAAGTGTAGGAAGCTATACCTTCCCTAAAGTAGATAACTTCAAATACCTCGGATCTACAGTAACTTCAATAAACTTCCAACTAACAGAGGTCGATCAACGAATAGCCCGAGCCAATCGTGCGTTCTTCTCGGTTTCTCGAGTCCTCAGATCTAAGAAAATCTGCCGCCCACTGAGAATCAGGGTCTACAACACAATAATTAAACCCGTGCTAATGTATGGGTGAGGAATTTGGACACTGACCAGCACCTAACAAGCAAGAATCGAAAGATTCGAAATGAAGTTGCTAAATACAATTGTAGGCCCGAAGTGGGATAATGAGCTGGGACCCTGGAGAAGAAAGACTAAAGAAGAGATTATAGTGGAAACCCGACAATCGATAGCGCACGATATGAAAGCGAAGAGGTTAAAATGGGCGGGACACGTGGCAAGAAGCAACCCATCAGGCTCCCTCAACATGACGATGAATGCAACAGTGGTCGGCACCCGACAGCGAGGGAGACCCAGAACGAGATGGGCTGACATAATCAAGAAAGAAGCCACCGAACATCCAGTAGAGAATTAGAAAGCCATCACCCAAGATAGACAGAGGTGGAATAGGCTAGTTGAGGCGGCTAAAGATCTTTGAATACTAGAATGTTATAAGTGTCTATATGAACTTTCCAGTATTAATAAAATGTGAAAATAATAGCCACTGCTTGTTTAATTGTAATGTGTGTCTTGTTTCATTCAATACAGAAGGATGGAGGAATGTAACTTGCACTTTACTGGAATCTTCATCTTTATCCACAACACTAAGTGTCACCATAGTTTAATGTTACAATAGGGGTTTCCAAATGTGGTACTTTATAGTAATCATTGTATTTTATTAATTTCATAGTGTCCTACACACTGCATAGAAAAATAGGAAATTAAAAAATTTTTTTTTACTAATTTTGTAAATTATTTTCAAAACATGTGTATTTCTGAAGCCCTGTGCCTCCTGATCCCATTGAGATCCCAAAATAAAATTTTGCTGTTTGGACTATGTCATTGCAAACTATTTTTTGTAATTTTTTGAAATTTTTAAAATTGCCACTTTTTGAGAAATTTAAATTTCAAAGTTTAGATTAAAGTTTCAATTTTTAGAAATTGTAACCCCTATCTTATGACATACAATATTAAAGCCCCATTCAACAGCTTTTTAATGAGACCACTCCTAGGTTTATATCACCACTGGTTGACAGTCTATAGGCATCTAAAGGTAGCAAAACCTGAAATTTTTTCATAAAAATTTAAATCTTTAAAAATTAATAACTTCAAAAATAATTGTGCTACACAACTGAAATTTGGTATTTCTTCATAAGTCTATGATATATTGACGATACCAAAAATCATGAAAACCTGAGACATCAAGTCTGAAAATCTCCCAAAATTGTGTTGATTTGACATGGAATGACCCTTAAAGGTCTGTGAGCCAACCATAAAAAAATAAATAAATAAAATCCACCCTGTCTATGACAATATTTAACTGCAATGCGACATTGATAATGTTTTAACGTGACACACAAAACTTATGATCGAAAAGAGTCCTACAAATTTTGTTGGGACAGTTGGAAAAAACTTTCTTGACTGTTCTACGCTTGTCTGGACTAAAATTTTGCTTAGCGTGAGACAGTCTAAGAAACTATAGATTTTAATAAAGATCATGAATTGGAATCTTGCCCATTTTAACCTCATACATTTATTTTTTTCATTTATTAGACAATGTATGTAGACCTGTTAGTGATTTGTATATTAATTTCCAAAATATATGACTTGTAACAACCGTTTGTCTTCTATAATCAGGATAAATTCTACACATCTATAATACATTTATTTTTAAGATCTATCGAATGAAGAGAGATCAAATCATTAAAAATGTTATTGGTTTTAATATAATTTCGCCATCCATATGTCTCGACATTGTAAATATATATATATATATATATATATATATATTTGGCTTCAAGTTTTTATACTAAAGAATAAAAAATCAACCCTACGATCTCAAATTAATGCAAACAAAGTCATACTAAACAAATTCGCGCCTGCATCACTGATGACTTAGCTGTAGAACCGGTGTCGATTTCAGTGATATTGAAGTAGAAGAGAAAATCTTTGTGGCCGTGGAAAAATTTAGATATTTAGAATGTAAAATAACTAGTAAACACATAATTTAAGACGAAATTAAGGCTACGCTAGAGGCGAGAAATTCTTGTTCTATTTCCGTTGCAACATTACGTAATCCCGAGATATAAAGATTGGAATATACAAAACTATAATTCTTCCAACGGTTCTTCAGGATGTGAAACATACCGAACCGCTTACAGTAAGGGATGAACAATGCATTAAGGTCTTTGAAAATAAAGTACTGCGTAGAATATTTGGGCTGAAGAAGGATGATTCAACAAGAGGATTGAGAGTACTACACAATGCAAAATTGCGTGAATCTTCCCCGGTAAATATAATCGAAGTTATAGCTGTGCGTAGGTTAAAGTGGGCGTGCAAAGTTATGAATCTTAGTTGTGAACGAATACCTAAACTATTGTAAATGTTTTTTATAACATCATGTACTTGAATGATTAAAAAGTATAAAATAATGGGATGTCATCGTTTCTTTTTTTTTTTGCCATTAGGGAGGTGGCACGTACCGGAAAGGGTTTGAATTTAGGAGGGAATAATCCCGTGCTCGGATATGCCAATGATTTGATTTTTTTGCTTGGTTAGGACGCGGAAGCTATAGAACTAGATACAAAACGTTGATGAAAGCCAGACAAGAACTTGAGCTTAAAATAAATATAGATTAGACAAAAGCCGTAAAAGAGGTAACTATTTTGCTGATATTAATGTAGAAGGGAATTGAACACGTAGAGAAATTTAGATATTTAGAAATATTGGAAATATTATGAACCTGACAATGCGTTGAAAGTCACGGTCATGGTCATGTTGCACATCGATAAAGAACCATGGCAACGGTTCTTTACGGATGTGCAACATGACCGATTACAGAAAGGGATGAGCAGCGCATTAAGGTCTTTGAAAATAAAGTACAGCTTAGAATATTTAGGCGGAACAAGGATGATTCAACAGGAGAATTTATACGGCTACACAATGCAGAATTTCGTGAACTCTATCCGGTAAATGTTGCGAACGAATACCTAAAAGATTGATAAACGCTTTGCCGAATAGAAAACGTCCGAGGGGTAGGCCTAAGCGAAGGTGGGAGGATTCGGTTAGGTCTGATCTCGTGGAGTTGGGATTGGTCGGGTGGAGGTGGATGAAGCTGTGTAGGGAGCGATTGCTGGTGTCGGCATCGAACCTTCGGGTTCGTTGAGCTTTATTCTCTTCTATCACTGATGAAAGTACACCCCAATAATAATTATTAGTTTCCTAAAAGTAAACAGACAAAGTATTGTGCAATTTTAATAGCGCTCTTGAAGGGAGAAAATATTTTTTAATGAAGGGGGGCGCGTAAGTTGAACATGACCCAGTTGCGTGTATTTCAACTGGTTCATTCTTCCAAACTCTTTTCACCGCTTCCTTTGACACCAACCCCTCCCATCGTTTCTTTCTGTAATTTCAATCTAAATAAGAAAATTCTAACGGCACAAGAAGGGTACGCTTCATCAGCCTTTAAGATTTAAGTTATATCAATTTTTTTTTTACATATTTTAATTTACTTTTGTTGGTGAACCGAACTGCAGACACACCGCATGTGTACCATATTTTATAATTCATACAATATGTTAACCCTTTCCACTCGGCACCGTTTCGGACGTTACCTACCCTGTCAACTCGATGCAACTTATTCGCGTAAACATACACCTGAAAACGTAATATTATACAGTAACGGTGCCTTTACACTCTACGAACTTTACCTTCGAACACCACTCTCGAACAACCTTCGTGAAGCTTTCACGTCGACTGTTCGGGTGTTCTAAGTATTTCATCTGTTCGCCTGGGTTTGGGGGTAGCGCTAGTGTCACTTTTGATTTTGTTTTTCCTAAGTGACAGGAGTTGTTTGTGATACTAGTGTAATTTGTGATACGTTGTAATTCGTCTCCTATTTTTTTATTTTTCAGATAATATAAAATATATTGATAATGGAGATTTTTTCGTTATCATAAGCTAGCGTTGGGTGCGTCAGCCATATTGGTTCGCTTAACGTTACGTGAAGTATAAATGGCAGTTCACTTCATGTCGGTATGGCAAGGTTCGAAAGAGAACATGTTCGAATGTGAAGTTCGTAGAGTGTAAAGGCAACTTAAAATTTTAGAACGAAGTAAGGAATTGTAATGCAATTTAGATTATATTTATTTGTGAAGCTTCAAGAACAAATAGTTACAAAAAAAATTAATTTTTTTAAATTTTATATTTTTTATAATTTTATTTTAATTTAAAAAAAAAACTAGTAGGTAAAAACTAGTTCTTCTCACCGATTTTCTTCAGACATGTTTGCAACTGCTAGCACCTATTATATTTTATAGAGGAATTTGGTCCTGCTTGGGTATTCAGTAATAACAGATTTACGGAAGTCTATTTTGGTCCATTAGTTGTACCGTGAGCAACCATTTAATAGCAGATCTCAGAATATAATAACTAATGTATAGTTTTCTTGTTTCTAGCCGTACTATATACCCTGGTGTGCATCTCGATAAATGTAGAAGGCGCTTATGGAAGTTGGTATTAACCCGCTCTAAGTGATTTGCATATCGGAGCCCCCAGACCTGCGCACGACTATAAGTTTAGTGGGTTTTTTTTTTTTAACTTCACAATATGAAAACAAATGATTTTTTTGAATAAATATCTTTCTGTACTTTTTTTTTTTTTTCTCCGACCCCACCAGGAACCACCGCTATCGCCAACTCGTTGCCCTCGCGCAGAAGTTAGCTCTCGCTCACGTAAATTTTCATTAACTAAATTTATGTTTTTTTTTTTTCCTAGTTAATTACCTATCGCATAGGTAAATATTCAAAAAGTCTTTATTATGTGGTGAAGAGGAGGGGAAGAGGTGGGTGGGCCTTTCCCCCTCCCCTGACTACCACGACCAACTTTGTCAATACGAGCTTTAGTTGGTTCTCGTGAACTTAAATTTTTAAACCGTAATAAATACGGTTTTTTTTTTTCGTGACTAACCTAATTCATGAGAAATCTTTCTGTACTTTAAGTAAATATACTGATTAAGTAAAGAAGCACAGATATTGGTAGATATTTAGGCCAGCATTGAGACGGCTGAGTATAAAATACACCCTCACGATCTGTTCCATCGAACAGGTAGGCGCACGACAGGTAACTTAATTTCGGGTAGCCATGACGACAGATTCCCCCCCCCCCTTTCTCCGTTCCAAATCTCATCAGTTCCGCGGCCTCCTTCATATCTTGATCTCATCATTCCGGATCATCCGCCACCAATAGCCGGCTTCTCAGACTCATAGGAAATGGAGTCGACTCCACCAATTAGTGGGAGTAATCTTCCTGTCGGAAAAGAAAAGAAGTTTTTCCTGTTTTTTTTTTTTTGGTTTGTTTGGTTGTTTAAATGCGTCTGCACATCAATAAAACGTTAAAAACATTTATGTTAAAAAATATTTTTGCATTTGCTCCTGCTGACCCGAGCAAAGCGTTCGCTCTCTAACCTACTTAAATCCCGTTTAATTCAAGCACACACCGTTTATTTAGTATTGCATAGCGCATATTTAGTGCGTCATGGGTAAGTAAGTGAGGGTTGAAGTACAGAATAGATGGGGAATACGTTAATATAAATATCGGTTTCGCGGAAAGCGAGTGCGCTGATTCTATTGACTGAAATCGCATGTTTTTGCTTGTAAATCGCAATCGACGGCGACAGTCCGAATAGTGTATAGAAAAAAAAATGTTCGTCTCGACAAACTGAAAAAATGACACCTTAGAATTTTGGATGACAATTGCAGTTTTTCGCTTACAACTCGAAACGAAGGGTCTAATCGATGATAATTAATTAATAAATGATGGACACAATTAAGAAACCTCTAAGACCGTTTTCTCGCCAAAATCGCGGTTTTCCTCTTATAACTCGCCATCGAAATGGGTGATTTGTATATTTTTCCGGTGTAGTGATTAAGAAAAGCTTTAAAATGATGCCTAATTTAAGAAAAAATTTATGAAGTAATAAGGAAGTTATGGCGCCTTGAAAAAAAAAAAAAAAAAGGCCTTGAGATAAATAAATAATAAATATGTGATCGACCGAAACTTTATTTAGGTATATTTAAAAAAAAAAAAATATTCACTAATTTATTTTTCATAATATTCTTGAGAAATAATAAATTTTAATAATAAAAACATTTTTAGTTAGCATTCATTATTATTCCGCTTGTAGATTTGCACCTGCGCAGTTGCACATCAAGCAAATGTGACTGTTGTTTTTGACTTTGAATATCTTGATGAATTTTATAATATTTGAGTTTATTGTAGTAAAAGGTCTCTTGGCCAATATCGTTTCAGCCGACTTGAAGGCTGACCAGGTAACAGGGAGGAGGAAAGAGAATGGATGAGTGGGTTAGGGTGATGTAGCGTTGAAGAGTGTGTACCAATTGTTTGGTATTTGTCGTCTACGTAAGATTTTACTGTCGGTATGTTTATATCATTGTGCAGAGTATGATTCGAAATAAACCAGGGTACATTTTTGATTTTTTTAAGAATTTTGGATTGTGAAATTTGTATCTTGTTAATGTGGACGTGTTTCGCGGAACCCCAAAGTTCTGCTCCGTATGTCCAAATAGGTCTTAATTAATACATTTAAAAAAATCTTATAATAATATACCGAGTAAACGCATTATTGGGGAAAAAATGGGTTAGAGTACTTAGCATTAATTTTTCAGCCACAAAAGCTCAAAAAAATACATATCTCGAGAACAGTTTGTGCTATCGAGATGGAAATTGTTTCATTCGAATAAGGATCGAAAATTACATTAGAATTGCAACTAAATTTAATTATATTACTTATATATAATTATAAATGCAACTTATAAACTGATGATATTTTTAATAATTGAACTTAATTTAGCTCTTTTTACTTTGATTAAACCAATTTTAATTTTAACTATATGCAACTGGAGTATTTTTGGACGTTGCTCAAGCGTTTGACAAAGTCTGGCACCAGGGTCTTCTGTTTAAACTAAAGACCATACTACCTTCCACTTATTATCTGATTCTTCAATATTTCCTCTTCGATAGATTTTTCTCCGTCCGGCAGGGTTCGGAAATTTCTTCAATTTATCCAGTCTTGGCGGGAGTACCACAAGGCTCAATACTAGCACCTTTACTCTACATCATTTACACGCACGACATACCTATTAACAACGAGACATTGACTGCAACTTACGCTGATGATACTGCAATTATCACGAAACATCAGGACCCAACACAGGCTTCATTGACAATACAACATCACTTATACAAATTACATGACTGGTTTCAATTATGGAAAATTAAACTCAACCATGACAAATCAAAACACATCACATTCACTCTTAGAAAACAAACCTGCCCCCCTGTTCATATTGACAACAACCAAATTCCACAGACGGACTCAGTACACTATCTCGGACTTCTTTTCGACAGAAGGATGACATGGGGCCCACATGTCAAAATGAAAAAAAGGACTCTTGACAAAAGACTCAAACTACTCTACCCGCTACTTTCTAAATCATCAAAACTGAAACTGAAACAAAAAGTAAATACGTACACTTACTTACTGAAGCCCATATGGACATATTCCTCACAGATATTCGGCATTGCTAAAAAGACTCACTTACAAATACTTCAAACTTTTCAATCAAAATTGCTACGACTTATCACAAAATCACCCTGGTACATGACTAACAAAACTTTACATACAGACCTCCATATACCAACAGTCGACCAGCACATAACGACGCTATACAAACAATTTTTTAATAATTTAAATGGACACCCTAATAGTCTAATCTGTAATATGGCTGAAGTACGGATGGATACGAGAAGACTAAAAAGGCGCTGGATGAGAGATCTGCTCTCTTAGACAGCCAAGGTAATTGAATCAAGCCAGGAAGGGGGTGCTGTTGGGTGCTTTCCCTCCTCATGCCTCACATGTTATTATTCCCTATTGCCACTATCTCATTCGCTGATTGTCAGCGACTGCTGACAGGTGCGAATCAATTATTGAAGTCAAAAAAAGAAAAAAAAAAATTTTATTATATTTTTTTTTAAGCTAACATTGAAATATTGAAACCATAGTCTTTAATCACCTTATACTGATATTTAGACAGTTTTAAATGAATAAAAACAGCTATAGCAGAACCAGTGTCGAAAATTGCACTTTTAACTCCATAAAAATAAATAAATCTTTCCCTGAGAGGAGCCTGAAGCAGCTGTCATGTTTCATAAAGTATTACACTAACTATACTATGTTTTAAATTAAAAAATGTTAAAACCATAATTACACTTTGTTTGACCCAAGTGGTTGAAGAGCAAATTTTGTTAGAAATAAATAAAACCATGGTTGTGTAGGTATTTTGGGATGTGAATCGATTATTTTTGATTAATCGAATAAATTAGAGACAGTCAACTAAAGTTATTTTTCCTTCTCGCATATACTGTGAACCACAAATATTTTCACATAAATGACAACTACGATAATTACCCAACAGGCAAAAAAAGGCTAATGAAATCAAAGGGATATATTCTGTGATACTTACCTACTGCTCTTAGATCAATCGCTGCCATCTTAAGCAAGGATAAGGCTTTTTCTATAATTATGCTTATAATAATTATGAGTGAAAGATTTTCTTTTATATTATTATGGAAGGTTCACAAATTGTAAGCTATACGGGTCTCGAAAATATTTTCCTTTATTGACCTTTATACAGTCATAGTCACAGTTTTCAAAGGCTGGCGTTTCGCTCCTGTTTGAGCATTTTCAAAGCACATTCATCAACTATTCGTAAAACTCACAAATTAAATAATTGTGTCATTTAGTACAATAAAAATTTATAGATGCGAGTATATAGGAAGAAACATAATGGTCAAAAAATCTTGTTAATACATTAAGCTGGAGTAACCATAAATGGTAATCATAATTTATGATTACTCCAGCTTAATGTATTAACAAGATTTTTTGACCATTATGTTTCTTCCTATATACTCGTATCTATAAATTTTTATTGTACTAAATGACACAATTTTTTAATTTGTGAGTTTTACGAATAGTTGATGAATTTGCTTTGAAAATGCTCAAACAGGAGCGAAACGTCAGCCTTTGAAAACTGTGACTATGACTGTATAAAGGTCAATAAAGGAAAATATTTTCGAGACCCGTATAGCTTACAATTTGTGAACCTGCCTTCATCATTATAGCGGTCTTTTAATTTTATTCTATTTGAAGATTAATACTTTTATATTATGTTTTTTATAACTCGAGAAATGAACATTAGATTTTTTTTTTTTTTTTTTTTTGCTTGCCCTACTCTGCGGTGGTTCAATTAAAATAGTTTTTATGTCAATCCTCAGAAAACATCTCTGAAGAATATATACTAAGCATTTTGTCCTTTCATTGGTCAATTTTTAAAACCAATAAATTTAAATTAAATTTTAAAAATTAATACAAATTTAAAATGATGATAGTAAAAACATCTCAAATAATCAAAGACATGAACTTTCGGGCTGTCATTTGGATGGCCTCAATAAGGCAACTCCTCGGTTTACAGCCCCCTCAATATCGACGCCTGGCCAAACAAGCAATAGACCAATTTGCATTTAGACTGCAACTGACGAGCTACCAATGTGCTGACTGACTGATCAGTCACATTGCGCATACAGCACATGAATGACATTCCGACTCGACAATAGTCAGCATGCACTCAATGTTTCGATTCTAATAATGTTTTCAGTGTTATTATCATACATATTCAAAATAAACTATAGGATTTATTCTGAAAACATTATTTATAATATTATATGGTTAAAAGTTGTACATCTGGCAAAATGATTCTGCGAACTCAAATGCTTACCTCCAATGTTTGAGTGAAGCAAGATCGCCAATTGGTGTGGCGATTTTCGAAACTCGACTATTAGAGTAGTAATTCTTGTAATACCGTTGTAATACAAAAGTAATAATATACTTGGATGTATCAGTTGATTCTTATATTCAGTCTGAAATCGAACATCTAGAAGGTTCTTGAAAAGCGTAGAAGATTGTCGCAAAATCTAGAACAGGTACTAGAGCAGTTAGGCACCTAACTATTCCAACGAAAAGTCTAAAACGTTTTTTTCAATGTAAAAGACAAAGTCTTATGGTTAGGAAGTCGCGAAACTGGTAAATACTAGTAACATTTGAATAACTATTAAACGTAGATAGAAAAAAAAAACATTAAAACTTTTTTTTGTTAAAATAGTCTGCACTGCATAAATGATAAATTTAATAATAATTATTTTATGACGATGGCAAATTTTAACACGTCAGGTACGGCGGCGATTTTTAGGGGTATCCTGCATTGAACGGTATCGGTCCCCGGGGTCCGACTTCTGGGATGAGCCATAGGGGCGTCGAGGTCCGATGGGAATTCTTTGACGAAAGCGGAAATCTTTTGATTAAAAAGGAATTAAATAAGCGTCTCAAGGGCATTATCTCTTGGGAAGGATTGCAACTAGACGTAATAAGTGAAGGACAGGCCGATACAGGATTTATGCTATTCTTTATCGCAAATCAGACCTCGGAGTCCGATTCTAAAAAACAATAGAATTTCAGCTGATAGCAACATTTTCTGCACTAAAATGCAATAATCTCATCGAAAATCGACTAAATTGAGTGTTTGAAGTGTTCGGACTATCGGACATTTTAATGTGAAAATCGGCTGTTAAGAAGGGAATGTAAGGCATCGGACCCCAGGGACCGATGCAGCAACTAACGTGTTAAAAACTCTATTTTTTTGGATTTGTATCTCGCGGATCTAATTACCGCGTAATAGTGGTGGCAGGTGTGGGAATGGTCGGTGGAAGTTCCTTCCTGCTAAGTCCGTTGGACTCGCTGACCAACAATTAGAGCGCCCCCCCCCCCCAGGCTTGCTGGAGGGTTTGAATTAGCTTTCAACGTCCTGCATACATATTTTTTTAGTTCACTTAAACACCACGAACTGTCATGGATTCTCCTAAGGTAAAACTATCATTATCCGGAGGTAAACCAGTCCGGGTTAGATCTGCTTTTGGCGATTCATGGCGCAAGTTGCTCGCCTTTTCAGTAGCGAAATGGCTTACGTGCCTTCTGTCCCAAAACTTAAAAATTAAGATTAACAAAACTATTATTCTTCCTGCAGTTCTTAATGGATACGAAGCGTGGCCACTAACATTGACGGATGAGCAAATGCTGAGGGTTTTTTAAAGTAAGGTATTGCGCCAACGCCGAACTAAGTGATCTGTATCTGGAAAATATAATAGTGGTGATAGCAACGCGGTGAATAACATGAGCATTTAAAATTTCTAAACTCGGTTGTGAGCAAATTGCTAAAAGATTAATAAGTACGGGGCCGACTGGGAAAAGTCCGAGGAGTTGGCCGAGAAGGAGGTGGGAGGATTGAGCGAAGGCAGATCTCGCGAAGTTTTGTCTGGATGGCGGTTGTTGGATACAGCTATGTAGGGGCCGAGTTGAAGTGTCGGCATCGAACTTTCGGGCTCGTTAAGATTATTATTATTATCGTTCGTATCTCTAGGATGCTGAAAATCAGAAGAAATAGGAACTAAAGATAAATTAGACGCGGGAAAGGAAAGTACTCATACTGCAGCACCCCATTCTTGACTATCCGATTACTAGGTCAGTTTAAGTGAAGAGATCTCTCATCCAACACCTTTTTAGTCTCATCTTATTTATAGGGTCGTCAGCTGTAGATATATCTATTATCAGGCGTCAACTGTTGGCTGTATGTAGGGTCCGGTTAATCACGCACCACGATTGGTTAAGAGTCTTAATATTATCGATTGGAGCCGTTGAATTCTCTTTATGTGAGTTATTTGAGTTTTTACATATATCAGAGTGCAGTATATCGTATTAAGTAATTGTATGTACGGGTACATTGTATATTGTAAGTACATTGTTCTTTGTATGTAATGGACGGCATAGCCAAGGAATTTTACTCCCTTTAAAAAATTCTAGGGCCACCTCGGGGCGCGAACCCGCGACTTTAATACTATAGGTTGCCATGCTAACCACAGGTGACCCCTTAATACTAGGTTGTTACAAAAGTCCTTGTTCACAAAATTAATTTTATTCAAATGTGAGTACAAAATTTACAAATCAAATTTATTCTTCAAAATACAGGCCATCATTTTCAACTACTTTAACCCATCTTTCAGCCAAAAGTTCTATTTGATGTTGATACCACTCTGCAGTTTTCGAGGCAAAGAACTCCTCGCATCCAGATTTGACATCATCGAAGTTTTCGAAGCGCCGACCTTTCAAAAAATGCGCCATTGACCTGAAAAGTCCTTAGTCAGACGGTGCGACGTATGGGCTGTAAGGAGGGTGGGGCAAGACGCTAATCCCGTTCATTTCTGAAAATTTTTCTTTAACTAATCGTGAGCGATGAGCAGGGGCGTTGTCTTGCTGAAATAACGCTTCCTATTAATCAAAGCGGGGTATTTCACTTTTAAAACTTCATATACCCTATCGAGCTGTTCACAGTATAGCTCAGCGTTGATAGCTCTGCCCTCTCGAACCAGCTCGAAGTGATCTAGGACGACCTGATCTAGGTTCATCTTCAAGGTTTGTATTCCCAGAATTTAACCGCCTGAACCAAAATGCGGCCGTGTTTCGATGCACCACACTTTCCCCTTTCATTGCACAAATTTCCTCAGCTGAGGCCTTTGCACTAAAACCTTTTTTCAAATAATGCCTAAGAAGGCCGCGGATGACAAATTTTTCTTCCGACATTTCTAGTGAAATTTAATAAACTGAATGAAAGGCAGGGACAGTTGGCGTACATAGATAATTAGAGGATTAGTTAATGTAAACATTGACATAAGAATTGTATTCGTCAGAGATTAAATAAGGATTAAATTAGAGACCTCAATGTAAACAACTTGATATGCACAAGGACTTTTGTAACAACCTAGTATATGGTTAATGTTTAAGTTATTTTTAAAAATTTTTGGTTGACTTTGTAATAACAGCCTGCAACTGCTGCCTGGGTTCAACCCACCAACTTTCCACTTTTCTAAAAAGTATATTTTTTTGTGCTCGAAAGAGCTGACGCCTCCATCGGTGGTAAGTAAACGGCCCCAATGGGAACTATTAAGAAGCTATGGGAAGCCAGCCACTGCACTATGGCTACCTCCTCCTGGGCGTGCTCCCGCAAACTACAATGTCACGCATGAAGGTCTCAGTAAGTCACAGTTTCAGTTTGGGTGTCACAGTTTCTCACTGGGCATGGGGCCTTTTGAGCTAAGCTTTATGGCATTGGGAAGGATATCGATCCCCTGTGCCCTAGCTGCAGTGTCTTAGAAACTGCTTAACATATCGCTATAGACTGCGCTGCCTTTGAGACACAAAGAGCCAGGTTGTTGAGTAAAACTGGACTCTTTGCCCTGTCGGAGACTGATTTTCCTCAACTAGTCACTGAGAATAACTACCCGTACTACAAGGATTTTGTATACGGGTAGAAAACAGCGATGGGTCCAGAAATCTTTAATCTAGGTAGAAGGAGACCGACTCCCGGGAGGCCGCCGGATTGAAGAACTGGATGGAAGAGGAAGAATAAAGAGTGAGACTAATGAAGAAGAAGAATTGCGAAACAGTAACATACGCATGAGCGTTAAATGTTAATGTTGCCGAAACCTGTGTTGCCGAAAGGCAAGGAAGGGTGATAAATAAATAAAATAAAAGGTCTCAGTAAGGCTGTTACGTCAACCGAAACAAATTTATGTAACAAGAAATTACGTTATCTAAAGTTATGTTAAGTTTATCCCATCCTATAACCCATTATAACTAATCTCTACTGAATTATCTTAGAAACTTATGATACTTAGTAGGGTATCCATTCCCCCTTCCCTCTGTATATTGGAAAACAATGTAGAGCATACCAGATGACCACAACAATTGAGCACTGAGGAAGGCGGTATGCTGGTCAACGCACCTATAAAATGCAAGAGCTATATATAGGAGCCATTATATTGTAGCGCCTTTGTAGCGAGGCGATCCATTAATTCGGTGGACATTATGGAGCGTAGCAGTGACCACCCTAGCCACAGTGGGAAGGGGAGGAGGGCTCGCAATCAATCAGCCTTTGTTCTCGCACAACCTCACTTAAACATTTCCTACCGAAATAAATTTACTCTTTATTGCCTTCCCTTTATTAGCTGGAGTAGTATTAATATTACCTATCTTGAAACTTCATTCTTGTTAGAACCGTTTCGATATCTCAAGGCCTCTTGTTGGGTTTCTAGGTAAGAAGAAGAACCAAAAATAAAATAAAAATACTGCAATTTATTACAATAAAGAAAATTAAAAATAAACTATAGATGGGTGGCTCTTCCTCTGCCGCAATCCCGCAGTGACGACAAGTTGCTGCATTAAGACAGTGGTGAATCGGTCAAAACTGGGGGAGGACCCAACACTGTTGCGAAGTGTAATAAAACCAAGTGTAAGTCTGAGCTAAGGGGAGGGGTGACTTAACCTAGGGTTAATGAAACTGGCACTCACCTGACAGAAAGCCGGACGGTTGCTACTGCACCCCTGAGGACTAGCGAGACGTTTAACGGAGGCCAGCTGGAGATGCTGTGTCCTGCGCTGGGAGGTGCAACCTGATGAAGGTATGGATAACAAGTTTTGCTTCTCAGCTATCTGCCAGTTCTGCAGGGTTTCCCAGCTCAGCTTACAATAGTGCATGAGTGTTATAAAAAAGAATAAATGTTCCGAAACATAAAACCTGTTGTGGTATACACATAAAATAAATCTAATTACAAAAATTATTCTTACATCTGCAAGAAAATATAATCTAACTTCTAAGTTACAATATTGAAAATAGCTGGCCAGCCAACAAAAGAAATACATGCTAATTTAGTATTATAAGGAACATTGTTGTTTGATATATTTACGATGAGAGATACCAGTACAAAGTTGACCATTCTGTAAATGCGCTGATCCTGACTGCGAAGTTAGTTCGCCTGCAGGCTAGCAGACAGCGAAGAGTAGACAGGAAAAGATGGCCTCAGCGTTGAACACAGCATACGAGCCAGGTTCTTGGAAAATTGTATAGATGATGGACTTCCTGTAGTTGGAGGAGAAGAGGTCTCCGGAAAGGGCTGATAAGAAGAAGAAGAAGAAGAAGAAGAAGAAGAAAAAGTATTTTTATTCTGGGACGTCTTGTCCCCTAAGAATAACAATATATGTACAAATCCAGAGTCATTTGTCTGGCTAGTTTAAAACAAAGTTGTTAATTAAAGAAATAAAATAAAATCGAGTCTCATTGAACAAAAAAAAACAAACAATAGTATGAGAAATTAGAATATAAGTTGACTATTTTTCAACCATTTGAACTTAAAGAAATAAATAAAAGGGAAACAAGATTTATGTCTACTGACACAGATAATTATTGCAAATTGAAACAGGTTTCATTATTTTACATAGTTGCGGTAGTTTGAAGACTAAGGAGGTGGAGGAATAATTGGGTTTTAAAAGAAGTGAGGGATGCATTTTTATCGATAGAAACGGGTAAAGAGTTCCAAAAGGAGGCACCACGGATGATAAATGATTTTGTAAAGGAGGCAGTTCGGTAGGAAGGGATGTATATATTTAAGGTTTGAGATCTGGTATTTAGGGAGTGAATGGAGGAACAAGGTGTAAATAAATTTAGGATATACAGAGGTTTTTTAATTCTGAACGTTCGGAAAAGATATACACCAAGGAAATATTGCCGCCGAAAAACCGGGTAGAGCCATTTCAATTCAGCGTAGTAACTTGAGACGTGGGAGCGCCTGGGGACACCAAAGATAAATCTAATGAAGCAATTCATTAGTCTCTTTAACCTCGCCTCATGCATACCAGACAGTCCCCCGTATACAAGACAGCCATAATCAAAATGGGGAAATACAATAGAGGAAACAAGGAGTTGACGGGTTTTGGAGGACATGCAATCACGGGATCTGCGGAACTGTTTGAGGATAGCGATGGATTTTCTAGTGATTTGGGAAATATGGTTACTCCACGACAAATGCTGGTCAAAGATCACTCCAAGATTTCTGACATGAGGATGGAAATGGATAGGTTGGCCTTTGAGGTAAAGTAGGGGGTAGTAAGAAAGGGAATTAATGAGATGCTTGGAGCCGATCAGGATAGCCTTGGTTTTTTCTCCATTTAGACCCAATTCATTTTTTTTTTTGATAACGTAGCCAAGATGGCGGTAAGCCGACAGAGGGCGACCGCAAATGACGTCTGGAAGCTGGCAAGGAAAAACGCAAAGAGACGAAGGGACTTATCTGCCGGAGCTTATATCGGGCCTAGGGATTAGGAGCTGGTAAAGCGTGGCAATGCGCGAAAACTTCGGAGAACCCAAAATACAAAATCTTTAAAATGAAGAAAAATGATAATTATAAGCATGGTAAAAATAAAAATTGCCGAATAGAGGTAGTTTTAGAGGTAATTGGACATAACGAAATAGTTAAAAGAGCTTAAAACGAAAAAAAAATATATATATGGAGGAAAAAACTTTTCAGCGACTCCTCTGGGCTATGAGCACGATAGGGTAACCTGTCGGGAGGATAACCATAAAGAGTGAAAAATGCTTAAACTCCACCAAATGAAGCATTTATAGTGAAAAAACCCTGGAAACATGGTCTGGGTTGCGTGAACAGATGACACAAGTGTTATTATAAGAAAAACATTATGGGAAAAGAAAATAGCAAACCACTTTGTGAGTACATGATAAAACTTGTTAAATTAGAATGTTTAGAAAGTTTAATAATTTAGAAATGAATAATTAACTAAAAGTTAGCGCGTTTAAATTTCAAAAGTAAAACCATAATCTTCTAGAAAAGAAACAAACATAAAACCAAAATTTCATTTAGAATGTTTAGAGAGTTTAATCATTTAGAAATGAATATTTAACTAAAAGTTAATCCCAATCCCAACTCCATAAGATCAGCACTCATCGAATCCTACCTCCTTCCTCTCCGCCTAGCCCACGGAGGTGTTGCAGTTGGCAAAGCTCTTATTAATATTTTAGGTATTCAATCGCAACAATGATTCGCGATTTCGATTAATTATATATTATCGATTAGATCGATTAATTAACTTCGGATACATTAAATTAGAAATACCTCGTAAATTTCCTGGGATTGACAAGGAAAAAATCCAGGAATTCAGAAATGTTTAGCCGTCAGAAATATCCTTTTGATTCATCCGTATTTGGACTTAATCTTCTATTCAATAATGTTCAAAAATCTTAAGGCGTTTCTGATCCATTAACCCGGGAAAGGTAGCGCTAATCGAAGGGTTGATATAGGTAGCGCTTCATCGATGAGACGAAGTGACCTTATTATCGTTTCAGGGATGCCTAATCATCATCTAAATGCAGTATTTATAGTACAGTAAAACAGACCTTATTTACTCATTATTATTATTTATTTCATGCGTTTTGTCAAGAAGAAACTAAGAATGGTGTAATTTACTTACTAAAAGTTAAGGTTCGATATACGCAAAACACTTTATGACTTTCAGGCATTTCTCTTTTTGACTTACAACCCTTTTTTATGCCTTCATTATAAATTAACATAAAAATTTTTTCAAATTTTTCACACTCTTTTGATATTAGAGCATTACAATTTTTTTTATTTGCTAAGCCCTTAATATACATCAAAAGATACAATATTTTTGACTGTAGGTGCATGAACGTTTATCTGTCCTGTGTTAGTATTAGACCTAAATTTTTAAAAACAGAAAATTATTCATTAGAAAATTAATTTTTTTAAGAAAGAAAATCTCTCAGAGTAAACTGTTCTGTCTGTTGTGGTAACTATATACCTATGCTACTCTTTTACTATGAATTCAATGATAAATTACATTTTATAAGAATTATTAAGTGTACGAATTCGTGAGGCCTATTTACACGGATACATTTTCGGAATGAACTTAGAAAAAAAACGAAGCATCACTTTTTTTATTTTTTATTTAGGTTCCTTTCGAAAAATATTAGACATTAATCTGAGCGCATAATGTCAGACCACTCATTGCACAAACAACGCTAGCCCATAGGCCATCGGATTCTACACACTTCGACCATCTTTTAGGTAAATTAAGAATTCCTTGCCAGAAAAATTGCCTTCTTCGAAATTGCTGAAGTGCTGCGCTGCGAGCGAGTGCCCCATTGCTGCGAAGAGATGATAGTCAGATGGCGCCAGGTCGGGGGAGTACGGCGGGTGCGGAAGGACCTCCCATCCAAGCGATTTCTGTGTCTTTCACTGATTTCGCTGTGTGGGACGGTGCATTGTCGTGTAACAAAATCACTTTGCCATGTCTTGTGGCCCATTCCGGCCGCCTATGGATCAATGCTTATTGTTTCTTGGGACACATTTAATGCAATTGCCAATTGCTTTTGAGTTTAAGTTGGGTCATCATCCAGTAACGCCTGCAATTCCTCGTCTTCACACTTTTGTGGCCTACCAGAGCGTGCACTGTCTTTCACATAAAAATCTCCTAGCTTAAATTGTCGAAACCATGTCTCACATGTTCTAATCGACGGAGCGTGTTCACCGTATGTTTCCACCAGCAAGCGATGACATTCCACAGCCTTTTTCTTTTGATTAAATAAGAAAAGCAGGGCGTGCCGCAAATGATCTTTTCCAGGCACAAATGACGACATGATTACTGAACTATACAAAACAGACTCTATTGTTTGGCGAAGTCAGCTCGTGTAGGATTATAGGATAAGGTCTGAAAACAAACTGGCGTAGTATCAAATTCATCCGCAGCGGACTGTTCGGTGGCGCCATCTTTTAGTGAAACCGGAAAGAACTTATGCATACACCTGGTAATCCGGACGATAATACAATGGGAGTCCTAAATTTTGCCTATCAAGGTGTAATCAGGATAGGGATCTTTAACGAGTACCTGACATATTCTTCCAAAAAAAATCCTAGGGTCACCTTAGGACACGAACCCGCGACCTTTAGTATTGCAGGTTGCTATGCTAACCACTACACCAAAAGTGACCCAGACCAACACTAGGACTTCTGCACGAGTTAAGATATGAAATTCTTCAATTCCCATCTTTTTCACCTGACCCTGATTTTTACCCGGGAAAGGTAGCGCTACTCGAGGGAGTTGATTTAGATAGCGCTTCCTCGATGAGACGAAGTAACCTTATTATCGTTTCAGGGATGCCTAATCATCAGGTAAATGCAGTATTTATAATAATTTAAAACAGACCTTAACCCGGCGCTGGTCGCGCCCCACCGTGAGACACCGTTGGTCGCGCGTGAGCAAATTGCTCACACCTCAGATTTTGGCTATTCTATTATTTTTAAGCAGCATTCTTCGCCATATTTTTGTTTCTTTTAATTTAGAATAAGTTTATCATTAAATTATTAATCTATTTAAGGTGTTTTCATCAGTTTAATGCATTTATTATATTTTATTTGTAGGAGGGGAATGAATAGAAGAAGGTAAACAAGAATAAAATGCTTTATTAACACGATTTTTAGTTAAAAAAGGAAGTAGTTATTGTAGGAAAAGTGCAGTAGCATACAATAACAAAAATTAGAAAATGAAAAATAGGAAATTTTTAGCTGAAAAAAAAATTATAAAAATCTCATAAAGTTGGTACCGTGGAATCGGAAGAATATAATGTAAACAATAACGAATAACAATCTAAAAACGAAATCCCCCATTTTACTCAAAAATATAAAACTAATCTAAGCTTTTACTAAAAAATCGAAGAGAAGAGACAATAATACTTAGTTATTTTTTTCTTCCGGACGATCCTCCAAAAGCCGTAATATCTTCGCAGCACGTCTTGTTCCACTCATTTTCCGAACTAAACTAACAAACAGAACAGTTACAATATTTTATCGAAGAAATACAAACGTGTACTGACAAGATTTGGGCTCTTAACAGCGGAGATGGGCAAGTCAGTGCAGGTCTCGGAGCGGCACGCACGGTGGCTCAGTTCTGTGTCATGGATGTTCGCGCTGTGAGCATTTTGCTCACGCTCCCGTTTTTTCGAACAAAACGCTTTATTGGGGCTTAGACAAACAACTTCCTAAAGTGAGTTAATGTATAAATGGCGAATAGAAAAAATATCAGAATTAAAGAAAAAGAAATAAGCGAAATACACAAGATTTTCGGCAAGTGTGAGCAAAATGCTCACAACGCGACCAACGCCGGGTTAATTACATTTACACTTTTTATGCATTTTGTCGATAAGAACTAAGAATGATGTATTTACTTACTAAAAGTTAAGCTTCAATGTATGCAAAACAATTTGATTTTTAATGTATGATTTATTGGATAGAATAATTATTTCATAGAAGAAATCACAAAAAAAACGTCACAAAAGCAAAATTGCCAAAGAAATAATGAAACAGTAAATAGAATAAATAAACTACGAAAGCATGTCAATAGGAATACACTACAGTACCAACTGAACAGGAACAATGAGTTACAAATAATAGGAAAATTTACAATGGACTTATAGTGACTAAATTATCTCATTAGTTATTGATAATATATAAAGCATAGCCTGGTTTTACAATCTGGACAAAACTTGACCGTACGCTCTCCACAAATGCAATTTCCACAAATACAATAAGATTTTGACATTCATCTCTTCTGCCAAGGACAAAATTGATACATTTCTCGAGGTCCAAATAGTCCATAGATATTCCACCTACAGATAGAATTAGCTTTCAAGACGAACATTAGGTAGCATTTCATTTCCGAGACTGACACAAAGTTACATTTGAGGTAGGGCTTGCCGACGTCGTTATTCAGAAAAATAAATTAAATGATTGACTTACCTAAATCGACCGACCTTCTCCCTACAGGATCTGATCTAGTACTAGGTGGAGATATAACTCCCGGAAGGTGGGCCAGCTAGGGTTGGGGGCTCATCTGTAATTAACACAACCATACCTTTCCCGGGTTAATGTAACCTTCAATGTTCCACTTACGTAAAGCACCTTCAGAAGAATTATTATTTGTAAATTGTAGTTTTTATATATTGTGACAAAATTATTAAGTAGGGGAGAGCGGGGTTGGTTGGCAACAGTTTTCACTTTTTTGATTGTTGAGTCGTTCCTGATAATATAATCCCAATAGGGCTGATACCACTTTAAACTCCAAGTATTAGAGTACTTCAATTATTGTTTTCGCAAAATAATATTTAATTCTAAGATCATAGAAAATTGAAGAATTCGTCAATCCAGAGTATGCCAATTAACCCCCTATGTGGGGCAGGTTGGCCTAGAAGGTGGGGTTGTTTAGCCATCTCGTTCAAGTACTGCCAGACAGATATTATTGTTATTAAAAGTGAATGAATTGGTTTTTAATAGCTTTTAAGTGAAGATAGAATGACAATAAAAGAAGATAGAAGTTAAGACTGTCGTACCTTACTGCATAAGAAAAATTGCTCTCATCCTCCTTGCTGGAACTAAAGACAACTTGGTAGTTTCACCTTTTTTTTATGTCTTAGCATTTGTGAATTGCTACTGCGCAAAAAAAAACCCAGATGAAGAGAACCAACTAACCCCACTGGAGAGATCATAGGAAAGATGGCTGCCAGGACAGGTGAGAACAATGAAACAAGAAACTGGGTAGTCGAAAGGTTAGGTTTTTCAAAGGAGTTTGGGGCTATGTAAACAGAGTAGGAGTCAAATGTTTTGTCATGCCTTTAAACCAAATTTACTGAAAATATAAAAATTTACTTACATATTGTAAAGTCAATCAATGCAGCACACTCTTTACACTGTTAGCATCAGATTGAAAACTCAGGACAAGACTCCCAAGGTCGAGCGGGTCACATGGTACAATGATGGGGCCTTCAAAATAGGTGTGACGGAAACTATAAGCCAATGACCAACCTACCCCCTATGCCAATCTACCCCGCTCTCCCCTAATCGAAAAAAAACACAAAAAAAACTGTCTTTAACCTAACTTAGCCTTCTAGTTATTGTAGATCCTAAATATTTGAAATCCTCCAGCGCGTAAGAACTATGTTTCCTAAAAAACAAAAAAATGTTTAAACAAAATTTGTCTATAGCAATTTGATAAAAAAAAATCTGGTGCGTGCGCCCAACACACAACTTTCACTTACCAACTTACTTAGATTAGAAATTGTGTTAATGCCACTTCTCAAAGTTACACATTTTTCCACATTCATTTTTTTATTTTTGTTTTCATTTGCTCTATACCAAACACTAATTTGTTTTATTATTAAATAAAAGTTTTTACTTGAGGTAATTCGGCAATGTAAGCATAGTACTCCAAGTCGACTGATTTTATAATTCTCTATGTACCTACTTGTTGAAAATTTCATTTAGTTACCATGAAACAAATAATTACCATTAAATGAACAGAATGGCTTTAATTATGAACAATGGTCTGTCATTAAAGTCGTACTACGCATGCGTGGGCTCAACGTGTTTTATGAGTTGACTGAATATTTTTCTTTTTTTCTCCTCTATATGGTTACTTGATTTTTATCATATCTCATATTTAACCATTTCTTATTTTTTGGCGTAACGAGAGACAGTTAATTTCTCCATATAAAAAAACAAAACAAAGGTACTTTATAGAAAACAAAAAAGGCCCCTATCCCATTTAAGCCGCTTCAGAACATTTTAATAATGGTAAAGCTTATCTGATATTAAATAACACCTAATTTTCATTAAACATGACGAATTTGATGAAAATCGTTAAGGCCGTTTTTGAGATAATCGAAAGTAAATTCCCCCCTCCGGTTGATCAATTTTGAGGAAATTTTGACTGTCACATCGCGGGCATATACACGTACATCAAATACCGAATTTAATCAAAGTCGTTTAAGCTCGTTTTCAAATCGAAAAAAGCGTAAAAAGTTATTATGTAAAGTACACCCTCCCTTAGAGCAATTTTGATGAAACTTTTGCTGTCACATCGCGGGCATATACGTACACTAAATACTTCATTTCAGGTTCGCACGGTTTACAGTTTTCGAGCTAGTCTGTACACACGCACACACACACGCACACACACACACACACACACACACACACACACACACACACACAGACCATTTGGCGGGACTTGTTTATTTGGACCAAGGGAACCCCAAAACCTGTATTTCCGTTGAAAACTGGAAGTCAAAATTTTTCACGATCGCAGTACTTCCACTTACTCAGAGTTGGGCAAAAAGAAGTTGAACTACAAATTACAAAACTACAGACACAGTAGTCGGGAAGTTGTTGAAACTACAACTACTTTTATAATTTGTAGTTGATGGGCCACAACTACACCTACTGTAGTTTCAAAAAAGTAGTTGCATTTTTACAACTACAACTAGTAGTTGCAACTGTAATTATGGGCCTGAAACTACAACTACTTTTATTGATAACGAGTAATTATCGATATCTAGTATTATCGATAAGGAGTATATCAAATGCAATTCAGCTAATATATAAAACATGGGATTGATCGAGAACCTAAGGTTAAAAAAAATAATTGACTTCCGGAAATCATGGAAAAAGTTTGTATTACATATATGTATTGTACTATTTTTAAAACAGATTATCAACCATAATGGAGCCCATTTATCTATGGAGTATTTATCTAAACACAAAATAAAAATAGCAAAAACATGTGATTTAATTAGACGTTGCTTAGCAAATGTAGTTGCCGCTCTAAACTACATTTACAACTACTTGTTGTATTTGCCATTCCCAACTACTGTAGTTGTATTTTTAAATTACAACTACTTAACTTGTAGTTGAAAAATAGTAGTTGCGCGCTTCCATCTACAAACTATATGTAGTTGTCTGTGTAGTTAATTACAAATGTAGTTAACTACTGCCCAACTCTGCACTTACTATATAATTCATATATAAGTAAGTGAAAGTAAAAATATTAGTGTACTTTAAAGGGAAAATACAAACAATAAGTACCTGAATGACTTTGATAAATGAAAGTTTTGTTTTGCGCGCATCGCACCAGATTTTTATACCATAAGGCGGAGGCCGCATGAACTACTATTAACTATTGTTTCATCTTATTTATTTTATTTTTAAGTTTAAAGAGCTTGGATTTTGTTTAAGATATAAAGGTTTTTTACTAGCACATACCAAGAGTAAAATGGCCAATATAGATAAATCCAGTGGTACGAGGAGCTGACTATCATAAAAGTAGTGGATAGGACCCCATGCAGTATTATGACATATACTTTTTATGAGTAAACATGATCCTTTGATTATGCCATAATAGTAACCTTTGAATAATTTTATGGTACCTACTTGAACAATAAAAGGAAAATAATAATAAAAACAACAAGCAACGGGAGTTTCTCAACTTTAAGACGCTTTAGTTTATTGGCCATATCACAATAGACTTCCTTCGATAAATATAAAAATATTTTAATTATAACAAATAGGGGTCATAATAAAATCCTAAGCGCCGTGGGTCGCTATTAAATCGGGGGAATAAAATTGTTTCATTAAGCGAGCCGTTGGGGACGGTAGCATCGTAAATTTAAATTGCGCGAATTTTCGACTGGCCGTTTGCTGATTACCATCACGGTCGTAAAACTGTAAGGTCATAAATGAGGGAGTCGTAATGATCTGACCCATGACCAGGCTAATGTCTTGTCCTACCCATCCCTAATATATTATACTACTTTCTCTGATAACGTTATTATATTCAATCTAATTATAATAATAATTTTAATATTTTTATTTTATGATATATTTTCGATAGGTTAAATGATGATCAGGATTTTCAGTTTGAATTTTTTTTATTTTTATTTTCAAAAGCCAACGTTTCGATCCAAATCCTTGTGGATCTTTATCAGGGCTAAAAGAAAACTAATATATGAGTATCTATGCTACAGGATGACAATAAATGAATATTTGACAGAACTGATTAAAATATAAAAAAAGGTAAGCATTATAAATGATTATTTAAATAAGTAGCTGGTTAGCTAGATAAAATAGAAACTGATATTTATCTTCTGAGTCAAGGTAGATACAAAGACTGATGGTAAAATAAGGTTAGAGGTAGTGGTAGGATATAGTTTGCCGACTTCAAAGGTTTATGACGGCGAAACCCAACGCTTTTGAAGTGAAAGGCTACATGACAACTGAGTGAAAATAAAATATTAAAAACTAACAAAATATATGGTACTGTATACAAATTATTGTGTCTGGACTCAATAACACAAAATTGAGAAAATACAAGGTAACAATGCATAAAAAATATAAATATACAGAAGGAAGTTAAACAATACTAAAGATAATAATAATACAAGAGGTACATCGATAATTGCGGATACCTATGAAATCAAAATTAGGATTTGAGAATGCGGAAGATGTTAGAATAGGTTGATGAAATTATCTCTTTATCTATTTTATGATTTACAGGGTTATTTTTTCCAGATGGATGAAAATGGATTCTGAGACGTTGGCCTTCGAAAATAAAAAAATTAAAAAAAAAATTCAAACTAAAAATCCTGATCTTCATTTAACCTATCGTTCAGATTAACAGTTGACTATCTCTCACCTCTATATGTATTTTCATGATGGATTTGAGTGATGAAAAAAAAAATGAGAAATTTATTGTCGTGTAGAAGATTCCTAATGGTTTGCCTAGAGTAACACGATATTACCTCAACCTCAAGCTTGAACATTGTCTACTAAGTTGAAGTGTTGATTTTTTATTTTTTTTTTTTTTTAGCATTTAGGTGTGTTTATCAAAATCTTCTAAATTGAAAATTAGACAGAAACTGAATACATACACCTACTTACTTGAAACCTATTAGGCAATATGCCTCACAGATTTTCGGCTCAGCTAAAAAGACACACGAAAATTACTAACTTTTCAATCCATAATTTTAAGACTAATAACGACACTCCTAGGCACGTAAGTAACCAAACTCTGCATACAGACTTGCAACAACCAACAATCGAACAACACATACGAAATCTTTATTCACATATTTTTGTTATATTACAAGGACATAACAACAACAAGTAACGACATGGCCCTAGACTGAAATGCCCTTTTGAAGGCGGCTAAAAAAAAAGCTGGATGAGAGACCTCCTCTCCTGATTTAGTGCCAAGCCGGAAGGTGCTGTTGGGCACTTTCCTTCCTCATACCTACAATGTCTGTATATTTATTTATTTTATACGATCAAATTGTCGATAATGGTTGAAAGCTGCGAATAATAGTATGAAGATTAAACAAAAAAAAAAATTATGTGGGTTTAAATGATTTCTATGTACGAAAAATTTAAAATTCACAAGCCAAAAAAACAATGAAAACTTAAATTATAACCAATGGTAAAAAAAGTAATTCTTGTAACAACGCATGTATAAAAATTTATGGTTATATCTGTTGCTTCTTATATTTAGTCTGAAATCGAACATTCTAGAAGGTTCTTGAAAAGCGTAGAAGATTCTAGAACAATCTAGAACAGGAACTAGAGCAGTTAGGTAAATATTTCAACAAAAAGTCTAAAACTTTTTTTCAATGCAAGATACGAAGTCGTATGTTTAGGATACGTCGCGAAACTGGTCGCGAATGTTGGTAACATTTGAATGGCTATTAACTATAGATAAAAAAAAAAAATTTTTTTTTTTTTTAAATTGGCTGATTAGATACCTAGATCTCCTCTCAAGAATACAACAAAAGTCAGTAAGAGGTGATGCTAGGCACTTTCCTTTCCTCATGGTGGGGAAAGCATAGAAACTTAAAATACTGAAGGTTGCCGATTGAAAGTACTAAAAAATCTGGTGCGTGCGCGCAACACACAACTTTCACTTACTAACTTACTTAGATTAGAAATTAATGAGTTTTGTTAATTGCCACTTCTCAAATGAGCAGAACGGCTTTAATTATAAACAATGGTCAGTCATTAAAGGCGTGCTCCGCATGCGTGCATGCTCAACGAGGTTTATGAGTTGCTGAATATTTTTTTTTCTCCTCTTTATGTTTTCTTTACTTTTATCATATCTCATATTTAGCCATTTCTTATTTTTAGGCGTAACGAGAGACAGTTAATTTCTCCATATAAACAAAAACAAAGGTACTTTATAGGAAACAAACAAACAAAAAAGGCCACAACACCCCCCCCAAAAAAAAAGCCCCCTCAGATCATTTTAATAATGATAAAGCTTACCTGATATTAAAGAACACCTAATTTTCATTAAACATGACGAATTTGATAAAATTCGTTAAAGCCGTTTTTGAGATCATCAAAAAAAGGTAAGAATTGGAAAAAAAATTAAAAAGTACAGTGCCCGCTCCGTTTGTCCAATTTTGATGAAATGTTGGCTATCTCATCTTTCGCATATACATACATCAAATACCCAGTTTGATCAAAATAGTTAAAGCCTTTTTTGAGTAAATAAAAAAAACACGTGAAAATCATACAAAATTTATTAAGTAAAGTCCCCCCTCCGGTTGTTCAATTTTGATGAAATATTGGCTATCAAATCTTTGGCATATACATACATCAAATACCCAGTTTGATTAAAATCGTTAAAACCGTTTTTGAGTAAATAAAAAAAAACACGTGAAAATTATACAAAATTTATTAAATAAAGTCCCCCCTCCGGTTGATCAATTTTGATGAAATTTTTACAGTCATATCTCAGGCATATAAATTGATCAAATACTAAGTTTAATCGAAATCGTTAGAGCCGGTTTTCAAAAAATCTGAAAAAACTTAAAAAGTTATTAAATAAAGTACCCCCTCCCTTTGAACAATTTTGATGAAATTTTTGCTGTCACATCGCGGGCATATACGTACACTAAATACCCAATTTCAGGTTCGCACGGTTAATGGTTTTTGAGCTAGTCTGTTCACACACAGACACACAGACACACACACACACACACACACACACACACACACACACACACACACACACACACACACACCATTTCGCTGGACTTGGTTAATTGGACTCAGGGGATCCCAAAACGTGTATTTCCGTTGAAAACCGGAAGTCGAAATTTTTCACGATCGCAATACTTCCACTTACTATATATTTCATATATAGGTAAGTGAAAGTAAAAAAATTGCTTTTTTTTTAAATAGGCTGATTAGATAGACCTCCTCTCAAGAATACGTCAAAAGTCAGTAAGAGGTGATGCTAGGCACTTTCCTTTCCTCATGGTGGGGGAAAGCATAGAAACTTAAAATACTGAAGGTTGCCGGTTAAAGTAGTAAAAAATCCCTAGCTATGCCGTCCCTCGTATAGGACATGGAATGGAGGTCCAGAGCCAGTAACATGTCAGGTACTCGTTAAATATGACTATCCATTGAGGATTAGTTTATAATACAATAATCTAGTAGAAGAACTATAAACGAATGATGAAAAAATCCGGTGCGTGCGCGCAACACACAACTTCCACTTACCAACTTACTTAAATTAGAAATTGAAGTGTTTTGTTAATTGCCTAAAGCTTACCTGATATTAAAGAACACTTTATTTTCATTAAGCATGACGAATTTGATGAAAATCGTTGAAGCCGTTATTGAGATAATCGAAAAAAGGTAAAAATTGGAATAAAAGTTATGAAATAAAGTCCCCCCTCCGGTTGATCAATTTTGATGAAATGTTGGCTATCACATCTTTGGCATATACCAAGTTTGATCAAAATCGTTAAAGCCGTTTTTGAGTAAATAAAAAAAACACGTGAAAATGATACAAAATTTATTAAGTAAATTCCCCCCTCCGGTTAATAAATTTTGATGAAATTTTTACAGTCATATCTCGAACATATTGATACATTAAATACTCAGTTTAATCAAAATCGTTAGAGCCGTTTTTGAGAAAATCGAAAAAAACGTAAAAAGTTATAAAATAAAGTACCCCCTCTCTTTGAGCAATTTTGATGAAATTTTTGCTGTCACATCGCGGGCCTATACCTACACTAAATACTCGATTTCAGGGTCGCATGGTTTATAGTTTTTGATCTATTCTGTTCACACACACAGACCATTTCGCGGGACTTGGTTGATTGGACTCAGGGGGCCCCAAAACGTGTCTTTCCGTTGAAAACCGGAAGTCGAAATTTTTCACGATCGCAATACTTCCACTTACTATATATTTCATATATAGTTAAGTGAAAGTAAAAAAATATATAAGACATTTTATAACCTATAAATCATATTATATTAGCCAATGTGATATAGATACTGACCTCCATGAAGGTCGGAATCAGAGAGCTAATTCCCACTGTCGGCGCTGCAATACGCCCGATGATAAATTACTCTGGCGTGCAAATCAGCTTTTGTTCGTAGCCGCCATAAATCGAAAACAGGCTCGTTCCAAACGACTCATTCAATTAAAGCTGACATTGAAGTAGAAATCTATCGGCACAAAACAGATCATCCTATATTAGCCCTACTCCAATATGTCAAACAGCTCAAAAGTGTTTGCTCCTCGTTCAAACTTTCTTCACCAGAGTTGGGCGAAATTAGCTTATATATAGGAAAATGGTTTCGAATAGAATTATCTATCATTGGATGCCTCATTCCATGCTTAATTAATAATAAATTGATTTTATAAAAATATTTTTTGACTCTATTTGTAAATCTGCGCCAGTCAACAACATGTCGCAATCAGCATATTTGATGGCTGTTTTGACTAGACATATACTGACATGTCAGGGATGTCACCAGATGTCGCCAGCAGTACTTCTTGTCTGGCTTGTTTCAGTTATTATGATATGATAAAGAAGGAGATCTCTTATATGTTAATCTCTATAGGTCGGCTGTTGGCATGTGGAAGTCAGTATGTAAAGTTTGATTAGACACTCATCAAGGTGCTTCTGAAATGAGTTGTAATATTTTTTTTATTGAAAGGTATAAAGTTTTTGTAAATGCGTTTTTTCTTGGCAGTCTTATAGATTTTTGAGCAGTTTGTCCATTAGTGTTTGTTTGTTTAACGTCCCTTTATGTTTCTAAAGCTAATAGGATGATGCTACAGTAGGAGTCCTAAATTTTTCTTTTCCAGATTTAATTATGATAGGAGTCTTTAACGAGAACCTGACATCGTACAGGCTCGGGACCTCCATTTTACGTTCTATTCGAGGACGGCATAGCCTAGGATTTTTTACTCCATTTAACCACCGCAGGACGCAAACCCGCTACCTTTAGTATAGTTGTTTGCTATGCTAACCAAGCATCGTTCCAAAAATTAAAAGTAAAAAGTAAAAAAAAATTACTAATTGTAAAATTATCAACACTAGATTTTAATTTAGTAGGGGAGAGCGGGGTTGGTTGGCATAGGGGGTAGGTTGGCCATTGGCTTATAGTTTCCGTCACACCTGTTGTGAAGGCCCCACCATTGTACCATGTGACCCGCTCGACCTCGGGAGTCTTGTCCTGAGTTTTCAATCCGATGCTAACAGTGTAGATAAGAGTGTGCTTCATTGATTGATTTTACAACATGAAAGTAAATTTTTATATTTTCAGTAAAGTTGGTTTAAAGGCATGGAAAAATATTTGACTCCGATTCCGTTCACATAGCCCCAAACTCCTTTGAAAAACCTAACCTTTCGACTAACCAGTTTCTTGTTTGATTGTTCTCCCCTGTCCTGGCAGCCATCTTTCATATGACTTCTCCTGTGGGGTTAGTTGGCTCTCTTCAACTTTTTTTTTGGCGCAGTAGCAATTCACAAAAGCAAGGTAAACATAATCAAAGGTAAAACTACCAATTGTCTTTAGTTCCAGCGAGGAAGATGAGACCAATTTTTCTTATGCAAAAACTTCTATCTTCTTCTATTGTCATTCTATTTTCCCTTAAAATCTGTTAAAAACTGATTCAAAATTATTATACCATTATAGTGCAGCTTTTAATAACAATAATATGTGTCAGACCGTACTTGAATGAGATGGCTAAAGAACCCCACCTTCTAGGCCAACCTGCCCCACATAGGGGGTTAATTGGCATACTATGGATTGACGAATACTTAAATTTCCTATAATCTTAGTATTAAATATTATGTGGTGAAAAAAATACTTAAAGTACTCTAATACTTGGAGTTTACAGTGGTATCAGCCCCATTGGGATTATATTAACAGGAACGACTCAACAATCAAAAAAGTGAAAACTGTTGCCAACCAATCCCGCTCTCCCCTACCTTAATTACTGCGTACTCAAAAGTAGGCGTGTTTTTTTACATCATCACCACATGGCCATTAGGTTTTAATAACTATTAAAAAAAAATAAGGAACTTTGAATCCTACAACTTCAGGTGCAATCAGATTTTTGAAAAAAAAAAAAAAAGAGAGAAAAAACCGAAAGCCACCGCAATGGGATTATTCCCCCTCAACCGATTCGGATACTAAATGGGTTCGAGTACTTTCGGAATCAGTTTGTGTCAGAGCCGGTCCTGAAAGGTTGTTTGCAGTGACATTCAGCCCTTTCCTCCCGCTTTTAGCCATTTTAGTTCGTTATTTCTCCGGTCACACGTCGTTATTTCCACTGATTTCTATTATAAAATTGTTTTCTTTATTAGGTGTATTCGAGTATTCAGATTAATAGTGAGTCAAAAAACTAAATAGCTTAATATAATATATTATATTAATTCATATATTATATGAATGAATTAAAAAATTTCCCCGGAATTTAATTAAAAAAAATATTGTTTTTTTTAGAACTATTTATTTTTGATCATAAGTATAAAAAGAAAAAAAAAATATATCCTGATCATTATTTTTGAGTAAAATATTTAAGTAAGAATGAGGAAATTATTGAGGTGGTGGTCTAGAGACATTACAATAATTAACTTGTAACGACAGTACAGTAACACAAAAATAACATTATGATTCGTGCCTTACAGCAACTAACTCTCCTGGACTAACTCTCCGGCCCATCGCTACTTATATTTATAGAATTAGAACATTCCAGGTTGTTCCGGTCAAGTGTAGAAGGCTCTCGAACAATCACGAACATGTACTATAACAGTCACAAACATGAAGTAGAACAGTTGGTTTTTGTTCCAAAAAAAATCTAGAACTCTTTTAAATCATATGTTTTGTTATTCATGTTACAATATTAATATGTTTTGTTTTTTTAACGTCACTTTACGGCACTAAAACAAATCGGATGATGCTACAGTGGGAGTGTTTGCGCCTATTAACATGGGCGTACCCAGCGGGGGGCAGCTCCCCCCCCCCATCCTGGAAGGCTGGATACAATAATTTTTTAAGCTTTTAAGGCGGGAAGCAGTAATAGAAATTTTTTCAAGCAAATAATTGTAATAATTTAGTTGAAAAAGCACTGCTATAATTACAACATAATTTTGGTTTCATTCACCTTTTCCGCGGTAAGGTGTTACAACCTGAATTACCATAGCTTGCCCCCCCCCCTAGTTTTGATCCTGGGTACGTCCTTGCATATTAATATTATAATAACTAATATTAAGATTTAAAAGATTAGAGCTGAGACAGTGATTGGTGATGGGTGAGAGATGGTATTAAAATTTCCTCAGAAAATGTTGGGTCTATCAATATAATCAACTTACCTTTGTAACTGAATAGTTCTTTTTGGTTACTAATTACAATTCTTCATATTAATTTCATGTAATAAAGTTACAGTTCGGATGTTATGAAATTATCATGCATGCTCGCTAGCAGCACTGCGTGCCGCATTGGTATTTTTCTTTGTTTTTCGACATTTACAAGCTACAACTTAAATATTTTTACCTAATATTTTATCAAAAGAATAAGAAAAGGTATTTATGAGATAGATAAAGTAATATAAACATTTTTATTTTTTAAAAATAAATAATTTCGAACGAAAAGTAATCACCAAAATAGGAACAAAAACAGGAAACATAGTAGTACAGAAGAAGACGAATGGCGTACATTGTGAACATCGGACAGTTGTATTATTGTTTCTATGTTTTCCACATTCATGGCATGGACCTTACCTAGGTCCACAATGAGTCAGTAGTGAGATTTTGGTTCGAGTTTTTTATTGGAACGATCAGGCATTTTACTATATTTGTCAGTTTGTTCGATTATCTGAATGGCGCAAGTGGTTGAACCCTACAATATATCTTAAAATTGTAGACGGATAAAGTTTGCAGAATCCAAACAGTTCGTACACGCTAGTAGCACGGGATTTTTTAACTTTAACCAATTGCTAGGCACCGCCTGTAAATCACAGAAACTCGGCTCCACCTTTCTCCTATAGGCGGGCGCAATCGAATATAGGGTGCGCTAGTAGTTTTGCAAAATGTCGGAAAGAACGGTGTTAGACCTAGTTGATGTGATAGAGATAATTGGTAATTTTAAAAGACCATTAATTGATGGGCAGGCTATTCTTGATGCAAACCACATATTTACATGTGGAATAATATCTAAAAATAAAAAAACAAGTTATTTTACAAGCCTCGTGCCTTTAAAATAGCAATCTTAAAGGACTGCCCCATCAAATAAAAGTGGAAATCAAATTTATTACTAATAATAAGCAATTTTCTTGTCATTGTAAATGTAAAGCTGGTGGTTCTGGTAAATGCAAATACATCATTGTAACTTTACTCGACGTTTTTCGGTTAGTAATAACATTAATTACCTATTCACACAATCATTGTTATGAGAGCTTAGATTCTTTGTCATATTATTTATTTATTTCTCAAAACTTTCAGGCTTCGCATTGAAAACATGGAACAATTAAGCACAATGGATGTAATAGAAAAATGGGGAAAATTAAAACAGAAAAACAAATCTATGACACTATGGTCTCAATGTTATTTGCATAAAACTAGCATTTTGGAATAATAAAATGTCAAATACTAATATTTACCTGGATAAATATAGTCTCTTTCTTTAAAATAAAGACTACATATCGTCATATGTTTCGAAACAGGCTTATCTATTCTTAATTTTACAATCCACTCTTTAAGAAGCTTTTTATTTTTTGGAAATGAAAGGGAATGACACGTCTTTTGATTTTCTAATTGAACACTGAGGGACCGAGCAATACCTATTAGATATTTTTCAAATCATTTTTTGCTCAATCGGGTTTTAATTATGGAAAAATAAATTAAAAACGCCAAAAATCCCTATGAATCCCAGGTAATGGCCCCGCTTTTATCCCCGTTTCTCTAGTTCCTGCAGCGCCGTCGCAGAAGCAGCACCGTCGCTTGCGCCCGCCTATTCTACGCACATTCGATGAGGAATACTGCGGCGCTCATCTCGTTGAATTAAGAAATTACCGCGAAAATCCATAATTACCAAAATTTCGGCATGGAGTGCAGCTTAGCGTCTGACAAAGGGTTATCCCGCGTATATTATCCTTTTTTGTTAATTTTATTGTGACAAACGTATCAAAACTTAATTTCTTTCTACTGTAGCGCTGGTTAACAAAAACTGACAGATAATCGATGTTTTATTGTACTTTGGATTATTATGATTGTAATTACATATTTAATGTAAGCCAGCGATATTATATAATAGGCTATGAAATATAAATTTTTTTTTTTTTTTATTGGCCTACATAGTTTTCTGGTTGTTTATTTTTATTGCTGTAGTTTATAGAGTATTAAGTGACCTCTAGGCAGACAACTTTGCGGATAATCAGTTAGCCCTGGCGAGTATTAATGCTCCGAGTGGGCTCTTCGCCGAGGGGCGGATTCGAGTCACGTCCGAAGGAGAGACACTACAATAAACGAGCTGGGATATGGCGCTACAAGATCTGGGTCCGAATTGGCCGCGGTAGCACTCCGGTGTATATTGGTAGTGCTCAGCGCTGACCGGAGCTACTCAGTCACCTCTCAGCCTGCCAGGGATCGTTTCTTTTACTGACGTCGCTCGGATATATCGAGGGTTCGGTTGAAGCTCTCTCAAGCAGGCGTAGAACATCAGCATGGAGTTGTAATGATGTCTTGGTGGGCTTAGCAGAGAAGATCCTCCTATCAACTTCCCTAAATGTGAGTCGCTTGGTTATCTATAAGGGTGCAGGTGAGGTGCAAAACTCGTTCGTTCCATTTTTTGAAAAATTGAGATGGCAGAGATTTCTAAAAGATGTTTTAATGCTCTATTAACATATCTAATCAGATTCGAGCAAAACATATTTCATATGGATTTTTGCTATACAAAATAGCGGTTTGGTGCAGAACTGATTCGTTCCATAGCCCATTGTGTTTTATTGGGTTGACCGGAAAGTTCGAAGGGAAATTTGGACAAAAATTAAAATTGATGAACAGCTTAAAATTTATTTATTTAATACAAAATAGTTACCACCGTTAGCGATTATCCTTTCCCAACGGCTTGGAAGGTCCGATGTACCTTTTTTTTTCAAAAGTCACTCTCCTTACTCCTGAAGAACAATAAAAGGTCCGTTTTGACGTATATTCTGAAGAGTAGGATTTCCCTTGTAGAAAAGATAGAAATCCGAAGGAGCAATGTCAGAAGAGTACGGCGGGTGAGGTAAAACCTCCCATCTGAAGCTTAATAACTTTTGCCGAGTCCTTAAAGACACATGGGGCCTAGCGTTGTCTTGGTGGTATAGCACTCCTTTCCGATTTGCCAACTCGATTTGCAGGCTCTTAACTCCGCAGTTATCTCACGGACAGTAATTCGTGGATAGTTTGCGATGACCGTCATAATATCCTCGATGTCAAGAGTTGAACTCCGGCCAAGCCGCGGTCGGTCTTCCAAATTGAAATCTCCTGATCTAAACCGCGAAAACTACTTCTGAACCGTGCTATCAGCAATGGAATCGCTGCCATACACGGCACGAACCTTTCTTGCAGTTTGGGCTGCGTTTTTTTCCTTTTTTAAAAAAGAACAGCATAATATGCCGAAAATGAACTGAATTGTCACTCATGTTGGTTTGCAATAAACTAAACTACTGAGCCTCAATAAAGACGAATTCAGTGTGTAAACATAGTTAATTCCATGAGGATTAAAGGCATATAAATAAACATTAGCTTTGTGATTCATTTTTAGTAGAAAAATCAAAGGTAAATTTTATTTTAAAAATCTCTACGAACTTTTCGGACAATCCAATAAATCCGGTTCGTTACTCGTTGTAAAGTAAAATTTTTGGTTCCAATAATAACTTCTCACTTTGCAACCATCCCATTCGTTAACTTCAGCAGTTTCTGTTACTCTTTCAGAACAAAATAACGAAAGTTCCTTAAACTCGCGTGTTTTATTGCAGTTTATACTCGATTCTTCTTACCTAGCTATATACTGCGCAGTGGCGCATCAAGCAAATCTGGTCACTGTTGTTTTTGACTTCGACTTTTTTGATGCATTTTGTAATATTTTAGTATATTGTAGTAAAATGTCTCTAAGCCACTGTAGTTTCAGTCGACGTCGAGACTGACCAGGTAACAGGGAGGAGGAAAGAGAATGGATGAGTGAGTTAAGGTATATAGTGTTGAACAGAGTTGGGCATATTTAAATAAAAATGTAATCATAATTATGACTAATATTAAAAATTGTGAATAATGATTGTAATCATCATTCACAAATCATTCTTTAGCGCGGAATCATTAATCATTAATTGTATAAATCACTGCTCGTAGAGTATTCATGAATATAATAAATTCAATCATAAATGACCATTATTCATTATTAAATTTTAGTCAGTAATCATGATTAAGAAGAATTCATTATTCATGATTACTCATTACTTATTTATCATGACTAATGGGAATTCAGTACTTATGATTACAGATCATTCATTAATCATGATTACAAAAAAAATCACAATTCCGAGTCTTACTAGTCATGAATGATGATTGAAAATTTGGTTGCTCTTTCTATACTTCTCAATAGACCTTTACTAATACCCATTGGAATTAGGGTTTAATTCTTTACTAGTGACTTCAAATGCTGTTCAGTTGGCTACACCCTTAGAACTCTTAGAAATTGTCCTTAGGACAATATAGCTCATTAGGACAACATTTAATTCAGAAATGCATCCTCGTCTTTTAAATTTAAATTAATAATGATTATGAATATATTATATTCATGATTGATGATTAGAGAATATTTGTTATTCATGATTGATGAACATTATATTAATCCTAGGTCATGAATATATTATATTCATGAATAATGACTAACCGAATTTATCAGTATTCGTTAATCATGAATAACTGAATACCAGTTATTCTTTATTCATTTTAAATGAATACCATAAATACTCAATAATCTTTAAAAATACTCCGCACTGATTATGAGCAATGGTTATTCATTATTCATTTGTTTTATGATTACAAATGTTCATATTCATTAATCATTATTCAGATTACAATTTGCGCAACTCTGGTGTTGAAGAGTGAAATGTTTGGTAATTGTCTTGTAAGACTTTACTGGTCTTTTCATGTCATTGTGCAAGATAGGTTTGGAATAAACCAAGAGGCATTAGTGATTTTTCTTAGAATTTGGAAATTAAACTAATTTTTAATAATTTAATTGATATTTGGAAATCGGAAAGATTTTGATAATTTTGGTAGGGGAGTTGTGTTATCCCATAGATTGGAGATGTTAGGATCGACTGCCAGATAGCCCGTACTCCTTCAATGGGAGTTCAATAGATCTCCTTTCAACCTTCGACAAAAGAAGAAGGGATTAGATCTACGACAGGTATGGCGGACAGCTGACCGGGCCGAATACTGATCAGCTGACGTTGATCAGGCCAGGATCTCAATAGATCTCTCTTCAACGAGTCCCTAATGAAATGTCTCTTTGCTCTGAGAAGTGATCTCTCTATTTATCTCCGATACAAGGAGATAGTTTCCTTCTTAACCAATGCTGTTTACCTGAAGATCTTCGTGAACGAAAACAAACAAATAAAGTAGGGGAGAGCGGGGTTGGTTAGCATAGGGGGTAGGTTGGCCATTGGCTTATAATTTCCGTCACACCTATTGTGAAGGCCCCACCATTGTACCATGTAGCCCGCTCGACCTCGGTAGTCTTGTCCTGAGTTTTCAATCCAATGCTAACAGTGTATAGAAGAGTGTGCTTCATTGATTGATTTTACAACATGTAAGTAAATTTTTATATTTTCAGTAAATTTGGTTTAAAGGCATGAAAAAACATTGGACTCCGATTCTGTTTACATAGCCCCAAACTCCTTTGAAAAACCTAACCTTTCGATTAACCAGTTTCTTGTTTGATTGTTCTCCCCTATCCTGGCAGCCATCTTTCATATGATCTCTCCTGTGGGGTTAGTTGGCTTTCTTTAACTGGGGTTTGTTCGCGCAGTAGCAATTCAGAAAAGCAAGGTAAACATAAACAAAGGTGAAACTACCAATTGTCTTTAGTTCCAACAAGGAGCATGAGAGCAATTTTTCTTATGCAGAAAGTGACGACAGTCTAAACTTCTATCTTCTTCTATTGTCATTCTATTTTCCCTTAAAAGCTGTTAAAAACAAATTCATAATTAATATACCATTATAGTGCAGCTTTTAATAACAATAATATATGTCAGGCTGTACTTGAATGAGATGGCTAAACAACCCCACCTTCTAGGCCAACCTGCCCCACATAGGGGGTTTATTGGCATACTCTGGATTGACGAATTCTTCAATTTTCTATGATCTTAGTATTAAATATTATGTGGTGAAAAAAAATACTTGAAGTACTCTAATACTTGGAGTTTACAGAGGTATTAGCCCTATTGGGATTGTATTAACAGAAACGACTCAACAATCAAAAAAGTGAAAACTGTTGCCAACCAACCCCGCTCTCCCCTACTATTTAGCTCTTTGGATTAATCAGTAAGTGTACTTTTGTATTTAAAATCAAAGCAGAATACACGTGTGTATACTGACTCTTCTTCTCTTCATTATAAACACTCACTAGGTTACGAGCTAACCCGGCCACGCGTTGAAATATATTCTCTTTAATACAGTCAAATCTAAATTTACTGATAAATATAAAAACGTTTCAGCTAATCTGAAAAAACCAACGGGATCTAAAATAGAACTTTACGGCAAATTTAAAATTGTTTGGTAAGTAATTTTGAAGGGTTAAAGTTTTTTTTTTTTCATATATCTCATATTTGAATCTAGTAAGTATTAATGATCTATTCATTTAGCAATTAATAGATTATTTCAAACGAGATTAAATAAAAATCACACTAATTTAAAAGGAACAAATAAAGTATACAATTGGTGTAGTGTTTACTACAATCACAATAGACAGCAAAAATATTTGCCGGAAAAAATAGATTTGCTTATGGATGCTTACCCACCCTAAAATTCGAAAATAAATCAACTTAGGGTCTTTTTTAGATTAGGCCAGCCAGTTACTTTTAGTAGTTACTGTTCCTAATTATTTAGATAATCTAATCGAACGTATCTTATAATAATAAACATTAATCATTCAAGAGAGATTATTTGAAAAAATATACATGTTCACAAATAAGCAAAATATTTTTGAACTCTACGAAAAAACCAAAAATAAAGCTAGTGCGCGTCTATTTTACATAAATAGTGGGATACTCCCAGAAGTTGTAAAATGTAAAAATGGACACGAAATGAAATTCTATGATAAAAGGGAAAAATGGAGATGCAACAAGAGGGAATGCCGGCAAGAGGCAGGAAAATATGAAGAGTCCACGGAAGAAAGGGGGAGAGTCAATTTTTTCCGAATTTTAGTTATATACATATAACTGTTCGTCTAGATGAGTAGAATATGTTGGTGAAAAGAAATAGTCAGAAGAAATGACAGTAGGTTGGTTACAAGCGATGGAAAGAACCACGTACTCGGAAGAAAGGTCCACGCGGAAAAACCTAGAATGGGGGAGAGTCATGTTAGAAGTTATATGGATTGTGTATTAATATCACCATTTCATCAATAAAACAGGGAAGAAAGGGGGAGCGTCCATGACTATCCCCCTTTTTGTTATGTTTAAATTGTATTTTTTTTACTAAAACATTTTTTTTTTAGAGCGTGATATGTCTGTTTCGGGCAAATTTATTATTTTGACACGCAAAACAAAAAGGAAAAGGACATATAAAAAAATTGAAGAAAAATGATAAAAGATACGTAAGTAATTAAAGATCCAAACCTAAAAACTCGATTTTCTCGGAAAGCACTCCAAATGACATCCCCCCTTTCTTCCGTGGACTCTTCATATGTTTGAACCTGGCTCTGCGAAAGTAGGTTGACGTTAAATAAAACCCTTTTACTCATATGTTCGTGGGCGAACATTATATAACAATTAAACAACACGCAGAACAATGATAGACTCTTATTTGTGTGAGTTCCTGTGGAGGCAGCGCTACCAAGGAGAGCATTTGTTCGCTAGAATAATTTTAGACATAAAGAAATGCTGGCCTGCAGAAAGTAAAAAGAAGAAGAAGAAGTATTACCAATTATTTGTTCTAAATATTATTAAAAATGCACATTTCAATAAATTTAATAAAACATATTTCCAATATAATAACTTTTTTTTATTTAGCAAATAGTAACAGTTACTATTAAAAGTAACTGGCGGGCCTAATCTAAAAAAGACCCTCAACTTACACCGCCATCTGTTCGAAATTTATAGAACTTAACAAACAATCACACTCAATTGTAGTATAATAAGCATTTAATTTGCAATAAAAGAAATATTGTGGTCAATAATCAAGATAAAAACAATCCTATCTTCTAAGTTAGAAGATAGGACAGACAATGAGCAAAATTTTACAAAAATCGGTTGAGTAGCTTCTGATTTTACACCCGACAAACATCAAAAAGGTTATGAAATCGACATATGACGCCATGTTAATAAATCGAAACACGACCTACTGTATTTGCAATAATTCGTGCAATAAAAGGATAAAAATTATCCTATCTTTTAAGTTGGACAAAACTGTACACTATGAGCCAAATTTCATTAAAATCGGTTGAGTAGTTTCTTATTTTATTACAAACATCGGGACACGAGATTTTTATAAATATAAGAATTATATGGAGCATTGATACACTGACTGCCACTTATGCTGACGATACGATTCTGGTGCAAATTATGGAAGATTCGACTAAATCATGACAAATAAAAAAACAAAACGTTTACTCTCTGAAAAACGTTTATGTGCCCTACAATTGACATAGAAAACATTCAAAATTCTTAAACTGACGCCCTTCATTATCTCGGTCTTACTTTTGACAGAAGGATGACATGGGGCCCGCATGTTAAGATGAAACGAAAAACCCATGACAAACGACTCAACCTACTTTACTATCTTCTATCTAAAATTTCATAACTAGGATTGGTACAAAAATTAAATCAATATTTTTACTTGCTAAAAGCAAAGTGGACATACTCTACACAGATATTTGTATATGTACAGCAAAAAAGACTCAACCATTTCAGACCTTTCAATCAAAAATGTTAAGGCTTACCGCAAAAAGTTTAAATAGTTAAATATTTTAAAGTGATTATTTTGTTGTTAGATTTTCGGACGTGGAAATTATTTATAAAATAAATTATTAGATGATTAAAACTGTATTTATATAATTTTATTACTCAAAGTCATGGTATAAAGTTCCTTAAAAAAGAATAATAAAGCAAGGGGATATCAGAATCACGTTTTACGTCCCGAAAGGTAATAGTAGTTAAATAGGTCTAATATAAAAGTATATATAAATAAAAGTTATATTGCTATTTTATTCTACTGTTGAGTAAATAGTAACACTGATTCGGGTTTCAATAATTTTTATTTACATCAAAGTAACATGTAAAAACGTGAAATAAACGTTGTTTGTTTGTTCTTTATAGAAATCCATGCAGTTTGTCCTAAAATCTCCAAATTTCGCTCAGTGGTTCTTTCATACCTGGTGCGAACACCTGTCCATATTAAAATTGCATAACTTCAGCCAATCTCTAGGTTTATATTTTATTATAAAATAAAAATCATTATGATCTCGCATTACATTGATTTTTAACGAAATCGACAAAATGGAATCCCTCGGGTGAAACCGGGATATTCAGCTAGTTGATACCAAAGTAATTGTATTCTTCGCTTTCAGACTAAGAGTAAGCCCTTATTCGTTCGAATTCTTATATATGGTCTGCTAAGAAACCAACAAGAAATTCCTAGATCAATCCAATTTATTAGAAATCACTTTGTTTTTGTTAGTTTAACACTACTTTATGCTACTAAGGCTAATCGTATGATGCTAAAGCAGGGAATAATACATTTTGCCTATTCAGGTATGATTAGTATAGAGATTTTTAACGAGTACCTGACATCGTACAGGCTCGGGACCTCCATTTATGTCCTATCCGAGAGTCAGCATAGCCAAGGATTTTCTACTCACTTTAAAAAAAATCTTGTGCCACCGCGGGACGGGAATCCGTGACTTTTAGTGTTTTAGCTTGCTTTGGGAAATCACTTTCTAATAAACATAACAGAAATAAATATTTTTATGTTTCTTCGGTCACATTATTTATCGCTTTCTCACGCATCATGATTGTGATACGCATACTTGCTTTTGGTATATAGGCGTATATTTCTGTATTATTTTTAGTTTATTTGCCTTTGATATGTAGTGAATAAAATATTATTTCCACTTAGAGACTCCATAAGAACCCCGTGTGAGGCCATTTTGAATGCTAAAGCCGATGTGCACGGATGGTCAGAGGCGAAAACATTTTTCGATGAATTTTTCACCCCTCTCCCACGAAGCGTGTCCCCCCTTTTTTTCGGTGAATGGCGATGTAGTGAGGGGGGGGGGGATGGATATTGAAATCAGCCGGTGAAAAAGCCTGGATATATCAAAGGCCTCTCCGCAGGGTTCGAAACCTGCCCAATGATGCGGCGTGTTCGAGCTTTGTGCGTATAGTATCGGGTATCTGCACCTGGGTAATGTGTCGGATTTTACGAATGAGGGAGTCGGAAATTATTTGGGATATATGACGAATGGTTTTAATGTAATATCAGTCGTAAAGAGACATTTCAAATGGCCTGATTAAGAGAATACTAATCATGTAAATTGACTACTGCTAGGACATTTTAATTTCACTTACCCATATATAAAATTGAAGGGTTTAAAGGGTCTTTTCCAAGGTTTTTTTTTTTTTTTTTCTTTTCCAAGAGTTTAAAGGGTGTAAGGCTGCCAGTTACTTTATATCAACAAATGATTACTTTAAAAGTAATCGCTTTAATTAACATATGACCAGGTAAACAAGAATACAGGTTAATGAAATATTTATTTTAAATCAATAATGTTACATACGACTGGTGTATTTCTGGATGTTGCTCAAGCGTTCGACAGAGTGTGGCACCAGGGACTTTTCTATAAATTCAAGATAATACTTCCACCTACCTACTATCTTATTCTTCAATCCTTCCTTAATGACAGATTTTTCTCCGTCAGACAGGGTTCTGAGATGTCTTCTATACGGTCAATCGCAGCAGGAGTACCTCAAGGTTCCGTGCTCGCCCCTTTACTCTACATTACGTACACACACGATATTCCTTGCAGCTCTGAAATTTTAACAGCAACATACGCCGACGACACAGCAAACCTAACAAGGCACGAAAACCAACTCATGCATCACAGAACCTTCAACATTATTTGACAAAATTACATGACTGGTTTAAACTTTGGAAAATCCGACTAAATCACGAAAAATCACAGCACATAACCTTTACTCTTCGACGTGAAACGTGTCCTTCTGTTTTCCTTGACACACAGATACCACAGACAGACACAGTACACTACCTTGGTTTGACATTTGATCGAAGTATGACATGGGGTCCACATATTAAGAAAAAAGAAAAACTCTGAACCAAAGATTAAAACTTCTTTACTCACTTCTTTCAAAGCATTCAAAAATAAAACTAAGACAGAAATTGAACACCTACACGTACTTATTGAAACCCATTTGGATCTATGCATCACAGATATATGGGACAGCAAAAAAGACACATATCGAAAAACTATTCAGGCAAAAACATTCAGAACGATCACTAAAGCACCATGGTATGTTAGCAACATAACTTTACACACCGACCTACATTGCCGACTATCAACGAACACATAAGAACCCACTACAAAAGATTCCATGACAAATTACCAGGACACCCCAACTCACTCATTAATGACCTGGCCACAACAGCCATGCCAGGGTACCGCCCGTAGAAGGCTAAGAGGAGCTGGATGAGGGACCTCCTCGTCTAGTGATCAAACCTAGTAACATTCAAGGCATGACGGAAAAAAAATAATAATAATGTTGTGTAATCCTGTGTCCATGAATATATAAATAAAAGAGCCTTACTTAATGGTAGTCTTGATTGTACAAAACATGTACATTGTATTCTCATTTGAGAATAAACCTTTTGAAGATCTGCAACTTCTCATGTTGCAAACCCACTTTTTTTGTTTAAAATTAAATTTCGTATTGTGCATTAGATCACAGTTTTTAAATTTAGGTAAGACACATGTAATTCATTTTCTTCTTCTTTACACAACAAAATTGATTCAATTAAATTCATCTCTGTATCCATATTACACATGGAATAACCTCTTTAATAGAGCATGTAGGTGCCGTATGGTTTAACTTATTTTTAAAAAGAATGATTTTAAAAAGAAGAATGAACTGTTTAAAGTAATCATTTGATAATAAAAAGCAACTGTCATCCTTAATGTAGAAAAGACCCGGTTAAAATAATATTTATTAAAAGAAAATTATAAATGACAACACCAAACAAAATAAAAAACTCAAATTATTAACAAGTAACTATAAATGTTAGTCATAATAGAGTGAAACTAAAGTAAAAATATGCTTAGATGTAATTAAATTGCTTCATCTAACAAATCATACAAAAATAATGGCATAAATAAATAAATTATTGCTTCAACTAACAAATTATGCAAAAATAATAATAAGATAACCCAAATTGAAAGTCTTATTTTTCACATCTGCAGGATTTATTTTAATATTTATTTTATTTTTTTGTTACAGGTGAGCTTTGTTTTTGGTTAAGGAAACTGTGCGTAAAAAGGTACTCGCTTAAAATTTCTTACCACTTATGTCGCGGGTTTGCGTCCCGAAATGGCCCTAGGATTTTTTAAATTGAGTGTTGTGGCCAACATGTGAAAAATTAGATTTTTAAATTATATTTTATTTATTATAAACAAGTGTTAATAATATTTTAATTTAAATTTCATGTATATATTTACGGCTGTAAGATGCCTACGTTTATATATACAATGACAGATGCCGTGTTTTTTAAATTAAGTATTAAAGACGTGTCCTTATCTAATGCCAGGGCAGTACTGCATTTGCAGTGGTGGAGTAAGGTTGTTTTATTCTTCACGTGAAGAGATCGCAATTTATGCCCACATTTGGGTCATTCTTCAGGCAACACATCTCACACCGAATGTGTAACTATGAACATTTAATCATAAAATTAAACAGTGGTGCTGGAACAATTCCACAACGTACCTAACTTGTAATAAATGTAAAGTAATTTACATATTACATATGAGGATGAAAGTCTCTATCATTATTCGAAATTCATTCTTTAAATTTTTATTCAAGCAAAGGCAATAAAAAATAAACCTTTTGTAATTGCAAATATTAAATTTTGTTATGTTTTCTTTCTCTCAATTTACAAGAGTTCAATTTATTTTAATTAATGTGAGGAGTTTTAAATTATTTTTTTGGAAGTTCAATTTTTAAGTTTATGTGTATTTATTTTTGTTTTCATTATTCATCACTTTTATAATATTGTGTATATAGTTAAAATATTTGTTTCTTTTCATTTCTATGTTATTATAGTCTTTTTTTATTGGTACAGTCAGCTGCAATTAGATTTTTTTATTCCTTGCCTAACTTATTAATAATTATTTTTTTTTCTAATTTTACTGGCGCTATAAGGCGGGTAGATTTGGTTTTTTCAATTTTGAAAACCCGCTGCCGCCACAGTGAGTAAAAAATCCTTAACTATGCCACCCGTCGGAAACGACGTAAAACGTTGGTCCCGAGCCTGTACGATGTCAGGTACTCGTTAAAGATCCCTATCCTATTTATACCTGAATAGGCAAAATTTATGACTCCCACTGTAGCATCGCCGGATTAGCCTAAGTTGCATAAGGTGACTTTAAATAAACCATAATAAACAACAACCAATCAATGTTATCTTTGTAACATATAAAATCGCCCTAATTGATTACCTAATCATTGAAAACTACCCTTAAACCGACTGAGCACACCTGGCGAGACTAGAACTGACGAATCGTAGCAAACCACAGGAGATCCGGACCAATCAGCGGCTATTAGGGAGAGTAGCTCGTGCTAACTGCATCAGCCAATCAGGGGATGGCCTGGCATGTATAGCCCCAATCAGGAGCCAATCAAATTATCCGCCGAGGTGCCCCCCTCCAATCAGGAATCAATGCTAACTCTGGGAACGATTAGAGGATGGGGCTCGTGGAGGAAGCTAAGAGTGCTCGAGGGGCACATTAGGTCTCTAATGGCAGCAGAGGGTCTTATTCGTGAGGGAAACAGCTTTTTTTTTTTTTCATTTTCAAAAATCATCCCGCTACTCTATATCACGCGTTCTTCTTCAGAGTAATTCAAGAGGAGACCTAATTATTATCAGAGGTGAAAAATAAAACTTTGTATTCTCTACCATAAAAGACAAACTCTTATTGGTTATTAAACCTTCTAACCGGAGTCATCTGTGGTGTTGTGGAGAGCATGGCGATATACAATACAAAAGGTCGCGTGTTCGCGTCCACTGATGGCCCTAGCATTAAAGGGAGTAGAATACCTTGGCTAAGCCGTCCCTCGAATAGGACGTGTAAAACGTAGGTGCAAGCCAGTACGATGTCAGGACTCATTAAAGAATAAGAAGAATCTTAATTATATCTGGATATTTAGGACTCCCATTATAGCATCGTCCGATTAGCCTTAGTATCTTAAAGGGACGTTACACTAACAGGCTAATCGAACGAAACTAGAGTGGGAGTCCAAAATTTTTCCAGGAACTGAGGATAATGAGGATAGGAATAGTTTAACGAGTACCTGACATCGCACAGGCACACACGGTAGTTGATCCCATAATCAAGGATTTTTTGACTCCCATAGAAAAATCCTAGGGCCACCGCGGGGCGCTAACCTGTTAGTATTGTAGTTTCTATGCTAACCACTACACTACAGGTGACGCTCCCATTGTCAATTTTTTTTTAAACCTAGACACCTAAATTTAAAAAGAGTCCAAAGGTTTTCTCTTCGACCTCTTTTTTTGTAGCTATCCACATGTTCTGTCCCACATAATTTGTTATTTTATGCATATTTGTATTTATAATGTAAGGTTAAATCGTTAAATAAATAAAAAAATCTGGTACTTGCGCGCAACACACAACTTTCACTTACCAACTTACTTAGATTAGAAATTAATGCGTTTTGTTAAATGCCACTTCTCAAATGAACAGAACGGCTTTAATTATGAACTCTCAATTAATTATGACTCAATGAGTTTTATGAATTGGTTGAACATTTTTCTATTTTTCTCCTCTTTATGTTTTCTTTATTTTTATCATATCTCATATTTAGCCATTTCTTATTTTTAGGCGTAACGAGAGACAGTTAATTTCTCCATATAAATAAAAACAAAGGTACTTTATAGGAAACAAAAAAAACAAACAAACAAAAAAGGCCCATACCCCAGGAAAAAGCCCACTTTAATAAAAATAAACATTTTAATAATGATAAAGCTTACCTGATATTAAAGAACATCTAATTTTCATTAAACATGACGAATTTGATAAAAGTCGTTAAAGCCGTTTTTGAGATCATCGAAAAAAAAGGTAAAAAAAAAACAAATGGTTTCAAATCCCAGACCGTTGTTGGAACAAAATAAGCGGTTGGAACGAACTGTTTGGGTCCATATCATTCCAGCCTGGTCCACGAAGACGTAGAACTGTCCACATTGTTCTGGAACATTCCAGACCTGACAGCACGAGCTAGTTCGCAAGAACCTTTGTCTCGCCATTGACCGGATGAAGAGACACTATGATAGTATAGCGGATCAGGTCGGGTAAAAAGAAGGAGAACTCGTTTGGCTTTACAACTCGAGAAGAAAGCGAGGATTTTGCCTAAAGTTGCAGAGGAACTGGAAGGGACCCTACGTGATAAAGAAGCGCATCAACGATGTGATCTACATGGTCTCCAAGTATCCCAAAGGGAGGCCTATGATCGTCCATAACAATCGCTTGGCGCCATATGCAGGGAACGACGAAGAAGAACAGGTGCAGCGGATTTCGGAAGAGACCTTTCGTTCGACCTACGGAGCAGGCACACAGGGGAAAAGCAGACATCCAGAAGGGATGTCTATAAGGAGAGGGCAGTGTAGCGTTAAATCGATAAGCAAATAAAAAAACATATGATTTCAAATCCCAGACCGTCGTTGGAACCAAATAAGCGGTTGGAACGAACTGTTTGGGTGCAGATCATTCGAGCCTTGTCCTCAAAGACGTAGAACTGTCCACATTGTTCTGGAACATTCCAGACCTGACCATTGACGATTATATATAAGAAGCTAGTTTCTGAGCGTGTTAGATAAGTCTGTGTAGTTCAATTCATATGATTGTGTGTTATAACTAGAGCTCGGAATTCCGTGCAGTAAAAATTTCAAGACGTGCAATAAAAACTTCAAAACGTGCATTAAAAACTTTAACACGTGCAAAAGCATGCAATAAAAATGTATTGCTTGAAAAGTAGGCATTATATTATTTTTGTGAACAAAAAATAGCTTCTTATGAAAAAAGTAAGTAGCGGAGAGTAAATTGAAATATAAACTCTTTTACTTTTACGGATTATTTTTATAATATTGGTTTTGGTATAGATTTTTATATAATCACTGAATTTGGGATCTTTTTTATAATACTATTGATATATTTTTGAAAACAATTTCGGTGAAAAAATCGGAACATAAAATATTTACTTAAAATAGTAACAGCAATGTGATATACAGAGTAAAATACTCGCATGTGAGCTGTAATTACATATATTGGAAATAGGAAGATCTTAAAAAAGGAAAGATACTACTCAAATTATGTAATCACTAGATGCAATACCCGGTGCGTAGGCTTATTTTTAAATCAATCTGGTGACACGCACTATCCCTGTTACCATTCTAGGTACTTACTTGTGCTACAGCGGGTATCAATTTGTGATTTCCTCTCAAATCCAATTTTTAATCACAAGATTTACAGAACACTACACTGCCAACCCTATTAAGTTCATGATATTTTTCAATCCATCCCGCAGTTTGTGAAGACACGCTTTTTCCCATTTTAATCATTTTTAGTAACAATATACTCGTCAGAAGCTAGTTTGTTACTGACAAAATCCAGGAACCACTGAACCATCAGTTCTGGGAAATCGGAGGTTTGCCTACATCTCCGAAGTTCCCTTTATTTTTTTTCTATGATATTCACATTTATCTTTCCACTAATGTTTTGATGTGTATTGAAGAAAATTACAATTTGTAATATATTTTTTCTTTAAAATATCAAATGATGCAATTTCGTGCATTAAACCCCAAAACGTGCAATTTCGTGCTGTATAAAACTTCGTTAAAACATCCCATTAGGCTTGATTCGGATAAGTAACTTGAGTTCGCTCTTTTCTGACTTCAAAAAAAAGATGCAATTGCACGGGAGTCCGAGCTCTAGTTATCATTTTTGTTAAATAAATATTTGTTGACCCTCATAAGTGTTACAATAACCTACTTTTTTAATAATAAAATGGTTGGTATATATATAATGTTAATAAATTATTATAGGGATACATAAGACAGGTGGGGGAGCTATCTAAAGGCGACGCTAGACAGGTTGAAGCATGGAAGGCTGTTATAGCCAACATTTTTCGCCACCGAAGCAGGCACTTTACACTCCTTAAATAAAGTCATCGCTGAAATATTAGCTGATTATATAGAGGACAATATATATAACTTGCCCCTAGTACCAAATCCCCAATAATTCCTTCTCCTAATAAAAGTCTGAGGTAATCCGGATAACGGAGGGGGCTCAGGCTACATCGCTACCTGTTCCCGTGTATAATCCCCTGGGCCAATTTAGCCAGGTCGTCTTTCACCTCTTGGAATCAATTACCAATAAATTGTTATTCACCCTCGAGGAGAAAAATCCTGTAGAAGAAAATTCGCCTTTTTAATCCTGATATAAGCCTTCGATAATGGAAGACGTGAACCGCTGAGTTAAAATGCAACCATGGGAAATTTTTCCAATTTTAGCTATAGAAGAATGGTTGACGTTAATTTTTGAATGAACAATTTATAGTAAAATTTACTTTTTTTCATTTATTTGATACAAGCTTTGGACTTTTCCAACACATGGTTAACATTCACCCTACATTTCCATTTCCATATTTAGCAATAAAAGTTGTTGTTGTTTATTTAACGTAACTTTATTCTGCTAAGGCTAATCGGACAAATCTATGTTGATTCGATAGATCAGAAAAATAAATGGTTTTTGGACATGTTGGGGTTTCTCCTAATTTTTGTAGACAAACGATTGTTACAAATCGTTGGAAATTACTGTACAACACTTACGATCTTACTTCTAATAAATGAAAAATAATTGAAAGTACCTACGTATTAATATATAAGGTTGAAATGGGCTGCATTCAAATGTATGCTTCTTCATTCAAAACTTCTCTATTTTCTTTGACAGAGACAGTCCAAGCAAAATGTTTACACCAAAACGTACTTACTGTTTTGGCTACAGGAAGATATTTTCTACAGAAAACGATTATTCGAATGGTATATAGGCGGGCACAAGCAACGGTGCTGCTTCTTTATAGGAACTAGAGAAACGGGGATAGAAGCCGAGCCATTGCCGGGGATTCATAGGGTTTTTAATATATTTTTCCATAATTAAAACCCGATTGAGCAAAAAATTATTTGAAAAATGTCTAATAGGTATTGATCGGTCCCTCAGTGTTCAATTAGAAAATCAAAAGACGTGTCATTCTATTTATTTCCAAAAAATAAAAAGCTTCTTAAAGAGTGGATTGTAAAATTAAGAATAGATAAGCCTGTTTCGAAACATATGACAATATGTAGTCTTCATTTTAAAGAAAGTGACTATATTTAAAGTCTGCTATATAAAAAGTCTTCATTTTAAAGAAAGTGACTATATTTATCCAGGTAAATATTAGTGTTTGACATTTTATTATTCCAAAATGCTAGTTTTACGCAAATAACATTGGGACCATAGTGTCATAGATTTGTTTTTCTTTTTTAATTTTCCCCATTTTTGTATTACATCCGTTGTGCTTAATTGTTCTAAGTTTTCAATGCGATGCCTGAAAGTTTTGACAAATAAATAAATATCAAATTATCACAATACTTCCACTTACTATATATTTCATATATTGGTAAGTGAAAGTAAAAATAAATAAATCGGAAAGTATAATAATCATGAGGCCATAGCCTCATTTACTTACTTATTGTAAATTGACAAAAGCCAAATAAATAAAGAGAGAGAGGCTCCTTTAACTGGCTATTACAGCAGGCGGTTATTCCCGCGCGCGGTGTTAATAATTGACCGCCAGCCAGGTTCCCGCCGAAATGGCCCCCTCCCGCCAAAATGGGCCCCTTTCCCGCCGAAATAAATTGAAAGAACCGAACCGGCAAATTAGCTCTTCTCATAACTTTACCTCTTCTCTCAGCCCTCTTCTGATATTCTCTTTTTTTTTTCTTTTAATTTTTTTTTTTACCTGTCTCTTTCCTCAACCACTTGAAATTAGACCTTTAAAATTATTGTGGTAAGGACTACATTTTTTAAATATTTTCTTTTCATCATTGTTCTTCTAGAATGATATTTTCAGCCGCAGTAGTACAATTATTTAAAAAAAAAAGAAGTAATAAATTAAAACATTAAATACTATAATATTAATGTAGGTTTAAACAGTTTTTATTGAACGAAAATAAAACGAACCATGCCTCCCAAACAATATACACCCAAATAATCAGAAAGGTTAAATAACGTATCAACTAACGAAAATTCAACACAAAACCTTATATAAATGACTAACTCTCCAGTCCATCGCTCCTTATATTTAGTCTGATAGAATAATAGAACTGTCTGGAGGGTTACAAGCAAGCTTAGTCATGTTTAATAGACGTTTAATAGTCATGAACATGTACAGTTTCCAACAACACGTCTAGATCAATTTTAAATCATATGTGTCTTGTGGTTAGCGTGGCAACCTACAATACTAAAGGTCGCGGGTTCGACTCCAGTGGTGGCCCTAGGATTTTTTAATGGAAGTAAAAAATCCTTAACTATACCGTCCCTCGGTTAGGACGTTAAATGGAGGTCCCGAGCCTGTACGATGTCAGGTTAAAGATCCCTATCCTAATTATACCTGGATAGGCAAAATAATTATATCACTGCAGCATGGTCTGATTAGCCTTAGTGGCATAAAGTGACGTTAAACAAACAAAAAAACTTACCCAAGCGTTTTGTTTTTGTGTCACGCTGCAATGTCATGTCCAATATAAGACGATCATTTCGGAGGCGTTTTAACAATTTCAAAATTTTAACACAAGAATAAATTATGAAAATCTTCTAAATAGATCCTCCCTTCGCATTTATTGATTTCAATGCCTACCGTTTTCTAATGAAATCGTAATCAGTAACATGCCATTTGGAAAATTTTCTACTTTACTCCGCCTCCAAAAAGATTGTGTTGTATTGACACCCCACCTTTAACATAAAAAATAAGAGTAAAAGTCCTAATTTGATTTCAAGATATACATGAATCTAATGTTTGAAAGGTCCTATAAGTCATTTATGAAGTGAGACTTTAACAAACTAACCATTGGGAAGATTTAACAATTAAATCCACAGTAACTAGTTTTTGCACTTTTAACAATAAATATTGTCATATGATGAAAGTAAAGAACTTTTGACCAAAAAAAACCACTTGAGTCTTAATAAGGATAGATAAAGAGGAGTTATAAGAAGCTTCAATTTGATCCCTTCATAAAAAGTAATTTTTTTTACTTTTCTGTACACCACAGAAATGTACTCTTAAGGGTTTCAATTACTGTGTGGTTTACCATACATATTTAATATTTCAATTTAATAATTTTTATTAACAGTTACCTAGTGTGTATTAGTACAAATCAAAATAAAATGATTCGTTTATTGCACTTTCAATTTTGTTGTCTATTCATAAAAATCAGGAGGTAATTATTTCATACATTTTAGTAATTTTATTTTTGCTGGTTGCTGGTTTTCGAAACCTGTTATATCTATTCGAGGGGCATTTAGTAAGTAAAGAGACAAATTCTATAATTTTAAAACTATTCAATGACTGTGTACAATCTTTTCAGGGGTGTTAGTTGGCAACCTTCGGATATGCTGTGATCAGCTGTTTCATCATTTTATGTCAACAAAACTCAAAATTTTCAATTCACCATGGCCAATCCACTAGAAGATAGCACCTTAAAAGAGCAGCGCTCAGTCATTAGATTTTAATCGCAGAAGGTGTATAGTGTAGTATATACTGTACTGTATAGTATATATATATATATATATATATATGTTTCGAGTTGATACACTAATTTAAAAATATTTTAAAATGTTATTTTTGTGTAAAATGTTAGTAATAGCAACTTAACCCTTCCTTTAATTTTCTATCTCTATTCCATATCGGCAACGTTTCGGGCTATTCTACCCTAACTTCAAGACCCTTTCTAAAATTCCTATTGTATCTTTACATAAATTATTAACTTTTCGAACACTGTTGTATGATTTTCCTACTTTCACTTTGACTTATTTTTTTTTATTGTTTTTTTATTATTTACCAAAACATAGTCTAATCGGGAAACAATTATGCGTCGACTCACTGTATGAGTCGATGCATAATTTGATTAGTTGAATTTAATTAGTTAGTTAATTAAGTTTAGTTATAACTATTATAACATATCCTACATTTTATATAAAATTATTATTTTATCATTTTTACTTCCGGAAACAGAAACGTGTTTACTGTGTAAGAATAATAACAGTAAATGATTAATTTTTCCAAATTCTTATGTAATTTTCAACTCGGAAAAATACCTACTCAAAACAATCAGTATAATTAATATTCCGGTTGATATTCCTGATAATCCACTTTCTACCGTATGAATAAAATTATTGTCATATTATGAATAATAACTAAAAATATTTTTAGAAAGGAATAAAAAAACCCTTAATAACATATGCCTGTGCTTCAAATCCTTCTCATATGAAATTCCAGCAAATCGTTCCCTAAAAGGTTTGTTCCCTTAGAAATTGGAAACGGTAATGGAGGCCACGCTAGGAGTCGATTACAGAACAAAACATTTCCTCTCCCTGTCTCGGGGGATCCAGAAGGAACTTGTAAACAGAATTAAGCGACTTATATGGAATGTTAAACTTAGACTTTAGGTTAATATAATTATTCGTGTTATTATTAAAAAAAATTAAATTTCATCCTTGAGTAAAAAATCCTTGGATAGGAAGTAAAATGAAGGTCCTGATCCTGTACGATTTCAAATAATCTTTAAAGATTCCTAAGTATTCCTGGATAGGCAAAATTTAGGAATCCCTCAGTAACATCGTCCGAGTAACCTCAGTGGCATAAAGTGACGTTATGAAAACAAATAAATAATCAATAATGTAAAATTATGCATGAATATTAATATTATATTTATAAATTATCAAGTTCGTCATGTTTAATGAAAATTAGGTGTTCTTTAATATTAGGTAAGCTTGACCATTATTAAAATGTTCTGAGGGGGCTTAAATGGGGAAGTGGCCTTTTTTGTTTTACAGTATAGTATCGTTGTTGTTGTTTATATGGAGAAATCGACTGTGTCTCGTTACGCCTAAAAATAAAAAATAAGAAATGGCTAAATATGAGATATGATAGAAATAAAGAAAACATATAGAGGAGAAAAAAAGAAAATTATTCACTCACTCATAAAACTCGTTGCGGCCACGCATGTGTAGTACGCCTTTAATGACAGACCATTGTTCATAATTAAAGCCGTTCTGTACATTTAAGAAATGGCAAATAACAAAACCGTTGGTAAGTAAAAGTTGTGTGTTGCGCGCACGCACCAGTTTTTTTGTTAAAAGCGGTTTGTGGTTACCATACGTAACTCCTCAAATTAAACAAACTAAGGCTAATATTGATGATTGGTTTTATTAAAATCGTTTTTATACTCGTACAATTTTATATGTAATTTCAGGCTATTTGTTTGTTTCACGTCACTTTATGCCACTAAGGCTAATCGGACGATGCTACTGTGGGAGTCCTACATTTTGCCTATCCAGTTATAATTAGGATAGGGATCTTTAACGAGTACTTGACATCGTACAGGCTCGGGACCTCTGTGAGGGAAGGCGTAGGCAATGATGTTTTACTCCCTAAAAAAATCCTAGGGCCACCGCAGGACGCGAACCCGCGACCTTTAGTATTGTTGGTTGCTATGCTAACCAAGCATCGTTCCAAAAAATTAACAATGGAATAAGTCGCTTACTGTTCCTAGGATAATTACTGTAACAATATTCTGTTGTACTACGCTATCTTATTACTAAAACTGGAAAATAATTAATAATTGTAAAATATTTAACACTAGATTTTAATGCAGTCAGTACATCAAATGATTATTGTATATTCACAAATAGGCGCGTTTTTTGACATTATCAATGGTACCCATAGCTTATGATAACTTTATAAAAAAAAAAAAATAAAAAAAAATAGGAACTTTGAATCCTACAACGTCAGGTGAAATCAGATTTTTGGAAAAGAAGGAGAGAACGCGAACCTGCGACCTTTAGTATTGTAGGCTGCTATGCTAACTACTAAACCACAGGTGACCCCGATTGTTATTGCTAATGCTGCTGCATCTTATTTTAATAATATTTTACCTTGTTTTAATGTTTTACTATCACATATCGATGTTTATTAATATTTAGTGGCCATAGAGAGAAATTACTGAGTAACAGTGAGGTGGCCAAAGTAAGAAGTGCATTCTGACATCATTAATTATTTGACGAGATTTTAAGGAATTGATATATTTTATAATTATAACATATATTTTGTACACCTGAAGATGAGGCAATGAGCCTCGAAACGTTGAGATGTTTTAACATATTGAAAAATATATATGTATCAAAAAGAAAGACTGGATTTTTCACTGAAATATAAATTTAGAAAAATAAAAATATATAAACCTCATACTTCGAAACACGTCTAATCTAAGTATGAACGAAGGTGAAAGTTGTGTGGCGCGCATCGCACCAGATTTTTTATTTTTTTTATTTATCCTGGTCGTAATACGGATAAATAACGTTAAAATATAATGGTATAAATTAAATATTTAATTATCTCTACTTTATGATATACTCGTAGATATTGTTATTCAAATTATTGAAGGAAACTGGTAATGAGAAAATTAAAATTAAAAGATACATAAATAAGACGTGAGTCTCAATAATCAGAGACGCTTAGATTTATAAAGGCATTGACGTCTTTATGGTTTTATGCCCCAATAAACAGTCAAAAACCGAATTAGGGTCTGGCCACACATGTCCGCACCGGATCCGCACCATAGCAATAATACAGGTTATGTTCAGAATATTTTTAATTTAACTTACATATTACCTTTAGTTATGCCTAAAGTGGCCTGTGTCTGACATGTGTGGCTTGAACTTAAGGCATAACTAAAGGTAATATGTAAGTTAAATTAAAAATATTCTGAACATAATCTGTATTATTGCTACGGTGCGGATCCGGTGCGGACATATGTGGCCAGACCTTTACTGGCATTCCACTTTCATCAACATTGAATGTAAAGGTGCCTTCACACTCTACGAACTTTACCTTCGAACACCACTCTCGAACAGCATTCTCATTGACTGTTCGGGTGTTCTAGGTACTTCATCTGTTCGCCTGTGTTCAGGGGTAGCGCTAGTGTCACTTTTGATTTGAGTTTTTCCCAAGTGACAGGAGCTGTTTGTGATATTAGTGCGCCGTTCTAATTCGTCTCCTATTTTTTTATTGTTCAGATAGTAAAAAATATATTGATAATGGAGATTTTTTCTTCATCATAAGCTAGCGTTGGGTGCGTCAGCGATATTGGTTCGCTTAACGTCATGTTAAGTAAAAAAGGCTGTTCGTTTAACGCCGGTACGGCAAGCTTCGAGGGTGAGGTTCGTTGAGTGTAAAGGCACCTTAAGGTCCTATATATGAGATTACCGCCAATTTATAATCAGTGGTAATGACAGTTCATTGATCCGCTTTTTTATTTGGACCATTCCCAATGCTTACTTAATCGACCCAGAGAGAGAGAGTAATATCGATATCAAGGAGGCGCTGATAAGAAGAGGGTTTCTCACGTGGTCCCAATCCTGGTTCTGAAGGAGCTCGCAAAGCCCCGGAAATTGGGACCGTTTGGGAAGCTCACCCTCCCCAGCATTCTGCAAGTGGGACCTTCCCAAACAATTACCGGAAATAGCTTGGGATTGGTGAGAGGACATTCCCTCCCAGCGCCCTTATTACCTTATCTTCGATTTTCGTTCGATATGAGATTACTAACATCTATAATTATCAATTCTACCAACTAAGGTCATCTTCCACTTCTTCTTTTTTGTGTATGCTTTAAAAAGAATGTTTTGGATGGAAAATGGTTGATTTTTTTTTTTTGTTGAAAAAGACCTGAAAAGAAGTTGGCCTCGGGACCTTCTTATTTAGAATTATTATTAGAGAGCTACTATATAACTCTTATAGCCTCTTTGTAGTTTCTCTACCAAGATACGAGTAGCTATATGGCATGGATACTATGTATTTGTCTTTATTTTAGCCCTGAAGATGATCCACATGTAACGATTGAAAAGTTGGCTTTCCTAAAAGACAAAAAAAAAAAAAATAAAACCTATCCTAAAGAAAAACGGTTGACCATTACACACCTCTCTATTATTTTTGAAACTCCATTGAATAAATCATCTCACACAATCTAAAAACCACTCTATTATTTTATATCTCTGAATGATAATCTTTATATATATATATATAAAAATCTCGTGTCCCGATGTTTATCGTAGGTAAAATCAGAAACTACTATGTCTAACTTAAAAGATAGGATAGTTTTTACCTCGATTATTGGCCCCAATATTATCTTTGATTGTAAATCAATGCTTATTATTCTACAATTGAGAGTGATTATTTGCAAGTTCTATAAATTTCCAACAGATGGCAGTGTAAGTTCATTTATTGATACATTTTCTTTCGATATTTAGGTTGGTTAACCGTCCATTAGCCAAATCTATGTTTTCTTGCTAGGACTAGGAAAATCCCTTTTTTACTTTCACTTACCTATATTTGAAATATATAGTAAGTGGAAGTATTGCGATCGTGAAAAATTTCGACTTCCGGTTTTCAACGGAAATACACGTTTTGGGGTCCCCTGAGTCGAAATGACCAAGTCCCGCGAAAAATTATAAACTGTGCGAACCTGAAATTGGGTATTTAGTGTAGGTATATGCCCGCGATGTGACAGCGAAAATTTCATCAAAATTGCTCAAAAGGAGGGGGTACTTTATTTAATAACTTTTTTAAGTTTTTTTCGATTTTCTCAAAAACGGCTCTAACGATTTTGATTAAACTGAGTATTTGATCATTTAATATGCCCAAGATATGACTGTAAAAATTTCATCAAAATTAGTCAACCGGAGGGGGGACTTTACTTAATAAATTTTGTATCATTTTCACGTGTTTTTTTTATTTACTCAAAAAAGGCTTTAACGATTTTGATCAAACTTGGTATTTGATGTATTTATATGCCAAAGATGTGATAACCAACATTTCATCACTATTGATCAACCGGAGGGGGGACTTTACTTAAAAATGTTTTTATCATTTTCACGTGTTTTTTTTATTTACTCAAAAGCGGTTTTAACGATGTTGATCAAACTTGGTATTTGATGTATTTATATGCCCGAGATATGACTGTAAAAATTTCATCAAAATTGATCTACGGGAGGGGGGACTTTACTTAATAAATTTTGTATCATTTTCACGGTTATTTTTTTTTATTTTTACTCAAAAACGGCATTAACGATTAACAAAAACAAGATATGAATGTTGAAAAATGTGTGACTTTGGGAAATGATATTTAGCAAAACACGTCAATTTCTAATCTAAGTAAGTTGGTAAGTGAAAGTTGGGTGTTGCGCGCACGCACCAGATTTTTTTTAAATGTGTCGCCTTTTCACGTGTCAGGAAAGCATCGAATCTATTTGTTTTAGCAAAAGACATTTTGCTAACCTATTCAGGTAGAACTTACCGATAAGATATCTAATCTCACATCATCAATTTAATTAATGTCTATTGTGGCCAATAATTAATTTAGTACTTTTGGCAAACTGTCTATTTTGATCGTACTAAACCCTATTCCAATTATATTCTTTATTAGTGCCTTTTACATGTGTGTTATTTATATTTAATCTTTCCTCTTACTATAGTCTAATATGAGATGTAAAAAATAAACACTTTAACCCTTCTAAATTGTTTACTAAACAATTTTAAATTTGGTTCTATTTTAAATCCCGCTAGTTTTATGATTAGATGAAACTTCTTTAGAGGAAATTCTTATTTAAGAATAGGATATAATTAATTCAACGCATTACAGCTACTGAGCCACAGCAATGCGTGGCCGGGTCTGCTCATTATAATATAATAAAAATAAGAATAAAAAACCAAAGGAAAATAATTATAAAATTTTTTAAACAGAATCGATATGTTAATAAAAACACTAATTCCGTAATAGCTAATTTCATGCTTTTAGCCTAAAAGTTGGGGGGGGGGGAAATGTCTTGGAAACTGTTGTCGGCTTAAATCATGCTTTCCATTTAAGCCCCTTATAAAATTAAGCCTCTACTTGAAACTTTCCGTAAGAATCTGCTGTAATTACAAAAGTTTCGAGATTTCTTCAAAAACGGAATCAAAGAACTTTGGTCTTTGAAGTTGTAACTTCACGCAAGGACATGTAGAGCCAATTAATTATTTTTTAATCAATCTTTATTCAAATTATGTATAAGTAAATTTATGTATAAAAAAAAAAGGGGGCGTAATGACGACAAAGTTGATCGTCCATACCAAAAAAACTACTATATCGTTTTCCCTTTGCTATGTAGGTAAATTTTTTTTTAGGTAAATAATGAATGCTTAACGAAGCCGAAGGTTCGATGCCGACTGCAGACCTCTATCCACCACCTCTATCTAGTCCCAACTTCTTTAAAAAGTTTAAGATTCACCTAAACCTTTTGAGCAATTAAAATTAAAGTGTAAGTTTATCAATAACTTTTTCGCCCTGGGTTGTGATCATAAAAGTATTTATCATAGGAAAAGAGATTTTTTACTTATACTGTGGTTTATTTTGATGAATAATTCTACGATAGGATTAGTTAAAGGTATATTTATTCCTTTCCTATTATTTCATTCTTCTGGAATCGAAACAAGTCTAGTGTTCATTCATTAACTCATCTCACCGGACCGTTTCATTTTAGTTTTATTTATTACTTGTGAGTAAGCGGTTCACTGAGTACGAAGGTGACCAAAAAATACAGAGTGATTCGGAGTTTTTTCAAATACGTCTCAACAACTGTTTTGAAAGGATAATTAAAGGTAATTTCTTAAAGAATTTGAAAAACCGTGTATTTAGGTTCCATAAAAGTGGTTTTTACGAATTATATGACTGTAACAAGTGACTTGAAGTGTAGCAAGGACAAATTAAAACACATATTAGTAAAAATAAGCAAAGAAATGTTATTAGATAGCTGTGTAAAATGGGGGCTACTTTGAAATTTATTCTTGATAATTATAGGTGTAAATTAAAATGTTTTTAAATCGTTTTACTTGTTAAATTAAATGACGATTGTTGAATAATATTCTAAATATTTTTAAATTGAGAACCACGTTATTGTTAAAAATAATTTTGTAGTTTAAAAATAATGCACATATTTACAAAATATTAAGAACTAGCTGTATATAGCGGTTTTACCCGGAGAATTTAATTTTTTAAATCTATAAAATCTATAAAGTGAGACTTTTATCGACTCATAAGGTCGATTTCGTAAAAACCAATGTAAAGCGAGATCAAAACGATTTTTATAACAATGAAGAATATACCCAGAGATTGGCTGAAGTTATGCAATTTTATAATGGACAGGTGTTCACCCCTGGTATCAAAGAACCACTGAGCGAAATTTGGAGAATTTAGGACAAACGGTTCGGATTTGTTATGGTAAGAACAAACAAAATTTCATCTTTGTTTACATAGATTATAGCTGTATATCCCGGGTTCACGCGGGGAATTTCAATTTTCTAAAGAAACGGTCGATTTTGTAAAAAAAAAAAAAAACATTGTAAAGCGAGACCATTACGATATTTATAACAATAAAGAATATCAGCAGAAGATCGGCTGAAGTTATGCAATTTTAATATGGACAAGTGTTCACACCTGGTCTGAAAGAACCACTGAGCGAAATTTGGAGAATTCAGGAAAAACGGTACGGATTTCTATAAAAAACAAACATACAAACAGAATTTCATCTTTATTTATATAGATTGTGATCTATTAAAATAAATTTTTGCATTTCCGAAATTATTTTCTTTGAATAAAATCATTTACGAATAAGTTTCAGAATAAATTTTTAAAATGAACTTTTATGCAAAAGTTATTTGGATAAAAGTTTTAAGATAACTTTATCAAAATGTTTTTGTAATAAAAAAGTTAATGTTCAATAAAAACTTCAGGTAAGGTAAAAAAAAATATATATATAAGTTTAATTTAAAGTTTTTTAAAATAAGAGTTAAGTTGTATTTTCGACCCCTGGTATTTATCTTCATAAGTGAATAATGAATTGACTGTATTAAAAAGGCCGGTTCTGCTATTATTATATAATTCAATAAACTTTTTCCCTTGGCAGCTGTCGCTGACGGAATACGTCCTGCATACCCTTCCAGGCGAACAGATCGCCGCCGTTCCAGAAGTCGCCCCCCCCCCCCCTAAGAAGGGGATTTCAGCCCCCCAAATCCTTTAGCTAAGGGTTGCCCGAACCTCTTATCCTCGCCCTAATCCTCTTTAGTTCGGAGGTCTGCCATCTTCTTCTTCTTCTCTTTTTGCATAACACACATCAGGTGTATTTCGGCTCCTTTATCTCTACTGACGGGGATTATATGGCTTCTTGCATAAGGGCCTGTCGAGGTTATGCTATGCCCTTCCGCATGCTACTTCCGGAACATGCATTACCTTAATCCCTCCCCCACCAGCAAAGCTCAGCCCTCCGTACTTACCTCTTTGTGGAGGTAAATAATGCATATTATAAGTACAAGTAAAACTTCTTCGTAAAACGAGGGAATACTTCTACGTGGCTACTTTTGCCGACGACACAACGATAATTAGCTCACATAACCTCTTAACTAGATAACAGATATTTCTCTTCGTTTCTTTAATGGGACATTCTTTTACAAACCGAACAGATTTGGAAAAAAATTGACCGACACATTTTAGATTTAACTGAAACTTTTTTTACGGGTTCTATATCGAAAAAAAAGAGATACATGTAAGAGGATTTTTTTTTATTTTCGATATTTTGAAAAATAAACAAGATCGAAAATTCGTGAATTTGATGATTTATCGATAATAGCCTATTTTTCAAAAATTCATAACTCCGGTTCCATTTAAGCTAAAAAATCTAATTTTTTTTTATTTTGAAGGTAAAAAGACAAGCTTTAAGAAAAAAATACTTTCAAAACAAATTGTCGAAAAATTCAAATTGTTATTAACAATTTCAATGTTTAAATCGGTTTTTAACAGTGGCGCCACCCATGAATCAACTTTTTACTATTTTTATCGTATTATGCGTCAAATTTTCTATGGAAAACGCTTTTAAAAACGATGGAGAAGTTATTTTTACTGTAAGAAAAATTTAATTAATTTAGCATATGAATACAAATTAGAAGAAAAACAATTGTCCGAATGTTTCCAAAAAGCTTTAACAATAAAAGGAACTTTAAAATATCATTGCATTAATCCGATTTCTTTACAGCAAATGGAAGCAAAAAGGTTTTCATCTTGCGAAAAAAAGGATATTGTAAAAATTTTTAAACAGAAAATGTAAACATTGTATTATTTTTAAATATTGTATTTATTATTATATTCCAAATATTGTTTTTATTAACTAATGCATTATCGAAATTTTAATAAAAAAATTTCATTTTCAACAATGTTTTTTATTTATGTATTTTTTCCCATCTTCTTGGCTAATAAAATATGTTTTTTTAATCAAAAAAATGAAACAGTTATTTGTATTTAAGAGATAAACGGTGTAAAACAAGAATATGAGCTGTAAAATTTGACCCACGTGTCGATGTGACATACTGCGCTAAATTAATATAATTTTTTTCTTACAGTAAAAATAACTTCTTCATCGTTTTTAAAAGTGTTTTCCATAGAAAATTTGACGCAGAATACGATAAAAATAGTAAAAACTTGATTCATGGGTGGTGCCACTGTTAAAATCCAGATGAACATTCAAATTGTTGAACATCAAAAGTTATGAATGTTTGAAAAATAGGCTATTATCGATAAATCATCAAAATCACGAATTTTCGATCATGTTTATTTTTCAAAATATCGAAAATTAAAAAAAAATTTCTCTTTTTTGATATAGAACCCGTAAAAGAAGTTTCAGTTAAATCTAAAATGTGTCGGTCAGAAAGGTGTTCGGTTTGTAAAAGAACGTTCTTAATACATTTCAAAATCATCCGGATGATATTGCAGAAAGGGCCACTAGATGAAAAATAAAATGAACCAAAAAAAGAGTATTCATGTAATTGTCACACTTATTAGTTATGGACCTTCTCCACAAAAACATTTAATAATAAATAAAATATTCTAGGCTGGTAGATACAACTTAAGTACGACAAAATTTGCAGATTTCTTGGATTTCAGGTTTACCTTTACGCAAATTATTATTTTTGTTATTCTTTTGTTCTACCTCGAATATATTGACAAACTTTGTAAAGTAAGAGGCAATGATCTTCGTCAGGTCAGGAACATAGCTAAAAATAGAGAGCATTGGAATCTGTGGCTAAACGCTCCCATACGCTAAAAGGCACAATAGGGAGACGCAAAAGTAGAAGTTATTATTTTGTGTAAATTATTATTCTTTAAGTTATTTAGCAATAATTTTAAAGAATGGCAAATAATGTATATGAGGTTTCAAAATCATACGGATGATGCTGCAGATTGGGCCATTAGTTAGAAAATTAAAATGTAAGAAAAAAAAAAATCTTGTCCACAAAAATATTTCAATAATATCCTTTGAAGGTAGGTATTTCGGTTTTTATCTGGAAATCTTACATCAGACTAAAACTAACAAATCTGCTGCGATGCGTGCAACACACGACTTTCACTTAACAACTTACTTAGAAATTGAAGTGTTTTTGAATGCCATTTCTCAAAACCACACATTTTTCTACATTCATTTACTCATTCTTTAAAGTACAACAATTTTTTTTTTATTATTAAATATAAGTTTTTACTTGTGATAATTTGGCAATGCAAGCATAATACTCCAAGTCGTCTGATTTTATAATTCTCTATGTAGTTGTTGAAAACTTCATATAGTTACCATGAAACAAATAATTTCTATTAAATCTTTAATTATAAACAATGGTCTCCCTAAAGGAGCACTGCGCATGCGTGGACTCAATGTGTTCAACGGGTTGACGGAATATTTTTTTTAATAAGAACATTTTAATGATGATAAAGCTTACCTGATATTAAAGAATACTTGATTCTCATTAAAATTGAGGAGTTTAATCAAAATCATTGAAGCTATTTTTGTGAAAATAAAAAATAATTGTAAAATGGGAAAAAAGCTATGAAATAAAGTGCCTCTCCGTTTGATAAATTTTGTTGATATTTTTACTGTCATGTATGTATGCGGGCATGTACATAAATCAAATACCCAGTTTTATCAAAATCGTTAGGACAGTTTTCGTACGGTCTATAGGTTTATAGTTTTTGAGGTAGTCTGTTCACATACACGCAGATCATTTTGAGGGATTTGGTTATTTGGACTTACCCCAATACTTGTATTTCCGTTGAAAACCGGAAGTCGAAATTTTTCATGATCGCAATACTTTCCCTTACTACATATATCATATATAGGTAAGTGAAAGTAAAAATGAGATTTCATTTATTTGTCGCACTCTTGGACATTGTCCACAAAAATATTTCATAGTAAATTAAATATATGCACCACACCAGAATTTTTTAAAGGAAAGATTGTATTACTTTGGAATTTAGTAGGTTAGTGAAAATGGCCAATTGTTTCCTTGAACTCATCTTTAATACGCCATTCAATTATTCTTTGCTCCACTTGGAGAGCTGAAGTCAGCGCACCCAACTTCGATCTCGATTCCTCAAGATTCAACCGGTCATTTTATCGGAGAAGGATTTCGCTGCTTCCCTTCTCCCGAGGGTCATATCAGAACTGAAAGCAAACTCGGATCTAGGGGCCATATCTGCCGTGCGCCGAAACGTAATACAGAAATATCTCCTACACCCTCTCCTCGATAAATAGAACTGCCGTAAAAGACAATGCCGCGTAAAATTGCCGGGACTTGCAGTAGAAGTTAACTGTCCTTTGGGAGACGACGGTGGAGGCCCATACCACTCTGCAATAAAAATCGATATCGGGATTAGATCAATCGATTCCAGGCGATCGAGTATAAGTGCCTCGTGTAATAAAACGATTTATGTTGCGCCTGTTTGGGAACTTCTTTCAGTTAGTCTCATAGCTATCGATTCTATTTTATGTCGTCCTGCGTCATGTCAGTTTTATTTCTGTATTCACCTAATATACGCTAAACATTTCCTGTACCTACTCACCTCTAACAAGCACAATAATACACTATTTTTGAGAGGGTTCACCTATGGTGTAGCGGTCAGCATAGCAACCTACAATACTAAGGTGGCCCTAGGATTTCTTAAAGGGAGTAAAAAATCCTGGCTATTCCTTCACTCTGATAGGACGTAAAATGGAGGTCCGAGCCTGTAAGATGTCAGGTACTCGTTAAAGATCCCTATCCTAATTAAACTTGGATAGGAAAAATTTAGGACTCCCACTCTAGCATCGTCCGATTAGCCTTAGTAACACTAAAAGACGTTAAACAAACCAACAAATATGTTTAAAAGTTGTCACCAGTGGTGTAGCAGTCAGTATAACAACTTACAACACTAAATGTCGCTAGTTCGCGTCCCGCGGTGGCCCTACGATTTCTTAAAGGGAGTAAAAAATCCTTGGATATGCCGTCCCTCGGATGGGACGACAATTGGAGGCCCGAGCCTCTACGATGTCAGGGATCCATATGCTACTTATACCGGGATAGGGAAAATTTAGGACTCCCACTCTAGCATCGTCCGATTAGCCTTAGTAACACTAAAAGACGTTAAACAAACCAACAAATATGTTTAAAAGGTGTCACCAGTGGTGTAGCTGTCAGCATAACAACCTACAACACTAAATGTCGCTAATTCGCGTCCTGCGGTGGCCCTACGATTTCTTAAAGGGAGTAAACAATCCTGGCTATGCCCTCACTCTGATAGGACGTGAAATGGAGGCCCCGAGCCTGTACGATGACAGGTACTCGTCAAAGATCCCAATTCTATGTACACCTGGATAGGAAAAATTTAGGACTCCCACTGTAGCATCGTCCGATTAGCCTTAGTGGCGTAAAAAATAAAAAAAAATCTGGTGCGTGCGCGCAATACACAACTTTCACTTACCAACTTACTTAGATTAGAAATTGACGTGTTTTGCTAAATATCATTTCCCAAAGTCTCACATTTTTCTACATTTATATCTTATTTTTGTTAATCGTTAAAGCCGTTTTTGAGTAAATAAAAAAATACCGTGAAAATGAAACAAAATTGATTAAGTAAAGTCCCCCCTCCGGTTGATCAGTTGTGATGAAATTTTTACAGTCATATCTCGGGCATATAAGTACATCAAATACCAAGTTTGATCAAAATCGTTAAACAGTTTTTGAGTAAATAAAAAAAACACGTGAAAATGATACAAATTTTATTAAGTAAAGTCTCCCCTCCGGTTGATCAATTGTGATGAAATGTTGGTTATCACATATTTGGCATATAAATACATCAAATACCAAGTTTGATCAAAATCGTTAAAGCCGTTTTTGAGTAAACAAAAAAACACGTAAAAATGATACAAAAATTATTCAGTAAAGTCCCCCCTCCGGTTAATCAATATTGATGAAATTTTTACAGTCATATCTCGGGAATATAAATAGATCAAATACTCAGTTTAATCAAAATCGTTAGAGCCGTTTTTGAGAAAATCTAAAAAAACGTAAAAAGTTGTTAAATAAAGTACCCCCTCCCTTTGAGCAATTTTGATGAATTTTTTGCTGTCACATCGCGGGCATATACATACACTAAATACCCAATTTCAGGTTCCCACGGTTTATAGTTTTTGAGCTAGTCTGTTCACACACACACACACACAGACACACACACACACACACACACACACACACACACACACACACACAGACCATTTCGCGGGACTTGGTCATTTCGACTCAGGGGGCCCCAAAACGTGTATTTCCGTTGAAAACCGGAAGTCGAAATTTTTCACGATCGCAATACTTCCACTTACTATATATTTAATATATAGGTAAGTGAAAGTAATTCCACTTACTATATATTTCATATGTAGGTAAGTGAAAGTAAAAATTAAATAAAACTATTTTTAAGACTTCCGGGTATTGATCAGCACTCCATGAAATATAACAGGCAACAGTTACCGTGAAATATTTTGGTGTTAAATTTTCATTTATCATAACGTTAACTATTCAGTTGTATGAGAGAGCGATTTTATTTTTGAACTTCTTGCATGTCGAGACATCTAATTCAAGAGATATCCAAAAGCGTAGCTGATCTAGCGACTTTTACAGACCATTCAAATAACACAGGCCAACGATGAAAAAACTTTTTTAATGAAAATACCTTATTCTTATGTTGTTTAGGTTGCTGAATCCAAATATGATGCTTAAAAAGTTGTATCACCCACCATTTATTCACATTTTATAGTTAAATTCATGAAATAAAGAAACATTTTTAGAATTTAACAGCTTTTTCATAGTTAAGATAACATGAAAAAATAGGTCTAATGAACAAAGATGATGTTGGCAGCACTGCTGAAACACATGCTAAACAGCTGATGTTTTGTTTATTTTCAACATAACCTCACTTTTACGTTTCCTGTACATGTGCTCAGTGCAATGTCTCATCGCGGCTGTAAAAACTCTGCTGACAGTTTTTGTTATATTTGTGGTGAGTTTGTTATTAAAAAGCACCAAAGAAACATTACAGACTTTGTGAAAAAGGTTTATCTAGCATACTTTGGAACCAAACTTGGAGACCAGGATAAACCTTGGGCACCGCATAAGGTATGTTATGTATGTGTTGAAGACCTCAGGAAATGGTCAAAAAAAGATAAAAAACACTTTAAATTTGCTGTTCCCATGATATGGAGGGAACCAAAAAATCATTCCGATGACTGTTACTTTTGCAGTGTAGATATTACTGGTCATAACTCTAAGAACAAGAAGGTAATAAGCTACCCTAACCTTCCGTCCGCCATCCGACCAGTAGGGCACGGTGTAGATTTGCCAATCCCGGAACCACCAGAGGACTTAAATTCTATTGAAACAGAAGTATTTTCTGATGTACAGTCGGAGTTAGATGAACACGATGAAGAATTCCAATGTGTTACAGAAAATGTAGAGCCTAAATTGTTCACTCAGGTCGAGCTTAATGACTTAGTTTGGGATCTGGGCTTAACAAAAGAAAAAGCTGAACTGCTTGGCTCTAGGCTAAAAGAAAAGAACTTGCTGGCGGCTGGAACCAGCTTTCATGTGTATAGGAAGAGAGAACAACAATTTTCGAAGTATTTTGAACAAGAGGGTGATTTGGTGTACTGCTCAGACATTCATGGTTTAATGAATGAGTTTGGAATTGAATACAAAACAGAAGATTGGAGGTTGTTTATTGATTCATCCAAAAATAGTTTGAAGGCAGTTTTACTACACAACGGTAACATGTATGCCTCTGTACCTGTCGGTCATTCTGTACATATGAAAGAGAGTTACGAAAATCTAGAAATAGTGTTAAATAAAATAGGTTATTCTGCACACGGTTGGTTGATATGTGGTGATTTGAAAGTTACGTGCATGCTCCTTGGTCAGCAAGGGGGTTTTACCAAATTTCCATGTTTCTTGTGTGAATGGGACAGTAGAGCTCGGAATCAACATTGGTGCAGAAAGAACTGGCCTGCTAGGGAGTCTTTAAAGCCTGGCGAGAAGAACATTTTACGCAAAAACCTTGTAGATCCAAAAAACGTGCTTCTACCACCACTACATATTAAGTTAGGTCTCATGAAACAGTTTGTAAAGGCTTTGCCTAAAGATGGGCTTTGTTTCAAATATCTCTGTCAGAAGTTTCCACACCTTTCAGAAGCTAAACTGAAAGAAGGCGTCTTTACCGGGCCTGATATTAGAAAAATGATGTTTGACGTTAACTTTGAATCCACAATGACCTCAAATGAAAAAGAAGCATGGGTTTCATTCAAGCAAGTTGTCACCAAGTTTTTGGGAAATAAAAAAGACCCAGAATATAAGGCTATTGTTGCTAACATGTTAAAAAAATTTGAACAGTTAGGATGTTTGATGAGCCTGAAAGTTCACTTCTTGAGCAGCCACCTCGATTACTTCCCAGAAAATTTAGGAGATGTTAGTGAGGAGCAAGGTGAGCGTTTTCACCAGGACGTTAAAGTGATGGAAAAACGTTACCAGGGCCGCTGGAATACCAACATGATGGGGGATTACTGTTGGTCACTTCACCGGGAAGTTCAGCAAGCTATTCATCGCAGGAAAAGCTACACAAGAAGCTTCAAGGAAAAAAGGGAAAGAAAATATAAAGCAATTCCAGTTGACAAGTGAACCTTGTATCATCACATAAAATTACTATTCCAAGTATTTTACTGTAAATACAAACCATTTTTACGATTCTACAGTGTTTCATTGATTTCCCTATATACTGTAAATGGGTATTAGACTATATAATAAAATACATTTTGCTTGGAAACTAAGGGTGATACATAAAAATTACGAGCAGATTTGGATTCAGCACATAAAAATCTATCAAGATCAGCTATTAAAATTAAAAAAGTTTTCAAAAAGGTTTTTTTTGTTGGCCTGTGTAATCGTTGTCAGGAGAATCAACAAATCCAGGGAAATATCTTCCTGTAGCCAAAACAGCAAGTAAGTTTTAGCCTAAACATTTTGCTTGGACTTTAAAAGAACCTATAGAAGCTTTAAATGAAGAACCGTTCATTTGAATGAATCCCATTTCAACCTTATCTATATAAATAAAGATGAAATTCTGTTTGTTTGTTTATTTGTTCTTTATAGAAATCCATACCGTTTGTCCTAAATTCTCCAAATTTCGCTCATTGGTTCTTTTATACCAGGTGCGAACACCTGTCCATATTAAAATTGCATAGCTTCAGCCAATCTCTGGGTATATTCTTTATTGTTATAAAATTCGTCATGATCTCCCTTTACAATGGTTTTTTTTTACGAAAACGACCGTTTGATTAAAAAAAACGGCCTTAAAATTCATTTTATAGATTTTGAAGAGGCCAACAAGGCCCGGTAAGACCGTCCCTTGGCAGGCGTCGAGTTCTGGGATTTTTAAACCATATGTTTTTTTTTTAACATTACAATACGTTTATTCACATGTATGGTAAATTCATTTTTTAAAAATGCCTTCTAAGAAGCAAGCTTCAATAGTAGTAGTGAGCTCAACAGCTAATAAACAACGTCAAATACGAGCAGCTGAAACTCTTGACGAACATCAAAATAGGATTAGACAGGCAGAATCGCGGGAAACTGAGTCTGCCCAGGAATACGAGGCCCGCCTTGCCCCACTGAGGCTTAGGCAAGCCGATTTGCGAGAAGCTGAAACTTCAGGGCAATATTTCTGTTTGTTTGTTTGTTCTTTATAGAAATCCATACCGTTAATCCTAAATTCTCCAAATTTCGATCAGTGGTTCTTTCATACCAGGTGCGAACACCTGTCCATATTAAAATTACATAACTTCAGCCGATCTTCAGCTGATATTCTTTATCCTAATAAAAATCTTAAAGATCTCGCTTTACAATGGTTTTTTTACGAAATCGACCGTTTCATTAGAAAAATTAAATTTCCCGGGTGAAACCGGGACATACAGCTAGTATATTAATATTTTAAATCATTTTTCATTTGTATTAGACGATATATGTAAGGTCGTAAGTGTTTTGTATTGTAATTTTTAAAATATATATATATATATATATATATCGTTTGTCTTCCATGCTCAGGAAAAACCCAAAATGTCGAAAAAACCATTTATTTTTAGATGTATCCAATGAACGTAGATTTTTCAAATCATGAAATATATATTCTAAGTAAGAATATGTTTCAGAGAAAACAATTTAAGTTTTTAATTTGGTTAATTATGCGTTGTGTAGCTGTCTACAGTCTCTGTTTGCATCGCAGTACTTTATTTTCAAAGACTTTAAGGCGTTGCTCAATCCATCCTGTAAGCGGCCATTAGGCCATTAAGGAAATCTCTTAATGCAAAAGTAGAAACGTTTTTATTCACTTTTTCCAATTACTATTTACAGTGCAATAGCAAACACAATACTAAGCTAGTTTCAACAAAAAGTTAACAGGTATAGCCGTTGACATATTACAAACAGGATAAGCAACCCACCTTAGACAATTAATTTATCAGATAAGAAGTGTATCAAAGTGACAGAAGAACCGAAAGGACTTATTTGCCAACTCAATACCAATGAAATTGCTAACATTAAAATTTAAAAATCTTATACATAACCATTTGATGTTATAGTCAAAATTAATTACATCTAAAATGAAGGGCTTAGTGTCCAAACATCAAGAATTGATATTTACAAAAATACTTTGCTACATTCCCTCTAGGGATGCAACAAAGATAACATAATATCGATGTTTAAGTAGGTTCGAGCGCTAACTGGTTGATGTTTTATAAACACCGATGGTTTTGGGCAATGTTTTATCAACATCGGTATTTTACATATCAAACGAAACGTGTTGTGAATTTCGCATAGCTAATATTTCCCTCAGAACTATACGAAGGTAAAGTCCAAATATTACGATTTTCACGTTATTTTATATAATGAAAGTCTATTCAAAAATCGCTTTTTTTTATTTTTCATAGTCTGTAAAGCAGAAAAAAAAAAAGTAATGCAGTCAAAAGGTAATTACATTATACCATCACTTATATGCGATACACCCACAAAAGGACCAAACACATACTCCTTTAAAATAAGTATTGTATTTTTATTTTGTAGTAGGTTTGTAACATTACTTTTACTACTACTACAAAAAAAAAAAAATCTACCAACCTGCTTGGAGTAGAAACCGACATAGGGTAAATCAAACAGTTATTGCCACCCCAACTTTAACTTAAAGAAATAGGTAAACAAGTCCTTATTTTATTACAAGGTGTACACGAGTCTAATGTTTGATGGGTCCTCTAAGTCATCTATGAAGTAAGACTTTAAAAAACTAACCATAGGGAAGATTTCACAATTAAATCCACAGAGTGCCAATAACTAGATTTGGCACTTTTAACAATAAATATTGTAAAACTATTGGACTTTTGACCCAAAAAAACCTCTTGAGTCTTTAGGAGGATAGATAACGAGGAGCTTCAGGAAGTTTCTATTTGATCCCTTTATAAAAAGTATTTTTTTTAATTTACCCACAGAAATGTAGTCTTAAGGGTACCAATAACGGTATGGTTTACCCTATATATTACTGCACTCATTAACGGAATTTTAACAATAAATATTGTAAAACTATTGGACTTTTGACCCAAAAAAACCTCTTGAGTCTTTAGGAGGATAGATAACGAGGAGCTACAGGAAGTTTCTATTTGATCCCTTTATAAAAAGTATTTTTTTTAATTTACCCACAGAAATGTAGTCTTAAGGGTACCAATAACGGTATGGTTTACCCTATATATTACTGCACTCATTAACGGAATTTTAACAATAAATATTGTAAAACTATTGGACTTTTGACCCAAAAAAACCTCTTGAGTCTTTAGGAGGATAGATAACGAGGAGCTACAGGAAGTTTCTATTTGATCCCTTTATAAAAAGTATTTTTTTTAATTTACCCACAGAAATGTAGTCTTAAGGGTACCAATAACGGTATGGTTTACCCTATATATTACTGCACTCATTAACGGAATTTTAACAATAAATATTGTAAAACTATTGGACTTTTGACCCAAAAAAACCTCTTGAGTCTTTAGGAGGATAGATAACGAGGAGCTACAGGAAGTTTCTATTTGATCCCTTTATAAAAAGTATTTTTTTTAATTTACCCACAGAAATGTAGTCTTAAGGGTACCAATAACGGTATGGTTTACCCTATATATTACTGCACTCATTAACGGAATTTTAACAATAAATATTGTAAAACTATTGGACTTTTGACCCAAAAAAACCTCTTGAGTCTTTAGGAGGATAGATAACGAGGAGCTACAGGAAGTTTCTATTTGATCCCTTTATAAAAAGTATTTTTTTTAATTTACCCACAGAAATGTAGTCTTAAGGGTACCAATAACGGTATGGTTTACCCTATATATTACTGCACTCATTAACGGAATTTTAACAATAAATATTGTAAAACTATTGGACTTTTGACCCAAAAAAACCTCTTGAGTCTTTAGGAGGATAGATAACGAGGAGCTACAGGAAGTTTCTATTTGATCCCTTTATAAAAAGTATTTTTTTTAATTTACCCACAGAAATGTAGTCTTAAGGGTACCAATAACGGTATGGTTTACCCTATATATTACTGCACTCATTAACGGAATTAGAAATTTTCATCTCTTATAAACACTTTCCTTTATTTCTCCTTTATATCTTTATCAAATTCTTTTATATTTCATATTATTATGAAATGAGAAACGGTTAAGTTCCACATATAAACAAAATCTCCTTTAGGAAGAAAAAATTCCTTGGTAATTTATGTAATTTAGAACATATTAATGATGACTAAACCACCTGATATTAAAGAATACTTGATTCTAATTGAACATGACGAGTTTAATAAAAATAGCTAGAGCTTTTTTCGAGAACATCGCAAAAGATCCTAAAAATGTAATACAATTTTTGAAATAAAGTCCCCTCCGTATTCCTAATTTTGATGAAATTTTGTTGTCACATCCGGGGCATATACCTCCTTCAAATACCAAATTTCAGTGTCGTGCAGTTCATCGTTTTTGCGCTAGTCTGTTCACACACACTAACCATTTCTCGGTACTTGGTTATTTGGACTCAGGGGATCCTAAACGTGTATTTCCGATGAAAATAACTATAATTCTATTAAAAATTGCTCTGTAAAATAAAAATAATTTTATGATGATAAAGGAGGAACAGTAATCATGTACATATCCTGTTTTATAAATATTTTAAATAATTAATTTATTTCTTCTATTAGAAATACTATAGGAGTAACAGAAAAACTACTTTGAGCAAATAGTAAACTTTGTAAGATCAAAGATCCGTTGTTCAAATCTCGATTGAGTTTGCTCATTTACAGTGAGAATCTCTCGACCTCCGAGTCGAGATTAAATGCTATCTAGATGTTTAATCAAATACCGGAAAAGTAAAAATAAAAAATAAAAAAATAAAATGTTAAGTAAAATAAAAAAGTAGCTACCATGGATTTGGTTGGGCTAATAAGATGAAGCGAGGAGGTAAGGAGGGATTAATCGGCGCCGCTCTAGCGGGTCATTACCTTTTAGTGCTGGGCCCACCTCCTTCGGCCGATACCTCTACCTACCCTTTTCGCTAAATTGCCTCTTTCAGATGTTTACGGTCCGATCCGGGAAATCCTGCTTCAACATTTCTCTGTTTTTTATTTCTTTCCCGGTCGGATCTTACTCCTTCGATAGCATTCCAAATGGTGCTATCCGAGCTAATGTTGCTTTTAGAGTAAGCTTTTACAATCGCGAAAAATCGTTTATGGGTAATTCTCATTTTAGAACTTTTACACAAATGGTTAAGCCAAACCTGATTTTTACTTTCACTTACCTATATATGAAATATATAGTAAGTGGAAGTATTGCGATCGTGAAAATTTTCGGCTTCCGGTTTTCAACGGAAATAGACGTTTTGGGGTCCCCTGAGTCAAAATAACCAAGTCCCGCGAAATGGTCTGTGTGTGTGTGTGTGTGTGTGTGTGTGTGTGTGTGTGTCTGTGTGTGTGTGTGAACAGACTAGCTCAAAAACTATAAGCCGTGTGAACCTGAAATTGGGTATTTAGAGTATGTATAAGCCCGCGATGTGACAGCAAAATTTCATCAAATTTGCTCAAAGGGTACTTTATTTTATAACTTTTTATGTTTTTTTCGATTTTCTCAAAAACGGCTCTAACGATTTTGATTAAACTGAGTATTTAGTCTATTTATATGCCCGAGATATGACTGTAAAAATTTCATCAAAATTCATTAACCGGAGGGGGGACTTTACTTAATAAATTTTGTATCATTTTCACGTGTTTTTTTTATTTACTCAAAAACGGCTTTAACGATTTTGATCAAACTGAGTATATGATGTATGTGTATGCCCGAGATACGACTGTAAAAATTTCATGAAAAGTGATCAACCGGACGGGGGACTTTACTTAAAGAATTTTATCTAATGTTAACGTTTTTTTTTATTTTCTCAAAAACGGCTTTGATGATTTTGATGAAACTGGGTATCTGATGTATGTATATGCCCGCGATGCGACAGCCGAAATTTCATCAATATTGGTGAAACGGAGGGGGTACTTCATTTAATAAACTTTTTCTTAGGTCCACGTGTTTTTTTTATTTACTCAACAGCGGCTGTAATGATTTTTATCAGACTGGATATTTGGTGTATATGTATGCTATATATTCATCAAAATTGGTCAAATGCAGGGGGCTCTTTATTTCATAACTTTTTTTTTCAATTTTCACATTTTCTTGGAATATCTCAAAAACGGCTTTGATGATTTTGATTAAATTAATCATTTTTAATCAAAATCAAGTCATCTTTTTTATATTATTTATAAAAATGGCAATTAAAAAAAACATGTCGATTTCTAATGTAAGTTAGTAAGTGAAAGTTGTGTGTTGCGCGCATCGCACCAGATTTTTTTCCATTGCTATGCGGTGGAGGTATGTTTCTTCATAATGAAATATTAAAAATGAAAATATTAATAAATAATATGATTTTATAACTACTTAAGCTTCTAAAATGTCATTGCTACGTAGTGTCCCACTCTCGATTTTGTATTTTTTTTTCTTTTGAAACCTAGGTTTAATGATAGTGAAATTTATTTCCACTCATAAAGAATAACCGAAGCATTCTGAATTATATATTTTTTTTAATTTTTGTTAACAGTAAGTATGTTTAAGTAGTTTCAAAACTTTATCTCTTCATTTTGACGTCATTACCGATCATAAAACAAAAAGGCAGAGATAAAGCCTTGAAAAAGGGGGAACAGTGGGGAAATTTCCTGTGAGTGTAGTGGTCACCATAGAGTTAAAGGACAACCACCTTTGAATTAACCGACTACAGTTGGGAGCCTGCCTCCGCGCATGTGCCTCTTAAAAAAATTCGCGTACTTTTATTGTTGTCATTACCACGGCACACAGTGGTTGAAAGGCGGAAAAAACCTATTTTTTGAAAGTTTTGTAATATTCTTTTTCTTTTCATTATTGATTAATAGAATAGTTACCTGACACATTCCATCAATTTATTCGGAGATATTCTAATTTTTTAACTTGTTAGGACCCTTTGAAAATCGATCATTGAAAAACTTTATTTTTCAACGGAAAATTTATAACACTACTATAATTTTTACAACTCGCATTTTTGTTTCTTAGAGCGATTTTCCTTCATAATCATAAAAAGCGATCTCACATATTACACTAGCATAAAAATTATGCTATTTGGTCTATGTTTTAACCCAGAAATAAAAGCCCGAATAAATGCTACGAAATTAAGAAAACAATATTTTTTGGGAATACATATTTTTCAAGCGCAGCCGAGCGCAGTTTTAAAATCTATTTCTTTAAGAAGAAGATACATTCAAGGAAATATTAAAACATATTCTAGCTGCGTCCACCTGCGTCTGTACATGTGGGATTTTTTTTATTGAAATACCTATGCTATTTCGTGCAGTTTATTCCCTACGGAGCTTGTGCTTCGAAATAGGTTATTCCTAATCGTTAAGTAAAACATCATGCCTTACTTACCAGGTCTGTAGCATCATTTATAAAATTAGTCTGAATCGTTATTAGATCGATGATAAATAATCTTTTTCGCCTACCGTGATTTTAGAATGAATTTGGAAATTATTAATAATAAGTTTATTAACATGACCTCGGATAACTTGGTAAAAAATAAACTGATTTCTCATGAAAACATTCTTGCCTTGTTTTAACAGACAGTGGCAGGAAGCTCATAGAAATAAAAATAAAATTATTTAAAATATGAACAGTGGCTTGCACAGAACCAAACTCATGACTCGGTAACCCTTCACTATTTTCAAGTAAAGGCTTCGGTTCAAGAAAAGTTTTTCAAATACTTTCCCCATTATAGATAGAGTGCGTTAGGATGGTAAGATGAAGGATTAATTGTGATTTTAGAATCATTTTGAGTGGGAAAGTTTCCAAAGAAGAGGTTAATAGGTTGTGTGTAAGAAACACACACCGCCGGTTAATCCGCATTGCCGGTTAAGCGGGGCTCCAACCTATACATTTTATAGGGAATTCAATCGTAGTAATGCTAATATCAACTTTTTTTTTTTGAAGTTTACAGATCTGGTTTGACAAGGTTTTTTTCCGAAAATAGTCGATTTTCAACCACTGTGCGGCATATTAACACGCTTTCTTTTCAAATTATTTCATTCTTTATATCATATAAATTTGAGTATCGTTTGTCTAAGCCAGTTGGCAAAAATAAAATGCGTGAAAATGTCATTACCAAGTAAAAAACTCCTCTCATTCCCACGCCCAATTATTATCTGTGTAATGGCATAATTTTTTTATGAAAATTGCCCATAATCTGAGAATCATCCATACATGAGGAGGTGAGGTGCAAAACTCGTTTGTTCCATTGTTTTGAAAAATTGAGATGACAAAGGATCCTAAAATTTTAATACCCTTTCAACATGTCTTACCAGATTGGAGCAAAATTTGTTATTTCATATAGATTTTTGTTATACAAAATAGCTGTTTGTTGCAGAACTGATTCTTTGGTTCCTATAATAACTTTTCTCTTAGCACCCATCCTATTCGTCCACTTCAGCAGTACATTCTGAACAAAACATCGACAGCTCCTTAAACTCGCGAGTTTTATTTAAATTTATACTCGATTCTTCTTACCATCTACGCCGTTCCACTAGGTTCTAGACTCTTCTTACGACTGTATAAGAAGCGGTGGACTGGACTGTTGGTCAGAAGCGCAGGTCATATGAACCTCTGTGTTACAAAGAGATAATTTTCGTAACCTTCTTAATCGTTTGTTTTCAATATTTGTGTTCTTATAATTTGAGTGGCATTGGATACAATTATTTTCCGTTAAAAAAAAAAAATTGTAACCCACATAAGTGTTACAATACATTGACAGTGGCTAGACAGGTTGAGTGCCTGGTTCCCAGTGAACAGACTCGAGTTCAATACTGGCCTTCAACCAACCAATACAATGATACAAAACCTCAGTTTTCTTTATTTGGGTACCAGGTCAGTGTGGAATAGCCAGAAATTAGGTATTCCTTACAGAAAATATGAACAAAGATAGTATCGATTAACAGAAAAAAAATTGAGCAAAATCAAAATTGATAAAAATAGGATATATGCAAAAACACTACGATAACAAAGCATTAGTCCTGAGTGATATTTTGAGCGCGAATCAGTTTAATCTCTGGAACTAAATACTATTTTTGTTTTTTTGTTTAACGTCTCTTTATGCTACTATGGCTAATCAGAAGATGCTACAGTGGGAGTGAATTTTGCCCATCTAGGTATAATTAGATAAAGATTCTTTAAAAGAGTATTGACATCGGAAAGACTCGGGAACTCTATTTAACGTCCTATCCGAAGGACGGATTTTTTGCTCCCTTTAAAAGTTTGGGCTACTGTGGAACGCGAACCCACTACCTTTAGTATTGCAGATTGCTATGCTAACCTCTACACCACAGGTCTAAATACTTTATCGTGTTGGTTAGCTTTATCTAAGCAAAGGTTGTGTCGTTGACAGAAATAGCCAGTTGAGATTTGTATTAAAGGAAGAATACCTCAAGGCAGCGTTTAGCTTCAGTATTATTTCCACATTAAACAATAATTCAAAATCACTTGTTCCTCACGTTTTAAACGTGTTCAAAGAAAATCAAGCAAGAAAACGTTCATAAAACTTAAGATTAACAAATCTCTCTTTAAGATGCTGCTAAGTACACCTGAACTCCATAAACATTTATTTATCTAAGGCATTAGTCTCCTCAAAGTTAAGATAAGACAAGGAAATCAGTCAAAATACAAAAATATTTGTACATTGTTTTTTTGTTGTTTACATTTTGTTGAAACTTTGGCTATAATTTCTTATTAGTAGTAAAAATCGAAATATTCTCAGTTTCAGCCCAAATAAAAGGAAGAGGGTGCAAACTGTGCAAAGTAACAATGCTGTAAATATGAATATCGTGCATTGTACGTTATTGTTTTTTTTTTTTGTGACGTTTATACGGAAGAAAGTGCCATACCGATCACATATTCAGAACCTTTTTCATGCATAATAATTTTTTCAATTACATATTTATGTTAAAACGACCTTTTACTGAGAAAATCAAGTTACTTAAGCCATTTTGAACAGAGGGATTAGCCAGGACTCATCAGATCAGCTTTAATATTCTCTACCCAAGCCCTGCACGTCCATCCTCAACTCTGAGTGGCTGGGCGGGGATTTAGATGAATAATAAGGAGTCAAATATTCATAATTTTGTGGAGTTTGTGGCACATATCCATTAGCATTTCCAACTTCCATATTAGGACCAAAATAATGTTTGTGGTCATAAATAAAGATAGGGATGAGGAAATTCGAACTGACGTAGGAATATGCTGTACTCCCTGGACATTGACCACTCTCTACACATTAACGTTTAATTGAAAAATACAAGTTTTTGGCCAGCTTTTCGAATTAACCTGTGTGGGACGATAAGAAAGAAGATTCGTATCTTTATACCCAATATAACCATAAGTCAGAAAAAACGTTTTGTTCCAACTGTTAGTCTGTTCCAACAAAAGGTGTAGGATTTTCAAACACTATTATTGATTTTATTAATCTATTTTGAATTTGTGGAGAAATTGTTCCTTGAGCGGACCTTATACTATCAATAATATTGTCAATATCAGAATATATATAATAGGGTGTATAAAAAAAAATGACCGTTTTAGACAAAAAATTAATATATATTTTTTTTATACTTTACAATAAAATTAGTATTCAAAATATAACCCATTGTTATCTAATGTTGCTTGCCATCTTTCCGCCAGTTGCATGATCCCCTGCTGGTACCACTCTTTAGGATGGCTATCGAAGAATTCCTGCACCGCTGTTTCGACTTCTTCAAAAGTATCAAATTTTTTCCCTTTCAAGAAGTGGGCCATTGACCGAAACAAATAAAAATCTGATGGAGCAAGGTCTGGGCTATATGGTGGGTGAGGAAGAAGTTCGATCCCATCAAGATTTTTTAATTTTTCCTTGGTCTGACGGGAAGTATGCGGCAGATTGCTGGGGCGTCAGCTCGTGCGGGACCAGTCTGCTGCTCCTTTTCACCTTCCCCATGCTGTGCAGATGGCGACACACAGTATCTTTCGACGCTCAGCACTCCCTGGCAAGGTCTCGAGTACTTGTGGCTGGATTTGAGTCTATAGCTTCCTGAAGAGCATCATCTATATCCAACGATGGTCGCCCTGACCCCTTCTTCCGTTCTAAGGTCGTATCTCCACTGTGAAATTTTTGGAACCAACGCCGCGTGGTACGCTCGTCAAGGAGACCTTCTTCTTCAATTCTGTTGATTTCACGAGCTGCTTCAGCGGCAGAACACGATTTTTTCCAATAATGTCTCAAAATAACAAGAATTTCGTAAGACACCGTCATGTTGCTTCTCCAGCAAAAACTTGTGAACTGAGGTATTATTGAGTAAGTCCAGTGTTGGTAAATAAAGTTGGATTAACGTTCTAAAGAGTACAGGACTTGTTGGTAAACAATAAATGGGATTAACGTCTTTACAGTCCTTGGAATTCATGCATTTGACGAAACGGTCATTTTTTTTTATACACTCTATTATATAGGTGGAAGGGGTGGTTTCTATCATTCAGGCCTTTCGTGGTGATTTTTCCTGACATTTAGTGTTTGAACCAGGACAATCGAAAGAAAGCTTATCCATAATTATGGCTACCGGAAGTATTCGACGATCTCAAAGAAATCAATGGATGAAAGAATGGTTGAAGAAACATGATGAATATTCTCATATGAGACTGCTGAAGGAAATCAGATTGACAGATGCAGAAGATTTTCAAAATTATTTCAGATTGAAAGAAAGGACGTTCATAAAATTATTCAAAATGCTGGAACCATTCTTGAGAAAGCAGAATACACACATGAGGGAATGCTTCCCTGTTAAAGGGAGATTAGCCTTAACCCTAATGTACTTACAAGGGGACCACGTCACATTTCCCTCTCCGATTTTGATGAAATATTTTTTGTTGATTCTGCATCGAAAATAAGTCGACAAGTGTCCGGCCGTTCCAAATATTTTAGGTCCAAAAATCGTGAAAATTGGCTTTCACAAAACGGTCATTGCTCCATTCTACCTGAACCAATTTTAATGAAACTTTCAGGGATTCTTCTACTTGAAAATATATTAGACACGTTTATCGGGATTTGTCGTAATTCACCCTAGTAAGGCCAGAAAATCACATCAAAGTTGAGGCTTGCGTTAGTAAATTTAAGCTGATAAAAACAGCAAAGGATGCAGTGGAGTCTTAAACTACATAAAATAAAATTTATAAATTTTAATCAGTGTGAAATTCGAGTTGAAAAAATTCAAAGCGAAAATAGATTCAAATTTTAAAAGGAAAAAACTTGAAAAAAAATCGCCCTAAAACTGCGGATAAACGACTTTTTCTAACAACTGTTATGTGATTTTCACCATGGAAAATAATTTTTCTCCATAATAGTTAATATATTTGTGATGCGTTTCAGTCTTTTTGAAAGATAATAATTTATTTTTATGTAGTTTAAGACTCTACTGCATCCTTTGCTGTTTTTATCAGCTTAAATTTACTAACGCAAGCCTCAACTTTGATGTGATTCTCTGGCCAGGGTGAATTGCGACAAATCTCGATACACGTGTCTAATATATTTTCAAGTAGAAGAATCCCTGAGAGTTTCATTAAAATTGGTTCAGGTAGACTGTTTTGTGAAAGCCAATTTTCACGATTTTTGGACCTAAAATATTTAATTTCTCAGTCCAAATGGCCCATTCAACGGAACGGCCGGTCACATGTCGACTTATTTTCGATGCAGAATCACCAAAAAATATTTCATCAAAATCGGAGAAGGAAATGTGACGTGGCGTATTTTCTGACGCGTTTGCCCACTCGGCCATCCCGCCACCTCTAGTACAGAACCTCTTCACTAGACATAATAAAAATCTGGTGCGTGCGCGCAACACACAACTTTCGCTTACCAACTTACTTAGATTAGAAATTGACGTGTTTTGCTAAATATCATTTCCCAAAGTCACACATTTTTCTACATTCATATCTTATTTTTGTTAATCGTTAAAGCCGTTTTTGAGTAAATAAAAAAAAAACAGTGAAAATGATACAAAATTTATTAAGTAAAGTCCCCCCTCCGGTTGATCAATTGTGATGAAATGTTGGTTATCACATCTTTGGCATATAAATACATTAAATACCAAGTTTGATCAAAATCGTTAAAACCGTTTTTGAGTAAATAAAAAGAACATATGAAAATGATACAAAATTTATTAACTAAAGTCCCCCCTCTGGTTGATCAATTTTGATGAAATTTTTACAGTCATATTTCAGGCATATAAATAGATCAAATACTCAGTTTAATAAAAATCGTTAGAGCCGTTTTTGAGAAAATCGAAAAAAAACTTAAAAAGTTATTAAATAAAGTACCCCCTCCCTTTGAGCAAATTTGATGAAATATTTGCTGTCACATCGCGGGCTTATACATACTCTAAATACCCAATTTCAGGTTCGCACGGTTTATAGTTTTTGAGCTAGTCTGTTCACACACACACACACACACACACACACACACACACACACACACACACACACACACACACACACACACACACACACACACACACACACACACACACACACACACACACACACACACACACACACACACACACACACACACACACACACACACACACACACACACACACACAGACAGACAGACAGACACACACACACACACACACACACAGACCATTTCGCGGGACTTGGTTATTTTGACTCAGGGGAACAAAACGTGTATTTCCGATGAAAACCGGAAGTCGAAAATTTTCCCGATCGCAATACTTCCACTTACTATATACTTCATATATAGGTAAGTGAAAGTAAAAATTATTAGCAGGCCTTCCAAACCTTATGGTGCCATTTATGGTGGTACCATAAATATCCCCTCCATTTTTGGATATCGACGCTCCGAAATCAGAATATCTAGATTTTCATCAATATCAATACTTAACTGTTCACCTGAAACGATCAATATTATTGTTAATACCATACCGTATTGTCAATATTACTGATAGTGTAAGGTCCGCTTTAAGCTGAGTAGTTCTGCCAGAGAGTCCCTACAAAAACAAGTTACTATCATTCGAGCTTCCATAAATTGCAACGATTTCTGCTGTATAGTTACTACAAAGTTGGGATGATGTAAATGCCTAAATTTTGTTGGTCACAGCACGCAATTTTATCCATTACCGATAATTTTCGAATCGCCAAAGAATATAAAAGAGATTTTCACAAGTTAATGATACAACACAAAGGTCTAAGTGGAGCAGGTAAATGTGAGTCTTTAAGGCCCTAAGTAAACAGAGGCTACACGGCTTTATATTGGAAGGGATGCGGGCTAGATGAGAGGCCCGTAGAGCCCAAGATCAGCGGAGCAGACTATTTAATTAGCCGAATACAGGGCCACGCTCAAGGAGGCCACGTCACATTAGCATACAGAGCGCCCTCTCAGCTGTTAGGCGAGGGGCTCATGAATCCCAAATCCCCTCCGCAAACTGTTCCGATTCCAAACTTCTTAATATAATGTAACCGAATAATCTTAATGTAACTGTTATTTAAAACAGTTACATTATTTAGTTTTTTTAATCCTCATACTTTCATTCACAGCTGTCAGCGATCAGCGATGTAGGGAAAGGGGTATTATTATTAATCTAAATATTCTTCTTCCCTAATAGATAGATAGAAAATACTTTTATTGATACTAATTACTAATTACAATATTTTATGTTATTTAAAAAAGTAATTACTGACATAGCTACGGCTGTCTGTCAGGAGTGCTTTTATACCATGATATAGTTTTTTCCAGCCTTATTACTTATCATCTAGTTAAATATGATAATATTAGGTATCTTGATTGGACCTTACATTATATTATTCAACTATACTAAACAGGGTCTCTCAAGTTGGATGGTCTAATGGACTAAAAGTCTTTTTAAAAAGAGATTTATTGAACTAGATTACAAAACACTGGATAACAGAACTAAATCTAACAGACTGGGAACAATCGGCTCTAGTTGCCGGGGTTTATGTACTGTAGGAATGCGGAGTCAGCTGGGAGTCTGCAGGAGGCATATTCCTTGGGTATAACTCGCCCCTCCTTAAGATGAAGCCGTCCTCGGCGAAATAATTGGAAGTTGAGGATAATTCTGAAATTGAGGATCCGGAGGTGTAGACTTGTCGTTTCTATTCCATACAGTACAAATCTTTTGAATTTTCAGCCGATTGTGATACAAAAAATAACATAAAAGGGATATTACAATGATTGTTAGTAGGGAATATAAAATAGTCACATGATCTACATAGGTTTCATCAATAAAGTCTAGAGGTTCTACATTGATATTAGCTTTATGGATGTCTGCAAATGAAAAATTTATATAACGTTTTACATAAGGAATTTCTGATGGTAATAAAATCGTGCTTTCCCAATATGTATAAGGTTGAGGTATATTTATGAGAGTTTCTGATCTGTCTAAATATAATAATGCAGTTAACTTAGGATGTATAGTCTTATTGCTATTGTTAGTACTTAGGACTAAATTATCAGTATTAAATATAAGATACTTATTTGCTAAGGGGATATACTTTACAAAAGGTTTAGGGTCACTAATTACTAGAGACTTACAATTATTTAATTCCTTATCGTCTAACAATTCATTAATACATCTATTTTCTATTTTTGATACATTTTTACAATAATAGTTTTCATTAATTAAAGAGCAATCACCTGTAAATAATTCCTGATATCACATAATACCAATGAGGGATGTACATGAGCTGTTATAAATTCATTATCTTTTATAACGGGATAGGATAAAAGGAAGAACGTTTCATAAGTAGGAGAAGATAAAGGGAGTTGGACAAAATATGAGATATAATCACTATGAAGGGAACAGTGTACCTTGCCTAGTTGCCATAAAATTTCTGGTACTTCAGATATAAGTTTTATTTTGGCGTTACTAACAACTTCTTCAAGTTCCACAAGGGACAGAATGCTGGACTGTATAATATTAAGTTTACAGAATTCAAGGCTGGTGTCTATATCATTAATTTTATTATAGAGTAACAGGAGATTATTCAGTAAAAATGAATATTGTTGGTTGATTTCTATTTCATTAGTTTCTATTCGATTTGAAAGGTTCTGGAAATAGTATTTTATCTTTTCATTATTATTTTGAATAATTTTAATATCGTTATTGAAATCATTGATTAGTTTTTTATTTATTGACATTTGTTTTTCTACATTATGTTCGAAGGTGTATTCATTTGATTGGACTTTACTTAAAATTTGGTCATACTTAGAACGGTCATCATCGTCCATCATGCCTGTGACCCACGAAATCGCTGAACCAAGCCCGTTGATTAGGCCACGTTTAATTCTACGTTGATTTAGATTAAGGTGTTCAAATTTTGACTGAGTATACTTTAGGTGGGCTTTTATGATATTGATGTGATTTAGATTTTTACTTTTAATGGATACGCTATTTATAGTTTTTGCAATTGAATTTAATTCATTTTGTAATAATCTTATATTTAAATTATGCATGTATGTGTAAAAGTTTGTTATCACAAAAGAGTCCTGAATTTTAATTGGGGTAACTCCTGCGGTTTTACTGAGGTCTGTCATCTTGTAGGGCGTTACTGGTATTAGCCACATCGTTATTACAAGGAGGCAATTCATTGTGACCTGGAACAGACGAATTTTTAATTTGTTTTCTTGGGCGTTTCATTCTATTTGGATGAAATTTAGAATACCTTTTAACTTTTCCTTTATTATAGGTGATCATTTTATTAGTTGGGTTATATTTAGTTTTAAAATATTTCGGTTTATGCTTTTTATTATAAGTTGTTTTAAGATAAGGTTCTTCTGGAATCGGAGGTTCAGGTTCACGGTTTTCGTTAAGCCGGTCGGTTCGCTTTTGTTTTTCTTTTTCAATTTTATCTTTAACAACTTTGTGAATTATTTCTAAATCTCTAAAATAATTATTTGCCAATTCTTCCGTTATTAATGTTTCTTTGAGCTCATTTGAATACGGATTTTTGAAAGTACCAAAAGTTATTTCCATTGGAGTCATCTTTAAATTTGAATTAATTGAGTTGTTATAGGCAATAAGGGCAAGTTTTAGGCTATGCTCTAAGGATATATTTTTATGTTCGAGTTGTATTGCGTTAAGGAGTTCAATGAGAGTAGAATGTGATCTCTCTAAAAGACCTTGAGAATCGGAATGACCTGGGGTAACGTAATATGGCTCGACTTCATACAATTTTAAAAAATTTTGAAGACTGTTGTTATTAAATTCACGACCATTGTCCATTTGTATAATCTTAGGAATAGGAAACAAAGCGAAGTAGTTGCTTAAAATTTCCTGTATTTCTATTTGGTTTAGACTTTTAAGAGGATAAGCAATTAATTTCTTCGAAAAAGAGTCTATTAAAGTTAAAAATTTATGATTATTATAGTGAAAAACGTCAAGCTGAATTTTTTCGAATGGTCTATCCGGAGTTGGAACTAATTTATATTCGACTCTGATCGGGTTTCTCTCATATTTAACTTTTAAACAAATGGAGCATTTGTTAATATAATCGTTAATATCTTTGAACATGCCAGGCCAGTAATACCTTCGGCGAATGTGCTCATATGATTCAGTGATACCTCTATGATACGTTTTTCCTACATGATAATTTGAAATAATTTCTTTTTGTTCGGCTTCGGTAACAATATCTAAATTAAATTTACTGTATTGTTTTAATTTTATACTCCGAAAGTCATTAGTTATTATATTAATGAAATTTATGAGCATTGATTTATATTTGCTTTCTAATATCCCGTTTCTTTTGCAAAATATACCGTATGTTGTTTTGGGTTTTAAAAACTGAATGCAATACGTTTTCATTTGAATTAAATCATTAGGATTTTGAAAGAAAAATGTTAGACGGTTTTTACTGAAAATTTTTTGAACATTTGGTTCTCTATTACCTATTTCAAGTAATATTTGATTTTGTTCTACATTTATAATTTTATTTTCGTCACAAATTACAACTTGATCGTTAGAACTTTCTTGTGAATGAACTGTCATAATACTGTCGTTATCGTTATTGGCTATATCGTTCTCGTTGGTGGCATAGTCTCGAATAAACTCATCAAGAACTTCTTGTGGATTAATTTCATCCTCTATTGCATTACATAACTGAATTCGGGAAAGAGAATCCGCAACAACATTAGTTTTACCGGTTACAAATTTTATATCAAATTCGAAATCGGATAAAAGACATTTCCATCTTAATAATTTTGAATTTGGTTCTTTAAGACTATGAAGCCATTGAAGAGGTTTATGATCAGTTTGAATAAGGAATTTTCTGCCATACAAGTAGGGTCGGAAATATTTGCATGCCCATACTATTGCAAGCAGCTCTTTCTCTATTGTGCTTAACTTTCTTCATGCTTATTTAAAGTTCTTGAAGCAAAGGCAATGGGGAGGTCTTTTCCATCAAAATTCTGAGATAGGACTGAACCTAGTGCGTACTTAGAGGCGTCAGTCGTGAGTATAAATTGTTTCGAAAAATCGGGGAGTTGAAGGATGGGGTTATTTTGCAATAATTTCTTTAAAGTTTCAAAAGCATTTATATATTCTTCGTTTTTTAAATCAATCTTAATATCTTTCTTTAAGTTTATAGTTAAAGGTTTGGCTATTTTGGCGTAATTTCTAATCATTTTCCTGTAATAACCAGTTAAACCAAGAAATTGTTTAATTTCTTTTTGGTTTTTAGGCAATGGGAAATTTCTAATTGCTTCTAATTTTGCTGGGTTTGGTTGAATTCCTTTTTCGGAAATTATGTGGCCTAAATACAGAAGTTCCCTTTTGAAGAACTCCGTTTTATCAAGCTGAATCTTTAGATTATGCTCTTTCAGCTTTTCAAAAACACTTTTAAGATGCTTTAGGTGTTCTTCCAAATTATCGGAAAATATTATGATGTCGTCCATGTAAACAAGGACGTTGGGCATTTTGGCGAAAATGATATTCATCGCCCTTTGGAATGTTGGGGGAGCATTTTTCAGGCCGAATGGCATCCTCAAAAACTCATAATGGCCATTTTCAGTACTAAAGGCTGTTTTTGGCACTGAATCCGGATCCATCTCGATTTGATGAAAACCCGAGGCCAGATCTATAGTAGAGAAGTATGTAGCTCTACCTATTTTTCCAAACAAGTCCTCTATGTTAGGTAATGGGAACTTGTCTTCAATAGTTTTTTCATTGAGTTTTCGATAGTCTATAACCATTCGAATTTTCCTTTTGCCTGAGGCATCCATTTTTTTGGGAACCACCCATATCGGGGAATTATAGGGAGAATTACTAGGACGGATAATTTTATTTTCTAATAGTTTATCTATCTCGATTTGGACGTTTTTTCTAAAACATTCAGGATAACGATAATTTCTAGTATACACTGGCAGTTCATCTTTGGTATTTATTTTATGTTTTAATAAATTTGTACTACTTAACGTGTCTTGATTTCTTTTAATTATTTCCGGGTATTGGGAAACTAAATTTATTATTTTATATTTTTCTTCCACATTCATGTGATTAGTTCTCAATAAATTGGGAATTTCTTTTATTACTTCGGCCGAATCCGTGGGACAATTGGTCACTGGATTCGCTGAATAAATTGATTCGACTTCATCTATATCAATAGGTTGAGGACAAATGGTCATCAACTCTGTGGCATAAGCTAAGCATTTAGCTCTGTTGTTTTCTATTTTTACTAGACTTTCGTCTATAAATATTTTATCATCAATATTTACCGGTTTTATTATTCCCGATCCACTATTGGGAATTGACCTAATAGGGACAGTTATAATATTATAACCTGGTTTCAAAGTAATTTTATTAAATTCGTTATTATTATTTATAGTAAAATTTAAATGTTTATAACCATCTTCATATTCTAATTTATTTATATCAAAATTTACTTTGGCTTTGATTGAACTCATCGTTTCGTGGCCAAGTAATATATCATATCGTTCGGAAAATTTAAAAATATACATTTTTATAAATTTAGTTTTGGGAAAAATATCATCAGAAGGGAACATAATATATTCGGAACCTTCGGTTTCACCAACAGGTGTTTTAACACAAAAGTTCTCCTTATATCGGGGCCAATCTGATGGTATTATTTGGAGGTTGATATAATTTTTTAAAGATCCCGTGTCTATAAGCCATTTTCTATTCCTTTTGTCTCGAAAGTACGGCAGCGATCTGTCAATTGTTTTTAATTCAAATTGATGTCTGGAGGCTCGTGAGGGCTCTGTCCTGGTTCTAAAAAATGATTAGTTAATTTATTAACGGATTCCGCTAAAGAATTAATTTGGTCCTGCAAATTTTGGAAGTCATGAGTTGGGGGCTGTTCGTAATGTTGCTGTGAGTTTGAATCTAAATATGTTACCTCATATGGAGACATAAAAGGTCTTGTTGGTCTAGTTTTCATGGAAACTGTGTTTTGAGAATTCCATTTTGGAAAGTGTTGTTGACGTGGTGGCTGTACGCTTTTCATTGAAACAGTATTTTGAGAGTTGTGTTTTGGAAAGTTAGGTTGAAACTGATTTCGTTGGTTAAATTGTGGGAATTGAGGTCTATATTGATTGAAATTATTAAAATTTTGAAACGGCTTAGGCTGTTCTTGGAATCTCGGTGGTTGGTTTTGATTAAAGTTAGGTTTAAAATTTGGAATTTGGAAATTTGGTTTGAATTTAGGAATTTCTATTTTATTTATTGTTTCAATTGTGCTATTGTATTTTAATTGCGATAATATAATACTACAGTCGTTTATTAATTTTGACCTTGCGTTATTTAAATTTTTAATTTGTAGAACTTGTAAATGGGATCCTAATACCGGATGCACACCGTGTATAAAAGTTCGGACTAGTGTTGCATCTAATTGCTGAATTAATTGTGTTAACAGTTCTCCGGTTACTTCGTCTAATTTATATTTGGTAACTATCACAGTTCTTTTTTCATCTAATTTATTTAAAAATTCTATTGGATGTTCGCGATTGTTTGATTTCATAATTGCTACTTCCGCGATTAAATCCGATACTGATCTATTATCCGCAAAGTTTTTTCTAAGCGCATCAATTAATTCCGCGACGCTATTACAACTATTATTATACACTACCGCTTCTGCTGGCCCTTCTAAACGACTAATAGCAGCTCTAAAAATTAGCCAGTGGTTATGTATTCTTTCGCTTATATCTTCGGTACAATAAATAGTTACTAGTTCTTCACACATGCTAATAAATTGAGGCAATTTATAACAGTTACCATCATAGTTAGAATATATCTTAATATTTCATGTGGAATAAGTTTGGAAATTGCCATTTTAGTTACAAATTGGGAAGGTTTTAAAGAAAAATTGGTATTAGAAATACAGGGGTTACTCACAGGAAATTGATCTTGTGATTCCTCTGGGTTCTCGTCTGATAAAGATGCTTCTGATGATGAAGAATCTCTCCTCGTCCTGTATCCTGTTCTTGAATCCAGTTTAGAAATGTTCAGGTTCCAACAGTTAAGGATTAAATCCAAAGTTCTTCAGATTGTGAGAAATTGATCGCACGTAGGAAAGTCAAATGGACTTACTCTTGAAGAACTCCTGAAGTCCCCTGTGTTTGGGCGCCAGTTAGATGGTCTAATGGACTAAAAGTCTTTTTAAAAAGAGATTTATTGAACTAGATTACAAAACACTGGATAACAGAACTAAATCTAACAGACTGGGAACAATCGGCTCTAGTTGCCGGGGTTTATGTACTGTAGGAATGCGGAGTCAGCTGGGAGTCTGCAGGAGGCATATTCCTTGGGTATAACTTCAGACGTAGTGTAAAAAAAAAAAAATTGGGTAATACTGCATGCTAAACGGGGTCTTATGGCGCATAAAAGAGTTTCCTATCTCAATCTGTTGAATAGAGTTAACGTGGGGGGGGGGGGTGGGGGGACCCAAATTCTTGCCTAATGTTACATAAACTTACTTCTTTTTGTTTTTCAATACTTATAAATAATAGCAATACAGGATTATTTGAAGAAATCGATAACAATAATTCCAATCAGAAGGAGATATCATAGTCAGGGCTAATGAGTATGACGGCACATTTTATAATGCCATTTTTCTGTTGGTGTATTTAATTTCTTAAAATAATCCTAAATTGTTATTTTTTTATAAGCATTAAAAAAGAAAAGAAAAGGAAGTACGTTTATATAATATTAGTTAATCAGGGAGAATTTGGGTCCCCCCTTAGCTCCGTATAAATCAGATATTTTTCGGGGGGGGGGGGAGGAGGGAGGGCTTGCCACCTTCACAACTATTAAAATAATGTATTATAATTACAATTTTGGAAAATAAAGGAAGTATAGACGTAAGTTTCAAGTAACTCACTTGAGCTGCCCGGTCTTCACCATTTAAATATTTGACCATATCACCGTCGGTCCTGGTGAGTGCTCTAAAATATTTTTTTCTCATCGCATCTAAGATTTTTCATTTAAGTAAATAATGGAAAACATCTTCCTTCTCTCCAATGTTACACATGGAACAATGGTAATTCTTCTTCTGAATAATTGGTTGGTAATTCAAGTTGAGAAGTGTACCTCTAACTTTAAATATGATACTTTATCAGATATACTCGTAGATAGATTAGAATGAATATAATCAATATTAAAAGATAATTGTTTATTGATTAGATGATATTGGCCGCTTAATGCTTTTCCTGTGTCGTGATATCGCACCTTCCGTGGAATACTGTCACATCTCGAAAATCTAAACTTTAGGGAAATGGCGTTTTAAAGTATTTACTTTTTTCAGTTTGCCATTTTTAATTTTGTTTTTTCTGATAGTTGAATTTATTGGCAGAATTTGTTACTTAACTATTTTTCTTTTGATTTATTTTTCACTTTACCTGATTGCGACCACTTATTTGCTGAAAAAATATTTCGTTAATTCCCCCACTCTCCTCAGCCAACTAAACAACTAAACTTATAACAGTTTATACAAACATTTTTAATGATTTGTTGTAAAAAACTCAAAATCGAATTTTTCGGAGATGTTACTGTATTCCACGACAGATGGACTATGTAATCAGTCTAGTCTTCTTCCCTAACATCCGCTGATTATTTTTTCAATTAATAATTTCAATCATTGATTTAAACCGATTCAAATAAATTAAAAATATTTTATTCTTGAACAGTAAATACAAACAAAAATTTTATGATTGAAATTATAGACTTTTAGTTACTAACTGTTCTACTACATGTTCGTGGTTGTTCGAGAATCTTCTACGCTTTTCGATAACCACCTAGAATGCTCAGGAGATATAACTTGGGCATTTTAGATTTGAGGAAAGACAGTGCCCAGCAGAAACTTTTTTAACTTTTTAAGTGGTTCACTTCCATTTGTGAACCGTTAAAATGTATTATAACGTTGAAAAACAACAACACGTGATTCTCAAGAGAGTTCTCGACTTTTTCTTGGAACAGTTAAAAACTGTCATAGTAACTGTTCGAGAATTTTCTGGAACCTTCTGGACTTTTCTGGTTCAGACTGAATATAAGGAGCAATGGATTGGAGAGTTAGTCTTGCTGTAAATATCGAAACATATGCTTACTTTTGTATTTACTGTATCGTTACCAGACCTGGGCATTATTTTAAATAAAAGTATTTTAAATACAAATGAAAAATTGTTTTTTTATTTTAGTATTTTAGAATTAAAATAAAATAAATCACATGTGTATTTTCATTTTAATTCTAAAATACTCAAATAAAAAAAAGTATTTTCATTTGTATTTTAAATAATAAAATAAAATATATCTTAAATAGGTTGTTTGAAGTTAAACAATTTTCGTAATAGTATAGTGTGGTCTTTTGCACTAGAGCTCTCACTCCTAAATATTGAGCAAGTACATTTATTTCAGTTTGTGCTGCTGTTTTTTTTTTTTTTTTTTTTTTTTTTTTTTTTTTTTTTTTTTTTTTTTTTTTTTTTTTTTTTTTTTTTTTTTTTTTTTTTTTTTTTTTATAGTGGCTGCGCAATTACTAACTTTGCACCACTTCATCCGATTTCAACAAATTTTGTCACATTGGTGGTTTCTGATTATCTAAATAGACGTCTAATGATTTCATTTCTCATACATGGTTGTATGCATAGATTTTGGGGTGGAGGGTGAAATATTAACTTTTTACCGCCATATTTAACTGTCATGAAATATGAAACAAAGATTGTTCATAAGTCAAATAACAAAGCCAATTCCTCATAATTTTTAAAATAAATAAGTTTTTTATGGGGGGGGGGGGGAATTAATTATAGACTTTTTACCAGTATATTCGTTAGTAAAAAATCAAAAACTATGTTAGAGCAATACACGAAGGCATAAAGTAATTTAAAAGTATTTTGTATTTTCATTTTATTTTTTTTTATTTTTTTTTATTTTATTTTTTTTTTACTTTAATTATTAATTCGCACCTGTCTGCAAAGTGCGGACAATCAGCGAATGAGATGGCGGTAAGATGAAATAATGACATGTCAGGCATGAGGAAGGAAAGCACCCAACAGCACCCCCTTCTTGGCTTGAGTCAATTACCTTGGCTGTCTAAGAGAGCAGATCCCTCATCCAGCGCCTTTTTAGTCTTCTCGTATCCATGCGAATGTCAACCATATTGCTTATTAAAAAAAAAAAATAAAAAATGTTAAAATTTTTTTTATTTAAAATACAAAATACTTTTTTCTATTTTGCATTTAAAATAATTTGATCGAAAAGTATTTTAAATGATTTGAGGTTAAAATGCATTTTATTCAAATTTATTTTAAATGCTTGCTATTTAAAATAAAGTATTTTAAAATAAAAATTAAAATACTTTTTGCCGAGGTGTGATCGTTACTAGTAAATACTACGTCTAACTTTAATTATTTTATTGTATGAGTTATTATTGCTTGTATGACATTGTGAATCATTATTTTTGTCTAATAAAAATTATTTAAACTCAAAATAGTGTTACAACATTATATTTCTAATTTTTTTTTTTTTTCTTTTCAGGTGAGTGCTGAATACTATATGTGACATCACTATCTGTAAGTAGTTCAAACACATTCCTCACCAATACAACTTTGAACCCGGTACAATTGAACTAGATCCTCTGTATTTATTCCTACATCGGATTGGAAGCGTGGAACCACTCTACAGTAGAGCTAGTACAAACAGCAACTTGCTGAGCCTCGGTCGATTTGTGTCGGGATTCGACTCTGGATTTCAGGAGTGGATGTTAAAATGAACTTCTCTGACTTTGTTAGGATAATGTTCCCTCTAGATTTAGCTTGTCCTAATGTCCCCATTCAGTTCCTAAGGTTTAGTTCTGATTGGTTTGTATCGTTTAGTGAACTAGTTCAGTTGTAAATATTTACACAGTCTAAAAGTTCCAACGACATTTTGGGATAGTTTTCATGAACCAAAGGAGAAAGCAGATCTGTAGTTTTTCTCTTTACGGTTTTATTTTATATATTTTTAAACACTTTTTTAAGTTTTTTTAAGTTTTTAAATAAAAACTCGTTATTGATTTATATAAAAATCGTACACAATGGAAGACAATAGTAATAATACTCACTACCCCTTCATACAATATTTTGAAAAAAAAATCTGGTGCGTGCGCGCAACACACAACTTTCACTTACCAACTTACTTAGATTAGAAATTAATGCATTGTGTTAATGCTACGTCTCAAAGTTACACATTTTTCCACATTCATTTCTTATTTTTGTTTCATTTGTTCTATAAAAAACACTAATGTCTTTCAGTTAGCCATTCTTTAATTATGAACAATGGTCTGTCATAAAAGGCGTACAACACATGCGTGGGCTCAACGTGTTTTAAGAGTTGACTGCATATTTTTCTTTTTTTCTCCTCTATATGTTTACTTGGTTTTTATCATATCTCATATTTAGCCATTTCTTATTTTTAGGCGTAACGAGAGACAGGTAATTTCTCCATAGAAAGAAAACCAAAGGAACTTTATAGGAAACAAAAAAACAAACAAACAAAATAAGGCCCCTACCCCATTTAAGCCCCCTCAGAACATTTTCATACTGATAAAGCTTACCTGATATTAAAGAACACCTAATTGTCATGAAACATGACGAATTTGATGAAAATCGTTAAAGCCGTTATTGAGATAATCGAAAAAAAGGTAATAATCGGAAAAAAAGTTATGAAATAAAGTGCCCCCTTCGTTTGACCAATTTTGATGAAATGTTGGCTATCACATCTTTGGCATATACATACATCAAATACCCTGTTTGATCAAAATCGTTAAATCCGTTTTTGAGTAAATAAAAAAAACACGTGAAAATGATAAAAAATTTGTTAAGCAAAGTCCCCCCTCCGGTTAATCAATTTTGATAAAATGTTGGCTACCACATCTTTGGCATATACATACATCAAATACCCAGTTTGATCAAAATCGTTAAAGCCGTTTTTGAGTTTAAAAAAAAAAAAACACGTGAAAATGATGCAAAATTTATTAAGTAAAGTCCCCCCTCCGGTTAATCAATTTTGATGACATTTTTACAGTTATATCTCAGGCATATTAAGACATCAATTACTCAGTTTAATCAAAATCGTTAGAGCCGTTTTTGAGGAAATCGAAAAAAACGTAGAAAGTTATTAAATAAAGTACCCCCTCCCTTTGAGCAATTTTGATGAAATTTTTGCTGTCTCATCGCGGACATATACATACTCTAAATACCCAATTTCAGGTTCCCACGGTTTATAGTTTTTGAGCTAGTCTGTTCACACACACACACAGACCATTTCGCGGGACTTGGTTATTTCGACTCAGGGGACCCCAAAACGTGTATTTCCGTTGAAAACCGGAAGTCGAAATTTTTCAGGATGGCAATACTTCAACTTACTATATATTTCATATATAGGTAAGTGAAAGTAAAAATCTGAATCAAATAAATTAAATAAAACAAATCGTACGTAGTAAATTAAAGAAATTCTCAGTGTAAAAGAGATTTACACTATTTACAGTCAGCTTGGGAAACCCTTAGTCAAGCTGTGAAGGGAAGAGCAGGACTACAGGAGAGGCCCGCGCTCCGATCTCAGGTGTATTACAACCCTTAAAGCGACTTTTGGGACATTTAATTCCACCCCCAGTCATTTATTTTAAAGGTTTTCTATTTGCCGTCCCTCGGATAGGACGTAAAATGAAGGTCCCGAGCCTGTACGACGTCAGGTACTCGTTACAGATCCCTATCCTAATTATACCTGGATAGGCAAAATTTAGGACTCCCACTGTGGCATCGTTCGATTAGCCTTAGTGGCATAAAGTGACGTTTAACAAACAAACAAACAACATAAACAATGGTCTGTCATTTAAGGTGTATTGGCATGCGTGGGTTGACGGAATATTTGTCTTTTTTTCTCCTCTATATGTTTACTTGATTTTTTTTTTCATATTTCATATTTAGACATTTCTTATTAATTTCTCAATATAAATAAAAACAAAGGTACTTTATAGGAAAACCGAAAAGGCCCCTTCCCTATTTAAGCCCCCTCAGAACATTTTAACAATGATAAAGCTTACCCGATATTAAAGAACACTTGATTCTCTTTCAACATGATAAGTTTGATCAAAATCATTAAAGCCATTTTTGAGAAAATAAAAAAAAAACGTAAAAATAGGAAAAACATTTATTAAATAAAGTGCCCCCTCCGTTTGATCAATTTTCATTAAATTTTAGTTGTGTTTAGAGCCGTTTTTGAGAAAATCGAAAAAAAAAAAACGTTGAAATGAACCAATAGCTTTTAAATAAATTGCCACCTCCGTTGACCAATTTTGATATAATTTTTGCTGTCACATCACGGACGTTTAAATACACCAAATACCCAATTTCAGTTTCGTGCGGTTTATAGTTTTCGAGCTAGTTTGTTCACAAACACACAGACCATTTCGCGGGACTCGGTTATTTTGAATCAGGGGAACTCAAAACTTGTATTTCCATTGAATACCGGAAGTCTAAATTTTTCACGATCGCAATACTTTAACTTACTATATATTTCATATATAGATTTCGGGAGAACTATTCCTGGGAGGTCACCGGATTGAAGAACTGCAGATGTAGTAAGAAGAATAGAAAAAAGAAAGCAACATAAGCGGAAATAGAATTAATATACGCATGAGCGTTATATGTTAATGTCATTTCCTTCTTGAATGCTCGACTCTGGAAAGATTTAGAAATAGGTACCTGCTGGAGTATATATCATATCCTCATCAAGAAATCAATTTAGCCAATATCCTAAGCATTGACTCTCAGGATCAACTCAACAATATTTTCTACTTTTTAAAGGCAGCCCTCTATAGGTCTTACTAAACTGAGTGAATTCCTCTATCGCTTGTTTTATTTACGCTTTTAGTAGACTTTTATTATTGTGTGAACTTTTTGTTTTCTTTTGATCCACATGTTTATTATTGTGTTGTGTTTCAAATGTTTATTTTTATATTTTTGAATATTTATAAAGTTTAAATAAATTTGTTCTTAAATAGTGTAAAGTCTAAAGCTTGTAAGGACTCAAATGTTATCATATTGTACTGAAATGTTGATCAAATATTTGTACAAGAAAATATTCTTTCACATATAAATATATATTCCTTCATTCATGAGCGTTATATATTAATGTTTCCGAAACCCTTGTTACCGAAAGGCAGGGAAGTGTGTTTAATAAATAAATATAGGTGAGTGAAAGTAAAAGAAGAAGGCGGTATATGAATTGATGTTTAAAGCCACTTTGTACCTTATTGTCTCGTAAAATTTGATTTTTCAATTCAAAACCCTTAGTTTTCATTTGTTTTAAAAAAGCAGAAATACAAAGCATCCTTTCAATGCTGCTCCTGTTGAAGCTGAACAATATCGATCGAAAACCGGCGGCCGCTGGTTGATATCAACATCCACTGACAGGGGCTTATTAAAGCCAACGGGTCCGGACCCGACGGGATCGAACCCGCGATGGACGTGGTGTCACTTTTTGCCCCAGCCCCTTCGGCCAACAATATCCTCATCTATATTGTCCCTCCGGCTCTCTGACCTATATTCTGCTCAAGGCAACTTTTTTATATCCTCTAGTCCTTGCTGTGGTGTTGTGTTTGGGGTCGTCGGTAGCTGTGTTGTATATTTAGGCTGTAGGGGAAAAACTGAAAATGTACGAGTTTCTTTGTCCGAGTTACAACAAGGCCAACCTGTTTAAGGGAAAAAAAATGAAAACAAAACTTAAAAAAAAAAATTAACTGTCAAAATGCTATCTTTCTTCCACAGAGTGAAGTAGATGTCACAACTAGCTAAAAGAGAGAAAAAAAAATCAGATATTTTAAAATTCAAAAGACTAGCTGACCCGTGCGAAGCATTCGCTCTCCAAACTGCTTAAACCCCACCTAATTAAATTTTGTATTCGTTTAGTGCTTATTTAGTGCGTCATGGGCATAGTTAAGGGTTGAAGTAAAGAATAGATGTGTTTAAATTGGAGATTATTTATTTTTGAAACATAAGTTTAAGGTATTTAAATAGTTACAGGACCTCTTTGAATATTATGTTTGAAGTTACGATATGGTCATGGGGTCACCTGTGGTGTAGTGGTTAACATAGCAACCCAATGTACTAAAGGTCGCGGGTTCGCGTCCCGAGATGGCAATAGGTTTTTTTTAATGGGAGTAAAATTCTTTAGATATGCCGTCCCTCGGATAGGTCGTAAAATAGAGGTTTCGAGCCTGTACGATGTTTGGTACTCTTTAAAAATCCCTATCCTAATTATACCTGGATAGGCAAAATTTAGGACTTCTAAGTCCTCGGAAGCATCGTCCGATTAGCCGTAATGACATCAAGTGACGTAAAACAAACAAATCAGACACACTGAATCTATTGAAAATATTAAAATAATCGATTCTGTAAAGGTTAAAGAAGCCAAGAAAAATCTTGGCTATGTCCATTGTTAAGTGAGGACCAAAATCATTCAATAAAAATAGACTTAAACGAAATTGAAATGTCGGAACTGACTTATATTAAACTCGTTAAAGATCCATATCCTAAGTATACCTGGATAGGCACAATTTAGGACTCCCACTGTAGCATCGTCTGATTAGCCTCAGTTGGAATACAGGAATATAAAAATATAGGAACGTTCAACAAACAAAAAACCGATATGGTCATCTGTGATTGTTTGTTGGTGGGTTTGTTTTCTCAGACGTAGATGTCACTGAATGAACGCACCCTGGAAAACGCCACATATTTTCTTATGTAAATAAACATACTGGTTTCGCGGAAAGCGAGTGTCCTGATTCTATTGACTGAATCGCATGTTTTTGCTCATATCTCGTAAACTACGGCGGAAATCGGAAAAGTATATATAACCTAAAATATTCGTCTCGACAAACTGAAAATAATGACACCTTCGAATAAGAACTGCGAATATTTTCGCTGAGAATTGCGGTTTTTCCCTAGCAACTCGCAAACGAAGGGGTTAATCGAAAAAATGTACATGACTGAAAATGTTCTCCTTGAAAACCTGAAAAGATTGACACCATTTACAAACCTCCATTACTAAAACGGCGGGTTTGCGCCGTGCGATCCTGAAATTGTGAATTTAGTGTATATATATGTGACAGCAAACATATGATCAACATTGGTTGAACGGAGGGGATACTTTATTTATTAATTTTAGCCTCATTCTCACTTTTTTTTCTTTCCTCAAAAACGGCTGTAACTATTTTGATCTAACTGGGTATTGGATGTATCTGCCCGCGAAGTGACAGGTAAAATTCAATTCCGAGATGCTCAAATTATTTAAAGCATTTAAGGTCTGAAAAAATAACCGCAACAGCTCTATATGCAGCTGAAATCTGGTCGTTAGGGTATTTAGATAAAATTCAGGCACTACAAACTACATACTTTAAATCACTGTTTCATTTACCATATAATACACCGCATCATTTTATTAGAGTAGAGACCAACTGTAAACATATCAAAGTAATGGTATTAGAAAGGGTTATAGCTTGGTGGTCGAAAATACTCGAGATGCCAGCAGATGACCTAATTAGGTTATGTTATGATACGGTGCTAAATGCAATCTTATCTACAGCTAATCGTCAGAAATATAACAACTGGTTCACTCATTTGAAATAACATTTTAATAACTCTAGGATACCAAGGTTATTCATGTTTTTCTAACGTAAATGAGATAAGAAGGGAAAAAGATAACACAGGCCAACGATGAAAAAACTTTTTTAATGAAAATACCTTATTCTTATGTTGTTTAGGTTGCTGAATCCAAATATGATGCTTAAAAAGTTGTATCACCCATCATTTATTCACATTTTATAGTTAAATTCATGAAATAAAGAAACATTTTTAGAATTTAACAGCTTTTTCATAGTTAAGATAACATGAAAAAATAGGTCTAATGAACAAAGATGATGTTGGCAGCACTGCTGAAACACATGCTAAACAGCTGATGTTTTGTTTATTTTCAACATAACCTCACTTTTACGTTTCCTGTACATGTGCTCAGTGCAATGTCTCATCGCGGCTGTAAAAACTCTGCTGACAGTTTTTGTTATATTTGTGGTGAGTTTGTTATTAAAAAGCACCAAAGAAACATTACAGACTTTGTGAAAAAGGTTTATCTAGCATACTTTGGAACCAAACTTGGAGACCAGGATAAACCTTGGGCACCGCATAAGGTATGTTATGTATGTGTTGAAGACCTCAGGAAATGGTCAAAAAAAGAGAAAAAACACTTTAAATTTGCTGTTCCCATGATATGGAGGGAACCAAAAAATCATTCCGATGACTGTTACTTTTGCAGTGTAGATATTACTGGTCATAACTCTAAGAACAAGAAGGTAATAAGCTACCCTAACCTTCCGTCCGCCATCCGACCAGTAGGGCACGGTGTAGATTTGCCAATCCCGGAACCACCAGAGGACTTAAATTCTATTGAAACAGAAGTATTTTCTGATGTACAGTCGGAGTTAGATGAACACGATGAAGAATTCCAATGTGTTACAGAAAATGTAGAGCCTAAATTGTTCACTCAGGTCGAGCTTAATGACTTAGTTAGGGATCTGGGCTTAACAAAAGAAAAAGCCGAACTGCTTGGCTCTAGGCTAAAAGAAAAGAACTTGCTGGCGGCTGGAACCAGCTTTCATGTGTATAGGAAGAGAGAACAACAATTTTCGAAGTATTTTGAACAAGAGGGTGATTTGGTGTACTGCTCAGACATTCATGGTTTAATGAATGAGTTTGGAATTGAATACAAAACAGAAGATTGGAGGTTGTTTATTGATTCATCCAAAAATAGTTTGAAGGCAGTTTTACTACACAACGGTAACATGTATGCCTCTGTACCTGTCGGTCATTCTGTACATATGAAAGAGAGTTACGAAAATCTAGAAATAGTGTTAAATAAAATAGGTTATTCTGCACACGGTTGGTTGATATGTGGTGATTTGAAAGTTACGTGCATGCTCCTTGGTCAGCAAGGGGGTTTTACCAAATTTCCATGTTTCTTGTGTGAATGGGACAGTAGAGCTCGGAATCAACATTGGTGCAGAAAGAACTGGCCTGCTAGGGAGTCTTTAAAGCCTGGCGAGAAGAACATTTTACGCAAAAACCTTGTAGATCCAAAAAACGTGCTTCTACCACCACTACATATTAAGTTAGGTCTCATGAAACAGTTTGTAAAGGCTTTGCCTAAAGATGGGCTTTGTTTCAAATATCTCTGTCAGAAGTTTCCACACCTTTCAGAAGCTAAACTGAAAGATGGCGTCTTTACCGGGCCTGATATTAGAAAAATGATGTTTGACGTTAACTTTGAATCCACAATGACCTCAAATGAAAAAGAAGCATGGGTTTCATTCAAGCAAGTTGTCACCAAGTTTTTGGGAAATAAAAAAGACCCAGAATATAAGGCTATTGTTGCTAACATGTTAAAAAAATTTGAACAGTTAGGATGTTTGATGAGCCTGAAAGTTCACTTCTTGAGCAGCCACCTCGATTACTTCCCAGAAAATTTAGGAGATGTTAGTGAGGAGCAAGGTGAGCGTTTTCACCAGGACGTTAAAGTGATGGAAAAACGTTACCAGGGCCGCTGGAATACCAACATGATGGGGGATTACTGTTGGTCACTTCACCGGGAAGTTCAGCAAGCTATTCATCGCAGGAAAAGCTACACAAGAAGCTTCAAGGAAAAAAGGGAAAGAAAATATAAAGCAATTCCAGTTGACAAGTGAACCTTGTATCATCACATAAAATTACTATTCCAAGTATTTTACTGTAAATACAAACCATTTTTACGATTCTACAGTGTTTCATTGATTTCCCTATATACTGTAAATGGGTATTAGACTATATAATAAAATACATTTTGCTTGGAAACTAAGGGTGATACATAAAAATTACGAGCAGATTTGGATTCAGCACATAAAAATCTATCAAGATCAGCTATTAAAATTAAAAAAGTTTTCAAAAAGGTTTTTTTTGTTGGCCTGTGTAATTTAATAGAGAAGTGGGAAAATCATTTGAAATCTAAAGATGTAAATAGATGCTTAAATTCTAAATTTAATAACAACTTTCGATTGATTACCACATTTGGGCTAAGAGAGGAATATTTAATAAACAAAAATAATATCAATAAACAGAGAATTATTATGCAGTTGAGACTATCCTCTATAAATGTCATACAGTTTTATATAAATGGTATTAAATATGCAATAGAAACAAATGAAAACTGCACATTATGCAATTTAAACGGTAACTGCGGTTCTGGTAACCTAGATATTGATTTTGCAAATATTGTAACAATCAAAAATCGGGAACAATTGGATAATGTTAGTAACTTTATTAAACAAGCAATGAAAATAAGGTCTTTTATTATCAATGAGTAGGTAACTAATCGGCTGAGTGTTGTTGTTATTATAACTTCCATATAACATTCTCTTAATTTAAAGGATTAAAGTACATTATTTTATTTTGGCTCTTTTTTTAAGTTTCTTTGATTTATTTAATTAATTCTATTACTATTTTCTTTAAATATTGCTTGGGATTACAAAAGTAAAACAATTAAGAATGTTTCCAGGCATTCCATAATTTGTATACCAATATGTTATACACATCTATAATTTATATATATATAAATGAAACTATTATATATTCTTATATTGTACCATTGTTGGCTGTGGGATATATAATTATGATTACATGTCATATGCTATTTGTATATAGTGTTAATAAATAATGATTCATATATCCACAAACATAATTCAATAATATAGACTGTCAATTGTATTATATTCATAAAAAATAACCTATATTAATAGTTACAGAAGTTTATATATTATTTAACGTACACTATTATGTTTCGATATTAAAATAATGATGCCAGACTACCTGTAAAATGTACAAGCATGTATACAGTAAAAAAAAAAAAAGGTCTGAAAAAATAAGGTATGATATAATCTTTAATCAATTATATTTTAGTTTAGAAACTTTTAATAGAATTCTTAATGCAATATAAAGTGATTTTAGAGCAACTGTAATCTTCTCGATTTCCATAAGGGACTAACTTTACAACGAGACGTAAATACACCTATCGATTCACCTTCACATGATATGTTCACAAAAAGCAACTCGCAGTAAAAAACAAGCAAACAGTAAAAAAACTCTACTGTTGATGAAATTAGATCCCTTGTAAAAAAAATAAGCAATATTGAATCGAAAAGTACTGAGAACTTTCAAGTTTTGCAATACAGATACTCTATAAGTTATGGAGCATATAAATGTGGAAGAATGTGTGTACTTGAAGAATATGGCATTTACATATTATCGAAACACGTCGAATTATACTCTAAGTAAGTTGGTAAGTGAAAGTTGTGTGTTGCGCGCATCGCACCAGATTTTTTTCTTTAACATTTCGTTCCTCCTAGGCTTTCTAACGGACCTTCCTGGGCGACTCCCCTCCCTATGCAAGGTAATAGGGTAATTCCGAGCATCCTCTTAGCCCTATCGCGATCAGGATCACCCTCCGAGAGGACGCTATCGACAGAGGTGCCCAGAGACTATAAAGGGAGCGAGGAGCGAGGAGGGATGAGGAGGGTTAAGGAGAGATAAGTGACCTCTGGACTGCGGAGTTAGGTTCCCCTGTTAATGCGACCTGTCCCCTCCACTTCTTTCCCCTGAATTATATCTCTCCCGAGATCAGCCCTTATACAACCCCATTTCCCTTTTTACCCTCTCTATTTTACTGTTAGTATGTTTTCTACAAACACGGACATTAAATGTTGAACATTACTGATTTGTAAACATAAATTGGGCGTAAAGACGGAGGTAAAAATGAATGAATTGATGAATTTTATTCATAATCTTCACTCTCAATCACAGGTTGGGGTCACCTGTCGTATAGCGGTTAGCATGGCAACCTACAATACTAAAGGTCGAGGGTTCGCGTCCCGCAGTGGCCCTAGAATTTTTTAAAGGGAATTAAAAATCCTTAGCTATTCTATGTCCTAAATCCCTCGGATAGGACGTAAAATGGATCTCTCATTCCTGTATGGTGTCAGGTACTCGTTAAAGATCCCTATCCTAATTATAGCTGGATAGGTAAAATTTAGGACTCTCACCGTCTGATTAGACTTAGTGGCATAAACGGACGTTAAACAAACAAAAACAAAAAAAAACAATTACAATTGTTTTAAATTACAATATGAATATAAATCTCAAATACTAAAGGTCGCGTCCCGCGGTGGCCCAAGGATTTTTTAAAGGGAGTAAATAATCTTTGGCTATGCCGTCCCTCTGATAGTACGTAAAATGGACGTCCCGTGCCTATCGGGTACTCGTTAAAGATCCCTATTCTAATTCTACCTGGATAGGCAAAATTTAGGACTCACACTGTAGCATGGTCCGATTAGCCTTAGTAGCATAAAATGACGTTAAATAATCAAACAAACAATCACGGGTTGTGTCCTCGGGTCTATTTTAATGATGCTCCAATACCTACTTGTTAGGAAGTACTATACGTAGACAAAATAATGACATGGAGAATCCACATCAGACTAATAAAGAACTATATGGATTTTTATCAAGATTACTTGACAGGCTTTCCAAATATCGTTAACCAATATATATTTTATATACAATGTGTTTATTATACCTCCATGTACATACGGGATAAAGTTATTGAGCTCTGCAAAACTCACAAATATCCAAAGGATCTTTGGAAAAAATGCAGAAGGACATTTATGCACCTTACTACGTGACTAATGACTTATTTCGCAAGGATTTCAACATCAAAATAGTCATCAATAAAGCCATACAATATTAATGACTGACCATTGTTCATAATTGAAGCCGTTCTGTGCATTTAATGAAAATGATTTTCATGTTCCATGTATGTTTCGTAGTAACTAAATAAAATTTTCAACAAGTACATAGAGAATTATAAAATCAGTCGACTTGGAGTATTATGCTTGCATTGCCGAATTATCTCAAGTAAAAACTTTTATTTAATAATAAAAGAAATTAGTGTTTGTTATAGAGCAAATGAAAACAAAAATAAAAAATTGATGTGGAAAAATGTGGCATTAACACAATTTCTAATCAAAGTAAGTTGATAAGTGAAAGGCGCACACGCACCAGATTTTTTTCATATGTTCAACACATGCTGAAGTGGGTATCACGATATATAATAGAAATAAATATTTAATTTAGCTATATTAGATGATTATGTACTTAAGAAAGGATTTATTTATTTATTATTTCGCTTGCAGATTTGCACCTGCGCAGTGGCGCATCAAGCAAATATCGTCACTGTTGTTTTTGAGTTTGACTTTCTTGATACCTTTGATTGAATCAGATATCCCTGAACTACCTCTCACCACCATCTTTAGCTTAACAATCACAATAGTATCATCACAATCCTACTATCGCATCCTTCGCCCTTCAAAACCATCTATTTGATCTAGAAAAGTGGTTCGAAAAATGGAGAATCAAAATTAATTGGACCAAGTTAAGTCGCGTCAGTTTTTCTTTACGAAAATCGACTTGCCCAACTGTGACAATCAACAACCCAGTTCCTTCCAAGAATTTCGTATTATACCTCGGACTGTGCTTATACAAACAACTTAACACATACATACAGTAAATAAAGTAAATAAAAAAAAATCTGGTGCATGCGCGCAACACACAACTTTCACTTACCAACTTACTTAACTCAGAACATTTTAATAATGATAAAGCTTACCTGATATTAAAGAAAACCTAATTTTCATTAAACATGACGAATTTGATAAAGATCATTAAAGCCGTTTTTGAGATCATCGAAAAAAAGTTAAAAATTGGAAAAAAATTATGAAATAAAGTGCCCTCTCCGTTTGACCGATTTTGATGAAATGTTGGCTATCACACCTTTGGCATATACATACATAATATACCCAGTTTGATCAAAATCGTGAAAACCTTTTTTGAGTAAATAAAAAAAACACATGAAAATTATACAAAATTTATTAAGAAAAGTCCCCCCTCCGGTTGATCAATTTTGATGAAATGTTGGCTATCACATCTTCAGCATATACATAACTCAAATACCCAATTTGATCAAAATCGTGAAAATCTTTTTTGAGTAAATAAAAAAAACACGTGAAAATTATACAAAATTTATTAAGTAAAGTCCGCCCTCCGGTTGATCAATTTTGATGAAATGTTGGCTATCACATCTTCGGCATATACATACATCAAATACCCAGTTTGATCAAAATCATGAAAGCCGTTTTTGAGTAAATAAAAAAAACATGTTAAAATGATACAAAATTTATTAAGTAAAGTCCCCCCTCCGGTTGATCAATTTTGATGAAATTTTTACAGTCATATCTCGGGCATATAAATAGATCAAATACTCAGTTTAATCAAAATCGTTAGAGCCGTTTTTGAGAAAATCGAAAAAAACGTAAAAAGTTATTAAATAAAGTACCCACTCCCTTTGAGCAATTTTGATGAAATTTTTGCTGTCACATCGCGGGCATATACCTACACTAAATACCCAATTTTAGATTCCCACGGTTTATAGTTTTTGAGCTAGTCTGTTCACACACAGACACACAGACACACAGACACACAGACACACAGACACACACACAGACCATTTCGTGGGACTTGGTCATTTGGACTCAGGGGACCCCAAAACGTGTATTTCCGTTGAAAACCGGAAGTCGAAATTTTTCACGATCGCAATACTTCCACTTACTATATATTTCATATATAGGTAAGTGAAAGTAAAAACATGTGAAAATGATACAAAATTCTTTAAGTAAAGTCCCCCCTATGGTTGATCAATTTTGATGAAATTTTTACAGTCATATTTCAGGCATATAAATAGATCAAATACTCAGTTTAATCAAAATCGTTAGAGCCGTTTTTGAGAAAATCGAAAAAAACTTAAAAAGTTATTAAATAAAGTACCCCCTCCCTTTGAGCAAATTTGATGAAATTTTCGCTGTCACGCTTATACGTATTCTAAATACCCAATTTCAGGTTCGCACAGTTTATAGTTTTTGAGCTAGTCTGTTCACACACACACACACAGACACACAGACACACAGACACACACACACACAGACACACACACACATAGACCATTTCGCGGGACTTGGTTATTTGTAAATTTCAATAATTAAATTATATATTAAAAAAAAATGCTAATAGGATATAATAGATACCATGATATAGATAATGATAATACAATATTTTGCTTCTAATTCGCACACGTTAGGCAATGTGCTATTTGCCCGTCTGTCCGGTTGGCCTCTTTTCATAAATCCCATTTTAATTATCAGTCTTTTAAAGTATCATAAAAGTACACATTCACTATCCGATTACATAAGTACAATACCATAAAGTAATTCCAATAAATATAACTTACTTACATAATAACAAAATATATAACAAATCATATAATACAAAATGCAGTAGCGTATCTAGTTTCTAAATTTTTAAATGAATAAAAGTTCTGTTTTTGAATACAAGCATAATAAAATCTAAATTCCTTTATCATTATTTTCCTATAGTTGAATGCACTAACTGTGAATTTATATAAACTATTATGTATATTTGTATTGTATATGGAGACTAAAAAAAAAAGAAAGTAAATAAATGTGGATAAAGCAATTTTCTAAATTCCATTTACACAATCATTATTTGTATAATTTTACATCACTATTTGTAGCTTTTTTTTTTTTTAAAATGTTATTACAGTCTGGAAGAGCAGGAAAAATACAGTATGAATACAATGTTAACACAATTTTGTGGGGATAAGACACGAGTTCTGTCATGCCACCGCTCGTAACTCGATTTTCAAAAAAATGTCACTTGTTTGTTTAATTAACGTCACTCTATGCCACTTAGGCTAATCTGACGTCGCTACCGTGGGAGTAATTTTTGCCTATAAATTTAATAATTTGGATAGGGATCTTAAACGAGTACCTCACATCGTACGAGATTGGGACCTCCATTTTACGTCCTACCCTTAGGAGGGCATTGCCAAGGATTTTTTACTCCCTTTAAAAACCTCTAGTCTCCGCGAGGGGCGAATCCACGACCTTAAGTATTCTAGGTTGTTATGCTAGCTTCTACACCACAGGTGACCCTGAGGTATAGGCTGAGTGTGCCCTTTAAGGATCTCTCTACCAATTTAGGAGTAGTTTATAGTGTATTCACTTACTCACTTATCAATCCCGTTGTCAACGATCCCAGTTGTCTATTACATTGTTAATATAGAACGTATAAGTTATATTGGTACACTTATTGTATGATTTTTTCTGTGAGACAATCACAGACAGAGCAACTACACCTGAAATTGAATTTACGGCCCCACAAATAACCCCGACACCTTCTAGCGAAATCATAATTTTAATTATTCATTGCCTTAAAGCTTAAAATAAAACATAATCAGCGAAAACGCCTTACTTCTTTTTTACATCTAATTAACGGACTACGGTCCAAGCAACTTGCTAGAAAAATTAATTTACCGCCGCCTTCTCGGCTTTCCAAACAAATCTTTAATTACTGCTTGGAACCTAAATTATTTTCCCCATTTCCGATTTGCGTAACTTCATTTATATTCTCTTAAATCCTGAGTCAAAATTTTAATTAATAATTCAGCTGCAGGAAAAAAATAAACTAATTTTATATTTAACAGTGAACATAAGTAGATAAAGAAATAATTTTTCCTATGATTTAAAATAAACCTCTGGAAACAAGATTTTTTTCATATGATCCCGCAACACATGCTGTGGAAATGGGTATCACGATATATAACAGAAAAAAATATTTAACTTAACTATTTTAGATAATTATGACTAGAGCTCGGAATCCCGTGCAATTGCAAATCTTTTTTTTGGAAAGTCAGAATGGAGCGAACTCAAGTTACATATCCGAATCAAGCCTAATCGGATGTTTTATACTGCACGAAATTGCACGTTTTGGGGTTTACTGCATGAAATTGCACGTTTTGAATTTTTATTGCACCCAATTGCATCATTTGATATTTTGAAGAAAAAATATATTACAAATTGTAATTTTCTTTAATACACATCTAAACAATAGGTGAAAAATAAATGTGAATATCGTTGAGAAAAAAATAAAGGGAACTTGGGAGATGTAAACCAACACAAAACTCCGATTTCTCAGAAATGAGGGTTCGGTGGTTCCTGGATGTTTATATTTTGTTTCTCAATTCTCATAGCTCTGTAAGTATCAAACTAGCTTCTGTCGCGTATATTGTTACTAAAAATGATTAAAATGGAAGAAAGTGTGTCTTCGAAAACTGCGTGATGGATTGAAAAGTATCATGAACTCAATAGGGATGGTTGTGTAGTGTTCTGTAAATCTCGTGATAATAAAATGGATGGGAAAGGAAATCACAAATTGATACCCGCTGTAGCACAAGTAAGTACCTAATTTTTTTTTAACCCTAAAAAAGTAACAGTGTTAGTGCGTGTCACCAGAGTGATTTCAAAATATCATCTTGAGTATCTTTCCTTCGTTAAGATCTTCCTATTTCCATTATATGTAATTACAGCTGACATGTTTCGATTCTTTTACCGGAAGTTTTTTCAAACATATATCAATAGTATTATAAAAAAGATCCAAAATTAAGTGATTATACCAGAACCAATATTATAAAAATAATCTTTAAAAATAAAAGAGTTTCTATTTCAATCTACTCTCCCCTACTTACTTTTTTCCAAACTAGCTATTTTCTGTTCAGAAAAATAATTTAATGCCTGATTTTCAAGCAATAAATTTTTATTGCATGTTTTTGCACGCTTTGAAGTTTTTAATGCACGTTTTGAAGTTTTATTGCACGTTTTCAAATTTTTACTGCACGAAATTCCGAGCTTTAATAATGACCTTAAGAAAGAATTCATTTATTCATTATTCCGCTTGTAGATTTGCACCTGCGTAGCAGCGCATCAAGCAAATTTGATCACTGTTGTTTTTTAGTTTGACTTTCTTGATGCCTTTGATTGAATCAGATATCCCTAAACCACTTCTCACCACCATCTTTAGCTTCACAATCACAATAGTATCATCACAATCCTCCTATCGCATCCTTCGCCCTTCAAAACTATCTATTTGATCTAGTGTGGTTCGAAAAATTGATCTAGAAAAGTGGTTCGAAAAATGGAGAATCAAAATTAATTGGACCAAGTCAAGTCACGTCAGTTTTTCTTTACGAAAATCGACTTGCCCAACTGTGACAATCAACAACAACCCAGTTCCTTCCAAGAATTTCGTACTATACCTCGGACTGTGCTTATACAAACGACTTAACACATACATACCAAAATTAAAAAACTAAAACTCAAAAGATGGTACAAGCAGCTTTCGCATCTCCTAGACTACAGAACATCATTCACCTTAAGAGACAAGCGAATAATTTACACTACTATTTTAAGACCTATTTGGACATACGGAACAGAACTTTGAGGTTCCGCGAAACACGTCCACATAAACAAAATCCAAACTCGACGATCCAAAGTTTTCATAAAAATCATGAAACGCACCTTGATTTACTTATTTCAAATCATACACTACACAACGACATGAACATACCGACATCATCAATAAAAATCATACATACAAGACAAATATCGAAGATTCCACTCTTCAACGCCACTTCACCCAAACCCAGTCATCCATTCTCTTTCCTCCTCCCTGTTACCTGGTCAGCCTCGACGTCGACTGAAACGACGGTGGCCAAGAGACCTCTTACTACCATAAATTAAAAACAAAGAATTAAGAAAAAAAAAAACACATCAGGAATCCACTTAGACCATAGAGTCTAATAGTTATGAGTCGTAATAGTTTGCTTCATTTCAAATTAAAATAAAATGAGTCTTTTTAGCTTTTCTAATAGGGTACTGTCGTTAGTACTTCATATAGTCGTTTGGCTGTTCCAAACGATGATAATATGACACAAGATGATATGAGATATCATATCAGTAGGTTATACTCTTACGTGCATAATGATTTTGGTTAACCTATATTTTGCTAGAACAAACTTTTCCACTCACGTTAAAAGGCGACACATAAAATGCCATGGGAAAAACTTGGATTATTCTAGCTGAAAAAAATATATTTATGCTTACCCACCCTAAATTCGAAAGAAAATGAAGTGTTGTGTCAATAACTTACTCCGACACCTGTTGGAACTTTATAAAACTTTCAAATAATCTCACTCAATTGTAATATAATAAGCATTTAATTTGCAATAAAAGAAACATTGAGACCAATAATCGACATAAAAACTGTCTTATCTTTTTAGTTGGACAAAATTACACAACATGAGCTAAATTTCATAAAGATCGGTTTCTGATTTTACTCCCGACTTAAATTATGCAAATACCGCAAATTTCTTTTTTTTAATTTGCATGAATAATAAATTCAATAATAAATCTGTATTATTTTATGACGATGGTAAATTAAGAAATATTGTTAGAGCCACTTCCAAAATTGGACCTGAGCCTTTATCTTAAAGTGGAGGCGAGATATGATAAATTTCGCCTAAAAATTTGACTTCAAGTAAACGAAATATGGTGATATCAAGAAAATTATATTTTCTACTTACTATGGAAAATATTTGTTGATACTAGGTCTTGTTGATACTTTGATTTTTTTTTACAAAATTTGGGTTATTAGGATAGTTTTATATGTAAATGACTGTATGTACTGCTTATTTAGTTATCGTTTAGAATTTATTATTGTTACTCGAGAAATATTTATGATGCCAGACTCCACCAGTATAGTGCTTGAACCTTGAAAACCAGCTGTAACGAATAAATAAATTAAAAAAAAAAAAACTATTATTCAAATATAGCCGATATGTAAACTCATGTAACGGTCACCACTTCTACATGTAACAAAACTAATTCGTCACCTCCCCCCTCCCACCAAACTAAGAGGTCCGTTAACAAGTCAAGCGACAAGTGGAGTCCGATCCAAGTTTATAGCAGACCCATCATCGAGAAGAAGAGAGAGAGAGAGAGAGAGAGAGGAAGTTAGGGTTCCCATTTGGGCGGTGATTAGCAAGCGAGGTGTGTAAGTTTGTTGCTCGTTTGTACAAGTTTTGTTCGAGTTTGTTCGAGTTCGCTGCGGTTCGACCGCACTCAGTTTGTTGCTGACAGACCTCTCCCTTCTTCCCTTCGGCCATTATCCTTGTCAGGAACAATCAAAAATAATTTCATCCGCTCTCATATTTCCTCGATAACTTCATCTCCTGAGGGTTGGAAATTAACTGACGTACAGACCACCTGGGGATTGAGTTTAAATGTGATATTCATTTTACTTCTAAGGTAAATATCGCACGTCGGCAAGAAGATGTTTAAAACTTTATCAATGTTGAGTTATGCATACCCTCGGAATTACAATTACGATGTCAGAATATAGTCACAATATTATTAATACTTCCAATCGTGTAAGGCGAAATTTATCATATCTGGCGTCCACTTTAAGATAAAGGCTCCAAGTCCAATTTTGGAAGTGGCTCTAACAATATTTCAAAATTTACCATCGCCATAAAATAAGTCCGGATTTATTATTGAATTTATTATTTATGCAAATTAAAAAAAAGAAATTTGCGGTATTTGCATAATTTAAGTCGGGAGTAAAATCAGAAACCGATCTTTATGAAATTTAGCTCATGTTGTGTAATTTTGTCCAACTAAAAAGATAAGACAGTTTTTATATCGATTAATGGTCTCAATGTTTCTTTTATTGCAAATTAAATGCTTATTATATTACAATTGAGTGAGATTATTTGAAAGTTTTATAAAGTTCCAACAGGTGTCGGAGTAAGTTATTGACACAACACTTCATTTTCTTTCGAATTTAGGGTGGGTAAGCATAAATATATTTTTTCCAGCTAGAATAATCCAAGTTTTTCCCATGGCATATTATGTGTCGCCTTTTAACGTGAGTGGAAAAGTTTGCTTTAGCAAAATATAGGTTAACCAAAATCATTATGCACGTAAGAGTATAACCTACTGATATGATATCTCATATCATCATGTGTTATATTCTGAATGTAATTAGTTTGTATATGACAAAAGATTAATTTGGTACATTTCTGCTAAGCGTCTATTGTGATTGTACTAAACCCTATTCCAATTATATTCTTTATTTGTTCCTTTTGCATGTGTCATTCTTTAACACACTATGGTCAAATATAAGACGTAAAAAAAAGTTTAACCCTTCTAAATTGTTTATGAAACAATTTTAAATTAGGCATAAATTTCTATTTTGAATCCCGTTAGATTTTAGATTATCTGAAAGTTTTTATCTTTATCAGTGGATTTTGATTTGACTGCATTAAAAAGAATAGCAAGTAATTAATCCAATGTATTATAGCTACTGAGCCACAGAAACGTATGGCCGAGTTTATCGTTATTTTATGTAGGAAACGATCGTGTTAACTTAGGTAGAGACCTACTTTTAAGTAATAGTTAGTAACTGTGGTCCAAACTTTCCTAATTAATGGGAGACTACTTGTGAGCAAAAACTATTCCCCTAATTAAAAATGCTCTTGAAAATTAACATGCGATTATAAAAAAAAAAAAATGTTAGAGTTGTAACCATCTTTTTACCAACGTGCGATATGTTACGTTCTAAAATTCAGCTAACAACATATTGTATTTTACAAAAAATAATATTGCAAGGAAATATCTGTGGTATTGAGTATAACCTAAGTTAGTGGTTTATATTTTAGAGTACGTCTGTCATGAAAGTATACAGAAACGATCCAAGGCTGTCGCTTGAACATAAAAAATGTTTTTAGGCCCGCTTATAATGGGCGCCTTCCGCCAAACACATCCACATAAAAAAAAAAAAATTCACAATACGAAATTCCTGGAAAAATCATTAATGCAAACTGGTCTAGTTCAAATATTTTTTTTTATTTATTTATTTATTGAAATTTACAACTGTATTTACAAAATACATTTAGTAAATCAGCTAACAATAAGAAAATAATATGTCATGAAATAGAACGATGAGAAGCTACCCATTGGTAGCACTCAACTAGTACACTTAGCATAGAAGGTCCCTAGGCCATCTTCTTTTCAGACGCCTTAGAATATAGTCTGGAATAGAGGAGGAAGCGGGGCTGGAAACAAGAGGCTTCGGGTTGGCCGGGAGTTTATTATGAAAGGACTGGTATCTTGATCGGGCCAAATCGGCGATATATGGAATATCAAGGTCTTTATGGATGAGTTTGTTTGTGACGAAGTAAGGAGCATTAAGGATTTTGGATTGCAAGGATTGGATTCGAGAGGAATTTGATGGTTTAATAGAGCCCCAAAGCTCGATTCCGTAAGTCCATATCGGTCTTATTACTGACACATAAATTAGCCTTTTGTAATAGATTGGGAGTTTTGAACGTTTGTCAAGTAAGTGTTGAAGTAGTCGGAAGCGACGAGCAGTTTCTTGTCGTTTCAATCTTCTGTGGGGATTCCAAGTAAGGCGTTTGTCCAGATAAGTGGACTGTTATTGAAGGATACTGTTGGGCAGGACGTCATAGGTTTACCACGAAGGGTAAAAGTGATTTGATGGGTTTTTCTGAGTTGATTTTAATTCTCCATTTGGGGTTGATTGGAGTGTTTGGGATGCAAGTTCAAAGAGCTCTAGTATTGAAGTTTTGCTCTCTATGTCCAAATAGATCTTAGAATAGTGGTGTTAATTATTAAATAGTAGTGTATAAATATATAAACTAAGTAATATTTAAAAATATTCTAGAGCACTTTGAAATAAACAATGAATTCCATAAATTTTTTTTATCAGAGTGAACTGTATCCGGTAAATATAAGTGACGTGATTGGAGCGAGACGAATAAAATGGGAGTGTTAAATTGCGAAACTTGGTAGTGAGCGAATTCCGTAAAGATTAATAAGCGATGTGAATGGGAATGGGAAACGTCCGAGGTTTAGACCTAGACGGAAGTGGGAGAATTGCGGTCAGGCCGGCGAAAATTGGATAGAGGTGTGTGAGGTGCGAGTGGAGGAGACGGCATCGAACCCTCGGGTTCGGTAAACCTATTATAATTATTATTTATCTGATGTTAATAGCAATGGAGGTATACATGTTCCCAATTTTTTAAATCTATTTATTTATGCATGTTACGGTATAATTGGTGTGAAGTAACCCTTTTGTACTCCTTGTGATTGGTAGGTACAACCTGGCGTTTTCATATTAAGGAACTACCTACCTACAGTGTTATATGGTATAGTATTTTTATGAAGCCAGATTTGGACATAACGAACCCGCTTTGACAAAAAAAAAAAAATAATTACACCATTACTAGGCAGGCTTCATAATTATTTCTGCTTTTACTAATGACCACGCCGAGAGCTGAAATTTCACAATGATGCAACGCCCTAACACTTTGGAGTACTCCTCGCTTCGTATAATTCGCAACCAAATGAACTCGTAATTGAAAAACCTGACCTACTTTCTTCTTCCTAATTTAGATTGCTGCATAATTAGAAAAAAAAACAATCTACAGTTACTTAAGAATATACACAGGTCGCAGGTCACCAAAATTTTTATTTATTTATTTCTAAGTATATACAGTACCGGTCAAAAGTTTAGACTCACTTGTATTTAATTCACAATCTTCAAGTTTAAAAAAATAATTGTAATACAAGAGATAACATTTCAAAAATTATATGATTGTTTCAAATACAATCTATATAAACCAAGATGAAATTCTGTTAGTTTGTTTTTTTGTTTGTTCTTTACAGAAATACATACCGTTTGTCCTAAATTATCCGAATTCCGCTTAGTGGTTCTTTCATACCAGGTGCGAATACCTGTCCATATAAAAATTGCATAACAGCCAATCTCTGGGTATATTCTTTATTGTTATAAAAATCGTTATGATCTCGCTTTACATTAGATTTTTACGAAATCAAACGTTGGAGTAAAAAAAAATCTCATTTCTGTCCTAACGAACTTTTCTGTACCCAAGGCTTTTCTCATTGTTTTCAAAATTCCGTTGGTGAAACGGGATATTAAAGCTAGTTATAAATGAATTAAAAATAAAATTATAGTTATGGGTATAGTGGGTGTTAACCGTATTGGAGCGATCACCAGGACAATCTCAACTTTACCATTTATAGAGAATGTATTGTAGTTTGAAGGAAATAAAATTTGTAAAAAAAAATTTCTTTATATTGATAGTAACATGCATATGCAGACTACCCTTTTCAATTGAAATAGCGTACTTAAGAATGGCAATGCAAAATCGCCAAACGAATCAAAATTATTCAAAACAAATATTACCGTATAGCAGCAGGTATCCGATTAATATATAGGTAAAATTATCAATTTAAAAAAAAAAAGTTCGTTTTCGAATTTTTGCACCATGATTGCTGGATTGGGACCACTGTGCGCTGCAGCGCGCTGAAATCAACTCCATTATATTGTTACGGGCTTCGGGTTCGATAAAATGAACAATTAGCACTAGAACAATAATTTATTAATCAAATACTCACAAGGGTAATTACTGCCTTATTATCAGATACAAACCAGGCTGTGTATGCAGACTCTAATTACTTATAACTAACCGCACGGGTTAAAACAAGAGTCTTTTCTACGACATACACTATCACCACAATAACTTATCACAATAAGGCTTACCACTTATCACACTATCTTATCACAATAGACTTATCACTGTTCACTACGAAGTCCACACCACGGGTGTTGCCAAACAACTCCGCTGAGGCCTGTTAGAGCCGGTATTTATTAGTCTTGGATGGATTCTAGAAGGTTCGGGGTTCATCTAGAACAAAGTCTTTGATCTTCCCCGACAGCCAGTGCGGCACCGAACAACGGACGTATTGTTCACCAAAGGCGCTTTGTCTACTACCGCTGACCGCAACACTACCCCCTCCTTAATGCTGATCTGTCCCAGATCAGGTCGTGAATGTGATGGAGTAGACTCAGGTGTTTTCTCCTCTTCAGCTTCCAGCAGGACTTTTCCTGTTTCCTGACCGAGTGTTAGAAGCACAGCGAGTTTCTTGACACTACCAGGCGAAGCCAACAAAAGGACACTGGCCGGTGCAACAGAGTCCAGCTCCACAATGCCAAACGTATTTGGCATTACACAAACGCCAGAAGTTGGGTCCGGGACCTGGCTTGGATTAATCCTTACAACACTTGCTTTGGAAACCAGCACCTGTTGGTTGTGAGGGTCTAGACCAATGCTCTGCTCAACTAAGATTCCGTTAACTGCACCATGAGCAGCTAATGGTTTGCTCTCATCACCATTCGATTCGAGTCCTACTACTGCTGTTGGACTTTCTGTAGTCCCATGGGTAATGTTGGGCTTAGGAGGAGGCCGTCCAGGTCCTCGAATGATGCCACTCACTGTCACTTCATTGTCAGTTTCTCTCTCCAATTTCAATTTCTCTGCTAAGGGGTCATCATCCTCATCAGAATCAGTAAAAGGCATTCTCCTGTTTAACATTTCAAGTTCCGCATCATCACGCTTCATAGACCCACACCAAGCCTTTCCCTGAGGTTCCTTCCAGCTCAAGGTTCCTTGCTTGCTGTACCTGATTAGCCGACCACTGATTGAAAAGTTTCCAGAGTTTGTAACTTGATCGTTTCCAGCCCTCTCCGATATGGCAGTCCTCTGTCCATTCAAAGACCGCTCGGCCAAACTCTCCTTAAATGCTCCAAACAGACGCCGACAAGCCTCCAAGCTTCCAGCCGGCTCCCAGCCACTCTGTTCAAAAGGGCATCCTTCCCATCCAAGGGTGTATCCGGCCCTCCTCGATACGGCTGACCTCTGTCCATTCAAAGACCGCCTGGCCAAAGTCTCCTCAAATGCTCCAAGCAGACGCCGACAAGCCTCCAAGCTTCCAGCCGGCTCCCAGCCACTATGTTCAGAAGGGCATCCCTCCCATCCAAGCAAATATCCATATTGCTTCTCTCCTGGATGGAACCTTTGGAAAACAACAAACTCTTCTTCCTTATCTTGAGAGCTGCCACCATCCTCGAGCTGATCTCTCACGCTCTCAATATTCTCCGTTCCCTATTCAACACCTGTGGTTGACTCAACTTCCATGAATTCTCCAGCCGAGACCCCCAGAACAAGCCTTCTTACTACAACAGGCTCTTCCTCATCCCCTTCATCAAAATCTTTCTTGTCAATTGACTTCCCTACTGGCGATGGCTTAATGTCTGTATCAACAGGTTTAGCATACACAAAAGAACTAGAATTCACAGTCTGTACAGCAGCTACCTCTGCATTTCTTATCCTTTCAGGCATGTGTCTCATGAACTCCTCTTCGAAATGAACAGCATTGCGGCAAGGTCCACACACAAAAGGATCCACCTCTCTCAATCCACCAAGCGGCACCTTCACATCTTCAACACTCACTTGAGGATCAAGGTCGAAGGGCTCTTCTTCTTCTTCTTTATCATTTTGCGTAGCACTAAGAACCTTCTTAACCGAAATCTTAGGAGTATCACTATCAACTAACTTATTTTCTAACGTAGTAAAACATTCTGATAACGTAGAAAATAACTCATTTTGATTTTCTAACAACTCATTTTTAAATTCTAACAACTCATTTTTCAATTTACTAAATTCTGTTTCAAAAAGAACGTGATCTGGATCCTCTCCACTACTAATTAAAGCTTCCCTGAGCCTTTGTTGCAATATAGACTTGTTACCAGAAGTATCCAAATCGCGTTCTTCTAATTCCCTTTTTAAATCTGCTACTTTCAAATCATACAATCTTAAGCCACCGGTTGACATTTTAAATATTATATACAATTATCAAAATTAAAATTAACAAATCAAAACTTAAAGACTAACAACAATAAGTTGATTATAAACAAACAACGAAAAATAAATAAATCTAATCCTATACACAGTTACTAAGATTTAAATTACAAATGAAATTCTCAACATTTTAAACAATAAACTAAATTATTAAAAGAAACCAAAAAGATTAAATAAAACTCAAATATTAAATAAAATAAACAATATTCAAAATAGACAAACAAATTTTCAATAGCCTAAATTACAATAATTAACTAAAATAACAAACAGAAAAAATTATTTACAACAAACTATATAAATACGCTAATGCTAAAAATATCTCCGCTTCTGACACCAGTTGTTACGGGCTTCGGGTTCGATAAAATGAACAATTAACACTAGAACAATAATTTATTAATCAAATACTCACAAGGGTAATTACTGCCTTATTATCAGATACAAACCAGGCTGTGTATGCAGACTCTAATTACTTATAACTAACCGCACGGGTTAAAACAAGAGTCTTTTCTACGACATACACTATCACCACAATAACTTATCACAATAAGGCTTACCACTTATCACACTATCTTATCACAATAGACTTATCACTGTTCACTACGAAGTCCACACCACGGGTGTTGCCAAACAACTCCGCTGAGGCCTGTTAGAGCCGGTATTTATTAGTCTTGGATGGATTCTAGAAGGTTCGGGGTTCATCTAGAACAAAGTCTTTGATCTTCCCCGACAGCCAGTGCGGCACCGAACAACGGACGTATTGTTCACCAAAGGCGCTTTGTCTACTACCGCTGACCGCAACAATATTATATTAATTTAACCATTATTGTGGGTAACCACATATTTTTTACATTATTTTAAATAATTCTTTTAAAAAAAAATATTTAAAATAATTTTAAAAATAGGTGGTTACCCACAATAATGGTTAAATTAACATAAAATAATTTAAAAATTGACGAACGTCAAGAGATGCCCATAATTGGACAAAAATTGTCCATCTCCCGGAAATACTCGCAAAACTTGGGAGATCGTGAGAGAGGTGTCATTGAAGAGGAAGGATTTGGCACCGTTTGGAAGCGACTACGTGGTGTAATGGTTATCATACCGCGCATGTCACGCGGAAGACTCGGGTTCGATTCCCGGCGGAGCCATATCTTTTCTCTTCAAAAAAGAATTATTTAAAACAACTCTATTATATTTACCGGATACAGTTCACTTAGTTCGGCATTGTGTAGAATTTAGACGTCTCATGTTTAAATGAGTAATTTATCAAAACTGTACGGAAATAATTATAATGTATCTTAGGCAAGGCAGTAAATACAAAGAAGTTTTTCAGTCCTCTTTTGTCTTCCTTCGGTCGGTATTAATTGTTCCCGAATCCGCAAAGGTTCATTTCCGAACAAGAGCGTTTACAGTCATAAGACTTCCCTAATAGGATAGAGTTGAGAGAGCAGTCATTGTAGGATGATAATTCCACCTAATTCCGTTGGGGGGGTGGGACCTGGTCTCTGCGCACAATGGGTTCTTTGGGGGGGGGTTGTGTGTGTGTGTAGGCCCCCCCCAACACTAAGCCTATTACCGCCCCCACCTCACTCTCTCTCTCTTCATCAAATCTCGAAATTACTTTCCCACAAGCACAATACATCCTCGGCCCCAGTAATCAGCCGAGAAATCTTACTCACCTTTATTCCCCGTTGGGGGGGTGGGGGGGGGGGCGCCTCCTCGGGAAGGGAAGATGTATTGTTTCCAGGTTGATGGGGTACTAAGTCGAAGCTACTTCTACTGCGATCCCGCCATTGAAGCTAATGCTACAAAAGGTAAAGAATCTAAGAGGATAACCATTGAAACATCTTTTCAAAGTAACCTGAAATACTTCTTAACAACTCCACTAATTAACAACCGATCTTCTTCCTAAAATATTCATTGTAAAGGCAATCTAAGACCTCTTATGTATTTTCGGATTAACTTTATCAATTTTTTATATAAGAACGAGCAGGCCCGATCAATAGCTATAATTCTTTGAATTAATTATAACCTATCTTTAATACAGTCAAATCGAAATGCATTGATAAAGATGAAAACGTTTCAACTAATCTAAAAACCAGCGGGATTTAAAATAGAACTTAACGCCAAATTTAAAATTGTTTAGTAAAGAATTTTGAGGGGTTGAAGATTTTTATTTTTTACATCTAATATTCATTATCAATGTATGATCCATTCATTTAGTGAAATATTTGTTTTCCTATGTTCATGTAATATAATTAATTGTAAATAATTAATGAAAGATAATATTTAATCTTTAATTGAAATAAAACTAATGGATTTGAAAGATCGACAATCGAAATGAGAGTTATAGTGTGCGACAAGTGGTGGCCGGCAGAGAAAGACAAGTGAGCTGAGCCAGTGTCGTGAGCACATGGTGTGTTTTTTAAAAGAAATTTCCACGGTTTTACCGGATAATTTGAATGGACCTTCGCTTCTGATTCACCCAAAACGCGAGTGCAGACGGTGGGTTACCGGAAGGAGCTAGGAATGCGAGTCCATCGGGAGATTTGAGGAAAAGAAGGCAACAGCGGCGGAGGAGAGGAGAGGCTTGGAAGTCCTGCTGCTAGAATTGGGAAGTACAGACTCTTTTTTTATTTGTTTCTTATTGAATTAATCAGTAAAAGGAGGAGATGATATTTCTTTTGGTTTTCTGTTTTTTTTTGTATGCATGTATTAAATACTTTAATTTCTTTATGAATGTTAATTTTAGAAAATTAAGGGGTTAATTTTATTTGATTTAGTTTGTAGTTTGGTTAAGTTTGATTTCGTTTGTATCTCTTTATTTTTTTAATTATTAATGAATAAAAACATTTTAAAAGGATTTAAATAAATAATGTAAAAGAATTTCAGCTTTAAACCTAGTTACTCTGATAATAGAATTATACTGACAATAGGTAACTTGAACTGTTACCACAGTTTCAACTAATGAGTCATGTTAGCCTAGTGCATAGCGCTCTAGACTTACGTTGTCAAGGTTAATGATTCAAATCCAGGTGTTTGATGGTACTTTTTTTTCTATTGAGAAATTATTATTTTTTTTTTGTTTGTGTTGTTGCCTGACATTGATATTAATTAAATTAATTTTAATATCCATATTAAGAATAATTATTACATAAATAATAAATATATAAACCTTAACGAAATTAATTTAATTTTATCATTAATTTTTTTTTAATTATGGATTAATTTTCTTTCCACCAACTAGTTCACTCAATAGTACACTTTGATTTCTTTGATTCTTTGGTTTGATCGCACTAAATTATTTTTTTTAAATTTAATTATATCAATATTTTCATTCTTTTTTCCTTTTCCTCCTTCTGTGTATATTTAATTGTTTATATATTTTTATTCCATATATTTTTTTTATTATTCGTGGATTTCACTATTTTCCATAAACCAATAGTGTGGCGCCCGTTTTGTTTTTTTATTTTGGATTTATTTTCATATTTAAATAGTTTTACTTATTCAGTAGAACCCTGGCGTCGCGATTGGGTTATTATCTGGGTAATAGATTACTCACCCCGTTTGGAGGAAAAACGTTGTAGCACCTATCAATACACTTTTGCCAACAACCTTTCTTATCCACGACAAACAAAATCTGGATCCTTCGAAGCAATGAACTCATGAAAAGAATTTTCAATTTCATCCTGGTTTTGAAATTTTGTTCTCCCTTAACCCGGGAAAATCAGCGTTCGCCTTAGTGACGAAGAGACCGCACATTTCTGTTAATTACAGATGAGCCCCCAATCCTAGCTGGCCCACCTTCCGGGAGTTATATCTCCACCTAGTACTAGATCAGATCCTGTAGGGAGAAGGTCGGTCGATTTAGGTAAGTCAATCAATTATTTTATTTTTCCCAAGTAAACGATGTCGAAAAGACAAGCGCTACCTCATATGTAACTTTGTGTCAGTCTTGGAGACGAAGTGTCACCTAATGTTCGTCTTGAAAGCTAATTCTATCTGTAGGTGGAATATCTATGGACTATTTGGACCTCGAGTAATGTGTCAATTTTGTCCTTGGCAGAAGAGAATAATGTCAAAATCTTATTGTATTAGTGGAAAGTGGATTTGTGGAGAGCGTACGGTCGTTATGTCGAGATTGTAAAACGAGGCTATGCTTTATATATTATCAATAATTAATGAGAAAATTTATTAACTATAAGTCCAATGTAAATTTTCCTATTATTTGCTCATTGTTCCTGTTTAGTTGGTAGCGTAGTGTATTCCTATTGATATGCTTTCGTAGTTTATTTATTCTACTTAATGTTTTATTATTTTTTTGGCAATTTTGCTTTTGTGGCATTTTCTTTATGGATTTTCGTCTGTAATAATTATTCTTTCCAATAAATCATAAATTAAAAATCAAAGTGTTTTGCGTATATTGAACCTCAACTTTTAGTAACAGTAATAGTAAGTAAATTACACCATTGTTAGTTCCTTATTCGTGGGCCAACCACAAGGAGATGGCTCCAGATCGAGATAGGTGGCGAAACTTCATAAAGGCCCTATGTCCCACTCAGGGATAACACGAAATAATAGTAATAAATAATAATTAGTTCCTTATTGACAAAAGGCATAAAAAGTATAAATGTGAATAAGGTCTGTTTTAAAGTATTGTAAATGCTGCATTTGGAAGATGATTAGGCATCCCTGAAACGATAATAAGGTCACTTCGTCTCATCGACGCACAGTGGGACGAATCGCCAATCTAGGCGGAAATAGTTAACATCAACGAAATGAAAAAATCTTGTCGGTCTCTTGAAAACAATAGTCTAGCTAAGGCATTTACAAATTATTAATCACTTTAAGCAAGTATTAACAGAATAATGGGGGTTTGAATACGGTAGTACCCTCATAATGCTTAGTCAGCTTATTTCCAAATTATATTGTAAAATCAATAGAATCATAGAATGGATCGTGTTTTTTTGAAAAAAAAAATATACACGGATGCCGAATACACTACGGCAATCTCCGAAGCTATGAAAAAACGAGATTCGTTGACCATAAGTACAACAATTAAAAGCAAATAGCAAGATTTTTCCCTTTCTAGGAATAAAAAAGAAATAAAGCATGAAAACAATAGTATACCTTAGGTATTTACAAACCATTAATCCCTTAAAACAAATACCAACGGAATGACAAACGAATAAACACGCCACATTCGTCACAATAAGTCAGTTAATTTGAACATCTTATTGATAAAGCGGCAACATAGATCAGTTAATTTCATATTGTTTTTGGAAAAAATGTTATACCACGGTTTGGAAGACGATTCGGCAAGTAAGTTTATATGTATTTGGCTTTTTAATTGTGATTGTCCTTCTTTATTTGCAGTAGTCAACTTAGTAAGCTACTTACGTCAAACTACTACTTATTTAATTATTCTTAGTAAAAATGCGATAACTAAAAATCTATAACGACTTAGACATATAGACAGATATTTTCACAGAATATAAGAACCTCTGGAATTTTTCATTTATTCGAAAATGCCTATAAAAACATATATATAAGGTAAAGGTAAAGGTAAAAATATAAGGTATAGGCCATAATATTTACCCCTCATATTATAAAATAGCCATGGCTAAAGTAAATTGCTACCCCAAAGGCACATCTTTAAGCATTTCAGAAACTCGAGTTGATATTAAACTACAAATTTTATTAGATTTGACTGTTAAAGGACTGATACTTTCACTGATTGAAACTTTTGAAGAAAATACTGAATAAATGAAATATCACTTAATAAGCAAATGGGGAGGAGATGGCAGCTTCGGATATAGCAGGTATAAACAAAGATTTGAGGACACAAATGATGATGGTGTGTCTTTGGTATCAAATACATTTGTGCCATTAAAATTACACGAGTGGGGAATGAAAATAATGTGATTGAAAATAAAATGAAAATCCAGAAACGAATCACCAAAAGATGCACTTTCCTTGCTAATTCCTACAGATGTCGATAACAGTAGGTTGATGTTAGATTCTGAAGAAGAATATAACCTGGATTCAGATACATCAGATTCAGATGATTCGGAATGAAAAACAATTTTTTTTACATTTCGATATTAGAATTTAATATATAATTTTTTAAAAATGTATTATTATTATTACGTTATTTTATAGTTAATATGTTTTCTTTTTTAATAATTGAAAATTGAATAAATAAATATAAATAGAACTGCTTTATTATTTACAATTTTCTAAATAATTTTATATCGGTTTTTAAATTTTTTTTTTTTTTTTAATGACACCATTGCCAAACACCACTGTTTTGACTTTTATTTATTAATTCATGCTTAAATGCAATTTTATACAAGCATTAACATGCAATAAGTCGCTTCCAGAATTATTTCCACCTAGATTGGCGATTCGTCCCACTGTGCGACGCAGCGCTACCTAAATCAACCATTCGAGTAGCACTAACTTCCCTTGTTAAGGCGTCGCTTTACTTTACCCCTTACTCTAAGAGGTCATGTCTCATATCCGTAAAGAACCGTCGGAATAATTATAATTAACGCTCTGCATAAAAATTTTATATATAGTAGAAAAATTATATATGCTTGTAGAACAGAATCTAATCACTTACGACACGATAACTCGGTTTAAAAATTCCCATTGATATACATTCAACTCATTTCATCCCGAGTACAGGACATAAAATACTCGCTCTCACTAAAACATATAAATTATTTTATGATGTAATAATTTTTTTAAACCTCATATATTTTCCCTGGATCATAGCTCTCCCCCTACCACCACTACAGGAGATAACAGAAGCAGCCCCCCCCCCCTCCACGCCTTATCCTCTGGATTAGTTGGCTAATAGATTGCGTCCTCTTCTTCTACAGGGCTTCTTCTCTCTACTCCTCGTAAACTTGGAAAATTAATAATTCATCCTGAGCAGAGGATAGTGATGAAATTTTCAATTTTGTTTGTATATTATATTATATTTATATATAAACAATAGTGATTTACAATATGAGTGTAGAAAACCTCCTTCATTTATATGCCAATACTGCCATAAGGGATTCACCCAAAACTCATCACTTAAAGTTCATATTACTTTCACTTACCTATATATGAAACATATAGTAAGTGGAAGTATTGCAATCGTGAAAATTTTTTACTTCCGGTTTTCAACGAAAATACACGTTTTGGGGTCTCCTGAGTCGAAATAACCAAGTCCCGCGAAATGGCCTGTGTGTGTGTGTGTTAACAGACTAGCTCAAAAACTATTAACCGTGCCAACCTGAAATTGGGTATTTAGTGTATGTATATGCCCGCGACAGCAAAAATTTCATCAAAATTGGTCAAAGGGTGGGGGCACTTTATTTAATAAATTTTTATGTTTTCTTCGATTTTCTCAAAAACGGCTCTAACGATTTTGATTAAACTAAGTATTCGGTGTATTAATATGCCCGAGATATGACTGTAAAAATTTCATCAAAATTGATCAACCGGAGGGGGGACTTTACATAATAAATTTTGTATCATTTTCATGTGTTTTTTTTTTTTTTTTTTTCTCAAAAACGGCTTTAAAGATTTTGATCAAACTGGGTATTTGACATATGTCTATGCCAAAGATGAGATAGCCAACATTTCATCAAAATTGGTCAAACGGACGGGGCACTTTATTTTATAACTTTTTTTTTCCAATTTTTACCTTTTTTTGATTATCTCAAAAACGGCTTTAATGATTTTGATCAAATTTGTCATGTTTAATGAAAATTAGGTGTTCAATAATATCAGGTAAGTTTTATCAGTATTCAAATTTTCGGAGGGGGCTTAAATGGGGAAGGGGCCTTTTTTGTTTTCCTATAAAGTACCTTTTTTTTAGTTTATATTGAGAAATTAACTGTCTCTCATCACGCCTAAAAATAGGAAATGGCTAAATATGATATATGAAAAAAATATAGTAAACAAATACAGGAGAAAAAAAGAAAAATATTCCGTCAACTCGTGAACACCTTGAGCTCACGCATGCACGTACGCCTTTAATGACAAACCAATGCGTTATAATAAAAGATGTTCTGTCCATTTAATGAGAATTATTTGTTTCATGGGAACTAAATGAAATATTCAACAAATACATAGAGAATTATAAAATCAGACGACTTGGAGTATTATGCTTGCATTGTCGAATTATCACAAGTAAAAACTTTTATTTAATAATAAAAGAAATTAGTGTTTTTTTTTTGAGCAAATGAAAACAAAAATCAGAAATGAATGTGGAAAAATGTATAACTTTGAGAAGTGGCAATTAAGAAAACATTAATTTCTAATCTAAGTTGGTAAGTGAAAGTTGTGTGTTGCGCGCACGCACCAAATTTTTTTAATAAGAATTCAAATTATTATCATAATATATAAAAATCTTGTGCGATGCGCGCAACACACAACTTTAACTTAAGAACTTTATTTAGATTAGAAATCGACACGTGAAAATGGAACAACATTTATTAAGTAAAGTGCCCCCCCTAATTGATCAACCATGATGAAATTTTTACTGTCACATCGCGGGTATATAAATACACCAAATATCAAGTTTGATCAAAATCGTTATAGCCGTTTTTGCGTAAATAAAAAAAACACGTGAAAATGGGACAGCATTTATTAAGTAAAGTGCCCCCTCTAATTGATCAACTTTGATGAGATTTTTACTGTTAAATCGCGGGCATATAAGTACACCAAATACCGAGTTTAATCAAAATCGTTAGAGCCATTTTTTAGAAAATCGAGAAAAACGTAACAAATAGACAAAATTCTTTAAATAAAGTACCCCCGCCACACAGACCATTTCTCGGGACTTGGTTATTTGGACTCAGGAAACCCCAAAACGTGTATTTCCGCTGAAAACCGGAAGTCGAAATTTTTCACAATCGCAATACTTTCCCTTACTATATATTTCATATATAGGTAAGTGACAGTCAAAATTATTTTTAATATGAGTTGTGAAATGGGAAGATTTTTTTTTTTCAAAATATTTGACTTAAGCTTATTTTATATATATTTATTTATTAGACAGGATAAATATTTATCCTGAGATAGATGCCACAAAAAAAAAAAAAAAACATAAAATAGAAATAATAATTATTTTTATAAGACTTCAATTTAATAATTACTAATTAGACATTAATTACAGATAATACACTTATCTGATGTAATGTTTCTAAATGATGAGTTCATTTATTTAGAAAACAATTGATAAATCTAGCTAACAAGTCTATACCTTATAAAAAAATGCTTTTAAATTTAATTATGAGGGAAAATAAATTATTTATAAGTTTAAAGATACAAATATTCATTTTGTTCTTAATTATTCCACTAAATCTTTTCTAATTGTACTTAAGTGCACGATCCTTTTAATTTATTTTATAATTCCAGTGGTTATTTTTTAGTTGGATTTTTTTTTTTTGTTCGTTTGTTTCTTCTGTTAAACACAAATATATGAATTCGATTATTTTCTCATGGCTGACCAACCACAGTTATAATTTTAAATAACTTATTTAAATAAATTTTTAATTACTAAAAAGATTATTTCTATAATGCTAGGCTATGCACGTCATCACACATTATAAAAATGAAAATAGTATAAACTTGAGAAAAAACTATGATTTTGATTTGTTACATTGACATTAGACGCAATTACATAAGACTTCTACGCTTTTTATGTTGAAATGTAATTATTTATTATTTATAAATGATTATTCTTTAATTTTAAACCAATTTTTTTTTTTAAAATTCTAGACATTCTTAAAAGTTACCAAGTGTTCTATTAAATGTTCTTGATGGTTCGAGAATCTTCTACGCGTTTCGAGAACCTTCTAGAATATTCGATTTTAGACTAACTATAATTAGCAATGACTAGAGGCTTAGTATTACTCTGAAGATGGAATCATATCGTCTTTTTGTGTTACTGTATCATTCAAAGAGCCAATTCAAAAGTTTTATTCATATTCTTTTGTTCTGTTTTTTCATATATGTGTATGTATATATTTTTCCTTATATTTTTTCATTGTTTCATATTTAGCCATTATGAAGACCTGAATCTCTTATCGAAACGTCGGCACAATGTATGTTATTGCGCATATATCTATACATATATATATATATACCTCCACTTCAGGAGAAATTAACCTCGTAGGCTAGCTCTCGTCAGGAATTCGCGTCACGTAAATGTCCTTTTGTATATTTAGGTGGAAGACACCGGCCTTGTTTTTTCGAATCAGGCCAATTGGCTGGCGGTCCGCATTGTATACGAGGGGCTGATTCGATTCCCGTCGAAACAATCGACTAATTAGAGCCACAAACTTGTTTTTTCTATTTTTCGTTTTTTGTTGATCCCACGGGCGGAACTTATAATCAATGAGAGGGCTACGGGGACGGGCGAAGGTTTTTGCACACACATGGCCCGCTAATGAACCGGTTTCGAACTCGTCTTGAGCAAACTCGGCTTCGCTAACGAACCGCTCGCTATTTTCGTTTCCTCTCGATCTGTTGAATATTCATGAGCTCAGGATCGATATGAATACTCGACCGCTAACTATCGATGCTGGTGCACAATAACAGTGAGTTATGAATCAGAAATATCTCGATTGCTCCATTTTTTCATTCAGTCAATTTCATTGCTAGCATTGTCTAACTGTGTTTTTTTTTTCGGAATAAAAAAATAATAGAATGATGTTGAAATGACGAGGCTAAAATCACAGATAAAGATTGCTTGGATAGAGAGCTTTTTAAGGAAAAACAGAAAGGGTTTGGGATTCTGAGGTTGTGGGTAAGAAAGATAGATATTTATGATTGGAATTTACCCGATCCTACCTCGTCTTAACTGCAATAGGGTAGAGCGGGGTTGGTTGGCATAGGGGGTAGGTTGGCCATTGGCTTATAGTTTCCGTCACACCTATTGTGAAGGCCCCACCATTGTACCATGTTACCCGCTCGACCTCGGGAGTCTTGTCCTGAGTTTTCAATCCGATGCAACCACTATAGAGAAGAGTGTGCTTCATTGATTGATTTTACAACATGTAAGTAAACTTTTATATTTTCAGTGAATTCGTTTTAAAGGTATGGGAAAACATTTGACTCAGATTCTGTTCACACAGCCCCAAACTCCTTTGAAAAACCTGACCTTTCGACTAACAAGTTTCTTGTTTTATTGTTCTCCCCTGTCCTGGCATCCATCTTTCATATGATCTCTCCTGTGGGGTTAGTTGGCTCTCTTCAACTGGGGTTGGTTTGCGCATTAGCAATTCACAAAAGCAAGGTAAACATAAACAAAGGTGAAACTACTAATGGTCTTTAGTTCCATCAAGGAGGATGAGAGCAATTTTTCTTATGCAGAAGATGACGACAGTCAAACTTCTATCTTCTTTTATTGTCATTTTATTTTCCCTTAAAAGCAGTTAAAAAACGATTCATAATTATTATACCATTATAGTGCAGCTTTTAATAACAATAATATCTGTCAGGCAGTGCTTGAATGAGATGGCTAAACAACCCCACCTTCTAGGCCAGGGGGTTAATTGGCATGCTATGGATTGACGATTTCTTCAATTTTCTATGATCTTATTATTAAATATTATGTGGTGAAAAAAATACTTGAAGTACTGTAATACTTGGTGTTTTCAGTGGTATCAGTCCTATTGGGATTATATTAACAGGAACGACCCAACAACCAAAAAAGTGAAAACTGTTGCCAACCAACCCCGCTCTCCCCTACTAACGTGGATTTAAATATTTTTTTTTGTGTGAAAAATAACAATTCACGATGTAAGACATAGTGAATTACTACTATTTTTTACTTTCACTTACCTATATATGAAATATATAGTAAGTGGAAGTATTGCGATCGTGAAAAAATTTGACTTCCGGTTTTCAACGGAAATACACGTTTTGGGACCCCCTGAGTCGAAATAACCAAGTCCCGCGAAATGGTCTGTGTGTGTGTGTGTGTCTGTGTGTGTGTGTGTGTGTGTGTGTGTGTGAACAGACTAGCTCAAAAACTATAAACCGTGGGAACCTGAAATTGGGTATTTAGTGTAGGTATATGCCCGCGATGTGACAGCAAAAATTTCATCAAAATTGCTCAAAGGGAGGGGGTACTTTATTTAATAACTTTTTACGTTTTTTTCGATTTTCTCAAAAACGGCTCTAACGATTTTGATTAAACTGAGTATTTGATCTAGTTATATGCCCGAGATAAGACTGTAAAAATTTCATCAAAATTGATTTACTGGAGGGGGGACTTTACTTAATAAATTTTGTATCATTTTCACGTGTTTTTTTTATTTACTCAAAAACGGTTTTAACGATTTTGATCAAACTGGGTATTTGATGTATGTATATGCCAAAGATGTGACAGCCAACATTTCATCAAAATTGGCCAAACAGAGGGGGCACTTTATTTCATAAATGTTGTATCATTTTCACGTGTTTTTTTTATTTACTCAAAAACGGTTGTAACGATTTTAATAAAACTTGGTATTTGATGTATTTATATTCCCGAGATGTGACTGTAAAAATTTCATCAAAATTGATCTACGGGAGGGGGGACTTTACTTAATAAATTTTGTATCATTTTCACGGTTTTTTTTTATTTACTCAAAAACGGCTTTAACGATTAACAAAAATAAGATATGAATGTAGAAAAATGTGTGACTTTGGGAAATGATCTTTAGCAAAACACTTCAATTTCTAATCTAATTAAGTTGGTAAGTGAAAGTTGTGTGTTGCGCGCACGCACCAGATTTTTTTACTTTCACTTACCTATATATGAAATATATAGTAAGTGGAAGTATTGCGATCGTGAAAAAATTCGACTTCCGGTTTTCAACGGAAATACACGTTTTGGGACCCCCTGAGTCGAAATGACCAAGTCCCGCGAAATGGTCTGTGTGTGTGTGTGTCTGTGTGTGTGTGTGTGTGTGTATGTGAACAGACTAGCTCAAAAACTATAAACCGTGCGATCCTGAAATTGGGTATTTAGTGTAAGTATATGCCCGCGATGTGACAGCATAAATTTCATCAAAATTACTTAAAGGGAGGGGGTACTTTACTTAATAACTTTTTAGGTTTTTTTCGATTTTCTCAAAAACGGCTCTAACGATTTTGATTAAACTGAGTATTTCATCTATTTATATGCCCGAGATATGACTAAAAATTTCATCAAAATTGATTAACCGGAGGGGGGACTTTACTTAATACATTTTGTCACATTTTCACGTGTTTTTTTTATTTACTCTAAATCAGCTTTAACGATTTTGATCAAACTGGATATTTGATGTATTTATATGCCCGAGATATGGCTGTAAAAATTTCATCAAAATTGATTAACCGAAGGGGGGACTTTACTTAATAAATTTTGTAACATTTTCAAGTGTTTTTTTGATTTTCTCAAAAACGGCTCTAACGATTTTGATTAAACTTAGTATTTGATCTATTTCTATGCCCGAGATATGTCTGTAAAAATTTCATCAAAATTGATCAACCGCAGGGGGCACTTTACTTAATAAATTTTGTAGCATTTTTACGTGCTTTTTTTATTTACTCAAAAACGGCTTTCACGATTGTGACCAAACTGGGTATTTGATGTATTTATATGCCAAATATGTGATAGCCAACATTTCATCAAAATTGATCAACCGAAGGGGGGACTTTACTTAATAAATTTTGTAACATTTTCTCGTGTTTTTTTTATTTACTCAATAAAGGCTTTAACGATTTTGATCAAACTGGGTATTTGATGTATGCATAAGCCAAAGATGTGATAGCCAACATTTCACCAAAATTGACCAACCGGTGGGGGGACTTTACCTATTAAATTTTGTATCATGTTCACGTGTTTTTTTTTATTTACTCAAAAACGGCTTTAAAGATTTTGATCAAACTGGGTATTTGATGTATGTATATGCCAAAGATGTGATAGCCAACATTTCATCAAAATTGATTAACCGGAGGGGGGACTTTACTTAATAAATTTTGTAATATTTTCAAGTGTTTTTTTTATTTTCTCAAAAATGGCTCTAACGATTTTGATTAAACTGAGTATTTGATCTATATATATGCCCGAGGTATGACTGTAAAAATTTCATCAAAATTGATTAACCGGAGGGGGGACTTTACTTAATAAATTTTGTATCATTTTCACGTGTTTTTTTTTTTTATTCAAAAACGGCTTTAACTATTTTGATCAAACTGGGTATTTGATGTATTTATATGCCAAAGATTTGATAGCCAACATTTCATCAAAATTGGTCTAACGAAGGGGACCACAACAACGCATTAATTTCTAATCTAAGTAAGTTCGTAAGTGAAAGTTGTGTGTTGCGCGCACGCACTAGATTTTTTATAGAAAGTCTTAAGACTAGCAACGATGTGACTCTATAAAATCGCTTTGTGCCGCTCCTTCGTTGTGCTACTGTTGATACACCAAAATCCCCATAAAAGGGGACCACCTTTGCCTCGTTGTCATGAAGTCACTGCCCGGCCCTTGGGGAACCCCTTGAAGTAACTACCCCGAGGACTTGGTCAAAGCTAATAGTTCCCTATTACGGTCCAATCTCATAATAGGCCTTCAGGATCAAACCCCTGTCCTCCTGCCTCCAGCTCTTTGGGAAATGGGTTGTCTCTTCAGGAGTCTTCTCCCTTCCGAGATAATTAGGAAGATCTAAGGCTGTAAGTAAGGTAGACCTCTGTTCATTGAATCCCGAGCACTGAAGATATGAGATGCAAGGAAACATCATTAAAGAAGACGGGATTTGATGTGAGATATTTTTTGGAGAAAGTGAGGGAAAAAAAATTAAAAAGTGGAAGGATTGAATGATCCGTTGAAAACTGGAAGTCGAAATTTTTTATGATAGCAATACTTTTCCTTACTATATATTACATATATAGGTAAGCGTTAGTAAAAAAAAAATACATATAGGCGGGCGCAATTGACTATAGGGTGCGCAAGTAGTTTTGCAAAATGTCGGCAAGAACGGGGATAGACATAGTTGATGTGATAGAGATAATTGGTAATTTTAAAAGACCATTAATTGAAGGGCAGGCTATCCTTGATGCAAACCACATAATTAAATGTGGAATAATATCTAGAAGTAAAAAAACAGTTATTTTACAAGCCTTGTGCCTTCAAACTAGCAATCCTAATGGACTGCCCCATCAAATAAAAGTGGAAATCAAATTTATTAATAATAATAAGCAATTTTCTTGTCATTGTACGTGCTGGTAAGCTAAAGCTTGTAGTTCTGGTAAATGCAAACACATCATTGTAAATTTACTCTACGTTTTTCGGTTAGTAATAACATTAATTACCTATTCATACAATCGTTGTTATGACAGCTTAGATCCTTATTCATATTATTTATTTATTTGTCAAAACTTTCAGGCTTCGCATTGAAAACTTGGAACAATTAAACACAACGGATGTAAGACAAAAATGGGGAAAATTAAAAAAGAAAAACAAATATGACACTATGGTCCCAATGTTATTTGCATAAAACTAACATTTTGGAATAATAAAATGTCAAATACTAATATTTACCTGGATAAATATAGTCACTTTCTTTAAAATGAATACTACATATCGTCATATATTTCGAAACAGGCTTATCTATTCTTAATTTTACAATAAACTCTTTAAGAAGCTTTTTATTTTTGGAAATAACTGGAATGACACCTCTTTTGATTTTTTAATTGAACACTGAGGGACCGAGCAATACCTATTAGACATTTTTCAAATGATTTTTTGCTCAGTCGGGTTTTAATTATGGTAAAGTAAATTAGAAACGCCAAAAAACCCTATGAATCCCAGGTAATTTCCCGGCTTTTATCCCCGTTTCTCTAGTTTCTATAAAGAAGCAGCACCTTCGCTTCCGCCCGCCTCTATAGGTAAGTGAAATTAAAAATCCTTCTCTTCCATTTTCACACACATACGCCTAATATTAAAAACATAAAAACAAATTAAAAAATCTATATTCTGTCACAGGCTCCATAAGAGCCGTTTAAGTGGAAAAGTTATCTGGGGGAAGGGATGTGATTTTTCATATTCGTAATTGTGACGATATTTAAAATTATACAAAGCTTTTCTCCAAATATCAAACAAAGACTTACTGGAAATATCGGCGATAATGGAAGTATCAAAGTCTTTATTGAAGGCGGAGAGGATCGTTTGGAAGCCAGCAGCCGTTGTCGAGTCTTATCGACGAAACGTCAGTCTCCGATGGCGGCCTTAAAGTCTTCTCTCGGGAAATATGAGGCACAAACAATATGGAAGTCCAAGCAAGTATTGGAAATAATGTCCTCATCTTTCTATCCCATCCTCTTCCTTTCAAATATTTTGGCTTTTTTGGGGAGGGGGGTGGGATGGAGGAAACAAATAATATCATTGAATTTTTAGTAACTTTTTTACTATTTTCAGTAACTCACGCGGTTGTCTACTTTCATTGGGCTTATTCCATTATATTGTAACACTATTATGGATATAAATCATTTTTATCAAACGAAAATATTATTTTACAAAGTCTGACTAACAATACAAACTCATTACAAAGAGTATCTACTCGTAAAGATTCTGTTACACAAAAGTAAAAAATCCTTGGCTATGCCGTCCCTCGGATAAGATGTAAAATGGAGGTCCCGAGCCTGTACGGTGTCAGGTACTCGTTAAAGATCCCTATCCTAATTATAATAGGCAAAATTTAGGACTCCCGAAGTAACATCGTCCTATTAGCCTTAGTGGCATAAAGCGACGTTAAACAAACAAACAAATAAATAAAAATAATAATTATTCATACATAACCTATATGTAAACTCAATGAATGATCACTCCTAAACTAATTCGTCACCTCCCCCCTCCCCCCAACAAACTAAGAGGTCCGTTAACAATCAAGCGACAAGTGGAGTCCGATCCAAGTTTATAGCAGACCCATCATCGAGAAGAAGAGAGAGAGAGAGATAGAGAGAGAGTGAGAGAGATTGAGAGAGAGAGAGAGAGAGTGAAAGAGAGAGAGCACTACTACAAGTTAGCGTATCTTCTAGTCTTGTCTGGAACGTTCTAGAATGTTCTGAGCCAGACTAAATAAAATTACCGACGACGGACTATAGAGTTAGTCTTGCTCTGAAGACCGAGTCATATGGTTACTCTTGTGTTGCAGTATGATTAGAAGTTGATACTTTTAGTGGCAATGTTAATTTTTTGTGTTTTTATGTTTGTATAATAATGGAGAATTATTATTTTCGTTAAATAAATATTAATTAAACCCAAATAAGTGTTACTATCAATAATTGCTTATTTATTTCATTTTTTTTTTTTTTTAATTTTTCTGATTTTCAGTATAGTATGTTTTTAATTTTTTTCCCTTATTAATTTTCAAACTTTATATTATGTAAAATTTTAGGGTCTGTCTTGCCTAATTGCTTGTTTAAATAAATATATAACACTTAGGCGGGATTAAATAATCTATTAGACGAAAATAGTAATTCAAAATTTCTGACGTAACATCCTAACTCAAATAATTAACAATGTTACAAAAAGCATTAAATTGTAACGACACAGTAACACGAAAGGAAACATATGATTCAAGCTTCAGAGCAGGACTAATTCTCCAGTCCATTGCTCCTTATATTTAGTCCGAATTTGAACAATCTGGAAGATTCCCGAAAGGCATAGAAGATTTTCGATCAGTCACGAATATGTGCTAGAACAGTTGGTAACAAAAAGTCTAGAACTCATATATTTTTCAAAAATATATTAAGAAATACGAAGCTTATACTGTAGATGAAATTCATATTAAAAAAAAAAACTTAATCCATTCAATAAAAAACAAAACTACAAAAAAAGACTAAATGGGGTCACATGTGGTGTTGTGGTTAGCATGGCAACCTACAATACTAAAGATCGCGGGTTCAATTCCAGCGGTGGCCCTAGGATTTTTTAATGGGAGTAAAAAATCCTTAGCCATGCCGTCCCTCGGATAGGACGTAAAATGGAGGTCCCGAGCCTGTACGATGTCAGGTACTCGTTAAAGATCCCTATCCTAATTATACCTGGATAGGCAAAATTTAGGACTCCCACTGTAGCATCGTCCGATTAGCCTTAGTAGCATAAAAATGGACGTTAAACAAACAAACAAAAAGACTAAATGATATTTCAGAAATTTAGTACAGAAAGGCGTCGATGATCCGCGCTAATCAATGCCATGCCTAGTAATAATAATGACAGCTTTTATTTACATACTTTACAGAATAAAAAGCCTCTCCCTTGGGAGGTAGTAGTCTGGTTTAATATACAAATTATACAACTTCTTCTTCTTAATTAATTTTTTTTTTAAACATTACCAATTATTAACAATTTGCTTTTAATTAAAATAAAACTTTATGCTGAATTGTTTTTACAAGTTCTTTATAACTTTGGTCCATAAAGATTCTGAAAAACGATTATAACATACTAATGCAGCACAATATTTTTAGAACATATTTTATACTATCAACGTTATAAATAAAACATCCAGAAACAGATATAATAAATAAACAGATACAATAGATAAAAGTTATAAAATAAATCATTGAGTTTGGATAATTAAAGTTCCCATTAATTGACGTCCGGATAGCAGAAGTTTTACTATATACTAATGACAAACATTTCGCAGTTTTGAATTATTTTTTTACAATAATTTTATGATTGCAATTTATCTGATTATGATTTATCCTGCAATCACGCCATATGTACGGTAACACTGTTTTGGGCTTAGATTATTTTTATTAGAAGTAAATAACTCTACTCAATCTCTGAAAAACTATTAAAACTGAAATCATAAAGAAGGTTACAAAAATTATCAACTTGTAACACAAAAATTTCCATGTGATTCGAGCTTCAGAGACTAACTCTTCAATCTATCACTGCTTATATTTAGTCCGAATTGGAAACGTCCAGAAGGGTACCTACAAGCCTAGAAGGTTCTCGAACAGTCACGGACATGTACTAGAACAGTTTGTTCCAACAACAAGTCTGAAATTCCTTTAAATCTTTTGTTATGTTATATTACTTTAATATTTTCCTTTTTATCAATTTAATGGTCTGTTAGCTGTTTAACCATAAGTCACTTAAGCATAAGTCACTTTATGCCACTAAAGCTAATCGAACGATGCTACACTGGGAGTCCTATCCAAATATAATTAATATAGCGATCTTTAACGAGGACCTAACATCATTCAGGCTCCAATTTACGTCTTATCCGAGTGACGGCATAGCCAATGATTTTTTATTCCCTTTAAAAAATCCACCGGCGATCCCGCGACCTTTAGTATTGTAGGTTGTTATGCTCATCACTACTACAGTTGGTAACCAATTTAATGGTTAATGGTCATAAGAGTCATCTTCGGTTCATTTTATATGTCTATATTAAGATATAAAGTATGTAGATAAAGATAAATTTGTCATAAAACATATTCTTAAATTGCGGATTGAACGGTCCAGCTATCTGAACCCTGAGCCCTCCGAAGGGTCCAACAAGGGTACGTTTTCGATAAACGATCCCTTGGGGAATTGTCCCAGGATGGGGTATAAAAATAAGGGGAAAAACCCTTAATAACAACCTGAATAAAACAAGAGGGGAGGGTTCTAGGGATAAATGGAGCTAAAGGGGAAGAAAATTAGGGAAACGTCGTTAAAATATTGAAATAATGTGCGTTGTATGTGATCTTCTCATTATGATTAAATACTATAATCTCTCTATAGTGCTCACTCCTTTCAAATATCGACTGTTTTCGGAATGCAATGAATGTCAAATTTTGAACTCACATGTAAAAACGACAAACAAACGATATAAAAAAATAACAAACTTTTCAGTAAAAAATTTTGAGACTAATAACGAACGCTCGCGCCATTAATAAAACTCTACATAGAGGGACTTACAATAACCAACTATCGAACAATACATATGAAAAGAGAAAAGAAAAGAAAAAAAGGAAGGATTAAATTATTAAAGAAAATAACTAAAAATTAAATAGACACTATGTACATACAATTGCTCACTTGAACCCATTTGGACATATGGCTCACAGATTTTTGGCTCAGCAAAAAGGATGCACTTATAAAATTACAAAAATTTCAAGCCTAATATCAGACTCTCCGAGGTACGTTAAGTAACAAATCTCTACATACAGACTTACAACAACCAACTGTCGAACAACACAAACAAACCCATTATTTACGCTTTTATGTGAATTTACACGGACGTAATAACAAACTGTTTAACAACATGGCCACGGCTGATATGCCTGTCGCAAGACGGCTAAAAAGAAGCTGGATAAGAGACCTGCTCACCTAAGTATAAAGCACGGAAAGAGGTGCTGCTGGGTACTGCTGAGAGTCCGTTTTCGACGTTCTTCAACACTCACCTGATTCACCTGACCTATCTTTTACAGACTTCAACTTTTTCAGACATCTGGACAAATTTTTTGAAGGAGAAATATTTTCAAAACAGAATGAGAGTTCATCGCATCCAGGAATCCAGATTTTATTTTTTTTTTTTTCTGTTGGTATTAGACGTCTTGTTGAACGTTTATCTAATTTAATTATCTAATTTGATTAAATATATATATGGATATAGTGAAAATATGAAGTGTTTTTCAATGAATATTAAAAACCTTCATTAATCAATATATACTATAAAGTAAAGTGTACAATGTGCGTGTCGATTAGGCTCAAAAACCACTCCACTTACGATCAAGAAAGTTATGTCGTTGTTTAACCCTGTAACCCCTAACTGTGAAGAAGGTTTCCATTTTTATATTTAGGGTGTAATATTGAAGAGAAAAGGGCGATAATTTTAAGCCTCTCGCACCATGTAATTAGCCTTTCAATTAGGGAATGAAAAATTTAGTGCGTGCTCCAGACTACCAGGAGACGCTAGGGTTAGTTTCACTCAATGTTTATTGTTCATTAATTCAGTTTGTAACGGTTATTTATATTTTCAGTTGTTCTTTTTAATTTACTAAAAAATGTAGCGAAAATAATTAGTAGATAACTGTGATATCAGATTTTTCAATATAATCTAATAACTTACTATGTGGGGCCCGGTGTGGCTGTGCGGTAAAGTGCCTTACTCCCATGCCGGAGCTGCGGGTTCGAGTCCCGCCCTGGGTGGTGCTTTTCTTTCGTAGGAGAAGTATCACCCAGTGCCATGGGCGTTAGTAAGGGCAGTTTAGGGCTTTAATGGAAGCCTTAAAGTCCCGAAAAAAAAAAAAAAAAAAAAAAAAAAAAACACTATCTGTTCGCTGCATGGAACAGGCTTATAGCATTCAAAATCACAGAAGTCATCAAAAACAATGATTAAATAACTTCACAAATTAACAGCAAAATTAATTTTTCAGTTGCCATTTTTTAAGTAAATAAACGATTCTTCATGGTATGAGTAGTAGGTATCTCGAAGGTTTGGTCTAGTTATTTATCTTTATACCTTACCTAAAATGAAAAAATAAAAATAAAATTTATGCTTTAGGAGGAAAAATTAATTGTAGACGATCAAGATTTATTGTGTTTAATATAAAAAAAAATATTTATATGCATATTTAGGAAAAATACGACAATTTCTTTTACGATAATTGTGCCAGTCTGATGATTGACGGGGAAACAGCGCTTCATCAAACGGAGTCGCTTTCACTAATGACCCCTCCCCCCCCCACCCCAGATAAACGTTTATATTCACTTTAGCCCCTGGACCCGCCCACGGACCCGTCAGTAATCCATGGACCCGACAACTCCGGCAATTAGGACCCGGTCCCCTTATTAGCGACAGATAAGAGAAGATAGTTAGCAGCGACCAACTTTGGCATCAACATTAACATGGCACAATATCTGCCCCTCCTCTCTGGCTCTACCTCGTTAGGCTGCCAATTAGTAATACTGTGTATAGCGTTATTATTGAGTTTTATTAAAAAAGTAATAATAATGCATTGTTCCGTTGTAGAGGGATGATATTTTTTACAAAAAAAATATTACTTTCTTTAAAAAAGGTTTTATTTTTTTAAATGGCGTGTAATGGTCAACTGTCTTCTTTAAGATAGGATAATCAATTATCAGGATTTTCAGTCCAAAGTTTTTTATTTGCAGAACCTACTTTTCGATCCAAACATGTGGATCCTCATCAGGGCTAAAATGAAGAATGTATGATCAACATGTAAAGTATCATAGATTGAAGATGAGATTAATTACAGGTAGTAACAATAAGAAGTAACAGAATCCAGCTGATGGTATATTTACATGACATGGGTACTTATGAAATCTAATAATCATATAAAAGATAGTAATAATATAAATGAAAACTTCAACAAGTACCTGGTTAACATAATAAAATAAAATCTGATATTTACCTTCTTGAGTCCAACTAACCCCCTAACCCTGTAAACTAACCCCTACCACCTCTCACCTTATAATTTTTCCTTCAGTCTGTAGATTACTCTGGACTCAGCAAGTTCAAAAGCGTCAGGAGAAGAGGTGTATGAATAAAAAAATACATCGTTTTTGTTGATCATGTAAGAGTAAAAGTGAAAGCTCTGTAATCCCCTGAAATAGAATTATTACAACCCTTCGAATCCTGTTCGTGTTAAGGCGCATCCACATTTGCGCAAACGAACCGAATGCTCGCGGCAGATATTCGGTAGGAAGAGGAGCAAGGCAATCGTTTTTGGCATTCACAAGCATTGCCACTTACTTCGGCGTGTTCGGAGCCAATTAAACGCTTACGAGACATGCAAAAAATGTTTGTGTATTGGTTGTTTTTTTATTTTATATGTTGAACAAGAAATTGGTTGTTGACAGTTTTAGTTTTCTATATTTGATTAAATCAGTAAACGAGAGCAGGAAAAACCGTTGGTGACGAAGAAAGTTGTACAGCGAAAGAAGTAATGCGTTACTTTTAAAAACGATTGCGTTTGAAACCTACGAATATTTCAAGAACATCACCGGGATGTCTGCAGAGGACGTTTCTTACCATCACCATATAAGAAATCCGCATTGATAAAAAAAATCCCCTGTAAACAAACATCTAAAAATATTTATGTAATTACAATTAACTTACGATGATTTAAATCTGTTAATTATAATTACCTACCTACCTAACCATTTTTTATTTATTTTTATATAGCTTTAAGTAAATAATAACCTTATATGGTATCTCATTAGAAATTTTACTCTTATCTCACTAATATATTAAGAATATAAGCGATATTATGGAAAATTGTTTATTTTTATAAACCATTTAATATAATCAACAAAGTTATGATCCATTTCATATACTTAGCTTACATATAGATCAGAGAAATATTTAAAAAAAAGAGAGTGAGTTCTGTTCTGTTCGTCCCTCCACAAAAAAAGACGTCCACATTAGCGCCTTCGTTCCTTTTGAAATACCGACAACAGACGGATACGGCTTATGTGTTCGGCCCGAAAGTCCACATTAGTGCATATTAGGCCCCGAATGCGCTAATGTGGATGCGGTTTTGTGGAGGGCCGGACAGAACAGAGTGAGTGGTCCCGCCTCTCTTTTTTTATAGTTTATATGGCGAAAACAAAAAAAATTGGTTATTCTATGGTGTGTTTACTTATTATCAAATTAAGGCTATAAGGCCATTTGATTAATATTGCTTGTCTATTCGCTTAGGCCAAATAGTTATTATTATTATTAAAGTTGTTCCAGGTTTCTGCCCGACCAGAACATGTTCTTATGAGATCGAGCAGTGAAATGCCAAGATTCCATAAAAACCTCTTCAAAGCTGATACCACAATTGGGACTATATCGACTCCGCAAGCAATCCTATATCAAGAAGCAATGACTAAGGTCTCTGCTGAGGAGAAATATTAAGGAATGGAAGTCCCAAGTCATCAGTCCTTTATGATGGAGAATTCCGACTTGGTTCGAGATTGGGAAGAAAATAGTGTTAGCGATCGAAAGGAAGAGCCTTCCCGAGGATCTATCTAATAATATACTGTATTCGATAAACCTCCGCCAAGAATATTGTTCTTGCCTTTTCTTTTGCTGGGTTAATATGAAGCAGGCGGATATAAGTAGGATAATAATGATTTTTTAGTACTGATTATGGTTCGTCAGAAATATATGCTTTTTATAAAAACCTTGTTGGGAATTATTGATTACCTTTGAACCAAAATAAGTTAGATGTCCTTAAAAGAATACCAATTATTAAAAATGTGGATTAGGGCGACCAATTAAGTCTCAACACTATATGTTATCGTTAGGACATTATTTATGCATACGTTTCGGCCAGTTCGGCCATCATCAGTGCTAAATGTGATTGATGGTAAAAATTGTTTTCTAAAAATCCACCATCTGTGGTTTGTCTTAAATATTTAAAATATATAGGTATCTGCTACCCTGGTCCAACTACCTCTTAGCAGATACCTATATATTTTAATTATTTAAGACAAACCACAGATGGTGGATTTTTAGAAAACAATTTTTACCATCAATCACATTTAGCACTGATGATGGCCGAACTGGCCGAAACGTATGCATAAATAAAGTTCTAACGAGAACCTATAGTGTTGAGACTTAATTGGTCGCCCTAATCCAAATTTTTAATAATTGGATAGTCACAAGAAGAAGGGAGAAAAATTAATAACTAAAACCAATTATATTATTATAAATTTATTATTATTTACTTTTAGTTACATACTTTAAAATTTATTTAATATTATTAAAAATATTATTAATATTAAAAATATTTTTTAAACGAATGAATAAAAAGTTTGAGCAGTATCGTTCCGAAGCGAGTTTTCATCATATCACGGGGAAATGTCTTCTGTCAATTATAAAAATGAACTTGATAAAAAAAAAAAAAAATCATAACTTTTCTTTTTTCGTTGCGAACGGTTGAAACCTATCTCCAGCACTGGATGACAGCCTCAGTTCACCATTCCCTTGTCCCCTGTCGATGGATTAATATCTCTCTCTGGTTGGTAGGATAGGGAAATATATCTTCTCTTCGGATTTAATAGAAAGCTATGGAAAAATTTCTGTTTTTGACTTATCTAGCTAGACGGTTTGTTTCTATTATGTAGTCAAAAAAAAAAAAAAAATATGGGTTTGTCTAACCTACATTAATAGACTTTTTTTAATTTCACTTACCTAGATATGAAATATATAGTAAGGGAAAGTATTACGATCATGAAACATTTCGGCTTCCGGTTTTCAACGGAATAAGTCCAAATAACCAAGTCCCGAGAAATGGTCTCTGTGTGCGTGTCTTTGTGTGTGTGTGTGTGTGTGTGAACAGACTAGTTCAAAAATTATGAGCCGTACAAAACTGGTATTTGGTGTATGTATATACCCGCCCTGTGACAGCAAAAATGTCATCAAAATTGGCCAAACGAATAGAGCACTTTATTTCATAACTTTTCTCCCCTATTTTTACGTTTTTTTTCGATTTTCTCAAAAATAGCTTTAAGATTTTGATTAACTCGTCATTAATGAGAATCAAGTATTCTTTAATATCAGGTAGGGTTTATCATTATTAAATGTTATGAGGGGGCTTGAATGGGGAACGGGCCTTTTTTGTTTTCCTATGAAGTACCTTTGTTTTTGTTTCTATGGAGAAAATAACTGTCACCCGTTACGCCTAAAAATAAGAAAATAAAAAAAAATATGAAATATAAAAAAAAACAAGTAAACTTACTTAGGAGAAAAAAAGAAAAATATTCCGTCAACTCATGAAACGTTGCGCCCCCGCATTCTGAGTACGCCTTTAATAACATGCCATTGTTCATAATTTAAGCCGCTCTGTCCATTTAATGGAAATTATTTGTTTCATGGTAAGTAAATTTTAGTTTAATTTAGTAAATTTTTAATTATATAGTAAATTATCACAAGTTTATTATTTAATAATAATATTTAGTTTATTTTAAAGAGCAAATACAAACAAAAATAAGTAAATGAATATGAAAAATGTGTGACTTTGAGAACTGATGAGAAACTAATTAAATTTTTAATCAAAAACTGAAAGTTGTGTGTTGCGCGCTCGCACAAGATTTTTTTTTTTGATTTTCCTATTTTCCAAGTACTAAGGTATTACCAAATATAGAAGTGTAGTTGCACATTTTTTTTAGTCTAACAAAAAGCTTAATTAACCTTGGGATTACCAAAGGGGGGGGGCTCTTGGTTTTACGCTTACAACTCGCAAACGAAGGGGTTATAATATAACTATAATTATAATATATATAACTCGCATTCAAATAATACATACGTATTTTTTTCACGTGTTTTTTTTTTTTAAAAAAACCCATATCCAGAAATTATTCTGGTTTAACAATTGGCTGTCTCTATTCCACTCTTTTTCTTAACCATTCTCTAGTGATGACATGGGTTTATGGAGTCACCAATTTACAAAATAAAAGAGGAATACTACGAAAAGAACTTTAATCGCGCGATTGTATCAGACCACTTTCTTTTATGCAAAGTTTTAATCTCGGATTATAAAAACCGCGTTACTGCATCTTTCTCCAAAGATCTGAATTTTTCGGAGGTGAAATGACTGCTCAAATTGAGGGGAGAGCTTTTTTATTCGAATTATCGTCCTTGGTTTCAAAATGATCCCGATCAGTCACAAGATGTTCTCTATGCAATTGCAGTTCTCGTGAAGATTTGTATCACTTCTTGGGAGAATGTCCTCTATTGGCTGAGTTTCGTTTAGTTTTTAACAAGCGCACTCTCACAAGGGATGAGATTATTTCTTTTCTGACTGGTCTTTCTCATCCTCGTCCCTTGGTCCGTTTTGCTCGTCACGCTTGGAGGGCTAGGTACTCCTGGATGTCTGATATTTAACTTTATAAGTTCTATTCTTTACTTTATTTTTACTATGTTATTTGAATTTATTAGTATTTTTTTTCTTTGTCTTTTTTTATTTATAATTAGAGTATAATTATTCCTCTTCAATTATTTTCTCTCTATCATTGTTGTACGTTATTTAATATGATAAAAGTAACTCATAAGTTAATTGATTTCTACGTTTTATTTTCTTTACTGTGATTGCATAGTTGTATTTTATTATTGTTTACCTGAGCTCGTACACTTTATACTTTCAATGAAATCTGGCAGATGGCTATTACCATTGCCATGTATACTCTATTTTTTAATCCTCTTGTAAATTTTGTATATAGCTAACAATAAAGTATTATTATTATTAAATTTTTAGATAATTTTATAATAAGAGACAAGATTGGCCATGACTGGTAATATAACCCGGGTCTTCTGCATCTCCGTCGCTATGCTTTTATAATAATAACCGTTGGCCAATCCTAGGTGTGCTAACTTATTTTCTTCAACGATACCACTCGCAGGTCTTCCCATATTATAGCGAATGGGAAAATTAATGAGTGGATCACAGGCTTAATAAAGGTTGGAACAGGAATAGAATTATATTTAGTGAAATAAGAAATGTTGAGATTTAGCCCGAAGCGAGAAGTATCCCACAGCGGGGGAGATTACAACGCCACTTTGGACCACCCCTCCCCATTCCCCAATTTGAATATTCATTCTTTCAATGTGTTCCTTGTTTAACATTCACTAGCTTCCGATTGGAATAGCTTTTAGCTTTACACTCAGGGTGATTTCCTCCCCCCCTTTTCGGGGAATAATAGATTACTACAATGTTCAACAAGTTGTTTCCTGTGATTGAAATAACTTTTGACTCATTATAAGATTAAGTGATTTTTTTTTTTAACTGATAACTTCAAACATGTCATTAATAACATCAACTAAAATTGAATTTAATAGTCTTCTGTAATACGTTGGAACCAAACGTTGACCGTCACATAGTGTCACGATAATAGGGGTCAAGAAATCAAAAATCGTATTTTTTTTTAATGAGGTTCAATATACTTTTAGATAACCAAACAACTCTAACATGACAGAAATAATTTATTGAAGTATAAAATGTATATAGAGACTTACATATGAAATTTACGAACTTAAAAAAAATAAACACTGAACATTAATCAATATATATTATAAAGCAAAGTGTACAATGTGCGTGCCGAAAAGGCTCAAAATCGACTCCACGTAGGATTAAGGAAGTTATGTCGTAGTTTAGCCAAATAACCTCTAACGAAGAAGAAGGTTTCCGTTTTTCTCTTAAGGGTGTAAAATTTAAGAGAAAAGGACTTGAATTTTAAGCCTCTCGCACCATTTAATTAGCCTCTCTGAGATTGAGATATGAGTTTATGAATGAATGATTTAGTTCGAGCTCCAGATTACCAGGAAGCGCTAGCATGCGTTTCACTCAATGTTTATTGTTCATTCATCCAGTACAATTCGTTAATGTTATGTATTTCTTCAGCTGTTCTTTTTAAATTACTAAAAAATCAAGCGAAAATAATTAGTTTCTCCTTTGCTTTCAAAATAAAATAATGATTTTACATCTCTGCAATCAATTGGAAAACCAACTGGATTCATTAAAAAAAAATTTTCCTCCTTAAAAGTATAATATATGATCAGCCCATTACATTTAATCTATATATGATGTATACTTAAGTAAATTTAATGCAATATGAGTGAACATTTCTTAGTAGTACAGTGAGGGAATAAAATCAGACATAAAAAAAGAGATGAATTGACTGAATATAAATCGAATATAAAAAGTTTAAAGTGCTCTTATTGTATTTATGAAAAAGAAGTTGGTTTGGTTACTAGGTATGATGAGCATTCCAGTTGACAAAACGACTGACTCCAATAACAGCATTCAAGATTTTATCATCCCTCATAGTTCAAGATAAAAAGGAATATGATGAAAAAATTGTGCCTTCAACAAATTTTGGTTTTCACTTTGTAATAGTAGTAAGATTCTAGATATGCAGAAATCCTTCAAATTACGGGGGGATATCTTAAGGTAGGTTGAAATGGAAGAAAGGTTTCTATGAATCTTGGGTAGTTTCTATACTTCTGTATCAAATAGGACCATCATAGTAGTCGGCGCTTAAGTTTTACTCGAAATATAATATTTTTAACTGAGATATCAGAGTTTTCAAATATAATCTGCTGACTGCTTGGAATGGGCTTATACGATTCAGAAACACAGAAACCATCAAAGACGATGCATAACTCGAAAAAGTTGCAGCAAAATTAATTGTTCATTTACCATTTTCAACACCCAGTAAATTATACAGGGTTACTTATTTGGGCGGACTCTACAGATCTCAAGTCTGCAGAATATTGATACCAAGTTAAAACTGAATTTTCAAAAAGGTGCTAATTTTGTTCTATATTTCCTTTAAATTTTAAGTTTTTCTGTTTTTAAAACTACCGGAGCGAAGTCGGGCACCCTAGCTAGTAATAAATAAAACAAATTCCTCCTCATAATCACTGTACTGTAAAAACGACTACCATTTTTTCTTTACATGAAGCATATATGAATATACATAAATATTTTTAATTTTCGGTTTTAGGTGGTAAACTATATACTAACTCTTTTTTATGATTAGCATCATAATTGTAGCATTTTTGTGTAGGATTCGTGTCAATTGAAATGTTATACACACAAATATCGATCATAGTGAATATCATCAGATTCGCAATTGCTTAGTCCAAATTGTCGTGCTGAGATTCAATTATTAATGACGAATCCTTTGCGAAAATACAATTTATTAGCGGAAAAAATAAAGTGAAATAAAGTTTTATTTCCTCACAAAACTTCGTTATTTTCATCAACCAGATGCAACGGTACGGTTTTGATACTACTAATTTTGATTAGGGACTAACCGTACGAATTGTCTTATATCCTCTTTAACTTCATCCGAACAATCAGATAAATTATTTTCATGCTCTAGACTATCAAATATACCATCGTTTCTGATGCTTGGTTCAGTACTGCGATAGAAGTCGTACAGTAAAGAAGTGGTTTTGAAATCTAATGGATTTAGATCTATCTGAAACTATTTAGAATGTTCTCGATGTCCACAAGACTTAAGTATGATCACATATATTTATAGTTAATATTTGGAGTAATATTTTAACTTGGATTAAAAAAGTATTTGCTGAACAGGGAGGATACACCTGGGGTTCACATGTCGATTATTTGTTTGTTTAATGTCACTTTATGCCACTAGTGGGTTCATGATCCTACAGTGGGAGTCCTAAATTTTGCCAATCAAGATATAATTAGGATAGGGATCTTTACGAGTGCCTGACATCGTACAGGCTCGGGACCTCATTTTACGTCCTATACGAGGGACGGCATAGCCAAGGATTTTTAATCCATTAAAAAAAACCTAGGGCCATCGCGGGACCCTGGGGTTAGATAGACTCAAATGTGGATCAATTGGTTGAAAAGTTTTTTGTTTTTTTTAACGTAGGTACTTTAGTAGTAGTTTAATAAAAAAGAATTATAGGAAAAAATCTTCGATTTTTTAAAAAAATTTCTAATCCTGTTTTGTTTTATAATAGAGGAATTGTATAATGATAAGGTGTATTGTGGAAATGGGAATTCAGTTACTGTTAATTCAATCTTTAATAATAATTGATTGATTTTCTTTATCCTACTTATTAATTGTTTGTGTAGAGCTTTTTGTAATGGATTTTTTTAATGAGATTATTAATAATACATTTCTTTGTTTATTCCATAGTTAGAAGTTATTTTACCAATAATATTTGAGAAACTTGTCCATTGCACTTTAGTGAAAGTATTCACAAGTTATTTCTTACGATTTGAATTAGATTTAGGTTCCTCAATCGCTAAATATTGACTCATATTCGCTTTATAATTTAAATTAATCGTTCAATAAGTTTTCCATAAGGTGGGATTCAGGGGTTTAAAAAAAAGACTCTCCTTCCCTCATATGATTTCTGGACCCTATCCTGACCAAGCCGTGCTTCACGACCTGTAAATTATAAAAGGAGATATCGATTTCTCTCCCTAAGTTAACCGGATGTAGATGGACCAATATATAAATATATACTGATACGAGATTCCTGTGAAGCGGAAGACTGCTTGGGGCACCGGGAGAGAACGTCCACGTGGCTCAAAAATATATTGAATTACCAGAAGCGATGATCGAATCCGGTCCAACCCTACTGGACAGGCTTCCTCTTCGCTGAGCTGATTGGTCGCTACGACCATTTATATCTCCCAATTTTTATTTAAATTGTATATACTGGGGTCCTCGCAAAAGTCGCCCCCAGGCCAAATCTTGGATTTTTTTCTCCTGTACTTCAAGGGCCCTTTACTGGGTTAAGTTTATAGAACAAAACTTGGAACAAAACAAAATATTTAACTGCTAGAAGTGGTTACAATGAAAATGTAGCAAACGGGTAATTAGTGGACTAGAACATTGTCAACCAAGCTTGGTCAAAACACCGTAAAAATGGGGTGTTCAAAAATAAGAAAAATTAAGTTTGAAAAAAAAATTTTTTGAGGGCAACTAGACAATTTAGAATCTTAGAAAAAACAGAAAACATCAAAATTTCAATATAAAAACAAAGCTCATAGATTAACTTGAATTGTTGACAGATTACCTAACCTGGAATATTCTTTATTTCACCCTCTAAATACAAGTTTTCAACCAATTGATCCACATTTGAGTCTATCTAACCCGAGGATCCCGCGGTGGCCCTAGGTTTTTTTAATGGATTAAAATCCTTGGCTATGCCGTCCCTCGGATAGGACGTAAAATGAGGTCCCGAGCCTGTACGATGTCAGGCACTCGTAAAGATCCCTATCCTAATCATATCTGGATTGGCAAAATTTAGGACTCCCACTGTAGGGATCGTGAACCCACTAGTGGCATAAAGTGATGTTAAACAAACAAATAATCGACATGTGAACCCCAGGTGTATCCTCCCTGTTCAGAAAATACTTTTTTAATCCAAGTTAAAATATTTCTCAAAATATTAACTATAAATATATGTGATCATATTTAAGTCTTGTGGACATCGAGAACATTCTAAATAGTTTCAGATAGATCTAAATCCTTGTATCCAGATTCGACTTGAATTTGACTGAAATTGGAACCTAATGGCAGGGAATCAGTATTGCAATGTAATCGATCGGTATAATATTATGTAGAAAGGTTTATTATCGATAATTCACATACATATGCATTTCTTGGTGATTATCAAACCACCAGGAGATCTATATCCACTAAAATATGCATATTTATGCTAAGTGTGACTTCCATGCAAATAGTTGGCATGGCTTGGAAATGCAAAAGGGTAAAAGTGCCTCTGAAATTTTTTCCTGGAATCGTAATACTTATACACACTTGGGTGAACTAAGTTTACCACTTACGCCCAAGTCATACGTTCAATGAACTACTTTCTAATAACAAAACATTAATTATACTCATTTCTGAAGAATGGCTTTGGCACAAATACCTATTTGGTGAAAAAAAAACACTTTTTTTTATGGCTCTTTTGCTTTCACACGCTTCATAATCCGATCTTCATTAATAATCTCAAAGATTATTTTTATAAAGTGATTTTGATTTCATCCTTTACCGTATACCGGAGTGACTTTTCAAATTTGAAAATAAGTTACGGTAACTTTTCGTATAAATTTCTTGTTTGTTTGTGTGCTTACCGTCATTATATGCCACTAAGGCTAATCGGACGATGCTACAGTGGGAGTCCTAAATTTTGCCTATCAGGTTTTAATTAGGGTAGGGATCTTTAACGATTACCTGACATCGTACAGGCTCGGGACCTACATTTTACGTCCTAACCGAGGGACGGTATAGCTAAGGATTTTTCACACCCATTAAAAAATCCTAGGGCCACCACTGGGCCCGAACCCGCGACCTTTAATATTGTAGGTTGCCATGCTAACAACTACACCACAGGTGACCCCTACGAATTTCTTAAAGAAACCGATCGTTTCATTTGTACGGTCATTCGTAGATAGCATCAGTGTCTTTTAATTTTTATAACTGGGGTTATCTTACTTAAAAAAAAGTAAATATATGTTTGGGCAAAGTTACCCTGAGAAAGGGCTGATATATTGTCTACAAACTATTTTTCCATTTTTGGAAAGATTTGCCTTCTGGAAAATCTCACCTCTTTAAAGGTTTTAAAAGAGGAAGAAATTAAGTATTTTAGTATTTTGACAAATTCAATGAAAAAAAAGTAAGTAGGTATATGTATTACAACAGTTCTTTTTTTTTTTTTTTTTGATAAAATATTTAAATAGGTACCTTAATATTACCTGTACACAAATATTTTAACGTGAAAAAAATAAAACAATAAAAAAATATAGTTGGAAATAGTTCTAGACCGCTTGACGGCTATCTTCTAGATTGTTCTAATTCAGACTAAATACAATAAGCAATGGACTGGAGAGTTAGTCTAGTTCTCAAGATCGAATCATATGGTTATTATTGTATTATAACAATTGTATCGTTACAAGTTGATACGTTGTTAGTTACTACAGTTTTTATTGCTTGTCAGTTTTCTTCCTATCAGAATTATTTAAATCTACGTTGCTGGTAAAACATTTGACATATCTAATATACCGAAAAAGTAATGAGCAGTTTCAGAAAAACGGAAAACCCTATCCTAACTTGTGCAGGACTTGCTAAAAATAGCAATCCAATGGTTTTTAGGACCGGCCGTTTGGAATTAATCGCATGCTATTAAAATCTTTATTATTAACAAAAGTATATAAAAAAAATACTAAACACATTATAATATATACGAGAATATATATAAAATTCATTAAAAATCCATTTTTATAAGATTAGATATAGGGTATCTTATGAAGGGATCTAATGGAAACTTCCTATAACTCCTCTTTATCTATCCTTATAAATACTCAAGAGGTTTTTTTGGGCCAAAAGTTCAATGGTTTTACAATATGGCAATATTTATTGTGAAAAGTGCCAAATCTAGTTATTGGCTCCTTGTGGATTTAATCGTGAAATCTTCCCTATTGTTAGTTTGTTAAAGTCTTGCTTCACAGATGACTTAGAGGACCATTCAAGCATTACAATCATGGTTATCTTGTAATATAATTAGGACTTGTTTACCTGTTTCTTTAAGTTAAAGTTGGGTGCCAATAACTGTATAGTTTACCCTATAGGCAATTAAAAAAAACATATTAAGGTATAAAAATAATTACCGTAAAACGAAGTGACATTGTGAATAATGGGGTGATTTTGTGACAAGCCTATTTTTCTACAGTTTTTGAATTTCCCTCCTTAAAAAGAATCAGGTTAGGCAATTCAGTGTACTTGTCAGTTGGTCAGTAATGTGCTGCAACCTACTGGCCACATATGGACCTCTATAACTTCTTTCATTCCATTTAGCATGGTGCTTTATTTCAAAGTTTCAACTAAATGAAAACAATCAAACATATATGAAATAAAGCGCCATGGTAAATGGAATGAAAGAAGTTATAGAGGTCCATTCGTGGCGAGTAGGTTGCAGCACATTACTGACTAACTGACAAGTACACTGAATTGCCTAACCTTATTCTTTTAAAGGAGGGAAATTCAAAAAGTGTAGAAAAATAGGCTTGTCACAAAGTCACCCCATTAGGCACAATGTCACCTCGTTTTACGGTAGTTCGTAACCCACTTCCGGTACATAATTTTTATGAGATTTTTAATGAATTTTATATATATATATATATATATATATATATAATACTGTGTTTAGTATTTTTTTTATATACTTACTTTTGTAAATAAAAAAGATTTTAAGCATCCGATCAACTCCAATCGGCCGGTCCTAAAAACCATCGGATTGCTATTATTGCAAGTCCTGCACAAGTTAGGATGGGGTTTTCCGTTTTTCTGAAACTGCTCTTTTATTTTTTCAGTAAATTCGATATTAATGTCAAATATTTTACACTAACGTAGATTTAAATAATTCTTATAGGAAGAAAACGAACAATAAAAACTGTAATAACTAACAACGTATCTACTTGTAACGATATTATAATACAAAAATAACCATATGATTCGATCTTGAGAACTAGACTAACTCTCCAGTCCATTGCTCATTGTATTTAGTCTGAATTAGAACAATCTAGAAGATTCCCGTCAAGCGTAGAAGATTCTCGAACAGTCACGAACATTGCCTAGAACAAAAAAAAAGTCTAGAACTATTTCCAACCATATTTTTTTATTGTTTTGTTTTTTTCACGTTAAAATATTTTTGTATAGGTAATATTAAGTTACCTATTTAATTAGATATAGATATAGATGTAATAGTTTTGATTAGAATAAAATTAAAAAGCGATAACAATTTTAATAATTAACAACTTGTAACGATGTAGTAATAAAGAATAAATTATAAAGAAGAAAAGTTTAAAGATAATCAGAGGATTTGCATTGCCTCTAGTTGATCCTCCAGTGACAAGCGGACCAATGAGGTAACTCCAAAGACGTAGAGCCCGCTGATTGGCAGAACGGCTGGCCAATTAGAGGGGATGACGGCCTCATTAAATAGAGATATAAAGCACGGACTTGCTAAGCCTCCACTGGCCTTTGCTAAGTCCTCCGAACCAACTCCCTCGTCCCTCTAAGTCCTCCGGCTCCGACGGTATCAATCCAGTCCTTACTAAGTTGTATTAAGTATCAGGTGTATGGTTCGAAAGATAAGGAATGTACAATATTAAAACATCAAATATGTTTTTTCAACTATATTCTAATATTACAACTAATATATCTAGCATAACTTATATAATATCCAACTTTCATCAACTCCCTGAGCGAAGCAGAGTACCATACACAGTTAAACCTTGAGGTACTTTATAAGATAAAATCTGGGGTCACCTGTAATTTATTAGTTAGCATAGCAACCTACAATACTAAAGGTCACGGGTTGCCGCTAGGATTTTTAGAGTAAAAAATCCTTGGCTATGCAGTCCCTCGGACAGGGCGTAAAATGGAGGTCCCTAGCCTGTACGATGTCAGGTACTCGTTAAAGTTCCCTATCCTAATTATACCTGGGTAGGCGAAATTCAGGCTCCCTCTGTAGTCATCATCCGATTAGACTAAAAAATCCTTAACTATATTGAAAAATAATGACCTGAAAAGTCACATGAAAATTACTAAATACACGTGATGAATCTAGAAGGCATACATTTGTATAATAACACAAGTATGTATACATACTACAGGTTTTTATAAATTAATACAAATATATAATGAAGTTATATAATAGTACAAATATAAAACAGTAAATGAGGTTCCTCCATATGTATTTAGAAAACAAATTTATCTGCGAAATGTAATATTTATTTGTGTTAACTTTAAAACTACACACTGCTTTGTTGAATAAAGTTATATATATATATATATATATATATATATATATATAGTCACAGAGCATATAAAGTTATATATATATATATATATAACTTTATATGCTCTGTGACTTGACCTTTAGGAGTTACTACTTTAGAAAGCCTCCGTAGTTGACTATAATTTCTATTCTTCTTGAACTTATTGTGCCCGGAAATTCACTTGCCAGAAGTACGGATAGTATGATTTGAAACACACAAAATATGATTTTTTTAAACTAAAATCAGTTGGTAATATTATACAGTTTTCGACAGTTTTTAATTCGCTGAATCGATTAAAACTATTCATTCAACAAAGCAGTGTATAGTTTTAAAGTTAACAAAAATAAATATTACATTTCGCAGATAAATTTGTTTTCTAAATACATATGGAGGAACCTCATTTACTGTTTTATATTTGCACTATTATATAACTTCATTATATATTTGTATTAATTTATAAAAACCTGTACTATGTATACATACTTGTGTTATTATACAAATGTATGCCTTCTAGATTCATCACGTGTATTTAGTAATTTTCATGTGACTTTTCAGGTCATTATTTTTATTTATATTATATTATTATATTATTATATTATATTTTATATTATTATATTATATTATATTTTATATTATTATTTATATTATTGGGCGTCTATAGGCCACCCTGCTCCACCCGACCTCTTCGGAATTCGTATGGCTTTCTTCCTCTCTCGCGCTGTAGTCTATCATCTCTTGTGCGCACTCAACGAATGTGCGATCCCTAGGTAAGCCTTCTCTCTTCCCTGTTTCTTTAGCGAGTTGAACCTTAAGGATGGTCGATAAGAACCCCATCCTGCCTTCCACTTCTGCCGCGCTCAGCGACTCTCTCATCTTCTCCGTGATCTGATTGTACTTGGCTAGTAGCGTCGCGGCATATTGTCCTGTCGTTTGTCGCGGTGACTTGGTCTCGCGGAGCATTTGGAACATGTCTTCTTCGGGTGTCCACCGTCCACCCCCGTATGCCTTTTTCAGCCTCTCCTTCACTATCAGCCATGGTGTCTCCTCGTCGGCTTGTATATGATTGAGGATGTTTCTCTTCACCCGACATACTACAGCGGCTTTGAGTGCTTGTGCATCCCCGGCATTCACAAGATTGTCGGCCACCTTGGAATTGATTCGTTCCATCAGGCGATCTCCACCTTTCAGGAAATGGTTCAGCTCCCCTATTTCCCCTGTAAAGCGCTCGAGGTCCGAAATCGCTTTCCTAAGGTCCTGGCATGTCGCTACCCTGAGTTCCATCCATTTCAGAGTGTTGGCGTGTGCCGCGGCCAGCGTTTCTCGTGGCGGCGGTGGTATCTCGGGCACGTTTAGGATCGGTTGTCTTAACGCCTCCTCAGACATTTTTCCTTAATCACGACACTTCACGCCTTACCGAGAAAAAAATTCGGCTTCCGAACACTGACTCCCGAGTTTCGGCACCACTTAAGCACTCTCGGTAGAAAACAATTAAAAAAAAAGGAAGAGGTAAATGAAATAGCACGGTTGAAGTCTGAAACAATACTGATTTATTCTTTCCTTTAATCCTATATATATACATTCACAGTGTTTACAATCTGTAGGTTGGGATTAAGGTGAATACTGCCTAAGTACCATCCTTAACTTATATATATATATATATATAGAGGAGGCCCTAGGGTTTTTTTTAAAAAGGAATACAAAATATGGAAAAGGATTTTTCTAAGATGATAATGGTAATAATAACCATTATCTAAAATATTATTTTTATGAAGTGTTCTATTTCATCCTTTACTATACGTGGGGGCGAGGTCACCTGTGTTGTAGTGGTTAGCATAGCAGCCTACAATACATAAAGTCGCGGGTTCGTGTCCCACGGTGGCCCTAGGATTTTTTAAAGGGGAGTCAAAAATTCTTGGCTATTTTAACAAATTTAATGAAAAAAATAGTATATGTATTACAACAGTTCTTGTCTTACAACAGTATATTGTCTTACAACAGTCCCTCGGATAGGACGTGAAATGGAGGTCCCGAGCCTGTACGATGTCAAGTACTCGTTAAAGACCCCAATTCTAATTATACCTTGATTGGTAAATTTTAAGACTCCCACTGTTGGATCATCCAATTAGCCTTAGTAGCATTAAGTGACGTTAAACAAAAAGGTCTACGGTCGATTGCATAGAAGTTAACACTAAACCTACCAGAGCGGTCAAATGACCACTTTTGAGACTTTAATCTAAATTGTTAAATTCCAGGTTTTTATTTTTCTTGAACTTACTGACGACTTTTTCTATAATATACAGCTGTATAATTTTTCAATATATATTTCTCTTCTTCTTTCGTTTTTCCTGATAATAACATGCACTCTACCGCTGTATACCCTGAGGGGTCTTTTGACCGCTTGAATATATATGAAATGTTATGAAGTTATCTGCATTGAAATCTCAAACTTAAATAAATAAACACAAAAACAGTATTTTCCAAGAAAATGTCATCCGATTGTGTTCTAGGAAAACGCCATGTGCTTACAGTTTGTTTATGTACAGAGCGACTGCTGGTAACTCACGAGGTGAGGCAAAATGGCGATCATTCAAATTAGATTACTTGCTCTGTACGCGGCATTATGAATATTTGCGATGTGATTAGTTCTATGTGTAATAGTACGGGATGAAAATAATAAAAACGTTTGATTAAATAAAAAAAACACTGTATTCAGATAAATATAAGAAAAAAAAGGAATAATGAAAATAAAGAAACTTCCGTTGAAAAAAATAAATAAACCACTTGAAAATATAAGTCTTTATGCAGTTTTTTAGCAGGTCACAGTATCCCACACACGTAATCAACACACACTCTGAGGGAGTTTGTGTCTGGTTACGCGCAGTGTAGCCAGGTATAAATACATTTATATAATTTGTGGCAACACTGACAAAGGCAGGTTTCTATTAGAAGAAGGTGCTGCTACAATTACAATCAACTGGAAAAGACTATAATGTTTATTTCAAAAGCGGTCATTTGACGGCCATCGGCAGAAATAGGTATATATAATATGACGGTAGGTTTAGTGTTAAGGTAGTATAAAAACAACTAAAAGAAATGGACGACCATAGTGTGCCAAACTTGTTGAAATTGCTAAAAACAGGTTGTGGGGGGAGGGGGTATCTTAAGAAAAATGGAAGAAATAAATATCGGAGAAGGTATACTGGCCTGCGGATTAGATCGGAAACAGTATTCCGGAAGAGGAAACTGAATACAGAGTAGCCTGGGATATTAAAGTAGCAACTGCCGACTAGATAAATTGGCGATTGTGCTGCTCCCTCGCTACCGCCCCCTCCACTAACTCCCTCCCCCCCCCTTCCACACATTTATATACTTTTCTTCCCCTACAATATTTACTACTCAGCTATTTTATCGCAAGCTTGCAATTTTAAAATATATAACAATTTTTATTCCATTCCATTTCAGCCAGGATACTATGAATTGTGAAGAAGATGTAGAAATTGAAAATATATTCAATTCTTTTATTATTTCTTACATTTCAATAACCTCAGTTATATATTTCTTCTCGTATCAGGAATGTACTTAGTCCCTCTATTTAGTCCTCCGATTCCAAACACTTATTCGCTTTACATTAGATTTGACTAATAGGCTATTTGCATTTTATAATTTTTATTATTTTGTTTTCTTTTATTTATTTATTTGTTAAAGACAAATCGCCGGGTATACAATAGTCTTTTAAACGGGGTTTAACAGGTTACTTAAACAGTTGATTAAACACAGAATGTAGTGTTTTGTTCATGCCTAGTACACAGAGTTGGGCAAAAAGAAGTTGAACTACAAATTACAAAACTACTGACACAGTAGTTTGGAAGTTGTTGAAACTACAACTACTTTTATAATTTGTAGTTGATGGACCACAACTACAACTACTGTAGTTTCAAAAAAGTAGTTGCATTTTTACAACTACAACTAGTAGTTGCAACTGTAATTATGGGCCTGAAATTACAACTACTTTTATTGATAACAAGTAATTATCGATATCTAGTATTATCGATAAGGAGTATATCAAATGCAATTCAGCTAATATATAAAACATGGGATTGATCGAGAACCTAAGGTTAAAAAAAATAATTGACAGCCGGAAATCATGGAAAAAATTTGTATTACATATATTGTATTTACATATACGTACTATTTTTAAAACAGATTATCAACCATAATGGAGCCCATTTATCTATGGAGTATTTATCTAAACACAAAATAAAAATAGCGAAAATATGTGATTTAATTAGACGTTGCTTAGCAAATGTAGTTGCCGCTCTAAAACTACATTTACAACTACTTGTTGTATTAGCCATTCCCAACTACTTTTTCCCAACTACTGTAGTTGTAGTTTTAAATTACAACTACTTAACTGGTAGTTGAAAAATAGTAGTTGCGCGCTTCCAAATACAAACTACATGTAGTTGTCTGTGTAGTTAATTACAAATGTAGTTAACTACTGCCCAACTCTGCTAGTACACCATGTGGAATCGCTTGATTAAATTTGGTGATAAGGGCTAAACAGCATTTAAAGTTAAACGGTCAAGAATGGCCGTTTAAACTCAGGTTAACCATAACCGAACATTATTTCTGTTCACTAATTCATTGGACCATAGTGAGTTGCTTAAAGTGCTAACATTATTCATTTTTCGTTACTACTAAGTTCTTTTTATTTTTTGTTTGTGTTGTTTGATTTATATTTTAAAAGAATACCAGTTAAGTTGACAGTGCAATCTCTAACCACGGGACTGATAACGTATTGTACATAGTACAGATAAAAGTAGTTTTGTGGTTAAACACTTTATTTCTCTTTATAGCTATTAAGATTTTACATCTTGGAGCAAGGAGTTCTCCAGGCATAAATTGTAAATAAAAAAAAAAAAAAAAACAGTAAAATAAAGCAATAATAAACACGGAATCTTGTTTAAACGACGTTTACCTGATTCCCTGTTTAAACGGTTACACCCAGCCAAAAGTCTTATACAAATTTATATAACAATATCAGTTTAAATGACAGTTATCTCTATAACATTCAGTGCTCCAAAATAAACAGAAGGTATGATTTTAGGTAAATAAGAATAAAAATACTATAAATACGAAAATAATATATAAGTAAAAAAATATGCCAAAATTTAATTTAAGTTGGGTTAGAGAACTGCATTTTAGGCCTTTTTTTCATTAATTAATCGATCAATAAATCACTATTTAATCAATAAATAGAAATACATTAAGATAGAATTTATGATGATTTTAATTAGCTTGGAAAAACGTTGTTAAACTTCACGTTCGATGACTAAACCCTTTTTCACTGAACAACAGTGGTATAGTTTAAACTATTTCATCTATAAAACTGCTTAACTTATTTTCAAAAATTCGATTTCTTTATATCTTCACACCTGTTATCCATCAGCGACAATCAGCGAATGTGATAATATAAAAAAATTAGTTACATATGCATTTTAGGCATTTTTTCAGGAGAGGAGGTCTCTCATCTAGCTTCTTTTTAGCCTCCTTCTAACGGCCTTGTTTGCTGTGGCCATGCCGTTAATTATTCTCTTATTATTTTCGGAGTAATTTAACATACAAGCGATTTAAAAATTTATGTTATGAAAGACTGTAATTGATTTATTGATTTAGAATAATTTGTTACTTTCATAATAAAAGTTAGATTTATCAGACTTGATTTAATATTTTTATTTTCCTACGTAGAGGGATGAGCCTGTAGATACTACACCCAGCAAGTTTCCCCTCCGCAAACTCTACCCCTTACTACCGCCATACCCTCCCAACGACTCTACTTCCTGAAAGCTGGTAACTACGTGGCCCGATAAAGACCCCCCCCCCTATATGACAACTACCCCAGACCCCCCCCAGGATTAGCAGAGTGTACAGTAAGTATACTGACCCTGAGGACATGGACCGATTCGACAATGAGCCGCACAACTTTGGGAAAGTGGCCAAATCCCTTTCGGCGATGTGGTCCTCTTTATCCACGGGACATGCTCTGTATTTCTAACACATCCTTCGGTTATCCGGCCATCCGCCGGTTAAGGAAATGAGCAGGATATGGGGTAACTTGTGGGGTGATGCCTCCGGGTAACCAGGCCTAAATCACTTTTAGCGTTTCTACTCAACACCCTAAATTCCTCTTAACTCATTCTATTATTTCAACGGTTCTCAAAGTGAGGGTATCGCTTCCCCCACAAGAGCTTACGACGAAGGCTTTAGGGGGCGCTTGCTTTATATAGAAGTGATATATATGATATATATACAGGAGGAAGTAACAGACTTACTATAAACATTTATGTTATATAAATATTCTGTTTGTTATTTTCCTAATCTATAATTTATAGTTCCCATTTTTTACTTAATCACAGTATTTTTTCTGACGGAAAGTAAATAATAGAATAAAATGGAATGGAATAAAACAAAGCTTAAATGCAAACCGCATATATACCGAGGCTTCTGGAGGGAGGAACGAACGATCAAAGATCTTAAAAAAAAAAATCCAAAAAACTCACAACGTAAATTCGCATTATTTCACATAATTTCCAAACTAATGTATATCATCTAGACAAGTATTGGGGAATATAAAATAATATGCAAAAATAAGTTTAGCATACTTGTATGCGGATGTTAAATCAAACCATAACAATCATCAAAGATGATAACAGAATGATTGGATTGAGGACTGGAATCGGGGGGTGAATAGCCTGAAAGGATCTATCTTAACGAACCTTTACACCTTACGAACTTCACCTTCGAGCAAGTTCTCCTTCGAACCTTGCCGTACCGACGTGAAGCGAACAGCCATTTATACTTAACGTGACGTTGAGCGAACCAATATGGCTGACACACCCAAAGCTAGCTTATGATGAAGAAAAAATCTCCATTATCAATATATTTTATATTATCTAAAAAATAAAAAATAGGAGACGATTTACAACGTTTCACAAATTACACTAGTATCACAAACAACTCCTGTCACTTAGGAAAAACCCAAAACAAAAGTGACACTAGCGCTACCCCCGAACCCAGGCAAACATATGAAGTACATAGAACACCCGAACAGTCGACGTGAAGGGTTCACGAAGGTTGTTCGAGGGTGGTGTTCGAAGGTAAAGTTCGTAAGGTGTAAAGGCATCTTAAGAAAGTACTTCCCCACCGGAAGTCAAGTGGGTCCTCCCAGATTACTGACTCTCAATTTCTCACAGGGCATGGGGCATTTCGGGCCAAGCTGCTTAGCCATGGGATTGACGTTGACCCCCTGTGTCCTACCTGCGGGATACCGGAAACTGCAGAGCACGTCCTTGTAGACTGCACCGCCTTGGAGGCTCTGAGGGCTAAGTTGCTTCGTGAAACCGGACTCTACGTTCTCACAGAATCAGATTTCCAACAGATAGTAGCGGAAAATAACTATAAGCGTCTCAAAGACTTCGTCTACGGATGGAAGACTGAACTCGGCCCTGACCACTTCAATGTTGGACGAGGGAGACCAGCCGAGCCTTGAAGCCAACCGGACTGAGCAAATGAAGCTTACCGGCCTCAAGTTCAGAACATTTTTGTTTTTATAGCAGCAGTGGATGTTATGCAGAAATGCCTAACATCTAACTCCTGCAAAAACCCGTATTGCCTCAAGAAAAAAAAAGATAGGGTAAAAATAAATAAATAACAGAATGATTGGAGTCGTAATAACGGAATAAAAAAAAAAAAAGGTGTTTTTATTTTTGTATGTTTGTTTGTATGTATGGGAGATTTCGGAATTGAAGTAATGCAAAAAAAAAAAAAAAAAAAAAAAAAAAAAAATGACGATTCTCTCAGATTTATTTACTTTTGATTATAGTATGTTACCTATGATTGCATTTATCAAAACATAATAAAACAACATCTGGATGTTATCTTTCCATCTTAGAATACCTATCTATATTTTCAAATACAGAACAATCTTCAAGGATATCAAATCGAATTGATAATACAAAAACAAATAATAAACATCTGGTGCGATGCAACCAACACAAAACGATCACTTACCAACCTACTTAGATGAAGAATTGACGAATTTCGTTAAATACTTAAACGCCATTCCTCATATTCACACATTTTTCAACATTAATTTAAATATTTTTGTTCTCTAAATATAAATTATGCTAAATAATTTATTTTTGAAGAGAAAAGATTTGGCTCCGCCGGGAATCGAACCCGGGTCTTCCGCGTGACATAAAGAGGAAGGATTTGGCACCGTTTGGAGGCGACTTCGTGGTGTAATGGATAGCATACCGCGCATGTCACGCGGAAGACACGGGTTCGATTCCCGGCGGAGCCAAATCTTTTCTCTTCAAAAATAAATTATTTTAAATAATTTAAAAAATAGGTGGTCACCCACAATGATGGTTAAATTAATATAAAATAATTTTAAAAAATTGATGAACGTCAAGAAGATGCCCAAAATTGGACAAAATTTGTCCATCTCCCGTAATTATTCGCAAAACTTGCGAGATCGTGGTAGAGGTGTCAGTGAAGAGGAAGGATTTGGCATCGTTTAGAGGCAACTCCGTGGTGTAATGGATAGCATACCGCGCATGTCACGCGGAAGGCCCGGGTTCGATTCCCAGCGGAGCCAAATCTTTTCTCTTCAAAAATAAATTATTTTAAATAATTTAAAAAATAGGTGGTCACCCACAATGATGGTTAAATTAATATAAAATAAATTTAAAAAATTGGGGAACGTCAAGAAGATGCCCAAAATTTGACACAATTTGTCCATCTCCAGTAAATACTCGCAAAACTTGCGAGATCGTGGGAGAGGTGTCAGTGAAGAGGAAGGATTTGGCATCGTTTAGAGGCGACTCCGTGGTGTAATGGATAGCATACCGCGCATGTCACGCGGAAGACCCGGGTTCGATTCCCGGCGGAGCCAAATCTTTTCTCCTCAAAAATAAATTATTTAAAATAATTTAAAAAATAGGTGGTCACCCACAATGATGGTTAAATTAATATAAAATAATTTTAAAAAATTGGCGAACGACAAGAAGATGCCCAAAATTGGACAAAATTTGTCCATCTCCCGTAAATACTCGCAAAACTTGCGAGATCGTGGGAGAGGTGTCAGTGAAGAGGAAGGATTTGGCATCGTTTAGAGGCGACTCTGTGGTGTAATGGATAGCATACCGCGCATGTCACGCGGAAGACCCGGGTTCGATTCCCGGCGGAGCCAAATCTTTTCTCCTCAAAAATAAATTATTTAAAATAATTTAAAAAATAGGTGGTCACCCACAATGATGGTTAAATTAATATAAAATAATTTTAAAAAATTGGCGAACGACAAGAAGATGCCCAAAATTGGACAAAATTTGTCCATCTCCCGTAAATACTCGCAAAACTTGCGAGATCGTGGGAGAGGTGTCAGTGAAGAGGAAGGATTTGGCATCGTTTAGAGGCGACTCTGTGGTGTAATGGATAGCATACCGCGCATGTCACGCGGAAGACCCGGGTTCGATTCCCGGCGGAGCCAAATCTTTTCTCCTCAAAAATAAATTATTTAAAATAATTTAAAAAATAGTTGGTCACCCACAATGATGGTTAAATTAATGTAAAATTAATTATCCTATTTTTTTCAATTTTAAATAAAATAAATTTTACTTGTGCTATTATCTTTAATTGTGATGTCACTAATGATAATAAGCATAATATTCCATCTCGTCTAATTTTATAATTCTCTATTTAGTTGTTGAAAACTTTATTTAGTTTCCATAGAAACAAATAATTTCCAATCTCTATATATATATCTAAGAGGCTTTGTCCTGACTGACAGAATCAACGCAGAGCAAAAACTACTAATGATAGAAACTTGAAGTTCGGAGTGAAGTTCGGTAATCAACATTTAGATTTTAAACGCGATGTAGGTAACCACTAAGAAAGGAATTTCAAAAATGTAACCCCTAAGGGGCTTAAATGGCGAAATTGTCGTTTAACTCTAACGGAAATCTATTGTTGAGATTTTAAACCATATGTTTTTTATTTGAATATCGATTTAACGTTACAATAGTATTAAAATAGACATTCTCATAAAATATGGCTAATGATTATTTAAATATTAGTGGTAATCAAATTATGCACACTGTGATTCCCATTATTGGGGATGGTGCGTGTTTATTTCGATCTCTTCTCCATATATATAAGAGGCTTTGTCCTGACTGAAAGAATCAACGCATAGCAAAAACTACTAATGATAGAAACTTGAAGTTCAGAATTTAGATTTTAAAAGCGATGTAGGTAACCACTAAGAAAGGAATATCAAAAATGTAACCCCTAAGGGGTTAAAATGGCGAAATTGTCGTTTAACTCAAACGGACATCTATTTTCGAACTTCGAGAAAATATATCTACTTAGTACTCATTTTAAAGACTTTGTTACGACGAGTTTAACTCGAAAGGCCCTATTGGGCGTCGAAAACCATGTTTTACCACCGAAAAATGAAGCGTGAACGAGTAAGTCATTTTTAGTTTCGGCAGTTTTAGTGAACTCTCTCCATTGCGCGTCTCCCTCTCTTCTACCGAGCCGGCAGCTTCCCCCTCCAACTACTCCAGTCCTGAAAAATAGGGAGTTCCGAAAATAAAATTCGTAAAAAATGTAATTAGAAAAGGAGTCCATTTCTTCAATTCTTTGATCATAAGTTGTAAACTTACCTTCTTCTTTTAAAAGGTATAATTTATACTCGACTCCATCCCTTTCGAAGGAATCACGGAAATAGGATTATTGAAAACTATTGAGTTTTATTTTTGTTTTTAATTTAATACTCTTTTTTTTTTTAAACCGCCTTTGCTGATGGTGACAAAAGTTTATTAAATCTTTATTTAAAAAATAAAAATATTTGCTACAGGAAGTTTTCGGATATAGCCAATGACTAGATACTTTCCGGACGCTGAAGTTGACCGCATAGCAGGCCTATTTATCAGAAAAACTTTTCCAGTCTTCCGATAAACTCGTAAAAGTATCCGAAAGATTAGAAAAATCTTTAGCCGAAGGGCAGGGGAATTGTTTATCTTCGTTGAAGTATCTGAAATATTCCTGTAACCACCGACCAGGATAGTAAAGATATGGATTTTATGGCTATGGATCAATATTTAGGTTATTAAGACCGATCGCTGGACAATCCATTTAAGTTGCGTTGTTATAAAATTATGTATACTCATAATGTCTTAATCTTTAATAAATCCGTTGCTGGATGGTCGAGTGGGAAAACGCATTAGAAAATACGCGTGGCCCAAATACATGACAGTTAACCCGACGATAGCAAGTTCAATACTCGGTATCAACCCCTACCCTCTCCCCTGGCCCGGGAAACCCCGTATAGGCCATATATAGATGAGGAATGGGAGGTATAACTTCTACAATTAAGTAAGAACATGAATAAGTTCCATGTAAAATAAAAATCTAGGTAATGTATTTCTTTCGTAAAACCAGTTCATATATAAAAGATGATCAATTATCACTCTCATGATCTCATTATCACTTTTGTATCTCTTGTTTGTCGTTTCTTTCTTTTAATGTCACTTTATGCCACAAAGGCTAATCGGACGATGCTACAGTGGGAGTCCTAAATTTTGCCTATCCAGGTGTAATTAGGATAGAGATCTTTAAAGTGTACCTGACATCGTAAATTTTACACATATTACTTCCTATCCGAGGGTCGGCATAGACAATGATTTTTTACTTCCATTAAAAAATCCTAGGGCCACCTTGGGATGCGAACCCGCGACCTTTATTATTGTAGGTTTCTATGCTAACCACTACGCCACAGGTGACCCCATTTTGTATCTCTTTCTTTTACTTTCACATGTTCTTGTCATCCATTTCATTATTCGAAAACAAAAAAAAATATTTTATTACCTAAATCCTAAAGTTTTCATTCTTGTTATTTTGTTTTATATCTAATTCCAAAATCATTTATTCATATTATTTTATTCTATAATTATTAACTCATTTTCACGTAGGTTATATATATATATATATATATATATATATATATATATATATATATATATATATATATTATTTATTTAACACGTTAGGTGCGGCGGCGTATCTTAAGAGTATCCTCAATTGGACGGTATCGGTCCCCGGGGTCCGACTGCTATTATGGGCCACATACGATATCGGCCGTCGGGGTCCGATGAGAATACTTTGACGAAAGCGTTATCTTTTGATTAAAAGGGAATTAAATGAGCGCCTCAAGGGCATCATCTATTGGTAAGGATCGGAACAAGACGTAGGTAATAGGGGCCGGAAAGGCCGATACAGGATTTACGCCATTCTTTATTGAAAATCGGACCTCGGAGTCCGATTCTGAAAAACAACAGAATTTCAGCTGTTAGCAAAATTT